>OW052044.1:38233838-40733838 GCA_932526495.1 Bombylius major | reverse complement strand
TTGTATCGTCTTAAGGGGTCAATCCTTGAAAAAATATTCAATGTGTGTATGTGTGTGTGTTTTATTCATTTATTTATTAAATTTTTCAACTTTTAAATATACAAATAAAAAAATTCGTTCGTTAATGATAAGTCTTTTCTAAAATATGAATTGTTATTTTTTTTATTGAAATTGTTTGTACTGTACTTTCTATAATAATCAAACAAATTGTCAATATTTTCATTTAATTTTAATAACGGTACATTTTTTTAACGTTTAAATATTATAAAATTTTATTGTCCTCTAATATATCTGCATTTTCTGAATAATTCTAATCCTAAATAATTTTATTATTGTTTATAGGTTGTGTACACTGAAATTTTTGAATGAGCCAGAATATATGTAGTGTATATTTTCAGAATTTTTAAAACTTTACTATACATATTTACATACACACCTACATATGTACGTGTTTAAATGGTATATGTATGTATATCTACTTATTAATATATACTCGTATATAAAATTCGGGTCAGGTTTACGGATTTCAATGTTTTATCGCCAATATTTATTTGTCGAAATTGTGTTACATACATTCATCATTTATAGATATATATACGGATAAATATAAATATATATAGTAAGGATACGGATGGAAATGATTGTATATATTTATTAATGTACATATATGAAACATTGAAAAAATGTCACAACATCGACCAGCAATACAATGATTTTCCATATTGTGTGGTAATACTATGTGGCGGGCGGTGCCTTTAATCAAAATGTTAACAATTTTTGTTTACGTTTACAAATTGGCTGGTAAACATAAAACAACATGTTAAAATTGACTTTTTTTTGTTGTTGATGGTAAAGAGATTTTCCATTATTTGAATATATGTACAAAACAGAAAAAGAAGAAACAGTGTTTTTGGTTTTTTCCTATTTTTTTTTAAACTAAAATAAAAACAACCTTACAAAGTTACAAGGATAAAAAAGAAGTATTCAAGTTAAAAAAAAAAACTGTATAATAAATAAATTTAAAACATGAGCTTTTTTTTCTCGAAAATTCACAGTACATATTTACTTGAATGTGTATTTTTTCTTAATTTAGAAGAAAATAACTTATGTAATATGTGTAGATATCCTTTTTCTACTCACACAACATTATAAAGAGAAAGGATTAAAAACAAAATACTTAGTTTGATGGTGGAGTGAAAAAAAATTAAGTTTGTAAAAATCTTGCATGGATTTTGTAAATAAGCATTTTAATTGTTCTTTTTTTTTATTTTTTTTTATTTTGTAAATTATGTACACAATTTTAATTCCAAATTTTTTGTAACTCTTTTTTTTATTACCTTTTTTTTTAATTAACCTTAAGTGCAATAGTAAATTTCTAAAATCTTATATTCATTTCAATTATACAATTCATCAAAGTTAATACTTTCCTACAATGGGAAGGATTAAGTAAAGGATTAGCACCCACCGAGTTTTTCTATTTTTAAAATAAAAAAATAAATAAATATAAACATGAAAAAAAGCACTTGATTAATTATCATTAAAATACCATTTAAATTTGTATTCTAACAAAAATTTGTAAAATACCATTAATACCCTTTTTTTTTTATTCTCTTTTCGTGTCCTTTATGTATATACGTTCATGTTTATTTGATGTTGTAAATTTATTTTATCTGTCACTTATTGTAATTAAAAATTATTTTTCTTACATTATTTTACCATTTTTTTCTTTAAATTAAGATCTGAAAAAATTTAAAAAAATATATTATACATACATATATTGTTCTTTCAGCTGGAATCCTTTTATCAAGTCATAGCCCTCCAGTATCAACACCTTTAGAACCATGCAGAGTTGCACCGTATGTTAATTTACCATCACTTCGTAATACAAATAATTCATCTAATTCAGCAACAAATAATAATATTTCACAGCATTTTAATTCATCAGCTGCTGCAGCATTTTCAGCTTTCGATCCAGCTATTATTTCGGCAGCTGCTCATCAGGTATATATTAAAGTAAATTTTTTAATTGATTTAAATTAAATCAAATTAATAAATTTTTTTCTTTTCAAAATAGTATGCAGCGGCAATAACAAATAGTAGTTCAAATATATTTACGATACCACAGTATCCTTTGAATTTAGCTGCAATTGCGGCGGCACATAGTAAAAATTCAAGTATAGCAGATTTACGTTTGAAAGCTAAAAAACATGCTGAAGCTTTAGGATTAACTGAAAATCCAGTATAATAATAAGAATTTTATTATAATTATAATTATATTGATGATGTAAAAAATCTTAATTAAATAATTAATTATTATTAAATATATGTAATGTAAATTTTTATTTTCAATATTTTTTTTTTTATATTATTTACTCACATAACTGTTTATGTAGGTACACTTATTTTAAGAAAAATCTCTAATTAAAACTTATGACAAAATAATTGCATAAATATGCAATATGCATTGAATATTTTAATTATTATATGTAATATAAATTTGAATTAAATTTATTTTAAATTATGTTTTGTTTAATTATAATTCGTCCATGCATGTGTATTGTGTGTATATATATTTATTTTTTATATAGGTATATGTACATATTTTTATTTCTTCTTTGTGAATTTCCAAAATAGTTCAATAAAAACGAAAGGTCATGGTTGAAAATCTCAAGAGACATATTATTATTGAACAAAATAAGATTGATTTTTTGATTCAATCATTTTTGATATAATTTTATTTACCTGTCATTACTAATTTTGAACAATATTTGATAATAGAGAAGAAAATTCGATAACTGTGATTGATATAATCTCTGAAAAATATAATTTGATCATTTATTAGATAATTTAGATGAACATTTGTTCAAGAAAGAAAAAAGGGAAATCTGAAAATTCAAAATAAAAAAATTGAAAATATGCACGAGGACAATACATTCCTAATGGATAATTCTACAACTTCGTCCTTTAATTTAGATATGAATTTTCAAATACATATGTATTTTAAATGATAAAACAAAATATGAACAATAATAATAATGAATAATTCAAGAAAGTTCATCTACCTCGGCTCGGTGCTCGACACAACACACGGACACGATCCAACAAGGACGTGTTGCTTGTATATGAAAATTATACATATTTTATAATTTTTATAATTTTTATTTTAAATTATGGATATTTTGGTCCATATTCTATTGGTCATTGGTGTCGTGATCGTGAGTGATTTTTACAAGTTAAAACTTCAGCGGTGACGAAGAAAAAGATCCACGTAAAAGGAAAATATACATACCATATGTATGTATACATAGTAGTGTATGTATGCATAGAAAATTTAAAACTTACTTATCCTCAACCGATAATTGAATAAAAAGAATTTTTCGAATTTTTGAACAACAAAGTGTGGAACAAGTTAGACATTTTTATATCCACATAAAATTTTTATGTGGATTGTGTCGATCACTTCATGTTTTTTTTAAAAAGTGATTTTCTGATTGGAATAGTTTACCTTGCCTACAACCAACGTGCAGAAAATCAAATTTTGAATTTTTAAACACACCCGGTGTCCATAATGCTTTCTACAATGGTATTCGGCGTGATCAGCCCCACTTAGCTGTGTTTTAAAGCAAAATTCCTTAATTTGATAAACGCTGTGTCCACAAAAATAAATGTGGATTTTTTTTTAGGACACATCAAAAAAATGAATATTTGAGTGCAGAAAGAGACTAAATGACAAAAAAAGAATTGACTGACAAAGTCTGGACTCTGGAGTCTGGTCTGGAGTCTAGACTCTGGACTAAACAAACAACACGACGGAAACAATAATCCGAATAAAAACCGAATTTTGTATTAAATTGGGAGTAGCGTATAAACGGTAAGTAAAATTGGGATTAAAAAAGTACATGCAAAGTTGGTATACTTATAGCATACATTCTTCTTCTTTCACACCAAAAAAAGAAGAAGAACGTGATAGCTTCACTTTTACCATAAAAATTAGAATCCCCCATATTGCATTTTACCTTACACATACACAAAAATTGAGATTAAACCCAATTAAATTGGGCTTAAGCCAAAGCCCAAAATCCGAATTAGCGAGTTTATACGTTATACCACATAAAATTGGGAGTAAACCAAAATCCGTATTAAAAGCGAATTACGCATAAACCTGTACATTGGTAAATGACAGTTGACCTGACACGACACATGACACATCAGACGAGAGATCTGTGATTTAAGAGTTTTAAGAGCGGGTTTATACGGTCACTTTTTTCAATGGCATTGACGCCCATTCCGCTTTGTTAAATAGAAAAGAAGTAACAAGTATGTGGTGGGAAGTCACTCACGGGATAATCGAACTTTTTCTTCGAGCACGCCGGTTCCCTTTTGTGCTATATTCGTAATTTTGAATTTTTTTTTATATTATCGCATCTCCTTTTCATTTTATATTTGTAGTGACACAGCTCATATCTATCTTTATATATGGAGATGAAACATACACAACATATATTGTCGTTTCATCTTACCTAACAAGAAATCGGTATAGAAGAGAATGAAGAGAATTTGAGCTATGGTAAAAAAGTGACTGTGTAAACGTACGTACGACTTTTTCGTAATTTAACAAAGCGGAATGGGCGACAATGCCATTGAAAAAAGTGACCGTATAAACCCGCTCTAAGACGTAACGTAATTCTCAGTAACGGTAAAGATACTGTCGGTCAGGGGTGGAACTTAGTCGAATCTAAAAAGTACTTTTGTAAAAAATTGAAAAGTACTTTTTGATAGTGGAAAATACCTTTTTGTATTTTCAAAAAAATTAAATTAAAAAGACAGTTTTATTTTCTGTATTATGTACATAATACATATGTATGTATGTATATACAACTTGTATATCGTCTTATTGACTAAATGAAAAAAATATTTTACAAAAAGTAAGTTTAAAAAAGTTAACTAAATTAAAAATACTTTACAAAAAAAAGAAAAAAAATAGCAAAAAAACAAGGTAAATTAACGAACAAAATTAAGTTCCTATAATTAAATCTAAATATTTTACAACTAATTTATAGAAAGAGAGTACATAATTACATAAATAATTGACAAATTCATCTTCATTTTTTGTCAAAGATTTTGGATATTTTATTTATTTTTGTTATTATGACAAACATTCTTTATTTGTTTGAATTAGATCTTTAAATTCAATAATTTTGTAAAATTTACTAAATATGTAGTTTTGATATTATCAATAGTGAAAATTAATGGAGAATACTTCTACTTGGATGAAAGTACTGCTATAGTGTTATTTAGTTCTACCTTTAATACTTAAAGTTGCATCCCTGCCGCTTCGTTTGATCGTTTCGTTTGATTTGAGTATTAAGTGATTAAGTGAATTGAGTTGAGTCATTCATAACATATGTATATAAGCATAAGCAAGTGATTGTTTCTTTTTGAAGAATTGAAAGTGCCGGTGAAGTGGTGAAGAACTAGTTAAGTTATTTTAAGTCCAATTATTAGAAAAATAAAAAAAAACTTAATCAAAATGTAAGTATTTTCAAATACATATTTATTAATTTTTTCAAAAAAATATTGAATTTTCCACATTTAAAAAGATGAACATTTTTTGTAATGGCTGTCCTTTTTTCAATGTAAAATGTTGTCCCGCAAAAGTGGTGCTTGTTCTCCCTTTTTTTTAAAAATTCGGTTGAAATTATTTAAAATTTTTTCTTGTTGTTTTTTGTTTGTGTGGTTGGGAAGAGGGCGATGCGAATTAGGCATCCACGAATCGCGATTCACGAGCACTCAGGCAGAAGGGCGCATGGCGCATTATACAATACATTGTACACTCAGCACCCCCGTCTATAGTAAAATCTTTTCATTTTTCTAATAAACGAGAGGATTTTGTCTAGAAGACCTAGGGGTTGAGAACAGCGATGTCTTTTATTTTCATTGCATTGCATCAGATTAGATCAGAGTTCTATCTCGTCCATTCCATGCATGACGGACGGGACATTGAAGAAAATTATTTGGAATATTTTTTCTTTTTTACCTTCAAATGTATAGTATGTATAGTTCAAATGTATTCCAATTAAATGTAAATAATAATGATACACAAAAGACCTACCAAACCGAAAAGGAAGATGTTTTGCAAGAATTCTTGTTTAAGTTTTATAAGGCGATAAGTGACTTCAACATTATTTTTCTTCAAAGTATATATCTTCACACCTCCTGTTTCATAGTAAATTTTTAGGTGGTAGTCTTAGCAAACTATGACAGAAATTTTTTATTTCTCCAACTCGCACAAGCTAAGATATAATAAACTATGTTTTCCATGTCGTATGACGGACCATTGAAAACTCCAAAATTCTTTTAATAAAAAAAGATGAAAATGATAAAATTGAACACTGAAATTAATTTTTTTTAAATAGTTTATTTATTTTTCTTTTTGATAATGCACATTATGAAGCTAAAACAACACTGTACTATTTTACAAAAAATGCATTTGGGAACTAGTCATTTCAACTCAAAAATAGTCCCCGAAAACCTAATTAAGGTCGGTGTTATGTGTGTGTTATGTTTATGTACGTTTTTTTTTTAAAAACAAGTTTTAGTAACAACACAAACGTACCGTAGTGAAATAAATACCTGGTGAACCTATTTACCCTATTTATTTAAAAAAAACTGAAAAAAAAATTGTTAGGTTTGATGTAACATCTCGCGTGGAATGGGCGATATACAAAATGAAAAGAATTTCAACATACAATTAAATTTCACCTGCGGTCATCTCATTCCATAGAAACAAAAAAATTACCTGATTTTTTTTTTTAAAACAAGCTTTAGTAACAAAACAAACGTACAGTATGAAGTATATAGCTGGTGAACCTATTTACCCTATTTATTTAGAAAAAACCGAAAAAAAATTAGGTTTGATGTAACAGCTCGCGTGGAATGGGCAATCTCCATGTACGTACGCAACCTTATCCTAGAGAATGCTCGGCAACAGCAAAGATGGGTGCTCTGTTATTTTTTCGCCTCATGCCAGAAATTTTTCCTTTAGTTTTATAAATAATAAAAAAATTAATATGCATAGCATTTTGCTATAATTTCACAGTACATACACTGTGCACATTGGCGACTTCTGAATACGTTCACTAATGAGTCATGGCTCTAGAGTTTTAACAACCAATCCAAAAAGAAAATTGATTATTTCAAATTTTCAAATAAATCTCAATTTAATTTAATTCCTTTAAAAAAGAAAAACGAAAATGAAACTATAGAAGTTCATAGAAAAACTATAAAATAGTGTTTTTTACATATATTTTTACTTTATATAGAATCTTTCAGATAAGATGACCAACAAATATCAATAAATTTAGGTGCCACAAAATTAATCTTCACGGAAATAATTTGTTGTTGTCCCCTGGAATTTTCGCAGTTGAAAAAATAACATCATCATAGAAATGTTGTCATTTCCTATTTCCCATTCCTCTCAATTACTATATTCTCAATTAATACATCCTCCTCAACCACCATCAACTCAACCACCATCAACTCAACCACGAACTCAATCAACACATCAACGACAACGAGCTCAGCAACCAATACGACGAAGACAACGACGCCAAAGACGAAGACGACAAAATCAACAAATGACAATGAGTACTGAAGAAAGTGATGAAAATATGCCGCAGCAACTGCAGCAGTTCATGCAACATTTTCAACAGGAATTACAAAATGTACAACAGGAATTACAAAATTTACAACAGCAGTTACAACAGCAAATTCAACAGCAATCACAAGAACTACAAACTCAATTACACACAATAACATCGATACTTCAGTTCATAGTACAGCTATCGAATATAAATTCGATTACTTCATAATGTTCAGAATGTTTTGAAAATCCAAAAAAGCATGAAAATTCGCAATTTTTTAGTAGTTCACCACGTTATGATACAGGACATTCAAAATTTTATACGTAAGTGTAAGCTTGTTTTCCAATCAAAATCACTTTTAGTTATATAATTATTTTCTTTTCAGGCTGATCAACAATTGAATCGGTTGAAAATACATTTTTTTTTTTACATGCAAATGAGAAGTTTGAAAAATGAATGATTTTTTTTTTTTTTATATTTCAATGGAAAATGAAAATACACTTTTTATGAATTTTTAAAGTTGAAAACTAAAAATTAAAAAAAATTAGGGAACTTTATATTTTTTTCCCTTATTATTAAATTACTTGTAAAAAATGAAGAAAAATGAGTGTTTTCATAAATGCGTCGTCAACGCTAACGGCGAAAAAATTATTCATAAATGACTCCAGTGCAATCGTGGAATGGTATTAGGGGTCATTAATTCATACACTAGTACTAATGGTCTGAATCCGTCTCCGGAACTGGTACCATTCTGTTTGTTGCTCTTGTTGGTGCTCTTCTGCTGAGCGCTTATGGGGCGCCCAGGAAGTGGAAGGACATTCCATCCTCGAACAAGACTGTCGGGGAGTAAGAGATTGTGGAATCTTATCCATCCTTCAAGCATGCAGCGCAGTCGGCTGAAATTACTCAATCGTTTTCAGGCGACTGCGATGCAAATTTTCGTATTTTGACGACACATTTATGAAAACGCCCCATTTTTTTTTATTAAGAAAAATATTGATACGAAATGTTTTTATGAAAAGAAATAATTTGTTTTTAAAGAATAATTTTAAATTTATGAAAGAAGAAACATTTTTTAGTTATTTAAATAAATGTATTATTGGCAAAAAAAAAGTTCAATATATCTCAATAAATATTATCTCATATACATACATATATCATATGTTCCATGTTCTAATTTAATTGTTTCAATTGTACTGGCTGTCGTTACTGCATCACCTGTACCTGTTTAAATTTTTCCTAGTTTAAACAAAAAAAAATGAAAATAATTGTGCAATATGTCAGGAGAAAATTACAATTTTCAAAAATTTTTGTAATTATCATATTCATCCGTCATTAATAATGGTCGGCAAGGAATTCTTGCTCTTGCTTAAAATGCTCGAAACCCAATTGGCTATTAAGTTGTCGATTTAGAAATTCTCAATTAAATTATTAAAAGTCAAATAGATTACATTTTATTCTTTTTAAGTATAAATCTCGTTTTATTTTCTATTCAAAAAATTTTTATTGTAAGGTATTTATCAGTTTAGAATTTTATACATTTAAAATTAGGTATAAAAGCTTAAATTTCAATAAAAAAAATTTTTTTTATAATGATTATAAACAACAATAAATTTTTCTTTTTACCTTCTGCACCCATTTTACTATATTCTTAAAGTCTTAAATGACACATTATACATATGTCTGATGCTTGGCCAATGTTTAATCACTATATTGGTGGCTTTTGATTAATTTTAAATTTTAATTAATGTCGTTTCTACCGTGCAATGGACCGACAAATCGATGTAACTGCATTTTTGGTGATTTTGAGTTAGACATAATTTTCTAATAGAGAATTATTCTATCTTTCATTTGATTTTAGCCGCGTATTAATGGAAGCCTTAATTGTAAAGGATATTTTTTGGTAGTTAGCCCTGTTACATATCAGACATACATACATTATGCCACATCCCTTAAATATTATACAATAATAAACACTTTTATTTGAACATATCTAATTGTGTTAATCAATTAAAATATAATAGATCACTTTTTATCTTGTTTTTATTTTTATATAGAAAATTGAATACAATAAGCAAAACAATATTTTTATGTAAAATACTTTGAACTGTAATCACAATTTTTTTTTGCAAAAAATCAAATCTAAATGAAAGCTATTTTTCTGGACCAATATTTCCATCAAATTTGTTTTCTATTTTTTTTATTTGAATAAAATTCCTAATTTTTAAATTCTATAATTATGATACATATTAAAAAATTTTCTAAATTATAGAAAATTATTCATGACAAAATTGTTATTTCGATAATATTACACGATTATAATATTTTTTTTTTAAAATTATTTTGTTGAAGTAACATGGAAACAAATATGAGACTTTAAACATACATAATTACAAATTACTGGAGCGGCGGTCGGTATATATGTATAAAATATTTATTTAATTATTATTATTATTATTATTTTAAGACTTTTTCGATTTACATACTAAACAATAATCCATTAAATTATCTGGTAGACAATTCTCATGAAAATAATGTTTACAATTATATAAAACAATATCTTTTCTTAATGGATCTTTTACAATTATTTTACCACATAAACTACAATTATTTTCATTTGATATAAATAATGCTTTCCTTTGTGATCTAACAAGTTTTTCATGTAAATGATAATAATCTGTAACAAGAATTTTATTACATCCATCATGAATTTTAACCTAAATAATGAAAAATAATTAAAAATTTTTGTTTTTTTATTTATTTATTTAAATTTTTACAAAGTCACTTACTTGTAAACTATAATCACAAAGCATTTTGATTAAAGATTTTTTAAGACCAGGAATTTTTTGACCCAATTTTATTTTATTAACTAATGTTTCTGGATTAACATATCCTAAAAATACACAACAATTAAAAATTATAAAAAAAAGTAAATAATAAATTTTTGTTAATTTCTTACCAACAATACCATCTAATAATTTTGTCATAATTTCTGGTTTTTCCATTGATTCATTAATTAAATCATTCCATAAATCTGAATCATCAATCTCCTTACAAAATTCAATTGCTTTTTGAAAATCTTTGAGCTAAAAAAAAAAAAAACAAGAAAAATTCGTTTATTGTCTTGTGCTCTTGTCTTGTACATAAAAAAAGTTATTTCAAAAATTTTTAGACTCCTTATAAATAACACTTTTAGATTTCAGCAGTAACAGCAAAATGAATGCTTTGAAATTCTTTAAAAACAATAATTTTGTTACACATAATACTTTACCTCATGAATAATAATATTTAATGCTTCACGTGAAGTACCCATTCTTTTTAATAAATATACCATTTCTAGAAAAAATTTATTACGTTTACATATATCTAATGCTTCTTGTATTGGATAATTATTTGAACGTTTAAGAAATGATAAAAGTTTATCTGGTTCATATTCAGCATATAAACGAACTAATTTCCAATGAAACTTTCCACTATTATCAACTTTATCTAAAGCATGAAGATACTAAAGAAAAAAATTATTTTTAACAAAAATGTTATGTATAGGAAATTCTTTAAATAGGTACTTACAGCATATAAATAATCTTGTCTTTCTTCTAATTGTTGAACAACAATTTCTGGTTGAATTTTATCTTTTTCTATAAGAATATTCAATGCTCTTTCCTTATCTAAATTAATTAATGGAATGATCATTTTATGTATAACATTATGTAATTTATGTGTTCGTATTAATTCGAAAACATCTTTATTTTGAAGTCTGAAAAAACAAAAGATCCAAAACTGATAATAAAATTCTTACTTTAGAAAAAACAAAAAAACAAACAGCAGTAGGTACATACTTAAGATACATTGCAAGCGCATTATCATATTTTTTTTCATGCGAATATAATATTGCTAATGCTTCTAATAATTCTTTCATATTTTTCTTAAGAAAATTGTCATGTATTGCATTTATAACAGCTGATGTATTATATAAACTAGAAGGCCATTCTTTAATTAAATTTAAAAATCCCTAAAAACGAAGAAAACAAAAAAATTCAATTAAATTTAAAAAAAAAAATAAGAATAAAAAATAAAAATACCTTTGCATCTAATTTTAAATATTCATAAAGCACCATTTCGTATACTTGTGGTGTTAATTTACAATCATTTGTTCTTGGTAAATAGGCACTAATCGATCTTAATTGTTGAACTTTAACAAATTTATATACTTCTTCTTCCCAAAGTGATTTATTATTACCAAATACTCTTAAACATAATTTTGCAGCATCATCATATTGTTTTTGAGCTAATAAATGATCAAGATAAATTCTAAAATATTAACAAAAGAAAAAATAAATCGTTATAAGAATTTTCTTTTGTATTTTTATCAACAAATAAATTTACCTTGCTACATTCACTAAGGAAAATTTTCCACCATGCGCTGAAACTACTTCCATTGCTTCTTCAAATTTTCTGTTTTAGAAAATAAATAATAAAATTTAAATAGAAAAATTTTCTAGGATGTTGTGGGTAAGTTTATATTAAATTGCATCAGTATTTCAAAGTTCAATTTTTTTTATTTGAAGGATTACTTATTAGTCTGACGACTAAAAGGAGACAAAGAACAAACAATGGAGTGTCAATCAAAGGATACATGTTTTTCGAACATGAACAAAATAAAGACGGTACAGGAGGAAAATTTCAATTTTTTAACGGTCAAATTTAAATTTTCCCTCCTCTATTTTCTGTCATCTTTGAAAAAAAAATACCCATTTCCTGCAAAACGGCGCTGTTGTAATTTAAATTGAAAAAATATTTAACAATCAGCTGTTTTTTACTCTCAGCCCCCGCCAAGTTTTTCTTAAATAATTTTTATTTATAACAAATTTTGTGAAGCTTCAGCAATCAACAGTGTTTTGTATATTCCAATCCAACATATCTTGCAAAAACATATTAAAACAATAGAAATTCTTTAAAAGTGCCAAGTAAAATTATCATTCAAAATTATTCCTTTAAAAAATATAAATTTTTCATCAAAAAGAAAACCAAAATCCATACAAATGAGACGTTTAAATAATTTAGTGACTTTATTTAGTGCTATGTTTGCATTTTTCTTTGGTTGGTTTCTTGCGACAATGTTAACAAATTTTGAAAAATGTTTAACAAAATCATCATCTAATTTGGATGGTCATTCAAATGAAATATTTTTAATAATTTTAATTCTATCAGCACCAAGTTATTTTGAAAGAAGACAAACAATACGTGATACATGGTTAAGATTAGGTAAACCATTAAGGCAACCATATTATCCAGAAGATTTTGTTTATATGCCAGAATATGATGATGATGGTTTTTTACAATATGAAATTGTTGCTGAACAAGATAATCGTTTAGGTTTGTTCTTAGATTGGATGAAAAATGTAAATAGTAATGGTATTGGAAATCGTCGTGATATACGAACAAAACATTTATTTGTTATTGGTGCACAAGATTTAAATAGTGCATTAAATACAGAATTAAAAAATGAACAAAAAAGTTATAATGATTTATTAATTTTGGATGATTTCAAAGATTCATATAATAATTTAACAAAAAAACTTTTAATGAGTATTGAAACAATTGTTAATAATTATAAATTTAATTATGTACTTAAAGTTGATGATGATACATATGTTAAATTAGATTTTTTATTAAATGATTTAATATCATATGATCGTAAATTAATAAGAAAATCAAAAGAATATGGTATTATAAATCCATTACCAGAATTATATTGGGGTTATTTTAATGGTCGTGCACAAATAAAAACACGTGGACAATGGAAAGAAACACATTTCTATTTATGTAATAATTATTTACCATATGCATTAGGTGGTGGTTATTTATTTACACGAACAATTGCTGAATTTATTGAATCTAATTCAAAATTATTAAATACATATATTAGTGAAGATGTATCATTTGGTATATGGATATCATCATTAAGAAATATATATAGAAGACATGATGTACGTTTTGATACTGGTTATATGCCAAGAAAATGTAAACCATTTCATATTGTTTTACATAAAAGAACAATTGATCAAATGAAAGATTTATTCGAAGATAAATTATGTACATTTGAAAATGTTAATGAACAATTAATGAAAAGACCAACAGAATATTATTATGATTGGAAAAAATCAGCAGATAAATGTTGTGATAGTTTAGTTGTTGGTGCTTAAAAGAAAAAACAACAAATAAAATGGAATTGAGAAATTCAAGATAATTAAGAAGAAAGGATAGCAGTATTTAATTATAAGTGATAATCTGAAATTTATAAATGTAATGTGAATCATGACATAAAATTCATTACTATTTTTAAAATTTTTAAGAACAAAAACTAAAAAGAATATTAACAATCTTTTTTGTCAAAGAAATTTTAAGCCTAAGATAATCTAAATCTCTAGTCAAAATGTATTATGTAGGTAGATAATATTTCCAATAAGTTTCCAGGTCTCCAGATAATGTAATTTTTTTAAATTTAAGACTCAATTAGTAAATTAAGAGATAATTTAAGAAAAATAAAAATAAAATTATAAACATGAATGATGAAAATCAATTGTATGAAAAATATTAGCATTGGAGGAATTTTTGCCGCTACCAACCAAATATAATTTTTTTTCTAATATTAAAAGCTTCTTAAGAAAATTCTTACTCAGTAATAAATCCAAAATATAGAATAAACTTCTATCTTCTTTCCTGAATCGTGTTTATCAATAATTTCTTCCCATTCCCATTTTTGTTCATGTATACTTCAATAAAATGAATACATATTAATAAAAATTTGTACTTACTTGTGTTCAATTAACCACTGTACACGGTCATCATTCTCATATAAACTTGCTACAACAATATCTTTGGGTGACACAATAAAATAACGACTCTCCTCTATAATACAATCTAAATGATAATCATTTACTTTGTATTCTTGATATCTGGAATTAAAAATGAAAGAAACAATGTAAAATTTAATTATCTTAGAAAGATAAAATTTTTATATTACCCTCTTAAAGACAAACTATCGCTACATATTTCTTCATATTCACTAGTCTTATATTGTAAAACCGATATAATTGGTCTTAATGCTTTATTATTTTCAGCATCTCTCTCTTTTGGGTATCCTAACACAACAAGTTGATTGCTTTCTAATGGTGCTAATCCACAAATAAAGAACTCCGTTTGGAATGTTGAAACTAACAAAACAAAAAAACAACAGATTAGAGCAAAACTATGTACAAAAAAAAATCGAGTAAATTTTCAAATGAAACTTACTTGGATCCACAATATATCCATGAAGTTTCCTAGTTGATTTCTCTATATCATTTGGTTTTCTAATAATGCATATTCGAATCATATCAACCCATCCAATTAATAACGTTGTTGGATTTGACCACCTTAAGTTACAACGAAAATTTTCTAATCTCGAACTAAAATCAAATAAAAAAAAAAAATTCAGATAAAAATTTCACTTTTTAAACAATGTGTGTTCTGTAAATAAAAACTTACCCTTTCGGCTCTTCCCATTTGATTAAACCTAATGAGCATTTTTCATTTAAATCATAAACTCGTGTTCCATAACTACTTGCCCAAGCAACAAAATTTCCGCTCCATGCTATCGCTGATACTAAACCTTCAGAATCACTTAATACAGTTGGTTTTAAACTTTTCAAAAATGATTTTTCGTACAAAGTTAATTTCTCATCACCTATTTAAATTAAAACAATTATTTTAAAAAAGTAGAAAATTCAAATACATAATACAAAATTTTACCAACTATGAATCTTTTATCTGATCCCGATTTATAATGATCCGGATCTAATGCAATTGATTTAACAAATTTTCCAGTTTCTAATTTTTGATTATTTTCATTATTATAAAGTCCTGTAATTATTACCTTAAAATAAGACGATAATGATATTATAGTAGCTGTTTTTGCACAATTCTGTTGCTTATTATTATTATTTATTTATTTTTTGTTTAAAGAAAAACTATTCAACTAACCTTTCCATCATCAGAACAAGTTCCTACGTATTCACCTTTTGCATCTATTGATATTTTATTTACTGAAACTGTATGTGAAAAATTTTGTTGACGATTCAAATTTGAATCAACGAAATTCCCTTGATGATCAAGTAAATGTATACGCCCAAGAAATGTACCAAAAAACATAAACTACAGAAAAGAAAAATACAAAATTTCATTTCTATTTGAAAAAGTATAAATCATATTTTACCCTTGGATGAACGGCAATACATGTTACTGCATCCTTGTTGAATATTGTTTGTAAATCGTTAGTAATTCGAAGATATTTTAATTTTGGTTCAACATCTTCCTCAGTACTTTCAGTTTCTGTGTCCTTCATTTTTTTTGTTGTTGTTTAGTTTGGAATTCAAAAACAAAGTGGAAAATAATTTAAATTTATTGTGCAATCTTTTGAACAAAATTCATAAAATTTAACTTACACTTGTATTTTCTGTCATTTTGACACTTTAGAAATAATTTTTATTTTTTAAAATGCATTTAATCAGTTTCTAAGCCCTTTAATGTATATAATCACAATGGAATAAATAGAAAATAAATAACTTTTTCTTTGTTTTTTTGTAGAATTGTAATTTTTATTTTGTAAATTTGTAATGTCAAATGTGTACTATATGTAAATGTCAAAATCATATGTTTGGAAAATATTAGTAAGGGCTTTGGACCACGTTTGGATCTTTGTCGCTGGAGTTGTTAAAAAGTAAAAAAGACTGAAAAAAAACAATCTGTCATCTGGTCTGGGGCCTGGGCATCCTGGCCTGTTCGGTAATTTGACGTTTGTTTACAAACAAAATTAAATTTAATTTAAGAAATAAGAATTAGTTAAGTTTTTCTTGAAATAAGGAACGCACAGTACTTAACACAAAATAATGAATAAAAAGGACAATAATATTAGACTTAGACAGAGAAGAGGTGAAGATTCGTCCAAGGAAACAAAAACAAGTGATAAGCCTAGTAAGAAGAAGATTTTGTATGTGCCTAAATTCTTTTTAAATGAATTTCACGAATAAAATTAATTATATTTAACTTTTTACACATTTTAGAACTGAAACAAAGGCCACACAAGCAATTACTCATAGAGTATGGACGAGAAGTGTTATGATTTTATGTTTTTTAGTTTTAATTTATTTTTTCACACGTAAAGAAAAAGAAATAAAATTTGCACAACAAAAGGAACACATTCCAATACGTTTTCAAAAACTTGCATGCTCAAATAGTTATCTTGATGATATTAAAGAATTTTCAAAATGTGTACCATCAATTTGTGGTCGTTTTGTAACCGATTCATTAATCGATCGTAAAGAAATTGATATTCTATTAGAAGTTGCAAAGTCTGGTATGAAACTAGGTGGTTCATCGGGTGGTGCATCTATTTTAGACTTACATTCTGGTGCATTATCAAAAGGTGAACAATTTGTTAATGTGTATACTTTACCGGAGGCTAAACAAATATTCAAAAACGAACATTTATTAACATATAAGGTAAAAAATTATTTTTAATTATTAATAATTCCTCTATCCGACTTATATTCATCTAATTTTTTATTTTATTTAGATGGTTAAATCGAAAATAAAACATGCTGTTGCAGAAAAATTTCGAATTGAAGAAAACTTATTGTATTTAACTCATCCAACATTTTTTTCACGTATTACAAATGTAACAGCTAAAACAGTTCACGATGAATATTGGCATCCACATATCGATAAAGTAAAAAAAAATTATATGAAATTTAAATTTAATTTAAAATATTAGTAATTAATTTTTTTATCTAAAGGAAACATACGAATCATTCCACTATACAACTCTTCTGTATTTGTCTGATTTTAATAAGGATTTTAATGGTGGTCGATTTATATTTATTGATGGTGTCGATAAAAATAAAACGATTACTTCAATTGAACCAAAACGTGGTAGATTAAGTGCATTTACATCAGGAGCAGAAAATTTACATGCTGTAGAAAATGTTACATCAGGAATAAGGTATTTTTTTTTCTAACAATTTTTCAAAAAGCTCTTTGATTATGAAAATAAATTTTCGTATTTTCAGATATGCGATTACTATATCATTCACATGTGATTCGAAATTTGCTATTAAAGATCCTGACTTAAATTTAGAAGGTTAAAATTTTTACTATGTCAATTAAAAAGGTTCTAAGTCAAAACATTCCTTAATTTATAGAATTTTAGTAGAATTAAGTTTTAATTAATTAAATGTGTTACTGAAAAGATAATTAGTTCAATTTTTTGAGGGTTAAAATAAGATGGAATTCTTGCTAACTAAAGTTGAGTCGACTATACTAATTTGAAAGATGATTGGAAAACGTTGCGTAAACTCGGTAAATCCTTCATCTTTTTCATTTTTTCGCCGTGTTGAGTGTTGCCATCATGTTATAAATTATGTATATTGAATTGAAGCTGTCATGTCGAAGTTGATAACTGAAACAGAAACACTCGAGTCGGAAATTTGATGGAGTTTGGACGTGTTTTCTCGTACTTCTTGATTTTTTATATTCTCCAAAGTACTTTTTAAAGATTATTTTTCTTTAAATTTTATTATATGAAGTTTTCAACGAAGGAACAATTTTGTGCTAATTAGAATTTTAATAAAAAAAAATTTAAAATGTAACAATTGATGAGAACGTATTTTACACACAGTTTATTTTTTTTTCTCTGCTTGTTATTTGTGTACCTATTATTTGGTGTGTTTTGTAGTTACTGTTTTTTGTTTTTGTAATTCAGTAGTATTGTGGTGAAGTAACGATATAAAAAAGTACATAAATTAAAATAAATCATAAAAGTTAGAATTTTTTTAATTAAAAATTGAATTTTATGTTTGTGTATTATTTTAAATGGAATTTGTGTAAGTTTCATGAGATGTGAATTGTAACTTGTTTGTATGCAAAGAAAAATGGTTGGAAATCGGCATTTTTGAATCGGTAATTTAATTAGTGAATTGGAAAAAAGATAACTTTCGTTGTTTATGTTTTTACAATAGCTAAGTAAAGTGTGGTTATTTCTAATTGGAAATTGTATTTTGTATAAAAAATTCTAATGCATCAGTCCTTGATAATTTAAAGGGTAAGTGTACATTTTTCAATATGGTAATTTATTTATCTTTATATCTAAGTGATAAATGTATATACGTAGTATCTTTATTTTGCTTGATCATGTATTTCACACTCACCTATTATCTAGTATCTATCCATCCTTTTTGATTTTAAACTCCCGAGTCCCGGTCCCGGTTCCCAGATCCGGTACTTCTATTCAATCCCGATTGACGATTCAATAAAAAACAACAGAACAGAATTCGCTTTCTTTTCATTTTATTTTGGAACAGGTATTATTTTTTCCTGAAACGTCTTTTTGACATGTCATAGGGTTACCAACCGCACTTATTCATAAGGAATAAGGATAATGTTAATGTGTTTTTATTTTTCACCATATTAGAAAAAATAAAAATAAACTTCATGTTCACAAAGAGATTTACACATTCAAAAAGAATTTAAATTGATGAATTAAAACATAAAAAGTTCCGAAAAAGGTGTTTGTGTATGTTGTGTTACCTATAATTTCTAATTTGAAGGAAAAAACAAAAACATTTGTTTTTTTCTCATAAAAATCAGCATATTTGTGTCCTTCAACTCTTGAAGCTGGCAAGCCTAAGAGAAAAAATTAAGATTCTGAAAACGTTCTTGTTGTTTGTATCCTTTTTTTTCTTATTTTTTTTATTTTATATAAAGTATCAGTAGGATGTGAGTTTGGGGAATTACTTAATTAAAAATTATTTTTTGTCTAGAGCTGGAAATAAAAATTGTTACAGAAAATTAAAAATAAGTAAGTAGAGTAGGTACAGTGTTTTTTCCCAATGGAAATTTTCGAGATGAAAATATGTATTATCAATAATAAACAAAATAATTACCTAGAGCTCTATTTTTTTAATTACCTACCTACATATATTCTATTCAATATCAGTTTTTGTTTTAAATTTTAAAGTCCTTTTGTGTAGGTATGTATAAAAAATTTGTACACCGTAACTTTTTCTTTTTTTACTTGTATTATTTTTATTATCAATTTTCCAAAGTAGTATTGTATTTTCCTTTAAACTTATTAGTCTTAATGAGCTGTTTCCCAGACATTTCCTGTAATAATTTAGTAAACATTAAAAAAAATCTTGGAAATCAGTTCAATGCCATTTTTGCATAATTAATAAAATTCTACACACATTTTTTGTTGTTGTTGCTTTGTCTCTGTGTAGCATATTGTGAGAAATTTACATATTTTATTTTTCTAAATTAAAAAAAAAAAAATATTCTCTCATCGTAATCTGTATATTAAATCTGTTTTAATAGGCTAATCAAATTACTAAAACAAGATTTTAAATAGTTTTTTTGTTTCAAGTATTCAAGTTTGTGTAGATATACAATATTTCAACTTACTGATCTAATGGTAGCAAATTAATGGTAGGCAAGGCAAACAGATGTTTACTTTTGAAATAGAAAAAAAAAGTTAATTGTAATCAATCCAACACACACATTAAATAAAGTAGATTTTAGATACGATAAGTATGATAATCAATTTTCATTTGTATTTAGTTTATAACCTGTTCTGTAATTAAACTCCAATAGGAAAATAACAATAACAATTCTACAAGATACAATATTAATTTTAACAAGTCCAGAATTTCAAATTTTAATGGACTCAAGAGCTATGTACCTACATATTTAAAAATTGATCATGCAGGAAGGACAATAATTTGTTGTAAAGATATGATCATGGAACTAATTTGTTATTTATTCTGACATGATTTGAACTAAGATTTCGTTAAATCCTTGAAATAAACATAAATTCTAAATATGCTCTGATGATTAGTAAGGAGCGAATTTTTGGAGACTTTAATTGATAATTACTTATCAAGAATAATAACTAAAATTCACATTGCGCTTACAAATAAGGCAATAATAAAAAATGTGGTCTTTTGATTAAAATTGTGAAATTCAAAACTTTATTTTTTTGTAATTAATCAAATTATTTACATATATAATTTTTTCACGTCTTTAATTTATATGTTTTTTCTCCGCATTTCACTTAATTAAAAGATAAAATACTTACGTTACAATAAATTAAATGTTCATATTTTAAGTATTTACACACTACATTTATCAATAAATTATGAAAAAAGTGAAAGTCAAATTAAAATGCCTTCAAGAAATAAAAATTTCGTGAAAATATTTATGACAGTAATCAATATTGGCAAATTATCGAAAAAAAAGAAAGATATGTATGTAGGTACCTGCATGCAATAAAAATTGTAAAAATTCGATATATGTGTTATTTATAAATTTGCAAATTCATAAAAAAAAAATTAATTTAAAATAAGTATAAAAAAAAAAAAAAACAAGTAGGTAAAAACAGATATAAAATACCTACATGCAGATTATGAAGTTGCATAAGCTTTTAATAAATTTTAATAGGTATCATTCCATAGAAATGAATTTCTCTTTTATTCACATTATTATGATTATGATTACTTTTTTTTTTTTCTTTTTTCATTTATTTGTGTTTATTTATATATTTTAGTTTCAGGAAAGAAATTCACAACAGAAAATTTAATGACAAGAAAGATAATATAAAATGTTATGCCATATTATTTATGAACAAAATATAAATAATTTACGTTTTTTTTTTATTTTTTCATTTTTTATTTGTTTGTTAAATAAAAATATGGTATAAACTAATAAATAAGTAGAAATTCTTATGTAATAAAAATAAAAAGGTACTTATCTGGCTTAGGTGTTTTATTTAAGTCTGATTGTGAGTCTGTATAATGTTCCTTTATAATTTGATAATTAAGTATACCTAACTACTTACATAAGTACTTACGAGTACTTTACCTCTTATTCAGGACATAATAAATGAATAATTTCTAAAAAATATGTACATACATACTTACTATCCTTTTTGAACAAACAGGATATTTATTTTTATTATTATCGTGGCTACTATTTTAATATTACATTTTTTTTTTGTACTTGAGTATTTGAAAAAGAATCTTGTAGTGTAAAACTACTGTTGTCTATTACATGGATAAAAGTCTGGGTAAGTTTTTATAAAAATATTATAACAGAATAATAAGAATCCCTAAAAAGAAGGTGACCGTATGTCACAAAATACATATAACAACAAAAGCAACGTAAAATTGTATATTTACATTACATAATTCCTTTTTGATGTATTTTAAATTTAAGTGGATAATGATAAAAAAAAATTTTTAAAAAACAAAGCAAAAAAAAAATAATAATAAAATAAAATAAATGTGTGATCAGGTTAAATAATAACAGAACTGTACTTTACTGTAAAGTTATCCTTTATTGTATAAAGTGTAATATTCGAACCACACCCATATATGGTATTATCCTTCTGTATTTATAAAACAAGGAAGAAAAACAAAAAGGGAAAAAATTGGAAAACTCAAGGGTCAGTCAATGGTTGGTATGCTTTATGCACATTTATTCATTTGAAAAGTTACCTACATATACGAGTACGTGTGTTTTTTTTATTCTTCAAAAAACGGATAAGCTACTTAAAGACTGTGTAATAGATTGGGTATATAAGAACAAAAAGAGAGAGAGTTGAAGAAAAAAAAACACAATTGGGGGGTTGTGAATATTATGTGCGAAAACCTGTCGATTAAATAAAACTTCTTGACAGCAAAGGTAATTCGTTGAGGATTACGTTTTTTTTTCCTTTTATTTATTCCTTTTTTAAAAACAAAATAATGTTGTATTTAATGTTGCATGCAGTTCACATTAAGTTCTTTGACACGTATCAGTGGGATATGACTATTATGTACATTTATTCATAAATATAAATTTATATCGTGTTACATACATACATACAGTATATGTACATATTTATAAGTTGTCTAGGAAGTTAAGTAAATTTTTACGGATTATAGAAAAAGGAAGAAAAAAAAAACAATAATGATTGAAGTCTATAATAAATTTTTAATATACACGATAATTGATAAAAGTCGTCTTAAAATAGGATTATCGTGATGTAACGTAAACTTATTTTTTATTATTTTTCAGGAAAAAAAAAATATGTAACGAAAAATGGTTATGATTAAAATAATATACGTACGTACATATGTAAAAGACCAATAACCTAGAAATAAATTGATAAAAAATACTTCAAAGTTAAAAAGATGAAAATTGTGAATATAAGCAATGAGAAGCAACAACTAGTTCAATCAACCGTTTTTTTCAAATCATTCAACTAGCCTAGTGCTTAGTCTAGTCAGAGTCAACTTGCATTTATTCAGTCTCCAAGCCTCCAAGTTTTTTTTACATATCTTTTTCTTTTTACTTTTTTTTTTTCTATTTTCAAAGCTTCCGGTTTTTCTTGATGCAAAAACAGTAAAAGAAAAAAAGGAAATTTTCTTTGTATGTAAAATATTTATAGAGTTATGTGTAAAATGATGTATAAAATGTACATACATATATATTTCTTCTTTTTAAGAGGATCGATAAAATGTTGCATTTTATAAGACAAAGTTGTTGGTAAATTGGACAAGTTGGAATCGGTTTCTTTTTTTAAATATTTTTTTCATTCATTTTTCTTTAAAACGTTTTTAAGGTGCGTATAAGATATTTTCTTGTTGCGTTAAGTTTTTACATTATTTTTTTCACTGAAAGAAGAAAATAGTTAAAAATAAATAAGTAGATGAAGCGAATAGACAGGAAGTTTAAAAAGACACTCTTGTGTTTACTAAACAAAATTTTATATGAACAACTATCACATTGTTTTAAGAAAGCAAATAAAAAATCGAATAGTTAGTCAGAATTTGTAATAAAAAAGGTGAATAAACGAATGGTTTATTCATAATATTTTTTTGCTTATCATTAGAAATTCAATAAACGTAAAGCAATGAGAATGAAATAAAATAAATTAAATTAAGGGTTTATCTGTTCTTATGAATGTTTAAAATAAAATTTAAATATCACTGATCTCCCACATGATATGAAGAACAACAAAAATCATTGACTGATTTGTTTAGTTTTTGATTAATAAAATTTTAACTTTATGATAAAATAACGTTGCTGAGTATGTATATGCTAAGAAACGAGTTCATTTTCAATATAAACATCAAGAATGTAATTAATATCCGATTTATGATACAGTTTATTAAAGATATTCAACCAAATGCTGGTGAAATAATCGTAATACGGGTAAAATAGAAATTTTAATAAATTACTTTTTGTATAGTAAAACTTAACTTAACAAGCATAAAATTGAGAAAGTATGTACGTACATTTTTATGTTTATTACACATGAATCGATTATGCTTACAGGCCACTTTCAGTCTATATATGTATACGTACATAAAAGTATAATCGTTTACTATAAAAATTTATAATAGAATTTGTTTCAGTTTATGACCTTCATATACTTAAATCATGTTTATACATCAAATTCAATGTTCACATTGATTTAAACTAAATTAATTTAGATACACAATTACTTACCGGTATTTATTTATTTTTTATCCATTTTTTTTGTAGTTTTTTATTATTATTGTTTTTTTATTTTTGCATGTATATGTTAAGATGTGTAAATTACATTTAACAAAACATATTCGGTTGCAGAGAATTTGTGCAATTTATGATGTAGTAACTTTTTTTTTAATGAACTTTCACTTTTCATAAAATCTCAAATAAATGCCCTTGCTATGAACTATTTATTTTTACATTTTATTTTATTGGTTCATTAAATTTTTGTTTTTTCAAGGAAAGATCCATATTTGTGGGTTTTATCTACTTATTCATTAGATTTTGTAAATTTTCAAAACTGACAGACGTTTTTATTTTAATTTTAATTTTTAAAAATAAATAAATAAAAAGTAATTAAAACGTAAAAAAAACATAATTGAAAAACTCGGAATTAACATAGGGTATAAGTTGGAAACTTCATCTTCGAAAGCGTCAGATGATCGTCAATTCAGCATTTCAACGTTTTAAGCTGAATATCGTCAATTGACGATCATTTGAGGTTCTCGAACATGCACAAACTGTTGCATACGATTCAAGTTTTTCAAAATCGAAATCAGATAAAATATTGTTATTCTAGTTTCATTGACATAAGAATATAAAAAGATGATAACCATGAATCATGTGATTATTTTAAAAAGGTTTACATATTAAATCGATGTGTCCAAAAGCTTGGGCGGAAAAGTGGTATGAACAAAAAGAAACAGGAAAATTTCCAGGAAGTAACTATGTAAGAATTCAAGAATAAATCTTGTTTTCTTTTATGTTTTTTAATTTCTGTTTTATGAAATGTTGAACTTATTAAGTACTTGAGAAGTAAGTTTTTTTTATTTTTTATTTCATATAAAAAATCTCCATCTTCATCCATCTTGCACAAGAAAAAAAAAGAAGTGTCAATTGAATATGAACTGAATAATTTGTAATAATTTATCATGTAATTGAATCATCTGTTATATCTATAAATAAGAAAATAATTGACAAGATAAATTCTCCATAAGATTAAAATTTTATGTCTCCTCGCCTTATACTTCATCTTCTAAAATAATGATGATGTCTTTTTAAAGATGCGATTTCATTGTGTATGATGTAATATAATTTACCAAATATATTGTTAATCCGGAAGAGATTGGTTTTTTTTAAAGAAAAAAAAAATCCTAAGGGATTCCCGTTCCTTACCAGGAAGTGAAAAAAAATATGTAGGTACTTATAATGTTTTCTCCTGTTTTCTTTGAAGATGCTACCGTCAACAAAGATGATAAAAATGAAGTTGTAAAGTGATAAAAGTACTTTTTTTACATGTAAAGTGTCAATTTTCAAGTGGATTAATGAGGCATGAATGATAGGAAATTGAAAGAGAAAGATTACATGAATTATATACTTGTAAATGATTTGGTTTGAATTTTTTTTAACGGTGTTTAATCTTTTTTTTTTTTTCTAATGCGCGTATTATGTTTTTAATGAATTTTCATTTTCGTTGTTTTCTTTAATTACGTGCAGAACAATTTTTTTCTATAATTTTGACGGTGCTTTTCCGCTTTACCCATCGTATTGTGCCACAATTGGAAAATGAAAAAAAAAATATGAAGTTGTAACAATAATTTACTTGAGCAAGTTTTGTAATCACTTTTTTATTTATGTTTTATTTATTGTAATTACTAAGTATCAAAATAAATAAAAATAAAATCATCTCAATTTTTAACGCTTAATTTTTTTTTTTGTATTTTTTGGACAGGTAACCAACCATCAGATAATATTTATATACAATTATTAAATATTATGGCAATGTAACTGACTTTTCTTTTTTTTTTCAACATGTTTTCATTATTTATATTTTCTTGTTTAAAAAAAAAAAATGAAAGTGTTTAAATTATGAATGCAATTCAATGCTCAATGCTTTTATAAATAAAATTTTTTTTTTTTTTTTTTTTTTCAAAATAAAGTTATTTACAATTTTAAACGGTTAAAATGTTAAATGCTTATGGTTATGTGCCCTTTTTGATTCATATATTTTTTTTTTCTTCACTTTCTTTGAATGATAGTACTTTTACGTAAAAAAAAAATATTATTGTAAAGTAAGTGAAGTCAATTAGTGTTCACAGAAAAAAGGCGGACAAAAGTTATATACATACTTATAAAAGTTTTTCCTTAAAGGTTTTTACATAACATTTTTAAATGATTATATAAAAAATAAAGTGTTTCATGATGATGATAGCATAATCGAAAGCATTGAATGTATCTTCTTTTTTTTCTTTTGAAAATTTCCAAAATATACTTTCATATTTTTAAGTTTTCAATTCTGTAATAGAAGGGCAAAAGTAACAAATTTAAATCAGGGAGTTTACATGTTTTGTTAGATCAAAAATATGAAAAAATTTCTCAGGTTATTCATTATTTAAAAAAAAATGTTTTATCATCTTTTTTCAATCTTTAAAAGAAAAAAAAAATCATATTTTATTTTTAAATAAGATATCTTCACTTTCACCTTTTCATATTGTTATTGTTTACCCAGTGTTTTCTATTGAAATTTGGCTCTATTAAAAGAACATGTTTTCAATTTGTATAACAATTCTTCATATATGAAATTTCAACAAAAGTATAATAGCCCAAAAATTCAATTATTTTTTTTATAATTACATGTTATGTAATAAATTTTTATCGCTTTTTTTCCAATCTGAAAAATGTTTATTTTCTATTTTACATAATACCTATTTATTTCATATTCTTATTTGATATATACATACATATGTACCATAAGTATATGTGTATTGTGATTTCATTATTCGACCTCATCTGTAAAAATTACTTAAGTAATAAAATATCGCATGTCATAGACTTATTTACAATTAATTTTTTTATAAAGTATTTTTTTTTTCAATTCTCATAGCAAAAATTACATACAAATAAATTAAGATATTGATATAACAATTCATTTAATATGTGTAAGATTGTGTATCATATAATATGTATCAATTTATAGATGAGACTATTAAAAGCAAAAGTTGATCTATTCCACTTTTTGAAAAAATTGAGTTAATGATGGCAAAATGTTCGTGGTGTTGAAGGCTTCTAATCTGAAAAATTTCAATTTTGAAAACTGCATTGATGCCCCTGAAAAATGGTTGTAAAATTTGGCATTGGAAGCAAAACTTAAACTATTCCAACATGATGTTGGTAGCAAAAGTGTTACTATTCCATTGAAGTTTAAAAACTCCCTCTACAGGCAACCAAATGTTTCACGAGTGGTCTACAAAACATAAGTAGATATAGAAAGAAAATAAATTGTATGGCAAGGTAGGGTCTATGTTCACCCCCTCCCCGTTACGAGTGTTTGAAAATTTTCAGCTAGGCAAGTTTCCATTACGCCTATTATGTATGATAACTACTGAACCATGTCAAATATTTAAAAGTTGTTGACACTAAATTAAAGGGAACTAATTGCTTTTACAGCAGTGTGAATTTAATCTCCCTACGACAAACCATTCAAAAATTATCAGCATTCAAAGTTCAATTGCAAAACTTGCGAAATTGTAAAATTTTTGCTTCGAAGCAAAATATGTCGAGAATTTACTTTAGGTATATTTATTTTTTTATATTTTATATTTCAAAATAAAAGATTATTCTCTTCTCTTTGTATTTGCCTTTGACCGCATTCAAAAGTCTTCAACTGCTTCTGAGTTATTACACAATTAATACAAGTGTACCTATGTATTTCCAATATTTACACATTCATAATGATAATACATTAATTGTGTAGTTCCTTTTAATATAATGTATTAGAATTAAAAAGTTAGAATATTATTAAAAAGTTTAACTAAGTAGATAATAAGTATAATCCCTAAGGAAGGCCTTCCGACTTTTCCAACTGGGATGTACCAGAATAAGTAAACTTTTTTTAAAAAGTTTTTCAAATATTTTTCGTAAATTTTTATAAATCCCTTTTAATAAAAATTGTTTTACTTAGAATAAACAAGTTTGTTTTTTTTTAAGAAAGATTTAAAATAAATTAAAAAATAATCCTTAATTTTTTTTTTAGTAAGACATTTGTTCCAAAACTACGTAATTTCACTTCAATGAGATGCAAAACTATCGTTATTCCACTTCAGTGAGATGCAAAACTTAATCTATTCCACAGTTTGGTAGCAAAACTATAACTATTCCAAAATTTGCTTACTAGTATTTACTAAATTAAACATTGATTTTTTAAAATCCATGTTTGAATTAAATTCAGAAGCTTAGAGTTCTCATATAAAATAAAAAAATTATTAAAATTGCATTTAATTTAAAAGTTATACGTTTTTCCTGTTTTTCTCAAAACCATCTAACATGGAATAGGTATACTTTTGCTTTTAATAGTCTCAGATACAATAGATATTACAATATATGTATATACCTATTAAAGACCTTATTATCTTTTTTTCGATGAAATATAATTGTGTATTTTATTCTACTGGCATAATTAAATACAATAATATTATGTTATTCATATTATGTTTTGATAACAATAATAAATAAATTGACGTATATTGCAAATAAACAGCTACATACATACATATGTATTTTACATGTAAAGCATAATATTCACGTGTGGCTTGTAATATATGTTGTTATAATAGCTTTTTGTAGATTGGATCTAAATCTCGTGGCACCAGAGAGTATTAAGTATGTATATCTTGTATAACTTTTGAGTAGTACCTAATACACTTTGTGCTCGTAATTTGTTTTTTTCTTTGTGGTTTAAAATCGAAATTAAATAAATTAACTTAATGGATTTTATGCATATGCAATAACTGGTACATATAAGTAGTTATGTATATGTTTAGTACGTCTGTGTGTCTTTGATCATATATTTTTAAGCAAAATTGATTTATTTAATAATGTATAGTTTTAATAAAACGCATTTTAAATTAATTGAACTCCTCTTTGAAAGTACATGGATCTTTTTACCTTATTTTAAAATCTCTTGTTCTTGTTTAAATACATGATTCGATTTCATTGATAATATTGTTTAGAAAATAAGCAATTTCAGAAATTGATTCTAGATCCAAATTTAAATTTTTAAAGTAACAAAAAATTCATTTAAATTTAATTTTCATATTGTAAATTGTATATTGTTACAAGAATCTTCTTTACGTGAAAGAAGAGATAAATATGCTACTCAAATTTCAAATAAATTGCTCCATGTAATCCAAAGATCTACAAAATCACAAGAATGTGAATATTTAAAAACCCCGAAGGGAAAATAACATTTTTATAATTGCTTTTTGTTAGTAATTTTCTTTTTCACTTGTATCAGGATGTTAGATAATATATATGACCAAAATATCTGAGTTAAATTTTGTTGAAAAAATTTAATTTTATCTCCATTTCACGTTTTTTTTTTGTCTGTAATATTTGAATATTTTATTCACACTACTAACATAGATTCGAGTACATTCACATTAAAGATAAAATACACAACACTTTTTACTTTGATATTAATAATATAATAGCTTGTTATTTAAAGTAATCGGATTTCAAGTATTTTCGTAATAAATTTAAAATGCGTTAATTGCTTAAGAACTATACGATATTATAATATGATATTTTTTATTGTATTTTTGATATTAAATTATAAATTATAATGTGATGTTTAAGTTATAAAAGTGCGTGTTATACACTAGAAAATAGTACTACATATTATATGTATGTATGTAAAATAATATTCAGATATAGGTACTGTATATTTAGATTATAGAGTATGTATATGTATATACATTTTACACAGGTATATCAAATTTAAGAGGTAAATTTGTAATCAAGGTGTACATAATTACCATTCGAATAATAAAAATATAAAAAAAAGTACATTTACTTGTTCACAATATAGATTTTTAGGTATTTGGAGCAATTCCCATAATTTTCGATATACATATACATATATGTATATACGTTTAATGAAGGTGAAACCGATCATTAAAAATTTATTTTATGTTACACGATTTTAAATAGATATACTTACAAAGAAAGAAAACAAAAATGGATAATAAAATGTATAAAAAATATCTCTTTTAATAGATAATATTGCATACTTGGTACTTGGTATTGAGTAAATCTGTTTAATTGGTTATTTCTTATTTCTATTCGGGCTAATCAAAAAAAATTTTTCTTTCATATTAAACGTTTGTGTATTATCTTTTAGTTTAAGTACTACACACAGTGAAAAAAAATGATTAAAAAATTGTTAGACAGGAAATCCTTTTGATTTGAAATTTATAAATATGTATAACTTTAAGCAGATAGGCAAACGAACTGTTTAATGACATGATGAACAAACACTTTCTTATATTTGTGTTACCTTAAATATGCCCTTCATTAATTAACGATGGTATAGTTAATTAGTATACATGATACATTAGATAACAAGTATTTTGAATTTAAATAAATACTTCGTGATCATAATTCATAAAATTTTCTAATATTAGCTTTTACTTTGATATTTTAATAATGCGTTTGATTTTGTTTTTTTTTTCTTTTCTTTTTATGTGTAGTTATAACTTTCATTTTATCTATAACTTTTAATATCAAACATCAGAAAGTATCTTTTGCAATAAATAATAAAATCTAAGTGTGTATTTACATGGTAATGTGATATGATACACCCGATATAATTAAGATTGAAAATATAAAAATTTAATTTGAGAAAGAAAAAAAAAAGTTGTTTTTCAACATCGTTATAATAGAAAAATATAAAAATTTATATGAAAGCGATAAAGTATACCGGTGTGATAAGATAGAATTATCAAGAAAAGAGAAAAATGAAAACACATTAAAAATTAAAATTAAAAAAATTTATATACTTTTTAATTGAATCTACTTTCCTAATTTACTTTCTGAAGATGCTTTTAAAATTTCTACAAAAATAATTTTTTTCTATTGTATAATAAATTATTTTTGTGTGTATGTTTTATCATACATACACATGCATAGGTAACATAGTTGTATGAACTTATGTATGTTTTTTTTTAGTTCTATTTATACTTATTTTTTTATCTTTTTCATCGAATTTTTTATAATGAAAATAAAATTGCAAAATTGTGTTTCTGATAATGAATAAACTCGTAATTTGTTTTTCATTTATTCTACTAATTATAATTACTTTTTTTTTTTTTTTTGTAATTCAAACCCCACGTAAATATGTGTGTATGTGTATGTATTTCGAAATTTTACTTCGGTAAATTATTAGTATTTTTGTTTGAAGCAAAATGAAAAAAAAAATTGAAATATTTCTTATTAAATAAACCTTGAATTCAATGATGCGAATCAATTATCATTAACACTTAAGTAATTAGTATAGGTACTATATAATTAAGCAAGTTTTGAAATAACTTTTTTTTATAATTGCTTAAAATGTGGTTTAAAATCTAACGAAAAAAAAACCTTTATTTTAATAAATTTAATCTCATATGCAAAATTAAAATGTATTTTTGATTTTGAACATTTTAATTTGTAAATGATTCAATGAAAGTTTTATCTTTAAAATTCATGAAAGTGCATTGTGAATTTAGTTTTTTTTTATAATTTACTTTTTTTTTTGCTTTTTAATTTCAGTTAAATACAAAAAAAAAAACACACACACTAAAAAATTTACTTTTACTATAATTCAAAAGAGACATGGAAAATTGTTGTGGTAACGAATATCGTGGAAATGCATACAGAGAAATATTTGATATTTTATTTTCATTTTTAATCGATTCAAAAATATTAATATTTTCAATTGGAGTAGGTTTTATTAGTTTTTTGTGTTTTCACTACAAAAAATTAAAAACCACATGAAGAAAAAAGAAAATTAATAATTAAAAAAAAAAAAACGTTAAAAAGATTTAAAAAAAAAAAGGTAAGATATTTTCATAAATCTAATTTGTATGTAATTTTTTTTTTTATTTCATAGTTTCATTAAATTTTATTAATTTTTTTCGTGGTTATCTGCTCTACAGCATGATAAAATCTTTCGGCATTCATTTGATTTTTTTTTTTCATCTTCTGAAATGAACATTATTGGTTTTTTTTATGCCACTTTTTAATTATTACATTTTCTCATTATGAAAGTACTTAACATACTTCACAATTTCATACACAATAAAGTGAATAGTTAAAAAAAAAAAAACTAATTTTTATGGCACACTTTTCATATTTTAAGTATAACATACATACATATTATATTGAAAAAAAATATATATGGAATCACTTCACTGAATATAGTACACGCATCTTTTAATATTTTTTCATTTTTATTTTCAATAGGTTTTTTGTTACCACTTGAAATTCATTTTAAACTTGGCATTGAAATATTTTTTTTCTCATTTCCTTAATTGCTTTGTTTAATATTTTTTTTCTTCTAACAATCAAAGAGAAAAAATATGTTTTCTGTTGTCCTTGTCCTTTTTTTTCTTTTCAAAATGTCTTTGAAATACTTAATGAAATTTATAAGGATACGTTTCAGGATACAGTCATATTGTGTTAAAAATATATTGTTCTTTTTTTTTTTTTTTTCTTTTTCTAAAAATAAAAAATAAACAATAAAATATAAGTGCGGCATAAAAAAGAAAGAATATGTATGAAATAACATGCATAAAAATTTTCACATATGAATAAATAATATTTAAAAAAAAAAAAAAGCTACATGTTCATTATGAGTATCTTGAGATAAACTAGGACATTCAATGTAAACTTGATTATTAAAAATTTATAAAAAACTTTGGAAAAAAACTATAAAAGTAAAGCATCATTAGTTTTGCAACATCAAATGGAAAAATAAAATAAAAATAAATATTTTATGGAAAAAAAAAGGATATCCGTTCTAGAATTCCAATGTCATTTTATATTCCATTTATAGTATCTATGTTATAATAATGTAACGTGTAAGCATGTCAAAGGATTTTTATTTATTTTTTTTCACTTTTTAAGGCAATGATGTACGTACATACATACATACATATATCGTTTTCAATGGATTCCATAAATTTAAAGGATGATGATCAATAAATTTTTATTTCATTATTTCCTCTTTTTATGGTTAACCATTTTTAACTTGACAATTAAATAGATCAAATTTAAAAAAAAATGCAAGCAAGCAACACAAATTGAAACTAGAGATAAATTTATAAAAATAATGAAACTAAAAGCTAAGCAAAATTCAAAACGAACCTATAAATTTGTATTGAAATGTAAAAATAAGACCTCTTATGAGCAAAAGTATCATTACTCATATTATTCGAAAAATCGATGATGTCTGAATGGTCTTATATTTATTATTTTATCCTTTGTTCATCCATCATAATATTCATAAACAAAAAAAATTTATTTCACATCATTTTTATCCTGTGCATCTCATATCAAAAATTTTATATGTAGATGTTTTTAAAACTTTGATGAATTATTTCTCAATAAGTTTTTAAGATTTTTAGATGACAAGAATATTAAATTGCTTTCACAATATATTTTTGATATTAAAATGAAATGAGAAAAAAAGTTTTAAATTGCAATGAGAGTATGTATATAAAAAAATAAACAAACTTGAAGGTGAAAATAAAAGCTATTAAAAAAATTCTAATTAAAATTTAATGTATGGATTACCTGTATAATATAATATTTCTTATTATTATTATTATTTTTTTTTTTTTTTGAAACATAAACCAGAGTTATGACAGTAGAAAGTACTTTCAAGATAATAATAAAACGTTAAATTTATGTTTAAGATAAAAATATGCAGTACAAGTGTATGTATTGTAAAAATGTGGAAAATATTTTTTTATTTGCATTACTTTCATTAAAACTTCATTTTTATATTTGTATATAAAAACACATATGGGTACATATTATAATTTATATTAACCACATAAGATAATAATTTTTTTTATTTATTTTATACAACGTACTTTTTTTTTTTTTTTGTGAAAAAAAATTATGTTTTTGTCAAAGTTAAAAAATGTACCAAAAGTTTAGTTCTTATTTTTATTTTTTTTGTTAATATTTTACGAACATTTAACTAATTAAAACTTTTCGTTTTTCTTCCAGATATACCTATATTGATTTAATCTTTATTTTCATTATCGAAATTTGTGGAAAAATGTTTTAAACAGGTGGTAAGTATTTTTGGTATTACATATATATGTATATTTTTCTTTTGTTGTGATTTCTCTTTAAATATCACATTATCATTTATTTATTTTAGGTTTTCAAGTATATACGTACATAAATTGTTTAAGCATTTTATGAAAAGATATTCGATAGTTTGATGCATAAATAAAATATGCATTATTTAAATTATCTTTACTATTCACAATCAGAATATTAAAAGTCAAAAAGATTTCAAAAAAAACATTCCAAATAGATAATGTTAAAATAAATACAAAAAGATACTGGATAGTCCCTTAAAGATATTAATTCTATATCATTCTGAACGAAACTTATCTAACTTTAATTTAAAATCTTTCTATAATAACGAATAATAGATTTTAATTTCTAGACTCTAGAGGGAGAGATGAATATCTTATTTCAAAAGGTAACTGAAAAAACTTATTTAATTCAGAAATTAATTTTTAATTTGTTTGTCTGTTAGGTGTTAAACGAACTTAAAACTACTCTAACTGTTACTTACTCCTAAGAAAATGAATTAATTTGTGTAAGACAAAGAAGGACAGTGATGTTTAAAAGTTTTTTTCTATACGTATATACTTAGTTACACTTTTTTTTTTTTTTTTTTTTTTTTGTAAAGAAACTCACAAACGTAGTTGCACATAGTTTAGATGTTTCGGTTCGTTGAAGTCAGCTCAAATTGAATTCAGATTTTATTGTAAAGAATATTCTTTTTTTCATTATATGTATGTATTTCACAAGAAGGAAGTGCATTGTCCGGTTAATAACCAGTGTTGTCGACACACTGTTTGAGAAGATTGCTTTTATTTTGAATGAAAGAAAAAAAGTTATGTTTGTATTTGATAAAAAAGTGCTTTGCCGGTTTGACTGTGAGGTATCAATAAATTGTAATAAACTAAAAAAATATCGGAATTTAAATTGTTCATTCACCTTCTTTGCAGGCTTTAATTTAATATAAAATATTGTAACTTTTTAAAATGTAAAACAAACAAAAAAAGATAAACTGATGCATTCTAAGTATCAAATTTTGCATCAGAATTAAGCCATCCATGATACGAAACGACTAAACAATACAAAATTATATCGTAATGTTACTTAACTTTTAATTCAATTCAATTCGACTATCTATAATTTTTTATAATTATGTATAATGTATGTGAGAGTTCAACTGCAGAACAGTTTAGATAAAAGTGTATTATGTCTGTCATATCTTTTGAAAAAGAAATTTTTTAATTGTTCCATCTGTAGGGATCTTTGAAATATTCAGAGCAATGTGAATGTCGGTTATCATAAAGAATTCAATTATGAAGAAAAAAAATGAACAAGAAAAAAAAATAGAATTAATTAAATAAGGAAATGATAATGACGGTTTGCATTTGACATTATGAATGCAGGATGTTCCGCAGCTGAGATAAATAAAATTTAACTACAAAATACTATATTAAATTGAATAAGATTTTAAGAAATTTCCTGTTTTCATTTATACATAAATTCTTGAAAGTGTTTAGTTAGTAGTTAGTTTTTTTTCAAGATATAAGTACTTACTATAAATTTAAGTTTTAATATAGTTGACCACTTCTTTTCTCCTTTCAATAAAAATAATATCCAATTGGAAAAGTTCTTTGAGAGTTCTGTATGTTATATCTTTTTCTTCTTTTGAGGTTTTTTGTTAGAACGAATTAATCAATAACTTAATTTTTAATAGAAGTACATTGACGTAACTATAAACCTTAAAAATAACCTTTAAAATGCTAGCGTACGTATAAAATCAATAAGTATTACATATTATTCACCCTTCTTTCTTTCTTTTTTTTTTTAAAATTAGATATTAGGAAAAAGTATTGAAGTATATTTATAAAAATTCAGAAGCCCTACTTATGTTTCATAATTATGTATGTTATATGGTTGATAACCGTATAAAACAATGCTTTTTTAAATTTAAAAAAAAAGTCTTACACGCGCCTTTTTTTTCTTCAAAAATTTTATAGACTGATTTAAATAAGATTTTCTGTCAATCACCTCTTCTTTTTTTTTTTTTTTTTAGTGTTTGAATTACATGACATCATATTAGAATTTGATCACATTATTAGAACAAACAAAAAATGTGTGTAGAAAAAAAACAAAATTGAAAAGTTCGTATGACTAAACTAAATACAATTCGAAAGTTGTAAAAACAAATTTTTTTTTTTCGAATACTCATAAAAAGCTCGTATAAATTTTTTGTGAATTTGGTGGTGTTTCATTTGTAATTGTAAGAATTTCTATCAAAATGTTGTAGATGACTCAGAAAAAATACTTTTGAAATGGTTACCACAGACAATAGTACGTCATCATTGATAAATTAAAGATTAATTTCAAGTAATCGAATAACATTAAAAAAAAAAAAAAAAAAAACCAGTAGGTTTTATAATTAACAAGAAACTTTTTTCAACTAAAACTAGAAGTTTTTAAACTAATTAAAGATTGCAAGTCATGAAAATGTAAAATTTATTTTCGAGTAAATTAAAACAAAGAATAAAAAATAAAATCTTAAATTAGATAACAAAATGAAAATTAATGAAAATTGTACACACCTTCAATGTTTGTAAATATTAAAATCATTGCCATATACCATTATCAATCCCCCTCTACTTTATTTTTTTAAAAGAATAAAACAAATGAGTCACACAAAATAGAATTTTTTTTTTGAATTTTCACAAAAGTTCTTAATTTCACCAGAATACACAAAGAAAAATCGATATAATGTATGTTTTGTGTGTTAAAAATTTTCCCTTTGAACAAATTTTTATTATGTTTTTTTGTTTTAGATTTTGTGGTAGTTGGTTTTGTTGTAATAAAACCAGCACGTACTCATGTTGTTTGTTATTGTTATAAAAATAATTTAAAAAAGAAAAAAAAACCCCAAAAGAAATATTTAACACAAAAAGTTTTTCATGAATATACGATGAGTTTTATACAAAATGTGGTTTTACTTACTAAATAAATGCTATTGGCAAGTTTACTTGATTTTCTTTTGATGAAAATCATGTTTATAAGAAACGACAATGTGTTTATTTTTATTTTTTTTTTTTTTTTTTTTTTTTTTTTTTTTTTTTTCATGATTACGGAAATTATGATTGAATAACTAAAATAAAAATTATAAAAAAAAAAGACTATTTGTACAAACGATGATGTAAAGAAAATAAAGAAAACAAATTAACAGGTGGTAAAGTGTGGTATCTATTACATTGGAGTTTTTTTTATATATATTATTGTTGTTGTTATGTTTTTAATATCCTGTATAATTTCTTTGTTTCTTTCTATTTTTAAATTTATTTCATTCAACATGAAGAGAAATCTGTTAGAAAGTTAATTATAATGTTTCCTTCAAGATACATATTTCGATTAAAATAAAAAATTTTTGTTGTCAATATCAAATCAAAAAGTATTATTTTCCAACAACTTGCACGGGTTAAAAAAAAATCGAAATGGTTTTTTTTTTCTTGAATATTTTCTTGTTAATTTTTGCACGCATTTCTTAAAATGTGACATTTATTCGATTAGATAATTAGATATGCACGATGCGAAAGCGTATGTCTGTATATACGTACATACATATATGTATGATATAATGCATTTATAATGCAAAATATGTTTTTATAAAATGCATTCATATTGCAACTTTCGAATTGATTTCAAATAAAATTGATGATTTTTAACGTTATAATTTATATTTTCTTATTGAAAAAATAATAATAATTCAATATTAAAAATTTCTCTTTAATTTTTTTTTTTTTCATTTCATTTTTATTTCACACTTTCGTTAATGAAAAATTACATTTTTCAAATTTAATTTTTTTTTCTACTACAGTAATAAAGTAATTGAATTTTTTTTTCTTTCAAAAAGTCTCAAAACTTTCTTCAAAATCATTTGCATTTCTTTACCAATACATATACATACTTTCGAATTATGTATTTTCAAAATATATATATATATGTGTTTATTTGTCCCAGATTCATCAAATTTAAAATCAAAATCTTATAAGCATGTAATTATTACGTATAATGAAACACATATCGTATATATGAACACGTTCTATAATACACCTCTATTATTATCATTTATGTTTTTCTTTAAATTATAATTGTCTAATTTTCATAACAATGATATACTTTTTGAATACTTTTTATACTTATATATGGGCATGAATTAAACAACTTTTCCTTTCGATTTTATTCACATGCATACTTTTATTATTATTATTATTATTTTTTTTTTTTTTTGTAAAACACTTTAAGATCACATATCATCAAGACATCCTAAACATCTTCGGCAAAGACAAAATTTTTCAAACGATACGATTAACATTTAAACAATGTGATCTTATGTTGTTGTCACTTTAAAAGCGTACATAATAAATTTAAAAGAAATAAAAAAAAATTAAGATTGAAAAAAAAAATTCAAATCAAAAATATTAATACAAACTTTCATAACCGTATACACGTGAGTACTTCAATTTGACTTATAAGTGATTGCCCAGAAAAAATTTCATTGCGAAAGAACGTTTTTAATTTTTATGTCAACTTTTATAAATTTTAGCCAGACTATCTCGAACCTTATTCTGGGGCCTTACCATGAGAATCGATTTCGTTTGTTAATTTACGATAGTGAAGTTACGAACGAAAAGGAAAATGGTAGTGATAGTCGTTTCATTTTCGAGGCTCCATGTTTTTCCAAATTCAATTAAGTTTTGTTTATTTTCAATTTGTTATGTAATTTGTAGACGTTTTAACATGATTTTACAAAACAACGCTATCAAATGAGTAGACGTAGAAATTACGAAAATTGCGTTTCTTATAGTGTTCGTTCGTTAATTTAACGACTTCGTAAGTGATAGTAGGAATAATATAGAAACGCCTGTGTTACGAACGAAATCGATTCTCATGGCAAGGCTCCTGGTTGTGATTTTTATTTTTAAAAAACTATTTGGTTATGCATACATAAGTTTGTGCAATATTTTAAACTTTTTAGAATATGTAATTGTATATTATAAGAAGTATATATGTAATTGTAATTTATTCAGACTTTCTCTGAGACATTGAATAAAAGATTGTTAAAATGTTGATGATATTATACTATACACTTGATGATGAAAAAGAATTAATTGTTGTTGTCAACATGACTTGATCTTGTTTTGTCGCGATTGATGATAGCGAAAGTAAATAATTTTGAACCAGAAAAACTATACATGAAAATTATTACTTATAAACATAACATTACAAGCAGAACACATTATCATGCATTACATGAAAAAGCTACTTTACTGAAAAATATAACAAACAAACAATGCATAAAAAACTACTAAAATATTAGAAAAAAAAAATTATCTGCTTTATTAAAAAACGGTAGCTGACAATTAACAGATAAAAACATTTCTTTTTTTTTTATTCGTTTGTTTATATTCTTTGATTTTTTTTTTAATAAGAGGAAAATAATAATTTCTATTTAAATTTTAATTAAACAAAAGCTTGCGAGCGACATTTAATGTACATACGTTCGTCGTCGTCTATAAATGGTTAATTGAAATTAATTAGTTATATAGAAAAAAGTGTATGTAACTATGTAATGTCAAATATTCGCTGATGAAAATTTTTAATAGCATCTACATACATACATGGCATGTGCTTGTGTGAAAAACTGAATATGTATATTGAAAAAATTTATATTAAATTTCGTTTAGGATGATTTTAAAAAATATTTTTACAAAAAGGAAAATTTTATCAAACGTTATTTTTTTAAGTAAAAATATGATAGCGTACACAAAAAAATATTTGATGAAGTTTTAGGAAAAACATTTTTTGATAAGAACCAAAAAAAAGAAAAAAATTTGAAAACAACAACAAAATGAATTAAAAAAGAAAAAAGAGAAAAAAGTCAAAATTTTAGTAACTTTTTTGTTGTTGGATTTTTTTTTTCTTGTTGTTTTTATTTTATTTTAGAACAGACATATTGTATATCATACTTTCTTCCGGCTTCAGATAGTTTTTTTATTACAAAATTTTTTATATACGTATGTACTCGTACATGTGCATTACAAAATTTCATATAGCTACATGTGCATTACAAAAGAGTGAAATATATTGTTTTTATTTTATACACATGTTTCTTAAAAAATTTTGTTTTATTTTTTTAAATTTTGTGCAACGAATTGTTTTATTTATTTTTTCTAACTTTTTGTCTTCTTAATTTACATGAAAATTGACATATGTTACACAATATGTTTGCAATAAAAGAACTGATGTAGAAAATTTTTTAACAAAGCATAATTAAAATTTTTTCTTCTTCTTCTAGATTTTCGTTGCAAATATGAAGTTGAATTTAAAAAAAATTATTCGTATGAAGAAAAAAAAGTTAGAAAAATTTACAGTTAAAAACAAAGAAAAATAATTCAAATACTTTGTTCAAAATTCAGTCTTTAAAAATTAAATATTGCAAGAATGCACTGTAAGGGAAGAAATAAATATTTTTTAAAAGAATATCATGTGGAAACTTTAATGTTCTTATTCGTGGAAACTCACTTTTTATACAAATTAAAAGTTTCTGTTTTTTTTTGTAGTTCAACAATCAACATGTACTGTGAGAAGAGTTAATTTTCCGTCCTTAAAAAATGTCTACATACCTAATTTAAACAGGTGTGTTTTTTCTACATTTTTTTAATGAAAAAAAAAACACACTAAAGTATAATGTATGAAAAATTATAGATAATTTAAATTTGACACAATATTGTCACCATAACATCATTTTTCTGATTGACGGATGATACTAATATGCTAACAAAAATCACACCTACGTTGATTACGATAAGTGTTATTATTTTTTTTTTTTTACATCAATTTAATTTTCCTGCTCTTTTCCATGTTATGAATTTTAATGAATGTGTTTAATTCTAAATTCTTCTTCACGTGTGAATGAAAACGCATTTTTTTTCTCTTCAAATCGCAATCTTACATTATACATGAATTACATATCAATGCATTGTAAATGGGTCAACCGTGGAAAAAGAACTGAATTGTGTGTATACTTCGTATTTTACAGACAAAAAAAATTAAAAAAAAAAAAAAGAAATAATAAATAATTTAAAAAACTAAAAATTTTCATGCAAAAGTACTTTAGTATGTTATACTTGAAGTATAGTTATAATGATATATTTATGTATGTTATAACAATTGTGTAGTATTACGCTCTGAATCAATGAATAAATGTGAATAATCATCACAATCACCACAGACTGTGAGAATTGAATGGGGAAGAAATTTAAAAAAAAAATGAATCAACTAACTAAACAAAAAAAAACAAAAAAGTAATAATATAAAAGTACATTTTTATGTTTTGGCACCGGATATATCACAATATGGGGTAAAAAAAAAAACGAACATTAAAATGCATTATTAAATTGAAAGATACTGAATTCGTAACAAAAATAATTGAATAGAAAAATTATTTAAAAAAAAAGTCTTCACAATTTTCAAATCCTTGCATTATAAAATTTTTGATTGTTTTTTTTCAATTCATGTTTGAATTAAATGAAATTCCATCGAAAAATCAAAGGATGTTTGTCCGACAAAAAATACGTTTTCAATTTACATGTACTGATCTTGAACTTAATAGGAAGGTAAGAGTTTTGAATGCTTAACAAAAATAGGTAGCCTGAGAAAAAAATAAGTATGGACTTTTGAGAAGTTGAAGATGCTTGGGAATTTATTTAATTTTCTATATTTTTTTTTCTTCTGTTGATTGAACTTTTTTTTTTTGCTTTTATTTGTCTTGAAATTTAAAAGAAAAAAACTCATAATAGACAAAATCATTATGTTGTACCTATAATAATAATGCTAATGCATCACATAATTAAATAATTAAATGATACTCAATTTTTAAAAATGTTTCTTCAGATATTCAATCACGTTTGTTTTGCATTAGAACGCACAAATGTACTATTATATCTAGTCACAAGTATGTATATTATACGTACATATATGTTAAGATATGATTTACCTTCATTTAGGTATGTTACAAATTTATCTTTAAAAAATTCAACTAAAATATAGGTCAATTATTCGATTTGTTCCAAACCAGCAACAGTTATAAAAGTGAAGACAAAAGAATTTTTTCTTTATCTTTTGTTGTTGCTGTTGACGATCAATCATTTTGTTAGACACATTTCAGCTTTTTTTTTTTTTTTTTAAATAGCAAAAGCACATATCAGCCAGCAGCATGAAAATGTCAGACTTCAACACTTCTTTTAATCCAAAATGCATGCATTCATCTTCCTTGGTATACCTTCTTCGTCTTATGAATAATATTATTTATTCATTATCTGTGAATAACAAAAAGTATCTTGTTTTGGTTGTAGTTTATTTATAGATATAAATGTACCTTTTATTGCAGCTACAAAAAAATATTCAGTATTTACTTATTAACTTTAGTCATAATATAAAATACAATAAAATGTGTGAAAGTTCTTTATAACGGGTTTTATTCGTTATGCACATATTCATTGTACATATTTGAAACACCTTTTACTCATACTTTTTTTTTTTTTTTTGATTTTTCTCTCAAATCTTTTTTGTTAATTTGCAGTGAATTGATGATATATTTACGCCTTTTTAATTTTGTTTTTTCTTGTATAATGATTACGATTAAATTTTCCTCATATAGGTAGTACCTACATGAAGTACATACATGTAGTATATGTAATGTTCATTTTACCAGAAATTCATCTAAAAAAAAAAAATATTTTAAGAAATTTGTATTAATTTAATGATGTAGGTAAACACAGTTTTTTGTATGATATCATTATATTTTTTAACGAATTTAAAATGTTCTGTATAATGATCTCAACTAAACTAGTATTTAATATTAATCTGATTGTGAGATTTCTTAATGATGATCTCATATAAAAAATAAATAATTTCCGTCATTTATTTTTTGACCCAGTTTACCTTTTTCGTTTTTTTAATCAAATTTTGGAAAAAAAAAACAAATTATAAATTTAATAAGAATTAAATGTTACGAAACGTACCACAATGATTTTCTTTTATTTTGTTTCGACCAAATTACGAAAAAGAAAAAAATAATTATATTTTTAAATGATTGTTTTTAAATTGCAAAATATGAAATTTTTGGTGAATTATTGAATTTTACTTTGATTTATTTTCTCATAAATTAATGTCAATTATATTTTTGAAATTTTTAAGTGAAAGTCAAAACAAAGAACACGAACATTACTTGCACTTTGAAATTCTCATTTAAATAAATATTTTATTAAAAAAAAAAAACAACTATGTACTCGTATGTTTAAAGTTCACAATAATTGCAATTAAAAAATGATTAATGATTATTCAAGTTCGATATTGCAATATTTTTGCCTATATAACCATGGATATTGCAGAAAAAAAAAATTTGACTATACATACCCAGATAGATCAGATAAACACAATCTTGTACATAATATAATGAACAGAAATATAGTAGAAATTTAAGAAAAATATACATTAAATATCATATGTACATATGTATGTATACATACGTGTACATATGTATGTTTATAAACAAGAAATAAATGAATAATGAAAATTTTTATGAATGACTGAATGCGATAATGAATTCAATTTTCTTGATTATGAATCTAAAATGATGGGTTCATGTTCAAGGCATCTCTCTTCTTGAAACTGGTTATAAATTAAATTATATATGTACCTATAATTTACATATGCATACATATATCTAACATATAATTATATAACACATAAACTCTTAGTCTGAGTGTTTAAAATAGAGGTATTTTATGAAAAACATGTGCATACATTACGTCCATTCAAGGTTTTTTGCATATCAAATAAAATTTTATTGATATTTAAATAATAATTTTTTTTTCATTCTGAATATTGAATGCATATCGTTTCGTATTTATAAAATTACAAAATTGCAAAATTCTACAATAAATTTATTTTTAAATTAAGCTGATTCTTGTAGAATGAGAAAAAGAAAAAACAATAATTACAAAAACAATTTAAATTGAGAATAATGATCATTATAATGCAAGGTCTATCGAAATTAGATGCTTTTTTTTTCTTTCTTCTAATAATGAATTTCCTTGAAATAAATATAAATAAATTATTTCATTAAAATATTTATATTGACTGAAAATTGAGAAAGCATGTTTTTTTTTCTTCACTTTGTTTCAAACTGTTCACTAAGATAAACATCAGATATTTTAGATTGAAAATTTAAAAATAATTGCAATAAAAAACAGGATGGTTTTTTTTCACGATTTTAAATTAAACAAAAAAAAAAAAAGTCGATCTCATTTTATTTTTAAACAAAAATAAAATTTGATAATTTTTTTTTAATACACGTACCTATAAATTAAATTCGAAAAATTACCTAACGTTTAATTAACCTTAATCCATATATATATTTTTTCAATGGAATTCATTTCATCCGATTCAGTTTTAGCTGTCTTTATTATTTATAGTTAATGATGAAATAGGTAAATTTATTTAAAAAAAAAAAAAAATGTAGGTATTGTAATAAATCATAAATGCATATTGCAAATCAATACGCAAAACATGTCTGTAAAAATGCAATAATAATAATAATAGAAAACACAAAAAATTATGTAATAAAATGTAATGAATCAATAGTTAAGTAAAAATTAAATTCAAGTATTTAGATAAATGTAATATACCATGTGTTGATTAATATTGTTTTTTTTTTCTGTACTCATACATGTTGCGAAAAAATAACACAATTTTTATGATGTTTATTAAATTTCATTAGATTTTTTTATTTTTTTAATCTTTTTGTGGTTTTATAATTAATCTTATATTGCATCAGTCGTCGTATTTAAATGTAATTCAACATGTGTGTTATTGTTGCTATGTTATATTTTCTTTAAATTGGAAAAAAAAAAAGAAAACACATCTTGAAGAATTAACGAAATGAAAAATAAAAAATATGTGTATCTCATGTATGCTATATATTTAGCTACTTGAATAAAATGAAAACATGCAATAATGTAAAAAGTGAATGTGTGAATAATTTCACTGGAACAAACTGTGTAAATTATGAAGAGAGAGAGGAAAACATCAAAATAAAAAAAGCAACAAATGAAGGAATTTGTTGGTTTTATATTACACTAAATAAATATTAACTTTAATATATTTTAAGAGAGTACTATAATAATAATAATAATAATCTTCCCAGAAGAAGAAATATGTTGCATGTGTAATGCAATGTATATAAGATACACACAAGAAAAATGAAAAATGAAATAAAAAAAAATTGCATTAGAGACATGACACGCAGTAAAATTCGATGGCATAATGAAAAATTGCACGGAAATGTAACATAACCTATCTACCCAAAGCCATCAAATAACATCTTATACTCATACATGTCATAATAATATCATATGTATAATATATCATAATTCTTCGTTTATTTTTTGTTGCTATTTTTTTCCTTTTTTGGAGTACATGCGAATTTATGAATTTATAGCAAATTAATGGTTAAAAATATCTAAAAAGGGTGTAATGAATGTATGGCATGCATTTTAATTTTTGTTATTTTATTTTTCCATATAAACATGAAAACATGTGTGTTACATATTACAAGTAAATAAATATTATAATGAACAATGTATGTATCTCAAAGGTGGGTGATGACTGTGATGAGAGAGAACTGATATGTATATATGATTATAAAATGTAAATATACCTATCTACAAAATATACACGATAGAATTTCTTAAGAATGGCAAACTTTGAATTTTGTTCAAGTTTGAGTAGATACTTTAAATGTTTAACAGATACCAAAACAAATGTTCTGGAAGATACAAAAAGAGCAAACATAATATGTATATGAGGAAAACAGATTAAATGTAAGAGAAAACTTATAAGATGACAAAGAAAACTTAGAAAATCTTCCTTTATAATATACTTTCTTCAAAAACTTTACATTATTATTTATATTATCAAGTTTTCTTGTAAATTTTCCTGTTCTTATATAAATTCTTATATGATAATAATTAAATGAAAGTTTGACATATGTAATTTGCAACAACAGTATACCGATGATAATTTTATCTTGTTTTATGAATTAATGGTTAAAAAATAAAATTACAGAAAAAAAAAATTTGAAGTAAATTTAAATCTTTTTTGGATTTTATAGAAGTTTACACTCGTGTCTGCCATTGATTGTATTCTAATCTTTTTTTTAATTGGATGCTTCATTTGCCAAATCGATTAACTCCATTTTTGAGGTTTTTTTAAGTTTTAGTTCCAGAACTCAATTAATTCTTGGATTTTTCATATTTGAAGTAATTGGTTGTGATGATTAGACGTTAAACTACTAAATTCAAAATATTTTTTTGGTCTTCGAATCATAATTAATTTATTATCGGAGCTAATTTATTACATTTTTATACGTTTTTTATATGGAGTTAATCGATTTGGCAAGTGAGGCATTCAATTACCTAAAATTTGGATTACTTACAATTAAAATTTGTCAATTAAATTCTGATTAAAAAAAAAATGTAAACCTTTTTCATGATTATTAATTTTTGTCCCAAGAAAGAATAAAAACAAGTCATGCTGGTTGATTAAAATTTTTTCTGAGTATGAATGCATCTCGAAATATTCACATAAAATACACATTTTCATAAAAAGTTCTCATACGTATGTTTTTCTACATAAGCAAAAATATTGGACTTTGTATGTAAAATAAGCAGACGATGCGTTTTATATATTTAATTTTTAATGGTGAAAAGTCAAACAAATATATCAATCTTAAAAATAAATAAGAAACCATATACTATAAAATACAGAATACATCACAACAAAAAAAAAAAAGAAGATAAATGTGCTTTTCCTGATAATAATCATTTAAATTTTAAGTATATTACCAGAGTGCATATGTAAATATTGATATTCTTATTGAAAAACTGCCAGTTTGAATAAGAAAAAAAAAAATACATTTTCGCATATTTATTTCGAAATCGCTTTCACGATCAGTAAATAATAAAATATGTTACATTTGGGCAGGGTGATTAAGAAATTTATTGAGGTTATATGTCTTTAACGAATAACTTACGAAATTAATATAAAGAAAATTTGTTATAAAATTTTTCTCTATGATTTTATTTTTTTAATAATTTTAAAATTATATTTATTCAACTAAAATGAAAAGCACTAAGTAATAAACACCATTTAAGATGATATACTTTTAATATGTTTGTCTATTTAGTACAGTGTATCCATTTAAACATTTATAGCCATCATTCATATATGTATACTCATAAACTTTATAATATGAAAATGACTAAAATTTTATGAGAAATAATAGATATAAACAATTTCAACGTTGTAATTGTCTGCATAGTCTTTAAAAATGTACAAAAATGGTATTTATTGAAATGATTGGCTGTTCATTTGTTAAATAAATGTCTATTGTTATTTTTATTATACAAACAAAATGAGATAAATATTTGATGAAAATCAGAAAATGGTATATGTATTTATGAGTATCTAATTTATTAAGTCACAGATTGTTAAATTCTTAATTTTTAAAATGAAAGTGTAAAAAAATAACAATCAATATAAAATATTTATTTATTTATCGAATAAGTATGTACTCGTACATATTTATATTGGAAAAACAAATTAACGTTGATTAGCAAATACTTATAGCAATATTTATACGTACGTACATATGTACATACGTAGATTCTTCATGTAAATCTAATTTCAGTGAAAGTAAGATTTTTAAAACAATTTCCTGGTTGATGATGAGTCACTACTGTGTTTTAAATGCATCCGGGAAAAGATGCTCCTTTTTCCTCTTTAGATTTTTTGTTTTATGTTAAGTGCAAAGAAGAAGTCTGTTAAAAAATAATAAAAAAAGTATTATCAAAAAAGACTTTAAACAGACAAAACAAAAAAGCCAGAACAAATTTAAAGTAAATTCATTTTTGAAGCAAAAAAAAAAATATATGTACATACATTCTTGGCTACTTGCCAGTTATGACAAAGCTTAAAGAGTTTATATACTCTGGATGATTAAATGCTATATAATGCTTGTTGTATAAGTATGATACAAAATTTTTAATTAAAACAAAAATTCAATATTAACTTTAAACAGAATGTGGGTTTAAAAATTTTTAATCTGAATAATTTTGCACTTCTTTTTAATTAAATTTCGTTTACATTTAAGGTGATTTTGAGCTTTTTTTTTGTGTATAAAATTATTTCTTGTACATTCAGCGTTAAAAAATTTCATTATTTTATGAAAATGATATCATTGCACTTTGGAAAAGGCAAAAAAAAAAAATAAAAATAAAAAAAAAAAAAAATATCACAATAAATGTCAATTCATTATTATTGTGTATTTGTTTTTGTTTAATCCTTTTTCACTTTAAATTATTGTCAGTACATATATGTATGTATATTTTTGTTTATAGTGACATTTTTAAATCTGTGAACTCGATAACCTAATTTTTAAAGTTCAATGAAACTTTGAATTCATTGTATCTTATGGTATAATTTATTTTTTATTTAACATCAGAATTGTTTCAAAATGTGTATCTGAAATGGTAAAATAAGCATTATAAATTATTTTTTTTTTTTCCTAATAAACACCTTTAATAAAATAATGAAATATCTTAATTTCCATAAAACATGACATAATAATTTGATTTTATTGAATTTTTTTTTATCTTTTCAGAAGGAGTTGCTTGCATACACAATAAAAGTTGTTTTTGTAAAGAAAATGCATTAAAGGTATGTTCAACATTTTTTTTCTTTACATTTTTTTATTCATTTATTTAAATTAAGTTTTTTTTTTTTAAAAAAAAGAACACTACTTTTAAACAATAAATTGTATAATTTACTTAAAGTATTTTTGTTAAATTCTTAAAATTGAATTGGAACACCTTGACACTTTGTATTTTCACTTTAAATAGAAAATTTGTTTATTATTTATGTATAAATTGGGAGTAAATACATGAGTAAATATCCAATAAAAATGATAATTATTTTTAAATGAATAATTTAAAAATGCTATAATTGTACATTTACAAAAAAACAAAAATAAAACAACATTTTTATTCGTTTTTTTTGTTGTTGTTTAAAGTCAACAATAATGTGTAATATGCATTTACATACTTGCATCAGAGATCAGCTTGTTTTGCATCTTGTTATTTCCACTTATGGAAACTGAATTTATTTATATGTGAAATACATATTCGAATTTTTCGTTGTTTTATACATTATAAATATACAAATATTGTAATGTTTGTGTGATTATTTATATTGTAGGAGCTTAAAACTTAATTTAAACATCTCTTGAATAAAAAATATCGTGTAAAAAGAAGTCGTGTATTAAATATTTTTTTTCTTCTTTATTGAATCTTTTATTTTTCTGTATCTGTATCTGTTTTTAGTTTTTCTTATTTTTTTAAATTTTTATTATTAATTTTATACTTGTTTTTATTATTATTAGTATTATTTTATAACTGATGATGATATTGATGCTAACTTTGTTTAGTGATGCTAATATTGATGCCAAGTCAAGCTCAACGAACCGTAGGTCGTCGATATTCATGCTGTCATGAACATAACTCGTTTTTTCAGTTTTTCAAAAAGATATTTTATATATCCATAAATTACATTAGGACTTTCTTTTTCTTCCAAGATAGACTTGTTATAAATATGCACTCCATTAATATAATATGATGTTCCACATCATTCATTATTAAAGTTATAATTCTTTAAAAGAAATGATCACTTTTTTTCTTTTTCTTCTTAATTGCATACATGATAAAAAATAATATTAATAAAATTCTATTTAAATTAATAATTCGATAGTTTTTTTTTTCTTCATCATAAGTATGAGTGTAATCTTTAATTTCTTGCTTTTTGTTATGCTGTTGTAACATGTATTTAATGAATGTTTTAATAAAAAGTAATAATATTAGAAGAAGAAGAAGAAAAAAGAGTTGTGATGATGTTAAGAATTATGTATTATATCTAAAAAAAAGATTTATGTATTTTTAATGTGTGTATTATGATGAATATAATGATGAATGACTATTAAATTAAGTATTGACAATGCGTCAAAAAAACGCATAATTTAAACAAAAAACCATTCATTTTCTTTGATAATCTTGTAAAAATGGTATTGGAATTTGTTATTTTATAACTTCATTAAAACAACATTAAATTTTTTATAATCTTCTGAAAAATAGAAAACTGAAAAAGATTAATTGCAAAATTTGTACAAAAAAAAAAAACATAATATCTAACAACACAACGATATGAATCTTTTACCATTTCTTAGTCTGTTCTGTATGAGTAACCCTGTATAATTCATGAAATTTTTACTTTGATTTAATTTTGATATTGTACAAGATTTTTGAACACAAGAATATATTGTGTCAATGTCAAATAATGTCATTTAAAGATGTCAATTATACACTCAGGGCTATACTGCTACATAATACTAAAAACAACGTATGAAATGAATCACAAAATTTGTATGCAACCTAGTTCTCGATTGTCAAATTTGTCAAGTGTTGACATACATTACATATTTTTAAACGCAGAAATTTATTAACGTTATCAGTTGCATACGTAATTCAATTTGAAAAAAAAGTATACAGCTTTTGTTTGTTACAGTTACAAGTAGATTTTTTTTTTTTTTTTTGTTAAGTAAGAGAAGGTACAAATAACTTTCTTTTTAAGCGCAAATTTTATAGAAATGACGAAGCATTTGAATTGCAATGATTTTGTATCTTTCTCTATTTACTACTTTTATATTATTCCCATTATAATTTGGTTAAATTTTCCAAGTTCTTACATTGCTGAAACAAAAACAAAAGAAAAACATTGATTACTAGCCATCGATTGTGATAGGTATATGTATAATTTTGGATGGAAACGAAAAATCAGACATATTAAAAATAATAATGTTATAAATTGAAATGAAATCTATCGAATTAGAAAGGCAAAACTAAATTAAAAAAAAAAAAAAGAAAGAAAAAACAAAAGATTTGTTTATTTATATACAATTTTCAATTGTGTTTTTTTCAAAAGGAAAAATTTCTAAAAGAATGAATGAATGAAGGAAATAATTGAACTGAAAAATTTCAAATAAAAATCACGTTTAAAAATTTCCCAATACATAACAAAAGAAATTTTTATAAAAAATTGATTTATTTTATTTTAACAATTACAATGCACAAAAGAAAAATGCATTGTATGTTGTTTATATATCCACATACATGAATATTACAAGCAATTATCATTGTATGTCTATAATTTTAAAATTCTTGTGTATATAAAACAATTTTGACCTCTTTTTTTTTTTTCTTTTTGCAATGGCTATTTTGTTTTTGTATTTGAAAAAATTAAAATACAATAAAATATAATCAATTTTCAATATTTCAAATCAACAAATAAATTAAATTGAAATGTGGTAGCATGAGATTAAAGCAAAAGTTTTATAAATTCGATCTTCTTTATACGTCAATACATTAAAAGAAATAATAAAAATTTAATGAAAAAAAAAACCAAGTGCTAGATAGCTACATTATGTTATGTGTGTCCATTTGAATCTGTTAAATTGAAAAATAACTATTTTCATTTATTGTAATATTTAAAAAATAAAAAAATAAAATGAATTCATTCAAAATTTAAAATCGAAATTTTATCGCCAACACAAATCATTTAAATTTTAAGTATGTGTGATAATATATGAACAATGTGTAGGCATTCAAAATGACTTGAAAAAAAAAAAAGAAGATACAGATAAATTTACGTCACTTTTTGAATATTATTAAGACAAGAAATGAATCTTTGTAACTTTGTAAGACAAGAAAAAGAAAAATGTATTTGGGTGTTAAATTTATTAAAATTTTCAATTGAAATAAATTACTTATCAAATTTGAATTATGAATGGTCATTTTGTAATAATTTTATTATGATATGTATATTCGTTTTAAGGATAATGTAATAAAATTATCACAATTGTAATTTTAAAAAGTTATTGATAATTTTGGTATTTTCTTCTTCTTCTCATTCATCCATTGTCTTACTTTGTATTTCAAATACATACTTTTTATCTTGTATGTATTTTCATGCATATAGAACGTGTTTCGATTGAAAATCAATCTGCTTCAATTCAGTTTATTAAAAGAAGATACTTGAGAACTGCATCATATTCTAAAATAAATTTAATTCATATACACAGATACTATGTAATGATACAAATAAAAATATTCTCGTACTATGAGCATGCTAAGAGGAAAATAGAAAAAAATAAATAAGAAGAATCATTAATGCATCTCAATAATGTTGATTGATGATTGATTGATCGTTCGACAGGTTGAAACTGCATTTTTGATTTATATATCTACGTACACACATACATAATATATTTACTAAATAAGTCCAAAATGTAACTTAAGAATTTATTTGTATATATATTAAAACCACTTTTTATTCAGTTTAGAATGCATTCATGACAGTTGTATCATTTTCATTTTACCATATGATATTTAAAATTTTCTAAAAAAAAATATAATAAAAAAAAAACGTTCAGACAAATTGATAAATTTTTCTTCTTTTGTTCTAAAAAAAAATTATAGTTTATTGATTGAAAACAATATTGTACTTAATTTTACCATGAGAAATTCGTTACATTAAATTTTTTTTTTCCTGCAAAAAAAAAAAATTACGTTACAATTTGTTTAGAATTTTAATATTTGATTTTACGGTAGTAAAAAAATAATTTTAAAAAGCTTTATTTAAAAAAAAAAAAATTACTGATAATAAAAATTTAAATAGTGTGGAAAATTTTAATTAAATAGAACAATTGAATTTATTTATTAAAAAAAAAGTGATGTCATATTCGCGTGCTGAAAATATTAACTACAAACATATATGTACATATAACTAATCAATCATGACGATGGAATATTTTAATTTTAAATAATTTCTTTAAACAAAAAATTAAACTAAATTTATTTCAAGGACAATTTGATTTGGAACACATACCATATCGTATTTTATTCGTATATGTATTTGCAAACATTTTTTATGTTCGTTTTAGTTTTTTTATTTTTCTATGATAGTCACGAAATTAAATTATTCCAAAAATGGACAGTAGATATATGTTTAAATAACATGTATGTACATATATGTGTGTTATTAGACAGCTTTTATTGCTTATAAGAAATAGAAAAAAATCATATTTAATTGAAAATTCTTTAAATTAAATCTAGATTACAAAGAAAATAATTGAGTTGTCAAAATACATAATTTTATTTTTATTTTTCATTTTTTAAATTGAATAGCTGGTTTTAAAGTTTGAATCAATTTTTTTGTGTTCATTTGAATTTTATATATTTTTTTATGAGAGTCTCGTAACTAAAAGATTTTTTTAAAAGTCATAATTGTATATTCGTTTAGAAAAAATTAATTGTGGTAATTGTTGTTTGTTTTCAAAAACAAATAGAAATAGATTCAGACATCACTTCTAATGAATATCAATCTTTACTGAGATTTTTTTAAAAAAAAAAATTATGTAACGATTATTTTTTTTTTTAAATTATTTAGTTTGGCAAAAAATATACATATTAAAATAATTTCAGAAACTCTAATAGCCAGTTTCACAGTGGAAGCTTAAGTGTTAAACTAAGTTTAACTTTAGCTAAACTTAAGCCGTCAAATTTCAGAGCTTAAACTGAGTTTAAGTAAAAAATATAATGTCAATCAACCAAGTTTCAACAAATATAAGTGAAATCAATCGTGTTTTCATTGTAATTTTTTTATTAATATATACTTTTTATCCACTTACTTTTTCCTTTGTGGGTAAGAGTGTTCCTCGTGACGTAATTGAAATTTTGGAAAGAGTTTTAGGGTAGTAAACGTGAACGGATTTACATGGGGTTTTCGGATTTGGGATGAGTGAATAGAATGCTTCCTGTCTAGAATCGATCCCTTTCTTGAAAATAATTAAATATGATGGAATTTTAGAAAAATATGAATTTAAAGAACAGAGAAAGTTACTGAGAAACTTCCGAAACGTCCTCGAACAACTCTTTACTTGAATATCATCGTAGTTACAGAGGCTTTATAATCAATTTTTAAAAAGTATATGTTATAAAAGTTTTTTTAACCTTTAAGCTTATTTTTTTATATTTTCATATTTTTTTCTTCAAAATATCAAAACTTCTATAGAAAGTTCCTAATTTTGAATTAAATTCAATTTCTATATCCTTCCATGCTTTAATTTTTGATGCAAAACTTTCTTCAGATGTTTGTCTGCACTCAATAATATTTTTATATTTTAGAACCACATTCATCAATGTTTTGGTTTCTGCATTAGAAAAATTTGGACTTCTTTTTTTATTTTCACCAATTGCATTTTCATTTTTTCCGTATGACATTTTTATATTTTTTTAACAATATTTTTTTATAAATAATAAAAAACACATGACACTTTTTATACTGGCATAATAAATTTCACAAACAAAGCAGCTGTAGACATTTTTTTTTGTTAAACTAGGTTTAGTTAAGCTGCAAAAAAAAATCAACTGTGAAATCTAGTAATCTTTATCTGAAGCTTAAGCTATCTACAAAAGCTTAGCTAAGCTTTGGCTTAAGCTTCAACTGTGAAACCGGCTATAAAATGTACTCGTACATATGGCTTAAGGGATATATTTTAAAACCAATACAAAAATATAATTATACAAATTTCAAAATTTCAATAATTCACTCTGACGTATTTATTACTTTGAATTATGTATTACATGTTTTCTAAAGTGTAAAGTCTTTTAAAACAAAATACTATGTAATTATCAGCAACGTTGCACACAACATAATTTAGCTTTCTAATTTTTTTTTTTTTTTTTTTTTATGACACAATTTCTTATTGATATTAAACCTCACCTTTAAGGCAACAATCATTAACTATATATTATTCTTCACTCATGACCTGAATTTTTTACCTATAAATGCCTTATATTGAAAAAAAATATGTTTAAAATAAAACACCATTGCAATAGAATAAAATGTATGTATCTCATTATAAAATAAAATAAAAGAAAGGAAGAAAAAAAAAACATCTAAAATAATTATTTCCTTATAAAGTTGCACAGCTTGCAGCACCAATAAATATTGGGTGAGTACCATTATGTACATAGAAAATTTAGATTTAAAAAAAAAATTAACATACATACCATGTGATAGTACCGAGTACGTATAATAAACAATTTAACAAGTTCAAGTTCAATTTCCGTAATATAAAATACAAGAGTTGTTGACTTTAATTTACAATCCATGTCATATTAATTTAGTGACATTTTTTTATTGTTTCTTTTTTTTATTTTATAAATTTATAGTTACATATTCAGTATTTCATCTATGGTCGTTGTACTATCAATAAATTTCGATATAAGTACTATATAGTACCCAAAAAACAAATCTATGATTTTCTAGTCAATCAGATAATTTTAATAAATTTCAATTAAAATAAATTGATATAACAGTTCAAATACAAAAAAAAACCTTTGAAACACATATGTATACATAATATGTACTAATGTACGTATTTATTTATGTACATACATATAAGAAAAGTGTAAAAATCTATAATAGATACTACTAACGTATATCTTCAATAAAATCTAAAAAATGTAAACATATAAAGTTCATCTACATAGTATTTTTCTTTGAAAATTTTAATCATAATGATTAAAAAAATAGACTAAAACAAAGAAGAAGAACATCATTCAATCTCCTTTGGGATCTAAATCCAGATTTCCAACTTTTAGAAAAGTAGCAAATCTATAATATAAAAAATAATACATACTTGTTTGAGATGCTAGCGACAGATATAGGTCGGAATAGAAGCAATATAACCACATCACAGATATATTTTTTGTTTATACATGAAACAGGAGAAAGAGACCAAAGTTTCAAAGTTTTTTTTTTGTTTTTTAATTTATAAAAGTATATTTTATTTTGGAGAATATAAAGAAAAACTCAAAGTTTTTTTTTAAGAAGTACATGTATGTGTATGTATATGGGGGCTAATGCATAAATAATGAGAATTTTTTTATTTTTCCCCCCTTTTTTTTTGTCCTTTTATTTTTTGCAAGATATAAATTCTTTTACTCATGAATTATTCTGAACTATTTTAATGACCTACCTCACATTAAATTTTATTTTCTTATCGTACATTTAAATTAATGACTGACCCATTATTAAATAGAAGCTCTAATATTTTTTAATGCAATAAAGTTGTATATCTATGTAAAAAATATCATGTTTTAATGAATCTAGATTTTCCCCACAATATATGCTTTAGCCCTACATTAATTCTGAGATCGTTTTTCTATTTTGTTTGTTTTTTCTTGATTACGATGCTAATTAGTTCAAAATAAGATAATAATTACTGTATAATATTATACATTGACTGGTCTGTTTTATAAAATCGGCCTACCTACTTTGTTGTTTTTCGATAATGCGATGATGCAGATACAGCAGATATAAAATGAATACATATACTTAAGTTTGTTTACAGAAAATGTTCATATTGAAGAAGAAAAACAAAAAAAAATCCAACAGCATGATATCAAGAAAAATCGCATATTATTATGTATGTTACATGGTTCTTTTAAAATTAATGCACATACATATGTATGTATGTAGATTGTAGTGTATGTTTGTTTATTGTTTATATACCTACATCCGATTGATTTAGTAAAGTACATAACTATAAGCAAGTGCATTTTGAAATGGACGATTACATTGTGTGTAATGTTAGTATGTACTATAAAGTAATAAAATAAAATAGAACTGTGTGCATGCAAAGTTATATAGAAGGCACATGTAGGGTAGTGGAACCATATACCGGACAGCTCCTGTTACCGGACACTATGAAATAAAAACAAAAAATTTGTGTATTTCTGTATTAACTCGTAGAAAGAAAAAAGGTCTATAATATAGCCAAAATCCTCTACTTTATTTTGATGTATTTACTTTTTATGTAAAATTTGTCACTTATGTTCTGCATCTTGATGAATGAAGACGTTTCGTGTCATAGTCTAAATTCTTATTTTTTTCTTAAGAAACGGTGGTTTGGAAAATAAGCTTTGTAGTGTTTTAAAACAAAATTTTGAAGATATTTTGATTAAAATAGTGATTTAGTGCAATTATGTAAGCAGAAAATTTAAAAATAACTCAAAAATTTTAATTTTTACAATAATATCATGGTGTCCGGTGAAAGGAGCATTCTTTTAGGCAATTTCTTATTATCGGACACTGGTGTCCGGTATTAGGCTCCAGCAATTCATTTACCGGACACATACTTTTATCCCTATTTTAAGTTCGATTTCTGCCGATTTTTTAGAAAATTATATCCTGAATGTATTTTGAAAATGAAAAGAAAAAAAACAAAACTATATCGAAGCCGATTTACAAAAAGCTATTTTTGATATAACAAAAGAAAAATGAAGAACTATAAAATTAATAAAGGATGCGATTGATGTCCTGATTTCAAAAACTACTTCCACGTATCCAGAAGTAGTTTTAAGTGCTTTATTTGCAAGAAACATTAAGACCTATTATATTTTATTTTTAATTAGTTTTATAATCAATAATATAGGTCCTTTTTTTTTTGATTGAATCCTACTTTTTGTTAATACATTTATATAGGTAGGTACATATATTTTTTTTTAATTTTTGTTCAATTTAAGTTTCATAAAAATGTTTCTTAATTTTTTTTGGTCAATAAATCTATAATTTCTTATTATTAACATTTTTCTATCTGTTTTCTTTATCAATATTATCAACTTTCAAGTTTAAACACTTCATTTCAGTACTGTCCGATATTAGGAACCATTTCGTCCGGCAATAGGCACCAACTGTCCGATAATAGGTGAAATGTGAATTTTTGACTTTAAGTACTATTATTAAAAAAATAGGAATGTAATTTGAAAAAAGATTTATTGAAATTGAAAATTTAAAGGCTTTTCTATCGATTTGAAAAAGAAAATTTTCGAATACAATTATATTTCTTTGTGTAATAAGAAATTCATTTGGCAAAGTCTCTTAAGTGTCCGGTATATGGGTCTTTTACCCTACATGTAATATATTTTGTTTTAAATAATATTTTTAAAAAAAGATGCTGCAGTGATTGCATCAAGTATATTACAATTATAATATATATGCTTATCAAACGTTATATTTAATTGTACGAAATGATTGAGAATCGCTTATACACAACGTATTTGTTTTGTTAAAACTGTTCTTTTTATAAATGCGAATTGAAATGGTTTTAGCTTTTTTTTCCCACATACGCTTTTCAATTAATTTTGTCATTTCAGTTATATTTATAAGTTTTCCAATTTAAAAAAAAATATATATAAATCTTTGTTTTTTTTTCTTTTATCTTTTAAAGCAGGTTTTTCATCATAAAATAATAGTTGATTTTAGAAAAGAGGACATATTTGAAAATTGTATATAATATCTACAATATTTCTAGTTCTATCTCTAGTTCCTGTTTAATATCGGTGTCCTATATTTTTCGATTAACACGTATATTGCTATATATAAAACACGTGTTTAAATAAATTTACTGTACGAGTATTGCACTCGCACATATTTAATAATTTTTATATAATATTATTTCTTTTTTTGTAAATAAATTTAATTCTGTGACCTTATAAAGTTATAACCAGTTTTATGTTTTGTATTTTATTTACTGTTTAAACAAGAACTGTTTATTACACGATATTAGGAGAAAAAATATTGGATTTTAAAATCAATTACACGAAAAAGAGGTTTAAATACCGTTTATTTTTAATTACATAATTTTTTTATCCTTTTTTTTTTTCAGAGTAAAAGAAAATATTATAAAAAGTTTTTCAGTATGGTCTAGACAAGATTCCGGATGGCTTAAATAATAAATAAATACTCGATTTGATGCTGAGTATATAACTTTGTATGATATTTGATATGTAGATATCCTTCAAAAGTACGTCTATTGAAAAATTTTCTAATACATATTCTAAAAATTTTTTAGTAGATAAGAAATTGAAGAAATCTTCTATAAAATATTTTACTAATTCGAAATTTTTATTAGTGTATCAAATTTTTAGCTTATTACCTTATTGAATTACATACGTGTGTAATCATACCTACATATCATATATGTATGTATAATATGTATGTATATCTAAATTTATCATATTCCAATCTAAAATAAAAATAAAAAAGATAAAACATTTTATTTACTTATTCCGATTTCGTTTTATAAAATAATCAAGTTTCCAAAAATGTTTTTAGTAATAAATTCAGTTTTGTCATAATTTATGTATGCTTAAGCATTAAAAAATAATATACATATTTATGGAAATATGTATTACTAACAAAATAAAAAAAAAAAGTTATGATAAACCTTACGTCATCTTCTTCATAACCACATAATTCATGTAAAATATATCTAATATATTTTATAAGATATTTAGATATGTATTACACTCTCATCACGAACGATTTGTTGTCTTTTAGGGTATCTCATATAACATCAGCTGTATAACCTTTATGTTTACGAATATGTATGTGTATATATATGTATGTTACGATTATATGAAATTATGTACACGTAATATTTTAATTCTCATAAGAAAACCTCCTGCAGAGTTATATGTATTATTTTTTATTTTTTTCTCTATAAATACAAAGAGTTTTAGAATTTCCATATAACGTGTAATAAAATATAGCTATTTTACAAAATAAAAATATGAAAACATTCCTTTTGTATCTACAATAAAATAATGTGAGATATAGTACTGTGGGGGCTTATTTTCTGATACAATCTCTATATATGTAACATAAAAGACATAAAAAAAAATATATATATTATTTTGCGATAAATTTATGATTTTAACATGACAAATTTTTTCAATGAAATCGCGTACATCCATTCCATTTAGTACTATTAAGTTTTTTTACCTTTTTTTCTTTTCTTTTCTCGTGATTGTAATTTATGTGTATATGTTTGAAAATGTCATATTGATATTTTATTTATAATAATTTGTAGATATGTACTATGAGAACTGAAGACTAAGATGTTACATAAAATATTCATATAATTATTTTTTTTGTTTTTAAGAAAATATCTTAAAGGTGTCTTTGTCGATATAATATAATTCTGTTTTTATTGTTAGAAGAAAAAAAAATTAAAGAGAAAAAACCACAGATTTTCATCTACATATTTTATATAATTATTTTCCATGTTATGCTTGGAAGCACTTTTCTTAAAAAGTTGATGTTTTGACTAAATTCTTAAAAACAGGCATTTTTGCATGAATTTTCAGTACCATATACTTTTTCTCCTAGAATGCATTTTTGTTGTATAAATTGTAAAAGAAATGAAAATTGCATGTTAAAAATAAAATAAGAACGCAATAATTTAATGTCTCAAAAGGAAAAAAAAAATACACACCAGATACTTCTTTTTCTGCTTATTTTCATAAAAGTATAATTTTCTAAAAGTGAAGATACAAATAAAAGCTACCTATAATGCTTAAAATGATGTTCAAGAAATCACAAAGCAAAAGAAAATCACTATAAGAGTATTATTAAAAAATAATAAAGTATCTGTAATTATATAGATTGCGATGAATTATATCCCTAATCCTATTTCACCTTGGAAATTATTATAAAAAAGTATATTTCTTTTTTTTATTCTTATTTTCTTTTGATGCTTCTCGACAACAATTTAACACATGAGAACCCATTGAACATAAATGAATGATTCCGAATAACATTTAAGATGATTACACTGAAGATATCTATTTATAAAGTAGTAGAATTTTTTTTTTTTTTTAAATATAAAATATGCTTGGAATTTTACATCCGTAGATTTTTCTTTTTAATTGTAAATACATACACAACATTAGCACATATTTTATAAAGTATGTATGTATTTTATATAGATAATGGAACAATGTATAAGAAAAACAAAACATTTAATTTTAATCGATTACAATTATAGTGAGACTAAAGTATATTTATAATGTATATAATTGTAGTGTCTTTTTAATGTACATATGTATATAAATATCTTTTTTTTTTATTTCAATTTATTTTATTTTATTTTTTAAAACAAAAGATAAAGCTTCTTTTGCTTTGTTGTGAATTGTCAAAGAGTAAAAAATGAAAAATATAAAAGAAGTAGACATAGATACATCTATGACAGAGAGTATACAAAAAAATATCAAAGGATTTTTTTTTTTTTCTGTTTTAATTTGAAATAAGAAAAGTCTTAAATAACAATGTCTCTTTGGAAAATTATCAGAATATAAATTGAAGAGAAACATTGAAAAAAAAACATATTTGAAAAGCGTTTTATGTTTTCAAGAAAAAATTGATTATAGTAAATTTTATCAAGATAAAATTGACATTTAAGTCTTTTTAAATTGAGCATTGATGCATTACTTACTATCTCTTGTCTTAATTGTTGAAATTTAAGATTTTTAATAAATTTAGCTACTACAGAACAGACAAGTTAATTGCTATTGAAACAATGCAGAATTATGTATCTATGTATATGTATATGTAGTCTTGTATGAATGTATATTAAATGATGGAATAGATAGATATTTAATTAATTGGTCATCGCTTTAAGTATTTGTAATTTTTGTTAAACATTTTCATCATTGAGTTCAATAAAATTGAAAATTTGTTATTTAGTATGTGTATGTATTTCTCTGATACGTCATCATCATTATCATTTAAGTACCAAAATATTTTCATACATTCTTGTTAAAGTTGGGTTGTGGCCAATAAAAAATTGCTTGAACAACAGCTGCCAAGTATAAGCATACTGATTGCGTGCTAAAATTAAGAATCATGTTTTACTTTATGGTTAAGTAAAAATGATGGCCAATTCAATATAGTTTTTATTTATATGTAATATCTATCACGATTTATCTCATTTGTATACATATGTAAGATATTTTTTTATATGTTTCTTTTGTATTGGTTTAGTAAATTTTCTAAGACAATTTTGTCTAGCAAGTGCGTTAATTGTAAAATATGTTGTATATAGAAAAATATTATTCGTGTTTATCACATCAAATCGTATACACTTTGTTTCATTAGGCTGAATTCCTATTTTTTGGTTATTTATTTTTGTTTTTTTTACTTTAAACAAAAAAAAATTTTTTTCAAATAAAAAAAAATACTATCACATATCACTTTCGATTTAATTAGAAAAATTTGATGTTAAATCGTGCTTGTAACAGACCTGCAGTTCATATTCGGTTCCACTCCCGCGTTTGCATTAATAAAAAGATTTTTTTTGTGTGAAAGAAAAAAAGAATTTAAAAAAAATAAAAACAAAATAATAGAAAAAAAGTGAAAGAAAAATTTTTCTATTCTCTGGAAAAACTATTTCATTTTTTTTTTTTATTTTTAAAGAAAAATAGAATAAGCGTGTTTTTGATTAAAAGTAAAATTTGAGTATTTTTTTTTTATCTTTTCAACTAAATTTTTTTGTTTGTCTATTTTATTTTATTATAATATATGCGATTGCCGGTGTGTGTATTCTTTTTTATATAAGTTTTTGTTGTTGGTGTTGTTTAAATTTATCTTTAATATTTTTTTCTCATAATATCGCACACATCTTAGTTTTTTTAAATCGTGTATTTTTTTTTCTTTTTTAAAATATAGGTATTTTTTTCTAGAAAAATATGTGTTAACGACCTAGAAATTAATAGTGAACTTATTTTTTAAATAGGGCCAGTGTCATATTGAATTTAAGATGAAAAAACAAAAACATATTATAAAAAACAATGAAATTTAAAAAAAAAAATAATAATAAGAACAAATAGAAACTAGATGATTTTATTTTTAAAAATTTTGAAACTAATGTGTCTCAATAATAAAAATAAATTCTTAGAAAATCGAATATTGTGTATTTTCGGTGTTTAAAAATAAAAAGGAAACAAGATAAAGTAATTTTAAAAAAACCCAAATGAAAAACATTAAAAATAAAATAATTTTTTCGTTGTGTAAAAAGAAAAAACCTAATATAAAGCTTTCAAATAACCACCCACAGACTGTATAAATATTTTTCCCAAAGTTTACGTGTTCATCTTTACAACTTAAGAGAAAAAAAAATTACATATAAGGTCAAAATCCTTTTTATGTTATTTTTCTGGACATAAACGAGTTGGTTATCCTGAACATTGTGTGGGAAATAAATTTGTCAAAAACGACTTAATATTACCACTTTTTTGTTTGTTTGTTATTAAATAAGAACATCCCAGACGTTTTCTATTATTATTTCCTCGAAAATACAGTTAATAATGTATCTTAAGGTATGTACAATATTACAATTATGATTGCTTTTTTTTTATATTCCTTTTTTGTGTTCAATAGCATGCTCTTGTACGATTAAATAAATTCTATCCTATGTATAATATATACTCTATAAAATGGAATCCTTCATCAAGGACATTTTATGTCTGCCAAAATATTTTTATATGTTGCTTTTTCTTATATTACTTATTTAAACAGCAATATCTTGTCTTCATGTAGTCATGTACACAAAAAAAAAAAAGGGAGAGAAAAATATGTAAAGGAGATAAAAAAAATAATAATAAAACGAAAAAGAAGCAATTTTCATTCGAAATATTTTTCTTGATATTGATCTTTTATATAAAATATGCAACTTCCTCTAACTTTTATATGCTATATCTTTTTTGCTGTTTAAATTATTCATGTATGTACATACATACATATATTTTTATGTATGAAAAACTATCTATATTGCACAAAAATATTCAAGAAATTTTATGAATGTATTTTTATCTGAAAAGTAGACTAGTATGTTCTTTCTGATGTAATTCAAACATCTGAAAAATAACATTTGAAGAAGTTGGTTGTTGCCCTTTAATACATAAGTTCAGCAATCAAAAAAATATAAATGCACAATATAAATTTTAAATTATGTAAAATAGTTTAGAGAAGAAATAAATGCATTCAATGTACATACATACAGGGTATTCCATTTTTATCATCAATTTTTTTTTTTAAATTCTATACATTGGTGCTACATTGATATTCTTAACAGGTTTTGCTTTCCAAAAGAAAAAACAGTTTATTGTAGCTGGCAACAAGGCATTAAAGGATATGCTTTTTTTCTTTTTTAGTTTCTATGGTGTAAATACAGGACGTACTTTAATAAAATCAATACTTCAATTACTGTTGAATAAAATATTCACCCTCTATAAAATTTAAATAGAATTTTTTAACTTTACCAACAAATTTTCATCCTCTTTCCTTGTTATCACAAATGGTTTTTTTTTTCTTCATAAAAATAGATTTCATATTTTTCATATTTTTTGTTTTAATAACACTTAAAAGACAGCTCAAATTTAAAATAATTCGAATAGTTCATCCTAAGTTTCCTGATGTAATTGCTTTAGGAGCTTTTAGAATATCTAAAAAAAAAAAAAATTCATTGTTTTCATTGCTGTCATGCTTAACCATTTTTCATGACATCGCTATACTACGAGTATATATATATGTATGTATGTATTTTAAGTATTTTATTTTCTCATGGTATTTTTCTATTTTTAACCTTATACTACTTCCATAGGATCACTATCATCGTATCTTATTATTTTCATAAGGATATTTACCATTAATCACCAGACTAAGAATATTATTGCATGAGAAGAATAAAAATATGTGTACAAATACAGTGAATAACATAAGTTGGTGAAAATCTTTACAAAATTTATACTTAATCTTTTTATTCAAATTAAAAAATAATATTTTTAAAGGATTTATCTTAGTATTTATAAAACTAAAATATTAAAGAAAAAATTGATGAAAGAAAAAATAAGGATTTTCATTCATTTTGAAATTTAAAACACTTGTGTTTGTCACTGTTGTAGTACGTGTGAAAAAAAAATGTGAAAATTGACAAAATGAAAATTCTAATAAACGGAAAGCTGGTAAGCAGCAGAAAATAATACAAAAAAAATAGGTAACACAATTTGAAAAAAAAAAAAAAAAGAATTTCATGAAAACTTGAAATGGTTAAAAAGATGGAAAATTATTACGATATTCATGAGAAAATGGTTTCTATTTGTGTTGAGAAAAAATTCTTAGAAATTTCAATGCAACTTGAAAACGTGCTAAATAAAAAGATGAACAAAAAAAATTCAAAATTGTTTACGTTGTGTGATTTTAGTGTCTAGGCTAGCGTTCAAGTGATAAAACTCTTAATAGTTTCAAGTATTTTTTTTTTACTTTAACAAAACCACCCTCTTTGTTTTTTTTTTCTATTAAAAAAAAATGAAGATGGAAAATAGATGAGCAAAAAATTGAAGAAAAAAAAAGTACTTATATATGTACAACGAACGTATAATTAATAAATTTTATCAAGTGTTATTATTATTGTAATATTCTTTTATTAATTGGATTAAGAGTGTACGTATGTAGTTTTATGATGTCAACATATTTTATGATATATAGATATATTGTACGTATACAGTTGTGTTTGTGTATTATAAGAACCATTTGACACGATTCTTTTGATTGAACCATATATGACATAAAGAAAAGAGCTAATTAACCTCATATTTTTAGATAATGTCAAAACGATATAAAATTGAGATTTTTTTTCTTCTTCTGAACTTAACACAATTGCAAGAGGGTTATTTTAATAGCACTAAAATGCTTTCTTAGATACTAAATTTTCTATTTAATTTTAAGTAATTGCTTGCTAAAAAATTGTCTGAAAAAAAAAACATTGAAAAAAAAAATGTATTAAATCTGATTGTGCTTTTTTATCCCTGATGAATATTATCTATGAAATAAAGTAATTTACTTAATTGCTTTAAGAAGGATATATGTTGTGAGAATTTGAGAATTGTGTTCTAATTACTATAATTTTGTGTCCTTTTATAATTGGATTACTTGTAGCAGAAAACTGTATTTTTTGGAATTTTTTTTAAAAAAAAGGGTGTGTGTCTGTGAATCGATTGAGAGAAAAAAAAAACACGATTTTAGTTAACACAGTAAAGATTTTCCCATGAAAAAAGAAAAATATGTAGGTACATACATACCTATGGATGAATGAAAATAATAATGTGGGTACATTGACAATAAATGTTTCATTTTGAAAATTACTGTCATTAATTTTGTTGAGAAAAAAAAAAATAAATACTCTCCTTTTTAATCAGCTTGAAAACAAAAAATATTTAGTCACGAATTCAATTTTTTGTTATGATTGCAATAATATTGTATTTACAACGAAAATTCAAATTAATTTTTTTTGCAATTTATTTTGAATTGTTTTTAGGTTTATTTTTATTTTCGGAAAATAAACTTTCATTTTTTTTTTTTAGATTGTATAAAAATTGTATTTTACAAATGCACTCTCGTACATATAGAAAAACATTGTGTTTTTACAAGTTCTTTCGACAATATAATTTTATTTATTATGTGATGCAATTTTTTTTTTTTTTTTTTTTGTTTGGTTGATAAATGGTATGGTATGGTATGAAGGGCTGTTCGCTTCGGGAGAAACGATTTCACTCGGAGGCCTAAAGGCCCATTGTGAATACCCTTTTTGTTTTGGATGTGGGAGTTGGCTTATCCTGAAAACCATTTCGATTTTTGTATGAATCTATTTAAGTCTTTTAGTGCTATCTCAGCTATGTCGTCCAGACCGTCGAAGAACCTTGCTCCCAAACAAGCGAGTCTTCGTTCTTTTAGAGCTGGACATTCGCAGAGTAAATGCACTATTGACTCTATTTCTTCTTCATCTCTACAACTTCGGCAGAAATCGTTCGATGGTATGCCGAGTTTATTGGCCATAGCCCCTATAAGGCAGTGTCCAGTAATCACACCGACAAGTTCTCGAACTTGTTTTCTTTGAAACGTTAGTAGAGCTGCGGTCTTTTTTCCGTTTATTTCCGGCCACATGCTACGGGTTATGGAGCAACCACCAGTAGTCTTCCATTGTTCCGCAGCCATGTGTTCGAAATAGCAATCAATAAGGTATTTTGCCTTGCTGAGAGGAGGGTCTATCTCTACAGCAAATGGGTCAAAGTTTGTGTCGTATCCTTTTCTAGCAAGTTCGTCAGCCTTTTCATTTCCCTCCACGCCGACGTGACCAGGAACCCAGCAAAGTCGAACCCTGTGCTGTGTAAGGACTTTTAAGGCTTTGACGCATTTTTCGACACATCTTGAATTTATCTCATTGGAGTTTAACGCTCTTAGTGCTGCTTGGCTGTCCATGCAAATTGTGATTTCGGCGGGCGAAATCTGCATTTCATGAACAGCCTGTGCAGCTTTCATCACCGCGTATACTTCTGCTTGGAAAATACTGCAGTCTTTAAGTCTAAAAGACTTCTTGATCTGCAATATTTCTGAGAAGACTCCTGCTCCCGTGCTTTCTCCTGTTTTCGATCCGTCAGTGAAGATGGCGAATCCCCTAATAATGTTATTAGGAGTTGTCCATTCTTCTCTTTTAGGTATGAGAACAGTGTATGGTTTTTCAAAGTCATATTTGGTTTTCCTGTAATCGGTTTTGGGTGGTAATCCAATTTGACTGAAGGTGTCCAAAATGACTGAATGTCCTTTGTTCTGTGGTTTCCAAAAGCCGTTCTCTCTTAGTCTAAGAGCTGCTTTGGCCGCCACGCTTTTTATAAATAGCTCTATGGGTTGCAGGTGTAAAATAGTTTCCAAACCTAATTGTGGTGTGGATTTAAGTGCACCTGTGGTACCCAAACACGCTAGTCTTTGTACTTTTCTTAAACTGTTGAGGTAGGATTTTGTATTTGCGGTTTCCCACCAGATCAGTGCCCCATATGTAAGAATTGGTCTAACAATCGCTAAGTACATCCAGTGTACTATATGCGGTTGCATGCCCCAGTTCTTGCCGAAAGTTCTTTTGCATGCATAAAGTGCATTTAGTGCTTTCCTTGTTCTCTCTTCCGTATTCCGTTTCCAACTTAGTTTGGAGTCGAATATTATGCCAAGATATTTGGCTTCAGGAGAGAGTTTAAGGGTGATACCTTGGAGTCTAGGAAGATCCCATTTAGGTATTTTGTACTTTCTTGAAACATTGTGTTTTTACAAGTTCTTTCGACAATATAATTTTATTTATTATGTGATGCAATTTTTTGTTTTTTTTTTTTTTTGTTTGGTTGATAAAACAATAAACAGAATTCATATCACGTTTAAATAAAAACAATTTAAAAACTTAACTTTTACATTACATATGTAAAATGTAAGTATATAGTACATATTTAAAACTGTATTTAATATGTTACTATTAAACCGCCTTAAAATTTAATTGAAAAGATGTTAAATTAAATCTAAGTGACAGAACATAAAAACAGAAAACATCTTTTACAATTTGAAAACAAAAAAACAAAAATTTAAATATGAAATAAAATAAATAAACAGATAGACGGTGTCATTACGAATGAAATAGCGCCAACCAAAGCGTATGTATGTATGTATGTATTTCTCGTATACAAGAACATGAAAACGGAAAATGGAAAATAAATTCGTTATATATATATTTTTTCCAATTATATTATGGTGTAGTATGTAGTAATGTAGTGGATAAAATGTTTAAAATCAATCAGAAAACATTTAATTTTCCTGTTGAGACAGTGTGACTGATTTTTGCCGGAATTAAAAAATTCAAACAAATGAAGTGAAAAAAAGAAAAAAAAAAACAAAAAAAAGAGTTTATAATTCCAGAGCTAAATATATGTACAATAATAAATGAAAGTTATTCGAATGCTGCTCATGTAGTTCCACTGTTGATTAATGTGTGATGAAGACAACAAATTTCATTGCACATAGGTAACCACCAACGTTTTATTTATATTTATTTATTTATTTTTTTTAAATTCAAAGTACCTACATAAACATAAAAATTTATCAAAATGTATATTGGGCGTAAGAGTTTTCATATAGAACACAGAATAACAAATAAAAATATTCGTATTCTAATAAAAATGTTTGTACACTCTATATATTATTCGCCTATTTACATACTTACATATTTTGTACAATTTTCTCTTATTATAAATGTATGACTGCACAATTACCAGAATTCTCGGTTGATTTACTTGATTAGTTCCGGTCAATTAGACCTTGTCTAAAAATAAAGATAAAAAATAATATTTATGCATTTAATAGATATTTTTCTAGTTTATAAATAAATTGCAAAAAAAAAGAAAAAAAAATGCAATTATAAAATGTATGTTACAAATTGAATTAAACAATAATGAAATATACATACATGCATATCCATATATTTATGTACCTATACAAATATATATATTAAAAACGTTTTATTATTATGTGCATAACATTGAACATATAAACGCATTCAAATGAAATATGAAGTTTGAATTTGAAAGAAGAAGGAAAAAAAAAACAAAAATATCGTACCACCAAATAATATCTATAGCACGTGATACATTAAATATAGTGAATTGAGAAAATAAAAATCGACTGTTGTAGAAACAAAATGTGGGTGTTCAGAAATTAAGAACTGCTGCATTTTTTAATTGCAGTGCGTCTAAAACTACATCTGCCCATGCAGTACAGATTAGCAGATTTTAGCAATAAGTAAGTTCTGCGCAAGTCTTCAAGTAAGATCTTCATTTCTGACCACCCCCAATCATGAATCTATGGAACAGTTTACTTCATTTCTGCCAATGAAGTTTTTTTTTAAACAAGACAATTAAAAAAGATATAAATTCACTTTAGAAGGCTAATAAAAATTGAAAGTTGAAACTCCATAAATAATGATTTAATAGTTTCTTTCTTTTGTACAAAATATACATTTTGCATAAATACTTACTTACTTTTTCTTATCTATTTTCAAGTTTAGTATAATACATGATATATTACATGAAAATGAAACATCTATTATATTAACAATAACGTACTCGTAGTATGTACTTTTAGATACTTTTTGTTTGTTTTTGTTTATCTATATCTAAGCGTGTATATATAATACACAAAATTGGCAGCACGACTACAAGGTATTACTCTCATATAACAATTCAATGATAGGGATTTAATTTTGAACAATTTTATATACATACGAGTATTATTAATTTGACTTCTTTATATTCAATTTTTTTTATTTAAGACAGGTAAAATAACAAAAGAAAAAAAAAATATAAGAAAATTGTGTGTTGGCAGATTGCAACAAAATCTGCAAATAACAATTTTTTTTTTTTTTTTTTTTATACTAAATTAGACGACGATCATGAAAATGTGAAATAATTTATTTATTTAGCTATTTATTCGTTAATTTTTTTATTTTAATTTAAGATACATATTTAGTTTAATATTTAAATTACATTACTAACATATATATACATAGTTAAATAGTAATTTGATACTGAATATGTACTTTTTGATAGTTGCACAGTCACAATTGTGATGATAGTATAAAAACAAAAAAATACAAAAGAAATTTAAGATATCTTTCATAAGATTTAAATTCATTTGAAAGAGTTATGTTTAACATACATATATGTAGTATTTTATACAAAATAGATATTTATGTATTTTATGTTATTTTATATGAATTCACATAGCACGTTTGGGGCCTAATACATTCTGCAAGTAATATCTACAGACAAGATATTTCCCGACAGTTGAGAAATTTATCATTTTATTTTTATGCCACTGAATATATAACACAACACATATCTTTTCTGTTTTTTTTTATCTAGCTTTTTGTTGCTATTTTTTCTATTTTATTTTTTAAATGTGTTTTTTTTTTCATGTATTCTGCTTCTATACATTTGGATGTTATACTAACATAAATTGCAATACAATAGATGATGATACGATTTTATTACATATTTTTTGATTTTTGCATGATGTTAGTTACATTTTGTATAGAAAAGAAAAAAAAAAATTTTTTTTATTTTGTAAGATTTTTATTTGTGATATGATTTTTATTCGAAATTTTAGCTTTATTTCGACGCTCTCTATTTATTTTTTTTTAAATAAATAATAAAAAATAAGAAAAAAAAATAAAAATAAGTAAAATTTTTTTTTATTAAGGCAAAGAAAAGTAGTTTTACATGTTATTTCACGATTTTCTAATCATTTTTCAAGATATATTTTTTTTCTTTTGCTTGCTTGTGAATATTGTACGATTGTGACAATGTCAGTTGTATGATAGATCTTCATAAAATGATTAAAGATAAATTTATGCACATCATACATATGTATGTATGTATACATATGTTTAGCTTACATAAATACTGAAATAAATTGAATATGTATAAAAATGTATACCTATAGGTACTCGTATAAAACTAAATAACTCTCTATTCTGTCATTTTACACGGTAGAATGAATAAATTTATTTAAAATATGATTTTAAGATTACAAGATTTAAAATTAAGATATTAAACTAGACAGACAATAATAAAATGAAGTGAAATTAAGTGATTATAGAGAAGAAGAAAAAAAATACATAAAATTTATGTAAATCGTATTATGAAAACAAAAAAAATATCATTTTTTTTTTTTTTTTTCATTTATTTTTTGCAGTTTATAGGTGAAAACTTTTTCTTAAAATAATAAATCTTTAAAATATCTATTTTTATCATACGTATTTTTGATCTTTTTATTTTAAATCTTACACTCCTTGCCTGTTCCAATTTTATTGTCATGGATGAAAATTAGTGAAATGACAATGATTCGATAAATTTAATCGCCTTAATCGCGAGTGAATAGGCTCTTTTAAAAGTCACAAAGAAAATGTAAGTTCAGATGCAGTTCCTAAATCTTTTTTTTCAAATACATAGCAATCATCTACATTTTTTTCTTATTTAAATTTACTTGAGATTCGGCTCCTGATCTGACAATACCTTCAATCTTCTTGATGGAGAACACTTTAAAACGTCCATCGTAATTAAATGAAAAATTAAGCTCAAACAGGAAAATATTCGACTGAAAACTTAATTATTTCACTTTGAATTAGGAAATTATATGCAAAATATAATTTAATTAATTTTTTTTTTCGTCCTATAAAATCAATTAAAAAATTTCCATTGTAATTAATTTAAATTTTCTAAGTATTGTTTTGTTTGTACACACAATTCAAAAAATATATCTTTCAATTATATTACAATAGTATCTTTTGATGATTCAGAATTTTAAAAGATATAAAAAATGCAATTATCGTGATGATTATTGCATTAGAAAAAAAAAATAATAAACACCAAAATGCTTCCAACTGTAAAAATGAATTTCACCACATTATGCCTTAAATTATGACTTTCTACGAATTCATTTCAAAAATCAAAATTTTATCATGGAGGAGTTAGTATTGTATTGTATGGAAAGTTCTTCAATTTAATTCCGGATCTTATGGTTTATATACTATATTGATAATATACCACAGCTGCTGTTGTTGTTATGTTTCACGTATACACGATAATATAATGACAAAATATTTACCGGAATATAATATTGAATTTTAAAAGAATACTGATGAGGAGGGACATTTATCCACCCACTATTATGCGAAGTTTTTTTTTAAATTTTTTTTTTTTTTTTGTATCGTTAACAAAATGATAATTTTCTTGACTTCCGTATAAAGTATTTTTCGGTATTTTAGTTTGCAGATTTATGAAGATATAGATATAAACATTTTTTGAGTATTAGTTTATTTTTGTAGAGTATACTAAGGTACGTATACTTAAATGTATACGTATATTTTAAATTATATACGAATGCAATTTGCTGTGCCCTTTTTATACGATAATAATAATGATGATGATGACGATGATAATAATATATCTTTTCTTATGGATAAACGGTGATTTCATCCTACTACTCTTGTGTATAATTATAGTTTTTGATTTGATTTAAATGCAATGATAAAAATTAAAATGAATGGGAAAAAAAATATGAATAATAACAATTTTTTTCTTTCTTCTTAATGAAAAAAATAAAAAAATTAAAATTTTAAAGAAAATAGTAAAGAATAAAATTTATTCATGAATTTTTGATTAATATCAAAAGAAAAATAAATAAACATATTCTGTTAATGCATTGAAATAAAAACTAAAAAGCGATTACTTATGCCTACAAATACATACATATATACGACTGTAAGTATATTTCTGTATATTTGAAATGATAATTATGAATATAAAGAGAAAATTCTGTTATTTTTAATTTTTTCAAATCATATGAACCGTTAAAATATTAAATGTGAGTATGATAAAAGAATTAAAACGAAAAAAAAAAAAAAAGATTTATTATTTCTTATTTAACGTACTTCCGGTCATTTCTATATGACAGCTAATACGGTAAACAATGGGAAATATTTTTGAATAGAAATTATTTAAAAACAAACAACAACAACAAAAAATGACAAAATATATATTTTTTTAATAAAACCGTGTCCCTAATATGTAATAAAGTTTACATCATAGATAACAATTACAATATTCACAAATACAAAATGGGACGAATAAAAATTAAATCTAAAAATACATTCATGTATTGTATTGTATTCTAAAAATATGAATACATAATGTAAGTTTATACCCTACTTCTAAACAGTTAGATAACCCAACTATTGTATAACAAACATTTTTAGTCGTATAGATAAATTTTAAATTTCAATGATAACGTTTATTGGTTATTTAATTTGGTCAATTGCAAAATTTAACAGCAAATTGATTTCATTTAAAACTAAAAAAAAAAGTGGACTTTAAAAGCAATTTAGACCTCTTAATAATGGCAATGTCTAGTGTATTTGCTAGTAGATTTTTTTTTTAAAAGTTCCATAATTGAAAAGTAGGTATCTGTATTTAATTTGAAAACTTTCAAAAACTACAATAATTTTAGTAACTGTAACAAGGTTATTTTTTTTAATTATCTGTAATTAAAAGTTTTTTCACTGGAATAAATTAATTTAAAAAAGACAAGATTTTTTCAACTAAATAAAAAATATTTATATATTATGATTATGAGCTTTAAGCAGTGTAAAAAAAAGTGGTATTTTACATACATATATTACAGGGGTCCATAAATACCCTATTTAATATGCACACATAAATGAAATATTTTACATATTAATGAGACAATATTGAAGCTTTAGGGCTTTTGTTCTGAATTTTGTTTCAGTAGCTATTTTTTAAAAAAAAAACTTTATTTTTGAATGGTGAATAATTTGATAGATTTAGAATGGTGTTAATTCAAAAGTTCATTTTAAATCAGATACACAACATAAAATAAAGGGAAACATAATGAAAAAATAAAATACAATTCTGAAAACAAAAAATGTTAATTTGAATTTATGTAAGTATGTATGTATTTTGGAAAAAGTTATAGATAAAATGCTAATTTTTTAATCTATAAATCAATAATTCAGTCATAAAAAATATTCATACATACATATATATGTATACATATATGTATGTATTTTACTATGATAAAAATAACTGTTTTTATTTATTTCGTAATAGATATGTTTTTTCCACTATAAATACCAAAATAACAAAAAAAAACAAAAGTTATAATAAAAATAATAAAATCGATTATAAAAATAAATTTTATTCATGCAGAAAAATAGACATCAACAGGTTATCGAACTTTATCTCGTTATTTTTTTTTTATTTTTATTTTTTTTATATCCACCCTCAATTTATTTTTGTTTTTTTTTTTTTTTTTTATTGTCGTTTTGCACTATCTCATGTGATGCAATTTTGATGTTAAACCGATTTATAAAATAAATAATTTGAAATGAGTTATCTATTTAATACAGTACATATAAAATTGTGTATACCCACATGATGTGTATGTACAGATATGTACATGTGTATCTACATCTAAAATAAAGAATAACAAAATTTCTGACAAAATGAAACTATACATATTCCAAAACGATATATGTTATGTATATATACATATACCTACATACATAGTAAATTGCATCTGACCTAACAACGTCAATCTACCCACATATTTTATTTTATCTTCAGTATATACGAGAAATTTTATGTTATTTGTAAAAATTCGTTTCGATAGATAGTTTTTTTTAGAAATTCATTATTTCTTTCCTCTTTTATTTTTTTTGTTTTGAATAAATGTACTTTTTTTTTTTTTGCAATTGTATAACTGAATCTAATCAAACTAATGTAACTCAACTTTTACTTTCAATTTATTTTTTTCTAGAAAGCATTTTCAACAAAACAAATACATATATCACATATAGTAGAAATGTTACTATAGTAGACAGACGATATTGAGATGACCAAAAGGATAAAGTAATGAAAGGAAGGAGGGTGTAAATACACACGACGACAACAAGGACAAACAGGATAACATGTAAGTAAAGTAAAACTATAATATATATCTATAATCCGAAAATGTAATACACACTAAAAAATATTGAAATGAAATACGATAGACTTGTTTATTTTTTGTTTTTTTTCTTTCGTGGTTCCACAAAAATTGACATTCATATAACCCTTATTTTTTTTTTTTTACATTATTTTTTCAGCTCCCCATATTACTACCAGCAATTTATTTCATACAGAAAACAGAAAAGAAAAAACATAAAAAAAAGAAAAACAACAAAAAAATGACTGAGAAGACACGATCGATAAGCATTGGTGGAAATGGTGGAATTATGGCTCCAGGAATCGGAACAAATCTGATTTCAGGACCAATATCATCGTCGCCTTCATCCATAATTGGTGGGTGTTATACATCAGGAGCTAGCAGTAACAGTGGTATTGGTAGTGTTTATGGTGGTAGTAATGCTGTTGGCAATGACAATGAATCTGATTTAGGAGGACATGATTTAGGTGTTAGTGGAGATTCAAATTCAATTATGAACTCTTCACAAATATCAACAGCATCAAATGATTCAGTATCGATTGCAAAACCAAATATACATTTTACGCACAATATTATTGGAGTAAGTATGAAAAAATAAAAAAAAATATATAAATATATATATGTACTGTACATATATAAAAAAAACTTTAATTTTATATATTTTTAAAGTATTATACACAATCTCTTCTAAAATTAATGAATATTCAAAACTCTCAAAGATTTCATCTGATAAAATATGGTGTACGTCGTAAAAAGGTATTTTTTTTTCTGAAGATTTTTGTTGATAAAACTGAATTGAGCAAAAAAAATGTTTTACTACATACATATGTACATATACATACATATGTGTAGATATGTATATATTTTTTTTGTCGCATTATCATCATCAATTTGTCACTTAGACATTCATTCACATCTCTTACGGAGACACTCTTATTTCATACAAGACTGAATTTGAAATTCAATTAGTCAATTTTTGTCGTTGAACCTCAATAATATTGTGGGATAAAAAGCTTATACATATTTTCTACTTGTTTACAAGATTATTTAAACGTAGATAAAATCACATAGGTACAAGAAAAAAAAATTATTGATTTAATTATGATGCTGGATGTAACTTTGAAAAAAAAAATGGCTGGAAATTGAAAATTTAGTGAAAAGAAAAATTATTCAAAAATTAAATTTCACTCTTTTATTATTTCCGAAAAAAATAAAATCAAATTTCATATGAATTTTCATATTTGAATTAATTAACAAATAAATTTCTAATTTATTTTTTTTTTTTGTTGGAATGTGAAATTAAATTTGACGTTGCTTTGTCTGCAAAAACAGATAAAATTATTATTAAATAATGTCGAGATACGCATTTTTATATAAAAAAAATTATTATCTGTTCTATGTTCATCATTTCATTTGGATGAATTTTTTTTTTCAATTGAAAAATAACCATCATACAGTAAAAAAAAATTCCATTATTTTTATTGTCATCCGTACTCTAATGATAGATACTCACAAAATATCAAGTAATACTAAATTAATGATAATGATGATGATTTCACTTGATTTTTTTTTTTTCCTAATTTGAAAACCGATTGTAATTAAAATAATTGAATAGGTAGACATTGATGGGGTTAGAAGTACGTAATACAATACATACTATACGTACATATTATGTTTATGTTATTTATCATATAAAAATCATATTAAATTTTGTAAAAATATAATTTAACCTTTTCAATTATAGCATCACATTCAATTGTATCTCATTTGTTTCACATGAAAAAATATTGAAAAGAAATACATATTTGCATTGTTTGTTGATTGAAAATTAAGCATGTCCTTGAAAAAACATATCAAAAGTAAAAGGAAAAGAAAAATAAGTATATACGTACATACTCGTTATAATGATAAAATCTTATTTTTCTAGTGTGTATGTATGTAGATAAACACTTGATTATAACGTACTATTAACATTAAATAAGCATAAGAAGATTAAAATGCCAAAGATAAGAATATGAATTGTAAAGAGTATATCTTTGTATACAGGTGCATCTTATACACCTGTACATAATTCATTATCACCTTTTTCTTCATCATTAAAATCATATGAACAATCGCAAAATCATCATCATCATCATCATCATCATGGTCATCATTGTACTACTCATTTTTCATCTGTGTAGATCTTGGTGTAGAGATAAATTTTCTTTTTGTTTGGTTGGCAATTAAAAGACAAAAACAAAAAAAAAACACATCTAAGCAAACATTTTTCAAGTGCGCAAATAAATCAAAAATGTATGTAAAGTATTATGTAGCACTCATATGTTTTGTATGTAAACACATCATAAAGTTATAATAAAATTTCTATGATACACGTTAGGTCTAGGTTAACAATTTTTCTTGAAAATGAAGAAAAAATAAAAGAATTATTTTTGCTATATTAATGATTTTCCAAATATTCATGACCCATCATAATTAACATTATCATTTTGATTATTAGATATTATTACTGGTTTTTATTTTAAATCGGCACAAAGCAGATTTTTTTGTTTGTATTTTTTGTATTTTTTTATTACATATTCATTTTTTACACCTTTTTGTTTGTCTTGCAATTTAATAAGAAGGAAAGAAGAAAACAAAAAACGTATTGTACTATTTGTACTTGCTTGAATCTTATACGCTAGAAAATTAACTCAGTGAGAACAATAGAAATCTTCGTTTATAATATTCAAGTTTTTTTTTTCAATTCTTATTTTTTCATCTTGTATATTAAACTACAGGTAAAAAAAAAAGAAATAAAAAACATGACATTATTTCTACTAACAATAATTAAGTTTTAATGGGCTTAATAGAGATGAAATATTGTATAATTGGTTGCTTGATTATAAATAAGACTACTGGTTGTGCCAATTATATTATGTCTTTTTAACGGATATATTTTTAAAAAGAAATCAAAGTGTAAATTTGTTATTTTATGACTCAACTCACAACGATTAAAATGTGAATAACCTAAGCGAATGATGCGTGTCAATGACGTTAAATGTATATAAAAGTGTAATTATTGCTTGTACACAGGTGTAAATCTTCTCAATTTGTTCTTTTTTCTTTTTTAAGTTTAAATAAAGAACCGATTATTTGAGAACAAAAAATTTAATGAAGAAAAACAAATGGTGTACAAACTAATTAGTTTTAGGCGTATTATTGTCTAGTCTATAAAAATTTAAAAGAAAAAAAAGAAACACCTCAAGATAAAAAAAATTGCTTTAATTAACTTGAACAAATAAAATTAACTGAATATGACATGAATATAAAAAGTATTAAAAAATGATTCGGATGCTAGATTATTCTTTTTTTTTTTTTCTGAGAAGAAAAATGGAGATTAAAAAGATATCAAAGTATAAATAATCTAAAAAAAATTGTGTTTTTCTTCATGGAATTTTTAAATGTAGGTCTATGTATTTGCTAAAATGAAATTACATAAAAAACCTTAATTAAGCTCAAACGAAAAAAAAAGACATATTTTTATTTAGTAGTTTTTTAATCATCAAGCAAACAAGATAATCCTTTAGGGATTTTATTTGTACGTAGAAGAAAATTATACGATTTGTTGTTTTTTATTAAAAGAATGTACCTTTTGTACGAAAAGAGATTAGATTAGATCCTAAAAACTATCCTAAAAAATTACAGAAAATTATTTTAAAGCTTTCAAATGGAATTTTGAATATTTTTCCACATGTCCTTTGGGTTTTTTCAAATAAGAAAAATTTAGAAATATTTTAATCGGAATAATATAAATCAGTGGCGGATTTTAAATAGAAGTAAAAATTAAACATCTTGATGCACTATATTGTTGCATGTTTTGACATCAAATCTAGCAGAGCACATATAACATTTTAGAAAAACTTAATATATGTTTTTTTTTTTTGGGTTTTTGGCAACTAGAGATTTTGCAAACATACATATATTTAATGTAACAATTAAATTATGTATATATTTTTCCTTACAACATACTATTATTTTCCCAAAACAGCAAAGATGTTAATTTTTAGATAAGATTCATTTTGTGTCAAAAATCAACATTCTTTGACCTGAATTTTTTATATGTATGTATGTGAAAAATTTGAAAAATATCATTTACGATGGTATGAATAGCTTTTCTTTACAATGCAATGTAATAGATATGATACATCACTTTTTGAACTTGATATGATATAAATTACATATATGTATATAGAAATATATTAAGAATCTTTTCAGTTGGGGAGTATAATGAACGCAAATATAATAACTTTGTATATAAAAGAGAAACCTTTAAGGCATTTTTGTTGAAATTTTGTTCTTTTTTGTATCAACTGAAAGAAACAGAATATCTCCTCTACCTACACACAAAGATACATTTTTTCACAAGATATTATGAAAAAATAAAAATAATGTTGAATTTTTGTATTGTGAATATTTTTGATGACCTACTTTAAGTCCTTTTATATATATATTTTTTTTTAAATAGGTCATTGAAACTTTAGTTATGAGCCAAGTAAATGAAAAAAATAAATAAAATGAAAAAGGCGAACCAACTGAATATTATTGTAGCATAGTGATACAGTTCTCATTTTCTCATCATCAACATATTGCCATCATCACCACCATAATTGTTGTATTTTAAATATGTACATATTCTCATTGTATAAATTTTTCATATATATTTTTATCTATATCACACATATGGTGAAAGTAGGTGGAAAAAGGATGAGTTAAAAGTTGATAAATGACTAACTGATATTGTTCCATTTTATACTGTTTGCCAAGTACATAGCTTTGCTTTATTTTAGAATTTCAGGATACATTTTTACTATTTATATATATATACACTTTATATATATAGTATTTATTCATTTGACCGTTTTATCTAATATTTACATACACACACACACATAAATAAATTGTGAAAACATTCCAAAACAAAATATTGAATCTGGATAATTTAGGATTTTATAAAATACGAGTATGCATCAGTTGATAATTTAAAATGTTTTGATTTGAATTCTCATTCTCAGTCCATTATTGTGGGAAGCAATAATCTAAGCATTAATATAATGTATTTTGAATAATCCTTTAAATCATACATACATACATATCTATAAATGATAAACATACATCAGAGAAAAAAACTATATGGAGTAAAAAAATAATTTTGAAACCTTGCCAACTTGTAGAATATTTTTTTTTTTAATTTTAATTTTAATTAATGTACTTTTTTTATATCTGTACATTTTCAGAGTTCATGTAGATTTCCAAAATTGGAAGAATGTGCCCATTTCCATTATGAACGTGTACAAATAGGACCACTTTCAGTACGTTTAGCTGATGATAAATCAGATTTATTAAATAGTAGTGTTGCATCACAATCGATATGTGGTGATGTCGCATTATCATTACAAAATACAGCATCAGCTGGTACAGCAACAGGAAATCAAATATTACGAACATTTTATCCGCAAACATGTTGGTTTATTATTAAAGTAACACCAAGTCGTTCAGATCCTTTTTTAATTAAACGATCATTTGATAATGTTCGTATGCTTGATGAAATGTTACATAGATGTGTTTATGATAGAAAAATAAGTGGTCTAAAAGATTTATCTGAACAAGAATATAAATGTGAAGAAGATGTTGAATATGCGATATCAAAATATTTAGAACGTTTTTCAAAAATTGCATCGGATTCATTAACATGTGGTACAATATTAACATGGTTCGAAATAGACAATAAAGGTCGTCGTCTTCCATTAGCTGACACAGAAACAATGAAAAATATAAATACACCAGCTGTTGGAGCTGCATATGGAGTGAGAAGGTATACTTTAAAGTTAATTATTATTATTATTATTATTGAATTTATGATTATATTTCTTAGTAAAGAAATAAAATAATAATCATTAATTTAATAGATTTTTTTTTGCAAACCATATTAGAATTACAAATAGTCATTATAACCGTGAATTGTCATCATTAGTATCTACTCTTTTTCTTCATATAATATTGTACATTTAAAAATATAAATAACTTCTTTCTAACATCTACATAATATTTCTTTTACTCATTTATTTTATTTTATTTTAATTTTAAATAATTTCTATTGATTTTTTTTTATTTTTTATTATCAGGTATGTAGCACAAGCATGTGATGAGATCTCAATTGAAGTAGGTGACATGATATCCGTTATTGATATGCCAAGTCCAGCTGAATCTATATGGTGGCGCGGTAAAAAGAGTCACCTGCAAAAAAGTCATTATGAAGTTGGATTTTTTCCACAAAGTTGTGTTGCAACAATTGGTGATAAAGTGCCAAGACATTTTCCATTGCCAGCACCATTAGTGGGTCAACTTGATGTTAGCCCAACAAAACCAGTTTTACGTAAACATGGTAAATTAATAGCATTCTTTCGTAGTTTTATATTATCAAGACCGTCGAGACGTCGTCTTAAACAAACTGGTATATATCGTGAACGTGTATTTTCATGTGATTTAAGTGAACATTTATTAAATAGTGGACAAGAAATTCCCATGGTATTAAAATGTTGTGCTGAATTTATTGAAGAAAATGGTATTGTTGATGGTATATATCGTTTATCTGGTATTACATCAAATATACAAAAATTACGTAGATCATTTGATGAAGAACGTATACCAGATTTATGTAATCCAGAAATAAAACAAGATATTCATGCAGTTAGTTCATTATTAAAAATGTATTTTCGTGAATTACCAAATCCATTATGTACCTATCAATTATATGACAATTTTGTTGAGGCTATACAAACAAAAAGTGATCAGAATGAACGTTTAAGGCTGATGAAGGAGACTGTTTTAAAATTACCACCACCACATTACAGGTAATTTTGTTTTTTTATTTATGAAATGTTTTAATTTATTTTTATTTCAATTGACTAATTATTTTCTATTTTAATTTTTAGAACTCTTAAATATTTGGCAATGCATTTAAGTAAAATTGCAAAACATTCAGCTAATACTGGAATGACAGACAAAAATTTAGCAATTGTTTGGGCGCCAAATTTACTTCGAAGTCCGGCTCTTGAATCAGGAGGTATAAATTCATATTTTGTTTTAAATTTATATTTATTTCGAGGTACATAATCATCTTAAATTAATTTTTCAGGAGTAGCAGCATTACGAGGAGTTGGTGTTCAAGCTGTAGTTACGGAGTACCTGATCAAAAATTGCAATCTTATTTTTGATTCCAGTGATGATTATCGTTGTGGTGGTGGATATGATCAAAGAATGGATTCATTAACAGACTGTGAAAGTCTTCTTATAGAACAAAGAGAACATGATGCATCACTTTCATTAATTGAACGACCGAAAAGTTTAAGTGCAGGTGGAGCAAAACTTATCAGTTTAGAGGAAGCACAAGAACGACATAGTCGAGCTGAAAATTTTGATATGAATAAATCAATTCCAATTAATGCGCCAACACCACCAAATGTTGGTTCTTATATAGAAGTTGGTGGAGGACCATCTAGTTTGCCAGATAAATATCACACAGTACTTCCAGTTCCAAGAAGTTGGCAAAAGCGTAAAACACATTCATGGAAATCACTTTTCAGTCGAAATCCGAGAAGTTCGAATAGTAATAACGATATGAAAGGTCTAAGTGTTTCAAGCCCTGTGCAAAAAGAACCACCAGAGATAAGTATTCCATATTCTGAAAGTGAAATGAACGTTGACAAATCACAAATTACAATTGCAAGTGTACAATCACAGCAGAAGCCGAAATCAATTGATTTATTCGATGGCAGTAAACCGATGGAAGTATGCGTTCGATCAAATTCAATTGATAGTCTTCGGACAGGAGGTCATTCTCGTTCTGTTTCACATGACTCATACTTTGATTTATTACAGTCACCATTAAGATGTGTTGCAACATGCCCATCAAGAGAATTGTCTGAATTGGGTTTGAATTTTGACCGTGAAGAACCTGAAATGCGAATATTCTCAGAAAGTGAAAGTTTAGTTAGCAGTCCAAAAGTTGGTAAAGAAAATATACCACCAAGTCGTCGAGTTTTACGTGCAAGACCAGAAGAATTTTCAAGTACAACTAATAGTGTGAATCCAAGTCCGAAGAAACAACCACGTTTGAATTTACTCAGTCCAAGTGACAGCGCTTCGGTGGCAGGTGCATGGAATTCAATCGTATCAGAAGAAAATCATCATGATGAGACGTGTTGCAAACGTTACAAATTAGAAGATCAACTTTCAGATATTCAATTTATTGATTGCAGTACTCCAGAGCATACAATTCAAAATCCCAATACTATAATTTATGCAAGTGTTCAAGTACATAATCCGCCTTCATCCTTATCAAAAAATTCAAGTTTCAGTGATGAAAGTGATAAGTTGAAGAAAACTGGTACACCAACTAGTTTTGAAGCAATCTTTGAAAATAATTCAGATACAGAAAATACTCATACACGATATAGTTATCCTGTTATGCAATTGACAGGTGGAAAGAGAAAAGAGAATGATGCTGCATTAAAAGAAAGATTCAGTTATCCTGGTTCTGGTAATAATGGTGGGAAATATGTTTGTAGAATGCCGCCATCAAATATTAAAATGAATATTGAAGAGGAGAAGAAAGACATCACAATAGGAACAACAACAACAACAACAGAAAATTACAGGTAAATATTTGAATCATTTCTGAAATGTCGTTTTATTTTTTAATTTTACACCATTTTTTTTTATTTTTAGAAAAAGTTTTCCACAAAAACCAGATATGACAAAGGCAAAAAATCGTTATAGCTATTGTGATTCAACATCACACACAATGGATGGTAGCAGCGGAGATATTACTCCGACAATAAGTTTTTCAATTTTACGAAGCAATTCAGCTGATTTAATGACAAATACTAAACATAATCAGCAACAAGCAGATATTGGAAGATCAAAATTAAGTGTTGTAACACCATCATCACCAATTCAAAGTCCACATTATTCACTGCTGGTCGGTGAAACAAGTTCTGAGAATAGCAGTGCATTGAATACACCAGTTTATGAAATGGACATAACATCATCTCATTCACATGACATGAATATGGAAGAAAGTAATCGATTTAGAAGAGGAACTGATGGCGGAGGAGGAGATACAGACGTTGATGATGAATTTGCAATTGCTATTGGCGGTGGTGATGGTTCAACGAATATTCCATCAATTAATTCTGGATCTACTGATGATGCCAAAGATTATAATTATATAATTTCAGAAAACAATTGTAGTAGAAATAATGATGTAAGATTTATTAACAAAAATAACAAATTAATAACCCAAAAACAATTATATTTATTTTCTAATCGATTTTTATTATTTTTAATTTTATTATTTTTAGTTAACATCACAATTGTCACCACATAATACAACAACAACAATTACAAATAATATAAAACGTGATACAACAAATCTAAAACGTGAATTATTATCATTAGATTTGGTAGGAGGATGTGGTAGTGGTAGTGGTGGTGGTATATCTTCATTAAAAATGTCAATAGATTTAAATGATTTATCATTTATTTCAATACATAACAATAATAATAATAACAATAATAATAATAATGGTAAAACACCGCAAAATACAAATACAACAACATCTGATTTAGATACTAGTCAATCAATAACACCAAGTGAATTTTGTTATCAGCATTTAAATAGACAATCAAATGCTGTTTCATTAGAAAATTCACCAAATTTTGATGATAATAATCAAAGTATTGATTGTTATGATAATTTAGATAATGCATTTATGAATTATGATAATTGTAGTGGTAATAATATAGAAACACCAATAACAACAAATAAATCATTATCATCTCCTACATCATCATCATCAACAACAATGCAACAACAATCACAAACACCAACTGCTGTAACAACAACAATTAATAAACTTTCAACAAAATCACCAAGCCCAATTAAATCAACAATTAGTATAACATATAATTTAAAATCACCAACAAATAAGAAATTTCCAACAGATTTTTCTAATAAAAAATCTGATAATGATGAAAATGAAGTAGAAGATGATGAAGAAGAAGAAGAAGAAGAAAGAAATGAAAGATTAGAAACTGAAACAACAGATTATGAATTAATTTCAATAACAGATTCACCATCATCATCATCAGAAATTAATCGTCATAATAATTCACACCAATATCAACAACAACTACAACAACAACAACAATGCGGTAATGATAAAAATGAAAGAGGCCAAAAATCACTTTTAGAAACAAGTTTCGATGAGAATATGGTTTATGAACAAGTTAAATTTTTCCGAACATCTGTATCAGAAGTTAATAAATTATTAAATAATGGAAATGATGATGTGAATAATAAAATTGAAAATGAAAAACAAAAACAACAACAACAACAAATTGTACCAGAAAATGATAGTAATAATAAATGCTGTGATAAAGAAGTAAATAGTAATTTAATTATATTAGATGATGATAATATAATAAGGACAACACCAATAACATCAACATCACAAACAAGAAAAATAGATCAACATAATCATCATCATCATCAACATCATCATCATTATCATGATAATGATACAAATGATGATATACTAATGTCTGACAATATTATGATTGATAGTTTAGAATTAGAAGATGATGAACAAAATTTATCATTATATGAGAATGTTGAATTAAGAAAACCACCAATACATTATGAAAATATTGAAATAAGTACTAATAATTCACCATTATTAAAAGGTGAAAAATCAACATCATTAAATTTATTAGATAAACAAAAATCATTAGATAATGATTATCAAATGACAAAATTAAAAACTACATCACAATATTCATCTAGTCCACCAGAAAAACAACAAAAACGTATTGTATCTGTTTCAGAAAAAATTAATAATTTTCAATTAGTACATAACAATCCGAAATCAATAACAGGAAATATTGGATCAGGTTCTGGAAATTTCAGTGTAAAACAATTAGCAACAAAATTTGAAACAAGTCCTGTTGAACAAATGCCACCATTTGATTTCAATGTAAACAATCGTAATTCCAAAAAATTCACCACAGCAACAGGTAACATTGGTGATCAAATAATTACAACATCAACAAATCGTGATGCACCATGTTACATACGTGCTAGAAATAATAGCAATAAACAATTAAACAAATCGACACAACAAATAACACGAAGTTTAGATGAAAATGCATTTATACGTGAATTTGGTGGTGGTAGTGGTGGTGGTAGTAGTAGTAATGTTGGAAATCATCATCATCATCAAAATAAACGTTTAGAAGATGTTATCATGATGATGAATACAAAAAGTGTTCAACAAATTCATGAAAAAATCGATGGTGAAACAAATTTCCTTCGTCGTAAATCATTTGATTTTACACGACCGAAAAGTTTAAATCCACCAAAAAAATTACCAAATATACGAGATTTTCATGGTAATGGTACCAATAATATTGTAACTGGTAGTGATAATAATTTTCATGGTTGTGGTAGTGATGGTGGCAAATTATCATCATCTAAATTAAAATTAGATTTACAAAAAGCTAATGAAATAAAATCAACAATGACTTCTCGAAATGAAATAAAAATTACACCAACTACAGAAAATCGAATATCATTAATTCAAAATAATGTAATTGATGTAAAATCTTTTCCCCATGATAATGATGATAATAATGATGATGATGATGATGATAATGATGATGAAGATGCACGTGGAAGAAGTAATTCACCACCACCTACATCATCATCACAACAGCAACAACAGCAACAACAACAACAACAGAGTCTTTCATCGTCGAATTCATCAATTTCATCATCATCATCATCTGGTATGAAAGTATTAAGCGGTGTTAAATTAAATCGTGAACGTATTGAACAAATAAAAGAAGAAAGACGTCATCAATTAAGTGAAAAATTTCGAGCTGAATCATTTAAATCAAAATCAAAAACTGATTTAAGAGAATTTCCACAAAAAGATGAAAAATATCAATCATCTGAATCATTGAGAATCAAATCAAAATCTAGAGGTGATGTTAGAAATTTGTTGCAACAACAACAACGTGATATTGATAGAGGTACAGAAATAATGCAATTCTCAAATACCAGAGTACGACGAATAAGTGATGAAAAAAATCAAAATAATTTTGATCAACAACAAAAACAACAACAAAATACTTCAAATATAAATAGTGGTCCATTACAAAGTTGTTCTGCAAATACTGTTACTGCTGCTGCTGCTTCTTCTGCTACTGCAACTGAAGACTTTTCAACAAAACAGACTGTACAGAAATTTGAAAGGAAATCAGTCGAATTTCCTTTATTAAGAGAAAGAGATTCAAATGAAGTGAAAAGTGGTAGTAGTGGTGGGGGTGTTGCTAGTGTTGCTGGAATAAGACATAGTGTCAGTTCAACGTAAGTAAATAATTAAATATGTATTGAGAAAATGAAAAATGGATGCCTCACTTGCCAAATCAATTAACTCCATATAAAAAACGTCTAAAAAAGTAATAAATTAGCTCCGATAATAAATTAAATTTGATTCGAAGACCGAAAAAATATTTTTAATTTAGTAGTTAAACGGCTTATCATCACATCCAATTACTTCGAATATAAAAAATCCAAGAATTAATCGAGTTCTGAAACTAAAACTTAAAAAACCTCAAAAATGGAGTTAATCGATTTAGAAAATGAAGCATCCAAATGTCTTCGTTATGCTAATGATAATAATTTTTAAAGTTTGCACCAACACTGTACCAATAGTACAGTAAGGGGTTATTCTTACCTGCTTTTGGTTTTTTTTTTATATTTTGAATCCTTAATTACTTTTTCAATTATAAACAAAATCTAATTAAATTTAATTTTTTTTCTTTTCTTACAGTCGAGAAAAAATTTCACCACAATTTTCAATACGTGATGTCACAGCAATGTTTGAATCTCGTTCACAAAATCAATAAACAAAATATAGAATATTAGTTTTTTTGCATGTATTTTTTCATACACTATTACTATTAAACTCAATAATATTATTATAACAGTAAAAAAAAAACATATACTAAATTTAAAAAAAAAAACTATAATTAATAATTTATTTCCTACAATGACAAATTTGTTAAATAAATTAAAAAAAAACATAAATAAAATTAGCATATGCGATACAATACAATAATTAAATTAAATAATTAACAATTTGTAATGATCAATGACTCTTTTTTTTTTGTTTGTTTGTTTTTGTATGATACTCAAATGTAGTTTTGAACATAATAAAAAGAAGAAAAATATGAAATTTATAAAATACTTAATCGTAATTTGTAGACAGACACACAAACAGAATAATTGAATTATGTGTTCAAAAAATTTGATAAAAAAAAATATTTATACCTTTTTGAAATCATCTTTAAAAATAAAAAAAAAAAAGAAGAAAAAAAAAATAATTTAAATTTATACTATAAAATTTACTCAATACACATACGAATTCTAAGTATGATTTAATAATCTAGACCTAGAGGCAAGTAAAAAAGTTATGAAAACTAAGCTTTAAAAATTATTTTTGATTTTTTGTTTTAGAAAATGTAAAATCAGCTTCAATTAGGCTGATAAATTTAAAGATTTTTCTTTTGTTGTGTAATAAAACTTGAACAAAAAAAAAAAAAAAACTAAGTGCTCGAAATAACTAAAAAGAAAATATTTAAAATGTGCAATTAATTGAATATTGCAAAATAATTTGAAGTAAATTACAATGTTTTTCGTCATTCTGTGTCACTTTAAGAAAAATTTTCGAAATATTTTCCTTGTATAAAAAATTTTAATATTACAAAGGTTTTTTTTTTTCAACTTTGGAAAATTAAATCATAAATTTAAAATACAAAAATGAAAATTGTATTGGAATTCAATTAATTTGTTTCTATCTTTTAAATTTAATTGTCATTTTTTGACTTTTTTTTTTCAATAGAACAGGAAAGTAAAAACATTTTCCCTTATAAACGTGCATGGTATTTTAAAAAATGAAATTAAAAATAAAAATAAAAATTATATTTGTATGCTTTTGCTTGTGGTTTTTGTATAATTGAGTGCTTGCATTTATTTGAAAAAATAAAAAAAAAAAATAATAAGAGCAATTATATTAATTATTATAAATATTATTAAGATGAAGAAAGAAAAAAAAGGATTAAAGGGTTTTGTTTTTTTTTTTTGTGTTTATGTAAATTTATGTTAAACAATTTCTAAAAGAAGAAAAATTTGATGAATTATTTAGGCAACTTTTAGAATTAATTAATTTTACGTTTTAGATTTATTTTCTTAAAACTCTAAACACAGACTCGATGATTTATTATTATTAAATGAAAAGAATTAATGAGGGTTTTCTTATGTTTACATTTAAAAAAAAAAAAAAAAGGGTAAGTGATTTTAGTAAAAAGGCACAAAAGTAGGAAGTTCATTTTTTTTAAGGTTTCTGATAATTAAGGATATGAGGGATCTTTTCTATATAAATTATAAGAAATTAATTCAAACTAAAATACTTCTAATTTTATGTTCATGCTTAGAAAGATTTGTTTTTCGATTATAATTGACTTATTAAATGCATAATAAAAATAGAAATAAAAATGTTATGTAAAAGAAAACTGAATTATGTATTGAGATTTACTTTAAAATATTCGATTAATTCACTAAAATATGTTTAAACAATAAAAATAAATTTTTCTAATGTTTATAATTACAAAAAATTAAATAAAAAATTTAAAAAAACATAATTTTTGCAAAAATAAAAAAAAAATGATATTAGTAAAATAATTAATAATATTATTATTCATGATTATTAATTACAATAAACTTTATGAATTAAAAAAAAAAAAAATTAAACTGAAATTTAATGTGTCAAAAAATATACTCGTACGTAAAAAAAAATCACAGTATATACCTAAATACATATATTTAATAAAAAATAATTTTTATGCGCGATAATAATGTTTGTATTTTAATAAAATAATAATAATTAAAAAAAAAATTATACATACATACATGATATTTTTTTCTTTCTATAAAATATTTTTAGAAATTCAAATAAGCAAAAAAAAAGAAGTATATTTTGTTTTTTTTTAGTTTGAAATTGGACATCACTTGAATGAGACTTTTCTTTTTTTTTTTTTTTTTGTAATTTTTGTTCTTTTCTTTTTATGTTTTCTTTTTAGTTTATAATTAGGAAATAAATATTAATATTCATCTTTTTGTTTTCTTTAATTTTTTTTTCTTCTTACATAAAAATATACATTTTAATTGAAGAAAATGAATAAAGTAATAATTAATATAATTAATTTGAAATATTGAAAAAAAAAATGTGTTGTAAATGAATTCATAAATAAATGCAAAACATGTATTGCAAAAAATAATTGAAATTAAATGAAAATGAAATATTAATTTTAGTTTAGTTATAAATTGTTTTATTATTATTATTATTATTATTATTATTAATAATATTTTGTTGTTTTATAATTTTTCATTTTATGTAATATTATTATTATTATTATTATTTTGACAAAACAAAAAAAAAGTATAAATAAATAATCACAATTTTTACAAAAAGAAACAATTAGCATTTTTATTATTCATGAATTTTTTTTTCCAATTCAATCCTTAAAAGTATGACTGGAGTTTAAAAATTTAACATTGCATTAATGTTGCAACACTGCAACAACATTTCTGCAATGCTGCACAGTCATGATTAGTTTTTGAACATAGCCTATTTTGCATGTCCTGGAATAATAGAAATTTTTCTAAAGTTGACCATTCAAAATATGTACATCGTCATGAATAAGTATTTCAGGATTTAGTTGGCAATACATGAGCTGGAATTGAAAAAAAATTATATATGTATATTAGACTGTCCCTTATTTGTTCTACGAAATTTTTTTTTTTTTTGGAAACTCGCGTGCTACCCCTCAATTTTTTTACTTATTACAAAATAATTAAAATCCTAAAATTTCAAAACTTTTGGAAGTTATTTACCCGTGCCGACAAAGGGTTTTTTTTACCTAAGAAAATGTACTGAAACTATAGAGGTTCGTATGTTAGCACGTTTTCGTCAAAAATCAAATTTCAAATTTGAATATCTATGGACCTCGTGATCCGAAAATCTTCAAATTACTCGCGAACTTAAATGTTTCTGAAAAAGTGCAAAATTAAGAGAGGTCGCAGTAGAAGGAAAAAAACCTTGCATTTTACCCTACAACTTTTTTTCGTTTAAACTTTATTTAGAAGAGAACTCTTCAAGAAATATGCTGGCCACGAAAAGGTCTACAAAAATTTCCTTAAATGATGTTGAATTTACCTGCTTTTTTGGTATTTCTACTTTAAATTGAAGAACGAAAAAAATTGTAGCACCCTGAGAATCTGAAAGTTGAAAAATAAGGGACACTAATGTAGGTATATGCATGTATATGTATATCAAAATAAGTCTGCTTTCAACTGGTACTCTTTTTTCTTGTGCTTGTTGAAAGAAAACTATTCCATAAATATGTACTTCGCTTTCGCAACAACTTATTGAATCCCTTGGAAAATGATGAGTTTTTTGACATTAGACTTCTATTTTCAATTATTTAAAAAAATATTCGATTAATTAATTTTCTTTGAATACTAAACTTAATGCTATGAAATCAATTTAAAAAAAAAAACATGATTGATTCTTAAAAAACAATATATAGAGCAATAATCCTGTAATTAGTTTTAATTGTATTTTTGATGCACACATGAGAACCAATTTGATTTGATTTTTCTAGAAAATTTCATTTTATTGATTTTTAATTTTTTTTTTCAATAAAGTAAAAAAAAAACGTGTGAAACTAAAAAATAAACACTTTATTTTTTCTAAATAACTAATCAAAGTTCAATCACGTTCAATTCAAAAAATTTGTCATTTGATTTCGTGTTTTTTTTATACAAATTTTTTTTTTTAATTTAAAAAATAAACGATTTTTTATCGATATGCTTCGATTTTGCAAACATAAATCAAGAAACAATTCAAAAAAAAAAAAAATATTTACCATGAATGTAATTTTTTTCTCTGTAAAGCATTTATTAATTGGCATTGCAAAAATTGATTTCTAGGCTAATTAGTCCTTGATAGTAAATATTATTCTGTAGTCTGAATAACTAATGAATGTTGATGATATTTATTGTTTATATATAAAAAAAAAGTAGGAAAAATTATTTCTTGATCGAAAAACAATAATTTAAAAAAAAGGATATTTGAAAAGGTTTGTTAAAAGTTTCAAAACTTGAAAAACTATAACTTAAATGTCATGAAGGAAAAATCCCGTGATCAGTTAATTAAAAGCTCCTTTTGTTTGTTTTATTTTTATTCTAATTTTTTTTACAAGAAAACAAAAATCTGTGAACAATTTCCAATAATTTATTCCACGCATTTTCAATTTATGATATTTTCTTTTCAATAAAAATGAAAGTTTCCTTTTAATTGTGAATTAAAGCATTTCAGAAGACCAAACGTAAAAATCAGGAAATGCTTCAGGTCCAGTGTAATTGTCTGTGTATTTTTGTAAAATAAAGATTTTTTTGTTTTGTTTTTGTTTTTTTGTAAAGTTTTGTAACAATTTCTTCTTCTCTATTCTTGAATTTTTAATAAAATTCTCAGCAGTTCATTTACTTATCATATCTATTTGTACACAGGTCACAGGTCCTTTCAATGCTTTTCTTTTGTACTACTAACTAAGGTAATAATATTTTTATATGAAAAGAGATTTTCATTATTTAAAAAAAATTCAAGCTGAGAACAAAGTCATTATATCATATATGCTTTGATTGTAACTCAGGTAACATATAGAAATCTGAATCTAATATACTAATGTATATGTACGAATATAAGTTATATTACAGAGGGAAAAAAGCCAAAAAATCGATCCAATATCCTTTTGTTAAAAAAAAATAAACAAATGCATAAAAATAAGGAAAGAAAAGACAATTTATGTAATTTTTTTTTCAACTCTTTGACAAATCCAATATGAAAAATTCAATCCTTTTTTATTGTTTGTATGAAATGAATTCAAACAGGTGATTTTTTTCTGGTTCTGTAAGTTCAAAGAATCTTATTGGAAATATTCTGTCCTATTGTTAGTTGCTTTAGCTTTGGAAAATTGAGAAAAACTAAATCAATTTTAGCTAAATTTTTCATGTTCTAAATAAAGAAACCGAAGGCAAGGAAAAAATTAAAAATTTTGTTAAAAAAAAAAGAAAAATTAATGCAAACACATATACTTATTTTCTTTTCTTTTATCCTTAATTTACTTCCTTTTTATTTCTTCTATACGTACATAGGTATGTACTACAGTTGTAGTGTGACAATGGAACATTTCTCTTCCGTCAATTTTTAACTTTTTTTTTTTACTTTTTCAACATTATAAACAATTTGTTATTCATTACATAATAATTTAAAAATAGACAAAAAAAATCTTCAAAGTATAACTTTTATCGAATAAATTTAATTTTATTCCATCTGTTGTGTTATAGTTACCATAGAAATTTCGATTATGAAAAAATCTCATAAAATTATCTCGAAGTCAAAACGTTTTTAAAGGGCGGAGTTTTTTCAATCCCTACAAAAAAGGATAATCAGTTCATTTTTTAATATATATAGATGTAACAGATTCAGATAACAATAATGTTTGAAAAAAAAAAGGGAAGTTTTATTTGTATTTACGTATGTACATATATCTTATTTTCCCCCAAATGTGGAGCTACTAAACCCTGTCTACTAGATTCACATTTTTTTTTCTCCTAAACGTATTAAGAATGAAGGATGTTTTTATGATATTGACGAGAAATTTCAAAAAGGAAAAAAAAACATACGGATATATACATCTATTTACTCATCAATTATCCTTGTATTGGAATTTAATGAAGAGTTTTACCAGTAATAAAGGTTTATTTAATTCTTCTCCTTTTATCATTTATATACTTTTGAAAAAAATTACTATTCCTGATGTGTTGTACATCATGTATGTATGTACGTACATATGTATGTATTTCGACAGATATTCAATTTTATATATTTCAATCTCTTCTATTTTTGAGTGTTTTTGTGTGTATTCTATTCCGGTATAAGTAGATATAATAAAGGATCTTTATAATCAACCATTTTTTTTTTATGTTTCCTAAATTGTGGGATAACTTAATAAAACGATGATGATGACAACATGAAAAAAAAAAAAATAGAATGTAAAAGAAAATTAGTGAAAAGGGTTTCATAATAAATATTACTAAGTAAAAATCATCAAATCAGGGGTCGGATGATATTTCAAAAAGGAAAATTGACTGCAATTAAATTATATCTAATTTTTTTTTCTTTTTATATACCTATTCTAACTTCTAAGTATATACGTTCGCCAATAAATTTCTATGTAATTTCTAAATGAAATACTAAATAGATACTTTATAATAATTCATTATTAAATTATCTTTTGTAAATTATGTTTTTATTGATATAAATAAATCTGACTTATTCGTGTTTGTTTTGTGTAAAAGCTCAGCGTTAAATTTAATGAATTCTATTTAATTTTTTAACAAAACATACACCTAATGAAATTTATTTATGAAATTTCAAAAGATACATGTGCAAAGAAACCGCCTAGTCTTGTGTCCAATATAAAATACATATACATCACCTTTCACGATGTCACCCTTTATTTTTTTGAATAAGAACTAGCAAAAAAAAAGAAAAAAATATTTAAAAATCTAAAATAAATGTTATTTGTTTAATTTAAAAATTCTCCTTAAAATCTTCTATTCTTCTATCATTCAATGTAATCTTTTCACCTTTGATTATCCCTTAATTTTTCTATTTTGCGTTTAAAAATATTTTTCAAATAAAAATACTAAATACAACATACATATATTTGGTATATGGTACATAATATTTTACAGTTTGAATTCTTTGTAATTTCTAGAAGGCGTGGTAGATTAAATTAAATCCATAAAGTACCTTTTTATTGAGTTTATAAAATGTAATTTGGTCCTATCTTGAATCTTGATATAGGAAATTAAAGAAGTGTGTCACATATTAAAGCAATTTTTTTTTTATCTTGATTTGATTTTTATATTTTTATTTTTTATTTTTTATTATTGTGTTATTACACGCGTTCAAGTTAGGAACAATCATTAGCAATATTGTTCGTTTATCAATGATCAAAAATTTATAAATAAAATTATCTTGTTGTTGTCATCATTTTGAAAGATAACAAACGTTATGAATACGAAAACATTCAACATTTACTTATTTTTTTTTTATTAAAATATTTTTTAATATTAAATAAATTCTATTTTTCTTTGAAAATAAAAAGGAAAATAGAAAATTTTTGCATAGATAACAAAATTGTTCATTAAAAAATAGAAAGGATTCATTTCAGGTGAATAATATAAATTTTTTACTTCTACCTTCCTTTTGTTTTGTGTTTTTAATTCAACGAATTCTCAAAAGAAGAAAAATGAATGGACGCAATATTCAGATATTTTAACACCTTTTTGTTAATTTTGTAGAATTTAATTTTCAAATAATTCACATAGAAAATTTCATCCATCATTATTGTTACTGGTGTACTTGCTATCTATTGTATATTATTTTTTAATTATTCTATTCTTGGAAACTTTTATTGTTGTAATTTTCATATTTCATACTTTTTTGTCAACTAAAACTTAAATTTTCTCTTAAATATTAGCCGATCAGTAGTTATGCGTCTTTTTAAAAAAATTAATCCTATTTAAATTTGTTAAAATTTATTTTCTGAAGGCTACCTATTGAAGATCATCTATACATCCTACGATTTCCGTGGAATATCTTAATCAAAATTGAATTACATTTTATTAAAAAAAAAAAAAAAAGCAAAAGAAAATTCTACTAAGAACATACATTATGCTTTACAAATTACGGAAAATTTTTCTCCAGGGATCTATTTTATCCGAAAGATTACGTGAGAAATAATTAGAAATTTTTTTTTAAAAAAATGTGGCAAAATATCTACGTCCTTGCTAAAATGTTATGTAAAAAAGTAATATATGAGCAGTTTTTTTTTTAAAAGTGGTATAAGTCCACTTTTGATGAAAAATGAGTAAGTGTAAATTTCAAATGAAGATTGATATGCCCTTTTAACTACAGTGTGTAAGGTAAGAGCGCGTCCGCTTCCTTATTTTTAAAGTATAAATAAAAGCCATTATACTGTTTTTTTTATAGTAAAATACTCTTCATTTACAACTTCGCACTATATTCAGTAACATGTATAATCACCATTGTTTTTTAATATGGAACTACATTTTTTGGCATTATACTTAAGACTAAATTATGTGCATGTTCTTTAGTCAAAGTTATTTCCATATTTTTTTAATTTCTATTTTTAACTTTCGAATTGATGATATATTTTTTTGTCTGAGTTTAGTCTTCGTAAACGCTCAAACATTTTCAATCGGATTTGCATCTGGACTTTGGGAAGGCCATTCCAGTATATTAATGCTTTGGGCTACCTTCCATTGGATCGTTATTTTCCTGTAAAACAAAATCACAATTTCCAGTACCAAACCAAGAATCTGTTCCACTAATAAAGCACAAATGACGATCTAATTATACTTCGAAATAGGTAACAGTATATATAATAGTTATTTTGCAGTCGCAATGATCTAAATAAAGGTTGTTGATAAAATATTATTGAGCGGACGCTCTTTTACCTGACACACTGTATTTATAATATTAAAGCTATTATAGATTATTATGCTGCAAAATTTTTCACCAGAAAAAATTTTTCAGCTGTTATATGAAAATTTTATAGGAACTGAAAAAAAAAACATTAAATATACCAAAATAAAACAAAATGGACTTATACCACTTAAAAAAAAAACGGCTCATATATTTCTATTAAAAAATGTGCTAAAATATTCAAATTTTTCCAGCTATACTTTATCCACTAATTATTTGCACCACAGCGCTTATGGAAAAGTTCATTTTTATCCAGTGTCAGTATACTAAGCTACTCATACCATACCCCAATCTATTATATGTGCAATGAGACGCTGGATAAAAGTGCCGGTGATGAAAATCAGAAACATATTTATGTAATTACTCAAAGAATAAACAAGACAAAATATGTCCATAAGCGCTGTGGTGCAAATATAATTAGTGGATAAAGTATAATTGATTGTTTACCTTAAAGAGATCTACTCCAGAGATGAAAAACACTCTCAAATACTTTAAAAGAATAATGAAAATTTAGAGAGAATTCCTTGAAAATCCTTTCACTAAATTTAAAAAAAAAAAAAGATTGTGTATTTTATCTCTTTTGTTTTTATATTTCTTAAAATATTCATAATTTTTCAACCAATACATTTTGGTATACAGAACATTTTTAAATAATGTTTTTTTTTTCATTTATTTCATTCAAATTTTCGTTGGAAATCACTAAATAACATTTTTTGAAATAAATCCTTAAAATTCGAAATATAAGTTAAATATTATTCTGTTTGTTCTAAAATTATTTTTAAATTTTAATTTTTTACATTAGTACACATTTATGACTAGAAACTCATCAAACTACAAATATAATTTAATTTAAATAAAATTATTTTCATATTATCTGCACTTATTTTTTCACATTTTTAAAATGTTCACGTAATTTATTTTCTCTCTTTTTTTTTTTTTTTTGTCATTTATTGTTTTTTTTTTAAAATTTTTTAAATTTATTTACCATTACGTAATGTATCCTTTTGAATCACCAATTATATCGACATCACTGCTTTCTTCATCTGAATTATCATCACTAATCATTTCATGATCACTTAATGTATTCAAACTATTATTTGAATGATTTCTTGATGTTAATAATGAATCTCCACCATGTCCACGTATTATACGTCCTTCTAATCCTAATTCACCATTTATACCAGATGATGATGATGATGAAAATGATCTTAAAATTTCTAATGAATGTCCTGTTGTTTCTCTTCTGTTATTCGATGAATTATCCTGTTGTTGTTGTTGCTGTGATTGCTGACCATTTGATGTTGAATAATTAGAACGTGATGATTTATCTGATGATGATTCTGTAACCGAAGAAGAAGCTGAAAATTTTACATTAAGTATTTTTATTGTTTGTTGCATTAGTATACGCGAAAAATCAAATTTTATAATTAATACATATAAAAAATCCCTACTTAAAAAAAAAAGAAGAAAGAAGCAGTTTTTTTCTTGAAAATTTAATACTATTTACTTAATTAAATAAACAAAAAAGCATTTTGTCTGTACAGTTATTTTACATATATGTATGTATAACTATAAATTTGATGATATATAAAGTTCTTAAGTGCATAAACTTTTATAAAGATGCAAAATTCAATTAAAAAAGTTAAATTTTCTTAAAAACATTTTGGAACTTTCTTGGACTTTTCTTTAGAAAATTCATTTTAAAACAATAAATCTTTTATTGTTTCAATGAAATTCAATTAAAATACAAGACGATATTACACAAAATAAAATTTAACAAAAACTCCTTTTAATATGCAACAAGAATAATGTATCTACTCGACCTACTCGTATACTACACATTGTTAAATGTGGTATAATATAATAAACAGTTTTTTTTTTTTTTTTACCAAAAAGAAAAGAAAAAATATATGTATATATCCTTTTACTTACTATTATTTGTATCTTTTCTTCGTAATTGTTTTTTATGTTTCATTCGACGATTTTGAAACCAAGTTTTAACTTGTGTTTCACTTAAACCTAATGCCGTTGCTAATTCAACACGTTCCGGTGTTGATAGATAACGTTGAGCTTCAAAACGTTTCTCTAAACCTGTCAATTGTGGATCACTAAATACAGTTCGAGCTTTTCTTCGACGACAATGCCTTAATGCATTTACACCCATACCAATACCTAAAGCTAATTCAGGCACACCACATCCAGCTCCACCAAATAAATGTGCACCACTAAAAAGACCTGAAAGGATATTTTTTTTTTTTGTTTTGCATATATGTATACATAAAAACACAACAAACACACACATAAAAACTTATAAAAACAAAATATGATATATAATCAATTTTCGAAAAATTTATTATCACAAAAAATTTTTAACATAATTACACAAATTTAGTGATAATGAAAAATTAAAATAAAACAAAAATTGAAAATATAATTAATTTGTTATCACATTTTCGTGATAATTGTTTTTTCTATATGGCTATTTTGAAAGTGACCACATTAAAACCGTAAGAGAAACTTTCATAATTGAATCATTTCTCATGTTGTAGAGAAAATTTATATTGAAAGTGTGAAATTTAATAAATTTAAAAAATAAAGGAAAAAAAATTGATTTAAAGTAGTTAGGTACCTTGTGATAGGAAATATGGATCGACAGATTTATAACCTGCTGCAGTTGGTGTTAAATAACCTAAAGTCATTTGAAGGAATCCATGATCATTATAAGCGGCATTTGGATAAATTAAACCAGAATTTGTTGGACTAAAAGATGAACTATGTGATGGTCCAGTACCATTAATATGTTGTGATCCAGTAGGATGTAGGCGATCTGTAAGTTTGTATCTGTAATTTAAAGAAAATTAAATTAAATTAAAATTTAAAATAATTTTAAAAATTATAAAAGGACAATGTAATTAATAGTAGATATCAGAAAATATAAGTAAAATTTTTCAAGTTTAAAAATTTTCATCTTTATCTGATTCATCATTTTCTGAAACAAAACAAAAATTGAGCTAAAAATTTGTCGCCCACATTTTTTATTCTTGTATGTTTATGTATTTTTCCAAGGAAATTGTCCGACTTTCCTGTCGGAAGAATACGTGTTGAAAATTAAGAACAACCAAAAGGTGTTCTCAATTGAACTGGTGCTATCATATTGGTCCTACAACTTTTCTTAAATTTTTTGTTCTTAAGAAAATAATTTAAAATTAAATTTTAGCACAGTTATAATTTCAAATTTTTAAAAAAGAAAATTGTTAATTGTTGAAATTATTGTCCTTAAAAATCGAGAATTTTATTTTTAGGTAACACTAACACCATTATTAAAAATAACTTTAAATAAATTTCATCCTTAATCCTTTTAATTTTCCAAAAAAAAACATATTCTAATTTTAATTTGGCTAATTCAAAAAAAAGAAATTCAATATAAGACACGAAAAACAAGAAAACATCAAAATGTCTATAAGATTTAAAATATTTCCCAATATGCCAACGGTATTTTCTAATACAATCAAAAATATTTTAAGAACACTATACATTATTATTCCACTTTTTCTCCTTGTAATAATCTAAATCACTTTTTCAAATTTCCTAAAAATTAAGGATTTTGAATTTCAAATTTGAAACCACCTAATTTTTGTTTATTTGACAACATTTTTTCTTGTAAATAACAGTAAATTTGATCCTTATTATGTAATGATGAAAAAAAATCTCAAATTTTGAAAAAAATATTCGTATATACCTTTGATTTTTCATAATCCTTTGATATTCTTCTTCTTCTCTGGCATTTAAATGAATTGCAGAATCATTTTGTTGTGAACATTTCATTGTTTTATTATTATTTTCATTTGGTAATAAATTATTATTAATATGTTTTGTACCACCATTATTCACCGTCGCATTATTATCACTATTATTATAAAATCTCTCACTATAACTGGATGATGTTAATTTAGATGCTTTCGGTGTAATAATTCCCGTACTATTATTATTATTATTATTATTGTTATTATTATTTAAAACATTATTACTATTATTATTGTTGTTGTTATTGTTATTACTACTGTTATTATGTTGATTTTGGCATAAAATATCCTCAATTGAAAAAGGAGTTTTTGCAACTGAATTTCCTACCGATGAAGGTTGTTTATTATCTGTTAACTGTATCGACATCATTTATATCATAAATGTATATGTATACATACAAACAATATATTTTAATTAATTTTTTAAATGATTTTAAATTTAATAAATAAAAATTTCACCATAAAAATTTGAAAATTCGAAATTAATAATTTTTTTCTTATTCTTTTCTTAAATTAAAATTATTTATCACTTTGTTTAATCAATTCACATTAATATTTGAAATTACAATTATTATACCATAATTATGACACAATATTAAAAAAAAAATTTATATTTTCACATCAAATATAGGTACTATACTTCCGAAATGTATCCTTTAAGTTGAACGTACAAACAGTATTTGATGATGATGATGAAAATCATTTACAAATTTATGGTTTGAAAATTGATGTTAGCAAATTTTTTTTATTCTCATCAACATCATCATCATCATCGTAATAATAATCATTAACATAACAACATCCTCCAAGGATTTTATAACATAAAATGATATAATTTTATGGTGCATAAGTGTTCGTGTGAGTATACATTTGTAATGAAGATAATTTATGTTTTATGTATTGAGATTTTATATATAAGTACGAGTATATAAGAACACACCCCCATATCTAATGTATATATCATATATACAATATTATTTGTAACTGTATATATGCACTTATGACTTAATAAAAACCCTCTTCTATCCGCCTTTTTTTATTTATAAAATTTAATATCCTCACGTATATATTTGTACATATACATATGCATGTATGTATATAGGTACGTAATTTAATTTATACGTAAAAAAATATATAATATCCTTTTAATGAACATATGAAACTTAAGTTAAATGATAAATAAAACATTTATAATTTTCGGATTGTGGTTTATTATACGAGTAAAATTGTCATGGTATTTTTTCCTATACAAAATATTCTATATACGAGTACTATGTATATTTATGTATATCCTTTCACGTTTCATTCAATCTATTACTATATATTCACATGAATATATATGTATATATAATGTATATACAAAAAAGTACCTGACATCATAAAATAAGATGATAGATAAAAATAATATCAGCTATAGATGTTTATAAATAAATCAGGAAATGATTATATGAAGAAAATTAATTAGAAAACTACGTACATATACATACATACATAAGTATAGAGATAATGATGATGAAGACAACGATGATAATGATATGACAATATGATGATGTTGATTATTATTATTATGAAATTTAACACAATGTATTAAGAAATATAAGAAAATGAAGATAGAAAAAACAACACAATTTGTAAGTATACGTATACACAGATCCTTGATATAACTACATATTCAGATTTTCATTCAAAAGTTTTTATCATCGCATATATTTATTCATTTTATACATTTTGATTATAAATATATTTCAGGATATCAGCATATACATAAGTACATGTAGAGGTATATAGTATGTATACGTACATATAACGACTATATGTATGTATAATGTATATTGAAAGGTAAATAACTGACGTAAATTTAATTGAAAAAGGAAGTTAAAATTAAATGAGTTGATGGAACATTTCTGGTCTATTTTATGGTATAATTATAATGTCGACGTCAATTCAATGAAAAAATAAAATTTTTTAGGTTGTATTATTAATTTTCATTGAATAAATTTATATAGGTATACATATATACATACGTATAGCTATATAGAACGATATATTATACATATTGAAATCTATATAGAATAATTTTATTTTATTTTTAAAGCACATATATATTAAACTAAAAGCATTTTTTTTTTAAATTTATTTTTATTTAATAGGCATTTAAAATTATTTATACGTATATTAAAAGGAAAAAAAAGGATAATAAAGGAGAAAATTACACACATAATTTTAATTAAATACAAAAACCATATAATTGCTAATTTGAAGTTAAGTATAATAACATTCTATTTATTTATTTTTTTATTTTTTGCAAATTATTATGATTATTGTGTTTTACAAAATATTGGAGTTAAGAAAATCTAAAAGGAGGTTTATATTTTTGCAATTTCTTTTAGAATCAGAGGGTCTATTCTGTTTCGTCGAAAAAATGAGAATGAGAAATTTCCAAAGTTTTTCCCAGTGTTCCGATTCTAATTCAATGAGAAAATGACAAAAACTGTCAAATTATTTTCATATGAGAAAAAGTTTCATCACTATATCAGCGTATGAGAATGGAGTTTTTTTGTGACAATTAATATATTCTACTTTTTATATGAATTTAAGAACTTATAGGTTTTCTTTTATTGTAGTACAAGTTTTTTTCTGAATCGGAATTATTACAGACCTAAATTAGAATTAAGTTTCCTTTTTTTTTGTTCTAATCTCCTAATCTTTAAATCATGTATCTCGAGGTATTGAAGGTTTTTTTCCTAAATTTAATTCCTAGACAGTTTTTAAATAAAAATGTTCAGTTCAGTTCAATTTTTTCTCACAAGTTCTGAATTCTGATAAATATGGCATAGTATAAAAATTCAATATTAAAAAATGTTTGAAAATATGTGTCGATTTTCACCTGAAATTTACTTCTTTTTCACTTACACCATTTTCAAAATAAACTGTTTATATAAATGATTTTTTTAGCTTATTCAGGAAAATAAAAAATTAAAAATTTCAAATTTGAATAAAAAATTCTTTTTTTGATTTTATAATATAATGTCTATTAAAATTATATTTTAAACAATATTCGTATTTTTTTTTTTTTTTTAATAAATATTGAAAATTAAATAATATAAATACTTTTATAATATATTACTGTTATAAATTTATTTTAACAAAAGCATTCTCATAAATTATTATACAATATATAATGGCATTCCATGTATTAGATACAGTATTTAAAAAACCCAAATTATTTTAATTAGTAATTTTTATATATATAATTAAATGTATATTTAAATAGGTAAATACAATTTTATACACCTAAATACATTAATTTGATTGTACATAAATGTATACACATACCTACATGTGTATATGTATATCCTTCATATTATGTATTATTTTTTTTAAATGATTATAAAAACGAGTAAATTGCTGTTATTAATATTTCATAAAATATGTATATCATATAAACTACGTTTACAACCACTAACAACCATCATTTTATATAAATGATAAACTTCTTTTTTAAAATGCAATTACAAAATAAATAAATACTTCAGGATGTGTAATAAAATATACATATTATATAGGTACATTGGTACATATCTCTTTTTCGTTCTTTGTATAGTTTACCACACCCAATTATTCTGATTGGTAAAAAATCTTGCGCAAAATCAGTTAAATTCGAAATTTTATCGTTATCATTGTATGTGCACTAATACATATTCATTTTATTTTGTTGGTTCTATTATTATCTTATAATGTCCTTATAGAAAAAAAAAAAAGAAAAAAAACAAGGATAAGAATCACATTACAATTTTTTTTATTGGTATGAGAGTTTAAAATTTTTTCCATTGAGATAAATTACAAACAATTCATGTGATATTAAATGGGAACATAATAATTTCTCCGTTATTATACGCTCCTTAGAGAAATGAAGGAAAAAAAAACAAACAACAAACAATAAGAATATCAAAATTAGAGAAGAAAATAAAAAAATACATAATAAAATAAGAAAAACATCATGAACAACAAAATGGTGGATGAGAGATGATTATGAAAATTTTCAATGTAAATGTATTTGTATAGGAATGTGTATAAGTAATGGTTAATGTTTCTTATATGTATGTGGAAAAATTATATTTGAAAATGATATAAGATTTTAGAAAATTGCAAAAAGATATTTTATTATTATTATTATTATATTTAATAAGAATACTGATATGTATTACTAGATATTATTATGTAGATACATGTATATATTTACCGTTTCATAAAAGGAAGAATGATAATGATAATGATGATAATATATAATAGATACATGTGTATGTACATAATATAGTATGTAAGTGATAAGAATGATGACGATGATGATGATGAGTTGTTACATAATTTTAACAAGAGATAAACGAGAAAAATAAGAAAAGAGGAAATTTTATTTAAAAAAAAAAAAAACATGGAAAAAAGGAAAAAAAAAATATTAAATAGGATATCACCTACACAACAAAATATTTTACATATGTATGAGTGTTTATGTCCTTATATTTTAAAGAGGATTTTTTTAAATATATGTATTTTCTATAGAGACGAGTAATAAGGATGTAAAGCTTATGAAATTAATTATAATATACTTATATAGGTATTTCGAAAATATATATTTATTTATTATTTAATTTATGTAATGTAAGGTAATTTAAAATATACCAGTATATAAATAGATTGTTATTAAATATTTTAATTATGTTGTTAAGAAAGCTACTATCCAATTAAAATTTCGTGTTTTTATTTTTACAAACCAAATATTCATTAAAATGAGTTAATTAAATTACATTAAAACGAATTTTTGTAATTTATTATTGGTTTATTATTTTTCCAAAAACAAAATTTATTATGGATTAAATTTTATTTTAGCTATTTTATTTTATTTCATTTTTATATAGATGTATGCGGAGTTTTCACGACAAATGTTAATTGATTAATTTTATAATGTAAGATACTGTAATCAGTGTAATCTGTATCTATATACATAAATAGGATTGAATAATTGGTCTTTTGGTTTAATCACAAGACAAAATCGATAATTTTATCATTACCTTCAATTAATCAAGTTTTGACAGGGGGGGGGGGGGGGTATGTTGTGTTAAGTATTTTGTCAAACTACTATTAAATATAGTCAAACTAAAAATTCTTCTTTTTTCAAAGCTTTCTTCTATTCAAACATGCTACATTAACATTTTAACTTAACATTTAAATTCTAATTATTATATATATATACTGTGTTTATCTTTTTTACTGTATTTCATTTAAATTTGAACATCCTTTTTATCCTGCGTATTTTTATACTGTAATAGAAAAAAAATCATGTTTAAATTTTAATTGTGGGAAAAAATTATCATGACATAACTAATTTTCTACAGGAATCAGATCCTTAAGCACGAAATTAGTCATTTATTTATTTATATTCGCATAATTTAAAAAAAAATTGTTATCGCGAAAAACTTCCATATTCCAATTACCCTCATATAATTTCATTATTTATTAGTGAACACTTTTATATAATGTACATTGTACATCTTAACATTCTTAACCCCATCATACTTATAAAAGTGATTTTATTTGTAATTTATTTACACCAACAAAGCAACTGACTTTATAAATTTTGTGAAAAAAAAGTGACACTTTTTTTTTGTTGTTTTTTAACATAAAAGATACTCTTATAAAAATAACGATTTTAAGATAAAACACGTGACATTTTATCTTGTGGAAAATAATGAAAATAAACGGAAGAAATTGTATTATAAAGTAAAAAGTATAAAGTATGTATTTTTGTTAACTTAATGATGCAACTTCTCTTAATAAAATCTTGTGTAAGTATGAAAATACTTGTGTTATAAACTGTAGTTAAAATGAAAAAAAAAAATAATAATAATAATTGCAATAAAGGAATTTCTGATTACGTGATTTATGGTGAGAAATTCTTTAGAAATTTCTCAAGTGAACATAACAAAAGAGAAAATAAGGAAACTTTTTGTATCATATTAACCTTGTAATTAAAGGGTTGATTTATAATTAAAGTGAAAATTGTATTTTTAATTAATATTATAATAATACCAAGAAAACTTTCACAAATTTCATCATATAAATTAGCATTTTATTTTTGTGATAAGTTCAAAATTATGAAGTACTTACAGTATGTGAAATATTTTTCTTATCTTTCTTAGTGATGAGCTATGATAGAGATCATAGTGATATCCTTTGTGTTGGCTCATATAAAGTTAAAAAGGGTGCAAAAGAAGGTCACGATGCGACAAAAAAGTAGATAGTGTTGATGAATACTTTACTTGAACTATGAACTTACATAAATAGGTAAAAAAAAAGGATAAATACATGAGGTGAAATTTGCACCTAAAAATTTTATTGTGCGCTTAGAAAATAGTTTCAGGTAGAAACTTCTAATCTTACATTTTGAAAATGGGTTATTTTTAAATTTCAAAAAGCCTTCACCATTAGAGTACATATCTGTAAAACAGGACCAACGTTTTGACATTTCAACGGTTTTGTAACGTAAATCTAAGAAAAATTGTAATTTTCCATATCCATATTTTCCACCTTTTAAAGTCTTTTGGTCTTATTTTTCTAAAATTATTATTATTAAAGAGGATTACGTTAACAATTTCTGAATTTATGGGATTATTTTGAAGAAGAAAAAAATTGCTACTTTTTTAAGTAAAAAAATTAATCCTTAAACAACGTACATTACAACATTTTACAAAAAATAATCATATTTTATAATTCTCCAAACACAAATCATGTTCAATGTATGTACATATGAAGAAATTCGATTCACGTCAATTACAAAGAGATTATCGCATGTAAAATTTTCTAAACAAAAACATGAGTAATTATTTCAATTTAGCTTAATCAAAATGACTGACAGGTCACAAGACAAAAATATAAATGACGAAAAAAATAATAATATGCAAGTATCAGAGATCATTATAAGTTTTATAATTTACTTCTTTCTTTTATTTTTTCATATAAGTATTTTGCGTTTTTTAATAATCATTCAATTTGACTCCGAACATACGTCATTATGGTATATAAAGGATATGACGATCCGACGATGGTACATAATATTAAAGTACCGTTCAACCAGACCAAAACAATTGAAACATAATATTTTCCTTCTTTTCCTCTGTAAATAACGTTTATACACATTACACCTTCACAATAAAACAAGAATAATATAGCAGGAAGAAAAAAAATTGTAAAAGGGATATTATGTGTTATGATGTATGTGAGATATAATCAGGAATGTATAGAATAAAAGGATATGAAAGAAGAAAAAAACTTTTTAAATATAATGAAAGTACCTAGCTCACCCTTTTTTTTTACATATGTATGTATTTAAGAATGATAGGATTTTTGCAACAATTATCGGTAATTTTATCCCTTCAAATTAAATTTTATCAGAAATCAAAGTTTATTTTATTATCGTGATGAAATTAAAATATATATTGTATATAATTTTTTTTTTCTTGTGATGTGTATAATGACAATAAATTATCTTAAATTATTATAATTTATAGTTACTATATTTAATTGATATTATTAAAAAGGAGGGAAGTTTTAAAAGTGAGTGTTTAAGGGTTTCACTTTATAAAGTCTATAATTTCTTGTTAAAATTTAATAAATTATGAGAACTAAAGGTTATAATTTCATTCAAAAGGACTTTTTTTTTTAGTAGTAAATAATAACTATATTGAAAAATTAATAGACATCAGAACTCAGAAGTCATGTAATTGTTTTTTTTTTTCGTGGGAGAACAAAATAGCCTATATTTTTGTCATACTAAGAAGGTAAGGATACTATAGAGGAACAGGTTTATGCGTAAAATTAAGTCACTTTTCAAATTTTTATTTTTTTTCTGCAATTTTCAATTTCTCGTTCGTACCTACTCTGATTTCATAGAATCTTTGTTTTTTTTTTTTAAAAAAAAAATTCCTGTACAATTCAAGCAATTAGTGAGCGTAAATACATAAATATAAATATATAGAAACAGGAAGATACAATTTTAAAAAGCAAAAAAATATATAAATAAAAGTGATGAATATCATCACATAAACTTGTCAGACGTAATATGAGTGTCCTTATTCAATTTATGTAAAGGATGTCACATTAAATGTTGTACTATATGTACCTACCCATCGTCGTATTATTCTTTTAATATAAAAAAGAGAAAATTAAAATTTCTCATATTGCAGCATGTATGTATGTATGTATAGTTGATGTTGAGTTGAACACATTCTGTTGTAGATATATTCCTTAGAATTTTAGTGCTAAAAAAAGGAAGAAGCTTATATAATGATTAAAGAAAAATATAAAACAAAGAGATGACGTTAAGATGATCAGTATACTAATTGGACGACATCATAATTTTTCTCGTTTTACTACAAATTACATATTAATATTATTTTATATATGTACATAATATGCAGAATAAATAGCTCTATTTACATGACCCCATCCTAAAATTAATCATTCTTATATTCATATATACATATCCTTTAAGATGTTCTGAGTATTCATCTCTTGACATAAGTCGTTGTCATTTAGAATTGTTGAGACCTCTTTGTTATACTTTGATATGATTTAAAAAGCAATAACAAAAATTTTGCATAAGATCCTTACCCATGTCATCACAAACACAATTTTTTTGTCATCCGCTTTTTATATCATTCATGATATTTAGTGATAATTTTTATATCTTAATAGTAAAATTTGATATATAAATTAACTGTAAACGTTTTTATGTGCGGGTTCTACACACTCGTATATACGAAAGAATTTTTATGAAAAATTTAAAGGGAAAATAAATTCAGTGAAAGTAAGTAAATATGTAATTTTTTTTTTTTTACTTTTCAAAGTTAAGCAGAATGATGCTGGAATAATATTAACCCGGAAACATAGTTTTTAAGATCAGATAACATGGATTTTTATTTTAAATAACAGGTTGACTTCCTTCACTTTTGTATTTTTATCAATGTATTTTAATATATAGCGGTATAACTTTGAAGGTTAAATTACAGTTATAAACAATAATACTTAAGTACTTTTTTTTGTAATTTTTAATAGTTTCAAAGAAAATCATTTTACTACATACACCCACACATTTTAGATTACAAAAAAATGATGAATATTACAGGATGTAAATTGATAAAAGGATGTGTCAAGGGTTATTTAATATAATAACTTATGTATGTGTATGATATATAAAGTGGATTTTAGAAGGTTAAAATAAATACAATAGTATAACAAAAGAATAGATTTTTCATTTTGGAATCAATTTTCTGAGAAAAAGCTATTAAGTATAATATCGATACGTATTGTTTTCTTTTTTCTTATAAACATGAAATTATCGTTTTTTTAAAAAAATTTTAATAGGCTTACATGGACTTTCATTAAATGAGACAACCAGCATAAGAATTTGAGTAGTTTTGTAATTTATTGCAATTTTAAAAATACTCTTAATTTGTTAAAAATACATTAATTAAAAGGATTAAAATTTTTTATCATATGACAAAAATGTTAAATCTCAAATATACACGTAGTACGTACATATCTATAAATTTTGTACTATATTTATTTTAAATTTTTGATTATCCTTTTTAATTTTATACATCAAAAGTTTAAGTAAAATATTCACCGACATTGTACCATTATAGTACACAGATCCTTATTTGTTCTACGTTGAAAGTTAATATACATACAATATGTAGGTACCTACATACATATATATCTAATTTCTAAAGTTTATTTTTTTCAAGCCAAAAATAGGATAAAACTCATACGAAAAAAATATTAATTAATTAAAATAAAAGTTTAAAAGGATAGTCATGTTTTTTTCAATAACTTAAAATTTAAATCTTTTTAAAACTTTTTGGAAAATGCATTCTTTAAATTTTCATACAAAATTTATATAATGTTGTATTAAGAATACTAATTAATTCTTTTTTCTTGACATAATATTTTTTTTCATATGTCCTTATTGAAGCTCCAGTTTCTGAAGGAGGACATCCGAATTCGTTCAATTGTAAAATCATTATTTGTGCATATAATGTGGGAGTAGGACTAATAAAAACCGAGAAAATAAGGGAATATTGTACTATTTTTCTTTCTGTAATACATATTCACAAATTCGAATGCTACAATGAGACAAATTATCTGTGATTCTACATAATTTGTAATTTGCGAGGAAAAAGGTGAAAATGTAATGTATTTTTTTTATTCTACTTTTCTTTTGGAGCTCTTTATTAATGTAAAATCATAATAATCACCTTTGAAAAACACATTCTCCACATTATTTCATTACAAGGTGAAACTTTAACGTTGATTTATTCAAATATTATTATTATTATATATTATTTTTTTGTTTTACTTTGCACGTCAGTTTGACATTCAAAAACAAAAAAATTATTCAACAATTATAATTAATAAAATTGTAATTAAATGCCTCTCACTAAGGAGGCCCGACTCTTGGTTATGGAAGCTATATAATTAAATATTGACTGTTTGTCTCTGTTGCTGTTTTTTTATTTAAATTATTTACTTCAATATTTTATAATTTGATATTTTTTCTAATCATATCTGTGGGTCAATATCGGACTGGACTTGTTTTTTTATTCGTAAATAAAATTTGATAAGGTAGCAAGCCCCCAAATCGTTAATTTATGTGTGTTAACATGCAAGTTTGTTAAACATTTTTTTAATAAAATTCAAAAATTTTCTTTTTTACTCGCCTTATCACTGTGTTGCGTTGCGGTTCAACTTAATTGAATTGTGTGAGTTGTTTCATTCGATTATTTTCATGAAAAACAATTTAATACAAAATTTCTTGAATGTGTCAATAAATGGTATACACGCATATAATATAAATAAAATACGAAAAGTTTCGATTGTATTTAAAATAGACAAGACGATCGATAATACAAACATTTCAGTTTTAAATATCAATCGTTACCGACAACAACAAGATACTCTTGCTTTCTCTATAACATCACATCAAATTTGTTTTCGTGACCTTCAGTGTTGGTTTTATTTTTATTTTTAAAATAATTTTTCACTTTCATTATACAAAACATGTAAGTATGATTCTTGTATACTTTTTTTTATGTATTAAAAATATTCTAAATTCGACAATGAAAAATCTAATTATAGTTAGACAAAGTACACATGATTTTATGTAAAATCAGACAAATTCGTCTTACTGTACAAATTTAAAAAAAAAAGTAATTTTAATATTTTATATTTTGTATATTCGGGGTTATCGTAAAGTCTTTTGCTGATAAGAATATTTTTTTTATATTTCAAGTGTTTTTTTTTTCAAGAAAAAGTTTTAAATTTTGTTGTCAATGAATTTTCGAAGCAAATAAAAATTTTTAATGCGAACAAATATTTTATGAATTCAATTACATCAACGCGTAAAGTTCAATCACCTTACAAAACAAGTGAATTTTAGATATATTGTACATAATTATGTAGTATCTAGATATTTATGGACTATATAAAATTTTTTATTCACAAGCTTGAAAACATGTAAATTAACTAAACTTGTGTGAATAAACTTGTTTTCAAGCATAAAATTATGAAAATAAAAACATAAAAAAATATCTGGAAGATAATTTTGAAATTTTGATGATTTTCAGCTCAAACAAATTCAATTCGATTTTCTGATACATACTAAAGGAAAAAATGGCAGATCGTAAGCAATTCTCTAATTAGCTTGAATGTTTTTATATGTTTTGTGAAGAATAAAAATAGCTAATTTCGTTTTACGTTTTTTCTTTCTCTCTGATATGATGTAACTAATTTTTAAAAGAAAATCTGTGTTTTTTTTTTAACCTTTTGTTTGCTGTTTGTGTGAACCTTTTTCTGCAAGATATCAGAATTGAATCATATTCAAAAAAAAAAAAAAAAAAATTGGAAATAACTTTGATTTTTTTTTTTTTTTTTTTGGAATAAGATTATTTTATTTTTGTTTTTGTAATCAAAATTCCAGTTTTTCAAAATTAAGAGTACCGTTATTTAATCAAATTTTAAATATTATTAAATAAATTTAGAATTCAAGCATAAGAGCTTACCTAATTTTAAAGCCTTCAAAAATAGAAGTTCTAATGAAAAATCTGGTATTTTGATTACGTTAAAACAATTTTTGCTTGCTTTTATTTTCTTTTGAATTTCAAATCTTCTTATTTAGTTTTTTTTTTTTTCTAAATTTCTTTGATTTTAAGATTTTACCAAAGATTTAATTTATTTTTCTCAAAGCAAAAAAAATGACACAACAAGGACAAGGATTTGATTCAAATTGTATGACTTTAACACGTTTTGTTCTTCAAGAACAACGTAAATTTAAAAGTGCAACTGGTGATCTATCACAATTATTAAATTGTATTCAAACTGCAGTTAAAGCAATTGCATCGGCAGTCCGTAAAGCAGGAATTGCAAAATTATATGGAATTTCTGGTGATACAAATGTACAAGGAGAACAAGTTAAAAAACTTGATGTCCTTTCTAATGAACTTTTTATTAATATGTTAAAATCATCATATACAACATGTTTAATGGTATCTGAAGAAAATGAGAATGTTATTGAAGTTGAAATTGAAAAACAAGGAAAATATATTGTTTGTTTTGATCCTCTAGATGGTTCATCAAATATTGATTGTTTAGTATCAATTGGATCAATATTTGCAATTTATCGAAAACAATCAGAGACAACACCAAATATTTCAGATGTTTTACAACCAGGTAAAAATATTGTTGCAGCCGGTTATGCACTTTATGGATCAGCAACAGCAATTGTATTATCATTAGGAATTGGAAGTGGTGTAAATGGTTTTATATATGATCCAGCTATTGGTGAATTCATTTTAACTGATCCAAATATGCGAATACCTGAAAAAGGAAATATATATTCCATAAATGAAGGTTATAGTTCACAATGGGATAAAGAAGTTTTTAATTATATTCAAGCTAAAAAAGATCCAACTAAAGGTAAAACATATGGTGCAAGATATGTTGGTTCGATGGTTGCTGACGTTCATCGAACAATTAAATATGGTGGTATATTTTTATATCCATCAACAAAATCATCACCAAATGGTAAATTACGTTTATTATATGAATGTAATCCAATGGCATTTTTAATAAAAGAAGCTGGAGGTTTAGCAAGTAATGGAAAAATTGATATTTTAGATATTCAACCAGAAAAAATACATCAAAGATCACCAATATTTTTGGGATCAAAATCTGATGTTGAGGAAGTACTAAGTTATTTACAATAATTGCATTTCGAGATTTTTTTAAAAAAAATAAATAAGTTCTTATTGTTTTTTGTCCCATGTTTTTTTGTAAATCTTACCTCACCATGAAAATATACTGATTTAGTCTCATATATATTTTTTTTTTTTACTTTTCATTCAATTGTTTTCTTATTTTTTTTAACTCCAATTTTTATTTTTCAATTTTGGCTTTTATAAATATATACATGTTTGCTATGAATATGAATTTGCTTTATGTTTTGGTAAAAATGTAAAACCATCTGGTACATTTCCTAATAACATTTCACTAATTTTTATCCAATCACAACAATTATTTGATGACATTAATGTTTCTAAATCATCTCTACCATGATATTTTTGTGGTCTTTGATTAATTTGTTGTGGTGGATATTCAATTAAATTAACTGGTATATAACGATATAAAAATGATAACCATTCAAGAAGAAAACGTCTTGTTGTTTCAACACCTTTATTATCTGAACCCCAATGTTCAAGACCATAATTAACATATTTTTGTAGAATTTCAAAACGTTCTTTTGATGAAAAATCTATATGTTTTTGTTCTTTAATTTCTTTGAAAATCCATGGTTTAATAAGAGCACCTCGTCCAATCATAACCGATGACACATGTGGTGCCAATTTCTTTAAGGCGAAAAAAGAAGAAGTTCATTTTGAATAAAATTTAAATTACAAAGAATAATTTGAATGTAATACCTTTTTTTCATTGTAATCTTCAAAATTCAATAAATCACCGTTTCCTATCACAGGAATTGATTTTACTTTTGATGCACATTCTTCAATGTATTCCCAATTGGCACTTTTTGTGTAACGTTGTTCTTTGGATCGTCCATGAAGCTATAAATAAATTTTTCATTATGAAAAGTAAGAAAAAACCTAGACATAAACAAATTTATATACCGTTACTGCACTAGCTCCCCATTCTTCTAATTTTGGTAACAATTCATGTGCAACACTTTTATTTGCATAAATACCAGTTCTCGTTTTTACAGTGAACGGTATATCACCAAGAATTTCTGAACAACTTTGAACTGAAACTTGTAAAACATTTTGACGTCTAATAAGTGCACTACCACCACCTTGTTCATAAATTAAATCAATTGGACATCCAATATTCAAATCAATAAAATCAATATTTGCATTTTCTTGTATTAATTGTGCAGCTTGTGTTATTAATCTCGAATTATTTCCACATATTTGAACACCAAATATATCTTCACATTCGTGACGTTTTGTTAATGCCCATTCTGGTGCAGCACCTTTTACTATTGGTATAGCACATGCCATTTCCCCACATGTAATATCTGCTCCAAATTCTTTACATATTCGACGAAATGGAAGATTTCCAACTGTCGTTAATGGACTTAAAATGATTTTATTACGAAAATCAACTCGTTTCATTTCTGCTGGTCGTTCTTTTATAATGTCTGTATCCAAAATACATCCTGTTTTTTGTTCTGTCTCTTTATCATTCAATTCTGAAGATGATTTTTCTTTTTCCTCCTTAGAATTTTCTCCATTTCTTGATCTTTCGAAATATTTTACTGTCTTTATTGTTTTCTCAAAATCGTAATGACGTTTCCTCAATTTAATTTGAAGATCTGTGCAAAATTAAAAATTTGTGATTTGTTCAAACACTTCGTTTCAATTCTTACCTGACGAAATCCCATTAAATGTTGTTGCTGGACTATTCTCAACATAAAAATCTGCTTTTAAATTATTAAAATTTTCGTCAATATGTGCACCAGCAAATCTACATGTCAGACCTCTTGAACAGAATCCTTTTGTAGAATATATATAACATTTATCTCCTATATCTGCTTGTTTTTGTTTCATGTAGTTTTCTACATCATGAATAAAAATACAATTTGGATATTCACATTTTATTCCACTGTTAGGACCATTGAAAAGTGAAGTACACAAATTTGATGTACGTGCTTCACGAAAAACCGGACGGTTCTAAAATATAAAATAACTGAATGTTAAATCCAATTGAATTTAAATATTGTAAATTTTAGACAAACCTTATTTTGACCACGGTTCTTATTCTTTTTACCATCATCTAGTTTTTCTAATTTTCTTTCACCATCGTCTTTTGTAGTATCGTCAGGATAACATCTCTTCGTGTTATGTTCATTTTGAAGAGTTGCATTTTCAACGAATGATTCATTATTTGAGCTTGCTACTTCCGTGATTAAAAACCTAAAAACTTAATTACTATTTCAAGATAGATTTTAAGTAACGTGAAATTGTTCTTACTCTGGTTTTATATAGCATATTCCTGGATTCTTTTCAATTGCACTGGAACTTGACATTATTTTTATTTATATTAGAAAATAAAAAAAAAAGTTCGACTTCACCAAAAAAAAATGTGCTTACTCTCCACTCTCCAGTCTTCGCTTGTTTTCAACAATTTTAACAGCTGGATGATGACAGATGGCCGATGTGTATTGTGTATACTGTATACACTTCGAATATTTGATTTGTTTCAATTAAAGTTGGATTCAAATTTTTCTTGTATATTCAAAAATATTTCAAAACGACTTATCCATTTTTTTTATAAAACTGATTTGAAACATTGGTGAATGGCACGGTGAATGGTGATTCTACACATGTATACATGCAGAATATACACCCAGACCTAACCTCAATTTGAGTTGAGTTGAGTATAATTATTAATTATGGCGGCTGCCGAAATAAGTTCGCGGTATTTGTAAAGTGATTTTTATTTTATATTGCTTAAATAGGAATATTTTAATAAAACTAATTAAAATCCAAAACTTTATTAATATTTTCGAACTTTTCAAATTCAATAAAACCTGTGCCAGTCAGAGCTAAGAGGTTGTTTTTGATAAGCAAAAGCAAAGTGTAATTGCAGTTGGATGTAGATTGTGTTCAAGAAATATATGGTAAAAACTAAAAACTAGATAGGTACATAAGTGATAAAATAAAAACAATAAATAATTAAAAGATTAGGTAAATAAACAAAGAATAAATTTAAAAAATTCGAAAATGGTACGTTTATTTAGAATCCTACTGAGCTCTGCCGGAAAGGTAAACAAAAACAATACATACCTACACACGTTATACACCTGAGTATCAAAAAGTTTACATATTTTGTTTTGGTTTAATTTAAGAAAACTCGTCATCATTTTCGACCACAATTCATTGATTCACTACGTTTAACCGTTAAAGGAGGTCACGGAGGTAATGGCGTACCAAAATATGGAGGAGTCGGTGGTCAAGGAGGATGTGTTTATTTTGTAGCAAAAGAAGGAATCACTATGAAAAATATTTTACAAAGGTATGTGTCTAGTTTAGAGTAGAGATAAACTAAAATTATAAATCATATTCTTGTAGACATCCACAAAAACGGGTTTCAGCTAGTAATGGTGAAGATAGTTCAAAAATTCGTTTATTAGGACGTCGAGGATTAGATCAAGAAATTGAAGTACCAGTTGGTGTTCAAATATATGATGACAAAGGAAAATTAGTTGGTGATTTAAATGAAATAAATTCAACATGCATTGTAGCTGGTGGTGGAATGGGTGGTTGTGCTGTATCATCGTTTCTTGGAAAACCTGGTGATGCAAAAACTGTAACATTAGATTTGAAATTAATTGCAGATATTGGTTTAGTTGGTTTTCCAAATGCTGGTAAAAGTACTCTTTTAAAAGCAGTTTCAAATGCATCACCAAAAATCGCTTCATATCCATGTAGGTGACAAAGATAAATCAATTTTATTTAAAAAAAAACAATTCTAATAAATTAGTTTTAAACTAATTTTGTGTTTATCAGTTACAACAATTCGACCACAACTAGGAATTATTGAATATCCAGATTTAAGAAGAATATCTATTGCTGATTTACCAGGATTAATTGAAGGAGCACATGCCAATATTGGTAAATATTATTAGAAAATTATTTGCTAAAACCAAATAGAAAAATTTAACTTGAATATTTCAGGAATGGGTCATAAATTTCTCAAACATGTTGAAAGAACTCGATTACTTTTAATGATGGTTGATATATTTGGATTTCAATTAAGTCAATCGCATATTAAACGAGATTGTTTACAAAATATTTATGCATTGAATAAAGAACTTGAATTATATGATGAAACATTATTAGATAAACCATGTGTTCTATTAATCAATAAAATGGATGTCAATGGAGCTAATGATGAACTATTCAAAATTAAAACAATTCTTTACGATTTAGAAAAAGGTTTAGAATTATGTCCGAAAGAAATAAGACCAGAAAAAAGATTGATAAATTTTGAAAGAATAATTACAATATCAGCAAAAAATCAAATAAAAATTGATGTTGTTAAACAGGAATTAAGAGATGTCCTTGATGAATTTGCTGAAAAAGAATTAAGTGAACGAAATAACGCTCAAGAACTAAAGAATGAATTACAGATGAAATTGAGAGAAAAAGGACCAAGAGTTACTTAAGGTAATTTAAATTTTGTAGACTTATTTAGAAAAAAAAATGCTTATAGTCTTTTATTTTGAACTTAAAAAATTAAGGTAACTTAGTTGAAAATTATAATAAATTATGTAGATTGTAAGTTACTTTCAGTATTATTTTTATTCAAATCTTTTACCAACATGTAAAATACCACGAGCAACACCCATTGGCATACTTGCTTTTGAATTTAACGGTAATGCTCCGCAGGTATCTTTATGTGTTCTTCTATGATTTTGTAAATTTGAAATGCATGAGAAACGTGTACCACATCCGTAACATATATAACGTTTAACACCGGTATGAAGGCTCATGTGTATTAGAAGACTTTCACGGTATGCAAATGCTTTTGGACAAATCTAAAATTGAAAAAATAATTAAAGAAAAATTAATTTGAAAAAGAGTACATAATTTCAATTTATATAAAATGAAAGTAAACAAACTAAAAAGGTACTTACTTCACATTTAAAAGGTTTCTCTCCAGTGTGTTTTCTTTCATGAACCTTAAGTTGTCCAGGTGTTCGGCATGCTTTATCACAATGTTCACATTTATATGGTAACTCACCAGTATGAATATTTTGATGAGTTTTTAATGAACCAGCACTATGATAACCTTTACCACAAGCTTTACATTTATATAATGGATTTTGTCCACAATTTGATCTTTCATGATCATTTAATGCCGTTTTATTAACAAATCTTTTACCACATTTTTGACACACGTTATTTGGTTTATTTTTAAAACCGCTACTATCTAATTCAATTTTTGTTGTTGAATGAACACTTTTTTGATGTGTAACCAATGAATCTGGGCAACTATAAATCTTATTACAAATATTACATTTTAATAAATCTTCATGTTCTTCTTTAGCATGTTCAGTTGCCTTTTCTGGTGTAGCAAAATAACTTTGACAACACTGACATTTATAAATTAGTTTTCCTTCAGGACCTGTAAAATTAAAAAAAAAAAAATTTGTGAAGACATGATAATACTCGTAATAAATAAAATATAAATTTACCATGAAGATCTTCGTGTCTTTTTAAAGATACTTTTTGATAATAAATTTTAGCACAATATCTGCAACGCATTTGTTTAGCATTATCTTGTTGATTTAATATATCTAAAGATGTTTCAATTTCATATAAATTCATTTTATGATCATTAACAAGATGTTTTACGTATGGCTTACGTTGCATGTAAATTTTTGGACAATGATCACATTCAAATGTTTGTTGTCTTGATGGAGTATTCATTTTTTCTTTAGTTTTTCGTTTATATTCTGTACTAATGTTATGTGCAATTATTAAAATGTTTTCTGGATTTTCTTTTAAATTATTAATATGTTCATTTGTTTCTTGATTATCGATTACTGATGGTAACTGTAAATTTTCATGTGGAAGTGATTTTTTATTTTTAGTTGATTTTGATGATGTTTTCTTATTTTTAGATGATTTTGATGATGTTTTCTTATTTTTAGATGATTTTGATGGTATTTTCCTTTTATTTTCTCTGGTTTTTATTTTTGATTTTACTCTTGATAAAGGAATATTATCTTCTTCATCTTCACTTTTAATGTTTTCTTCTTTTTCAATTTTTAGTTTTTTGTTAGAAAAATTTTCATTATTTATGGCACAATCCTATTAAAATTCAATTAAGTGAAATTAATTTTAATAAGATAAAATATAAAAATCAAAAATCTAGAATAATTAAAACTGTTACCTCCTGTTTAACGACATGAAGAACATCTGAAGTATTTTGTAATATAACATCATGATTGATATCCGTTGTTTCTTGTTTTATTTCAATATTTACCAGTTTTTCATTATCAAAATTAAAAAAGTCTGATAAATCATGATCATTAAAACTATCCTCAAAATCATTGCAAACATCATTTGTAATTTCATCGTGGTCTATTATTTCAAGAACACAAATTGTTTCTGTTTTCGTTGTTGTCATTTCATCTGTAATTTCAGATTCAAAGAGTATTAATGGTTCCTTTTTGTTATCCTCCATAAAATCACTTTGACTAATTTCTGAAAATGATAAAAATAAGAGTATATAATTAGGGTTTTCTAGATTATAATTTTTTTACGAACCTGTTTCTTGATAATTAGCTACTGTAAGAGTTTCTTCTTTATTTACTTCATTGATATTATTAACATGTGAATTAATTTTTTCATCTGTTTGTTCTAAACTTTCTTGCTTTCTACATTTTTTCACAGTTTTTGTTTTTTCTCTTTTGAAGAAGTTTTTCATTTTTTTAATAGCATCATCAGCCAACACCATACCCGTTTTTGGAATTTTAGTTTTCGCTTGAAATTTGCCAGCTATAACAGTTTGAATAAACTCTTAAATTTAAAAAAAAAAATTAAATTTATAGATAAATAATCTTACATTTGAAACTTGGTCGTGGTGCTATTTTAGCTTTATTTGTAAATTGTGGTAAACCACATGAAAACGGACGATTACGTCGATGTTTTATTAAATTTCCAATACATGAAAAACATGCACCACATCCTTCACATAAATACGGTTTTATACCAGTATGAGTTGATGAATGTGTAACTAAACTTTCTCGGTGAGCAAATGCTTTGGAGCAAATCTTTTGTGAAAAAAAAAGTTATTTATTATTTAAGAAAATTTTCGAATTGATAAAAATTTAAAGATTATTCTAAATTATAAATTGAACTTACATCACAAACAAACGGTTTCTCTTGTGTATGTTTTCTTTCATGATTTATTAATTGTCCTTTATTAAGAAAACTATTACCACAATAACTACAGAAAAATTTCTTTTCGCCACTATGAATTAATTTATGATTTTTTAATGACCATTTATTTTGAAAAAATGAACCACACTGATCACAATTATATGGTTTTAATGTTCCACAATTTGATTGTTTATGAAATGATAAATGTGTACGAGTTTTAAATAATGCACCACAATCTTCACAAACAGCATATTCTCGATCACGTCCATCATGTTCTTTAATTATATGCTCTTCATAACTTTCCCTACTTGTAAATTTTCCTTTACAAACCCTACATTTGTAAACCTTGAAAAAAAAGCAAAAGACAGTTAAAACATTAATAAATTAGCTTTGAAATAAAGATTATTTATAATTAAAAAAAAATTACCATATGAGTATGTTCTTTATGCTTTTGTAATTCAAAATCTGAACAAAATTTAGCATCACAAATTCTACAAATAAATCCGCCGGGTGGTTCATGTTTTAATTTATGTTTTGTTAGACCAGTTAAAAATTTAAATGTACGACAGCAATCATTACATATGAAACTGTTCTGTCCATCTTTTGTACTTACAATATCAGTTGGATTATAAATTGCTGCTTCACATTTTTCTTCATGTTTTTCTTTTTCTTGTAAGGTTTTAAAAAGTTTAACTGTAAAAATTAAAGAAAAAAAAAAGAAGCATATTAGAAAATTCGATAACTAATTTAGCGGAAATATTTGATATCTTTACTTACCGCAATATTTACATCTTTTATCATCATTTTCTTTTGATTTAGATGGAAATTCTTCTTCTACATCAGATTCTTCAGATCCAGAAGTTGTGTCTTCATTCATTTTTTTAAAAAGTTCTTTTTTTTTTATAAAATTTAATATTTTTTTCAGTTGAAAATTCAATTACTTTCAATATGTTAATTATCTATTTGTATTAGAAATGGAAAGAGAAAAATATAAAAATATTCATTCGAAAATAAACAAAAATTTGTAAATTTCATAAACATTTACTTACCTAAAATTGCATTTTTAATTCATTTTTTTTAGTGAATGAAAGTTTAACTTTTTTTGAAAAATACACTTTAAATTTTTTTAAAAATAATTTTTATAATAAACATTATAATTTTTTTCACTGTATTTTTATACTACATTGTGAAAAAAATGTTCTTTAAAATATTTGCTTACATTTTTTTTTATAAACTTGCAAAAAAATTTATGAGAATATTTTTGACAGTATGAAACAGTGATGGAAACACTAAACAGTATTATTTTTTGAGAAATATCTGAAGGGATTTTTTTTAAATGAAAAAATTCCGTTTTCAAATTATTAGTGTTTTTTAATTAGGCTATTTATTTTCTTTTCTTTTTATTTACTTTGTTAGAAAAATATTAAAATAGTATTTGAAGAAAAATAACAATATATCTGTGGTAACAAGAAATAAATTATACGAGTACAAATAATAGATCTTGACAGAAGCCGTTTGTTTCTCTCTCTGCAATTTTATTTTAAATCTTAAAAAAGGTCCTGTATTTCAAATATTTTTCTCGTCAGGCCAGGCCGTTCAGGGTCTTTTTGTTATTTTGCTATTTTTAATCAATTATTATAAACATTTATGTGCTCAAGTGGAACAAAATACAGTGTAATAAAAATGATGCAGTATAACTTTTTAGGTTAAAAATAATTTGCCATCAAAAACACCCTATAAAAGTGAAGTTCATCGTTTTCATACAAAGAAAAGATTGCAATAATAATGTTTACCTTAAATTCTCAAAATTCTCAATTTGATTATATTATTCGAAGATGTTCAGAGTTGAAAAAGTTTTTAAGTTAGGTATATTTTTTATTCACATTTTTGAACAAAATCTAAAAATCCTTGATATTGAAATTTAGTTTTTTTCAAGATGATAATTTTTTTAGTAACGTCGATCCCTAATATCTTTTTCAGTTTAAGATTTAATATGAGGGGTATAAAAGCAAAGTCACAGCAGTCATATTTTGTTGTCATTGCATTATAATCGATGTGCAACTAAATCCTTATACATTTCTCATGTTTTTTGCACTATTTACTAATTTTTTATCAAAAGTGGAGATTGCTGACTTTGCTTTTATACCCCTCATATGATTTTTGTGAGAAAGCTATATAGCAGAAGAAAAAAAATCTTTTTCCAGCTTATATGCTTTTACTTTATTTTGATTTCTTCAAACATAGGTACAATAATTTTGGGATGTATGAAGGACACAAATTAAGAACCTTTCTTAAAATTTAAAAAAATAGATTTTAAAAGAATGACTGAAAAGTATGTTTTTTTCTATTACCTAACATGTTCACAATGTTTAATTTTTCAAAAATGAAATTTGCTACTTTTCAGAACTTTTGTCCTTTTTTTAAAATTGAGTTTTCATTTTAAATAAATTTATACGACAGATAAATTTGGCTCTTCATTTATGCTTTTTTCTTCTTCGTTACTCCTTTTATTTCAGGTTTTAGCTATATATTATTTTTTTTGTTAGATTTTCAAATAAACATAAAACATTTTTTTTTCTTTAATAAGGATGAAAGAGGCAGAAAATATGTATATATGAACAAATAATAACTAAAAATGTTTAGAAATTAGGTCGCCTATTTTAGCCATTTTTTTGGGGTGTAATAAAAACATAAGGAAAGTTATGTGTAAAGGAGTCAGAAGGAAGAGTAGAAGAAGAAATTCATTTTATTTTTTGCTTAAAATATTTTTAAACATAAGTATATGATTGTGCTGTTATGTGGCAAAATAAGAAGAAAAAGAAATACATAATATATAATGTATGTACTCGTATATGTATATAAAGATGAGCCGCATAACCACAAGTATTTCCGGGGTTTTTATATATGGATGCACAACACATTCATCTAAATGTTGTGTATGTTTTATTCTTAAAAAAAATTTTTACCTTTCTTTTAAAGATTTTTCAAGTATGAGATAAGTGTTTTTTCTTCTTTATCCTCAATTTTCTTTTGTTTTTGTATTTTTTTTTTTTTTTTGATTTTTGATGGTCTGTTATGTTTATGTACGTATCTAAGTAGTACATATATTGTACCTATGTATATATACATATTTATGTATTTGAATGTCCTGAGGAAATTGTTATACAGTAGAACCCGCTTAAATGCACATGAAAAAAAGTGTGTATTTATCCAAGCATTGTATTTATGTCTTATGAGGAGTTCGCATAAGTGCACATTTTGTGGTCTTATATGAGTTTCGTATAAAAATGAAAAATATGAAAATTTCACAAACTGAAATTGCACAAAACTTTTTAGTGTTTAGACACGGGTAATTCATAGGAACAAAATGTCAGTTTTGACATTAATGTCATTTTACTTCATTTAGAGATCGTTTTTTTGATTTTCATATAACTGTCAGTGTTTTTCAAAACGTGTATTTAAGCGAGGAATTTTGTAAGAGATCGGAAAAAATAGTAAGAAAAATTTTGTGCAAGTATCATATTTGATTTGTGCGATAAAGCGTGTTGCACTTATGCAAGCAGAAATGCACATAATGCATTTATATTGTACACGGGACATAATTTTGTATTGCAATTCTGCGAGTTATCCAATATGCATTTAAGCGAAGTGTATTTAAGCGGGTTCTACTGTATACTTATCTATCTATATTTTTATCTTTATTTTTCTGTCATATAATAAATGTTAAAATTTTATATTAATAAGAATATGTAAGTGTAAAATAGAATAGTTAATTTTTAATTTTTTAAAAAGTTTTCTTAAATTTTTTTTTTCGAAGTAGAATAGAAAATGAACAAAAAAAAAAGCTTGCAAAAAAAATTATTCTTCCATAAAATGTACTCTTCTTGTTCCACATTTTAATTCAAGATATTGTAATATGAAATGGATATTGATTATTATTTTTAAATAAGAATTTAATCCTTGATTTTGGTATATAATTTTTGTTTTGTTTTTATATTTTCATTTGATAAAAAAAAATATTTTTTTTTTTGTTTCACAACAAGACATTTGAAGGTCACCAAATTATTATGTATACGTATACATTTACCTATATATGTACACTCCTTTGTACATTTGTTACATTTTTTTTTTCTTACATAAAATACGTACTTAGATTTTCAATATACATAATCCCATTGTTATAAAAAAAAAATTTGATGCAAAATTCCATGAAAATTTTCATGAAATGAAAATGCAACAATTAAAAGTATATAAAAGAAGAAAAAAAAAAAAGCAAACGATGAAAAGTAAAAATAAAACATAAAAAAAGTCAATGAAAAGCTAACACGAAATGTGACAGCAATTCATCATTATAACGTAAAATATATACATATATATACGAATTTGTCCTTATTTTTATTATTTTTGTTTTTATATTTTTCCATTTTTTCGGTATTTTTTTTTATTCATTTTTTTATATATACGAGTATATAAGTACATACAAAACTAGATAGGTATAGAATCCTTTAGTGAGGATGTCATGAAAATGGTGTATAAAATATTCTGATCAAATGTGAAATATACGCTCATATTTTATATCGTATTTTGTATAAACATATAAAATGGAATATACTACCTAGGTATATTGTATTTTGTACATCCATACAGATCCTTTCATCATCATCATCATCATTGTTCATCGCTCTTCTGAATTTTCATATGTGCAATTTTATATACCTACATACATATATGTACACATGTATATACATAGATACAGTAAAGATATAAGTACAATGTACATATATTATAAATATAAAGGATAAATTTAAGGATACATACTTCTACATGTAATTTTACGATGTCATCCATGTTACGCTTCATATGTTGATTTTTTTCGACTTGACCCGGCATTTTGTCATTTCGTGTCTGTTTAATTTTATGTACAATAAATATGTACTGTATGTAAATTATTAGATATGTATGTAAAATATACATATATTATATATGTAATAAAATATTTGTCTGATGATTACCATGACATAGCGCCCAAATAAATGAAATAAAATTAAATAAGACATCCTATCCAGTAGTGTTAAGCTACATGTATTGGAAGTGTCTGAAAAAAGTGTTCTCTTTTAAATAAAACATTTTCAATGTCCTTTTTGAGATAAGGTATATAATTAATAGGGTCACGTTTCCGAAATTTTTTTTTAAATGTAGGTACTTATATGTATACAGAAATTTTAAAACGTTTAAAACAAAGCCAAAATTGTTTATTTTGCTTTGATGAGCCAGACTGTATAAATACTCCTTAATGCATTTTATTTGATACAAGGATAAGAAAAGGTATACTGAAGAAGCCAGCTATCAAATACATACATAATTATGTTTATCATATGTATGTTAATTGATTTGCGTGGTATTTTAAAAATGAATGGAAGCTTTTTCAAGGACAAAATAATTTGCCCGATAGAGAATCAGCTGATTTTGGGAAATCTGATTGAGTAATGAAAGTTTTAAAATAATATAAAGGATATAATGTCACGGTGCTTGAAAAAGGATATTATGTAGATATAAAATTTCAACGTATACTTTTCTCTGTAATAATAATGTATTTATGTACATATAACCAACAGTGTTGAAATAAATGCTCTTCAAACCTTGAAAGTCGTGTCTTTTTGTTAGAAAACGTGTTGAGTACCAAATGTAGAATTAAAAGGTATATATGCATATAAGTATGTGTACATTTTAATATGTTTGTACTTATCATATACACATCGTATTATACATGGAGCATAAAGTTCACATTGTATTGACATGAGTGGAGTCGAGTAGTCTGTCAATCAATTAAAGTACAATATGTTATGTATCTGTACATATAAATTCAAATTCAAAAAATAATAATAGGATATACATTGTACTTATAATGTACGATATTCATTGTTATAAAAGAAAAAACTTTTTGATTTTTACAGTATACGTAAACGTATTTTTATGAAAGTTTTCAATTTTGATTTTCTATTTTTTTTTTTTTAATTTTTATTTATGCATGATGTGCAAGTTTATTGTATTATTCTCTATAATTTGTAAATTGTAGTTGCAGAAAATTATGATGATGATGATGATAATAATAATATGTAATTAGAAATGTCATGCTTTAAGTTAAGTGAAGAACAGTATATTTTAATTGTTAAACTTTCACAATTATTAAGAATTCTTTTAGAACTACAGAACATAATTGAATATAATTATTTGTATGTGTGTTATCAAACAGTCAACAATAATCAAGAATTAATGTGAAGACATTGCAAGATCATTAAAAAAATTTTTCAGATAAATCACGATATGAAAAGATATAAATATTTTGAAATTCTCCATTTTATCCTCATTCATCAAATATTTTGAACATACAACATATTCTGTTTTATTTGAATACATTTTTACATTTATTATCCATTAAAGTCCTCAAGATAGGAAAATAAATAAATAAAAATGTGTCCTTTTTAACCTTAGAAGAATAATGTGAATTGCGTCTTGAAAAATAATTTTTTTTTTTTAGTTATTATTGAATTTTTCACAATTTACGAGTATGTTTTTTCTTTGAGCGTTTATTTAAAAAATTAAAAATTAATTTGCTATCTTAAGACTAAAAGCTGACAAAAATAGTGTCAACTTACGAGAAATTTAATTGTATTTTCATATAATAATTTTATCTAAGAATTTTCTTTTACGTCTTTTCATTAGAATTTCATCTGAATTTTTTCTTCAGTTATCTATTTTTTTTTTAGTGGAAATTTTTCTTCTTTGTTTTATATTTATTTAAGGACGTTATTTTAAAAACATTTGACAAGTTCTTTTTTAAGATTTATAAAATGTGTTATTCGTAAATTTAAGGAAAAATTCTCTGCAAATAAAATATATTGTATGTGTGTATTTTTCAAAATTTCGTATATATTTTACCTTTTTTTTTTTTTTTTTTCTGTTAAAATAGCAAATTGTGTTAGCAATTTATATCGTTTAAATACAAAATACGAATATGTTGTACATTTTTTATATGTATCACAAAAAATATATCACAAACAGAATTTTCTTAATCATCATTTTTGTTCTGCTATTCCAAAATCATTCTTCTATTATTTTTTTTTTCTTTTTTATTTTCCTTCTGAAGGTGTTAAATGGACTGAAAAATAATAATATAATATAGTTAAGCACAAAAAAAAAAAAGGAGAGCCATATATTGTAAAGGCACTTTATGACTTTTAATAATAATTCATTCTTGTTATATGAAGAATTCTTAAAATCCCACTTACTTGGTCCCTCTTTATTTTTTCAATTGTTATGAACAATTCTCTAAATTTATTCTATTATACTTTCTTTTTTTTTTTGTAGAGGAAAAGAACCATTTCAGGAACACAATTAAATAATTTAAAATTGATAATTTTCTACTTCACTGTTTTTGTTATTGTATTGATTATATTTATTGTATTTATATATATGTCAAAATCGGATTAAATTATATGTAAGTATTTAAAAAAAAAACAAAAAATAGTTGAATTAAAATAAAAAATTACAAAAGGAAAAAAAGCAATGTATTGAATTTAAGAAAATGAAAAATCGAGATACCAAAAGGAGAAAAAATTACTAGTATTTTAAAGACGAAAACAAAAAAAAAATATAGCTACGATATACTAAAAATTGATTGGAACTTGGGGCAAAAGGAAAAGGTTTTTCTGTATATCTTATGACCTTGTGAAAGTTATCGATTTGAAATTGTCCTTGATATTTCTTGACATACATTGTGTACTTACTTACTTTTTATAATCATGAAATGTTCATTTTTTTGTTATTTTGTTTTTTTGTTTTTTTTCTTCTTTTTCTAATATGTATAAAAAAAACAAAAATCTAAATTATGTGAAAAAAAAATGATGATGTGATCATGATGAGAATTTTTCGAATTTTGAATTTAGTTAAAGGTATTTGTTATAATTTTTTACATATAGAGTTACAAAACACATACAATGAAAAAAGTTTTGGGTTTCGTGTTATGAAATTTTCAAAATATGTAAACTAATAATAATTATAATTTAAATAAGATTATACAAATATATAGATGTGAATGATTAGAAAGTTTTTTTTATATGTATATATACGTATATATATTGTGTTTGTGGCTTTAATAAATTATATAGAGGAAAAAGAAAGAAACTATAATATGTTCCTATTTATTTCTTGCTTATGTAAAGGATATTTATTTTTTCCTTTTTCATTATTATCCTCAAAAATATGTCATGTGGAAGTTTTCCCATTATGAACTTATTTTCCTTTTTTAATTTCATTTTAAGAGGAAAGTATGCATGAGAAAATAAAAAAAAAAAAATACAAATAAAAAAAAAAAAATAATAGAAGGGAATTTAATATCAAGCAACTTTATTTTTATCGTTTAAAGAACATGATTCCTTAAGGAAGCTATTTTATATGGGGAAAAAAAACAAAAAATATGTATGGAATTGATATAAAAAATAAAAAAGGAGAAAAAAAAATGCGTTTTTGTAAGCGATTGACCCCATTTATTAACTATTACTTTCACTCTTGTGAATTAATATTTAAAAGCTTTGAATTCAATGAAGAAAAGAAGGATTCTATAATATTTTTCTTACTATAAAAAAAAAAGTGTTGTATTTCAATACAACAATAATGGAAAAATAAATACATAAATAGTAAATTCCATACTCCTACACTGATGTGTATTTCCTAGATTCGATATATGATCTGTACGAAAAGTTCAAGCGTAGTACTCAGTTGCACTATTTTTTTTTTACTTCTTAAACTTTGCCGCCGTATCCTGTTTCACTCTTAAATTATGTGTAGGGAATTTGTCTAAATTTTAAAAAAAATATAGGTATAAATTATTTGTTGTAAATTTCTGAAATTAGGCCCTAAAATGATAATTTGTATTTTTTTAAAAATTTTCAAATATCTATGAAAATTATTAAATGTAAATGTAAAATTTCAGAAATTTCTAATTCTTTTTTCTACAAAAGAAACAAAAAAATAAAATTTAAAAAACCATAAAAATAGATCTCTTTAAAAGGATAAAATTACTAAAAATTAATTCAAGATTAACAAATCACATTAAATGACGACAAGAGATTGTAGTGAAATTTATTACAAAATATTATGATGATTAACCCTTTTTTTTTTCTTTCTTGAAATGTGATTTTGAATTTTATTATAAAATATCTGAACCGTTAAATGAAAAATGTACAAATGTTTTTATTTTTTTCATTTTAAAGCTTTTTTTTTATACAATTTAAAGCTTCTGTGGTTTCATCGTGTAAATGAATTTTTTTTTTTAATTTTTAAATGAAACAAATTAAATCAGTTTGCTTTTTTAAAAACAAATAAAAATTAAAATAATTTAATCTTTTTTTAAAATCATAGTTCTAAACAAACACATGTGAATTTTCATTTATAATAAAATAAAAGTCGATAATAATAAGAATGGATGATAGTGATGGTTAACCTTTTATGCTGTCACATATAAAACTGATGTGTTCGCATCTAAAAATTGTCTTTTTAATTTAAAATTTTGAATAATAATAAATGTGTTTTGATTAGATACAAATGTTTATACAAATGTATCTATGATTATTATTATATAAAAAACGTCATGTATACACATGTGTGGTCATACATACATTTATACATATGTGTAGTATATGTAGGTACACATTTATTGATATGAACATTTGTTATGTCAACGTAAAATTTCAATTTTATTTGTATTATGTTTTTAGAGCACACGCGAAAATTAACGAAAATTTGGTTGTTCGGTTAAAAAATACACATTTTTGAATATTTTTTGACATAAAATCATGATTACACACATGAAACAAAAAGGATGCGCAAGATTTTCGCTGCATCACATATACATATTTTCATTTAAAAAAATACATATGTGTGTGATTATAGGAATAAAAGATTCAATTCCATATGGTCTTATGTGCTCTCAATTTTATATTGAAATACAAGAAAGAGAAGAGATTGCGCTTTGAAATTATACACAATACATACACTCACACAGAGTCCTTTAAAGGACTTTCAAATATCATTTGGTCTATATTTTCCCCTTTTATTTTAATTTCAATTTTCGAAGAGAAACAAAACATAAGAATAAAAAACAACAACAAAAAATAAGATAGATGTATTGTATTCAAAAATTCATATTATATACATGTGTCTAGGCATTAATAATATGTATGTGAATAAAAATACGATAATCATTGCTACCAGCTTATGTATATATGTTGTTTTTTGGGTTTTTTTTTTTTCATCCCGAAATATGAGTTTGGGGAGTTAATAACATTCTAGTTGCCCTAGATTAAGAAAATGATAGAAAAGAAGTTAAAAGCTTTTTTTCCACTTGAAATATAAAAAAAAAAAAAAAATGGAAAAAAAAATCGTTTCTTAAATTCAAGAAAAGTAAAAGAAATTTAACATGCTCATGACAATGAAAGTACCTGCCTATAACTTATACGAAATATGTACATATATACAAAATACTATAAACTTTCTAATAAAGCGGTATGATAAAAAAAATTTAAAAAAAAAATGTAGGTGTATTATTACACGTAATTTTAGGTACCTAACAAAAATTATTTCTTAATGTTTTTTGAATAAGAATAATAATTTGTTTTTCTTCCATGTTTCATATATTTTAGCTTTTAATGATTGTTTTTACTTTGTAACATATGTACAAACCTATATACTTACTATAAACGTGTATTTGTATTGAATTTTTTTTTGTTTTTAATTGAAACCCACCCAAATATATAAGTATTGACCCTTTTTCAAAGTCATACAATTTTTTTATTTTGTTATGATATACTTTTTATAATAATAATAAGATTAATGGCAAGCCTTTTAGTTTAGGTCGATATTATTATGATTTATTACATAAAAATGTTATAAGTGTGTGTGGTCAACAAAACGATGAAAAAAAAAAGAAGATAGGATTATGTGTTCTTTTTTTGGTTTAACACACATTTAGCAAAAACTTTCAAAATTAAATTTATTGCTGATTTTTAGTTTTGATTTTTTTTTTACATTTTTTTTTCGGTTGTCTGCGTTTAACTGGTGAAATCCCTTATCCCATACATGAAATGTTTATTTTGTTGATTTATAAAAATAAAAAATATTTTAGAAATTAAGTTTTCTTCACCAAATTCAGAAGAATTTATTAATTTTTGAAATAATAAATGATCTTTCCAATAAATTTTCATTATATATGTATTTTATTTCTAAATTTATGTGAATTTAGAACTTTAATTTTTTATTTATATCATTTTTTTATTTTTGAATTTTTAGGATTTTTGTGTATGAAAAAAAAGCAAATTTTGAAGGACCTAATTAATATCTATTTTATTTTTCTCAATTAAATCATACAAACATAGAAGTAGTAAAAAAAAAAAGATTAACATGTGTGTACAAATCCTGGGGTAGGTAATGAAAAAGAAATAAAAAAAGCTCTTTTTATTAAATTTCCATTATCATTAACACAGATCATAACAAAACAAAATAAGCTTTATTGTTTGTACAAATTGTCATAAGCTTGTTATGTCCTGCGCAAAATTTGCCTCTTTCTTTTTAGCGAAATATGAAATCTGAGCTTATTGTTTTTTTTTTTATATTTTATTTTTTAAAAATTATATTTATAGAATTATTTTTCTTTTTCCAGAATAACAAAATATCGTAATTTAATAGAGGCTTTTGGATCGAGCATTGTGACTTACTACAATCCATTGTTTAATTGGAAGTTTCTTTTATTTACAATCAACTGACTTTAATTAGCGAATTATAGAGTACGGAGTATAAAACTTCTTCATCGTCATGATTGGCGCTACAATTTGAAGTGTCTTTACCTGCGAGAAATATAAAACTTATTATCTTAATTTAACATATTTCATTTTAGTGTTTTAAGTGTATGAAGCCGTTCATTTGTACACCAAAAAAATATTTCTGAAAAAACATCGATAGAAGGATTTACAAATTTTCTTGAAAGAACACCGTTATTATCATTTGTTTGTTTGTTTTTTTTTTTAATGTATAGACACGTAGCCACGTACGTAATAAAAACTGGCATAAAGTTTGAAAAACTTTGGAAAATAGATTTTTAAGATTTGATCAGTTTTTTAATTATTGTTCTATTATTTGATGACGTTAAGTAATTTTATATTTTTCTAACATAAGATCTACAAATCAAGAGAAGAAAATATATACAATGTATTTTTTTTTTGTAAAGCATGGATAACAATTTCTTAACAACTAAAATAATAGAAAATAACACAAAAAAATGACATTTAAAACAATCAAACAAACAAAAAAAACCTTCTACACTTATACTAATAAGACCAATTCATGTTCTTATGAAAAAGGATATAAATTAAAAGAAAGTGAAAAATACCACAAAAAAAAGTCAATTTTTTCCTCTTCTTTTTTTCGAAAAAATAATATTCAACCTAAAAAAGCTTTTCCATTTTTTATTTGTATGTTCATAAAATTTTCAGGGATGTATGAATTTTAGTTTGTGCGCGTCCATATTCATTAACGGACCGACAACCGTACAGTTATTTAAAATGAATAATTATGAAATATTTTAAATTATTGAAATTTAATAAGAAAAAAATAAAAAAAATTCTAAAAAATCGAGTTAGAAAAATGAATTAAAAAAAAATGAATAAAGAGAAAAAATTAATTATAAGTAAATTAAGAAATTCAATAGTAATACAAATTTAATTAAGTAAAAATTATATAAATTATTAGAAATAGGAAAAGAAAAAAGAAATAATGTGAACATTAAAAATCAAAATGAACAAACGTTAAAATTCCTGGAAAAAAAAAATTCAAGAAATAGGAAAAAAAAACTAAAAATTAAAGTTGTAAATTGAAAAATTAATAAATAATAAATTTAGGCAGAAAATTATTAATAATTAATCAGAAAAATTGTGAAAAAGTGAGTTACAAGTTTAAAAAAGAAAAAAGAAAAAAAACTTTCTTCAAATAATTAAAAATTAATTATACAATAACAAAAAATTATTTTTTCGTCATTAACAAAGTATAAAAAATTAAAATAATAAAAAAAATACATGAAAATAAAGTGTAGAGTAATAATCATGTGTAAAAAGGAAACCGTGTACGATTAACTATATAATTAATATGTATTAGTACCTAGTTGAAAAAAAAAATTATATAATAAGCTGATTTAGGCATAACATTAAAAAAATATTTTTCAATGACTGAAAAAAGAACAAATTTAAGTTATTTGAATAAAATAATATAAAACAATATTAAGAGTTATAAAATAATATGAAATTAATTTTGATATATAATATTTAACTTTTGTAAATTGTCAAATTTATTTAAATTTGAATTGAAAAAAAAAACAAAACACAAAAATATTAAAATTCAACAAAAAAAAAACGAACACACACATAAGAACAAATCTAAAATATAATAGAATAAACAAGACAAAAAAAAACTGCAAAATAAAAATAAAAATATACCAGAGAAAATTACCAAAACAAACTTTTTTTTTTTTGTATTTGTGTGTATGAGTTACGCAACCAAAAAGATAGCCCAAATTGTCAAAAAAAAAATAGTTTTATTTATTAATATTTTCTTGAGTTTCAAGACAACTCAAAAGGACTTTAAATTAAATAATTCGAGAATAAAAACTGTAATGAAATAGTTTGAAATTTTTTATTTCAAAATTGAAAAAAAATAATAATAAACTAGCATTTAAATAAAAAAATTTATTTAAACAAAATATAAAAGAAATTTTCAAAATAAAAAATTCAGAAGCTTTTTAATGCAGAGAGAAATTAAGGAGAAATCAAAATGAGCGAAAGGAAATACAGGAATACTAGGAGAAATGTTTTAAACAAAAGTAAAAAGTGAAAATAAATTCGAAAAAAAAAAGAAGAACATAATCGACACAACCATAAAATAATTCGACCTGGTATTCTAATAGAACGTTGTTATTTTATCACGAAAAAATTCTCATAGAGACGACCTATTCTACATCGTTTTTTTTTTTCCTTTTAATAATCAGTTTCACCTTTACAGCAAGCTAGATCAAAGCTTTGCTATTTTCTTACTTATTTCTTTTTTTTATTATCATAATATTTTACAAATGTACTGCAGACATAACATTATTCTTATTACCTATGTACATTAAATAATTAAATACTATACGATTTTTTTTTTTTCATTTAAAACTGAAAATATTAATTTCTTCAGGTGAAAAATATTTTTAATGTGACGTAGTTCGTAAAAAATAAAAATTAAATGTAGAAAATTATTTAAAAAAATTTTATCATTAAGAATCAAGAAAATTAAATAAAAAAAAATGAAAAAGAAAAAATTAGGACATAAATGTGAAAGCTATAAAATACATTTAATGCGGAAAGCTTCAATTACGTTTGGTATACCATTTCGATTAAAATAATACTTTTTATTTTTCTTCAATTTTTCAATTAAAATAAATAAAAACAAAAATTTCAAATAAATAACAAATTTTGTTTAAAAAAAGCTTTTGTTTATGAATTTAAGATAATTTTCAATTTTTTAATTTCGAAATTAAATAAATAATTTTGTGAATTTTTTTCACTATTTTTTTTTATTTAATAATTCGTGATAGTGAATTAGCAAAAATTAATTGAAAAAAGGGAAGGTGCTAAAAAGAAACTACAGTAGAAGCTGATAAAAGAGATCCAATAAAACAATGGATTTGAAAAAAAAAATATATAAGTAATTACTTGAAGACAAAATAGGGAAAAAAGTGATAATTATTTGTTTTTGTTCTTCTTTATATTAAAAAATTAAGTGATAATTATAAAAAAAAAAAACGAAAAATGTGTTTAATAATGAATGGAACATTATAAAAACAATTTATTTAAATAAATAGGATGTCATAATAGAAAGTAAAAAAAAAAGAAAATGTAACAAAAAATTAATATTCTATATAAATAGACAAAAATAATATTAATATTAAAATTATTAATAAATTGAAATAATATGAAAATAAAATGATATTAATAAAGTGTGATAATGAATTTTTAATATTTGTCTTCTGTAATTTATACTATATTCAAAATATAGCTACTTACTAATTAAAACTATACTAAATTCAAATTTTAATTTTATTTTTTTTCTCTATATTTTAATTACTTTAAACAAAAAAAAAAAAAACTTCATTATTTTCTATAAATCTTGAATATAAAAATTAAAAAAATATATACATAGCTATATATATATTATCAAAGTTAAAAATTTAATTATATATCTATTCAAAAAATATTCTAAATTTGTTGTATTGTAGAAGAAATTAATACGTTATATATTTAAAATTCAATTAAGTATATAATTAAAAGAAATTTACTTTAAAAAAATACTTAAAGTTTTATTTAAAATTCTTGTTATAAAAAAATAAAATTCTTTCTGTATTTTCAATCTTAAATACATTATATACTACCTACATATATACATACATATAAAATCTTTAATTATAATAATAATTGAAGGGTTAAATGATAATTAAATTTAAATGAATTGAAACTGAAAAAAATATATATATATAAAAACAACATAAAAATTAAAAGAGAATAATTTAATTTGGAGAAATTTCAAAAGAAAAAAACACCACCACAATTTTTCTCTGACAGTATATTATGGGTCCAATGTTGCATTACGAAAAACAACAACAAAAACAACATAAAGGAAAGCAACATAAAAAATGTTTAGAAAAATTAAATGTAAAAAATTATGATAATGTTAAAATACAAAATTCATTAGAATATTGTAATTGTAAAACTCAACAACAACAACAAAAGGAAGAAAAATGTGAGAAAAAACATTGTAAAATGAAAAATTCAACAATATTATCTTCTTCTAAATCGACTATTTGTAAATCTATTAAAATTGAAACACCAAATTCAATAAAAACCAAAATTTTGGCGAATACAACAAATATTAATTCTTCAAAGATATCAAATGAATTTTACAATTCGAAAATTAATTCTGATGATAATAATTCATTATTTTTAAATAAATCGACAACAAAAATAATAAAAAATAATCCATTATCCTCATTAACAATGATGAACGCACAACAATCATCAATACCAACATCATTAAAATCTCGTTTATTGTCTGATTCAACGGAAGAGGATGAAGAAAATGAAGAAGAAGAAAAACAACAAGAAGAAAGACTTGAGTCCTTAAAACGGTCATTATCATCAAAATATATGCCAACGAAATTATCATTATCACTGTCATCATCGTCATCAACAACAACCACAACATTCCCAACATCAATTTCGACATCTTCTTTATCTTCATCATCAATATCATCGTTGTCGCATCCATCATCATCATCATCAACAACAACAGCAGCAGCAGCAGCAGCATCAACAACATCAACGACAGATAAACAAAATATAATATCAAATTCAACAATAGATTCATCACATGTAACTGATATAATAAATCGTAGGAGACAGATGAAACGTAGAAGACGTGGACGTCTAAGGAAATTATATGATATGTATAATGCAATCACATCATTGTTGTTGTTATTAATACCACCATCATTATTGATGATGGTACATAAATTTAATGTATCGTTATCGAAATTTTATCGTTATATGATTATATTTATGTCAAATCGTTTAGTATCGCATATATTATGGATTATTGGTATATCTGTTGCCGTTACAATACTTCCAATTAATTTAGTTAATGCAACATCATCAGATTCTAATGAGAGACAAGATGATTTAGAAAGTAGCTATTTGAATAATACAACAATAAATATGACTGGTAAGTATCTAATACTATAACATAATTGAATTTTATAATTAATAAATAATTTATAATCAATTCGGTGTGCCAAATAAGAATTTTTTTGGCTCTATATAAGTTTATTATTTTCAAATAGATTTATAGAACCGTACATTATTTATAAAGCTCAATGTAAGAATTTTTAAAAAGACCAACTCCATTTTAACCCCACTAGATCTTGTCCTGATAATATTTCCATCACATTGATTTTTCGAAGAGACTAATTTGGCACACAGTATAATTATTATTTCAATCAATTAACTAATAATAATTATAATTTAACATACAAAACTTTAAAATTTTGATTTATACAATATAATATCTATGTACATAATACGTTTGTTTATTATTCTGCAAACTGTATCTATAGTACACAGCGTATGTACATATGATGGCATGTTATCGATAATTGTTTTGTGTTTTAATCCTTTTTGTTGTCTATCGATTGCATTATAATACAAGAATATATGTAGCTAACTATAACTAAATATGTATTTGATTTTATCTATCTTATTACGTGATATATTACAAATTCACACTAATATCAATTTGATATTCTTATACTCGTATTTCTACTGTACAAAATTAATTTTATTTTAATACTAGGATTTATTTTGTAAAATTTTATTATGTATATATGTATTTCAATTGTGTGATTGGTTAATTCTATTTGGGTAAGCTTAAAATTAACTTTTCTTGTTTATTATGTTAGATATATTATTATGTACATAAATACATAATATCTACTCTTTTCGCTTGATATAATTTAATGAAATTTGAAATAGGTACAATGATTATTATGTAATCATTATTATGTTTAGTGTTCTAAACAATTTTTTAGATTTTTTATTAGGATTTTTGGGAAGTAATATAATTCTTTTTTTTTGTTTTTTTTTTGTTAGCTATAATTATTCTAATTAATACTAATATAATTATAGTACAAAATGGTATAGGCTTTCATTCTCCTGATGGGTTATATTTGAAATGTTTGATTAGAAATATGATACATATTGGACGAGTAAAATTAGTTTTCGTTGAATAATTTAATTTTTTTTTATTATTTAAAAAGAAAAAAAGAAAATTATAAAATATATTCTTAAATAACGGAAAAATAAGACTTGTACAGAAACAAATTTTTGACGTTATCTGGAAAATTCTCATAATAATTTTCAGATACATTTACCTATAAAAAAAAAGGAAGGTAAAATTATCAAGGACTTAGGCATAATTTCTTCAAGGTATATTGTCAAAATTTGACACGTTATGAAGCACATCTCTTTTACTTTCACATACATTCATTCATTTTAAGTAGATTTATAAAATTCACGAAGTTAAATTTTTGTAAAAAGATTACATTTATCGTTTTTTATAATAAATATGATTTCGTTTTAAAAGAAAACTTCGTTACAAAAACTTATACTTTGATAAGGAAATTAAAAAAAAATTAAAAGCTATCAATCAATGCAATACGTTTTGAACATTTTTCATTTTTAATAAGCACTACTATTTTTGAAATGTTCGTGCAAAAACAATCAGTGAAAATATACAAAAATGAATTTTTAAAAACTACTTTCCACTATCACAAATATAGATTATATTATATTATAAGTATTATTATATTACAATAACAAAAAAAAAAAATAATAATAATCATAAATTTTATGTACATTTATTATCAGAATTCAAGGTTGTATTTTAATATAAAAGTACATGTACACATTACATCACTTAAAAAGTAAGTTCAAAATACTCACCTAAATGATGATGAAATGTCTAATAAAGTGCAAATTGAAGGACTTTTTTTTTCCTCCCTTCATTACATATCGATTATTTCTATTTTTATGTACATATAATTACATTTATACAAAAAAGAGCGAAGAGAATTCCCTTATTGATTGTTTTCATACAAAAAAAAAAAGAAGTCCTTATGAAGGAATATACGTAAGCAGCAAAGCTATTCATATTAATAGAAGAAAAAATTGAATATGCCTACGTATATAATTTTTTCTAAATGACGACAAATGTAAAAAATTTTTTTGTACTATAAAAAATGTGTATTATAAAAATATTTTTGTAATAAGAGAAAAAAAAAGGGTTCAAAATAATATTTAAAGACGTCATCTTGTATTTATAATTTAATGTGTAGAAGGAGAAACATTTTTTTTTAATTATAAATACTTTTTTTGAAACTTTTTAAATGAAATAATTTAATAAATTAAATAAATTTTTAACTTTAACTGAACTGAAATATTTTAAATGTTAGGCTTTTTAGGAATTTTTTTTATTCTTCTATTTAGAAAGAATACTTCAATTAATATTGTAGTTAAGTGGGAAGAGTCGTAAGAAACTTTTAAACCCGTGGTTAATTTTGCTTATTAATTTTGAACAACAACAAATATTGCGTTAAATAATTTAGAGAAATTTTAACCGAAACAATGCCGAATTCTTGAATTTTTATGTTCAAATATTCGGTCGCAGTTTGTACTCCATTTTTAACTTTTCGAACAAAATATCAACCAAAAAGACACAAGAAGTATAGACAAAAAATAATGTATTTTGTGAATTGGAGAATTTAAATGAGAAAAAAAAATTGTTAAGGAAAATTTTTAATATGTATGTCCTTGGAAATAAGAATATTGTTATTCAAAGCAATATAAAAAGTATTATTTTAAAATGAATTTTACATTTAAAACGGTTTTTTTTTCCACTTAAGTAATTTTAATAAATATAACATTTTTAACATACAAAATTATTATTATCGATTTTCATTGAGTTATTTGCCTAAAATAATTGCTATGTAAATAATATCTATGCACACATTTTACTTGCAAAATGAAAAAAAAACTTGATTCAATGTTTTTTTTTTTTTAATTTGGCTGATTTCAATTTTGAATATATAATTTAGTTTTTCATGCATATTCATAAAATTGTTTAATTACAATTTGTATGCATATACAATAGGTAAATTCACGCGTACGTACACTTTTATATATGTAGTATCTAATATGTATATAGCCCAGTAGAATACAGAATTTATTCGAAATTAATTCTGAATAAATTCTATTGATTCCGGACCGATTCTACTTTGGATTACCAAACACATAAAGAATGCATTACTTTAACATTGGCATGTCATAGGCAGTAATCAATTGATTACCCATCTGCATTACCTGTAATGCATTCTGAATCAATTACATGGAATACATTCTGAATCGAATACATGTAATACATTCGGAATCAATTACATGGAATACATTCTGAATCGAATACATGTAATGCATTCGGAATCAATTACATGGAATACATTCTGAATCGAATACATGGAATACATTCTGAATCGAATACATGTAATGCATTCGGAATCAATTACATGGAATGCATTCTGAATCGAATACATGTAATGCATTCTGAATCAATTAGATGGAATGCATTCTGAATCGAATACATGTAATGTATTTGGGGTTAAATAAAATCCAAGCAAATTAAATTTTTAAATTCATTTATTTAAGAATCTAATTATTCTTAATTTAACATTTTTTTCAACTTAAAAGCAAAAATTAAATCAAAATAATTCAAAAAATTTTTTTTTAAAACTAAAAAACTAGGGAAATAATATATCTTAAAAATCTTAACTATACACATTATTAATACTGCATTTTATCAGATGCAAAGAGCTGCGGAGTGCTTTTATGAAATTGTTACCATCATATACCTCTGAAAAAGTATGAAAATTAATATGATTAAAAATTTGTAATTATTCATAAAAATCAAAAATTTAACACTATTTTTTGTTATATTATTATCTAAAACTTACCTTTTATTATACAAATACTAGTTTTTTTGAAAATGTTATTATAATTTATTTTTTATATATACTTTTCACTGCTACCTATATTTTTTATTTAATTTTTAATTTTTTCACTTCTTTTCACTTCAAACCATCACATACAAAAGTTTTTGATAAACTAAAAATGCAATGTTGTTATAATTGTTACTATTAAGTTAATAATACGCAACTACCTATTATTTCTGGATGACGAATGGAAAATTTTTAAAATGCTAATTACGTCTTTTTGTTTATTAGCTCTTTATATATTATTTTTCTCCATTACAGGGAATCAGAACAGAAATCAATTGATTCTCACTACATTACAGGTAATCAGAACAGAAATCAATTGATTCTCACTGCATTACAGGTAATCAGAACAGAAATCAATTGATTCTCGTTGCATTACAGGTAATCAGAACAGAAATCAATTGATTCTCACTGCATTACAGGTAATCAAAACAGTAATCAATTGATTACTTTTTACTACATTCCGAATTGATTTCCTTAGAATCAAATCCATTTATTCTACTGGGTAGGTCTTACACATGCTATAGGTACGCATATATGTATTATAATTGTGCAAAAAATATTTAACGTCAAAGGTTAAATTCGATATAATATCATAAATTTCAATGTATGCTCGTATAAAAGGTATCGTGGTTACATATATGTACATATGTATGTATTATGTATGTATGTACATTATATACGCATACGGCATACTTATAACCGTTTTCAAATTTACCTATTAGTATATATTTAACCTTGACCTTTATCTTAAATTTACAAAATCTATTTCAATCTTAACCTTTATCCAAAAACACCCTTACGATTATTATCTTAGTATTTATTTAAAATAAAATTATGGTGAAATTAGATAAATTTTCTATTATCCTTTTTTTCTTTTATAATTTCAAATGTCCTAATTTTGTGCTACAAAAGAAAAAAAAATTACAAGTATCTAGATAATTTTTTTTTCTGTTTTTTATTTATTTATTTACTAACGTAATATTAACTTGACATTTCATTTGAGATATTGATTGTGAAAATTGAAAATTTTAATTAACAATAATTGCTTATTTTTTTTTTCACTTGAATTAGTTTCAAAAAAAAAAAGAAGATATGACCCATTTTATCAAATTTTAAAAAAATATTTAAACAGTATGAAATTTATATAGATATTTTTTTTTTTTACAGAGCTAAAAATTTTTAGTAAAATTCTTTAACAAAAACAAAAAAATAAATAAATAAATAAAATGAAAAAAAATTAATAAACATGAAAATAAAAGAAATTATGTTTGCCTTTTTCATGTTTTTTTTTTTTTCGTTAACAAAAATAAACGTGAACAGAAATACAAAAATTGTATTAAAGTATAAATAATATTAAAAACGATTTTCAAAAAAAAAAAAAAACTATCAATTTAAAAAATATTTTTTTTATGAATAATCACATACAAAATATTCATGTAGTCTATGTATGTATGTTTATATACAGTGCTGTGAATAAGTATAGGGATTTAAAAAATTATCATTTTTTTTATAGTTATAGTCGCGCTGTTTTTTGCTTTTTACTTAATTCTCCATTTCAAGTTTGAGAAAACTGCAGACTACATTTTTGGATCTTCCCATTTCAGATGCAATTTCATATTGCTTTACTCCAGCTCCACTAAGGTTTAAATTCCTTGTTTTTCAATATCACTTAGAACTTTTCTTCGCAGCATGATAAATTTTTCAATTACGACAATTTTTTTTGGCAACAATTAAACAAAAATATTGAAATAGTATGATTTTACAAAAATAAAAATTACTATTGTTTGACTACTATAACTATAAAAAAAATGATAATTTTTTAAATCCCTATACTTATTCACAGCACTGTATAATACAATTTATCAATTTATGATTTTTATATGTTTTTATTATTACTTAATAAATTGTTGTGTGATTTAAAATGCATTTTTTTTTAATGGATTTTATTACAAATAAAATTTTCAGTATTAACTGAATAAAATTGTATGTGTGTAAATTAAATTTTATATAATGAACATTCATACAATCAAACTATTTATTATTATTAATATTATTATTTATTTAACAGGACATAATAATATTGTAAATAATTATGATTACTGTAGTTTGATGTTTCTGTATTATTCATGATAATAACCATAATATTATTTTGATTATGTATATCGTATATGGTAGAAAAATTTATCTAATTAGTGTCTTTTCGAAATAATTTTTAAAAGTAATGTTTATCTGTTAGTTTTGATAATAATTATAAAACATATAAAATTCTTCTTGTCAAGACATGAACAATAAAAAAATTTCAAGATAAATAATTAATAAAATTTATGAAGTTTTGTGCATTTCTCTTTAATTAAATATTTTAACAAATAATAAATCAATGGGATTTTTTTTTTCTCTTCAGATTAAAAGTAACGTACTGTACATGTACCTTCATACCATAATTTTTCGTTTTTAATGGAAATTTGGAAATACATACTAGAGTGTTTCAGATTAAAAACTCCAAATATTCTTACAATTTGAAAAATTTTGTTCGTGTGACACCCTATATATAAATTTTTTATAAAAACTAAAAAAATTACATACATATGTACTATATGTAGTATGTACCCATAAGTATGTATTTCAAAATAATGTAGCATGAAGCTATTTTTATTCTTGTAAAATTTTCCAAATAATTTTTAATTTGAAAAAAAAACCTGTAAGTCACATAAAATATTTTGAATTTTGAACATAACAAAAAAAATTATGAAAAATATTTTTAATTAAATTTTCCTGCTTTTTTTTTTGTTCCTTTCCAGTCAGTTTATTTAATACACTAAAATCTATATACATACATACAAACAGGAATTTCCTTTTTTAAGTGTATATACCTATTTTTTATTTTTTTTAAATTTAAATTGAAATAAAAAACAAAAATAAGCAACAGAAAAAATTTTTCCAATAAAAATCAATTTAAACTTTTTTTATTTTTTGATTTTCATTGTAGTGGTTTTGAAGATGAAATCAAAACCAGATAAAACCATAACGATAAAATGAGCATGTATGTATAAAATTCAATTTTTATCTACGTATATACATCTCTCAAAATTTTCTTTCAATTTATTTATCTGTATTTTTCAATTTTCAAATTTGAAAAAATCATATCATATAATATGGGTAAAAAATTTCATTTAACGAATTTTACAATTGTAAAAAAAAAGGAAAAAAAGGAAAATAGAAGCTTTTGTCTATCGATTGTTAGTGTAAAAGTACGATGCATGTCCGTGTAGAGTACATACATATATGTATATATTTATGTATGTATGGAATGATTTGGAAAACTTTAGATATATAAAAATTGAATTTATAACTTACATAAGATAACTGTTTTTTTTTTTTTTTCAATTTACTCTATAATTTTTGTTGTTGTCATTGAGTCGTTTCACTTTTAAAATTGAAAATTGTATACAATTTATGGTTTAAATTTCTCAATTGGAATCTACGTAAGTGTATATAATATCATAAAAAAGCAATAATGAATTATATTATGTGTACATTTTATAAAAAAAATTTTTTAAATATAAATATTGAATAAAATATGTTTGTATATATGTATGTACTGCGATTATTTGGTAAAAAGTAGAACAAAACTTAAACTAAAATCAATCAAAATCTCGATATTTATTGAATATTATTCAATATTTTCTATATGTTTTATTGAGAAAAATACTACATGCTCTCAAAAACAATTTCTTGTTAAACATTTCAGCTTTTGTTATTGTGTTTTTTGTTGTTGTTGTTTTTAAATAAGGTTAACACATCAGATGTTTTGTTATTTTTCATATTATTTCAGGATACTACTTATACATATGTGATATGTGTCCTGAATTTTTGATATGTACTCTTATTGATGTATAGGATCAATATTGTATGTATATACATATGTATATTTCTCATAAATATGTATGTACAAGCACACTCACAAGTGCAAAACAAACTGTGTTTTATTTATTTATTTATTTTTTTTGAAAAAAAATAAGGAAAAAAAAAACGAAATTGAAAAAAGTTCTCAAATAAATTTCCAAAAAGAAAAAATGGAAGGAAAAATTATAAACACTCTGATAAATCTGAAGAATAAAATATCTGCAATGCAACAATTTTTAAATTTTTTTCTGAAAGATTTTTTTTGTGAGTAGGTATATATGTATTTCTTTTTTTTCTGTTACATATATACATATTTATGTATATAAAAATTTACTTCCTATTTTGTGGTCTATTTTTATATATAATACTAATTTTTTTTTCTTATTATACGCGTTCTATCATTCTACTAAGTTTGTGTGAATATATAATCTTATTCTTAAAATTGAAGTATCCTATAACCGCAAAAAAGAAGAAGGATTTTTATCGACCTAATTTCTATAATGTATTTTTAGTTAGTTTTACATAGTTTTTATTTTTTTATTTTCTTATGTCAGATAATCTTGAATAAATTCAATATACAATCTTGATTGATTTTATCTTTTTCTTTAACACGTTTTCTTTGATTTTCTTTTATTTTTGTTTTTTGAAAACAAGATTACACATAAAACAAAGACAGAAAAATAAATGAAAAACAACATAAAATTTTTAAAATTTTGTTAAAATAAAGTTTATACATGTATGTAATTTGTTTATATATGTATGTGGTTTTGTTAAAGGAAATGTTCAGAACATTATTAGTATTTAGAATAAATAGAAATATTTTCTTAAAATTGTATTTTCTAAAATATTTTTGGTACATAAATTGCTTCTAGGTTCTATAAGTTGTTTAGAAAGAAAATAAAATTTTCAGTTTTTTGTATTTGTTCATTTTTTTTTTTAAATTACATTTTTTTTTAGTCAATCTTTTTTCCTGTATCTCTTTTCTTTTTTTCTAATTTATTTGTAATTAAATTCTACCACAAAAACAACTACATAGTTTAGTTTGTGCGGCTAACAATCCTAATACACAATTTATTTTTAAGTATATACGTATATATTTTTTTTCAATTTACTAAACTATTTTCTTCTTCTCATTTTTCAATTTTCATTGGTTAAAAAGTAATTTCAAAACAAAAACTTGCTACCAGCTTTTATACAGGATATTACAATAACAAAATAATAATAATAATAAAAAAAAATGTTTTGAAATAGGGGAAACAGTGTCAGTAATTGAGTTTTACATTTTTTTTTTTTTTAATTTATCTCTTTTATTTTCAACATCCTGTTTTATAGAATACAGATTGTACATGATTTGTAGCTATTCTACAAGATAACAAACTACATACTAGATAAATGCTTTCATAAAAACTTTTTAAAGTCTCATTGCTTAATAATGTTGTAGATTAATTACAAAAGGATACTTTTAATTTAAAAAACATTTTTTTTCTTCTTTATTTTAATAAAGTTTTATTTTAGAGCTGAATAAATATGTAGTTCAGTGGGTGTTATAAACTTGAGCTTACACTGGCTTCCTCCTTTTTTTTTATTTATAAATTAATTTTTTTTTTTTTTTGCATTGAGGAGGAGAGATTGAAAAAGAAGAATTACATAATATATTGTTTTTTAAAAATAAGTTTGAAGGTCTATAAGGCATTTTTATAATAAGGACATTGTGAAAAATCAATCAATTCTCAATAAAAGAACCATTTATTTTCTGATTTCTTTTCTTTATTCGTGAAATAATTTTTATCATTTAAATCTGAAGTGGTTACAAAGTCTATCTTGGAAATTTTTTTATGATTTTCTCGATTTTTAAGAAATTTTTAAAATTTATTGGCAAAACGAGTCTTTTTTTCTTATGCCAGAAATTCACAAACAGATGGTAATAGTGTGCCAAAGAAAAAGCATTAAGATCCAATGTAGATCATCCAAGAAATTTTCCTTCAACAAAAGTAAGCACTTTTAGCCGAATAGGAAAAATTGTTCCTGGCAATTCCTGAGAGGGTCCTTTTTTGAATTAAAACCATTCAATTACACTGCATTTCTTATTATTAAAAATAAACTTGATTCGATATTCTTCTAATTTTTAAATATTTTTTTTATTTTAATTTCAGGCACCACATCACTGCATAATGAAACGGAAAAGAAACCGTTATTTCCACCAGATTTATTCACAAGAGAACAGTTAGAAAATGGTGCTGTTATATTTTATATACTCGGTGTTATTTATATGTTTGTCGCATTAGCGATTGTTTGCGACGAGTTTTTCGTGCCTTCATTGGATGTAATCATCGAAAAACTAGATATAACTGATGATGTAGCCGGTGCTACATTTATGGCAGCTGGTGGTAGTGCACCAGAATTATTTACAAGTGTTATCGGTGTATTTGTATCATTCGATGATGTTGGTATCGGTACAATTGTTGGTTCCGCTGTATTTAATATTTTATTTGTAATCGGTATGTGTGCATTATTTTCAAAAACGGTATTATCGTTAACATGGTGGCCATTATTTCGTGATTGCTCATTTTACAGTGTTAGTTTATTGATTTTAATTTATTTTTTTCGTGATAATTTAATTTATTGGTGGGAAGCATTGGTGCTATTTTTCATTTATATCGGATACGTTGGATTCATGAAATGGAATCAACAAGTGGAGAGATGCGTTAAAAAAGTTGTCTACAAAAATAAGGTGACTCGTGTTCGAAGCACTGATCAACTAATGCCTGCAGTAAGTAGTTGGGAAGTTTTGCATGCAAAGTATTATTTCAGTTTTATTTTTATTTTATAATTTTATAATTTGTTTTCTTTTTTTTTTTTTTCAAAAATTTTTTAGTTTTATTTTAGAAACAGTTTTTAAATCCTAAATTTTAATTTGTAAATATTTGTACACTTCAAATTTTTACATTATTGTCGGTCTAAAACAAAAAACAGCAAAAAAAATTAAATGAAAGTTTTGCTATTTTAAATAAAACTTTAATTATTTATAAAAATGCGGCTACGTTGAGAAAATATAATAATTTATTCTATTTAAATACAAAAAATTATAAAAAAGTTCTCCTATATAAATCCTTTGCCACAATATAATTAAAAAAAATAACGGGATGATATGTGTGTACACATAGGTGTATAAAACCAAAATTGACCCTAATTTAATGTGAATAAATATAAATTAAAGCATACATTTTTATCATTGAATTGAGATATAAATAGGCCAAATGAATTTTATTATATTGTAGGATTTTTTTTTTACTAAAAGTGTACAAATATTTTCACGAAAATTGGTTCTTTTAATTAAATTTAATTTTTAAAATAATTTTAGATGAAAAAAAAAAAAGAAGTTAAATAAAAAGAAATTAATTAATCTTATTACATTTCCAATACTTAAAGTACAATAATATTTTCTTGAACGCATATTAAAAAAAAAACGTCAGCTATATGGGCACAAAGCTTAAAAATCACACACGCCTCTTATAAGGTTTGCATATGCTTTTACCAGTTTACATTAAAATTAAAAATAAATATTTAAAAAACATAATAAAAAAAAATTTATTTGATTTTTTTTTATTGTTTGTTGATTGAAATTTTAATGAGTTTATAGTTTTTTTGTTTTTCGTTTTTTAAGAATTTTGTGAAAATGCTTTTTGGTTTGAAAGAAGTTTGTTTTTTTATTTTGCATTGTTTGATATTAATTTGAATTTTTTTTACATTAATTTTCAATTAATATCGTTTTTTAGTATCATAATTTTTTATATAGGTACATATTTACAGATGAATAAATAAAATTTTAAATTTTTATCTGAAATTATTATGATAGAAAATTAATTCAATCGAATTTAGAAATAATTATTTAAAATTTGAGGAAGAGTATTTTTACATGCATAGATTAGTTGACAATTTTAATAATAACGAGTATTTATTGAGATATAAAATAGTTTATTAAAAAGAAGGATATACATACATATATAGATTTATACGACAGCAAAGAATTATACACATAGGACACCGTTAAAAGTCGATCCACACTATTATCGTCACACACACGAGACGGTTAATAAGTTCGCTAATGAGTAACTTTTATGATGTGTACTCACACAAATTACGTTAATGAGTACTCATTTGAGTTCGTTAACAAGTCAAACCATTATCGCTCGAAAGTAATTTTGGTATGATTCAATCTTAAGAAAGAAATAAAATTGAGGTTAAATGAGTGTTTTTATATTTGATTTTCGGTCCAATTTTTTGTAATAAAATGTTGAGGAGCTCAAACGACATTCTGCAATAATTTTTGAAAAGAAATGAGTGTTATTTCTTTAAAAAGAAGTGCTGCTGCTCGTCTTCCTTCAGCATTTCTTCGCAAAAGCCACTTATGCTTATGGCTCAAAATGCGCTTTCGCTTTAATATTTTTTTCTTTTTCTCAACAGTAATTGATATAAGTAACATATCTGAAGCACTCAAGAAAAAAACTTTGTCACAGTAATCCATTTTAATCAAATTAACTGAATTTTTGACACTTTTAAAATAAATCTTTGTGAAACATCAAGAATTTTACTATAACAAATGTGTACGCGATATAACAGACTCACATGAGATTTTTTTTGTTGTTGTTGACGCATTGACTATAATTGTTAACTATCTTGTATGTGTGACGATAATAGTGTGGATCGACTTTAAAGAATACATATTATACAAATTCATAAAAATTAACATTCACACATGAAAAAAATTAATTAGAGTGTAAACGTAACGTAGCCTTATGTTTAAATAATTTCTAGCAAAATTAATTGATATTTCGATATTTATACCTATAAAACATAGAATAAAGTCTAGACATGTAACATTTTTTATGTAATCTTTCTTCTGAAATAAAAACCATCTTAAGGCCGTATTTAAGCATATGCCATATAGCATAGGTTGCAGACTATGGACCCGCACCACGAGTAGTTTTTTTTTTTGCTTGTTAGAAATACAACCCCCGGTAGGGCTCGCACCACAGGTCGTCCAGCCTAGTGGCCTACAGATCTTAAATACGACCCTGATCGAACTGATAACATTAGCAAATTCATTCATTTTAAAATCAATGCATGTAGAGAAACTACTTGAATTTTTGTTAATTTGTTTTTCTTTGAATTTAGACCAAGAAAAAATCGTCCAAGTTGAAAATAATGAATTTTTTTTTTATTATAATTACTGAACTACTTAAACTTTTATTAAAATAAAGGTATTATTCCCTTAGAAATTATTCATAAAAATTATGTGAAATTATGTACATAATTGAATATTCATATTTTTTGCATGTTCTATGTTAAAATAAGTGTTTATATCCTTATGACGTAAAAGATAAAATATTTTAATTAATTTAAAACTATTAAATAGAGTTAAATTTTTACCTGAGATTTTAAATGATAAATAAAATGTGATGTTATATAATTCTAAAAATTTTGAAAAATTTAATAAATCACAGAAGTTTTCAACAAAATGTAAAATGTACAATATACACACTGATATTTTCGAAATCAATTTTTAAGAAAATAAAGCATTGATTGAAAATTCTAAAAAAAAAAACCTCGAAGATTTCTGCATTCATTTCATTCAATATAACTCCTTCTTCAATATGACTAAAGTTGAAGTGAATTAAAGTAAAAACACCGTGTATTTATTATTATTTTTTTAACAAATATAAACACACCTATGAAAAAATTTAAAATAATAAGTTTTTACTTAATTATTGAAAAATAAAACAAGATTTTGAAATTAATAATTGATTTTTCATAAAATCCTTTCAATGTACTTATACTCGAGTAATTTAACACAATGTCATTTTTATATTTTTTTTATATTTTTTTTTTACGTGATATATTAAATCTACGTAATACGTTAATGTTTTTAAAACACGTCAATCAATAAAAAAATAAAGTGACAATATACTCTTGTGTATAATACATTATATATTTTATACATACATATACATATATATAAATACATATGTATGTATGTACATTTTAATCCCACAGTTTTATTATATAATTGAAATATGAAATTATTAATTTTTAATTTATTTAACTCACGTCAATAATTTATAAAATTTTAATGAATTTATAAATTAAAATAGAAAAATATCAATAAGAACGATTAAAATTAGAAATAGCATTGACGTGGCTACAAGATTTTAATGGAAAAAAAATGTTACTTCTAAAGTAAATTTAACTGAAGATACTTACCTTTTATTTTAAAAATTACATACGTTTAGATAAAGGATGACATATGTCAAAACATCAAAAATCAAAACATAATATTTATGTTGCATTGTGAAAATTATAAATTGATATTTTCCTTTTATATTATTAATTAAGTAATATAAGTCATAAAAAATTGAATAACATTTAATTGATATTGTAATTAATATAATTATGTGTTATTAAAAAATAAGTACATTCAGAAACAAATTTTGATTATAGAAATAAATAATCTACTACGTCAATTACTATAAAAAAAATCAATATACATACATATGTAATGTATTTTTAACGAGTTGACAACTTCCATTATATTAAAATTTCCTGTAAACATATTTTTTCTAATGGAAAGTTACAAGTACTGTGAATCTACATAGACTTTTTTAATACTGCTGGGCTGTTGCCTAATCAAAATTAACAGCGAAAGTTTTCCCTGACACCAGTCCCCAGCCCTCTAAACTTCAATTAGTAATTTTCAATTCAAGTCAAATAAACATTTTTATTTGCTCATTTTACGTTAACGCTTAATATTGGAGCGTCAACGTGTTATGTTGGCACATCGACCATTTCACGACAACGAGTCAGCCAACCAAATAGCCACCAAATGACTAACTATATTATTTCCCAAAGATAGAAAAAATTTCAATAAATAATACGCAGAATTTTTAACCTTTATGTAGCAAAAAAGGACTTTTAGAAATTGAAAAGTTATGTAAAATTACTTGAAAAATTATTTTTATTGGAAAAAGTTTTTTAAATATTTTTTTTAATAATAAAAAAAAAATGAGCGTTGAAAATATTTTTAAACTTTTACATACATACATACATATTATGTATATAGGTAGTAAGAAATTTGAAAAACTTTCTAATTTCTAAAACAAACAATTATTTTTGATTGAAATATTTTCAATTACATTAAAGTTACAAAGAAAAAAACTTATACGATAAAATTTTTGTTTTAGAAACATTTTAATTAATTTATAAGAGAAAAAAAAATAATCAAAGACAAAAATCAATAATTGATTTAAAAAATTTTCAATAAACTGCATTTATGTACATAATAAATACTTTTACTTTTATGTTTTTAATAAATTTATTCAATGGTCATACATCCATTAAATAATTTGGTTTTCACCATATTGTATGTAAAATACATAATCATCTGCAAATATAAAATATTTATTGTTATTCACATGAAATAAGTAATTATTATTATTTTTTTTTATCAAAATTTTATAGCTTTATAATATAAAATCCTTCTGCAAACAATGTAAGATTACAAAGTCACCAGTGTATACTTACATTAAATGATGCAAAATAAAATAATAATAATAATGATGGTGATGATCATAAGGATTGATGAAGATAGGGCAGTTATGGTTTTAAAATTTTGCGGTTATTTTTATATAACAACGAATAATGACTATAATATGATGTGCATAATAATGATAATGAAGTAATAAAAGATATTTAAATTTAAATTAAGACTCATTTTTGTTTTTGTTTGCAAAAATTTTCAAAAAACTCAAATATGTATGTATTACGTGCATTCAAATCGTGTTTGTATACATATATAAAAATAATCAAGTGAATACATTTCTAGTTTACTTACAGTTTGCTTTTTATTTACCCTATACATTTGAAATTAATTCGTAAAATCATGATATCCTTGTCGTAATATTCAAATATGATATCTATATAACATTAATTTCAATAGATAATGTTTGTATTGAATCTAAATCTAAAATATTGACATAATGCAGTACAAATGTAAATTTACTTAATATTAAATGACATTTTCGGATATTATAATATAATTTTCATATATGTGCTAATTTTTTGATAGCATTGAAGATAAATTTTCAAATTTTTACACAAATAAAAACAAACTCTAATGAAAAATCACTGATTTTTATTTACTATTCCTTTTTTAATATTTTATAATATGAAAGCTATACTAAATTCAGGTTTTAATTGAATTTTACAATATAATCAGAGTACATACTTTAAAAATTAATGATTAGATAGAAAATAATTAGAGCATTAAAAAAAATGTATCCTAACATTTATTAACATTAAGTAAATATTTTTGAAATTCAAGGATCAATTAGGACGATGTTTTGTAAGTTTTTTTTTTTTTTTCATTTTAAAATTAACATTGGCATATGTATTTGTTATGAAAATATTGTGGTGAAAATGGTACCAAATATTCGACTAGATTTGAATTACTATTATTTCTAAATGAAATTTTTCAAAAGAAAATACGGATAATAAAAAATTGGAAATTACTAATGGGCAATTCTCTGCGAAGTGAAACCTCTTAGTAAAAATTTGAAAATTTAAAAAAGTTATAACTGATTGTAAACAATACATCTAATTATGATTATTCTTTCAAACATAAGAGAACAAACCTATCTAAATGATTCAATCAATTTACAATCAAATAATTCGCTATAATACATAATAAATTTTTACCTGTAGTCTGCGTCACCAGGAATTTTGTTGTTTTTTGATAATGAAATACAAATCTATTTAAGATACTATTGAATACCAATCAAAGAATATACCTTCTACCATAAAACCATATACAAACATTTCAAAATATTTGTTGCATTCAATTCGCAGAAAATTTTAATGGAAAGTGAAAAAGTACATTTTTTGTTTTCTTGCGATGTAGTCTGCGTTACATCTGTTAGAGTTAATAACACAAAACCAGTGTTATAAACATTCAATTTTATTTTATGTATGATATATTAAGACATTAGCGTATTGATCTTAAATATTGAAAATAATCTTTTCTTAGTACAAGTTTATGAAATATACGTTAAAACGTCATACGATGTAGTCTGCGTTACGTAGAGAATCGCCCTAATACGTTTTTAAAGAGTAAATTTTTCAGTTATAGAAATTTAAAAAAAATTACTTTTACAAAGGAATCTCTTAAATAAGAATTCAAATTTTTTAAAAAACTAAAAAAAGTAAAATTGAAAAAAAAAAATAAGAAGTTATTTATTTTCAATCACGTAAATTGATTTTTTGAAATTTTTTTATTTAGGTATCTGTATCTACTACATAATACTCATTTATAAAATGCAGTTAGTGAGTAAGTTGAATTTTTTTAGTATATCTATCTTTAAAAGACAATTTTTTTTTAACATTTTGGCTTTTTTCTTTGTTATCATCAACTGTACTGTGTTCTATTTAAATACTTTGAAAGAAAAGCAATCTTCTTGATTCAGATAAAAAAATATATATTGCAACTGAATTATAAAATAAGACTTTTGACATTTAAAAAAAAAATATCTTAGAGTATAAGTAAAGTAATCTATCCATGTTGCATTTACTTGGCAGATAGAAATTATATTTGTTTCTTTTTCAATTATATTTTCTTGTAATGTTACATTTCATTTTCTCTTTTTCTGGTTGTTATGTTTTTTTTTTGTTTTTTGTATTCGTTCCTTGTATACATTTTATACAGAATGACATCCTATTAAATCCAATTGGATCATAGGATATACCTTTCAAAAGCTTTACTCTTCTTCTTTACACTTCATCCTTAAAAAAAAAAATATACATACATATATGTATATACAAAACAAAATGTATATATAGAGAAGTAAAAAAACAATACAGCAATATTTTTTGTTTTGCTTGATTTTCATTTTTCATCTTTTTGAAGAAGAAAAAAAAACACGCATACAATATCAAGTATCATTTTATGTATATATATATGTATATGTGTATACGTAAAATTCATGAATAATGCACAACTCTTAAAGGCTTTACAATATATCCTCAAACCTTAAGATAATGGTACCTCTTTTTCCACTTTTTTGTTCTGTTTTTGTTATATAATAACAAGTGTGTATATGTAGTTGTTGTTTTTATATATTATTATTATTATGTTATAAGTACAATGTCCTTGTACTGTCTTTTTATTATTTTTTTTTCTCTTTACAAAAAAAAACGTATAATTATAAAAATCGTATAATTTAAAGATAAAACAAAAAACTATACACACACTACATAAAACACGCAAAAAGTGTACATTTTATTTTTGAAAAGTTAATACGGTGATGGCAACAGAAAAGAAAAATAAAAATTTTGTAATACGTGTGATAAAATACAATCAAAGCTTTCTTGAGGAAAAGCTTTAAAACACACGCAAACAAATACATATGTATATATACAAAATATACTCGTAAGTATAAAAAATAAAAATCCAAAAATGAAACCCAGTAGAATAAATGGATTCGATTCTAAGGAAATCAATTCGGAATGTAGTAAAAAGTAATCAATTGATTACTGTTTTGATTACCTGTAATGCAGTGAGAATCAATTGATTTCTGTTCTGATTACCTGTAATGCAACGAGAATCAATTGATTTCTGTTCTGATTACCTGTAATGCAGTGAGAATCAATTGATTTCTGTTCTGATTACCTGTAATGCAGTGAGAATCAATTGATTTCTGTTCTGATTCCCTGTAATGGAGAAAAATAATATATAAAAAGCTAATAAACAAAAAGACGTAATTAGCATTTTAAAAATTTTCCATTCGTCATCGACAAATAATTGTTGCGTATTATTAACTTAATAGAAACAATTATAACAACATTGCATTTTTAGTTTATCAAAAACTTTTGTATGTGATGGTTTGAAGTGAAAAGAAGTGAAAAAATTAAAAATTAAATAAAAAATATAGGTAGCAGTGAAAAGTATATATAAAAAATAAATTATAATAACATTTTCAAAAAAACTAGTATTTGTATAATAAAAGGTAAGTTTTAGATAATAATATAACAAAAAATAGTGTTAAATTTTTGATTTTTATGAATAATTAGAAATTTTTAATCATATTAATTTTCATACTTTTTCAGAGGCGTATGATGAGAACAACTACATAAAAGCACTCCGCAGCTCTTTTCATCTGATAAAATCCAGAATTAATAATAATAATGTGTATACATAAGTACTTAAGATTTTTAAGATATATTTTTTTCCTTTGTTTTTTAGTTTTAAAAAAAAATTTCTTGAGTTATTTTAGTTAAATTTTTGCTATTAGGTTGAAAAAAATGTTAAGTTAAGAATACTTAATTAAATTCTTCAATAAATGAATTTAAAAATTTAATTTGCTTGGATTTTATTTAACCCCAAATATATTACATGTATTCGATTCAGAATGCATTCCATCTAATTGATTCAGAATGCATTCCATGTATTCGATTCCGAACGCATTCCATGTAATTGATTCAGAATACATTTCATGTATTCGATTCAGAATGTATTCCCTGTAATTAATTCAGAATACATTACATGTATTCGATTCAGAATGTATTCCTTGTAATTGATTCAGAATGTATTACAGGTAATGCAGATGGGTAATCAATTGATTACTGCCTATGACATGCCAATGTTAAAGTAATGCATTCTTTATGTGTTTGGTAATCCAAAGTAGAATCGGTCCGGAATCAATAGAATTTATTCAGAATTAATTTCGAATAAATTCTGTATTCTACTGGGAAGGTATAGATACATATACATATATGATTGTGTATATGAAAAATTTATCCTTTTTCGCGCATTAAACACACACACAGACCATTGAATCACACTTAAAAAGTTTTCTGAATATACAGAATGGAATGTTGATGAGTAAGTGGGTAGATTATGGTTAGTTGGGTTATATTTAAAAATAAAAAAATTAAATAAATAAATAAATATGTACATTCCTATACATAAAAAAGTATATGGGAATATTTATTAAAGCTAGCTTCTATAGAATTTGAAAAATTGAAGAGTTTCTTTAAAATCAAATGAATAAAAGGTTTTTTTTTTTTAAATCAATCCTCTTGAATTAAAATCCTCTTTAACTGAAAAAAAAAATTCAATATCTGATTTATCATTTTAAATGAATTGAAAAAATAAAATACAACTATCAAGGATGTAAAAGAATAATATTGAGTGAAATTTTTGTTTTCGATTATTGAGTTTCTTTCTTTGGTTTTTCATGCTTGCCATTTAATCATACTTTGTTTCTTCACTTTATTTTAAACCTTTTTTTCTTCATAATTTTTTATTATCATTTTTATGTAGATAACTTTTCTTTTTCTCGAAAGAATGTGAGTTTTAGAGAAAAAAATGTGATGAAAAAAAATATTTATGATGAAAAATCGGTGACAGCTTTGAATTTTTTCTTATACTCAATATTGTCTTTCTTTCAGGATATAAAAAATGTTTTTATATATATGTATTTCCTCACATTTTTCATATTATTTTATCATATTGTGTGTATCATTCATGTTCTGTACATATTTTGCATTGCTTAAAAGGATCTTTTATTGCATTACTTATAAGTAATATTATCATCATTGTCTCAATGTCTTTATAATATCATATAAAAAGAAAAGAAAAAAAAAATAAGGAGGGAAAAACAAAAAAAAATAAAATGATAATTTTTGAATTCTCATATGGAATCTCAATTATGCGACATATGTGTATACATGAAATGGCTTCTTAATACATTTTATATAGATTATCATGGTATTCTTGTTGTATATAATAAACTTTTTTTTTTCTACTTATATATTCATTTCATTTATTGTACACATTCATGCGTGTCATATATTATATTATATGGAATTATAATCTACATATTCTGTATAGAGAATAATATAAAAAAACAAAAATTGTTTATGTGGATTTTTCCTTCATATCGACATGTACATATAAAATATGAAATACATACATACTTTCTAAAGTCTTAATCTTTTCTTTTTTTTTTTTTCATTGTTTTATGTTAAAGCTTACAGTATATCCTTTATTATATTTTTATGCTATATAAAATTTCATATTTCATAAAAGGAAAATAAAGTGAAATGAAAAAAAATGATATAAAAAGTCTTATATGAAAAATAATAAAATTAAATGAAAAATGTTTTTTAAATAAGCCAAATTAATTTAAAAGAAAAATTTGTATATATGTAATTTTTTTAATAAGATTTATTATTTAACAAGATTTTCATAAAAAATTATGCATTATTATATTCATGTCACGTGTAACATGTGTATATGTATATACATTGCATTGTATTTTCATTTAATATGGTTTCAGTTTATAGACTAATGTTATGAAAATAACGAAATCTGAATATGCTAATATGAGTTTATTTTTGTTTTTATTATAAATTTTAATTTAACTGAATATTAAAAAAGACATTATATACTTAGAACAATTTTTTAAACATTATACAAGCATCCTTATATGACTATAAATATTTCTATTGTATATACAAAGTTTTTAGCTTATGAGAATAAATAAGAAGATAGAATTTTTCATGTTACATTGATAAATAGTTCAACTTCACCAATTACAATTGGATTCTGTATTTATTCTTGAAACAATATTTAAATATAAATTTTCTAGTAGAATTTATTATTAATATTTTATTAAAATTATCAAAATTTTTCTCTTTAATAAAAAAAAAAAAAACGGAATTTAATTTTTTTTTTCAATATCCTTAAAATTTATTCAAAAGTATTTAATAAAATATTTAGAGGTAGAAAGTAGAAACCATAATTAAATTTCCTTATTTATAAATATTTTATACAAAATAGTTTATTTGAATAAACCTTTGTATATAACAAAAATAACAAAATATATACATATGTAATAAAAAAGTCATACATCAAGAAAATATTATCCTTTTTGAAATTCGACCAACCCATTTAACCACACCAAATTTTTGTTTTAACTATTTTATAAAATTGTAAAGGAAAAAAAAAAAATAAAACAAAACAGAATTCCTATCGCGTATATATTCGGAATACATATATATGTAAATATAAATTTTCATATAAATACAATAGGTACTATACTATATAATAACAAAAGCATATACATACATATACAAAAAATATTCATATACACACGTATTTTGCAAATGATTTATTACTATGATTCTGTATCCTGACTTAATTATTTTAACAAAAACAGAATAAAATGATTTATAGTTTTTTGTTGAATATACGAGAATTTATACTATTTTAACTCTGCTCTGGTACAAAACATACATAATATATATTTCAATTGAATATAATATGTGTGTGTGTGTATATGCATATATATATTTATTTCTGTGTAATGTAGCTTACAATGTGTACTTGTATATGCTTCAAAATTTAAATTATACTTACATATACATATATCGTATAATATGCATATTGCTTTCAATTTTTGTATAAATATGTTTTTTTTTATATTTATGAGTATACCGTTACATTGAAAATTATTCATTTATACTTTTTGTATAAAACAAAAAATGTTGTTATTTATTTCAATTTTAAAATATGCCAAGGCACCTTTATGAATGAAACCAAATTCTATAAAAATAATTTTGAAAATAATCAAATGATAATTGTTTGTACAAAAACAATGGAAAGATTTGAAATATGTAAATTCCATTCCATGTATTTACTATTTTTTTTTTTTTAATATTGAAAAATAAATTAAAATATTAACTTTCAATTTTTCTAATAAAAAAAAAAAAAGAAAACATTAAGGTTCTCTACTTCCATTATTTTCCAAAATATGTTCTTCTACACAAATAAATCAAAATACGCAAAATCTCAAAATTAAAATACTACTCTTTCTTAATATTTTTGAACAAATAAATATAAAAATAATAACTGTAATTATTTCATAATGACATTTTTTTCTACACTAAATTATAAAAGTCAATTATACAAAATATAATATTATACTTTTTAATAAGTACAAGTACCTATAGATTTTTCTTTTTTCTATCGTCCTGTTCTTCCACTTTTTTTTTTCTTCTCATTATTTATTTATAAAAATAAATTAAAGCAAAAATAAATTATAAATTTATGTATTGGTTTATGATATTTTATTGTAACCAACCTATATACACATATGTACTATACATACATACATTCATATACTTAGAACACTATATATTCATTTGAAATAAGGAAAAAAAAATATATAAAGAAAATTTAGAAAATGTCAAAAAACATGTTTAGAAATAATTTATCACGTAATGGTCACTTTCAGGACACAAAATATTATATTAAATTTAATATGAAAAAATAATAAAGAAAAATAAATAGGAGAAAGAAAAAAGTAGAAAGTAAAAAAGAATAATGAGTAAAAAAGTTGTTTTTTCTTCTGTAATATTTACAAGTACAGGAAATGGAATAAATAAATAAAAACAAAAAAAAAGTAAGTAATAAAATAACCTGAAGCATAATAATTGTATTATATAAAAATTAATTTTTCATGAAAAAGAATGAATATAGCATGTACCTACATTTGAAAATCGTGAAATCATTTCGATATGAAATTCATAGTCAAATTAATAATAATAATAATTATGAATATTTATAAAAAGAAAAAAAAAGAGAATTAACTAAATATGTATTTGTTTTAGAACATAGTTTAATAATTCTATATTTAAATCTTTTGAAAGTCAAAAAAATTATAGTGGCAGCATTAACAGACGATAGCTATTTTATTTAATAAAAATTACAAAATATTTTTTGAAATACTTCAACTAAAATATCTTTTTGAAACCATGACCATTTCGAAATTTTATGATTGAAATTATAACCAGTAAAATAAAAGTTTCCTATGAAAGCGGTTACAACTCGAACCGAACCATCAGAACTATTCAACTATATGGTTTTGAAAAAGCTCTCATCAAAGGATATAAAGTGAAATTTTTTAGAAAATTAGTTAACCACTTTTCGTTTAGTTTTATTTCTATACAGAATTAAACTTTTTTAAATTATGTAATTTTTTAATTCAAATTATTCGACAGAATAGATGATGTATAATTGATTGATGAATGTAGAATTTGCTCAGATTATCATACAAAGTATTTGTAAACAGGAAATTCAATAAATTTGGCTTGTTAAATTCCTAAATTCGTTTTTAATTGATTGTTACATTCTCAAAATCTTTTTTTTTTTCTAAAGTTAAATCATCACGTTTTTTCATTTCAATATCTCGAATGTAAAGCTTTAAAATTTCAAATAAAAAAATTAAATACTATTCGAAGAATTGAAAAATTGAAAAAAAAAACAACTACAAAAATCCTCGTCAATCAAAATCAAATGGATGAAACTTAAATTTGACATATTACCTATAAGTAATTCTAAATATAAAAATCCATAATTGAATATGAAAGATATGTACGTTAAATATTTGAAAAAATGTCAAAAACAAATTATCTTGTGTCTAAAATTTTTATGAGTTATAAATTTTATCTTATCAAATAAAATATTTATATTTAAAAAAAAATAAAAATTACTTTTAAATTAAATAATTTAAAGTTTTTCAACTTGAAAATTTCAAATTAAAATAATTATAATTATTATTATTATAAAGTGCACAATCATTAAAAAAGAAAAAAGAAAATAGGAATATTAAAACTTTTAAGATTAAGTTTCATAAAAGTTTTTTTTTTTTTTAAATTTTAGTTTTGAATTATATCAAGTAAATTCTAAAATTTTCAATTTTCTGCCCTGATCACTTTTTTAATATTTATCATTCCATGAAAAACTTTAATAATACTTTAATTAAACTATGTTCTAGAGGTGTGGTTAAGATAATATATGTGTAGCTAAAAACTTCAAGTTAATTTCTTTATACATACTCATACATATACCATGCAATATAATACATACATATACATACATATTATGTACATGTATAAATATTTATGTTTTTCTCCAAAAATATATTAAAAGTAGAGAAAATTTTCCTAAATCAATTGTAGAAAAATTTAATAGGTCACATTTTCATTCTAAAAAGTACCATATACACTTATATGTACATATAGTATGTATGTATTCTATGTACATACATGGTTTCATTATCTATTTTTGTTGAATTTGAGATCATATTTATGAAGACTTTAATGAAAATTTCAATTATAATTGAATATTTACGAGTAGTAGCAAACATTATTTTACATACTTACATATTATAACTTTAAAGTAGAAGCACGTACATATATCCGTATTGGCGGATATATCACATATGTTGTCATCATATATTATATGCTGACTCAAATATAATTATTTAAAATACGGGTTCCTACTTTATTTACATACTTTTTATATTTATAATATACGTGTACCTGATAACTAAATACAGTAAACGCGTCAGTACACTAAATGTACTACTATTTTAAGCATCATTAGATATCATGAATATACATAATATTAAATATCTCTTGTATTTATTCAGCTACTAGATACTCTAAATGAAAGGTTAAATCAAGAAAAGTTTCATTACAATAATTTGTTATGTAAAAATAAAAATATAAAAAGGAAAATTCATTTAGTTTTCTAATGTTAACTTTACATAAACTATAAACCCAAAAATTTGATTTGATATCCTTTTTGAAAACATTTAATTTTGATATGAAAGTATGAATGTATTTATCATAATGTTAAATAAAAAAATTAAATTAACAATGTTCAATCTGATATTACTTTTATTAAAGTAAAATTTGTCCTTATCATGTTGGTATCACTTTGAAGTGCTATACTTTAATTATCGATCCATTTACATGAGAGTACCTGTATCTTTATAATATATTTGTTTTCTTTTCTCTTTTGTTGTTTCATAGATGAAACGATATTTTTACAACTAATTTTTTCCAAGTACATACTTCATTTATACTTCAATTTCTATTGGAGAGATATCAATTAAATATTAATTAAATTATGGTTCATTTTAATCAAAAACAAAGGACCTTTGAATTTGTGTGAGTATGACACAAGCAAAAGTGAATATTTTTTATTTTTTTTAAAAATAAAACTTTTTACGGTTTTTACTATATTTTAGAAATTCAAATTTAATGAAAATTAATTCTAGCTTAGCTTTGCGTAATCGCCATATCAGTGCGTTAATGCATTATGTCTGCGCGGCTATGTATTTTATTTGGTATAAAAAAAACATTTACTCATTTGTTTTATAAAACTTCATAGCGAGACTAGGATTCCGGCTCGAAAGACGAAAACTGATTTCATTACCCTATTTTATTTTTAAATTGGCATCTATGTATGTGAATTAATGCTTTATCTTTTTTCGATTCAAATACCCACCATTTAGAGATCTATGTATTGTACTTGTATGTGTATCTATACCTATATATTATCTAAGCATTTTATTATACATCTTTTAACTATTGTTTATCTAATTTCTATTATTTTTACTCAAGGACATTCTTGTATATATTTATACGCACATATGTAAACAAAAGCAGTAAAAGCTTTTCTTTTTTTCCTTATTTTTATTTTCTTCTGTGTTTTTTCTTTCTCTTTATATGTACTTGTACATATACATATATCTTTTTTTCTTCAAAACTTTTTTTTCTTTATGTTTTTCTTATTTTTTTTTTTTTCATATTTAACTTTTTGAAATATTTTATAAAATAAAAAATTGAAGCAAAAATAAAAACAATAATTTCATATGCTTATCCTTATGTAGGTACATACATTATGTATGTATCACATCATATACACTTGATTTTATATAGAATCCATGTTTTTACGCATATGTGTACATTTTTATTTTATTCTTTTGTTTTTGTTTTAAATTTATTTTAATACAAATTTTAACACAAGTATTCTTTTAATTTTTTTTTTATTTCTCAGTTTAATGTATAAAATATCACAATTTATCCTTTTTCTAAAGAGAAAATCTATTATACAAAGTTTTTATACAACAACAACAACAAAATGTATGTTATATGGAAGACAATATATGTATGTATAGTGTAATGTATATGTAGATATGTATATCCTGTTAACCGCATACATGTGATAGGTACATAAAAATTTAAAATGCTTACACGTACCTACTCGATATTTTTACACTTCTTTTACTATATACATAATGTATCTCTTTATACACCCTACATATTGTGAACAATAACATAAACTTATCGTTTATGCAACATATGGTCGCCATTGAATGTAATAACATTTTTCCATATTACTTATGTATATAAAAATTAATTATAAAAAAAAAAAAAACAATATGTTTTAGGTGCAAGAAAAAGTTGTAATCTGTGCATAAAATAGTTAACTTGCGCCTCATAAAATTCATCTATTCAACTATTATAATAATTATATTATTCACAGGACGACAACGTACTACACATTTATATTATACACACTTTTACCTTTATCATTCTTTTCTTTTGTCTTCTTGTACTTTTTCTTCTTCTATGTTTTTTTTTTTTTTTTTAGTTTGTATAATTATACCAGCACAGGTGTATATGAAATATAAACAATGAAAGCTAAAATTTAAAATAAATAAAACAAAGCAATGAGAATAAAAGCATAGAAACAGAAAACTTTACACATTATGTTCACTTTGTTTTTTTTTTTTTTCAAATTCTAACATGTTGAGTAGGTGCGAATAAAAAAGGAACATTTTTTTTTTTATTTTACGGATTTTATATAATATTTGTAACAAATTTATAAAAGGACTTCCGTTTTATGTTACCTTTATTGCTTTATTTTTATATCTAAAAACCTAATGGTGAAAATTGTTTTCTCATCGTGCTCTTTGAAAATGTTATAGGAAAGTAGGGCAAGCATATAACGAATATCCTGTTAGAATTTAAAAAAAAAAAAGTAAAAAAAAACGTAAAAAATGAAGAAAAACGTTAAAACTAAAGAAAAAAAAACATAAAAGGTTAAAGGAAATGTAGTAGAAGAAAGGGTAAAAGCATGATACATTAAAGCAAACAAAATTAAAATGAAAGCAAAAAAAAAATATACTATAATAAAAAAACATTTTCGTGATAACTTCCAAAATGCGTTTTCATTGGTGTTTTTTTTTTTTCTTCAATCAAATAAGGATTACCAAATATTTCAATCTATGTGAAAAATATACCTTGAATGTTCATGTACATACATACATATATGGTTGATTTAATTGGTTACGGTGCTTATATAACATCTAATTTCACACCTTTTACTTTTTTTCGCCTTTTTTCCTTCAAGTGTTATTTTAGCAGTAAAACATATTAAATGTATAAAATTCAAACAATACAGTTAAAAAAAATTACATATATAAATGTATATTATGTGTATTATATTTTCTCATGTAAACACACACATTACAATCTACACTACAATTATACACTTTTCATTTTATGTATAAATTTATTTACTATTTTTTTATGTTTTTTTTTTATTTTACCTCAGGAAAAGATATTCATTTTTCTTTTTTCTTTTAAAAACAACAAATTTCAAAATACTTACTTTAACGAATTGCTTGACCTGATTATGTACTACTGTTTTATAAGTAGCGATTTTCTTTTACCTTTTACATTTTAACTATACAATTTATACCCTTGAGTATTGAAACGATATCTTTAACAAGTACATAGAAAAATGTGATGTATTAAATGATTTTACATGAAGATTAGGATTATATATAGGTACTATCAAATGTTATAATAGATTTTATTTTTTATTTGAAAAAAAAAAAAACAAAAAAAAATGTTAAAGAAAAACGAGAATGAAAAATCAGAGGTATTATATGTAAGTAATTTCTGTCAGTAAAAAGCCTATAGTTAATGTTTTCTTTTTTTTTTATTTAAATTTTTTTTTTTTTTTTGGATTAAGAATTTGGATAAATGTGAAGATTGAGAATAGATATAAAATAAAATTTAACCCTCAAAGCTCCAAGACAGTAGTTTACATGTTCGTATGATTAAGTATAAATTTTTATTTTCTTATTTTTTTTTATAACTAATAAATTAACAAAGTAATTTTACATAAGTTATAGTTTTAATGATGGCAGAAAAAAAATAATGATTTAATTTTAGAAACTGATTCAGTACATTTTATTTAGGAATTTTTTAAATTCGATTTTTTTTTTAATTATAATTCAGTATCATGCACATTAAAATCCTCAAAATATTAATCGTAAACTATAATTGAATTTTAAGCTCTTTTAGATTTTTGAATATTTTTTTTCTCATTTATTCATATGTGAAAAAAAAATGAATTAATTCAACAAAAAAAAATATATAACTTTAAAAAGCTAAAAAATAATAATAAATTTATTATTATACAACTCAAATTATGTATTTAAGAATGTAAAAAGAAATAAAAAACTGTATTATTTCTTTGATGTCAAAATACATGTTTCTCAAGGGTGCCATATATCATTTATGTATATATCATTGAAAAAAGATAAAAAAAATATATATTTTTTCGTTTATTTATTATGTCTTCCGGGTACTTTTGTAATAATCGTATATTGAATGAGTTGATAAGAAATTTTATCTTAAAATGTTCGATATGTAGTATGTATATATGTATTTATAATAAAAGATTCTCAATTTTTTATATATGTATACAAAATACAATTGACAGGAACCATTCAATATTATGACGTAAAGAAATTATATAAAAATATAAATACATATATTCATAACAAATATTACAAAACACATACATATGTATATATGTATCTTCTTTTGTCATTGAGATATAAATATATTTATGTATATTTGAGAATTGAAATTATAATTTCTTATCTGTACTATGTATGTTATATGTATAAAATATATCTTATTAATGGTAAAAAGTTATACAAGAATACACACATATTGATAATAAGTATTTTATATAATATCCTTTCTACTTAATCGTATTACAAGGAAAAAATTCACGAGAATTTTATCTGAATTAGAATGACACTCTTTGATAAGAAAAAAAAATATGATTTTTTTTTGTTGAAATGTGACTAAGACCTTTGATTCTTATTCTAAATTTGAAAAAAAAAAAAATGGTATGTACATAATATAAAGGTACTTGATTTTATTGGAAAAATTTGAATGATTCAAAAGAAATATACATACATATGTACATATAATTTGATGGGAAAATACATACATATACATAAGTAAATAAGTATTTAAAATAAATTGCCGAAAATCCAAAATACTATAGAAAAAAATTTAGTATAGAAAAATTTGTTTTTCCAAAGCTGGATACTATAGCACTTACTTTATTATTAAAAAATGAGAAATATACAAACAATAAATAAATCGATAGCAGTATAAATCTTTTAATGAATTTCCAAAATGAGGAGCTACTTTTCAAAAGGCAACATGTCACAATTACATGATTTTGAGAAAAAGTCGAAAAACTGCTGCTCAGTTATTGAAGGCTGTGAATTAAAAACTTTTGATTGGTTTGAGTTTTGATTCATTAGAAAGAGTAAATTCCTTTCATTCGCTGATCCTGTGTTCCTAATCTAAAAGTTATTCAGTATTTCATTTTGGACTTGTGAAGTTTTGTCGCGAATCAAGAGACTTGTTTCTTTTTGAAGCAAATTTAAAAAATAATACTGAAATAGTTTTTACAAAATCCGTTTTTTATTCCACATTTTTTACGGAGTTAATTAACAGTTATATTGAACCGTTCCTATCACGTTAAACAAGAGTGATAGCAATAAAAAAAAAAAACACTTTAAAATACACGAAAACTAGGTTTTGTTCCGTTTGAAAAAAACGATGGACATGTCTCTATTTGATTCAACCATTCTAAGTTACATGTATTTGAAGCAAAAACTTGATTACAATCCACAAAATAAGTCCAATACAATGCTATTTTAAGCCAGCTTGAATGTTCATATCATAGCTATCCTCCTTTTCAAAACAATTCTGCAGCTATTTTGAAAAAGGATTGCAATGGACATGTTGCCTTTTGAAAAGTAGCTCCTCAAATATGAAACATAATTTTTTTTTTTTTTACAATTTTCATTATTTTTATGCCAAAATCATTTTTTTTCTTGATTTTTCCTCCAACCAACTGTTCTAAATTATTCAGTAACATTTACTTTACTTTAAAAAAATTGTGTTAAAAAATTTTTGTTTTCTAATTAAAAATAATTCAATAATATTCAGACTTGAATTCCTTTTATTCATATTTTCTTGAAACAAATATTTCTCCATCAACATTCTTGTGGTTATCCTAAAGTTTTATTAGTTTATGCATTTCATTTTAACATTTTCACATACACATATGATTATATAAATGTATGAATTTATCTTTTTTGTTTTTTTTTTCTTTTTTTTAATATCAAAATGACACCACACATATGTATTTCTATTTTACTCATTTATCTTTTCACATATTTTTTTTTATCTTCTGTCTCCTGTTTGAATATGGTTTAACAATTTTTGAAAAATATCAAAAGAAAGAAAACAAAAAAAAAAAAAAAATGAGACAAAATTAAATTTTTCTTTTTGTTATTGTGGTCTTTACAAAGTGCCAGAATATATTAAATATATTTTTTTTATACAGTGAGCAGATAAAGTGAAGTGTACAAAAAGAAAGAAGAAAAAAACAACAGGATAATTGCAAATGACTTGATATAAAATAAATATACATGATATTCATATACATATGTACGAATATATATGTACGTATATATTTATATAATGATAAAATATCCTTTGTACATATGTATGTATGTAGATATATGTACTCATATGTACGTATGTATGTATTTATGTACGTATAAAACATTAAAATTTATTCGAATTCATATAAAAGGTAATGTCGGAAAATTTTTTAGTTTCACATCTTCAAGGATATATTTTTTTAAACGTATTCTTTTCGTATATTTTCTATGTTTTTATGTTTTTTTTTTGCTTTTGACTACATTGTTTTTTCAAAAGTGTAAAAACATAAAAGAAGACAATTTGTTCCCATATAGCTTCTGTATTATTTATACAATATGTTTTTCCTTTTTTTCTTTTTATTTTTACCTTTCACCTTTGGACATTTAAAAGAATTTTTCTTACACACGAATTATTCTAACACTCTACGATGATGGTCACTATTGTACGAAAAAAAAAACAAACACATACATATATGTATGGAGAATTTATAATGCAATTGCAATTTCTTTTACATTTCTATATTATGTGTATAATTTTATGGTATTAAAACTACAAATAACTTTAGTATGCTATTATAATATAGATTTTATATACAATCATGTCATACATAAAATGTTTTAATATTAAAAATGAGAAATTTTAAACGTTTTACATATATCACTTCATGATTTTTATTTTTTTTTCAAAATTTGGAGGAAAAAAAAAATTATAAACAATAAAATAAAATTTGTTAGGTAAAACAATGTATAAAAATCCAATACTAATATCAATAAAAATACTCGAAATCGAACAATTTTTCAACTTTATATTGTATATGCTTTTGTTAGAATTAGATAACCAAGTAATTAAAAATAATCAATTATACTAAATCTTATGTGAAAAAAAAAATTAATCACGTTATTCACAAAAAACAATAATCTTGCTAAGTTTAAAAAAAAAACAAAAGTCACACATTTTCTCATTGAAATGCCAAATTAAAAATTTCCAACATCTCCCCCTAGTTCTAACATTTTGTGAAAATCAAAATAAAAAATTAAATAAACTTTTTAATGAGAGTTTGAAATATTAAAAGTTTCTTGTACAACAAATAAAATGGATTTTGATTTTGATTGAAAAAAAAAATAACAAAAAAATGTGACAAAATGAATTTTATTCTTTAAATAGCAAAATTAAACTTTCTGCAGATAGCAATTATTATTAGTTTATAATTATTAAAATTCGTTATTTATAATTAAATAAATTTACATTTTCTGATTGTTTTGATGGAAAATTTCAATATATTTTCATTCACATTAATTTTCTTTTGTATCTAATTTAAAACTTTTATTTATAACATTCACTTGTGAAATTTGTGGTTCCACTGGGTTATTGTTTCGTTTCTTGTAAATTTTATATCCAAAAAATGTGGTTATCATTAGAAATGTAATCACAATAATCGAGGAAACAATCACAATAGGAAGTAATGGAATACTGATAGGTTCTGCTGATGATCTTAAAAAAAAAACCCAAAAAAACATTTTTCGATATGAAATTCATTTAAAAAATTAATGAAAAAAAGATTGGATATCTAAAGTTATACTATATACTTACATTTTACTTTTTTCGTATATAACTGCAATACAAGTTTCATTCTCATTCTGAAATTCATATCCTTCGTTACAATTACAAAATGATGGTGGTACACATGTACCATTTCCACATTCAATTAAACATGTTGGAACACATGTCATATTTGAATTTTCATCATATTCGAAATCTTCATAACATTCACAAATATTCGGTTCAATACAAGTTGAATTTATACATGGTGGATCACAAATTGGTTCACAGTCTGTATCATTTGAATTTGTTAAAATATATCCTTCATAACAATCACATTCATTTGGTCTTACACAAAATCCATTTAAACATGATTCTTCACAAATTGGTTCACAATCACTCGTTGAATTATCTACAAATTGATAACCTGACAGACATTCACACATTTGTGGTGATATGCATTTACCATTTTTGCAAGAAGGATTACAAATTGGTATACATTCTCCAGTTTCTTCCTTGTAAAATTTATATCCTTTATTACATTGACAAACATTCGGAAGAATGCATTCAGCATTTATACAAGGTGGATCACATATTGGATCACAAATTGAAGAATTGTATGTCCGTAATTTAAATCCAGTCTTACATTTACACATTGGTCCAGAAATACAATAACCATTTTGGCATCCATCAGGACAAAATGGTGTACATTCTTTTAAATTGAAATCCCACGAGTATCCTGAATTACAACGGCAAACATCAGGTGCAATGCACTCACCATTTAAACAAGGTGAATGACAAATTGGTTTACACTGAAATATATTATCATCATATTTTTCATATCCTTCTAAACAATGGCAAACATTTGGTGATAAACAAGTTCCATTCAAACATTCTGGATCACATATTGGTTCACATTTGTATTTATCTTTTGTTTGTTTGTATCCTTCAAAACACTTACACTCATCTGGTGCACTACAAATGCCATTAACACATGATTTTTTACATACTGGTTCACATTCTTTACGGCTATCTTTTATGAAAATATAATCTGGTTTACATGCACAAATTTCAGGTGCAATACAAACACCATTAATACATGGCTCATTACATATTGGTATACATTTTCCTGGTTCATCTTCCATATATCCAGGATTACATTCACAAACATCTGGTGCTACACAACGGCCATTTATACATTTTTTCAAACACACGGGTATACATTCTTGAAAATATGGTGACATGCTATTTAAATCATTCGAATTACAAGAACAATTTTCACAATTACAATTTTCAATTATTATTTGATGTGAAATTTGATAACCATTGTTACATGAACATTTTTCTGGTTCAACACATTTACCGTTTGGACATCCAGAAATACATATTGGATCACAAACAAATTTATTTTCACTTTGTATTGCATATCCTTTATGACACGTACATTCATTTGGTCCTGTACATTTTCCATTAATACATTCTTTATAACAATCTGGTACACAAATATTTTCGTGTTTTGTATCCTTGATATAACCTTCATTACAAGTGCAAACATTTGGTGATGTACATTTTCCATTTTGACAACCTTCATTGCATATTGGTTCACATTTAAAATTTGATTCTTCTAAAAATGCATATCCTTCATGACATTTACATACATTTGGTTCAATACATTCACCATTTATACACGGTGGATTACAATCGGGTATACATTCACTTGTTGTCCATTTTTTTTTTTTATATCCTGAATAACATTTACATTCTTCCGGCAATATGCATTTACTATTTATACATTTATTTGTACAATGTGGAATGCAAGTACTAAAAATTAAAAATAAAAACAATATTAAAATATGTTATTGAAATTAAATACATACATAACATGTAAAATTTTGAATTCTTACCCGCTTTCATTTCTGTATCCTTTACAACATTTTGGAACCGATACATGATATGTCTATTATATCAAATACATACAAATAAATTATCCAGAAAAAAAAAATATATATACATATATATGTATATATATACAGTGAAACCTGCGAAAGTTGGCCACTTGCGGTGCAAAAATTTTTGTCTATCTTTGGCAGGTGGCCAACTTATAAGAGGACCTGCAAAAGTTGGCCGGCTAACTTACGAGAGTAGAAGTTTAAAAAACTTCAAATTCAAATTTGATTCATTTCAAATTATTTTATTGAAAAGCTTATAGCAAATCTATAAGTATATATGTACATACATACATATTATACATACATATTTTCACAAATTTACAAACCTAACCTTATGATTTACTAACCTTTTACCTAACGCTATAGTTATCAACTCTTCAAATCACAAATTAACAATATTGCATCATCTTATTATGAACAATGCATAAAATTCGTGTAGCATATGAAACATGTACAAACATGTTCTTCATGAGGAAAAATAAGTATGTACATACTATACACATTCGTTTGGCCAAGTTTCGCAGGTTACTTTACATGAGAAGTGCAGAAAATATGCGAGTTCCAAGATAGGCAGGTGGACAACATACACAGGTATTATACGAGTATTTTGTACCGAAAATTTTTGGTGTCATTGCATATCGGACAACTTTTGCGAGTGCCCAACATACAAGAGTGGCCAACTTCCCAGGTTTCACTGTATTATTTTAGTATTACTTCTATTTTTTCTTTCCAAGATTCTTCTACATCCCAATATGAACACCTAAATTGTTTAAACACATTCCAACATTTTTTTGTTCGTTCAACATCTTTCCAATACGTATACCACCTACTTTTTGTTCTTGTTTCCCTATATAAAAAATGGTAATTTGTATAATTTAAAAAAAAAATAATAATAACTAATTTAATAGAATTTTTCAAGTAATTGAAGAAAAATTTAATTATACATACAAATCATAATATTGACATCCATGCGTTGTCATATGATATTGCAAAATTGTTAAAACCACAATAACCGAAATAATTAGTATTTTTAAAAAACTACTTTTGTACATTTTTTTTTCTTTAAATAAACAAAGTACTTCAATTCAATTATAACAAGTCACAAATAAATAATTTAAATTGTTCATCTGTCGCATTTAAATGAATTTGTAAATTTATAATTTACACAATAGTCACATTTTATCTGGAAATTTTTTTTCTCTCTACAAAAGTGTTAAAACAATAAAATAAAAAATAATAATAATATAATAAAAAGAAATTTTTAAATAATGAAAGTTTATATAGATTAATTTGCAGACTCATATCATCACAATACAATGTATGTATACAATGTTACGTAATTACAAAAAATATTTTTTCTTATCAAAAAAAAAAAAATGTAATTTATAATTTTTATTTTTGGCATTCTGACTCTTCTTACAAATATTTATTGCACTAAAAAAATTCTGAATTAAACTTATCTGAAATTTTGGGTTAGTAGTTACAGAGAACTGTTTTTATGATAAAATTTAAATGGTAATTACGGAATACTATGACAAATTTTTAATATGTAGATTGTAGCTAAATATCTATAATACAATATACATTTACATACTCGGCCTTACTGTCAAACTTTACAAGTTTTCTTTTTTTTTTTTCTGAAGCAAGAATTTTAGTTTTAATTGTATCACAAATTTATATACATTTTTCTGAATTGTTATAACATGCTTTAATTACTCATAATTGTAAGGTGATAATCGTTAAAGTTACGTTACATACAATTATTCAATAATCGTAATATGCACTGTACCTAAGGGATACCTAAAAGGATTGGCCGTTAGGATTATGATAACAATTTTTCAAAATTATAAGTATTATTATGACTAAAATTTATAGATAAAAAATGAAATTTACAAAGTGTGTGTTGAATAAATTAAGATGTATAAATATTATTGTAAACAAAATTTATTCGCTGTGAAATTTTTGAAGCTGCTTGTACACAATTACGTACTTAAATAAAATCAAATTTTTTGTGTTTTAATTTTTAATTTTTTAATTAACTTTATAACAAAATTTTATAACACTATTCATGTGTTTCCGTTAATATTTAAATTGTTCTTATCAAAATTAAGAAAGAGTGTAAACAATATTTTTCACAGAAAAAAATTTTTGGAACAATAAACACGATTCAAAGAAAAAGTGTGAAATTTAATGACATTATGACATGTATAAGATATTTTTGAGTAGATATGTAAAATAAATATTAAAATGTTGAGAAATTATTAACTTTCATTAACAATTTACATTCAAATCTGGGACAAAGAAAAAATTAAAAATTGCATATCAATAGAATATTTTACTATACCAATTAAATTGATCATTAAAAGTTTCGTGTGAATTAAAATTTCACTGAAAAATAATTAATACAAATTAAATAAAGTGCGTTTAAATTGGTTAATTGCTCAATTACACAATGAAAATTTTCACATTAATTTTTATGATAAAATTAAAAAAAAGAGAAAAGAAAAAAACAAAATCATTTTGATGTGACCTCATTTGATTTCACGCAAAAGATTATATACAAATACAAAATCAATGCAAAAAACTCATAAAAATGGCCCACACTTACAATTTCATTATATACCTCATGAATTTTAAACTCATCCTTTTTAACCATATAAATTTTTTTTTTTCAAATTATACTAAACCAACTATATAAAAGCTTTCTGAAACTTTTCCATTTATGCCATTTCACTAATACAACTAAATACCTATTAAAGGTGGCATAACCACGAAATTTTATTATTCTATTTCAAAATAATGTTATACAGAATTTTTCTAAATACATAACTGAAAATCAAAATTTTTATTTTATTCAGTTTTATTTTTCTGTCAACTGTTAAATATTGTACCTTCACATATACACAGGTGTATTGTTACATTAAATTTTTTTTTTTTTTACCTATTTTTTACATCTTATATACATAAATCAGGCAATATGTTATGAATCGACTTTTAAAAATTATTATATTTTTTTTTGTGTTTTTTTTTTTTTTGCTAAGCACGTCATTAAAAAAAAAAAGAAGATAATTGTGTAATTTTTTCGAAGAGTAATTATAATCCTTAAATAAAAAGAAAAAAAATATTTAACGTTCAAGTTGAAAAGCCATGACAAACTGAAAATTTATCTTAAATTATTTTCTTTGAAATAAACCACATTTAATAGATACAGAATACCAGAAGTCATGTATCAAATAACAATATTGAAAAAATAAAATAAAAACATAGGAGTACGTATAATAATAAGGACCATAAATACAAAATCTTCCTCTTGAGAGTCCAATGTTTCATTTTTATTTTTTAGATACATAAAACAGAAATTCTTTCGAAGTTATATAATTTATTTTCTCTACGTGAATAAAAGACGATAAGGTTTAAAAAATTCTTTCAGGATATACAATAAACTTATACTTATACATACATACTACAATAATATTTATGTATATGTACAGAAATTTAAACGAATAAAAAGAAAAAGATTACATTGAATATAAAAATGGCAACAGCAGAAGCTTTCGTCGAAAGTAACAAAAATACGAGTATTTTTAGACAAGGCAACAGCCGCAAAATATAATAATGTGTTAAATAAATACGGAATATATGTATATGTATGTATATGTATGTACAATATGTTTATGTAACTATAATATACAAGATGTATACGTATATATTATAATCATAACAAATAATCAAAATGTACGAAAAAGGATTTTTTTTTTGGCTAACAACAACTGTGAATAAAGTTCTATAACATTAAAAGAAAACATGTATTATACAATGTTAATACAAGGTGACTGAAAAAGGACATGAACTTTTCAAAGTAAGAAATTTTCTTGAGAATATTTTGATTTTTCAAAATTCTGGTGGAAAAAACATCTTGAGCAAATATTCAATATATTGATGCACAATCTCATGAAACAATCACATAAAAAGCCCAGCTGATTGAAAAAACCATTTATGGTCATATGGTTATTATTTACTTGGTTTTGAACAGCCTTACAGCACTTTACAATTTTTGGAAATTTCAACTGTGAACTGGTCATAATTTATGTCTAAAGTGTATTTTTTTTTACAAAACAAAACGAACGACATGATTTTTTCCAAGAAAATTGATCCTTTCTGGGACATCTTGTATATGGACAAACATATACACATAAGATATTTATAAAAAAAAAATATATACCTACAAAAATCTTGTATAGGGACATGGTCACAGCAGGATTGTTTTTTGTTTTTATATTATTTGTCAATTTTGGTTGAATTTTATACATGAAAACCAAAAACATTTTTATATAACAAATAAATGAAAAAATAAAATGTACAAAAAAAAAAAAATCAAAAAAAGACACATTTAAAATAGTTATGTGGATGCGGAATGTGTTATGTGTTGATAATCAAAATGAGTGAATATTTATAGCAGGAAGTGGATAAAAAAAAAATGAATTAACAGTTAAATATTTATGAATGGCAATTATTATAATGTATGCGAAAAACTATAATAATAAATTATAGACATGAAAAAAAAATACATATTTATGCATAATGCACATAACAACTAAAAAACTAGAGAGAAAATAACTAATTAAAAGCTTTTTATATTATTCAGCGTGTAAGGTGCTTCCACAGCAAGTAATTAAATTATTTTTTCAATAGCTAAACTTTCTTTAGAATTTTTACTAGAATGTTTTTTTTTCTTTAGAAAATCGAAACCCAACTATTAAATTTTGTCAAATTCTTTGTTGTATGTACCTAAATATTTGACAAACCTAAATAAAGTAATTAATTGAAAATGAAATGATATCTGAATTATAGTCAAAAAATTTTAAAATATTAAAAAAAAACCAGTTGTATTTGTTTTATTGAAAAAAAACTTTTACAAAAATTTTCAGTCTTCTTCTCTTCATAAAATAGCACAAAGGATCATGATATTTGGCCTCTTTACACAATTTTGTTTAAATTTAAAATAAACATGAATTTTCAAAGTTTTTTTTTCCTCTGTAAGATTTTTTTTTCTTGATTTTTCCTACTTAAAATGTAAACTAAAATCCAAACTCTTATGCAACATTAAAAGAATGCATTTTGCAAAATACTGGAAAAATATTTTCTCTTAAAATTAGGTTATTTCGATTACATTGCATAAACATGTACAATGTACATTAATGTATAGTACATATATGTTTTTTTTTTTCATAAACTTCTATCATTTTTTAAACTAAAAATTTTTTTAATCTCTTGTTTTTTATTTTTGTACTCTTTTACCTTTTCTATTTCTTAATCATTGCTCAAGGTAGATTCTAAAATGAAGCACAATCTTAACCTTTAGTTTCTTGATACAACATCTTCAAAGTTTATATATTTTTTTTTTCTCTCTTATATAATGTCTATTCATATTTAATATTACCTATCACAGTTTATATTCATATTTATTACATGTTTTTACAGTTTAAGCGCACATATGTATGTACATACTTGTGTAAATACATAATATGTATACGATAATTATAAGTCAAAAGATGAAATAGTGATACGAAGAAAAATAAAGGGAAAAAAATGTGAATCCGATGTTATAGACATAAACTTAACTAAACTACATACTCGGAATATTGTAAAGTCTTTAAAAAAAAAAACGAGAAAAAAAGCATGAGAAAAAAAAAGATATTCATTTCTCCTTTATTTTTCTTCTTCCTTTTAATTTTTGATGTCAAGTGCATTTGAATTTTTATCCACATAGGTATATGTAACCTTATCAAATACACTGAAGATACATGATGATATGATATGTTTGCTCTCATATAAAGTATAAAATTTCTATACTCTTTCATAACTATACCTATTCTTATCATTATACTTATGCCTATATGTATACATAATCCGTATGTGTATATTATGTAGTATATGAAGTGAAAAACTTTTTAAAAAAGTACGATACTTTTCAATATATTGCCTCCCGTTTTAATGCTGAGTACATATATGTATGTATGATATGTACATTGTATAAATTATACCTAACGAATACACTCAATGAAAAATACATGATACTTAAAAATTTACAATTGGACACAGATGATTTTTAAGAGGTTTCGATTTTTTAAACCTGCAAAGAAAAAATAAAATACTAAAATCTAAAATAAGATGAAAAAATAAAAAATTTTAAGATTAAAGAAGAATATACATAAATTTAAAGCATCATTAAATAACTTTAATTAGGCTATTTAAAAAAAAAAATTTGAATTGAATATAACGACGTTAGTACTGGAATAAAGCAATAATAATCAATTGCTTTTTTTTATATAATGTGTCAGGATATAGAGATATCCCTTTACTGCATTTTCATTATGTATATAATGTTGGGCATGAAAATAGGAAAAGTTTTGGGGGAAATAGAAAAAAGAAAGAAAGTTTTGATGGTTTTCATATTTAAACTTTTGAAAACTACTATATTTTCAGAAATAATGAAAAATGATTTTCCACAAAAATACAATTACACAATATTTCCTACATACAAAAACATTTGTATTGAAAAAGGAATTAAATATTTTCAGTTTTCTTTGTGTTCGTTTTTTCATCAACAAATTAATTTTGAAAAATCATAAACAGAATTTATAAAGCAAAAAAAATTTTTTTTTTTAAAATTTTTTTTTAAAAAAATCACATACTAATTTAATTATAATTTGCTGTAAGAATGCAATTTAAGGGTGTGTGTTAAATAATAGCTTTTTCTAATTGAAAACTTGATAAAAATTTTAGTCGTTTAATTAAAAAGGTGTGTCAAAAAAGTAAAAATTAATTTCTGGATGACATTTGTTTTTTTTTTTTTTTCAATTTAAGTTAATATTTTAATGAAAATCATGTAACATTTAAGAAAAATTATTAATTTGTCATTTTTAATAGTTTCCTCAAAATTTGAAACTAAATCCAATAGTGGTCTCGAGGTGTAATAAATTAATCAAAGTTTTTTTTTTCTTTTTTTTTATTGTAAGATAAGTAGATTAGATCTCTGAGTATATCACATTTCTGAATCAATAAAATATTGATTTAGGAATAATTTCATAAATTAAACAAATTTTTGAAAACATTATTTACACTTTTCGTTCATTTTAATGCAAATAACATAACGTTATCCTTGCATAATAATTCTATAAAATCAAGAAAAATATGTATAAACATATAGAAAATTTCTTAAATAGTGTTCTATTTATTTTATTTTATTTTTTATTATCTGTAATCAAAATCAGTAAATTAATTTATTTCAAAAGCACAAATAGTAAAATCATGAAATGAAGGAAAAACAAAAAAAAAAAACAACAGCAGTAACAAAAAAAAAAAATAAAAAAAAAAAACCATGATAAATAATTCTCATAAATGAAACAGTAATTTTTTTTTCTGAAATTTTCATTTAGTTTTTTTCTTCTTCTTCATAATCAGAACACAAATAATAAGAAAAAAGAATATAACATGAAATAAACATTTTGTTTTTACGTGTATTTGACTTTTGTTGTTTTTTTTTCATTCTTTTCTTTCTATTTTTCTCACATATTGTTTTTAGGCACGCAAATTTCATTATAAATTTTTTATATACTATATGAGTATGTATACATGTATGTATGTATAAATAAATATGTATGATGTATATTAAAAAACCTACAATTAAATATAAAAAAAAATCAATTCGACATACATATGTATATGTATTCGTGTATTATTTTTTTTTAAGTTTTCAATTTATTTGCAATATTAAAAAGCACACAAACAACATGCATGTACATAATATATTTGAAAATTGGTTCAAAACACAAATAAATGAAATTACTTTTATTTTTATTTTTTTATAATTTGCGATTTTGAATTAATGATAACACACAACCAGTACACCTGTAAAATGAAATGAAATTAAAATAAGTATAAAAAAAGAGATACATATTTCCATTTATTTAATTTCATTGACTTGATATCTATGTACATACGAGTATATGTGCATATGTAAATGTGTATTCAATTTAATACTGAAAGGAACATATTTTTAATAAATTTTCTTACCATGAAAATTATTCATTTTAAACACATACAAAAAGGATATCAATATGTAACGGAAATTTTCTATTTTTCTCATATAACTCAACAATTTTATTGCTTTTAATTTGTTCAATTTAAAATATAAATTTTATATTTTATCTAATGAATACAATCTTGTTTTTACTTTTGTTCTTTGAGTTTAGTTGCTCGTATAATTCTGTGTGAAATAGTATCTGCTTTTGATAGTTTGAGCTACTTATTTTGATTACATGTAATTTTTTACGTGAAATGTGAACCACTGATGATAGCTCTCAAATTGGCTTTTAATACAAGTCGATTTTATTTACCAATGAGCTAATGGTCAGAATTTTTGGTAACCTAGCGTTTTTGCCTATTTCAAATGAACCGATAGTTTTTTTTTTTGCACTGAATGGATCGATCCTCTTACTCTTCGAATTTCGATATAAAAGTAGAATTTTTTTTTTTTGTTTTTTATTAAAACCGGGTTTTTTGTATAGAAAGTAAATTTTTTTATTTTCAAATCACAAAAACACCTTTAAAATAAAATTTTCTCCTTAAAATGTCATTTTTGTTTGTAAAATTAAAAAGGTATTTTTTTAAAATTTTTATTTACGTCATTCGCAGTGTTCATCCATACCATCCTGTCAAAGATCCCTAATGGAACAGCTGAAAAGGGTTAAATTTAAATGATTGCGTATTATTTATTCAAATCATTCGAAAATTTAAAAAAATTAAAATAAAAGTATACTCGTACAAAGTAATTAATATTGATCCTTCGAAAGATCGAAAGATATTCTAAAAATAATTTCTTCTATAATTATGCATATATGTATAATGTATATGTATACATATTTATATTTATATTATTTAAATATAGGGTCATTTTTTATTGTTTAGTATAAAAATTTAAAAAATTGAAATAAAAATTAACTTTGATATAGAAAACAAAAAACTGAATTATTTCATAAAAACCTAAAAAAAAAGGATAACGAATTTATAGACAAGACAATGTCAGCTTTTTTACATGTCAACAAAAAAAAGAAAAGAAAAAAGAAAAAAAAACTAAAAACTAAGAAAATAATTAACTAAAATTACAAATACAAAACTTATTAAAATTTTTGTGGAATAATTTAAAATAAAAATAATTTTATCGTTTATTATTCTTTCTTTTTGAAATGACTTTTATGTAGATGCTTTTAAATAATAAATGATGAAAAATAACAAAACAATAAAAAAGATAACTCAGTTAAATAACAAAGAAGAAAACAAAAAATAAGGATAAATGTCCTGTTTACATCCAAATTCAGATATTTTTCATTATGTTAAGCTACAATTTTTGTTTTCACTTTAAAATACAATATGAAAATAAGAAAACAGAGAACATTTCATCAATTTAGGTACCATAAATAAATATGAAAATGTCCTTTTTGTCCTTATCGATTCGATCATATAATATAGTCACCATTTTCATTTAAAACTGAAAATTGAAATGTAAAATTGATCATATAACTTCTGAAATATATTACATAAATGTTTAGTTTTCTTATTAAACAAGAAATATTATGCTTTCACATTATGAATTTTAATTTCACATAAATTCATAAATTTCATTATAGTCATCATACATACATATATGTAGGTGTGTGTAATAAAATTATTGATCTTTCTAAATAACAATATTTAATCGGATTTTTATGTAAAGCTCATTTATTTTTCTAAGTTTATGATATTTTCTATATATATATGCTTTAAATTTAATATCTTTTACATGTTTTTCATATAAAGGATTCTATTCAAAAAGTTAATACATATATGAAATTTTTAATATGAATATAAAATACTCTTCATAAAATAATGGAATAAAGCTTAACGAAATTATGGTTTTACAATAAAAATAAAATGAATTTTGCGTGAGATACATTTTTGTTCATATTCTACATTCATCATCATTATCATCATCGTAAATATCGTGTGTGTATAATATAAGAAAAACAACATACATAATATATTAAATCCTTATTATGAAAGTATACTCATCATTATTTATCTTTTCAACATCATTTTTATTTTACCAGAATAAAAAAATCCAAAATTTTAAATTTCTCTCATGAAAAATGAATATGAGGATTTTATAAAAATAAAAAAAAAAACAATGCTATGTAAAATTAAATAGCACAAGCTTGGTAAAATAAGAATCTAGAGTTTAAGGATTTTGAGAACAGTTGATGAAAAAATTATATTAAATTATCCTTTATACTCATATACCCAGATGAAAATAATTTAAGAAAAATCTAATTGATGTTTTTCTTTTAAAATAAGATTTTCGTAACATACTTATACATATATATATATCTACATACACATTTATTTATGCTCTTTTTTATCTACAAAGAATTTTATATGTACAAAGATTTATTCATTATTCAAAAATGAAATAACTCGTGATTTTAGATAATCATAAATAATAAATAATGAATTTTAAAAATGTAAATAGAGTAATAGAAAAATAAGTGATGTGATGATTGTAAAATACTCACATACATACAGATTACAGATTTAAATTTATTGAAAGATAGAAAAACTGTTTAAACATGTTTGTTTTTTTTTTTTATACTTGAAAGCTTTTAAGACAAGATTGAACATTTTTTCTCTTAAATCAAATTACAATATGCAGAAAATTTCATAATAATAATTGCTTTTAAGCCCAAGCTTCTTGAGAAATGTTTATCCAACTTTTTTGAGATATTTAAAAATTTATAAAATTTATTTTTAAAACCATGTTTACACTATAACTGTGTACACACATGTAAAATCTTAATTTAATTTAATTAAATCTTTCAATACTCTTCAAAATATGAATAAAAAAAGGAAATTATATTTTTACTCTCCTCATAAGAATACTTATATTTACTTTTGAACATACATACATACATATGTATATGTTATCATTAAATTTTAATTTTTCATACACGCATAAACATTCAAGAATTTTAAATATAATTATTATACGGATAATTTAATGAAATTGTGTTTACAAAAACTTATTTACATATCATTTAATTATTAATTGAAATTTATAAAGAAAGACATGTGTTAAAACATAAAATTTTGTTATGGTAATTCGACAATATTGTACGAATGTGTTCTCTTTACAATATACATATATATTACGTGGGAAATTTTCAGTTTTTCTATTCTATTTACATAAAATATTTTTTAATTACATTTTAGAATTTTCAATTTTAAAATGAATTGCATATTTAACTCTTTTAATATAATTTTAAAATTATATTACTACATAATTTTATTTCCTTGTTTTTTTTTCGAATGGAAATTATATAGTACCTACATAAAAAGAAAAAAGTAGACGAGAACAAAAAAAAAAAAAAAAACAAAAACAAAGTGCATTTAATTAACAACAAAGAATTATTAACTAATTGGTATTATTTATAATTTTACATAATTACCAGTCATTAAAATCTTACATTTCTTATTATATAATGAAAATGAAAATGTACACCAACACCACCCACCACCATAAAAACAAGAAAACAAGAAGACAATGTGATACATTTCATATCTTTTATTCTTTTTACTTTTTTTTTACTTTTTTTTTTTTTTAACTTTAATAATTAACATTTTCTTGTTGTTTAAATTCTATACAAAATTTTCCTACTTACTTTTCACACACATTTATACAAAATATGTATTCTTTGTTTCTGTGTAGAATTTTATTTTTCTTGATACCTACTCTTATTGTTTGTTAGATTTGAAAAAAAAAATGTTATTTTAAGGCTTTTTTCATTAAAGTCCATTTACTGTTTTTGTATTATTTTTTACATTATGCTATTTATATATAAACAATCTTTTTTTTTTTTTATTATTATTTTATTCTTTGTAGAAATTTTATGAAACGAAATAAGCTTTCTTCACTTCTCTTTACAATTTTATGCCAAGTTTAAAAATATAATATAAAATTTCAAAAATTATTTATATTAAAAAGGAGGGAAAGAACATACTATTGTTGGAAAAAATAAAAAAAAAAATTATACATTATAATAGATCATTGTTTTTAATGCTTTTAAAATAAAAAGGATGTAAAATACATGGAAGAAAAAGTCTCTTAGAGATAAATATATATATTTGTATACAAAATACATAGCTATTTGTGCAAAAATATTACTTCTAATAAAGCTTTTCTTTTGAATATTTTCATTGTATTTTTTATTTTTCACTTAATATAACTTGAGGGCTTATATTGGTATTTTCTTGAGAAAACTCAAAATATTCGCTTGTATTAGTATTAGCCTTCTGAGATTTCTATAATAATAATATTTTTGGTTAAGTTTCATAAGAAAAATCTTAAAATATCTTTAGAATTAACATAAAAAAAATATATGTTAACATTTCTAATGGTTTTTAAAGCACTGAATATTTAAAAATTAGGAAAAAAGTTATTCGATGTGTTTTAATACTTTTTGTGGTTTTGAAAATACAAATAGCAAGAAATGTTTCATTTGAAATGTCCCTTAAATTTTCTTTTGTTGAATTTTCTATTTATGTAGATAATTTATAGAGAAAGACTTAGAAGGACTTGTTTTTTTTCTACAGTAAAAAAACAATACATGAACAGAACAGAATTGTTTATTAACTTTAAAATAATTTTTCCACTTCAAACAATTTAAGATAAAAAATAAATAAATAAAAAAAAGTAAATAAATAAATAATTAAAATGCTTAACACTGCACTTGAGATTTATTAAAAGTCATTAAAAATGAATTTTAATTGAATTAAACTTAAGTACATACCAAGTTCTAATTTATTTTTAAATTAAACAAAATGCTTTTATATTTTAATTTACAGTATTTATTTACTAGTTTTTTTAATTAGTTATTATGCTCTTTTTAATAATTGTCATTATAAAGTTCCATTAATTAGAAAAGGACTTCAATTTATGAAAATCTGATAATGTCATTAAAAAGTTACTTTCCATGTAAGAAGTAATAATCTTATTGTGTACTTCTGATGTATAATTTATTTTTTTTTAACGAACATAAACAAGGGTTTTGAGATAACATAAATAAAAAAGGATTTTTCTGATTTTAATTGTGATTATTTTTCCTATACAAAAAGGAATAAATTTTCAATCAATAAATGAAGAACTTTTTTTTAAATATTTATCTAAAAGGCATATTCGTACAACTTCTTACCATGCTTCTTTCGTTCATATTTTTAAAAAAATAAAGTTTCTAATGTTCATACGATCCTTCGTTATTTTTTACTAAAAACTACATATTATTTTTAAAAAACCCACCACCAGAGAGTTATTCTTTCAAATGCTTAAAATGGCCACAAATAGATAAAGTTACCCTATACTATAATACTTGTACATAAAAACATACATATACAAATAAAATGAATATATAAGGACATAACTAACAAACACTAATTAAACAGAAAAACATTTTTTTTCCTTCTTAAAAAACAAAAAAACAAAGAAATAATAAACAATTCAAAAGTCCTCGAATTTTTATCCTTTTTAATGGGCTTTCTTTTTTTTTTTTGCAGTTTTTTACATTTTTTTGGTTAATAATAAAAAAATAAAAAATAAATTCTATGAGGATGTAAATGTACATATATACAAACAATGTATGTATGTATAAAAAATTAAAGTGAGTTTAGATAGAGCGAAAAATGTAGTATAATTGAATGGGTGGTTGGTGGAGACCTTCTTGTAACTATTTCTATATTTGTTTTACGTTTTTCTTTGTTTTTTATTTTTATCTATTTTTTTTTTCATTATTCTTTTTGTTGTTTTTTTTCCTCTACAATTTAAAAAATTAGAAAACGCAAAAAAAACGGTAACAGAAAATTGTTGTATTTTTTTCTAGGACAAGGTTGATACGTGAAGTTTTTGTTAACATCGTAATTTAGTGTATATGAGATAAAATACCTTTTTATGAAAGAACGTGTGTAAGGAACAAATATTTTCATTTTTATTCTTTGCAATTTTAGAAAATGTCATTTTTTAAGTTTTTTTCTTTGTTTTTGGTTTTTATGTTTTTCTTTCAGTTTCTTTTATTTTTGTTTTTGATACCTTAATGAAAATCTATAATATGTTATAATAGAAAATTGATGTAAAAAACCGCTTTTAAAAAGTTGGTATACATACTTATATGTACATACATACTTACAGTGTAGATCTAAAATCTTTGAAGTTTTATTCAAATGTCCTTTTAACTTTAATAAGATTTTATTTTTTGATTTTTTTTACTAATTATGTACGTCCTTGTTTTATGTATGTATTTTTCTCATTCTATTTCTAATAAAAAAACAATAATATAAAAATGAAAAAGAAAAATATCTTTTGATTTTATTTTTTCTAGAATAGCTACTTAAAAATTTCTTGTAAAATTGGTATGAATGTCAATTGCCATTTCTTCTTAATTAAATTTATTTATTTTATTTTTTTTTTTTTTCAGTTTATTCACACACGCTTTGCATGTGTTCGAATAAAAATTAAATACAAATTTTATTTTTTTATCTTCATACAATTTTAGTAATTTGTATTTTAGAAAATTAGATTAAAAAGTACATATTTTTGGTGTATTTAAATTTTATATGTCATGTGTGTACATATTAGGAGAAATTAATTCTTATTTGTGCACTTTTTATTCCTTTTGTTACAAAATAACAAAAGAAAAAAACATCTGAATCACAAAAACTAAAATAAAAGTAATTTTATTTTTCATGAAATATTTTCAACTTTTTTAAACAGATTAAATTTTCAACATAATAAAACACAAAAGAAGAAAAAAAAAGTGACAAAAAAAAAATAGAAATAAAAAATTTACCATTTTTGTGGTGAATTAAAGTTTCTTAAATATTAAGCATGTCAAAAACTTTGAAAAATAAAATGTATAAATCTACAAATAAATATTATTATACAAAATGTATACCAGATATTCATATATGTAACATATATGTATGTAAACTTTTATCTCATATGTTATGCATCTTTGCATAATAAATAAATAGAGTACATTTTAGTCAAAGTATATTTTCTCTATAATCCTTACAATATGGTATACACAAGTACACATACATACATATAAATAAAACATAAGCATGTATATTTGTATGTACGTAGGTATTTACATAAGTATATGTAAATTTTAATTTTGATCATAAACAAAATCATACGAAATTTATGTGCACATATTAAGTATTTTTTAGATGATATATTTTTGTGCATTCTTGATTTGATAGGAGTATTTATTACATTCAGATTTCATAATGCAAGTCATATGTGTTATTATAATATATACATTTATACATAAAATATACGTATACCTATGTATATAAATTTCTATGGTTATCATATAACATAAAATTAAATTTAAATACCTTAAAAAAAATTCCAAACACGTGAAAAATTTATTTATTTTTTTTATATTTATGTGTTTTGTGGTTAAACTCAAGTACACAATTAATAGTGAAATTTTACATAATACGGAAAAATTATATTAAATTTATATCTAAAATATTCAGCTAAGCTTTTCTTGTTCATTTATAAGAGAATTGAAGAATTTTTCTCTGGAAAAGAAATTGAAATATTGCATAATATATACAGAGTGTTTCACACATCGTGTGCCAAACTGAAATGGATGGTAGATCTCGGTGAGAAACGAAAAAAATCGTATGGGAGGGGGAGGAGGTCTATTCTCAATGGTTACCGATATATTCAAGGTCAAAGACAATTTTTTCCGAAAAGTAACCAGTTCTACTTTTTCGCAACATATTTCAGCATTCACTCAATGTAAAGAGATAAATGAAAAATATTTTCATAAAGAACCTTCAAACCTTTCAAAAAATGTTTTTTACAAAGTTTTATGTAAAATGGTTTAAAAGTTATTGTAACTCAAAGTCAAAAAATTTTGAAAAAAATTCGTCATTTTTATGTTCAAGGTCGAGAATCTCGAAAAAAACCCTAATAATTTTTAATTTTTTTTAGCTTAAATGAAAGCTTATCTTGTTCACTCTAACTTGGCTTTTGTTTTATTACATTATCTTTATCCGTTCATAATTTATGAATCATAATTTAAGGACAGTTTTTTCAAAATTAGGTAAATTTGTTGTTCTAAAGAATTATTCAATTTGCTTTTGGTATGTTTTATTTGACTCTCTGCGTTAATTACTTTGTATTCCTGAAAAGGACTTATTTTAGTCCTTGTTAGGAGTTATTTTAGTCCTGAAAAGGACTTATTGTAGTCCTGAAAAGAGCTTATTGTAGTCCAGGAAAGGACTTTTTTGAAATTCTGGAAAGGACTTATTGTAGTTCCTATATAGAATTTTCATATAAAAGCTGAATTTCTGGTGAAAAATTTTGTGGAATAGCTTTAATATTATAAATAATTGAAAGGGCATATCAATCTTCATTTGAAATTTACTTTAACTCATTTTTCATCAAAAGTGGACTAATACCACTTTCAAAAAAAAAAAAAAACGGCTCAATTGTTGGATTATAATCTTAAAAAAAAAAACAAATAATTTTTCCCATTATTTGCTTTATTTCAGTACAACTTAATTATTACTTTTTCAATTTTCTATTTTCATTTATTTAATGGAAAATATAAATTCTAAATATTTTTTCATCAACAACTTTTTTTCTTTACTCACATTTTTTTCTAACATAAATTTAATTGAACTAATTGAATTTGACTGTATTTTCGATTTTTTTACAATTTAAAAAAATTCTGTTTTCCCATTAATTACTTTTAATCGCTTTTTTTCTTTTTAATAAAAAAACTGATTGATATACCAAATGTATAAAAGATAATATACAAAAGAAGGATCGAACTTATTGTTATTTCAATCTGCTATTTTTTTTTTTTTTTTTTTGTAAAATAGAAGAAAATAAAAGAAAACAAAGACGAAAGAAAAAAGATCAAAGAATATGATTTCCTCTTATCAGCGATGATAAGAAGAAAACAGATCTTTTAAAATTGCAAACACAATAAGAATTTATTAATAAAATTTATCCTTGAACCTATAAAATGATAGTTAATATTAGATTCTAGTCTAGATTATATTGGAGGAAATTCAATTTTCTTGTTGATATTTTCAATTTTCTTTATGTTCCATTGTTTCTTTTATTATTTTATGTTATTGTTTTTTCAACACAGTACCTTTTACCATTTCTTGTGAGGGTAATTTGCTAATCATTATCGTTATTGTAAATTCAAAAATAAATTATTTATGTTATAATTAATGATTAATAATTTCTAGACAATATAATTTTCTTTCTTCGTTATTTTTCGTTTCTTGTATTCTATTTTCTCCTTTTTCAATGTAAAATAATTTAAAAAGAAAAAAAGTATCCTTATGTCAATAATAAAAAAATTGTTTATAATTATTTGTTTCTTGTAATATGTTTTTTATTTTATTTTTTGTCATAATAAAACCACCAATTGAATTAATGTGCTTTTTTTTTGTCTTGTAATTTTATTAATGATTTTATCATAGAAATACGATAGAACAAATTCTGAACATCAAATTGTGAGAGTGAAATGAAGAAAAAAAAATGATTACAAAGGAAATTTTTCCCTTCTTTTTTATCACATGAAACTAATTAGTATAATTAATTATTTTTGTTATTAGTATCTTTTGATAATAAACAACAAAAAAATAGAAATAGATTTCATTAATTACACGTGTATCGAGTGAGATTGAGAAAAAAAAAAACGTACACAGATATTTTTGTTTCCATCTTGTAAATTGCCAAAAAATAGTGTAATATGTTTTTTTTTTTTTCAGATAGGAAATTGAATATTTTGTAGAAGAAATAAATTAATGAAAATTAAAGCTTCTAAAGTTGGTAATATTTGCGTTTTTTTAATACAAAAAAAATTAAAAAAGAAGATCTTAATTAAAAATTAGAAATGAATGTATGGCTCTATTGAAAAATATGTACATACCTATCAATTTTCTGTATCTGTATTTATAGTACTTTTTTTTAAAAATTTTTCAAAGTCGAGTACTTTTAATGAATATCCGCTTACAATTTCCTCTCACATTTTTTTTCCTATTTTTTTTTTTTAAATTGATATCTTTTTCATATAAATATATCTAATTTTTGACAACCTTTTTCATTATGTAAATGTCATACTCAGATTTTAATTTTAATTTTAAGTTAAAAGACACGTCTTATAAAAAGATATTTTAGTCAAAGTTTAAATAAATCATAATCAAATTTATATTGAAAATCAATGAAATAGTAATAAGTTACAAATTTTCTATTTATAATATTTATAGTCTTTTATATTTAAATATATAACGAGAATGAGAATATTTTAAATATTTTAAATGGATAATCAATTTAAAATTTAAATTATATACATTATACATATACTTATATGTATGTATATCAGATAATTAAACAATAGAGGTAGCCCTATTGTTATTAAATATGAATTAATGATAATATAATAATAATATATACAGTATATAAACACATACATCTGTATATCAACCAATATAGTTGACCATAATTGAAAAGGATCTGAAAACATAAGTTTCATCATAGTTTGTTTAAAAATGTACATGTTAGGTCATCATCATCAAGAGCTTTAAATGGTCAGTTTGGTGTGAAAGTTAATTTATCTTAAGGCTGAAAATTCATGTATATGTATATAGTACATAACTTTATTTAACTATATATTTATGTATGCTCTCATAATATATTGTATGTACATTGTACATAATATATCTTATTAGTTTTGTATACAAAATGAAATGTATTCCAAGTATTATTTCACATTTTCTATCTATTATAAGGTTTTCTATCTACATACATATATGTATATCAAGTTTATATTTATCCTTTCCATATTGTACATATACTCGTATTTGTATATTACAAATACGTGTTATTTTGTATCTGTAAAATATATAATAATACAGTAAATATAATGTGAATATCTCATCATCTTATAAACTAATGAAAAATGAATGAAAAGTATTATTTAAATTCTGTTAATACATCATGAGAGAAAAAAGGATTGACGATTAATTTTGTATGTACATTATACATATATACGTATATGTACTATGTATATCCAAATATTGTATTTACCTAAAAAATTTCTAAGTTTTGACTTTATAAAGAGTAATAAATTAACAATGATGATAGAAAAAACGGTACACATATACATACATAATCGTATATACTACATAATTTGTAATATTAACTTGAGGCAATTCAATTGTTTAGGATTTTCCGTAAAAAAAAAAAACAAACTACAAACATAAATAGAGAAAATACAAATTTCAGAAAATATGTATTATCTAAAATAAAATGGGATGATGGTAAATGAATGTGTGTATGATTTAATAAAAAAGGATGTGGGTGAATGTCGTCACATAGAAAATTTTTTGTAATGGATCTATTTTAGAAAGTACTAAATTACACAAAATATACCCATCATATAGAAAGTATGTCATATCTTGTATCATCATCATCAACATCACCGTCATCATTTCAAACTCAGAATTTTTAATGTATATGTATTGTGGTTTTATTAAATTCTCTTGTTACCGGGCTAAAACTGTCTCATATTACGTATGAGAATACATGAGATGTATACCATTATATTGACTATGATGATGATGATGCAAATACTTTTTTGTTTTTGTTTTATTTAATTTTTTTTTTTCATATTCTGTTCTCTACAGTTAACAATTATTTAAGAATTTTTATTTCACGCATACCATGTACAAAATAAAACATCATATCGTATATCTAAAAATAAAAATAAAAAAAAAGTGATAACACGTGCTATTTTTTCCGAATGGTGTTGTTGAAAAATAAAATATGAGATATGGAAAGTATGTGTTACATGTAAGTAACAAATGAGTACATAATATGTATCTTCTGATATAGTACATATACTGGTACTTTTGCACATTCATAAATTTTAAAAATTAACAATTTGAAAGATGAATTCCAATTAAAAGATGATAGATTATATCTGTTGTGTTAGATACTGACTTAATTTTCCAGTATATATTAGGTACTACTTTTGTTTTTTTTTTCTAATATTGCTAATAATATTTTTTATCTATACTGTTTACAGACTTAACACATTTGTATAAATTAAACAAGAACTGGGGCAATTATTTAGTAGATAATTTTTTATCTATTTTCTATTTAGATGTCAGACGATTTATTTTTCAAAAGTATTGTTTCTTTTTTTTTTTTCTCAATATGTATGTTTTTAAAATTTTTTTTTTTTAATATAATTTCAAAATCACCATGAATGGATAGTCTATTCTATGCCAAGAATAAAACCATGACCTTTTATTCAATATTGCAAAATCAGGCATTTTCTATTTCAGATAAATACATATTAAAAACAAATGCAAATTATTTATGATGAATAAACAAAATGAAAAAAATAGAAAGAAAGAAAAAAAATTCACTGCAGTGTATGTACAAGAAAGAATATTAGATACAATTATTATTATAACATTTCTATGTATTATTATGATTATGTATATATTTTTTTTTTATTTTTTGTTTCATTATTGCAATTATAATTCAAAAACATTGTCACATTTTTTTTTTAAACATGAGAAAAAAAGATTAGAAAAAAAAAAAACAAATCTAGAACACACATTATTTTGTACATATACATATCTGTAAAACGCACACAGTATCTAATGCATATAAGATACAGCAAAAAAAATATTTAAAAAAAAAAATGCATGCACGCTAAATATACATTAAATATGAAATTATACAAGAAAAAAATTATCCTTATATTCACTACTTTGTCTTTGTTTTATATTTTTTTTAAAATTATATTTAAAAAAAAAAAAACAATAAAGTGTAATTAGAGCAAAAATAAAACACATTAGGCGTATTTTGTTTTTGTAATAAAAATGTTTATGATAACGTGAAAAAGTATCTAAAAAATAAATAACCTTTTAACACTTAAAATAAAAAAAAATATATATTTTTATATGTATATTCTAATAATGTGTTCTCAATAATATTAATTATTAAATATATGTAGTACCTCACAAAATGTCTTAAATAGATTTAAAAACATATTTAGTTTTGTTTTTTAACTTATTATAACAAAAACTATTCAAATAAATAATATCCTTTTTTTTTTTATTGCATATTCAAATTTAATTTGTAAATTAATATTTTGTTTATCATTGAATGAAAACAGATTTAAGAAAAAATATATTATAACAAAAAAAAAAAAAAAAAAAAAAAATTATGAATAGATATAGATTTAATATAAAAATACAATAGAATAGAGATTTATTATATTTTTTATTTTACCGTATTTTTTATTTTTTTATTTTTCGTTTTTTTAATTATTTTAACAAAAAAAAAAGTTATGAAATATAGTTATAGTCGAGTTAATATTGAAAGTTCATATATTATTAATTTATTATACTTTTAAATATATATATTTAAATTTAAAAAAAAAATAAATAAAAACTTCCCACTGCGCTTTAATATATTTCAAAATTGTTTTCATATTTTTAATTAAATTTAATATATGTGTAAAACTTTTTTATATATATTTTCTACTTTGTGAAAAAAAAAATACATTATTGTTATTTGAAACTATAAAATCAGACATTTTTCAAAATCTTTCAAAAATATATTATTTTTTTTCTTTATTCTTTTTAATTTTTATTTTGTTTATTTTCTGTTTTTTCACTCCTTCATTTTGAAATGAAAAAAAAAAATTGTTTTTTCTTGCTTTGGATCTGGCAATGCTTTCAATTATAAATTCCATTTAATTTTAAAAATTTCAAAATCCTATTTCATGAATATGTGTTTTATATTATGTTTTTTTTCTTAAATTTTATTTTGTTTGCGCTTTCTTTAAAGCATACAATTTTGCAACAACAACAAAAAAAAATTTTTAATTTAATTTTTCATATTCCTTTAACATGTGTGGCATTTCATTTAATTTATTTTTATTTTCTTAATTCTTAATTTATGTGTCAATTCGAAGCTAATCAAAATTATCTTTAAAAATTTAATAAAATGTTTTTTTTTTGTGTGTGAAATAATGTATTAACATTTTACTTAAATATTTCCTTTTTCTTCTTTTACTTTTTCTTTTTTTTTTTTTCCTTTTTAATTTTCATTTGAAATTTATTTCAAAATGTAAAAATTAATATAGGGTAATGCTGCCAATTCATCAGAAACATCAATGGCAACACAGCCAGGAGGTTCGGTAACATCAAGAGCTGCATCTGAAACACGTTCTGGACCACCTGGATCAAGTAGTGGTGCAACAGGTAATAGCAGTAAGAATGCTGGTAGTACAGTGACTGGTGCAAAATTTCGCCATGGCCTATTACAGCTTATGATACACACTATAGATCCGCTACATGATGGTGAGTTGTCTTAATTAGAGAAAAATTCAATTCAAAATTACAAAACGAATTTGTATGATCAGGACTCGAGAAAAACAATAACAACAACAAAAATTATAATTGAAATTAATTTTTCAAAATTATTAACAAAATTTGGATAACAAAAAATAATTAAAATTTCATTCGAAATTTGTATTTTATAAAGAAAAAGTAAAACAAAAACCAATACAAAATTCGTTACAAAATTTGAATTTGTATTTTAATTTTCTGTGGTGTGTTGTTGAAATGGAGTTTAAAAAGTTGTTAAATATGTGCTACATACGTATTTTACGTATGTAATATGTAGTTTTTGTATACGCAAAATGATTGCAAAAATGCCATTATATGAGAAAGAAACGAAGATTTGTGAATACATTATCCTGGAATGTTCAATTGCAAGTTGCAACAAAGCGAAGAAGTCTTCAATGTTTTGATAATTTTTAAAAATCTAAAGTAAAAATCTTTAATTAACACTATTTTTCTGCTACATTATTGTCTATTTTTGAAACCCTTCACTCCTTCGTAGGCTGCACTAAATCTGCTTCACTAAGTCTTGAAACAATGTTATAAAAAATAGGATAAAAAAAAAACTAATAAAAAAGCCAAACTGAAATTGACTGTATTTTTTATTAAAGTGTAAACCAAAAATGGAAAACCAGAAATTAAAAATTCTCTTTAAAAACTATCTTTTTCGTAATATTTATTGTTCCTTTTATACCCACAATATATGTATGTTTTCTACTTTTTATTTAGGTTAGTATTAAAGGACCTTACTTATAAAAACTAGACTAACTTTTTACTGCACCACTGAAGTTTTTTTTTTACCTTATTTTTAATCAGATTTTGACGTACATACCGGCATTGTCATAACTTTTTTTTTTCATCCACTTATAGTACATATTACACAACAAAAAAAGTATCTTCAGCTTTGAAAAGCTCTACTGATGCATGACATAAAATAGGTGGGATGTAAGTAACATGAATACAAATGTACCTTGCATTGTCAAAAAAAAAATTTTTTTTTTCTGTGGTTTAACCATCAAAAATATAGTTTATCATTTTTTTTCATATATATTTTTTTTATAGTAGAATAATAACTTTTCAAAATTTTTAAAATACATAGATAAACTTTTAAAGTGTTCATTAATGTTTATTTTTCCATTTCTCTAAAAAAAACAGTTGTTTTTTTTTTTTAAATTTTTTCTTAAATTATTTTTTTTTTCGAATTTCCTACATGAGTGCAATGTATAAAGTAGCTATATGAACATACAGATATATTTTTTTTTTTTCAACAAAATAAACAAAACACTCATGTACGTGCTTTTAAAGAGATAATTTAATTTTAATGTTTTAATCAACTGACAGGACATGCTATATATATATTTTTTTTTTTATAAAAAAAGTTTATTATCTACTTCAATCCGACATTTTTTTTATGTACATGTATTGTAAATACTATGTATATAGGATACTGAATAATAACAATTTGTCCAGCTTTTTTTTTTATTGAAAAAAGAAAAAATCCCAAAAAAAATAAAGAACTCAAAAACAATAACAAAAAAGCTGAATGAAAAAAAAAAACAACATAAAAATGAAAAGAAAACGAAAATATAAAACCAAATTTTTTAACGAACTAAAATTCCATTAATTTTTATTTACCAATATCGCTATAAATCTTTTATTTTTATCATACCATAAAAAAAATATCCTTTTTTTTATTCTCTAGTTTTATATATTGACAAAACAAAAAAAAAATATCCATATAAAATTTATTCTTTTTTATTTCAACTTTTTTTTTTTTTTGTTGCTTTTGTTATTATTTTATTTTCAAAATGGCCTACATTTTGTTTAAATCAAACTAAAATTTAATATACGAAATGAATTTAGTTTATTTTATTTGTTTTTATCTATTGAATCACACAAATATTGATGTTAAAGCAATTTAAAAATGTGAAAATTTGTTTATTTTTCGTTTCATAAAATTTTTTATCTTCTTTTATTTTTTCACAAAAAAAAAGGAGAAGGAAAAAAAGAAAGAAAACGTTTCAATCATTCAAATAATTTTGGTATATTGTGTATTTAATCGAATTTTTTATTTTTATTTTCGTAATTCGTTTTATTTTCCTCTCTTATGTATGTACCTATATGTACTTCAGATAGAAATTTTTATATGTGTAATTTGTAAACTTTATCCTTCAAAAAATCATAAGCAAATATTATTTATTACTCTGAATCTAGAATGTACATATGAATATTTTATTCAAATGTGAGAAAAGAAGAAAGAAAAAGAAAAAAACATGTTCATAAAATCTCTTTGAATACTTAATTTAAAATTTATATGTTTAATAATAATTTAACATCTCTTATGAATTTTTTTTTAATCTCAAAATCTAATTTAAAAAATTCTTTTTTTCTTGAAAAATGAAAAACTTAAATTGCATAAGAGTTTAAGCTAACATTTTTCTAAAAGAATCCTTTAAACTTTATGATACAAGAAAATTTTATAAAAAAAAAAACGAATTGTTAAAGATATAATCATATGTACAATTGTACAAAAATGTAGATTATTCTATTAACTGAGGCGTTCAGAATGAAAAACAGTTTAAGTAAACATATTTACATATATTTTTTTTTTCTACTAAAAAATGAACTTGAAATCGTATTTTAAGGAAATATCTAAACCATCAAAAAGTGATTTTACATAACAAAAGTCGATAAAGTAATGACTTGAATTATTCATTTATTCATTTAAAAAATCCGTATTTGGACTTTAAAACTCATCTGGATAAAGCACATTTATAATCTAAGTGCCTCAATTGATGATGCTTACGTACTGCAGTATTAAGAAAAAAATCTAAAAGAATCATTCTGTACAGAGTCATATTAAATTTTGAAGATTAGCACAATATTTACATACATACCTATACAATAATACATATAACGTGAAAATTCAGTATGTATAGTAATGTCTGTTTATTCTGCAGTACAATATGAAGAGTATTAATCTATGCGAAGTGAAGTATATACTTTGTAAATAGACTTTGCAAAAAAAAATCAGAAGAAAAAACGAAGATAAACTCACGAAATGATTATAAAATTTCTTATTCGTATATAAATTTCTCTTCCGTGAAATCCTTTTTGAACTTTAATTTATTTATTTTTTTTCTTCTATACTTTTTCGTTTATGTGTTTGATATTTCTATATACCGTTCGTTTAAATAGAAAATCAAAAGAACAAAATTGGAAAAAAAAATACTCATGTACATGTATCCTTTAAAGAAATTTTGAATAATTAACGATGTTAAAAACTTTATAATTATATACTCGTACTTATATGTTTTTTGTTGTTGATGTTGCTCCTTTTTCAATATTATTTTGTATTTTTTGTTGAAATAAACTTGAAAATAGAGTGTTTTCGACGATATTATGTTACGATATTTTCCATTTTAATTTATTTTATTATTTCTCTTATCATGTTAAATTATGGAAAAAAAACACATACTATAGAAGAGGAAAGATCAAGTTAGAAATTTCACAAAATAAAAGATAAATACTTAGTGCAGAAAAGAAATAATTCTAAAACAAAAATAAAACAAAAGAAAAAAACTAACATATAGCAGATATAGCATAAAAAAAGAAAATATAAAGTTATAAAGAAATTCTTCATTTCTTTTATTTGCCAACGAATAAGCCTATTCAATACTTCTTGAAGAATTTTTCTGTATAGGAACTTTTTTTTCTGTTTTTGTTATTTTTTATATTGTACAATAATATGCCATACAGATACAGCTTTCGCAATGATAGGAAAAAATAATGCCGTTGAATAAATAATATTAATAAAAGTTTTCTTTTGTTTTATCGTATAAATAAATTTATTGAATAGAAATAATTTTAATTAATTATTAGTACTATCAAATAAATAATTAATGATTAATTTTTGTATTGTTTTTCAATTTTGAAAATAAATTTTTTTCTTAAAAATATTTCGAAAATTGAAATTTTTAGTATAAAATAAAATATTCATTTTTTATTGCTGATTCATTTGAAAAATTTTCTAAAACAATATTTTTTCAATTCTTTGATAAAATACATTTATATGTACATACAAAAAAGTTTCCAATGTATTATACATATGTACTACATTATGTATGTGAATATATAATTGTTCACTAGATAACTTATTCAATATGAAAAAAAATCTTTTTTGTGATCAACAATAAGTAATTAATTTTCCGTTCTTTTTCATTATTTTTTCCTTTTTCATTTGCGTAAATGACAGTTTCCATCAATAAAAGTTGAAAACAAAAGTAATTGAAGTTAATCTTTCATAATAATAACTATGCAGATATTTGTGTTACAGACACTTTCATATTTGCGTGTTAATAATTGCAGGACATAACGAATACATACATGATTACTGAAATGTAAAATATCGACCGCTTTTCTTTATAATAGAGTTCCATTTACCGACTGTATGCTATATATTGTAGATAATAATTCAATAAATTAAAGGTACATATTAGAAATATTCTACACAAAATAATAAAACAATTATTTTCATTTAACGAATCTGTGTGTAATTTATTGAAAATCGTTCTAGTTTTGACAAATATATGTATAGGTACAATACATTATGTACAATAATTCAAACGGAATAAATTTCAAATATATGATATGAGTACCCATTCGTCGTCAGTTACACTTGCTCTTTTCTAATGTGGTATTATGTACTTTCAAATTTAAAATCATTTAGGAAATAAATACAACAGAAATTAAATGCTACGTAAGATGGTAGAAAATTTTCCATTTTGAATATTTTCGACTTTTAAAACTAAGAATTCACCGTTTTGTAAAACAAAGTAAAGTAAAATTTTCCAAATCCTTAACAATTTAAATAAAATAAGTATTTCAAAATTCTTCTTTAAATTTTTTTATATCACACTCATTTTTTTTTTAAACCGTAAATAAGTTTAAAGAATCAAAATTTTTACCTGGAACTCATCTGTCGAAAATCATAAAATTTTAACTGCTTTCTTGAAACAAAATAATAAAAAAAATTTAAAAAATCAAAAATATAAAAATGAACTTTAACTTCTTCACAGTAAATTATATACTTACTTACTTTTTTTTTTTTAATATATTTTCAAAAACAACTTTCTTTAAATTATGAGCAATTAAAAAAATTAAACTTTTATATGAAATTTCTGAAATTTAATGTTTTTTATAAAAAATTTCTTAGTAATTTTCTTGTTTTTCACTTTTTAAGTAAAAAAATTTATAAGTTAAAATGTTTACATTGTATACAAAAGTTTTTACGCGTAAAATATAAACTTTTGATCCTTTTGTATACTGAATGCCATTATACCATATACAATATCCTTCATTATTTCTTATTTTTAAAATGAAAAAAAAAGAGAGAAAGAAGAAACTTATTTTGTGTTTTTTTTTTTTAGAAAATGATTGCTATGGTACAGTATAATCATCATTAAAACTTAAGTGTTTTGTTAATCCTTTTCATTCTTTTTTTTTTTTTCTTTTCTGATGGTACATCCATTAAATTTATCCTTTCCCATTTTCTTTTTAGTTCTAAAATACAAGATATATTATCACATAACATACATGTACACATATAGAAAAAAAAAACTCATACTAAATGTTTGTACCAAAGATTCTTAGTTCATATCAAAACTAATTACAGATAAAATTTCGTGAGACGTTATATGTATGTATTATAGTAACAAAATGATATAGAATCATAATAATGTGATATTAAATTTTTATGTATTTTACTATATTTTAGTGTAAAAATATAAATTGCAGATACATGTATACATGTAAACTATACATGTAAAAACTATAGTTTTAAAGGTTATATGTACGAGTATATGAGAAAAAAAATAACATAGAATTAAAACATTAAAAAATCAAACAGTTATATACATACACAATGTTTTCCAAAATAAATTAGAATTTCTCTTTTTTAATTTATGATATACAATTACTTTTTTTTTTTTGCTCATTCATTTGGATATTTCGTACAAGAATGTATCTGATTGTTGTATAATTCATACATTTTTTTTTTTTGTATAATATTTTTATTTATTTATTTTATTTTTTTTTTCTTTTAAATATAAATCCCAAATGTAAATCTGCCAACATTTATCATTTTTATCCTAAAGATTTTCTTATCTTTTATATGACTTAGTTTTAGGTTTTTCCTTTTTTTCTTTTTTCTCTCTCTCTCTTACTTTTTTTTTCTCCTTCTTTTATTTTGTTTTATATTTTATTGTTAGAGATTATTCTAATTCGTTAAAATACAATGTACACCAAAAATGATAAATTAATTTTTGAGATATGAAATTCTTTTTCTATTGTTTAAATTTTAAGCTTGAAAAAAAAAATTTTTTTTTTCTATCACAATACAATAAATATTCTTAATATTGCGTAATAAAAATAATAAATAAAAAAAGCAATTTCAGTATTTCCAAATATGTTTAAAACTATTTTGCAAAAAAAAAAAAAATTAAATGGGCATTTTTTTCTTTAAATTGAAATAAAAAATATTAATGATAATAAAATTTAAATGGTGAAAATTACTGAAAACGAATAAAGGGAGTTTTGTAAAATAAAATATTAATTTTTTTTTTAAATCTACAAACTTCCAAGTTTGATTTTCCATTATAAACTCACCGAATCTTACCTTAACATTTTTGTGTTGTTTCTCTTGAAAAAAAAAATCGTAATACATTTTTAATTCAAGAACAAAGCTCAAAGTTATCGTCGAAATTAATTTTATGTTCTGCATATTTTAATGTATATAGGTACTTGTTAAGGACTCTATTTATAAAAATGAAAATGTTCAAATTCTTCAAATGTAAAAAATTAAAAGTTAAATGGAGTTTGATTCGAAACGGCGAATTGAAATTAATTTTTTAAAAAAAAATCTTTATAATCATATTTTCCAGAAAATATAAATTTTTAAAATTAATTTTTTTTTCTGATTTTTTTATTTTATATGCTATAATTTTTTTTTCTTCTTGTAGCTTTATTTTGTGTGTTTAAACAAACATCGTTATACATAAAAACTTTTATTGAAAATTTAAGTTGATTACACAAAAGCTTATATTATTTGAAATAAATTTCAGTCCTTAGGAAATTTATTTTTCTTCCTCTCTACCACCCAAATGTAATTTTCATTAAAATACTTTTTTTGGCAAAACAAAAAAAAAAAAATAAACTCATCATCATAAAATTTTCAAATGCATAAAAATTTTTTGTTGATTATAATTTTTTTTTTTTTACTCAAATACCAATAAAAAAAATAAAAAAAAATAAATAAATTACATATACTAATATCTAAATGTTTTTTTTTCTCTCTTTTGAAATATAATTAATTTATTTTCATTCTTCTGGTAACATTTTTCTTATCTTTTCAAAAATACTATACAATTAGGTCATAGCTTAAATAGCTTTATTGTCCATTAAACACTATTTATATTGTAAATTCTTTAAAATGATGGTTGAAATTTTACACGATTCTCTTTAATTTTCATTTTATTATTATATCGTTCTTTTATATGTAACAATCAACGTTTTGTATTATATAGTAGATATTATTTTTGTACGACACCACCATTATCATCTATGTAGCATCATCATCATTATTTGACTGCGAACTATGGCATTTATACATTTTTATATAAATAATATGAAATAACAATATAAAGAAAATTATATTGAAAACCACAAATAACAAGAGAGAAAACAGAAAAAGATAAATTGAAGAAAAAAAAAATCTTAAATTTTCAAAAAATTTATTTTTCTGGTATATCATTTTTCTCACTATCATCATATTGTAAAGAAATTTCAAAAGACTTGAGTTTGTGTATATAAATAATTGGTATAAAAATGTATTTTCTTCGTTGCAGTTTCATCTATAACCCATTTATCATTTTTATTTTTTCGTTCTTTTTTTTTTTTTCTCATTTTTTATCAAACATTTTTAAAACGTTTTGGTTCTTTCATTATTATTATTATAAATGTAGTCCTGTAGCATTTATTTAAGTGTCTTAAGAATATTAAAATATATCCCGAAGAATATACTTATATATAGTATGTATATACCATTAAAGAAATATAATTGACAGATCATATTTTCATTTGAAAAACCTTTTCTTTCTTTTTTTTTCTTATTTTTGATAACACCACCAGTAGAGTTTTAGAACGATATGTATAGATATTTTATTAAAAATAAAAGGATGATAAGAACAAAGATCATTCACATTTCATGATAATACGTATAATATTGTAAATTTACAGCAGATACATTTTTTTAAATTTTATTTCACCCTTTAAACATTTGCTGTAGATGAATGTACATAATGTCTGTACGTGGTTATACCGTTTTCGAAAGTTTTTTGTTATGTGATTATTTTTATTTTTTATTTTATTGTTTTTTTATATACAACATATTATTAAATTTTTTTTTCAATCTTCTACGTACGTTTACAATTTACTATACATAAAAACCAAAATTATTGAAAATATTTTATTCAATATTAGTATAGAAAAGAAAGTATGTAATTATAGCTTTTGTAGATACCATTATCAGCAAAAAATAATACAGAAAAAAACATGACGACGACAAAAATAACTATATGTAGTAAGTACGTCTAGCTAAACATCTCGTTTATTTCAAATAAAATACGATATACATACATATATCACACAAACTACAAAGTATTAATTTTTTTTGGTATAATAAAAATTTTTCATATTCACAAAAATTCTACAAAAAATATTTTAGTACCTTGTATCTTGTAACACACATTCATTCATATATGTCGTTTTGTTGAAGAAACTAGAAGAAAAGTATATAAAAATTCCATACTACACACACATACCGAATACATTTTTGATGATGTAGAGAAGAGGTCCATCGATTTTACGATAAAAACGATTTATTAAATTTTTTTTTTCCTTATATTTTTACATATTTTCACTATCAAATACATACTAATTTGTCCTTGAAAAAGTCCTTCATGAAAATTCGATGATAGCTAAAAATACAAAGTGTAAAAATATATAAATATTTTTATTCTTATTTTTTTTTTCATTTTTATAAAAAAAATTTTTTTTCCCAAAATTACATTTTTGGAGACAAATTTTCTGAGTACGTATTTTTTTCTACTAAATAAAAATGCATTATGTTATAAGAAAACATAATTTGTAAGTGAATAAATACATTTTTTTTTGTGTGTGTACATGTACATAGATAGGTACTGGATACATGATAAGAAATAAAGAAAATCAAAAAAATAGGAAAAAAAAACCATCATTTTCTAAATAAATTTCAAGATATAAAAAACTATGAGAAAGAAGATAAATTGTAACAAAATTATTTACAAAGAAGTAAAAAAAAATCACATAAAAAAAAAATAAAGAAAATAAAAACTATGTATTTTCTTCATTTAAAAATTATCATAATGTATACATGAATCATACATAAGAAATAACAGTATTCATAACATCAAATACCAGAGGTGAAATTGAAGTAAGAAAAAAATACAAAAACAACATTGTACGAGTTGTATACTGAAATGCATCCAAAACGGCTAAAGAAATTTGAGCTTTTATTTATCGATTTTTCACTTCTTCATTTCATTTTATTTTATTTTTTTTTGTTGGAAAAAATTTAGAATATCCTTACATACTTGTTCTTCTTATGCCATTTTTATTATATCGTGAATGTAAGTAATTGATTATACAATAAAAACATTTTATCTATATATATTGATTCATTTATAAAATTGAAATTGAAAAGAAAAATCAACGCCAATTGAATTTTCGCCAAAATAGTACGACAAAAAATGTTCTTTATACATGAAAAATAAATTCAATTTAATTTAAAATGAAAATTTTGAAATTAAATTTTGTAAAAAAACAAAAAAAGGAAGACAGAAATCAATTCAAAATATGTAACATAAACATTATGTCTATTTACTTTTCGATTCAATAAAAGATATTCAATAAATCTGATAAATGTATGTATATAAAGTGATTTGTAATTAATTGCGAAAAAAACAAGTAACACAAAAAACAAAAAGAAGTAAATGGACATACATTACAAATCCATGAACAACAAACAAAATGTATGAAATGTTATTTATTATGATTTGTAACTAAACAATATAAATTTTATATAAAAATTTTGTTTTCACACAAATTGTTAAATTGATTTTATTGGATTATGTTCTGTATAACAACCAAATACATAGGTTGAAAATTATGTAAATACAATAAAATACAAAATATATAAATGCCCACTACTATAATGCCACATACAAAATTCAATTAAATTCAAAAAGTGTTCAGAGATGCATTTAATCCAAATTGATCGATAATTGGATTTTATTGGAAAATTCATTATATTGTATATGAACATATACATATGTATACATAGAAGTATAGGTGTGTGAGTTATTATAATATTCTGTTTATAACGTAAATATCGAAAATTTATTTTATTTTTGTTCTATTATTTTTTGAAAATAAAAAAAAGGATATAAGTGCCTACATATGTATGTACGTATAACAAAGAAAACAAAGGAATAACACAATTCAGAGTATTTTTTCATGAATTCACATGAGATATGAACACAGAACAATGTCAAAAACAAAATTTTAGAATATTTTACCAATTTAACATGGATTTTATAAAAAAAAAAAATGACATATATGCTATATTTATATGTGGTATGTAAGTATGTATAAAAGAAAAGTAGACAACAGTAGGAAAAACAAAATAAAAATCAAAGACAAAAAAAAAAAAAAAGAAAGATTTAAAAAATTTGTATGATGACATAAAAAAAAAGAAAATATGAATGAATAAATACTATTTGGACTATGGAAAATCCAATTAGATTTTCAAAATGAAAAGCCATTGAGGAAAAATGGTTTCAATGTTAAGATTAGATGGATACGAGTCGAGTATGTATATTCATATAGTGCATATCCATATGTACTGTATATTATGTCTACAGTATACCTATTGTGTAAACATACAACATGATGTTAGTATAATTTTCAGACTACACAAAATCATATAATGTATAATATAATTTTTCGTGTGCACCGAATAGGATCATATGAAAAAAAAAAAAGGAGCTATAGATAGAATCTTTTAATATTGTAAAATGATAGACATCAAATTTATACACAATATAATACGTATGTGAACATATATGTAGATACATAAATTGGGTGGTGAATGATAGTGACAGGCAATAAAAAAAAAAATGAAATTAGTGAATATTACACAAGAGATTTAAAATAGAAATTATATTATTATCCTTTTACTTGGTTACTTCATCATAATAGGTCTATAGAAAGTAATCTAGTTGAATATGTAGTATCTATATATAAAATCTTTTATAACATATGGATATGTATGTACAGTTAACATAATATATGTATGTGTACTATACAAAAAGAATATATGTATAAACAGTAAAATATGACAAAATAAACGACGTGTAGAAATTAGAAAATTAAGGACAGTAAAAATACAAGAGTTCACCTTTGAGAATGAAATTGTACATATATATACTTTCACATATGTATAAGACATGAATGTGAGAAAAAAAATTACATACATATGAGGAAAAAAAAACAAATGGTAGAAAGGACATCAGTAACAATACATAATATGTTTATATGTAAGTTTATGTATATATATGTAGTGTAATAATATTATATGTATGCACATGCTCTTGTATAGTATATGAACTGTTGAGAAGAATAAATAATCAAGAGATTTATGTAGTTATTTATAATGTCAGACAACAATTTACTATGGACATTACTTGGATTAACTTGTACTTAAAAATGCATTATTATACAAAAACTAAAATTTCAATTTACTTAATAATAATTTTCAATTGCAATATTCTTTTGATAATTGAAAAATTATTTATTTTTTTTTTTTTGCTTTAATTTTAATGAAAATTCGGGATAAAAGAAAATTATTTAGTCATTACTACATTACTTTTTTACTCTGGTTTTTTTTTTGTTTTTGTTTTTTCATCAAATAATAATTGTACTTTACTAATGACTTCATTCTATAAAGATCCTTTAAGATAGATTAAAATCAACATTTATTTCATTTTACATCATTAATCCGCAAATTATAAATTCATAATTTTTCTTTCTTTTACAATTTTTTCTTCTTCTTCTTACTTGTTTTGTTTTTGTTTCCCGCGTTTTTTTGGCAAACATAATAAATAAAAAGTTCTAAAATATTTTTCTTAATTAATTTAATTACAAAAGATTTTCAATAAAAGGAAAAAGAAAAAGAAAAACAATATTAAAATTTTTAAAAACCGTATTTTTTTTTTCTGATTACTGAAACATCATGTTGAAGATAATTATTATTCATTTAATAAAATTTTAAAAGTCAGTAATTGTTCGTAAAAAAAATTATTAAATATGAATCTAACACAAAACAAAAAAAACAAAGAAAAAACAAAATGAAAGTTCACTGAAGAATCATTAAAATTAATGACGCTCTATCTCTTCCTTTTTAATTTTTTTTATAGTTAATGAAAAATGATTTTCATAATAACAGAGCAATTCAACATCACTTATAACATTTATGTTTTTTTTTTTTTTTTTTTTTTTTAAAAACTTTATCGCAAATTGGATTTTATTATAATGCCATTATATGGAAATTTAAAATAATAAGAAGAAGAATTAAAAAATAATCTTTTCTTAATTCTGCTCTTAAATTTCATAAATTCATTTACGTATGCATAAATGTCATAAGTATATCTACGACATCACGAAATTTTAAATGAAATAGCAGACACAAAATGTTAGATAAAAATTTAATTTTTCTACAATTATTTTTTTTTTCCTAATTATTTCAATTTTCGTTATTTACTATTTTATCTTTGTTTGTGTATATATTTCGTTATTATGAATGTATATATTTTATTGGTCGTCTTATATCGTTTTTCAAACCTCGTCTATTTTTAATGATTTGCTTCAACTTTTCTGTTCTGGCACCCTGTTTAAAATTCTATCATGTACCATATGTCCAGATTCAGCATCTTCCCACACCTGACACCATCCATCTTTTTCTCAGCTTACTAAAAAATCTTTCTTTATCTTTTAAGGAAAAAATTTCAAACTTTCTAGACTTACATATAAGGCAAATTAAAAATGACTACTAAGAAATTTTACAAAGAAAACAACCCCAAAGAAAATCCGATTTAGTAAATATTGAATTACTTAATTCAATATTATTGTTTTCATGCTTGAAAAAAAAATAAATCAAAAATGAAACAATAAAGATCAACAATTTTATTATCAACTAAGATAAAAATGAAAAAAAAAATTTGCAATCATTTTTTGCGTATACAAAACCAAAAAAAATAACAATATTTTTTTTTTTAACTTTGTTGCATGTTGAGTTCAGTGAGTGTGAAATTGAATTGCTTTTAGATCTCATGCAATCCTTTCATTTTATGTTTTTATTAATGTGTTAATAAAAAAAAACATATATATATATACATATGATGTATAAATACATTTATATTGTGTGTAATATTTAAAAAAAAAAACATACATACATGTAAATATATATTATACTATTTTACATATATAAAATACTTTTACAGAAAAAAAAATCATTTATATAATTGCTACTCTTTTTAGCCAGCTCTTAGCTTTTCTGCTTTTAACAAAATATTTAAAAAAAAATGTTTATCAAAAAAAAAACCAAACAAACAATTTACAAAAGAAACAAATATTTAAATAAATATTATACATTGAGAAAAAAAGAAAGACAAAAATCAAAAATTAAAATAAAGGACTTCGATTCACAGGATAACGATGAAACAATAATTGTCTTTATGTACAAAAAAAAAAAAAAAAAAAAAAAAAAAAAAAAATTTATGATATACAAAATGTACAAAAATAATAAAACAATAATAATTGCACTTTCACAATTTTTTCATATATAGAAGTATATTTATTTGTATATGTTATACAAAACGAATCATCAACAGCCAATAAAATCGAAACATAGTATTTGTTATTGTTTATTTAAAAAATATTAAATAAACATAAACAATTACAGCAGCAACAATAATGAAACAATAAACAAAAAAATGTTACATTATTTGTTTAAAACACACGTTTATTATTTATATTGTTTTCTTTTCTGTTTCTTTTGTTTTGTTTTTTGTGTTTTTTTTGCAAACTAAAAAAAAAAAAGTGAATTATTTAATTGTTATTAATTGTTTTATTTTTGAAGTATTTAAATACTATTGTGTAAAATTATTAATGTAAGACAAAACTTATATTAATTAATTAATTTAAAAAAAAAACTGTGTTTGTTTTCTTTGTGTTTTGGTAATTAACTACGTTTTTGTTTTGAAATTTGTGTTTTTAATAATAATTATTGTTTGTTTTTTTGAATTTTTCTTCTTATAATTTTTTTTGTTTTTTTAAATTTTGTTTACGGTGTTTTTATTTTTTTTTGTCACCACGTGCGTTGTTTTATTTTTGGTCATCACACACTAAATTAAAATATAAAAAATATATTTCTCTTTCTTCGTAATTTTACAATCAAAGATGATGTTCCAGGAAAAGTCGATGAGAAGGCCACACAACTGCATGCGATTGCATCATTGAAGGTATTATTGGATGCAACAAAACCACAACGTGGTGCTGCAACAACATCAGCTGCTAATCATGTTAAAATTAATCTAAAAGAGACAACATTAGCATCAGATCGTCCAAATGGAAATATTGATACAACAATTGATTCGGTAATTTATACATTTTTCACAATATTAATATAAAAAAACATATTTTAACGAAAAAAAAATTAATAAATAAATATTATTTTTTTCTATTTTTTAATGAAAAAATTAAAATTCAATTAATGAAATTTAACGAAAAAAAAAAAAACAGAGAATAAAATCTAAAAAAAAATTCATGTTTTTTTTTGTTTTTATTTATTTTATGTTCCTTCTAATTGCATTTTGAATTATTATTTTTAAATGAATAACTGTGTTATTTTTATTTTTTGATGTATTGTTTTCTTTTGTTTTAATTTTTTTTTTTTTTTCAAATTATACTATCATATTTATATATTATTCATAAATGTTCAATTGAGTGTAAAAAAAATAACAAAATAAATTGTTTTAATTAATAATTAATTGAAAAAGTTTAATATCAATTATATATATGTCATAACATACATATTAATGTTAAATTATGTTTATTATATATTATTTTTGTTTTTTATTCAATATTTAATATTGTTTTTGTGACATATTTTCGCATTTAATATAATGGAAATGTGAATGTTTCCGATTTATGTATATGAATTTTGATTTTATATTTGAAATGAGAACAACAACAACAAACAAGAAACACAAAAAATTCATTCATTATTTAATTATAAATATACATAATTTGATTCAAAAAGTAAAACACAAACACATATACAAAAAGAAAAATTCAAAAAAAAAAAAAAAAATCAGTAACTTTTCATAAAGAAATTATAAATTGGTTACATTTACAAAAATATTTAAAGAAAAAAATTTTTAAATCCCAACAAACAATTCCATACTGTTTCCAGTAAAATAATATCCTTTTTAGATGTTTACATTTAACCATTTACAAAAACTCTAGAATTACCAGAATTGATTAGTTGGTTGGTTAACGTGCGGCGGTTCACATTGAACTTCCGAAAAACCCCAATTAACACAAAGAATATCATTTTGATATCATACAATCACACCTAGTGTAATCGTAGAGAATTAATGTTTGGTTTACAGATAAGAAATATATTTTATAACCAATTGGTTTCATTTTGAAAACAGCTTCCAGCATTATTTTCAAATATTTTTGTGTGAAACAATTTCCGCCAAAATCAAATCCTAATCAGCCATCTAGTATTTAGCTATTATTTTTTATAGAATGGGCTTTTTAAATTCCAAGTTGATTTATTTTTTATTGTAGGAAGACAAAAAAAAAGGACAATTTTTGTTTGTCTGAATGTTTTTTTTTTTCGTATTAAACATCAGAAAAAATTTTCAAACATGCGTACATTTTTCACAACTTTCACTCTTTCTCAAAGAATACATTTTGAAAATTTTCTGTCTAAACAACGATGTGAAAGAATTTAATTGTTTTTCTTTTATGTTAAAATGAATCTGTTGTGTATAATGCGAAAGTGAGGCATGGAATAATTTTGTTACTTTCACTAATAAAGAAATAAATTTTACAAACAAATGAAAGTTTTTAAGCTGCTAAAGCTCTAAAGAGGGTTTTCTCTATGGAACCGCATTTAGTAGATTGAATCAATCAAATACATATTTTTCTATTATCCATTCCTATACAAAAAAAGATTTAAATTATCTATATATAGATGAGAATTGTTTGTTGGGAATAACATTAGAATACTTGTTTTTGTAAAAATGGAAATTTTAATGGAACAATTATCTTATGAGATTTGTGTTACTTCAAAAATTTAAATACAACACTTATTTTGTGACGGTTTATGTTTGTGAAAAATAAAATTAATTTTTATAAACTCTAAAAAAAAGTTAAAAAAATTTTGAATGTGTAAACCATTTTAATTACATTAATTGCATAATCATAATCATATAATCACTAGTTTTAATGCATTATATTTTTCACAAAATTTAACATTATCATCATAATGCATTTTCACATTACATACATACATAGGTATATATTATTTTATACAAATGTAATAAATTCAAGTGATTTAAAATAAATTTCTGGATTTGCATCTACAAAAAAAAAAAATTAACAAACAAACATAGAAAATAGAATACAAGAAAATATATTATGTATAATTAAACATGTGAATACATGTGCAATAATGAAATAAAAACCAAACAAACAACAAATTAATTACAAATGAATATTAGTGTTTTATGTTCACTTTAACAAAATAATTACTTATTTTGCATTAAAAAATCACATTTAAAAAAAAAATATGATCAAAAAACAAAAATAAACAAAAGTATAATTTATTTAAAAAAATAAATAAATGTGTGAAAGCTATTTTTGTTATGTATTGTTTGTTTTGATTATGAAACTTGAAAAAAAAAAAAAGGAAAGCAAAACATTGTTTTTACGTTGTGTTTAACAAAAAAAAAAAAAAAATTAAAATATATCATACACAAAAATGTTTGAAAAAAAAAAACTGTTGTTAAATGAAAACGTTTGTTTACTATTAACAAAATTTATAGACTATTTTTTATAATATTGTCTTTTCAATTATGTGTAATAATATTTAGTGTGCATTTATTTTATGATTTTTTTTTTATTATTTTAACAAATATAAAAACTTATAATTTCTCGTTATAATTTTAAAAATTATTTTTTACAGTAGTTTTTTGTTTTTGCTGAAATTACATTTAACATATTAAAAAAAAAATTAAGTGAAATATTAACAAAAATTATAACATACATACTTACACATCAATGAAACACAAACATCAAACAAAATCTAAAAAATTATGAAAAAAAATAATAATAATAGCAAATATGAATTTTAATGTGTAATCAAGACAGAAAAAAAAAAACAACAAAAATTCCTATCCTTTGTATAATATTTATTTTTTCCCTTTTCTATTCATTTTCTACTTATTTTAAAATTACAAAGTTATCAAAAACCCAACAAATAATACAAACAAACATAAAAATGCAAAATTTTTTGTCTATTAAATTTTCTACTTTTTTTTGTTTTATTAGTCCTTTTTTTTCTATTATTTTAATTTTAATTTTAATTTCAAACAAAAAAAAAACATACTCTTTCTCTTCAAACTTTTTCTTCTTGTATGACTTCTTTTTTTCTATCTTAAGCATTTTTATGTTGTTTTTTTTCTATAAATTTAAATTCTCTTTCTTTTATACACCAATATACATATGAATATTACATAAAATTTAAGGAAAAAAAATACAACATTTTATTAAACATTAAACACAAATACTTTCATACAACAACAAAAAAATATGTACACAAACATGAATACAATTTATAAAGAAATTTATATATTTAATTATTTTCTTCCTTTCTGTACTTACCATTCTTATACTATTCTTCAACTAAACAATACAAATACTTACTACTATTTATTTTTATTACTATACATAATATACGCTCTATCTCTCTCTATATGTATATGTATATATTTTCAACATGAATCTGTAGCCAACAGTGGGTGGTCGTCGTCCTAGTTGGATTGAGCAGAGGGTCAAACTTCAAACGAGAAGATTTAGTACAAAAGTTAGTTTCAATTCATATTCATTCTATTTTAGTTATATTTTTTTTTTTTTTATTCTACAAAAAGTTATTTACAAATCCCTACTTAAAAAAATTAAAACAAAAAAAAAATAATAATATTAATAAAACAATTCGCTATAATTATTATAATTTTTTTTTTTAAATTTTTACTTTTTCAATTTATTTATAAAAAATAAATCCAAAAATTTGCTTAAATTAACAAAAAAAATAATTTTTTTTAAAAACAATTTTAATTTTGATCCTCTATTTAATTTTGAAATTATTCAAATGGCAAAAAAAATACAAAATTCTTTTTTGTTTTTTAATAAATTAAAGCCGATTTTTCGTTTTTTTTTTTTACAAATAATTTTTTTTCAATTTAAAATAACAATTAGAAATATTAAATCGATTTTTAAAATTGAACAACAACAAAATGTTGGTAATATTATTTTGTTTTGTTTTTTTTAAATATTGAATTTTTATTAATTAGAATACAAAAGTAATGTAATTGGTGCTTTAGACATATTTTGTTTTTTTTTTTTGTTAAATTTTTTGACAAAATTTACAAATTATAAACTTTCACAATACAAAATTTTAAAATAATTACGTATTATTTTTATTTTATTTTTAATTACTTATTTGCTTAGTATTTTAATTATTATAATAATGCTTTTTTCTAAATTGGAAATACTTGCTTTTTAATTAACAATTTTTATTAATTTTTTACTTATTTTAATTTATAATTTATAATTTTTTTTTAATATTTTTTATGATGTAAAAGTGTTTTAATTAATTTGCTAAAATATGTATTTCCCTATATACTTAATATTCCTTATTATAATTATGTTCGCTAAATTTCTCTTCTTTTTCAATCTATGTACATATACATTTTTTAATGAGTTTTTGATTTTTAGAAAAAAATTGAAAAGAAAAGAAAAACAAAGAATTTAATTTTTCTGAGAAGCTAAAAATAAATAATGAACATGAAAGCAAAATATATGTACCTACAGGATTTTTTTTTAATGTGGCTACATGATTGCATTCAAATATTTTTGAATTTACATGCATTTTTTGTATGATTTATAATTCTGCGTAAGAATAAAAATTTTTGAATGTGCAATTTAAATAACAAAAAAAAAAAAAAAAATTAAAATTAAAAAGGAAAAAGTACATCTAAGGCAGTACAAGACAGATGAGTAAGCTTGAAAAATCTTTAAAAAAGAAATTTGTTTTTCTATAATTATTTACAATTTTTATTTTTTTCAATTTTTTATACAATTTATTTGCAAACTTTTGAATTTCATTTTCTTTTTTTAAATTAATTTTTGTTCCTTTCAAACTTCATAATAGAAATATCATATATTTTTGAAATTACATTGTGGGAAAAAAGTATAGTGGTTTAATAAGTGAATAAAAATTATTTAAAAAAATACAGAAAAAAAATGATTGAGTTCCAGAGATCAGAATTGAAAAGTTTTCACGTCACATTAAATATTAATTTATGATATTTATTGCTTACACTATTAGCTCAGCTTTAATCATGCGAAATATCAACAAAAATAAAAGAAAAATATTTGATAAAATTTATTTCTTGCGAATATTTTGAGAAAGACCATCAATTGTTAAAACTTTAAAACACATTACATTAGAAAAAACAGTTTTTCAACATAAAATAAAAAATTATTATCCAAAAAATGACATCAATTTCTGATTTTTGATAAATTTATTATAATCATAAATTTAACTTATTAATCATTCTAAATTGGAACATTCATTTATGTCGTATATATGATTTATTTTCCTCACATTTAATTTAAAACTCTTCACAGAGTAAATGACTTTCAATTTGTCTTGATATTAAATTTGATTATCCTTAAAGCTATCATGATATTCATAAAACTTTTATACAAAAAAAAAATAATAATAATAATAATTTTTCAAGTAAAATTTACTAAATCTGTGTCAATAATGTCAAATCCACTTCCACCGACATATTAATTCACTTTTTTTCTTCTTTCTCTTATTCCCTTTTTTTTATTTGACTGAATAACTTTAAAATTAAAAAAAAAAAAACTGAAAGAGAAGAAAATTTTAGCAAGCATATTTTATTGAATTCTGAAACATACTTATATGTACATCCAATTTTGTATGTTTGTGTACACAACAAACATTTTTTATATCCTTTTTTATAACTGTATAGCCAATACAATCAATTTTTAATATATCCATATATCCATAATCAAACTAAGTATTTTACTACATATTTATTCAAATAACAACAACAAAATTCATCTATGAGTATATGTATATAATAATTAAATATACTTATACTCATATGTATAGGATTTCGACCAAAAAGTCGATCAGCTCCAATTTTATACTTTCATATTTATTTTATATATATACTAAAAGAAAACTTTTAAAATTTTGTTTGTATATAATCCAACTCAACCTATTTACCTTTCAACACTCGTATCAATAACCATGTAACATTTTCATGAACGAGATTTGCGATTACCTATATGATTTTCAGCGCTTAAACAAATATGTATATTTCTAGTCGATTGGATAAACTGGATTTTATTTGATAGTGAATTTTTTAACTAATATCTAAGATAAAAATGAAAGAATAAATAATGAAAATGAAAAAAAAAAATAAAGATTTTCCGATATAAAAGGAGAAATTTGAAATATTCCATAGGGAATATATTTCTTTTACGTTATATGGTCAGATTGCGATAATCTTGATACACTGAATATAACAATTTGTATCGTACATATATGTATTTTGTGTCCAGTTGCAAGGATTCTCTAGAAAAAAAAGCAAATTTTGATTCACAGTATCTACTACAGTATCCTTTCTGAAATACGAGTATACCTTATCTACCCCTATGGTAACATACATGTTTCAAGTACCCAGATATATGTATAGTCGATTATTAAAGCAAAATATTCAATTTAACATATCTGTGCATATACTATAAGGATATAAATATGCATTAATATAAGTATTTCTAAGTATATACATACAATATAAATATATGTATAACTTTATATATAAATTCACATACTTAAAACCACATTATTTTATATAATAATAGTAGGTTGTGCTTGTTAAGAGTAGACCAAGTTGCGATAAATTCAATCTATTTTTCTGTTCATTTTGGAATAATGCCAAAACAGCATTGAAAATCTACTATAATTATGTATAAAATTTATATACATTAATGTATGCATATAATATATAAAATATGCATACATGATAGGTATATCTCATGTTAACGATTCATGTTAAAAACTTTGCATTTCATGCAAGTTTTTATACACTATACCTACACATATGTATAAACAAAGAAAAAAATAAATAAAAAAATTAAATTGTAAGGAAAAACAGGAAAAAATGCAAAATGAAATTTTAAAATTCAACTTTAAGGAATCTCATATATATAAAAATAAAGATTAAATATATATACGTAAGTAAAAAAAATAAAATAAAATAAAGTAGGATTTAGGAAAAAACAAAAAACAAAAAAAAAACAAAAAAAAGAATAAAACCATCAACGACAAAATTATAAGAAAACTTTTTGAATAAGAACAAAAATTTAAAGAAGAATAAACAAAAATCAGTAAAATAAAAACGAAACAAAGTGTTTAATTTAAAAATGAAAATTTAAAAGAAATACATACATAAATACAAAATTTATGTAAAATATTTAAAAACTTTGATGATAACATAAAATTGTCCTTGCTTATGTCTTCATTATTGACTTTATAAAAATTTTGAAAAATAACCTTTTCTTCAAATATTGAGAAGAAAAAAATTGAAGAACTTGAAAAATCAAGTGCACCACTAATGAAACCCATATAGAATTAAATTTTTAACATTCAAAACCTGTTAATTGAAAATATACAATTTTAGGGTAAAATTATTTTCAAATAATAATTTCCTCGAATTTATTTTTACCAAAATAATTTAGTTTTTAATTTGTAAAATTTATTTGTTGTATGAAAATTCAAAATAAAAAGGCTTCCTATTTCAAATGAACATAGTTCGTTTTTTGAAAAGTTTTCCATATAAATCAGTACATTTAAAAAAATAATTAGTAATGTTTTTTAATTAATTCGTAGAAATAATCAATTTTATATTAAGAACCTTTTAAATAATAAAATATTAAATATTAAATAGAATGGAGAATCGTTAGAATTTAATAAGAAAATTCTTATGAAAATTGTAATTTTCATTGGAATTTTAAATAATTATTTCGTTCTGCGTATTTAAAAGATAAATCATATTCAAGTTTGTTATTAAATATTTTACGAACAAATTAAATCCAAATTATTATTGCAAAAATAATGTGTACTTGAAAATATAATTTAATTTAATAAATAGTTGTATATTAATAAATTACCATATTATGTATTTCCTTATTACAGCATAGCTCTCTCATGAAGCTTAGCTATTAATAAGTTTTTTTTCCATTTAATCATTCAAATATTTTCGCCATCACTTACATACAAACAACATTATTTCAGTTGTAATTTCTCAACAAAAATTTTTACGTACTCGTATTTAAATAAATAAATACAAAACTAAAACCATTTAGAAAACGCAACATTTTTCTTTCTAACATCATCATTGTTTTTTTACAGTTTCAAATAAATTTTCCAATGATTTTCACAAATTCTATATTCTATAAAATTTTGAACCATTACTTCATATATAATTCATTCACTTTTTTCATGCATTTCAAAAAAAAAATCGGACATGTATTTTTTCATAAACATAATTAACACTTTATCAAATTCATAATAATACAAAAACAAAAATCAAAATTCGACTAAATATGTTTTTTTTCTTTTCTAAATATTGATTTTATATTAAATTTGAAATGCACTTAATAATTAATTAATTCATTCATAAACAAATGTGAGAATAAAACAAAGAAAAAATTGAATCTATACATTAAAATCATATTAATTGAATAAAATTTTAGTTAAAAATTTGAAAAAAAAAACAAAAGAATTTTAGCGAATAAAATTACATAATTAGCAAAATCACATTTGTATATAAAATATATTGTAGTTTTCAGTCTAGTATTTGTATGGTCTAAAATAGATATAGATACTAAAATAGCACTCATGATCACAATTAGTTTCAAAATTTCTCTAAAAATGAATTTTAATTCCACCTCACATGAAACACACACGTCCATTTAGAACCATATGCACTTCTTAGAAGTTAGAAACAAGTACTAATTAGTACCAAAGATTTCCTGTGTGGTTTTTCAAAACTTTCAACACATTAAAATTAAGAATCTTCATTTTTTTTGTTCTTTTTTAATTAAAAAGCACCTTCTTTACGAACAAATTCATACATATGTATTGATAAAAAAAATTACATACGACATTTTCAATTGTTATAGATATTTTTTGAATTTTCCAATTCGAAACTGTTATTCTTTCCAAAAAAAAAAACTCTTATTTCTCTAGCATTTTTAGGAATTTAAAGAAATATAGTTTTAGAATTTTATTATTTATAGAAAAATTCAAAACCCAATCGCTTTTTAAATTATCATTATTTTTGTTCAAATAATTTTTTCCTCCTCCTTTGCAAGCTAATCACTTTTTTTGTAAATATTTTTTCACGAAATTTTATAATTTTCATTTTATTTTTTTACGTGTATAGAATATGTTTTTTTTCTCTTGATAGTTGTTGTAAATATTTCTTCGCTATTTTTTCCTGATTTTTATATATTTTATCATCATAATAAATATTTGTATATATTATGTAATGTATTCAGTATTCACTATATTTGCACTTGCACTTTGTATAAAAATTTACGTTGAATGAAAATATCTACATGTGAATGATAATATGTATAAATTATCATGTAAATATATTTAAAAAATAAAAAAAAAATGAAAACAAGATACAAAATAAATCAAATTTGTAACATAATTATTTTTTTAAAAAATTTATTATTATTCATACATACTCGTATATATTATGTATATGTATATAAGTATGTCAGAAAATAATAATATAAAAAAAAAAACATACATATTTTATTTTTAAACTTAATCTATCCCCATTTCGTTTATATTTTCCATTTTATTATCATCGATAAAAAATTTTCATGTAGGTATCTCTATCTCATAATTAATTTCATTATAATTTTCTAGAAATGTATCTGTATCTTTTACACAATTGAATCTATTTTTATAGATCTTTTTTCTAAGAAAATCATTGTTTTTTTCATGTTCTTTATTTTATTCCTTTTTTCTTCATTGTTTCATTTTTTATTCAAAGAAAAAAATTATCATCCTTTTTTTAAACATTTTTATAAATATTGTTTTTATCATCTTTTTTTTAAATTTTTTTTTCCATTAAATTATAAAATATAAACTGTAAAATAAAATGAACTAAGAAAAAAAAAAACACTATATTATACAGAAATTTATTAAATACCTATAATATAAAATTAAATATTTTTTCATTTTTCATAGCAATTATTTGATTTTTAATTATTTATATAGATATAAAACCTGTATTATTCATTTTCTTATTCTTATATTATCAACATTATTTTTAATTTGTTAAAAGACAGAAATATAAAATTAAATTTAGTTTTCTCCTCTTCCTACAAATTTGGATACTCAGGGTAATGATATAGAAGAGGAACCAGAAGCATTAAGTATGTCATGGCCAGATACTGGACGTAAACGTATTACATATTTATTAGTTGCACCAATTGTATTCCCATTATGGTTAACATTACCTGATACAAGAACTCCACGTGGTAAAAAATATTTCCCTGTAACATTTATTGGCTCAATTGTATGGATAGCCGCATATTCATATCTTATGGTTTGGTGGGCAAATGTTGCTGGTGATACTGCAAGAATTCCACCCGAAGTAAGTACATTTTATTTTTCATGCGAAAAAGAAGAAGAAACAAATGTGAATGATAAGAGAAAAAAAAAGTTAATAATGAAAAGGAAAATTATTATTTTATATGAATAAAAAAAAAAAAATTGTAGAAATGATAAATTTATAGAAAATTAAAAAGAAAGGAGAAAATGAAAAAAAAAAACTAAAAAGTTCACAGTCATAAATTAGAATTGAAAAATAATCAAAAGATATACGAAAAAAAATTATACATATTATGTATGTGTGTGTTAAAATTGAAAAAAAAAAAGAAAGAAAATTCAATTTTCTTTTTTTTTCTATTTGAAGAAAAGTAAAAGCAGAAATCTTATTATCCCAGGATGACTAATCAATTTTTTTTTTGTTGCTTTCTTCTTTCAAAAAGACTCATCCATTTTTTTTTCTCTTTTTCATAATTCTTTATTTTTCCTCTGTATTTTTTTTCTACTTAACTTTAATTTTTTATTAGGTTATGGGACTGACATTCCTAGCAGCTGGTACCTCTATACCTGATCTTATAACATCAGTTATTGTTGCTCGTAAAGGATTTGGTGATATGGCTGTGTCCAGCTCAGTAGGAAGTAATATATTTGATGTAACCGTTGGGTAAGTTAATTAAAATTATATGTACACACAATATGTAGTTTGAAAAAAATAATAATAAAAAGAAAACCATAATATACAAAAAAAAACAACACATTTATAATAAATTTTATATAAAAAGGAAAGCATATGTTTATAAGGACAATAAAAAATTCATTATTTTTTCTGAAGGATTTTTATACAATTAGAACTCTTGAGATTTCCTTTTTTTTTAAATTAAGAATTCGTAACTTTATTATTTTAACTCACAAGAAGTAAATTTCATTAAAGATTCAAACACTTCTTGTGTATTCAGGTGTTCTACATATCAAATATCATCGTCATTGTTTTCTTTATTTATTTAAATAACTTTCTTTAAGTGACCTAATTTAGTTTAATGAATGTTTCTAGAGTCCATTCGATATGTAATACCGTGGAATTTCTGCATCTTAAAAGGATTCATACATTACTGGATTTATTATTGTCGCGTCTAACACCAATTACATATATGTATGTTTAATATTTATTGCTATCCTGTACTTTGTATCCTGTTTTAAGGATATTTTCTATGCTGAATAATGTATTATAGAATATTACAAAACATAACATAAATTCAAAGAAAATCAAAAATTTATTTTATTTCTTTTTACAAATTATCCTGCAATCATACTGCAGTACTTTTATCTACCCAATAATCAGTGTCATACAATCTGCTTTGTTATTATTTTATTTTATTTTTTTTTTTTTTTTTGCCAAATTTCAAAAAGTAAATTCAATAAAATTTTGACTGACATTTGAATACAGTAAATTATTCAGCATTTAAACATTGATTTAGTCATATCAGAGGTATTTAATTTCTTTTGAATAAAATGAATTCTGATTTATTCATTGATAAATATTATAAGTAATTTCTTTTGTTGAAAAGGAAATAAATACCATCTTTTCAATAAAAAAAAAAAATTTATCTTCAGAATAATTATTAAATACTTACCTGTTTCCCATTTCATATGTCCGAAAAATTCCGTTTTTTTGTTGTTTTTTCGATATAAATAACTTATATTTTCCAAAAAAAAAAAATAACATATTACCATTTCTTTTTCAATTTCTTTTTTTTTTCTGATTTCCTTTTTCTTCAGAATCACATTTTATGTCTGTTCTTAAATGAGTATTTGATTATTGTTATGTCATCATACACGTGTATTTTTGAATGTAAAATGATACATATAAATAATACTTTTCATATATTATATAAAATTTCTACTTTAACAATAGAAATTACATCTAGACAAAAAAAAAATAAGAAGCAAAAATTATATTGAATAAGGATGTACCTATACATACATACATATAACATTTCTTTTGATATACACAATTCTAACTTGTACAATAAAATAAACGTGAATTTTATTATTTTTTGAAAGACACATGTGTGTATATACACAGAAGAAAACAAAAAATATAAATAAAATAAATATATTATTGTACATATACATATATGTGGTATATAAAAAAAAATTTATCGTTTTTTAGTACTTTACTTTACAAACAAGACAAAAAAAAGGCTTAAAATTTTCTTTTATTTTCTTACCTTTTTTTTTTTACCTTTTATTTTTATTCACTTCTTTCTTTCCCCAATAGTTATATACATACATACATATGTATAAAAAGAATCGATCTACACAAAAAAAAAGGAAAAAAAAAATAATAATTTGAAAACTTTTTGAAAAGCATTTTATACAATACGAAATGCTTTTCACAAACTCACATTCCATACAATCACATAACATTTACATTTATTCAAACATAAATACTATAATAAAGAATAAAAAATAAAAAATAAAGAAGAAAACCATGAAAAATACCTTAAGGAAAAGTTGTTTTCAACGGTATACCTACATACAATACATACGTAACATATATACATATTTAATGTGCGATCTCTGTGGGTTTGAATAACAGTAAAAGTAAAAAATTATATAAAAATCAAGTAAATTTTTATTTATTTTTTTTTTTTGCAATTTTTTTCCTCTAAATACATATTTTTCAATATATTTCCACATATAAAGTAAAATAAAAGTCAAATATTCAATTTTATATGAAATTTCAAATAAACGTTGATATTCTTTGAATGCTCTTTTATCCAAATATCATTTATTTTATTTAATTTTTTTTTATTCTTTGTTTTATTTATCTTTTGACTTGTTGTCTTTGAATTTTATAACTATATAAGATGCTTTACAAATTCAAATATTATACAAATTTAAATTATATGTATTTTTTTTTTTCTTCAATATTTTCTGAATTTAATAAAAATGTACTTTTTTAAAAAAAAAAAAAAAAAAAAAAAATCTGAATGTCATATGTGCACAAATTCAATGAAAATTTATAGGTTTTATGGTTTTAAAATCTGAAGAAAAGAAAAATGTGGAAAAAAAAAACTTTATGTAGGTAGGTACCTACCAATGTAGCCACTCTTTGTTTTTTCAATTTATAAGTGAATGACATCTTAAATTCAATTTAATTTTTTTTTTTTTCAATTTAAAATGTGTTCAAGTTTTCTATACACATACACACATCTTGAGTTCTCATAATAAATTATGTAAATATGAAAAAATTGTAAACTTTTGTTTTAAAAAACAGATGCAATTACAATTCTTTTTTTCTCACAGAAGGTGATGGAATTGAAAGAATAATAATTTAATTAAGAATTCAATGAATCTTATTAAATTTTTAAATATATTCTCGGATGTTTTGAAAAGTAAAAAAATCTACTTTTATTTGATGAATTTCATAGTTTACAGAATTTTAAGTTTCCCATTGAATATTTTCAAATACAATATAAATCTCAAAATAAATAAAAAAAGAATTTTTTTTATGATAAAATTTATGTAAAATTTGAATTTGCATAATTTCTAATTTCAGGTATTGTACTGTTTTTTTTTTCTCTTTACAAATCTCTTCATTTGTAATTCCATTTTTTTATATATAAAATCCCTTTGAACCGTTCACGTAATTCACAGAAGGTCTACCATTCTTACAATTGAAGAATTATCATCGGTGATATTAGTTATAATACTTTTTTTTTCTTCTAGAAATTTTACGAAATTAATTAAATGACAAAATAAGACAATTACCTTACTTTTTCCACATTTCATAGAATAGAATATGTTAATAATTTTTTAAAGGGCATTTTTAAAGAGAAAAAAGATTATCTCATCAAAAAAAAATTTAATTTGTATACATACTTTTTTTTAAAGACGACTTGAAAATTTAATTTTGCAAAAACACTAAAACGAATTTTTAAACATAAAAGTCATAAAATCAAATAATAGTTAAAATTACATAATTAATATGAATGTGATTTATTGCTACCTAATTTATTTCTCTATCGGTAAAAGTCTTTTAGTTTCATGTATTTTTAACAGAATATGTAACATATTTTCAAAGTTTATAATTTTCAATGAAATTTTTCCTTTAATAAAATTCAAATTAATACATACATTTATGTACTCTTATCACTTTTATTATAATTACATTATGTATATACATACATAACGAACGTATACACACATTTTCAATTATTTTCTCATTTTACATATAACACATCACAATTAAAAAAAATCAATGGGAACTTTTTAAAATTAAATAAGTTAAATGGAATGAAATATGTAAAATGAATAAAATTTATATGTATGTATACATGTATACTATGTATTATATACATACATACATCGTTTTATTTAATATAGACATGAAAGAACTTATTTAATCAAATCAATTTAACGAATATGTTTTATAATATTATGTGTGTTGTGTTCAATCTTATATATACCTATACATACATATTTACATTTGTATTAATAAACCATTTCTGGCTGTCAATAATTTTCTATATAATAAACATCAAAAAACTTTTTGATTTTGTAAATTTACATACATATATGCATGTAATGTACGTACATAGATGTATGTATTTATTTAAACATCAGACATTTAATTTATACATTTTTACTTTTAAATCTTAAAACAAAAATACATTTTTAATTCATTTTTAAATAAAAATGTAAAAAATAAAAATAATATTTTGATTTTTATTATTTATCAATCACATTAAAACGTATTTTATTTTTCAATTAAAAAAAATAAATTTAATTTCCACAAAAATAACAACAAAAAAAATATTTTTTTAATATTTGGAAGAAAATTTAAAAATAAAAAACATACCTATATAAACACCGATATTGATTATTTTTTATTCGATTCAAATTTAAATTATAAATAACGAAAATTATTTTATTCAACAATTTTTATTGTTTTAATGCAAATTTAAAAATAATAACAACAACAAAAATAAATAAATAAATAAAAACTATAATTGTAAAAAACTGAACAGACACCCACTTTATTTTTTTATATTGTATATATGTACATATATGCATTTAGCATTATGTATATATTGTAAATGAACATAACAATAATCAACCTTTTTTTAAATAGAGCATATAATTTAAAATTAAATGGCCTTAAGCTTATGCTCCTATTATGAACATCCTGTGAGCAATAACAATAATAATAATAAAAAAAATGAAAAGCAGAAGAAAAAAAACAATAAAAACATGCAAAAAAAAGTATAGATAGGAGTATAAGAGACAAAAACTTCAAAAAAAAAATAATAATAATAAAAAAATAAAATCATCTGAACACATACATATACCGACATGAAAATTACTACTACTACTACACTAGGGAAAAAATTTAATAACAAAATATAATGATACATTATATTTTACAATTATATACTTTCATAGATGTAAATTCCTTAAAGTTATATCGTCAACAACATAAATTATCTATGTATAGTATATTCAGAAAAAAAAGAACAAAATTGCTATTTAAAAAAAAAAAAAAAATTTTTGTTCACCCTATTTATTTTATTTTCATGATCTACATTTAAAACGAACAGGGAACAAAAAGTTTTATGAAAATTTATTAATATACATAGGTATATACTTATTATTACCTTAATGCTGTCTTCTCTAAAAGCAAAAAAATAAACGAAAGAGAGAAAAAAAAGGTAAAATGGAAAATGATATTTAAAAAAAAAAATGTTATCTGTGAAAATTAAAATAGATTGTCTTAAAACTTTTGACAATTGTTTATGTCTTTTATTAAAAATTTAAAAAAAAAAAAAAAAAGGTAAAATAAAAGCGAATAAGAAAAAAAAATTAATTACTACTACAAATACAATATACCATTTTATTTTGAGCTGAGGGAATAGTTAAAATGTTGAAGGTACTGGAACTGGACTCGATTCCTGATGTTTAATATACTATGTATATGTATACTTACATATATACATATGTCTCTTTTATTTTTCTTTCCATCTTATTGCTTTTGTATGAACACCTTGATTTATCTCTAGAATGTTAATTTATTTAAATTTAACACTATACAAAGTTCTTGGTACTTGATGTGGAAATAAAAGGACATTATTTCAATATTCACAGTTCACGTTAAATTTAATTGTACTAAAACATCGATTTACAGGTAATTTACAATTCTATTAAGAAAAATTCAATTGAAATCTTAGGCTTCAGTTTTTTCAAGATGACAGCAACATGTAAAACAAGCTTTTACCAGTTAGTTACCAGTTTGTCGATGTTCTTACTGAATTTTTGAGCTTTAAAACTGCAATGGAATATATGTATGTATGTACATTGCAAAATATCATAACTACACACACACACACACACACCTAATTTTATTTACATATTAATCTTTGTTTTTAAACATTTTTCTCAAATATTTTTATCTTATTTTTAATTGAAATCGAAATTTCACGTACAAAAAGTTTTACAAATTAAAAATTTAATTTTAATTGAATTCTTTACTATACACACAATCTTTTTAAATCAAAAAATTAAAATATTAAAAAGTTTGGAATTTTGTGAAAAACAAATTTTAAACTTAATTTCGAAACAGATTTTTCTCTATATTTTTTTTTCCATAAATATTTGTGTTTTAAACTAATTTTGTGTGAAAATCCTTCTTTACATAAAAATGAATTTTTTTATTAAACAAAAAAAAAATAACATGGATGCTTTAACGTCTGGCATATGTGAAATTTTATGAAAACTTTAAAATTTATATTTAATTTTATACAACAACAAAAAAAAAATTTATTTTTTAATTTAATATTACAGATTACCAATACCATGGTTATTATATGGAATAATTTATCAACAACCAGTTGAAGTTAATTCTGTTGGAATGGTGTGTTCAATAACAATATTATTTATGATGTTATTATTTGTTGTAATGTCAATAGCATGTTTCCGTTGGCGTATGAATAAAGGATTGGGCCTAACAATGTTTGTGTTATATTTTGTATTTGTTGCTGTTTCATTAATGTTTGAATATAAAATAATAACATGTCCTGTATAAGGGATAATTAATATCATTATTATAATAATTTAAACAATAATTATAATTAATTTAAGATAAAAATCAAGAAAGAAAAACAAAAACCTAAAATTAAAATTAGTATAAAAAAAAAGTTAAAGCAGTGTTTAAAAAAAAAAAAACAGTAAAATTTAAGAAAAAAAAAAGCGAAAATTATAAATAGAAAAAAAATTTTATTGATTGATTTTTCTAAGACGAACATAATTAGCATAGCATTAAAATTAATGATGGAAAAAAAATACATCATGTTAAAAGAAAAAAAAAAAGAGAAAATTTGTATATTATATTCACAACTCAAATAACAAAAAATATATATATGAAAAAAAACTACATATGTATGTAGTTTAAAATAAAAAAAAGTACTAGTTATGAATAATAAATACGAAATTATTAATTAGTGGCGAAAACAACATAAAGTTACTTTTCTAAAAATAAATGACAAAATACACAATACATATTTCAAAAAAGCTATATTTTCTGTGTTGAATAAAATTTCTTAAAAAAAAATCTATTTAAAGGACTTTAAATTTTATTTGAACTACAAAAAAACATATACATATACCTACATATACATTATATTATTTTTTTTTGTTTCCAAAATGTTTTGATTTTTTTCTAATTAAATTTAACAAACAAACACAGATAAATAAATACAAAACAATAAAATTTATTTTATTTTTTGCCAATTTTATTGTTCTTACCTTGGATAAAATAATGTTTTAATGTTAAAAACTTTCAATAAATTCGAACAACAACAAAAAAAAACATATTCAAACCGAAATTTAGGAAAAGAAATCAAAGAAAATAAATAACATCCTCAATAATCCTCATGAAGTTAAACTTTAAATTAAATAAAACTTAAATTTTTTTTTTTTCAATTATAATGAGAACTTTTATAAAAATACACAGAAAAATTACATGCATTTGTCACAAATACATACTCGTATATAAATACATATTATATGTATGAAAATTGTATTTGAAAAATACACAAAAACACATTCATATTATATTATATATAATTCATCCTTAAAAAAACAACAATCGAAAAAAAAAAACAAATCTCTGTAGATAATTTCGTTATTTTACATTTTAATATTGAAAAAGAAAACATTTTCAAACTCAAAAATTAGTGAAAAAAAAAACATTGCTGATTAAAACACATAATGATGTACTGTATAAAAAGAATATAAACTAAAAAAACTCTGCTTATAAATAACAACAAATTGAAAAAAAACAACAAAATAATTGAGAAAAACATTTTCTCATGACAAAAAAAAAAACAAATACATAATAATTTGCAGAAAAATAAAAATTTAAATTGTAATAAAAATGCAAACACTAGAAATCCGAAACAAAATGAATACTCTTTAAAAAAAAATAAACTTTAAAAATAATCTTCGCGCACTTATACTACTATGTACTGAAAAACATAAACACATTCTTGACCAAAAGTCTAAAAAAAAAAAAGAAAAAAAAAAAAACAAACGCCTAACTGTAAGAATTGTAGTATTTTTTTAATTTGTACATAGTAGTTCGAAAAAGAAAAAAATTATTCTAATTTAATTCTTCATTAAAAATAATTATCTTTCTCTTTACTATTGAATTTTCTTTTACATCTTCTTTACATTTTATTCTATAACTACTATATAAAATCGGTATCATAATACTCATTAAATTTCTAGGTTTTTTGTAGTATTGTACTTTAAAAAAAATAAAATAAATCTATTAGAGAAATTTTGAAATATTAGGAAGAATATTTAAACAAAACAAAAAAACAAAAAAATGTAGATACAATTCACACACGTGTACTTTCTAAAACTATATAAATTTAAGAAATGTATAAATTTTCGATAAAAAGAAAACCTAAAATGAACATTGCACAAAAATAAAGCTAAATGCAATTTAAAAAAAAAAAAGAAAAAAAATGTCAAAATTTAAAATTTTGATTTGGTAATGTAATGCAATTTATGTATTTTCTTATTTTTTCAATTGATTTTGGTTTAAGAAAACTGTTTTTTTGTTGTCTTCAATTAATTTCTTGATGTTTTCGTTTTTAAAATGACTGTTGATTGGTTGGTTGAGTTGGTGGTTTTCAGATACCTGAGAAAACCCAATTATCACCAATGGTGTCGTTTTTATACCATAATTCGTATGACTTAAGGGTAATGACGGTTAACTATTGGTATGAGATATCTACATATTTACATTTCATTCATGGAATAGATCATATCCACGAAACTGATATTAGATATTCCATTTTGGTCTTTTGGCATTGCTCGGTACCTTACTTTAGCAAATGCTGGACAATTAGCTGCAGAGATAGTAAATGAGAGTTTCTTATTTGGAACCCCTCTCTGCAGCTGCGGCAGTTTGTGTTAAAAGGGATACCATATTTAGTTTTTCCACGTGGTTCTCTACTGGCCAGTGTCCCGTAATACGTGCCGCAGTCCTGGCAATATTTCTGTTTATGAGACTGTCTGTTTGTTGTAGAACGGTTATATCATTCTTGAGATTGTTGTTCATCCCACCAGTCAGTCCTCATTGCTAGAAATAGTTAAACAGTTGGAATAGACCTCCCTCCACACCGTATATTTGATGAAATGCCATAAATTAAGAAAAAAAGATCTTTCAAAAAAGCGATATTAATTGCAGAAAGTTGGAAAAATTGGAAATTTTAATTATGAACTCTAATTTTCTAATCTTGTCAATAATTTTTTTTTTGAATGTAATTTTTATATATTTTGGCTGTCTTGAAAAATTCTGACAAAATTCAAATAATTTTTTTCAAAATAGAATCCTTTAGAAAAAATTCTAAATTTTTGACATTTTTTTACTTTTAAATTTGCTGGCTTGTTTGTAAATAAATAAACTTTGTTTTTTCTTCAATATTTTTTCTAAGCACTTTTTATTGTTGTGAATAATACTTAAATAAATAATTTAAAAAAAACTCATTGCATATAAAAACACAATAAATTCATAAAAACAAAAACAAAAATAATAATAATTAGAATCAAATTGTCCTATATTAGGACAATCAATAAAAACAACAAAATAAAAAATGAAATTGCTTAAAAACTTACATTATGTAAAATAAAAAATTTTAAAATTTAGAAAGGCCTTTTTAAATGTAGTATTTCTTTCACTTTTAGAAAATCTTCTTAGAACAAAAATATTACACTCTATGTATGTACTAAATTATTTAAAAGAAAGAAAAATATAAAAGATATTTGAACTGAATGTGTATACCATTAAAAAAATAATATTTTTAGATTGCTTTTAAAATTTATTTTAATTAATTTCTGTTTTCTAACTTTTGTTTATAAATTGATTGAAAAAATGTTTTGTTTTTGCCAAAAAAAAAAAAAAAACAGGTTATTAAATGATTAATAATTTACCTAGATACACTTGATCAAAAAAAAACTCAATGAAAGGTTTACAAAAACAAACAAAAAAGTAATAATAAAAGTATGATACTTAATAAAGTTTAAAGTAAATGATTACATATCATTAGTAAAAAGAAACTTAATAAATGACAGATTTTTAAATTCAATTACATATTTTTATATTTCATTAATAAGTCATTTAATTTTTATTTTATTTCATTTTTTTCCTAATTTAAAAATAAACAAAATTCTCAACTTTTAATATTAAAGCAAAAAATTAAAACTATTCATAAATTTTATTAAAAATTAAATGTTGAAATGAAGTCATAAATTTCTTAATGGAAAAAATTTAAAAAATACAAAACTTAATAATACCAACAAAAAAATTTTTGTTGAAAAAAGAGACAACTAAAAGAATTGCATTTGCAAATATTTTATAATAATTGAATTATTCAAAATTGTTGGCGTTCTAATTTTTATTATAATAATCACTTACTTGATTAAAAAAAAAATTGAATACATATCTTTTTCGCTTTAACAAAAAAAAAAGAGAGTATATTTAAAAAAAGAAATATTTGTCAAAATAATAATTGATTGACAATTTTAATTCTTCATTTTTAATTCTTATATAAATATTTATATGCACGAGTTCTCTTTTAGTATTTTGTTTATCTTATATTTTGCATATTATGAAAAAAAAAACAACAACTAACATTTCATTCTCCTTAAATTCTGTACAAAAAAAAACAAAATCACCAATATTCGATCATTTAAATAACAAAAACAAAAATCATACATATTAATTGAAAAACATTTTTAAACAAATTATAAATACAAATAAATAAAATATTTAATAAATACATAAAATAATAATCACACATTTAAAATGGAAGAAAAAAAAAACAATATATAAGCATTTTATATAAAAAAAAAAGTAATTTTAACATTTTTACCAAAAATAAAAAAAAATAAAATAAAATAGAAGAAATACAAAACGAAATAATCTCAAACACAAATAATTCAAATACATTAAATACAACGCTATTTTGGTTTCAATTATAATTATTATATTATTGTATTTTATTGTTAACTTTTTTCGAACGATAAAAACAAATATATATATACATATATGTACATATAATATGTATTATATACATACATCATTATATGTATATATTCATAAAATATTGAAATAAAATTTAAAAATGAAATTAGTATTTTTTTCTATGTATAAAAAAAAATTATATTTTAAAAATGTAAAATACATAATATATGTATAATAAATTAAACAACAACAAAATTAGGAAAATTAAATTATTTAATAATATTATAAATTAAAACACGTAAACAGAAATTACAATACGCATATATAGGTACATACATACATACATGTACTAAAAAATATTCAAAATAATACTTACATACATACATTACAAAAGTATTAATTAAACTAAAAAACATTTACATACATGAAATACATACATATAATATAACATTAAATATATATAAATAAATTTAAAAAACAAATTAAATATAATTGAAAAAATAAAAATGACATTATTATTCTTGGAATAAAACAAAATAGTTAACATAGTAGTTAAAATTTAAAAAAATTAAATAAAAAAACAAAAACAAACGCAGAATTTAAGAAAAAAATAAAAACCATAAAAGTGAAAATGATAATAAAATACAAAACAAACAACAACAACAACAACAACAAATGAAGTTAAAAGTATCTTTTATTTATTTTATTGTTTTATAAAGCCAGAGAATATAGAAAGAAAAAAAAAATTTAAAAAAAAAAATACTAGTAAAAAAAAAAGATATTAAGTTATTAATAAATAACAATTTAAATAAATTTTTTTATATATTGAGTAAAGGGAATAAAAATATATACAATTTAAAAAAAAATAAATAAAAATACTTGTTTATACATATATATACATATATTAAAATCGTTAATAAAACAAATTTAAAAATAAAAATAAAAAACAAATGCGAAAATACACACACAATATATAATATACTGTTATATTATAATATAACTGTTATATTATACGAAAAGGCTAATTTTTAGTTGAAACAAAACAAAAGAATGCAATTAAAATATGAAAAAAAAAAAATAAAAAATTAATTAAACATTTATACATATATAAATAATTTATAAAGAAAAACAAAATAATACAAGTTTTTTTAATTTTTTTTTTTAATTTTAACGAATTAAAAATAAATATCATATTCTATCACATACTGATAATATGCGTTTGAATATATACAGTAGAAGTCCAGTAATTTCAACTAATTAAAACCAGGCTTGTTGAAATTTAGGGACCGTTGAAACTAGTGAACCTAGTTTTTATGGATGCCTTTAATCTAGAAATACTAACAAAATTGCCAGTTTTTAAACTCCATTTATTCAAATGCACGTGAATTACATATTTTTATATAGGTACATAAAAAACATTAATTTAACAAATTTAAAAAACAAAAAAAATAACAAATTTAAATTACATATACAGTTAGTTGAGTTATTAATATATGAACTGATATTAATTAGTTAGACGCACATCATTTATTTCTTGAAAGAATGAAACCGTTTTTTTTTTTCATGTTTTGACATATTCGCAAGAGTTTTACCCTAGAAAATTTGATAAGTTGAAATTATAGAACATGTTTTTTTAGAAAAATTGAAATTTTAGAACCTATAATAATGACTTCTTTGGAGTTGAAAAGATCGAAAGTTGAAACCAAAGAGTAGTTGAAATTACTGGGCTTCTACTGTATATGTATATATATTCAAATACATATGAACATCAGAAATAAGTTTAAACGTGAAATTAAAAAAAAAAACACTTCCAAATATAAAAGTTATATCGAAGTAAATTAATTTTTTTCGATGTGTTTGCGAAGAAAACAAAAAAATGAAATTATGAATCTTTTAAAATAATTTTTAAACTTAAATGAAATTTTTAAATAGTATACATAACGGTTTTCAAAAACAAAAAAAACTGAATTATAAAATTGGAAGAAAAACAAAAACAATAAAGAAAATTTCAGTGAGAAAAAATCAAATTGCAAAAGGAAAGTACGAGTATTTGATTATCGAACTACATATTTTTTTTTTATCTCTTTTTTCAAAAAGTTTTGGTTCAAACCATAACAACCGATCTTCGTATATTCAATTTATTCATCTTTCAATTTTCTTTTTTTTTTTCAATTAAGAAAAAAATTATATGTGGTTCCCAAATTTTATCTATATCAATAATCATTTTCACCTGTTTTTCTACAGAAGTTTCGTAATTTCATTTTAAGTTTACTCTATCAACAATCTACTCAACGTTTAATGACAAAACGTTAACAAAAACATTTTAAAAAAAAAAGCCATTTAAATGAAAAAAAAAAAACAAAATAATAGAAGTATGAAAGATGACTTAAAGTCGTTAAATACGCTTTTAGAATTTAAGTACATATATGAAAAAAAACAAAAACAAAAATAATAAATTGTGTAATGTATTTAATTGATAATAATTTATTATTGAATGATAATAATAAAATTTATACAAAAATAATTAAATAAATATATATAGGTATATATGAAAATTTTAAAGTGAAAAATAACAGCAATTTTCGCCATTATATACAAATACATAATTATATACATATATTAAAATTTAAAAAAATAAATAAATAAAACGAATAAAATTAACAAAACAAAACAAAAAAAAACACACACATTTGTATAGGAAAATCGCTTTTTGAAATACATAATTTAAAAAAGAAAAAAAAAAGTAAATAAATAAAAATTGTAAGTAAAAATTTCATATATACATACACACATAAATAGTCTTTAAGAAAATCCTTTTTCCTATATATATATATAGGTACATATATATTTAATACACATACATACATGTATGCACTACATTATTATATATACATATTATTATACATATATACATTCATAGGTATATTAGTTTTCCTTCTTCCTTCTCCAAATCCCTCCACTAATTAATTGAAAATTTAAAAAAATAAATATACATATAAGAAAAAAAAAATTATTGTAAAATAGTAAATTATATAATATTCATCAGATATTATAGATAGTCATTAACATAAATATTTGAAAAAGAAAAAAAATATATGTACATATATAGAACAGTATGTATATTCAATTCAAATAAATTTATATTATTGTTATTATAGAAATATATTCGCAATAAATTGTAGATAAAAGTTTATTCTGAAATTAAATTAAGAATAGAAAAATATAAAATGATGATTCCATATATTATGTATGTAATTTAAAAGAAATACATATACATATTATATACATATGTAAATTGTATATTTACCAATGGAAATGAAATACATGAAACAAAAACAAAAAACACACAAGCAAAACAAATGACTAAAATAAAAATTTAAAAGAAAAACAAAAGCTTTTTCATTGTAGTATAATCATTTTTAAAAAATATATACATACATACATATTATATGAAATTTAATGTATAAAAGAAAGAAAAAAATAATTAAAATAATATTATAGAAAAATAATGAAACAAGTTTTAAACTTCTAAAGAGAAAAAAAATTAAGAAAGAAATTAAGTTAAAAATAATGAAAAATCTATAAAAACAACTAATTAATAAAAAAATAAAATAAAAAAAATTAAAAATAAAACTGCTTTAACATGATAAAAAATATTCAGATTGCCTAAACAAAAAGTTTTTAATACCAGAAAAGGATCGTTATGAGTAGTTAAAAAATAAAAACAAAATAAATGAAAAAGATAAAATAGAAATAAAACAAAATATTCATCATGAAACTAATAAGCTTTACTGTTTCACAAGAAAAAAAAAGAAAAAAAAAACATGTATCTAGTAATAAAATTTATATAAGTAATATGACCAAAAATATATAATCATATATATAATATACATATATACCTATATAAAGTTAATTCAAAATTATTTTTATTTTTCAATTATAACACAAGAATTATCTGTGAAAAAAAAAAAAAAAAAAAAAACTTTTTAACTTTTAAAAATTTAAAATAAAAATTTATAGGGGCTTTAACTATATATTTCTAATCTTTTACCATAAATAAATGCGTTCTTTAAGAAACAAAAAAAAAAAAAAGGTTTAATTACTCGTACCCATTTAAAAATGAATTTTTAAAAAAATATACATATATGAATTCTGAATTCTGTATCGTGTTTCGTTCAATTGTTTTTTTTTTCTTTACTTTATTAAAAATTAAGGCGAAATTAATTATGAGTGAATAATTTTTGAAAACAATATAATCAGTATAATTTGAAAATAGAAAATAATATTTAATATTTTTAATATTTGAATCGAAAATTATCATTTAAGCATGGTAAAAGGTAAAAATAATAATAAATAAATAAAATACATAAATCTTCCAAGACTTTAATCTAAGCCAGCATTCATAGAAATTTTCTAAAATTAAAAAAAAAAAAAAAAAATATCTATACTAGACAAAAAACACTATATAATGAAATTATATACATAAAATATATTTGCAATACATTTAAATACCTTTAAAAAAATCGATAGGAAAATAGAAACAATAAAAGGAAATTTAAAAAAAAAAACAAAGAAGAAGCTTAACAATACATATTGCATAAAATATTCTATCTACCTACACAACAATAACATAATGTACTCATTTAAGCGCATATACTCATATTACCTTATAAGATAAACAATAAATAAATAAATAAAAATAAATCTTTATATCATATAAAATTGAATTTCGCCTTATTAAAATAGTTTATATTAAAAAAAAAAAACCGAAACACATTTCATATAGAAAACAAAATCCTAAAATTGTAAAAAAAAAAACAAATAAAAAATTGAATAATATTTTACATTCCGTTTCTAAATTTCTTTAGCTACCTACCTTACTCGTCGTATATACAATGATAAAAAAAAGTAAATTTAAATTTTACAATTAAAACAAACATATTTCACATGTTTTCTAAATTTTATTTTTTAATTATTATTCAAAAAAAAAAAAAACCTAAAAACAAAAATTAAAAGAAAATCGAAAAAAATAATAAAATTAAAAAAAAAAAACACAACTTACAATGCATTTTTAAAAAGCATTTTTCACTATATATACTTACTTACATATATTCACTCTTTTTATTTTTCTTTCGTCTTCGTTTTTATTGAAAATTTATATTTAAAAAAAAAATAATAATAATAATAATTAAAATAAAATTAAAATTATAATTCAATAAACAAATAAAAATAGAATAAAATAAAATTTTAAAAATTTAAGAGAAATTAAACAACGATTATAATAAAATTTATAACTTTAATAAGAGAAATAATAAAATAAAAATTAGAAACAAAAAAAACTAAATGAAGAAAAAAATAATTGAATAAAGAAAAAAAAACATTTATGTAAACAAAATTTTACATTGTGAAAAAAATAAATAAATAAAATGAAAAATTTTTAAAAAAAATGTAAAATAAAACAAAAACAAAAAAAAATTAAACGGACAAAACATATGAAAAATAAATGAAAATGAAAAAAAAAAAAAAAAGAATTGTATGAAATATATACATATATATATATATTATAATGTTATCTAGTTATGTAGGTGAGTTAAATATTTATTACTAATTATTATTATTATTATTATTACATGATTATTAAAAGAAAGAATAAAAAAAAAAAAACAAATTGAAATGCAAAAAAAAGCCCATAAAACATAATAGAAAAAAAATATATAATAATATGAGTAAAAATAAAAAAATTTAAAACAGTTCAAGAGTCAAAGGTAAAAAAAAAAAAAGAAAGACAAAAATGAAGATTAGAAAGAAAAAAACTAGGACAAGAAAAAAATTTAAAAAAAAAACATTTAGACTGTGTGTTGTTTTGTTGAACAAAAATATAAATAGAAAAAAAATAAAATTTGAAAAAAAAAAATAAATAAAACGAATAAAATATTATGTATTCCACTTGAAATGTGTTTTATTTGAGAGAGAGAGAGAAAAAAATTCCATAACTCATTATAGTTTCTGTGTTTAATCAATTTTGAAATTCATACAAAAAAGTCCATCTGCAAAAAGCTTCCTAAAATGTGAAAAAATAAGGAATACAGTATAAAAGAATTATTTTAGGTCGTCTCACAATTGAAATCAGTCTTGAAAGGAACTAAGCTTATTGAATGTTTCTAACACATTCGCTAATAAACTTTTTATATTGTGATGTCCTGTAGCAATAATCTACTCATTTTCAAAACACAAGCTCTATTCCTAAACGTCTGTCTATTCACGAATCACGATACGCTAATTCCTTGATTTTTTCGTTGTGAAAAAAAAAATCACAATTGAGTTTTGAAACGGGATGCTTGGTATAGTTGAAGTTTTGGAATTTTTCACATTGAAATTTCTTCTATCTATATAGACATACATATTTAAAACTAGGGTGAAAATAGATAAGTTTTTTTTCAATCGAATCAACTATGACTGAATAATCAATTCCAGCTATTAACAAGTCGATTGAAACAACTTACGTGCCTCTACTCCCGATACATATTCCTAATCACGTTGAAACGTCTGAAGGCTTCTATTTTCTTCTTTATAAAAATGTTCAAACTTAAAATCACTTTAGGCAATATCTTTACACTTTCTGGGCTCCATTTACGCTTAACAAGATATTAGATCACATGATGACTAAATTGTTTTATGTTTGGATTTAAAAACTCTCATTAGAAAAGATTAATAAATTCGTTGTATACCTTTATTTAATTATACAATTTTTTTTTTTGACAAAAATTTTATGAAATGTTTATATTATCTATTACTCCTGATGTTCTGATATAACTTGATTATTATTATGCTCTTTCTAATTGTTTCTTTTTTTTTTTTTTTTAAATTCCTAAACAAACAAAAACCATATAAAAAATTCTTGAATCCTATATGGTTTGTTTTACAAGCAATAAGTTTTTATAGGTATGTTAATAAAATAACAATTTTTTATGAATTTACACACACCTCGATTGTTTATTCCTTTCGAAAGCTGCTTTCATTCGAACGAATATTCATTCACAATATTTTGTGTCTTTATAGAATAAATGCTAATAAATGGAGTATGTAAATTTCATTTATATGTGATTTTTAATGTTTTATTCGATTGCTATTGAAAAAATGTTTCCGTATCTTTACTCCGATCGAATAAAATTGCTAAATAAAAATTTAAAACCATAGATTATTTTAAATGAAATTTACTTACCACATTTATTTAAAGATACAAAATATTGTGAACATTTGTTCGAATTAAAGCAACTTTCGAAAGGAATCAACAATCGATATGATAATAATCAGAAGGCAGTTAGATAATCATTTAATTTATATTTATATATTTTATTGTATATTTATAAATTGTTATGTATATTGTATACAGCATATTATTACTGTTATAAAATAATCAATCATTTTAAATGATAATTATAAAGCATAAACATAATGATAAAATAATCAATCAATAATCATCACCACGTGATACAACTTCTTTACATGTTGGTCTTAGCATAATTGTATGCTCATATTGAGCTGTATAACATCCTTTAATATCACATAATGGTGGATATGCTTCAACAACACCTTTATCGCATAAATCTTTTAATGCCATTTGATATTTTGTTGCACCAGCACGATCGAGCCATCTTTTACAAAATGCTAATGTACCAAAATTTTTATTTATTACATTTAGTAATTGTTTTGATGATTGAAGACGTAATGGTATAAATGGAGCATCAAAATTTTTCATATAATGTGAACAATCCATATCATCATGTACTTGACCACGTCCAGTTGAACCAAATGTTTCAATTGCATAAAATTCATTCTCTTCCATACGTGTTGTTTCTCCACCTTTTACAATTGGAACAGTCTTTCCAGAATGAATACCTATAAACAATGTGTGAAAAATTTTATGAAATTAATTGAAAAACAAATAAAAAAATTACTCGTAATACTTACGATATGGACTTATTGAATGGCCATTCAAATTTCTAATGCTCTTCACTTGATAAGTTTTACCATCCAATTCAATTTCATATGATTCCATAACTTCTTGAATTGCAGCTCCAATATCGCATAGTCTAACATCAATTCCAGCTTCTTTAATACCAGTATTAGTTGCATCACGTACTGCTTCCAATAATTTATCATATTTATTATTAAATGTTAATGTAAATGCACAATCAATAATTCTTCCTTTAATATGTGTACCAAAATCAATTTTACAAACATCATCATAACCTAGAACGGTTGTATCACCAGCATTTGGTGTATAATGTGCAGCACAATGATTTAATGAGCAACCAGTTGGAAATGCTAAACCAGCTTCAAGACCATTTTCACCAATCAATTTTCTTGCTGTATTTTCTAATTCTTCACAAATTTCAATCATTGTCATGCCTGGTTTTATCCATTTTTGAATGTATTGACGTGTTTGACGATGAGCTTCAGCTGCTTGTCTCAATTCATTATAAATATCATTATGCATTCGATCTAGTGCTCTTTTCTCTTCACTTGTAAATCTATCTTTTGCAGTTGTATCATCTGGTACTACTGGATGTTTTAATATTTCACCTTCTGGGAAATTTCCATCTGGATATAGTTTAGCAATTGGTACAGATGGTGGATCTGTTTGTCCATCAATTTTATTTTCGCTTTCTGTACTAACAGTTTCTTCTGCTTTTTTTGATTTATTTTTATTACGATTCTTCTTTTTCTTTTTCTTGTCTGCATCTCCTCCTTTTTCATTTTCATCAGCATCTTGATCTTGTTCATCTGCCTCAGTTGTTGTAGTACCATTCTTTTCTGCCTCTGGCTGTGATGATTGTGTTACGACCTTCTCTCCATTAGTAGCTTCATCACCATTTTCCAATTGTTGTTGTTTCTTTGCTGCTGCTTCAGCTAAAAAATATAATGAATTATTGCCAAAATAATTGCATGAACAATACAAATTAAGCATCTAGAGATCTAGAGTTTGGGTAAAACAACATAACCTACAAAAATTGACTTGCAAAATTAAAATGCAAAAACATGTGCCATATTTGATTCTCAGTATAAATTATTATTTATAGAAATTTCTACCTTAACGAATTTCGACTTTTTTTTTACAAAAAAGTATCCGCTTCTAATTCGATTAATTTATAAGCTCTATCCGAAATTTATTTATCGACATTTACATACCTTGTCTCAATTTCTTGTTATTTGGTTTTTGTTTCTTTTGCTTTTTAGCACCATCTTGACCCTCAGCAGCTTCTTTGATATCTTTAATTGGTTCAGCATTTTGGGATTCATCCACAATTTTAGTTTCAACAGCCGACATAATTAAATATTTTTATTTTTCAAATATTTTTTTTTAAAAAAATAGAAATAGATAAGAAATTTGCTTCACTTCAGAATAGAAAATAGAACGTCACGATATTTTCGATATTTTTGTTCTGTTCTGATTATAATAATTTCGATATTTTTTTTTTATCATCGCGATACTTCCATACTTCTTATTCTTATTCGATACTTCTGTTAGTATAGATATTCGATGCATGAAATTAGTTTGTGTTTTTTCAACGTTTGTGGTGTAATGGCTCTTTAATGGAAATTTACTTTTATGATTTAATATTTAAACTTCTACTAGTACATTTAATTGTTCTCAATAATATCAATAATTCACATTAAAATCAGATAGCTTTAGAAGACTTAAAAGTGGTTACATGGGTAGTTTCATATTTGAATCGATTCAACTACAATCGAATTGGCTTTTCTAAACCTTGGTAACAAGGCGCCTTGTAAACAAAAATGTTTTTTTTCCATCGATTTAACAATTTTAAATTTTAATCTTTTGTTGTTAACGTGTTCTCTTCTGTGTGCAAAAATTTAAAGTCAAATTAAAATAAAAATATCACAACTGATTAATTTATACTGAATTCAAATTTAAAGCAAAATTACAATTTCTAATAATGTTTAAAAATACATTTCAATCGGGTTTTTTATCAATTCTTTATAGTATAGGCAGTAAACCACTTCAAATATGGGACAAAAAGGTACGTAATGGCCATATAAAAAGGATTACTGACAACGATATTCAAAGTCTTGTACTAGAAATTGTCGGTACAAATGTAAGTACAACGTATATAACTTGTCCAGCTGATCCAAAGAAAACTCTTGGAATTAAATTACCATTCTTGGTGATGATTATAAAGAATCTAAAGAAATATTTCACTTTTGAAGTGCAGGTAAGATTTAATCATGAAGTTTATGATTTCAAAATGAAACAATAAATAATTTATTCCTTCTTGTAGGTATTAGATGACAAAAATGTTCGAAGAAGATTTCGTGCTAGTAATTATCAATCTACAACTCGTGTGAAGCCATTCATTTGTACAATGCCAATGCGATTGGATGAAGGATGGAATCAAATACAATTCAATCTTTCCGATTTCACAAGACGTGCATACGGAACAAATTATGTTGAAACTTTACGAGTACAAATCCATGCAAATTGTCGAATACGTCGTGTTTATTTCTCAGATCGTTTATATTCTGAAGATGAATTACCACCAGAATTTAAATTATTCCTTCCAATTCAGAAACCACCACCAAAAGCTATGAATCAACAAGGTGTAATAGCATGAATTGATTTTATCTAAATATTATTTGAATTAATAATGACTCTTCATTTTGTTGAGGATAATTTGTATGTTAAAATTTTTGATTTTTAATATAAGACAAAATTTTCATTGTAATTAAAGGATGCGATTTTAAAAAAAAAATTTTTTTTTGAAGAATAATCGTTTATTTCCGTTTTGTTTTTAAAAATTAGGCTCAGACTTCAAGATGAAGTCAGCAAAAGAAAAAAATATGTCTTAACCTTATGTAGTGCTACAGCTACACTAAACTAATCTGGCGTGGTTAAAACTTCCACTCCACTTGATGTTATTAAAACTGTGTGCTCAAATTGCGCCGTTCTAGCGCCGTCAACAGTCATAGCAGTCCACCCGTCCTCTTGAATTTCAACAAGTGGATGACCAAGGGTTAGAATTGGTTCTATGGTAAAAGTTATGCCTGGTTCCATTGTGCCCTCAATGTCGTTATCTAAAATTTAAAACAAAAATTATTAGAATCCCATATTTAACAACAAAAAACAAATAAAAACAACCAACGAAAATGTAGAATTTCTGGAGGACCATGAAAATAATCTCCAATACCATGTCCGATAAAAGCATAAACTGAATTCAATTTTTTTTCTCGGACATATGCTTCAATAAATTTTCCAATTGCATTGAACGATTGACCTGGATGGCACAATTCTATTGATTTATTTAAACATTCTTCTGTACATTGGACTAAATATTTTCCTCGTTCATCAACATCACCAACAAGAAATGTCTTTGAACAATCACCATGATATCCATTATAATAGACAGTTATGTCAACATTAATTATATCTCCATCAGCTAGTGGTCTATCATCTGGAATCCCATGACATGCAACATTATTTACAGATGTACAAACTGATTTTGGAAATCCTGCATAACGTAAAGGTGACGGATATGCATTATGTGATATAATTTCATTATGAACATATTCATCAATTTGTTCTGTTGTAATACCAACTTTTATAAAATCTTTACATAACATAAGAATATTAGCAGCCAATTTACAACTTTTACGCATTTTGTTAATTTGTTCTTCATTCTTAATTTCTGAAATTCCTTGTGTATCTCCAGGTGGTAATAATTCATAATAATATGGGGGTTTTTGAATATGTTCTGGAATTGGTTTTTCTTCTGTTGATACATTCCCTAATTTAACAAGTTCACAATTTCCGAAATCACTATGAAGAAAAAAAAAAGTTAATGTAAATAAAAAAAGTAAACAAAACAACACAACCTTAAATTCTTACTTCTTTTTCCAAAGGCCGAATATTGTTCTTGTTTGAGAAATGAGGAAATTTTGAAAAGGTTTCATAACAAACATGATGATATTAATGAATCCTTTATAATTTATGAGAAGTGGCAAATGGCAATAAAACTGATATAGTATCTAATCAACATATAAATTTTATGCTAAATTAAATCCCCGATACACTACAAAAAAATTGATACTCTAGAAAGTACAAAACTGTCAAAAACAATCAGCTGATTAATTTTTATATGTACGTATACATGCGAACAAAAAATATTTATTTAATTTCAACCGACTTATTAAAATTAACATTCAAATTCGAATTCGAACTTTTTATTTTGATTTGTGACTCTGAGCTGACGTCACATCATGAGTAATATAATAACCACATAACTCGATTTAAGACAATAATTAGTTACGGTATTTTCGAAAATGCAGTGATGCTGTCGTGAATTTCGTGAATTATGTATCACTGTTATTAACAACATAATTATGTAATCGTATTTTCCATGTATGATTCTATATATTGGCAAAATCTCTTGTTCTTTTTATTTTTTTAAATTAAATTACAAAAGATATACAAAATGCTAGAAAATAATTGAAAATTTGTGTGAAATTTAAAAATTAAAATTGACCTGTAATCACAACGAAATTATTATACTTAATTAGCTAAAATCGGTCTACAAATGAATTTTTCATGATAATAATTGTTTTACATTTTTCATTTAAATTTTTTTTGTAGCCCGCAGTTTCAGAAATATTTATTTTGAAATTTTTGTTGTAGAATCATTGAAGTCATTGGAAATAATAATTTGAAATAAAAATAAATTTAAATCAGAAAATACATACATAATATATTTACTATTTAGTATTTTGTGATTTGGCTTTTCTAACGACTAATTTTTACCATTTGCATGCATTTGTATCATTAATAATTCATAATTTGTAAACTTAAAATTGAAGGCAATTTTCCTATATTAGCGAGTCAATAAATAAACAAATATCATTTTCATTTTTTTCTAATTTCTAATAGCAATAAAAATGTCAATCAAAATTTTAATTGGAAAATCTAACATTATTTTGTTTTTGTGACCACACAATTAGTTCTTATATATATAAAAGAAACTGAGTTTTCCTAGCTCTATTATACATATGTATTTCGGTATTCATACTTGTATTTTAATTTGAATAATATGAGAAGTTATAACGGTTGTAATTTAAAAGCAATATTTTTCAATATTGTCATATCATTGACAATAGTTAGATCAGCATGGGAAATTGATTTAATTAAAGATGTTTCAAAAAATCTAATTAAATCAAAATTTTCAATTTTATTTGGTTGCTCGAAAAATGGTAGGTATGTTTATAATATAGAAAAAAAACTAGAAAAATAATAATTTTAACTAAAATTGTTTTAAAAACTTTAGAGCTTCTACAACAAACCAAAATTCTTCAAACAATCGATCAATTTGTTACACCAGTAAATTTAAATTCGAATTATTCATTAAATTTCGTTTTAAAAACTGTTGTATATGCAAAAACTTTAGTTGTTTTGGATACAACTTGTGCAAATTACAGAAAACTTTTAATTGAAGCATCATCTTATCGATATTTCAATAAATCATACAATTGGATTATTTTAGATAATAAAAATATTGGAATTAATGAAATTTTTTCAAATATTACAAATATCGGTCTTAATTCGCAATTAATTTATGTTAATAATTCAGAAAATGTTAATAATTTTTATGATGTTTATTCAACTGGAAGACATCTTAAAGCTCCGTTAGAAATTAATTTTTTTGCAAAATGGTATAGATTGAATGGATTAAAAATCTATAAAAATTTAAATATTCTACAAGGAATCGAAAATAGAAAACAATTTAACGGACTTACTCTTAGAGGAGTTACAGTAGTATGATTATTAAAAATAAATTTCTGATGTAATAAATTTGCAGTAATAAATTTATTTATTAATTTATTTTTTCATATTCAGATCGATCGTGATAACGTGAACGTTAATCAAATCGATGATATATTAAAAACACCAATAAAAACTGAAGGTGTTACACAATTTGTTAAATATCATTACATGTTAGTTTCTATCTTAAGGGATAAATTGAATTTTACAATAAATTATCGTATTACTCGAAGTTGGACTGGTAGACTTGGCCAATCATGTTATCGTCTTGGTTTATTAGGTGTTGTTAAAAGAAATGAAGCTGATATTGCTGCTTCAGGGACATTTAGTAAAATTAATCGTTTAGCTGAATTTGATACAATACATCAAAGTTGGAAATTTGAAGCAGGTTTTCTATTTCGTATGACACCAGATTTAAAAGTGAAAAATAATATATTTGGAAATGGAAATTTTTTGGCACCATTCGAAAAATCTGTTTGGATATTATCGGGAATTTCAATAATTATTTTAGCATTTACATGGAAATATATTGAATTTATTAGAAAATATTTATTGAGAAGAAATGCAAATAATTCAAAAGAAATTATAATTACATCAATTGCAGCCATTTGTCAACAAGGTTCTCATTATAATGCAAAAAAATAAAAAAATAAAAGTACATACGTATAATCTATTTTAATCACATTTCTTGTTTTTTTTTTTTAATGCTTTCTTCAGGATTTCATCCAATTCCTACAAATTCATCCATAAGAATTATAGTATACTTTTTAGTTGTATTATGTTTATTACTATACAATTATTATACATCATCAATTGTTGGCACATTATTGGGTTCTCAACTTCAAGGACCTCAAACATTACAAGAAATTATTGAAAGTCCATTGATTTTATCATTCGAAGATGTCGGATATCATAGAGTTTTTTTTAAAGTATTTAAATTTTTTCAAATAATTAATTTTTTTCTTATATGCTTAAAAACAAAAAAAAAATAATTTGATAAATGATAATTTTTTTTTTTTTTACATTTCACCTTTTAAAAAAAAAAGGAATCAAATTTATCAATAGTCAAAAACATGTATAAAATTAAAATGATACCAGCCCGTCATCGAAATATTTTACCAGTTTATACACAAATTAAAAATGCAATACCATGTATTAAAAATGGTGGTTATGCTTTTCATTGTGAAATGATTGATGCATTTCCAGAAATTTCAAGACATTTAGATGCCTCTGAAATATGTGATTTACGATCAGTAACTGGACTTTTTGATATACAACTTATGAATTTAATTTTACCAAAAAGAAGTCAATATACGGAAGCATTTCGAATAATGTAAGAAAGAATAATTTTTTTTTCTTTCAAAAAATAAAAAAATAAATCCATTTTTTTTTTTAAACCTTATTTATGCAATAACATTTAATTTGAAATTAGGTAATTTATTTAAAAAAAAAAATAGATTATCTATTTTTTATTACAATAAATCTAACACACTTTTACTTATTGTTTCTTTTATTTTTTTATTCATATGTATATTTTTTTAAATGATATAATGTCTATATATATGTAGTATGCATCGTGTTCGTGAGATTGGACTTATAAATCGTTCACTTCGAATATATCGACCTGATAAACCGAAATGTCAAGCTAGCGCAACTGTTCATCCAGTAGCTCTGAATGGTGTTTTAAATGCATTTATGCTTCTTGGAGGTAATAAAAAATTTTTTTGTTTTATTTTATTTATTATATTTTAAATATTTTCAAAGAAATACATAACTACATACATATATGTATATTTTGTTTTTAGCTGGGATGGTTGCATCTATAATAATTCTTTCATGTGAATTACTTCATTTTAAAAGGCAAAATGTTTTACGAGTACTATTGAAAAAAATGATTCAAATAATTTCAATTATTAAAGAAAAGCAAAGAAAATTTCTAAGAAAATTTACTTAAAAATTAAAATGAAATTAAAGAGATAGTTTTAATATGTAGTTTTTGAAAATATGATATTATAATGGGCTTGTCCTTTTTTAAAAATGAACATTTCAGGATGAAAACAAGTGAAAAAAAAAGAATTTTAAAAATAATGTTTTAAAGTAATTCTCATAAAAATTACATACATACGTCTTTGCGGTTTCATATACCGAAGACTTAAATATTTCACTATTTTAAATATTGTAAAACCTTAAAAAATGAACAGTTTGTGTTTACACTAGTTAAGTTCCTATTGTTATATTATTATTATAGGTTATAATAAAGTAAAATTAAATCAAAAACGTAAATTTTTTTAATTATTACAACATACCAACAAAATATTGCAAGCAAAACTTAAAAGATAATGGGGATAAAACAACAAAAAACTGATTTAAAAGGTCAGCGATCGATCTTAAAAATGTGCACATCTATTTAGATGTATTATTATCATCAACAGCTATACAATAATAATAATAAAAGTAATACAACAACAAAAGCATTTTTCCTTTAATGCATTGCGCATATCAAAAATATTTAACCATCAAAATCGTTGAAAAAGAAAATTAAAAAAAAGCAAAAAAAAAAAAAAGATAAAACCAAAGAATTTTGGCCATCCATCCATTCTACAGGTAATTTTTTTTTATAATACACACACATAGCTTTAAGATCTGCCACAAATGCCACTGTTAAACAACCTAAAGCAAAAGTATACAGAGCAGCGAGTGCAGAGCAGTACGGCATTTTAAGCCATCATCAGTAATAGCAACAGCAGCAGCTTCGGGAGCATTATAACAGCCCCCAACAGCAGTTCAGTCAATTCAATCGTCGTCACTACCAACTAATACCTTTCCGTTAATCTTTGGCTTCCGCAAGTTCGACCCAAAGAAAAGATACTCACTCTTAATAAACCATTAAGACCAAGCTAACAAGTAATCATCATCATCATGGTCGTCGTCGTCATCATCATCATCATCATCATTGTCAGACAGTAAATGCATCTCGTTGTCTTCTAACAATCGAGAAATCATCCAACAACCAACAGTACATAGCAATCAAGCGTAATATGTATATGAGTACATATACATATACGTATCATATATCATACTTGTAGCTTCACTTAATAATAACAGCAACTATCCAAAAACTCAAGTATCACAACGATTAAAGTGCATCAGAAAATCCATGTGAATCCTCCAAATTCCTGGCATTATGAACTTTTACTGCTGTATACTGTGGATGCTATTGATGATGATGACGATGGTGCTATAACAATATAAATGGAAAATCCTTTATCTCTATATTTTTCCTTTTGTTTTTTTTATATTATTATTATTTTAAGGCATCATATTTCTTTTATTTTTATTTTTTTTTTAATTTAAAACATGAAAAACAAAGAAAAAATGAATGGATGATGATGATGATGATGAAACACAAAAGTGCAAAGAAATTCACTCACTCACTAATGAGAGCAAATTATATTCCTCCTCTGTGTGCAGATGACATGATCGTTTCACTATAGCAAATGGCATATTTCAACCCCAAATGCATTTTAGGCAGGTCGACGTTATGACTATGTGAAAAGATAAAAGTGTAATTATACATACATACTATATGTGTATGTACATACGTAAATACACTATTGTGTTGAATAAAGTGAACATTATAATTTTTAGAAAAATTTTTTAAAAATTAATTATTATGACGTTTTTTTTTTTAAATGTGCAATTTTGAACTGGTAGTAAATTTGGCATTTACGATTTCGACTTAAGTAAAATATTTAAAATTTTCACAATCCACATTCTAAAGTATGTAGAAGAAATTATATACCATTATTCGTTGTTTTTATTTAATTGTTTTTTTTTCCACTATTTTAAATTTAAGAAATAAGATTTTTAATAAGGTGAATAATAAAAAGTTTCTCGCTTAAATCTTTCGTTTTTTGTCTTCATTGAACTCTCTACACCACTTTTTTTTGGATCAGTTGCATACCATTGTTTTTTTTTTAATTTCAGCTAAAAATGCACAATAAGAATATGACTTATCAAATGAATTATATTTTCTTTTACAATTTAGTGTAGACTAAATTTACGTACAGAAAAAACAATACAGGTATGTTAGCTATTATATTCATCTTTTATATACGAGTACTTATATTTGCAAAAATCTCTCTCATAATTTCAGCAAATATTCGCTTCTGATGATCAAAAGTATTTAAGCAAATATATATATATACATATATATGTATGTATATATAGTATATACACATATATGGAAGTATGTACATGCAGTAAGCAAAGTAATAAAAGCATTATAATTTATAGTATATGTACATAATACACATCAGGTCCAGTCCAGGTGAGATCTTTAAAAATTGAGTGGATTGTTACGGCAAAAATAAAAGCGAATCTTTCTGTTCTTTTGTTAAAAAGGTGAAGTTACTTTAATTGCATTTGCTCTGTATTCTTCAGATTATTATGATGAAATACTTTGAGTATGTAGAATGAGTAATCATTTTCTCATTTTCTTAAAGTAATGCAAGTTTATATATTAATGCAAATACTACAAAACTGGATTTTTTATTCTCTTTTTTTATTATTATTATTATTTTTTTTTTTTTATTATTTAAATGTGTCTGTAAAAGATTGACATTAAAAGCTCTAAGAAACGCGATTCATATAATGCATATGTATAGAGGTATTTTGCATCTTGTAAAAATATTTTATACACCTTTTGAGTTCAATGAAAGTTTGAGTATCTTTTATTAATTTTTTATAATAATAAAAATTTGTTAAAAATTTGATACGATCATCAAAACTGAAATGTAAAAATGTTAAATTAGAAAAAAAAAGTTCTTAATAATTGAAATAGTTTTATATTCATTTTATATGAAAAAAATATTTAAATAAGATACTTTACCTTTTACTGAATTTTTAAATATTTTATACTAAAATAATTTCACATATAAATGATACATGTAGCGTAAGTATTGTCATAATAATGCATTTTATATTATTAACAACATATACCTATTCGTATACATACGAGTATACATACATACATATTACATACATATATGTACTCATTTAAGAAATGCAAATTATCGAGAACTTTCTCATTTAAATTTTTCTCGATGTCTCAGGTCCAACTGTGATACTGGTGGACCCTGAGAAAAAGTGAAGAATTAAATGTTGTTTTTTTTTTCTACATATTATTCTATATATGTACGTACATATGTATGTATGTATACATGTACAATATATTTTTTATTTTGTTTGCGCAATATAAATACATACATACATATTATATGTAAGTACAAAAGCGACAGTAAAGGATAGATTGCCGGAGGATTACATTGCATTTATGGTCTGTTTAACTGAAATGATGGGGATGTGAATTTTTATAATGCATTGCTATAATGTTCATTCACTCTCAGATACTTCAAATGTAGTCAGATGTATCTAAAGGTACTTTTATTCTGTAGTTGCTGTAGTTGTTGTTCCACCACACAATTCCATTGAGACTAGTTCGTTCGGTCTAGTCTTTGGTCTGGTTGTCGTTTTACTGTTGTCATCTTCTGTGTGAGAATTTTTGTCATCATATACAATTTTTCGTCCCGAACGTCGTACTTCATCATTATTATCATCAACACAATTCAGAATTTTAAAACCATTACAGCAATTATTATACATATACACATATTTCTAAATATATAATATATTAAACATAAAAATAATGAAATACCTTTATATTACTGCTGCTGCTGTTAGAGGTGCTCCGGTGTTTTCTTGGCTGCCGTCTTTTATTTAAAGTTGTTCTCCTTGTCTTCGTCGATCGCATCGCAATTTAGTTCGGTTGCGAATGGTCGGTTAGTTAGTTAGCTTAAGTTATAGTTAGTTCTTTTGGGGTTTGGGGACAAACTTTAACTTCTTTTACTCAATGTTTAACTATATATTTTACAAATATATACATATACATATATTAAATTGCCAGCTGTAAGACATTGCGCTACGCTTTATGCAACAAATAAAAATAATATACGTACGTACATACTATATATTCACCTACAGATAAAATAACTGATGATGTGTTTACCTGTGGTATTAAGTACGAACTTGACTGTTGGTTAAACGTTTCTCTGGTTTGCTCGCTTGGTGTTCACAGTGTGATTGTTCTTTTTGTTTCTATTTAGTTTTTGTTTCTTATATTTAAAAAAAATATATATACATTTTTTTAAATTTAATTTTTACTTATACATTTACTTACCCGTATTTTTCTTACATTTGTGGTGAGACTTAAAGTCAGGCCAGAGGCTCTTAAGTCTTAAAGGCATGCGCGATTCGATTATATTGTGCAGTAAAAATGTACGTACGTACAATTTTATATAAAATTTAAAATCAGTTGTAGCTTACACTTGATCGTTAACGGTCTTGTCGCATAAACATATAGATACATGTATACATAATTTTTTTTTTTTTTTTTAAATTTCACATATATATTGTAATATACTTTAAAAAATTTTCACAAATAAATAAAAATCTTAAATTTAAAAAACAAAAAAAGATAAAATAAAAAGGTAAAAAACGGATAAAAAGCACAAAAGGTAAAAAAAAAAAAAAAAAAAAACAAATTCTTTTTTCTTCATATATATAAATACTTCATATAGTGTGCGAAACAAGTTTAAGGTTTTGAAACTATTTTGTTATCTTTTTCGCGATTTATTTATAGTAACGTGTCTTCACCCTATGGTACACCAGTGTATAACACAAGAAGAAAAGTTTAAAAACCTTTAAGGAGTTTATGTATTAATTTCTTTTTCCGCTTATTTTTTATAAATGCCTTTTTTTTTTGTGTATACGAGTAAAAAAAAAAATTAATCTATAAAAAAATATTTTAAGAAAAGAAAATAAGTGCTTCACGAGAAAGAAAAAATTTATTGAAAAATTTTTTTGTTGTGTTGTTTTGTTGCAATGATAATTTGTGTATGAAATGTGATATCTGTTATTATAAAGAAGAGGAAAAAAAATTAACAATATGAAAATAATTATGATTGCCTAATTTTCAAATTGAAGAAAAAAAAAAATAATTGGAATATTAAGATCTTCTCTTCTTCATTATTGTAATTAGTATTTGTTTTGTTTATTTGATATTCCGTAATAAACAATCTTTTTTTTTTTTTTTCAAATTAAATTGCTACTTGCATTGTAATGGTAAAAAAGCAATGACAAAAATAAAATTTTTTTTCTTTGTTGATTAAAATGAAAATTTGTAAAAATTAAAAACAAAAATACTTATAATATTCAAAAAGCACATGCATCTTATTTTTACTTATATAAACGAAGAAAAAAAAGAACAATAAAAAAAAAATTAAAAGTAAGAAAATATAAAAAAGATAATAATAGAAAAATATACAAGTTATTGCAACTGACCAATGATCATTTTGTCATATAGTATGATATGGTATGTATTATGTATCTTAATGTAGACAATAAATAATTTAGCTTTTATATTTCACTGGCTTTTTTTTCTCTCATAAAAAAATTTCTGTTTTATTTACGTGAGCGATTTTTTTTTTTAAATTTAAAATATACATATAAGATTTTTAAATGTGAATTTCTTTGAATTTGTACTTAAAATGCGATTGTCATAAAGGATTTTTTTTTTACTTCTGTAAAGTAAGATACTTTTTTTTGTAATAAAGAAAAAAATCCTTCAAATGTTAACCCATTTTATTTTTAAAGTTTTTATATTTTAAAATTGAAATTTAATATGTATACTTACGAATAACATTTAAAAAAAAAAAAGAATAATAAAATGAAAATGAAACCAATCAATCAATATATTGTGTGTATTAAAAATGAATCATGTGAATATTGATGAAATTTAATAGGTAAAACCTCAAAAGTGATCAATTTTCTTAAATCAACAGGAAATATCTATGTTATGTACGTATTTTATATATAAAATTAATGTCATTAAAATTATATTATCCATTACAATTTTGTGATTTTCATTCACTTTTAATTTTTCATTCAACTTTATAATAAAAAAAAATACATGTGATCGAATGTATGTACATACTTATTTCATTGTACACATTCATTTTCTAATAATAATTGAGGCTTATTAATAAATCAACCGTGAATAATAATGTTACATAATATGTACATGATGGTCATGATGATAAAAACCATAGCGATTCAAAAATGCACACGATAAAATCAACAGAATAACAAGAGAATTGCGATAATTTATATGGTTTCACTTCTTCTTTTTAAGTTTTTTTTTTTCTCTTAATTTTGAAGTACAATGGTAAAACAAAAGATTTAAGCAAGAAACTTTAAGTTTGTGTAGTTTTTTTTTTCTGTTCTTAATTTTAAATTTATTGATTTTCCGGAAGGCTAATGCATTTTAAGAAAAAAATAAAAACATGAAAATAATGTAAAAATAAGTACATGTATATATAAACAATTGTAAAATGTTATTATTTTCTCAAATTATTTTTATTTTTACAGAAATTAAAATATTTTTATAATTTTTAATGCATAAAATTTTTCAAATTTTTTTTTTTTAATAAAGATTTTGTGACTTACCTTTGGTCTTTTAAAATTTAATTTTTGAATTAACAATTTGCCAAATAAGGTATTTAAGATCTGTGTCTCCTTTACACTTTTTTTTTTTTTTAAATATTTCATTTATCATGTTACGGTGTAATTTTTATTTTTGAATCCAATCCAATAAAAATAAAATTTTAAAATTTCAGTTAAAATTTATTCAATACTCCTTTTAGGATTTTTATTTTTAAAAGAATGTCTATCATAAAAACGTTATTTGATACTTTTTTCAAAAAGCCCACCTAAAAACTGATTGTCTTGGAAATTTTTTTTAGTATTTGTTCCTATGTATGTATATATTTTTTTTTTTTCATAAAAATTTGATATTTGATCCTGTTGTTCAGTAGCAGGTGTCCAGGTCATTGAACAGCGGATTTCTTTGTTCTTTATAAAAAAAAATAAAATTCTTTAACAAAAATCAATAAAGACAATCATTTATTTATACATAGTTGCATGAGAAATGAAAAAGGATAACAAATTTTTTTTAAAAAACTTACCATAATATTTAAAAAACAAGAAAAAAAAACAACATTCATAAATACGAGTATCAAAGAGAAAAATAAAAATATGCGTTATAATAAATTTTAATATCAATTTTTATTATTCTGCTTCATTGTATGTTAGTGACAGTTTAAAATGTTTTTTTTTTGTATACCCACATAAATTTCAATCATTAAACTTTAAAAAAAAAAAAGTTATTTTTTTTATAACTTTATCAACTTCCGAAAATGATTTTGATGGATCATGAATTGGAAATTTTGAATTATTTTTTTTTTTATGTTTTGTGTTTTTCTTTCATTTTTTTTTTCTTTCAATAAGCTTAATTCAGTTAAAAATTTTATTATAGGCTATTATATAGTAGCAGTTCCAATCATTTTATCAATCTACCTTAATTTAATTGAATTTTAAATAATAAAATTGATTTTATGCATAAGATCAATAGAAAAATAAATTTAGATCTTCATTGAATGAAAATTATGTTATCAAAAATTAAAGAAAAGACAGAAAAATTACATTAAAAAAAATCTGATAACATAATTGACTATATGCAAATATGGAAAAGACTTGAAAATTTCCCAAGAATTTTTATTCTATTAAAACTCTATTTAAAGTTACATAGTATGTTTTGTTTCTGTGTATTTTTTAAAAGGTTTTAACATTTTTAAAATTTAAATTTCAGTAAAAATTTCAGTGAGCTGCAAAAATAGCTAGGCAGTTTTTTTTAAACTAGTTGTACTTCGAAATTTGAATGCTATAGCGAACGCGTTAAAATACCTTCTGATTTTTAAAAATATACATACCTACTCGTGAATCCTAATTTTTTTAAAAACATAAGTGAAAAATTCAAAGACAAGAATTAATGAATAAAACAAAAGTAGGACAATGTTTTAAATTGCTTGTAATTAAAAAAAAAAACATTATTAATAATTAAAAATCAATATTTTAAAAAAATTGTTTTTCTTAAATTTTATTTTTTAATATCTTGTCCCACACATTTTATGTGAACATAAATTTTAAATATTAAATTTTTTTCTTTCTTTTTTTTTTTGCAAGATTCGTTCGCTAAAAATTTTCAAAAGGAAAAAAAAAATATGTTTATGCTTAAAATTGATTAATCAATTAGGGTTAAGGATAAAACAAGTGTCATTTAAAATAATCTCGATAAACATAAATTTTATTAATCCTCCAATTTTTTTTAAAAATCAATTTAAAAAATATAAATTTTCAAAAGCAATTAACCACAGTTGTCGCAATTTTATTGTAATAAATTTAATTTTTTTTGTTTTTTATTTTTTTTGTCATGCTTTTATTTGTTTTAAAAAGAAAAAAATAAATATGTTTATGTTATTAAATCATGTTTTTCATTTTCGTAACAATGTATTTATTATCACTACCTATTGAATTTTTATGTATACAAATATGTACATAATATATTCATTTCATGCAAATCATATTTAAAATTTAATACAAAAATGTGTGTATAATCCTTCAAACTAATAAGTTTATTTTAAAATTACTATAATAAAAATTTTTATGATATTTTATATTAAAAAAAAAAATATATTTATTATGAATTTTATATTTGGAGCAAATCAATTTAATATACCTATATTAAACAAATGTGAAAAATACATTTTTCTACATAGTAAAATTCTATTCTAATAACATACCAGATGTTATACGGTATTTTATTGAATTATTATTATCAATATTTAATAACTTTTCAAATATATATTCAAATAATAAACAAAATAATAAAATTAAAACTAATACATACTTTTTTTTCTTTATTTTATTTATAAGCATTATTCGAATTAATAATAATAAGTTCGCAATACGCATAAAACTTTATGAAGCATATTTTTTTTTTTTATAGAGAAAAATTATTAATTTTTTCTTTAGCGGTACCTGTTAAAATGTCGATTAATATTAATTCATATTCAAAACATATATTCTGATTGTAAATGATTAAAGGAATTCATCGATGATGATTTTTCTGTTTCACAAAGAAAAATATTAAAAATATTAAATATAATAATAATAATAAAAAAAAAATCTCTCGCAAGAATAAAGTGAATCAATTAAATACCGCATTTAAATTGCATTCATATATTCTAAAAAAAAAAAAAAAAAAAAAAAAAAAATGATATAAAATCTTATAGGAATATTTTGTCTTTTTGTATTTTGCGGAAAAAGAAATATACAAGATTTTTTTTTTTTCTTACAAAAAAGAGACAAAAAATAAAAACGCGATATATGTATGTTTGTACGTATATGTGTATAGAATCTATATTTTGTGAATATTAAAAGATTACTGATTTAATAAAAAAAAAAAAAAAATAAATAAATAAAAGGAAACAAAATAATAATTTTTTATTATTTTTATGGAGTTGTCTTTTATTGGATTTTTATATCGTAAATATGAAACTCTTGATGAGATTTAATTGCTAATTTATAATTTACATTGTAACAAAAAAAATTTTATAAAGTGGTATAATTTAACTTAAAACAAGAAAAAAAATTATTATAGATACATACGTACATATGTACATACGTATGTATTTAGGTATGTAACGTACATATATGAATGCAAAATATACGTCATTTAGAATATGAGAAAATTCTTACCATACCAAGATGAGTGATTTGAGAAAAAAAAATTTTTAAATATTTTCCCTAAAACTTAAAATTCCTAACATTATTTGAAGTATTTAATTTTAATTGTATCCACTTTATGATAATTCAAAAATAAAAAATTTCATTTGTATATTTTTTATAAATTATTTATAAATATATCTAAAGTTTCTAGCTTAAATCTTTTGTTTTATCTAGTATCATTATTATCATTAAATTATTATTTTTTTTATATGAATAATAATATGTTTTTAAATAGATTTAAAAAAATAAATAACAAAGTTGAAAAGTACACGCTATTTAAAGCCACTGAACTACGCATAATAACACATAATTCATTAGATAAATTGCATACGTTGATTATAATGTGCAATTGAATTCATGATAATGTGCATTCTTTCATGCACACTTGCATTATTAAAAGAATTAGAAAAATGATCATCTTTGAGAAGGAAAAAAAAAACTATTCAAAGTATGATAATTATTCTTTAATTACATGATGCATTATCAAATGTCTACTATTTTTGCAATTATAAATATTTTGTCACACATTACTGTCTAACAATTTACTATCATTTTCATTGTTATATTGTCATTGTAGAAATTCTTCTCAACATATTTTTTTCTAATATGAAGAACTTTTTTATATTACAATTAAGTATAATTATAGATGAAATATAACTGTATGTAGAATTCTATGATTAAAAAAAGTGTTTTAATCAATGATTTAAAATACTTTTTATGTTTCCGGTCTTGTACACAACTTGTTCATTTAAAATCTTTCAAATGGTTTATTTGTTTTAATGTTCTAGGACATGTGAATAAAAAAAAATTGTATCTACTGTAAGAATTTCAAAATTATATTATGTAATATTTTCAAATTATTGTTCTTATTTCATAACATTGTGAGTGTATATATGAGCCAGGAATGCTAATGAAAATCTTCTTACAGTATAATAACACGTAATACGTTCTAGCAATGCTAGTGAATTTTGACTCATTGTATATAGGGAGATTGACCTGAGATATTCAGTATTAAAGCCAGTGATCAAAAAGTTTTGTTCATTATAAAGAATTTTGATTTACGTGATGCAAAAACATGGTTTTTCCAAAACAAAAAATATAAAAATTATATTGTATTATAAGTATTAAATCTAGTATACATATACATTATCTTATGATTATCATATTAATTTCTATTTCATTTAAAAAAAAAAATCCATTTAAATTTAATCGCTACCTCTGATATAACTTTGGAAACTACTTCATTTTTTTTTTCCTTTTATTTTTTTTTTTTTTTTTTAGACAAATGGGGTCACATTACAAAATTAAAATTTCTTTCACTATTTATGAAAGTCCTAAAAGCGTAATAATTTATTATAAAAGAATATGTCAAAATATTTTTGTATTTAACCCACGGTTTTTTGCGAATCACTTCACAGTATATGTATGTATGAAAAAAGAAAATGTGTGCCTTTTTTTTTTTTTGTAGTTTACCTGAGTTCATTCTCTTATATTTGTTTTTTTTCTTCTTCTATTTTTTTCTTATTAATATGATTTTAATTTTTTTGTGATATGACTAAATTTAATTTACAAAAAAAAACCTTCATATTGCAATTTTTTTTTTTTAATTATAACAAAAAAAACGACGTTTTTTTTTTTATTTTAAGTTAAAATATTTAAACTTTTTTTTTTTATATTAACAATGCGGATGTCTCGATGAGATATACAAAGTAAAAGTTTTATAATCTCTATAATATTTCTTTTTAACTTGTATGTTTAAAAATTTGCATAAAGAGGATATGATCAAATCGAATATTAGTATGTATTATCAAGATACATTTTGATCACATATATACAAAAAAAAAATTAAATAATGTAAAATTTGTACCAGAACATCAGTAGTTTCAAGACTTTAAAAAAAATTATTCATTTAAGGAATACAATTCTTAAAAAGTGCGTCTACATTATTAATTATCTTTTTTTCTTCTTCTGTTGAATAATTTCAAAGTTAAAAAAAAAACATTAATTTTTCATTATTATTCATTCACTTTGGAATATCTATGAATATTTAAATAAAATTTAACTCATCAGTGCTGATTTTTTGTAGTTCGCACGATCGATGACCAAACAATAAAGAATTCTCATCAACTATAATTTTTATTTTTGTTTTTTTTTTTTGTTTCTCTTTCTTTAAGAACTTTATTTTATTAATTGTTCTTTTTTCTTCTTTTGTAATATTCTATTTATATTTGGTTCCACTGTGTGAGTCAGAGTAATTTTTCCAAGGTCTTCATATAATATTTATTTTTCATCTACCTACATATGTTTGGATGTGATCATCTTTCACTAACGAATTATTTTAATTTTTTGAATATAGATATAGAATGTATTGCAGTTTTTTTGTTCTTCAAAAGATAGATTTTAAATACTAAAAAAGTTCTGTTTTTTATTCATACAAATACATACATTATTAGCAACCGTAACTTTTTCATATACATAAATGTATTTAATTGTTTTTATTGTTCCAGTTATCCTTTATTTTATGGTGAAAAAAAAACGTCAATAAAAAGAAAAAGAAGAATAAAAAGAAGAGACAAAACATTTTTTTAGAAATTAATAACTGAGATTAAAAACTCGTAAAACTTTGTGAATAATAAAATAAACACGAGCTTATGATTTTATATTTTTTGCATTCTTTCTTTTTGGTATATCTTTTTCTAATAATAGTTTCTTTTTCTTTTAAATTTTATTAAAAAATATTTTAGGTACCTAATTAAATTTTTTTTTTTTTGTGTTGATTTTATTTCTTCTTTCTTTACAATTCTCTCACCTTTTCGTTTTGCAAAAGAATTTGTCATCATATTGCATTGACCTCAAAATATGATAGTGTTTTTTTTGTTTTTTTTGTTTTTTGTTTTATTTTATTTTTTTATTAACTGTTGAGAGTGAAAAAATTTCTATAAAGCAAGAAGTAATAATGAAGTTGTCATCTCATTTCTTATATTAAAAGAGATAAAATAAAAGAAAAATATGTGTAGGTATATACATATGGATATGAATATTGAGGTACATTAAATATCAATGCCAATATACGAGTACCTATATATGTATATATACGAGTATTTTGTATATAATAAAAATCCCGTTTTGATTGAAATTGATTTGCATATGAATAAATTAATGTCATTTTAAATGATACTTTAAAGGAAAAAAAATAGGTATCTTTTAAACTCATAAGATAAATGTAACTAAATATATACATCAGCTTCTTATATTGATATATTAAATTGATATTGATCTTGAACTTAACAAATACCATTTTCTTTAAAAAAAAAAAAAAAAGTAATCTTTTAATATATTGGAATTTATTCGTAATCTTACATAATGTTTCTTTTTTTTTTGCATTTAAAAATAATCGACGGTACATGCATAGATTTTAAGAAAAGAAAAAAAATAGTTATGCAAAAAACAGCTAATTTTTTCTTAAAGATTAATTGTCTACCATCAATTTGTGATTTGTTTTTGAACGTCGCACCATTGGTGATGCAAAATTCATTTTGTAAAATTTCTTTTACATATTCAGAATTATTATATATTATATACAGACAGTTATTCAATTTTATGATTTAACATTTGTAATAAAAAAGGGTATTTCCGTAAATCATTTAAAAATATGGATAAAAGTTAACATATAACAAATTTTCATTTTGAATATTAATAATTTTACGAATGATAGAAATGCAAAGTCGTCATAATAATTTTAAAGATTTTTCATAACCTATATGATATTTCTAACTGTTTAATAACCGAAATTTATTTCCTACTATACGGCTTTTATATAATATATATTATACATAGAATGGTAAGAATATTTTTGAATGGTAGAAAAGTTCTTTTCTTCTGCAAAAAATTTAAAAAAATTATTATGCACATTTTGAAAAATTCCTGTATAAATTTTGTTAAATTGGTGTGAGTTAAGGTGAATAAAAGATATTTCAATATTCTGGAATGTCCTGATGATAATATAAACATTTTTTTGTGAATGTAGATGATTCTTTTTTTAAAAATTTAAAAAGAATTATTTTTCGTTTGTGAAAGGACTTTTGCACTAATAAAATAATCTATATTTTTTTCAATTACCGTTATACAAGAATAAAAGCAATAATTCAATCTGATCGATATGAAAATTTGATTTGAAAAATTTGTATGTGAAAATTCTAGCTTTAAAAGACAAATAGATCCAGTAGAATACTTAAACAATGACCAAATATTGTATATATTTATTGTATATTAATAAATTAATATTGTATATACTTACTACTTTTGTAAAATGGAAAAATAAATAAACAAAGACGATAGTAAAAATGACATCATAATAATATATATAGCTACATAAGCAAAAATTATAAATTAAAAGAAATGTGTAAATAATTTGAATTAATACAAAATGTAAAATGTTTGTGTTATGTTACACTCAAAATAAAATTAATATTTCCGTGAATTTTTGCACTTTTTTTCAAATATACATTTTTGTTTTTGCTTTTTTGTCTTCATATAAACACATATGAATTTTTCAATGCATTTTGTGCAACTAATAAAAATTATTTTTCCATGACACAATGTTCATAATATATTTTTTTTTTTATATGCATAAAAATGTACATATATAATTATTCAAGTGTATTATGTACATGAAAATATAAAGTACATATAAATACATACATATATGAATATATGTATATTTGTAAATATATTTACGAACTTATAAGTGTTTCCAATAAATTTGTTAGTCTGCACATAAGTTTCTTTTTCTATGAGCAATTACCCTTTAAAATGATACACGTTTTTTTTTATTGTACATACTATATTTTAAAATACATATATGTTGATAAAATATACAATATACATACATACATACATATTTTGACTTTCTTTTTTACATTTCTTATATAAACCAAGAAGTTTTTAATGTTTTTAAAATGCTTAAGTCTTCCCATTCCGGTGACGTTCTGCTGATTTTTATGATCATCTTGCTCACAATAAAAGCCTACTAAATCAGCAACGAACATAATATAATACCTACCTAATTCCTTCTTACCATCATCCGCATCATGTATTACCAATGATTTTTTTTTCTTATTTATTTCATTTTGTTTTTTTTTTAAATTTTTTTTTACATTTTTCTTTTTCTTTTTTCTAAGATGGTAAAACAGCAATAATATATTTTAAAAAAAAATGACGACAACTACATATGATATGTATGAGGCTATCAATGCCATAGGGATTGCTTTTACAAAGCTCTTCTATATAGTATGTAATTATATAGTTATACTGCATATATGTATACATATATGTATTACATATTTACGTATAAATATTTTATAATATTTAAGATTTCATATGTTACTTATATTATTGTTAAAAGTTTTAATGGTACATAAATTCAAGGCAAATATTAACGTATACAAAAAACTAAAGGAGGAAAAACGTAGATAACAAATATTTTTTTTAAAAGTCATATCCTAAACTTAGCTAAGAAAATAATTTTTGTCAAATCATAAGATAAATTTGCCCAATCGATATTATCAATAACTGGCTTAAAATGTACATTTAGACCTTCAAACATCATTCGTTTTCATAATTAACATCAAATACTCTATTATTTATAGGATTATTTCAGAGATTGTTCTGTCTGAAGGATCATTTACATTACTTTTCAAATATAATATTTCTGACTCCTTTCAATTCCTAGCTTATTTTCGCCAATTTTTAACTTAAATTATGTATACATAATTAACACAATCTTCATTAAAATGTTCTATCATTTTCATTTGATTTAATTTTTTTTCTCTAATTTTCTTATTACATTTTGTCATTTCTGCTAATCTGTCTTATTCTTTGTTAAATTTTTTTCAAATTTCATGTTGTGTTATTATTATTATTATTATTTTTTATTAATTTTATTTTTATTTTTTTTTTCTACTACCGCAAAGGTGTGTGTGCAGAACGTATATACATATAAACAATATAACATAGGTACATAAATAATAATATACTGAATGACCACAGAAAACAAATCCATAAAACCCCATGTGATCTATAATATAAAATATATGTTTATATAAATCTTTTTGTCTATGTATGTATATGTCTATTAATCTATCTATCTACATAAATACATATATATTATATATATACAATATAATATCTATAGTACATACTTTGAGGTTGGGTTTTTGAACGCATTAAACTGCATTTAATGATCGACAGAAGGTAAATTTCTCTTTTAAAAATTGTTATTTCATCGTTCTTATATTATTCTTCTAAGGTTATATTTATATTAGAGGGTATATATTACATTTTGTTGATAGCTTTCTTTTTTAATTCTGGAAAAAAAATAAAAATATAGTATGGTATACCTTTGTTCAGTTCATGAAATACAAAATAGAGAATATATGTATATAGTACATAACATATGTATATTCTATAAGAATATCGTCCTAACAACACATAAGTATATAGAACATATAATATATTAAACACAATGAAGTATTATAACAATAAAAGATGCAAAAATAAAAAAATAATAATAATAATAATAAATAAAAACAAGAAAAGGGCAAAAAAAAAAAAAAAAAAAAAAATAAGTAATAAAATTTTAGAATACACATAGAAGGATTATTAAAATAATATAAAGGGGGAGTCATACATAGTCTAATATTGCTGTTACAGCTGTGTTGCTGTTTATTCTTTACTATATTTATGTTCATATTATATATACATAAAACTATAAGTATTGTTATATTCCTGCTGAGCAATAAGAAGCTTTTATGAGTTTTATGCACTTAAATTCCTTATTGCTATGTACTCTTATTATTATACATTATTAGTGCGCACTTTATATTTTGCGGTCAGGGACCCAACATAATTATGTGACAACATGCAATCGATCCTTTTTCCGTAAATTGAAATTATGATTTCTTGTATACAATGTACATACAATAAAAAAAAAAACAAAAAACAAAACAAAACAGAAACAAAAATAAAAAAGAGAAGAAACGAAAAAAACTGTTCTAACAGAATAAATGTACAAAGAAATTAAATATTAAAAATTATTACATGTTTTAATTTTCTTGTATTTTACTCTGACAAAAATAAAAAAATAAAAGAAAATAACAAGTCAGATTGAAAATCAATAACAAACCACATATTAAAATGTCTAAACAACATTTTAATTATTTTATATAACGGTATGGTTATGAAAATAACAGTGTAGGAACGTTTTTTTTTTTAATGTTTATTCCTTTTTTTTTGTTTTCTTTTTCTTCGACTCATTTCGTTTCTTTTAATTTCCGTTTATATTTTATTTGATTTTATTTTGTTATTATGATATTTAGTGTCTATATTATAAAAATCTTAACAACTGTAAATATATATAAAATTATTACTTTTGTTTCAAATAATAATATTAAAAAAAATGTATTTAATTGAGACATTAAAGTATTATTTATATTTGAATTTATTTTATTTATTTTATTGTTGTTCAATTAATTTTAAAGCAATAAATATACACCATATAAATAAAATTCATTAAAAAAATCTATAGAATATGTATATAATGCATACATACATATATACATATTATTTATTACATGTAAAAAGAAAAACACAGGAAAAAAATAATAAACATGATTAATTTTACATCAACAAATCAAAAACGAAAAACCGCTTCTAATGAATTTCTTAATTTAAAGGATATACTTTATATATATTTCATATAAACATACACATTATTAATATACACAGTCTTCCAACAAATACTCGTATAATAATGATCTTTTGTCAGTATATAAAACATGTCTACAATTCATATACATTTTTTTTCTCTTTTGATTATTCTTCACTACTTTTTTATCATTTTGTTTGTTTTCTTTTATTATATTTTTCAATTCTCATTTTTTACTTAAATTTTCACAATCTCAATCATTCACTTAATTTCAAAGGATTATCGCCCAAATTTATGAGTTTCTATCAACACTTTCCCACGACTATAAACATTTTTTCTTGTTGTTGTTGTTGCTTTTTTTTTGTTTTTTCCACTTTTGTGCAATCTTTTCTGCTTATTTATTGTTTTTTTCTTATTCTTTATTCATTTTATATTTTACTTTTTGTCAAAAAAAAAAAAAAAAAAAAAAGTTGTTCCCTCATCATGTTTTCCTTTTTTTAATATGTTTTTTATTCTTTGTCCTTATCAAGAGTCCAACGTCCTCACCAACGCATTAGCCTATATCACATAATATGTATGAGTTCAATCTAAGACATGTCTATCAGAATACGAGATACCAATACATTTTTTTTTTTTTTTTTGAAAACCAGCAGAACGATACGATGCAACAAAAACTAAACAAAAAAGCAAACAAATTTAAAACAGAAAAAAAAAATCAATTCCTTGCATAAGAAATTTAGTCGAAAATTTTTCGAGACTTTTAAGAGATGGATGCACTTTATTCTGTGATTTTTCACAAAGAATTTAAACTGAAAATGTATGTATTTTACATACATACATACATATATTAATTTAATTATATAGTATATATTTTTTTATGTGTGATTTTTCAAGAACATATATAATATAAGATGAGAGGAGCCAAAATTTATGAAACTAAAACAAAAAAATAAAATAAAATAAAAGTGCAAGCGATAAAATGTCGACATGTAGTGATCACAAATGCAATAACGACAAAAACGAATACAGAAAAGAATTAATAAAAGTAAATCAAGAAAAGAAAAAAGAAAAAAGAAAAACAACAAAAAGAAGAAGAACAGCACATTGTAATTCTAAAATAATAAAATTTAAAAAAATATTCTGTCGTTTTCTTTTTTTTTTTTTGTTTTTAAAAAAAGCATAAAAACAACAAAAAAAAAAGTCTGCAAAAAATGCCAACCATAAATTGAATAAAAGGAAGCTAAAGGTAAAGAGATTTAAAAGTTCCAAAAAATTGAGAGAAAAAAAGGTAAAGTAAAAACAAAAAAGCATATAAAGGAACAAAGAGTTAAAACTGCATACCAACCAAGTATGTATATAAAGTAACACAGTTCGCGCAACTAAGCACAGTAAGCAGAACAGTAAAAAAAAATCTCCTGAATTAAAACTAAGAAAAAAAAAACACTAAAAAAAGAATTAAATTCGGTTGCACATTTTCGGGTTTTTGAACTTCTTCGTTGCTAGAGAAATTATCTCCTGCCCTAAACCTGATGCCTATGTTCGTGGAATCTGTGTATTCTGGTAAATGTTATTCCATTAATGTTCTACAGTTACTTTAGTAATATGAAATAATACGCTAATATGCATAATTTCGGACATCATTTAAAAAATGCATATACATACTATATACATACTATATATACATATTCTTTTTTTGGTTTAGCTTTTTTACCTTTTTTTTTGTTTTTGAACAACAACAAAAAACATATGAATTTCCTGTCTATAAATTTTTCCATAGTTCAAATGAACGTTTTCGTAAAAAATTGATTGAAAACTCAATGAAGTTTGAATAATTTGTTAATCTATAAAAATTGAAAAAAGTAATAATAGACCTTTGTAAAATAAGGGGTAAAAAAAGATTTAAAAACAATGTAAATATTTTTCTAAGACAATTTTCATGAGAACTACTATAGTTAAACAAAAGATTTAAGCGAGAAACTTCATATTATATGTATACAAATTTTATACTTTTTTTTCATTGTCGTAGTACTATCTAATTGTTTATTTTTTACCTATTGTTGTTATGTAAATAATAAATATATAAAATTTTCCGATGATGTTAAAGTTTCCAAATAACATTTTTTTTATTAAGAAAAAAAGATTAATCCAAGAACTTTTATGGTAGATACATAATTCAAAGTTTTAATTTAATACGCAAACATTGAAAGAGAAGAAAAAAAAACATACATTCTTAATTAACATACTATGTATATATTTATCATGATAACAGAATTTGTAACAGTATCATATTTTATACATATTATAACATTAAAAATTAGTTAAATTCCGTTTCTTAATGTTATAATGTTATAACTTCAACAACATGTTAACTACAATTAACCGTAATTGTATTTGTGATGATATAAGTGAACAGAAGATAGTACTTGACTATTTCTTGTTTCGTTAACATTTTAGTTCTGATTTTTATTTTATTCTGTAGTTCATTTTTATTTTGCTTATATACAAACAAACAAAAAAAAAACAAATCTATGTGCTTATAAGTACATTAGATACGTAGGTATATATGTACATACCTATACAAATATACAATGTACTTGTATGTTTAATAAAAAAAGAAAAAAAATTATGAGATGATTTCAATTAAACATAAACAAACAAAAAAAATACTCGTATATATAAAATAAGTAAGTAAAATCAATAAAAAAAATTAAAAAATCAAAAAGAATAGAAAAAAAAATGAACAAAATTCCCATTATCTTCATTTTGTACCTCACCATTAGGTGAGCAGTTCTTCTAAGTGTATAATCGTCTGTCCAATGAACATTAAGTTTCTGGATTTTATGTTCTTTCACTATACAGAAAAAAAAAAAATTTCAAATTAAGAACAAAGAAGGAAAAAGAAAAAAAATAACGTTTTCCCATCATTTTTATTTTCATAATTTAATCTTTTTTCCTTTTTTTTTTTTTAAATTTTGCATTCTTGTTAAGCAAAGTCATTATCTTTTTATAGTAATTTGAAATTATTAAGGCTATGCATGTTTGTACGCATTATAACGCACAATAATGTTATTATAATTTTATATATGTGATTTTTTTTGTATCATGGTATTACAAAAACTTCAAATTAAGTGAATGGCTTGAATTTAATTTTAATTACAAATTTTTTATACATCTACATTTTTCCCGACAACATACATAGTGCAAAACCGCACTTTATAAACTAGTATATAGAAAGAAAAATTTTCAATATTTTATTTAAAAAAAATACAAGATAAATCATGTTGAAAATTAATACATACTAGATTTTGAAATGAAGGTCTCATATAAAAAAAAAACAATTGAGATTGTTGAATTCTCAAAATTATGGTGGTTTTTTAAAAAAAGGATAATTCTAAATTTGAATCTTACCTTATAAAATTTTCTTTTCAATTTAATTTTACATTTTCATTTTTTCTATTTTCAGAAAATCAGAAATGCTCGACCAACGAAATTTTATACGAAAAAAGAAGTATTTCATATATAAATGCTATTTTATTATCATTCTTTTTGCTTTTTGTTCTATATTAAAAATTAATTTAAAAGTCTAAATTGTATAAACACTTGTTAATAAATAATTAAAGATTTTTCAAACTTCAATTTAAATTATATTCCAAGTAATTAACCGATGATAAATAATTTTAAAAAGTAAATTCTATTCTTTGTTTTTCGGTTTTTTTTTTTTAAGAAAATGTAAGTTATCAAAAACGTATGAATTTCAATTTTAAAAAAAATTCAATTTATTTATCATACATTCTTTAAAGAAAATTTAAAAACGAAATTATTATAATTTAATATCTATTTTAAAAAAATACAAAATTTAAAATAAATCCGAATGAAAATGTCACTAAAAACAATTCAACAAAGCCAAACGGCTTCTTCAATAATGAATCATAAAACGGCCAGTGATTTAGTGACATCAGTTAATTCTAATGGATCAAATAATAGTGGAAATATAAATAATGTTGTTGTTGGTAATGGTAGTGGTGTAGGTGGTAATAATTTAACAAAAGTGAATAACAATAATAAAAATTCAAATAATATCAATAACAATTCTAGTGCCAATAATAACAATATCAGCATGAATAATGGTAGTGTTTCAATAGTTAATAATCAACAGCAACAACAAAAACAGCAACAACAACAACAACAACAAAATCAGCAGCAACCACAACAACAACAACAACAACATAATTCACAAAAACATAATCAACAGCAAAAACAACAACAATCATCAAATCAGCAACAAGTTGATCATCAGCAACAGCAGCAACAACAACAACAACAAACTGTTATTGTTGGTAAAAAATCAGTGGCGACAGCAACAACAACAACAACAACAACAAATGCTAATAATAATCGTAATAATGGAAAAGTTCAAGCACCTCTTGCACCACCACCAACTTCTGTAACATCATCTGTTGTAAACGGTGGAGGAGGTGGTACAGCACCTGATGCTAGAGCAAAGCAGGTGTTAAAAGAGGCTGTAGATGCAGTTGTTAATAGTTTTGCAAAACATACACAAGGATATGGAAGAGGTGAGTAAACTATTTATAAAAATTTATGTATAGATATATATGTATATACATCTATAATAGTTTTCATTTTCATTGTTATTTTTCATTTATTTTCTTTGTTTTTTGTCTATTAAAAATTAAATTCTAGAAATAAATAATCTTTTAAAAATTTGAACAGCTTTAGTTACATTCATACAATACCTCATTTCGTTTAGATGACGTCCATGACAATTTTTATTGCATCGTTTAAAATCCAAGAAGATAAAATGAAAAAGAAAATGTTGAAAAAAAATTTTTTTCTTATGATTATAAGCAGAAAACGTTTAAGTTTTAATTTTTGTGATAATTTTAATCACTTTCATAATGAAAATTCAAGGAAGTTAAGACTTTATCCAATTGAAATTAACCATATCAAATTTCAAATAACTTAAGCGTAACTTATTGAAATTGATTGTACCTATATAGTTGTTAAATGAATGAAAAGAATTTTTAGACATATGTTTTTTTTTAATAAAATTAAATGGAATTTAATATAATTCCTCAACTATTAATTAAAATTCCCTTTCTTTGAAATTTGACCAAATTTTTGCTTTAAGTTTTTTTTTTTTCTTTCGAAATTGTAATATGTTCTGAGAATAATGTTTAACATTTCATTCCCAAGGTCAGTTCATGATAGTTTGCTAGATCTTCTTCATTGCATAATGTATTGTAGTTGTAGAAATGGACATGCCACAATGACCCCCATAATTTATGTTTGCTTAAATTACAGTGATCAGTAACATGACCTGTTGCATATACGAGTATGTTTTTTCCATGAAACTTTTATTAACATTTATATCAAAACAAAGTAAATTTTTAATTTCGAAATTGTCTGCAAGACAAATAAACAATTTTTATGAAGAAATTTTACTGAAATCAGCAAGCTGAATATATATGTAATTTTTGTAAATTACTTCATGAGGTTATTGTTTAATTAGACTCTATACGTTTATGATAAATATAAATTTTTAAAAAAATACAAATTTTAAATAATATTATTTTCATTTTAATAATCTAATATATACAATAAGTATCTAATATAAGTAATTATCGTTTTATGTAAATCTTTTTCTTATACATACATAAGTTCGATGACATGTAATGATTATACGTTTTGACATCTCAAGTGCTGAAATCTGCACCAATAGAATTCATAATAAAGAACTCTTTTAAACTATTCTTTGGTAACATCACGATTTGCTAATTCACAATCATGTACTCATATGATAAGCATATATATATATACTATAAATATGTATATGTAAGTAATAGATATTTTATATCTTTTAAATTGCATTATATTCTATGTAAAAAAAAATACAAATTATATAGTTATAAAAATACACACATATATATATAGATAGTATGTAGAGAAACTTTAAGAACTCTAAGAAATCTTTTAAATTGTTAACTGCCACCTGTTCATTCTTCTCACAAATTGCTCAACTCGTGTCACCAACTTTTAAACCGACAAATGAGAAAAAATCATTCGTTTGACAGTCACTACATACACTATCATTCTCTTCTATAAGCATATACATACATAATATAATAAAATTGATAGGACATGTAATATGTAGTCCTGCTAACCTGCTGTGTGATACAAGTCTTTTTTTTTTATTTCCACACTTGTAATTTATATAAGGTGTTTAAAAATATAGAAAAATGTATGCAAAAAAAAAAAAATGAAACTAAAGAAAACCTAATTTTATAGTTATTGTTTAATTTTTGAAAAAATACATTTTTATACAACAATTTAATAATTACTATACATACGCATGTTTATTATAAACACCCTGTATTTAAAAATATGTATTACATATAAAAAAAATACACAAATACCAATAGATATATAATATTAACAACAACGTTCTTTGGATTTGATTTAATTGCACAAATAAATGAAATAATTGAATGGATGTGTAATTGATTGTGACGTGAAATTGTCATATAGATGGACACCATAAGAGTAAAAACAACAGCAGTGGAAAACTGTTAACGCTCAAGAAAAAGGAGTCAATGATATACAATAGCATATATGTACACAAGGTTATGTTATATCTTATACTTACATACCTATATGATTATAGAACAATAAGAATATGAAAAAAATATATATATATATGTATATATATTGGATAGTTTAAGTACTATAAAATCACAACAACTATATACAAATAATCATCTGACTTATCTTACTGATGGTCATCGTTGTCAGAAGTGTTAAATTTTGTTATATATCACTCTCTTCTATACATATGTACATAACTAAAAATAGATACTCTTATATTATTATATAAGATTATTCGAAAGCATAGATGTTTTTTTTTTTCATAAATTATTATTAGATATAGTCAGTTCATTTGGTAAAACGCATTGACAGATATTTCTTCTTTGACCGCAATCAACTGTATATAGGTATACATATGTAATTCTTATTTCATACATGTACATACTAATGTTAAAATTACTGTACTATTTTAGTAACATTTTCCTACAATATTCATTCATTTAGAAAAAGATGAAAAATTCAATATATATACAATATACTTTACTTGTAAATTTATATTTCATTCTACTAGAAAGTACAGATATTTTGAATTTTTTTTTTTCAATTATTGCCAATATTCCAACTGATGTAAAATTTTAATTGACTTTTGACTTTCAAAGATCTTAGGTTCAACATTGACACCAAAGAACTATAATATGCCACAATATATTTGAAGGAAAAAAAAATCTACCTTGGATTGCAATGCAACGGTAATGTATTAAATACTTTACCTATAACAAAACAAAAATTTTAATACAATTGTTATTTATACAACTTTAACAGTATTATTGCAAAAAAAAAAAAATTCATTTTTGTTGTTATGAGCACACTTATGTACACAAAAAAAAAGAATCTGAAAAAACAAACGGTGTTTTTTTTCTTCTCTTTATTCTTTGTTATATGATTAAAGATGAAAGGTCACAATTTAAATTTAAAACCCATACTTGAGGAGAACTCTAAGATTTATGCATTTTTTAAATTCATTTAGCTATTTTTTTTTTTTTTAGAAAATTAACAATGAACATAAAACAAGAATAAAATATCACAAAACTCTTTATACTTATTGTTAGATAATTGGTCAGTGTATATACAAGTATATGAGTATCATACATTTACCTACCTTTATTTTTTATTTATAAATGCAATTCTAATGACAAAATAATATGAACAATATTCTGTGTAATAAACCATGTTAAATTTGTTTCAAGACCGAATAATTTGAAAAAAAAATGATTATTATTCAAAAAAAAAAAAAAAAATATAATTTAAAAATAAATAATGTATAATTATTATCTAATTTTAAATTCAAACAAAATGTATAATTTACATTGAATAATGCTACAATAATCATGAGAATATAACACGCTTGTTGATTTTTATATTTTCATTTGAATTGTGTGAATAAGAATAATTTTTAATGAATTTTATAAGAAACCTTTCGTTTTCTAAATAGAAAGTTATTTTTACTTTTTATTTATTATCTTTTTCTCTTCATAATTACGAATAATTCAACCATGCAGAAATTTAAGATGTTCTTTTTTTTTTGGAAATGTCTTATTAAAATTCTGGAAGAAAATTTATGGTCGAAAATTAGTGAATATATATATTCACTTAGTAAAAATTATATTTTGGGCTTATAAAAGTAATTGCATTTAAATTACCAAATTTGGAATCACACTAAAACTTAAAATTATGACTTTGAATAGAAAATGTTTTTTCCTTCTTATACATACTTGATTTGATATGCAATTCTATTATCATTGAAAAATATACAAATTTGCTGCGATACTCAGAAAAGTAAATACACAATAATAGAAAAAAAATATATTAAAAACAAAAGAACATTAAAATAGGTGGAATAGTACATATATCCGTACATCTGTATACATATAAAACTTGATTTATACCTAATTTTGTTCGATAAAATTTTATATCCATAACCAAATATGATTTCAACAATAAAAGAATATGATTATGTGTTAAAATCAATTTAATAAACAAGAAATAAATTTTTATATGACATTATTAGAAATTTATATTTGTATGTAGATATATATTTAAAGAATACGATACTGTAATATAGGGCATTCTAAAATTTTTATTTCAATTTATAGGAAAAATAACAATTAGACTTGATTACATCTAATGAGAAAGTTTCTTGCTTAAATCTTTTGTTTTATTATTTTCTTTTGCTGTCAATTTCTACAAAATTTTTGGCAAGATATGGAATTGAAATTTCATTTAATCAAAATTAAAAATTTATAAATCAAAACTCATTTTTTAAATATTATATGTAGGTACAATGTACATACAATAAATTATATATTTATATTACAAACCGAAAACACCTTGTATTTCAAAAAAAATAAAAAATACACAATAAAATTTTTCAAATACCAAATTCATGTACATACATATTAATAAATAATATAAATCACATAAAATATTTTTAAGACAACACAAAACAAAATTTTTGTTATTAGCTGTATCGGTAAATCAAATTTTTCATAAAATTTATTATATAATATTAAATCAAAACGAATATAGTGCCCATGATATGATTTTATTAAAACATTTATGTAGTAATGAATTTTTTTCTTCAAATCAAAAAAAAAAAAAAATGTATGTAAGATTAGAACTGCATAAAAGAAAAATAAAATATTTTATTACTTTTTGCTCTTAAATAAAAATAATATTCAATTTTTTTTTTTTTTTTAAATCAAATGTATAAAATCTGTTTCAAATTGGATACAAAGTTTTACTAACAAGACAATAAAATAAGATTTTATGTTTTGATATAAAAAAAAAATATATGTTAAATATGGAAAATGCAGCTGTTTTAAACCTTTAAGGCACATATTAATTAAGTCATTATAAATGTTGCTTTTTCCTTTAGGGATATCAATTTTTTTTTTTTTCAACAAAATATTTAACTGGTAATAAAAATAAATTCTAAAGTTTAACATTTTTTGAACTTTGGTCAATATAGTGACTTTAAGAGATGTAAATAAAAAAAAAATTTAAAGAATACTACAAATTTAATTTGTTAGTTTCGTATTAAGAAAAATTCCAATTTTTCACGTGAAAATTATTTTGTTAAATTAAGTCTGAAAATTTATAATTATTGTCAAATGACAATTAAAAAATCTTCAATATAGACATTTAAAGTTATTCAATTAGTAAATTTAACAATAATATTAAATTTTTTGAATGATTGACTTATCTGACACGAGATAAAACTAACAGCAGCATCATTCATCATCTTCATCATCATTATTCCGATAATAAGTAAGTACTTTTACAATATGTTGCGCTTGATATGCGATGGTGATTCACAAAAAAAAAAGTATAAAAAAATACAAAAAAAAAAACATCAACTACTGGTAATTGCTCAGTATGAATAATACTTTAACAATCTGAAACGTCAGCTGAAATTATTGCTTAATCCAACCAAAAATCCGGAATTTTTTGAAACGCCTTCACATATTATCATGATACACCACACAAATCGAAAAAGAAAAAAAATAAATAAATAAATAACAATCTGAATCATATTAATGCACATACATATTTATATTCTTGTACCTTTGATACCTTTAATCTTTTCTTTTTCGTTTTTTTTTTCTTATGCATATAATCTAGATACAGTTAAATAATGCTTTGTTTGCAAAAATATATACAATTATATACAACTATATATTCATATGTATATCAAATTCTCTACCTAAATTTCACGTTCTTCTTATATACATACATTATATACACCTTGATTTTTTTACTGTTCATATATATTACTCATCGTATGTATATCCGTCGTTCAACCTTTTTGTTTTTTTTAAATTTTTTTATTTGTTTTTTCTTACTACAATGATAGAAGAGCTAATGCTATAAGATGAATAAATACACATTATGACTTTGTACTTTAATTCTTTGTATATAAATAAAATGCAATTTTCTTGCACATATACATGTTAAATGAGGTCTCCATATAAAACAAAACTAAAATCACAAAAATAAAAATAAAAAAAAACAAAAAACTATACAACATCTAAAAGTATTGTATATATTTTCTTATCTCTGAAAATTTAAACATTGAATCTCAGCAACAAAACTGTTCTCTTGATTTTTCAAAGAAAAAAAAATAAAAAAAAAAAAAATAAAAACAAAAAAAAAATACATTAATAATAATAAAATTAAATAAAATAAAGTATAAGTAGAATAAAGTGAAATAAAAATACAAAAAAAAAATTAAATAAAATAAAAGTGAAACGAGACAGATCTCATCCATATCAGCTTTTATGCATTTAACAGCATTTGAGATGTTGTACTTTATAGAACGGTGTGAGAAACTCGATTGGTCTCCTTACAAAAATGAACAAAATAAAATACATGAAATTTGAAAAAAAAAAAAAAAAATTTGAAAATTAAAACTAACAGAAGAAAAAAAAAATAAACAAAATGAACAAAATGTTGGTTGAATAAGTAACCACAAAGTGAACAGAAAAAGGAAATCATCCTTCTTTATGGTATCATATGATGGTAAAAGCACCAAATGCATCAATAAATATTTAAAACATCATACACAATCTATGTATATGTATATATATTTACATATATACACCATAATACATACACATATTCATATATAATATATTAAATTTATTTTTCTTTTTTCATCTTTTTTTAAAAGATTAACTTGTATATACCATGTCCAAAGATTTGATTCAATTTTTAGTATTCTTTAATGGATATTGAATTACTTGCTTACAAGCATTTCATCCATTTCTCTCTGCAATATTTTTTTTTTTAAAATAATATACAATATATGCATATAAGTATAAAAATATATATAGTATATAAATTCATACAATCATGTAAAACTTTTACCATTCTATACTTTCTTCTACATCTTTTTTCTTCTTATTCGTATTGCTGGTTATTTTTTTATTTTATTTTACTTTTTTTTCCTATTATCTGATGTGCTTAATCTGGTTTTGGGACCAGGACGGTCAGTATGACAACATACTATATATTATGTAGATGTGGTATCCCAGATGACCAGAGTACCGTTTGAGGATCTTTAATAATTTCTCGATTCGACATATTTTCTATATCATGAAATGTATAGATAAATATCATATATTAAATTTTATAGATATCTGAGTCCATGGAAAATATATATATTTTTTTTTCAATATAAAACAAAGAAAAAGAAAATATAAAATAAAATAAAACAAAACATTTTAATCCCATACATTTGTGAATTTTATTTTAGTGCTAACAACATCGTAAATAGAAACAATGCGTGCTAAAATTTACCTTTTTTTTTTTCTTTGTAGCTTCTCTTGATACTATGTATATTTTTTTTTTCTTATTTTTTTTTTGTTTTTTTTTTGTTTCGTAAACTTGCGGCTACACTAATAAACTTCATGAATAAAAATTCTCTTAAAAAGATACAATGATTGTCATAAATCAAAAACACAAGAATGGTCGCGTGTATATATCGTTTAACAAATAAATGTAATGTCCTGTGTGAGACTTCATTTATAGCTTATATTCTTTATTATAGGAACACAGTTAATATGCCTACTTCTTTTTGAACACTGGAAAATCATCATCATCATCATCATCATCAGCATCATCATATTCTGGTGTATATATATATAACATCACACCATGCTAAATCGATATGAAGTTATAAAACTGTCCTATCGGTAGCTCGATAATAAATTCGTATATAACATCAATGTTGTGAAAAGTGGCCGATAGTCAGAATGAACATTTAGGATATACATATGTACATACTTATATAATATCAGATACATGATATAGTATAAAAAAGTGTTCCATAAATAAAATATCCTTTGTAAGATATTTTTCTATCGTATCTTTCTTTTTAACATTTCATCAACTGATTAATGTGTCCTTTGAACTTTTATTTATGTGCAAAGAACAAAGAGCGGTAAGATACAAAAATATAACAGATAACTATTTTGTTTTTTTTTTTTTTTGTTTTTTAAAAAGTATGATGTAAATTATCGTGAAAAACTTTTATTGTAAAAGTCCAATCTAAAAAAAGAAATAGGTTATGTTTAAAATTGACAAACTATAATGTATATGTTTCACTTTGTTACACTGGAAGTTACTCATGAGTAATTTCATAGATTAAGTGAAATTATAGACTTTTGTCCCAACAATGTTGATGTCAAATGTAACCTACTTTTATAAAATATTATCTTACAAAAAATGTGGTGTTGATAAAATCGAACAAGCGATCGATAAATTGATGACATTCTTAATAAGAGAGTATATAGACGGTAAGAAATATAGTTTTTTATTTGACAATCATTATTTTTTATATGCAATAATTCACTGTGTTATACCTTTACCATATAATACTCATATCTGTCATCATTTGAAGAAAACCGAAGATTTTTCAATTTGAAAATATTGTATAAACGTTATACTGCTATAAGCACCTGCTTTGTTGGTAACCGAACTTAGAATGAAAATCTTATTAGAAACTTCTGCATAAATTTCATTATTGGAAAAATTTTTTTAATAACAAAGAATATAAAAATGATGCTAATTATTTGTTATAAATTCTTTTTTAAAATACAGAATTGAAAAAGGAAACCAAATTAATAAAATTTAAATTTACCTAGTATGTGCTACAAACGCTATATACTCGTATACATATATGTACATATCAACTATAACATACTTTTAATATAAATTTGATATTTAGGACCTAACGGTTGTTTGATGATTGCGAAAAATACTCTTTTTTCTTACTTTTTTTTTAAAAAAAGTTCATTCTGTGTGTATGAGTATCTATATTCATTTTGTTCTTACTTTTTTTGTCGTTTTCGTTAATTTTCCAACTTGATTTTATTACATATATCTTCTGTCTACATTATTGAATGCTTTTGTAATGTTCATTATTTTCTACTGCATATACATACATATGTACATATATGTATGTAATGTATACAAAATATATTTAAAAATATATTTAAAAAAAAAAAACAAATACTTATATTATATTTATATATTTATATTTTTAACAATATACATATAAGTACTAGCATCTTATAATCTTCCAAACAGTCTGAGATCAATATTTTTTTATGCTTTTTTCCATAGTCAATTTATTTTCATAACTTCTTGGGACCTCCCTTTTAAAATGTGCCTTTTACTTAAATGTTAAGTAAAAACACAAAATAAAAAGATGAAAAATTTCACAAGAAGTAGAAGTTTATGTTTAAAGTAAAAATAAGTAGTACATACATTTTGTTGGTCACCATTTTTCTTCATTATCATGTTTTTTTTTTCTTTTTAAAAAATTTTTATTTTATCTTTTTTTTTTTTACATATACTTTGTCCTCTTTAGTTCTTTATGTTATGATTTTTAGGATGTAGGTCGTAAAATTTTAGTATTAGTAACCATAACTTTTATATCCGTTAACCGATATGCTGGAATTATTTATTCATTTTTACATTTATACAGATATACCAACATACATACATATACATATACCACATGTTTATACATACTTATATGTACAGTAAATATATCTTATGGTAATGATAATCACATTAATATATCTTTTTAAAATTCAAATGAAGACTTTCAATAATTTTTAAAATGATTATACATACTATAACATGCTATATGTATGACAATTTTTTTGTAAAGAGAAAAAAAAATGAATGAAGAAAATCATTTAAATTAATTTTTATGGAAGAAAAAAATAATAAATCCAAAACAAAAAATATATTGTTGTTTAATTTTTTTTTCTTCTTCAATTTATAAGCTTATGAAACATTCAATTTCATATATTTTACCTATTGATATACATTATCAAACCTTAAAAAGTGCAATATGGTATAAACAACAAACACTTCATATAGTTCATGTACTACCAAGTTTCTTGCTTAAATCTTTTGTTTTTCAATGATTTTGCAAGTGAAATTAATTCACGTTTTATTCGACTCCAGACTAAAAAAGTAAAATATTTTTCAATAAAAGAAAATAAAAATTGTCATGAAAACTTATTGTAACTTGATAACTTGCATTTTTTATTACAATATTTAAAAAAAATACTGTTTTTTATTACGCTTTTATTTCGTTTTAATAATTTTTTCTTTTCTTTTCTTCATAAGAAAGTTGAAAAAAATTACATCTCTTAAGGGTATAAAAAATTCATTTAAATGCTGACAGAAAAATGTTTAACGCCTCCACTGTAATTAATTTTTTTTTAAAAAATAAAACCAAAGAAAAAGGAAAAGATTATAATTTCAATTTACAAATACATAAATTTGTTATGACATAATAAAAGATAAAAAAAAAATGCAAATGACAAAAATAATAAATGGAAAAACAATAATAATGTAATTAGGTCATAGTTAATTTCTTCATTAATAATGTTTTAAAAATTTATTCATGCATCTGTAATTTATTATTAAAATTATTATGATTTATAATTGGCATACACCCTCGTTCATTACAAGAAAAAACAATAGGAACTCTTGGACATTAATTAAATAATAACAATAAATAATATTTGAAAGTTAAATAATGTTTTTGTCTTGAAAAATCTGTTGTTTCTCCATTTATCAAGAGAAAATTTCAAAAAGAAGGATTTCAAGATTTACGAGGGCTCTGGGCTTACGAAATGGAAATATGTACATATATGTGTATTCTCAAAATGAATAAAAGTGTGTAATTTTAATTTTTTTAAATTTTTATTTAAATATTTTTTACGGTAAAAGTTTTCAAATCGAAAAATTCTGATAAAAATAGAAAAGCGTGTTAAAAAAATCATGTTTTAATTTTTCTCCTAAAATGCTCAAGAGTTATGAGATGTAGATGAGTTTTTGATTTTTTTTTTTTTTTTTTTGTGTAGAATTTGTCCATAAAAAATTCATGGAAAATCATTAACAGTTTAAAGAAATAGATTTATTTCATTTTATGATCTTGTTATTAAATTATTATCATCTGGTTCACAAAATACATCCATATAATGTATTTTCAAAGTAACAAACCACTCAGTGATGAACGATCAATTTAAAATCGTTATTTGTTGAACTTAACCATAATATGTACATATAAGTATGTGTATATATTTACTCATTTTGTTGATATGTACATTAAGTGTGTTTTAGATTTAAACATACATACATACACATATAAAAATTTTTTTTTTTTGCAGCTACAGTTAATGTTACTAATGCAATTTTCTTAAATTTCCGTTTTCAATTTATCTGAAAAAAATAAATAAATAAATAAAATAAATAAAATCTTCCAATTTAACTTGTACACGAAATCTTTTTATATAAGGAAATTTAACGTATACGAGTACACAGATGATAAAATGTTAAAATATACATATATCTTCTTAAAAAAGAAAAAAAAAAATAAAAATAAAAATAGCTGACTAAAAAGAAAAGGAAAATGAACAAAAATAAAGTATATACAAATGATAAAAAAATATTTCTTCCTTGTACCTTATACTTAAATCGTAAAGTATAAAATACAAGACGCTAATTTTTCACCAATTGAAAATTACTTAATACGCGGAAATTAAGACCATTAATGGTAATAAGCGTTTGAAACGATTTAAAAATTTTCAAGTTGCTTCTGTGATGCTTGTTATTTTTATTCGATATACATATACATTCAACTTTCTTTTTTTTTTGTGTGTGTTTTTTTTTCTCTTTCTCTCTGTTTATTTCATTATTTTCTATTTTAATACTTGAAATAATTTTTCTGTAAATTTGTAAGTTAAATAAAATTAAATATATACAATAACTGAATTTAATTGAATAACAAAAACAAAAGAATTGAAACAAAAAAATTGTTAGAAATTTTCTACAATAAAATCTATCTACTTCAAGAAAAAGAAAAAAAAGAAAAAAAAAACAATAACTTTTGAACTGACTTAAGTGTTTAACTAATGCTTAAAGGATAAATTTTTTTAATTATATATTTTTCTAAATACATTTATATTTTTGTTTTTCTTAATGCCAATTTATAAATGTAAGTATTTTCTTTATCTTTTTTTTTTTCAATTAACTTACATTAAAAACATATTGAAAATGACTACACATATGATAATACAGGTACATAAAATCACTCATTAAATTCAACAACAAAATTTTATTATGCATAAAACCAAATTAACTATGAATATCTTTCTTAATGAGAATGTACTTATAAGTAATGTATCTCTTTTACCATTTATATAAAGGAATATGCTTATATATAATAATATACATATATACGAATACATATACATACATACATAGATATTTTTTATATGAATATACATATATTTTCTATTTAACATTATTACTCTTTTACCATAATAATATCTTGTATGACATATGTTTTATGCCCTATTCGAACATTATACATTACACTATACGTGTTATATTATTACATATAGAAAATGTAATTCATGCTTGAACTATTCATATATACATACATACATACATAAAAATATATGTATATAAATTTATATAAATAAAAAATAAATAACTGCATACAAATACATTATTATGTCAGATTAAAAATACCTTTGCAATCAATATGTAATCTCAGATGGATATTAAAAAAGAAAAACAACAGTCAATAATAATAATCTTCATAACTTCGATTATAAACGAAACTCAAAAAAAAAAAAAAAAATAAAAATAAAATACAAAATAAATCGAATTTCAAAACGTTTTATATTTCCAAGTCGCGTATTGATTTGTACACTTTTCCTAGAATATTGACATATCCGTCTGGTTTACCAATTGAATTTAATGAAAAAGTGTAATTTTTTAAAATATAATAATTCCCGGAACTTAAAAGAAGGAAAGTTTATATCTATATATACTTAAAGTGAATAATTTTATATACATACCTACTTACATACACACATTTTTTTTAATATATAACATGAGAGAAGAGACACCGCACACAATAACTTCCATCATCATTGTCATCGTCATTTTTAACATCATCCTACTTTCATCTAAAACAACATAAGAAAAATAAAAAGAAAAACATGAAAATATAATAAAAATGATTTTTCAACGGTATATACAATGTGTTTCTGATATGTTGATGAAGTGGACGACGGATGACAATAAAATTCGAAAGTAATGAAAAATTTAAAATGATTGGAAAATATTTGTGCAGGCAAATGAAAAATTTCACTACTTTCAATTTAAAATAATCAATTCGACTTTAAAAGTGCAAAAAAAAAAAATTTCACGAAAATTAAGTTAAAACAGTAAACTTTATTATAATATTTAGTTCTTAAAATCTGCCCATTTGGGTCATGTTTTTTAAAAAAATATATACATCTAACTTCTCGGTATGGTTTAAATAGAAAAGTTTGAAAACACAAAACAAAAGGATTGAATGAATAACGTTCGAGAGAATATTTTTCTAAAAAATTAATTTAAAAGGCAATTAAAGATATAAATGGATGGAGAATCTGAATCTGAAAAAAATGTAATTGATATGAAGATGATACCTAAAGAAATAAACTTGCACCTCATGAACAAGTTAAGAGGGTGAATAAGGAAAAATCTTGAGATATTTTGAGGCAGAACGTTTATACGTTCAAGGATAGTTTAACAAGGTTAAAAAAGCAGGTGGAACAGCTGGTTTAATTATTAGACTGTCAAAGTAGAACAAAACATCAGCACGGGTACAGAAACACAAGATTGAAGATTTTGAAGAAGATCGCAAAGCTATTCAAAATTAAAGATATGATAATTATGTTTCAGGATCTGTTTGACAATTTTGACAAAATTTTTTATTTGAAAAAAAAAAACTAAAACTACAAAAACTACAAAAATAATTTTTTTCAATTTCTCATTAATTAATTTTTTTTCTTTTATATATACTTTTGATAAAATTTATCATGAAATTTTCATGTATCATACATTCAAAATCACCCTCTTTTCATAAATGTTTTATGATGAGATTGTTTGTTCTTTTTCTGCTTTTTTTTTGTTTTCTTTTCAAAATTCTGTAAAATAATGATGATACACATGTACACTTATCATACTTTAACAGACATCTATAGCAAATTATATTATAGACTGTTTAATGTTTTAGTTACTGATATGAGCACCTACTTGTTGTAAAAGTTACTTATTGCAATTGCAACTGCATCACATCATCGGTATGTTTAGTATAATATTATAGTTATTGCTATTTCTATATAATAAATTGAATTTTTCATAACATACATATGTATATAATATACATATATTTAGTGTATGCAATGAAATTATTTTTGAATTGCCGCAACTAGATATTACATGAACGTTTTATCTCACCTTAATAACAAATAAGGATATATGAATGTGTACAAAGAGGAACCATATGCGTGAATAAATAACTTCTTGCATTATAGAACATGATGATATTAATACTACCTATCATTATTATTTATTTTTATTTTTTCTTATAATGAAAATATTACATGTACACATACATATTTTTACAGAACTTTTATTCTATACTTAATTTTTTAATATGAAAAAAAAAAACAACAACACATATCTTTTTATATATAGGTACACTTATATACATATGTATGTATACAGTTATAAAAGGATTTCGCGCTTAAATACCATTACATGTTAAATTCTGTTATTTTTATCTTTTATTTTTAATTCTTCGACTTATAGATTTTTTTTTTTCGTTTTCGAAAATATTTCTATATTGATTACAATTAGAAACCATTATGACATGCTTTTTAACAGGCATGATATCTTGAATATACATATGTACATACGAGTATAAGTATTTAGTATATAGACAGATAATGCTGCTTTTTTATTGTATATATTTTATTTTTAGCAATTTATATTTTTTGTATTCATCAAATTGTACTTGTTAAAAATATATTTTTCTGAGAAATTATGTGTAAAAAAATTCAAAAGTATCTCAAAAATGAATAAAGAATATGGAGCTAAAAAGAGGTGTGGAAAGCCGCTTTTAATAAAAAAAAAAAGTGGAAAAACATATTGTTTTTTTAATTTTATTTTTTTCATATTATAACAATCAATATAAAATGATATTATTCCCCTGAAATTTTTCGGAAGCAATGTTAAACAAAGTTGAAGTTCTTTCTACATGAAGAATCTGTTTTTTTTTTAATTTATTTATTTATTTTTTTATTTTTTTTTGTAAGAGGAACTGTGGGCAAGGAATGAACATATTTTTTTTATAGGAGAAAGTTATCCTTTTTCTTTTACACCTATACTTATTTGATTATAATACTTTACTCTGATCCAAATTTTCATATCGCATCATTGCTTTTTTAATGAACGCTTACCATTTTGAACATCTAATATTCATAGATGTTAAATAACGCGTAAAATTTTATTATATATTCATATTATGTATGTACTTATATTGATTTTCTGTTCAAAAGACCAATAATAATTGATGTGCTTCAAAGATTTTACATTAATGAGCAAAATGCTGCACTAGTTGGGCAGTAATCTAAGTATTTTGTATGATATCAAATTTCATAAAAAAATTAGCAATCCTTTTCGGAAAAAAATATACATATATTTACATTTTTTTTTTACCATAACTTTAAAACTAACTGGTATTTTTACAGGTAAAATTACGCAGTTAGTTAATAAATTACGAGTATATATTTATATATAACATGAATTTAAAACTCCTGAATAATAAATAATATAAAAAAAAAGAAAAGAAAAAAAAAATAAAGTCATGAAATAAATGAAAGTGTTTGATTGATCGAATTTAATATAAATATAAAAATGTATGTACAGTATTTTATTATGTATAGAGTTATATTTGTATATGTATAACTAGAAATAAAACTAAACACGATCAATAAATAAAGTAATAGACATTTTTTTTATGTCTTTAGATATGCATTTTTTTTTTTTGCACATTATAAACAGCAATAATAACCTATATAAATGATAATATTGTAAAATAGATATAAATGTATATACATAAGTTAAAATAATTTCATAAGCATTTTCACGAATTCTCTGTGAAAAACATTTTTTTTATTTTTTCTTGATGTACCAGTTATGCTGTGCATTATTATTATAAAATGTATATTTAAATTTTATAGTTTTGTTTTGTTTGGTTTTTTTCTTCTTCTTATACTTATTTATTAGTTTTTATTTTTATATCGTGAAAAAGAAAGTAAATCGAAAAGGAAAATATATTGGTCATGTTTTATAGAAAGTCATAAAAACAAACTCAAAAACAAAAAACAAAATTTATGCTGATTAAATAAGTATTAGTCGTTTTATTAAATTCATTTTATTTTTAATAAATATTTAAAGTTCAAAATGGTATATTTTTATATGGTATCCTAATTCATTAAAACATTTGTAAATTTTATCTGTTCAAATTGATCTTTATATTAATATTTTCAATACTGTGGTAGAAAGGAAAATGAATTCAAACATATTGAGTTTTTTTTTTTTTCATTTAAATTTAAATACATAAATTATTACACGTTATTTACATAATAAAAACTATGGATTTAAAAATTTTATATGTATAGAATAAAAAATCTCTAGGCGGGCCGGAGGAAAACATTAACAAATTTATGAAATACAATGTTCTGTAAATTATTTTAACACCCTGATCGAAGAATTTATATTTACACTGTTAAAAATGTTATGCCAAAAGCTAAACGTTTAAATTTTGGTACTAAATTTCAAATTGAAATATGATACATCCCACAGCATTAAAAAAAAAAGAATATCAAGAATATTCTACATCAATAATTTAAAACAAAAAGAAAAGAAAGAACAAGTTTTACTACAGCTTCAAAATTTAAGACCCTTGTCCACTTATTTACATGCATACATATTTTTTTTTATTCTGATCTAATCTAATCTTATCTGTGGACAAATGAAAAAAAAGAGTAAGTTAAGTTGAAAACATATTTTATTCAAATAGTCCAACTACAAATAAATAAAAACTTATTTTAACAAATGCAATTGCGTTTACAGTACATCAGGAACTACACTAAGAAATCAATATTTACATAATTTTTTTCTTTGAAAGTAAATTTTTCTTCTTTTTTTAAACATTTTTCATTCTTTTTCCTCTCTTCTTTTTTCAAACTAATAAATATTATAATAAAATAATTATTATGTGCATCAAGAATGTCTTTCATATTTCATATTACTTTATGACATGTATATGAATAATTTTTATATTTATTTTTTATCTTGAAAATGTAAGTTTTGTTGTTACTTTTGTGTAACAAAAAGTTGAATTAAGAACTTTTTTTTTTCCTTTTAACTCACTTTTAATTTTTCTTACATATGGCAAAAGCAGTTTCTTGTTTATACTACACATATTTCTCCTTATATATTTATTTTTAGTTTTTAAAGTGCGTGCAATACCGGACACTTGATAAGTTGATCACGAACTTTACTCCTATAATTACTTTATTGAATTTACCATTCATAAAAACGATAAGTGAAATTATCCTCAGGGCAATAATGTTGTTGCAACAAAGTATAATATCTGACTGTTATTCTGTTTTTTGCTGCTGTATCTGCTGATAATACCTACCATTCTGTTAGCCACTGTTATCGCTACCATTTTCGTCACAATTTTCATGAAAAATTGAAATATTATATTTTAATTGAAAACTACAACAACAAAATAAAGAATAAAATAAAAAAAATTAAAAATAAGATACTTTACGTTTTTTTTGTAAATAATGATTGTAAAGGTTTTTTTCAAGCCTTTTTAAACATGCAAAAGTATCAAAAATTACAATTATATTGTCTAAAAAGTAATGGACGAAAATTATTTATTGGTACTGTATTCTATATTTAAATAGATTTAATATTGGTAGAACGGTTTTTCTTCTTATGTACACATACAATGTATGTACTTTATTAAAACAAGTTAAAATATTCAAAAAATGTTGTAGTCATCTTAGGCGAATCGTATATAATACAATTTAAACTATTTGAAATCCATTCACAAAAAAATACAAAATTTCAAATCCTTTTTGTAATTACCATTACCAAAACAAAATTTCAATTGAATTTCTATATATCCTATAATTAATTTAAAATAGCTTTATTCATAAATCAGTATAATAAACGACTATTTAAAAAGTATTTATTTGAAAGAGATCAAACATAATTGATATATCCATATAAGTATGTCTATTTAATCACACTTGATTGTAGGATTTAATTTAAAAATAAATATATGCACTTGTTTTTCATAAAGCTAACATATGTATATGTTGTGAATATTGTTCAATAAAGTAAAACGTCATATAAGTTCATAAGAAAAAACTATTATTTTTTTTTACAATTGCATATAAAATAAATAAAATATAAAATTATATTGACTGTGATTGGATTACATATGTAGATATACCCATACATATGTACATATATATAATGTATTTTATATTCAAGAGTAGAAAAAAAAATATATATTACTGCAGACACAGGTGTGGTTTTGCAAAAGTAAAAATACATGAAAATATCCGTGAAATTGGTTATGCTTGAAAAATTTTTCACCTTGTATAAAAAAATGTACATACATACATATGTAATTATACTATATGTGTGTACATTTGGATTAGATGATGACAATAATGTTGTTGTCAATAAAGTAACCACAATAGTTTTGTATAAAAATTTTCTAAGTACATATTTTATTTTTATTTTTTTTTTTTGTTTCTTCTTTTTATAAATTCTTTCTATTACGGCCTTCTGAAGGAAAATGAAAATTGAAAAAAAAAATTTTTTCATTTAATAAAACATAATCATAGATAATATTAAATGTGTTAATAAAAAATGTGTAAAATATAACACTATCTGATATATCTATAATAGTTTTGTAATGACATATTGAGGACATAGTTTTTAATGAATATTCAATTTAAACAGAAAGAAAAAAATGAAACACTTATTGTGTACTTACAATAAATGTAATTAATTGAAAAGAAGGAAAAAAAAATTTGTAGAATTTATAAATATTTTTACAAGATAACAACATTCTCTTTCTTGGTGTTCAATTAGAAAAACAAAAATGTAGAAATTATTGCAATTACGCGAAATTGTTTAAAGACCAATTAGTTAAAAAAAAATTAAGTATAATTTTTTAATTAATTAATTAAATCTTCTTGTTAATCTACAGAAATTGTTCGAGATATAGTAGAATATTTTAAAATTTGTGTATTTTGTATTAAAATAAAATTTGTTTTACTAAAAAGATAATTCAGACATTATAATTTAGTAGAAATGTTAAAGATAAGAAATTTAGACCTGCAAAAAACAAAAACAAAAAATGATACGATTTTTGTCACAAAAACAATAAAATGTTTTTTTATATAAAATTAAAGTAAAATCAACTTTGTAATTTAGTTGCTCTAGTAATACTGATATTTATCTTCTCACCCATCTGAAAATCCGAAAAACTTTCAAAAGTAATTAAAAAAAAAAAAACCAATGGCTAGGGCCATAAAAAGGATATTTTATCTCCTATATACTCAAGAAAATGACAATATTTAGCACAACTATATTTACAAATAATGTATTTTACATTACATTACATTATAATTACAATTATTTTCCCACCATAATTTTTTCAATATTTATTTACATATACCATAAATTCCAATTATAATAAAATTTCATCAACTCATACTTTTTATTTATTAAAAACAAAAACACAACAAAATTTCCATAAATTGAGAATATCTCAATTAGTTAATATAACTTATACTCCAAAAATCTTATAACTTTTCGAATTCTTGTATGTACGTACGTGTACATACATACATATATGTAACATTCATTAATACTAATTTTTATTTTATCATTTAATCGTATATTTTTTTTTTTTTGTTGGTAAAATTTAACCTGCAAAAATAACTTGTCTTGCAAAAAAAAAAACAAAAAAACAAAAAACAAAAATTATCTACATCACCATCACTTTACGCATATATATTATACATAATGTGTGATATAAACTAAATGAAATGATTGCAAATGAAAGGTACAAATGAAAAGATACTCAGAAAATATTTAAAACCTTATAAATATAAATGTAAGCATAGTTTCACATATTTCAAAACATATCATCCCGCTAAAGATATTCACCATACACCTAATGGAGTTATTAACATATTTTTCTTGCTTAAGCAATTGCAACTCATTTTACTAACTTTATTGGTAGCACTCAATTTGCTTGGCATATAAGTAAAGGTAATATTATCATTTATTTTAATATGCATAGATATATGTATATACATATAAATATAATAATCATATATACTCGTATAATCTATAGATATTTACTGCAATTTACAAATCAAAAGAGTAAAGAATACTGCAACAAAATTATTTTTTTCACCACACAACATCTGACCCCCGCATATAATTTTAATGGAATAATACACGCGAAGTACGTACATATGTATAGTTCTGTAAAAAAAAAATTATATACATACGTATAAGTACTCGTACTTAGGTATATTCACAAAGTATTTGCTATCTAGCAAAAAATGCCCACAGGGATTCAATTCAAATAATATAATCTATGTTACGTTACTTAAAAAATATATACTTAAAGCGCATCTTAAAGAATCTACAAAATATACTTAAGAGAAATTCGCTTATCATATACTTTTTTTTTGCTATCCATACAACCATATAAATACACCTACTGTCAGTTAATGTAATGCAAATAAGTTCAATATAAACATTGTTTTTAATTGGCCAATTAACATTGAAATGAAAATGCAATGTGACCATTCAACTGACTTAATTTAGTGAAATAACATTTTTGCTAATTCAAAAATGATATTTTCTTTCTACTTATTCATATCCTATTCATCCTCTATACATCTTTATACAAAGATACTTAATACATACATATACATATCATATACATATATATGTATCTGCAAAAGATAAAACTATTTACAACTAAATATTTCTTATTTTAAATACAATCACTGGAGTTTTTTCTTTAATATGAAATATGTACTATAGAAGCGTAATTATAAATATATACTTATAAGTACATATATTCGTAGATTCATACATTGTTAATATACATTTTTTTTTATCTACAGAGAAAATTATGAAATTTTCACACCAATATTGAATTCGATTTAAGAAAAAAAATATACTTCCGTAATAAATTCATTTGAAAAATTTGTTACTGACTTGTTAATATCTATAAACATTAAAATGATATTATCATAAGTATTTATCTGTACATATGCCAGTATATATTATTTAAAATTAAATAGATAATATCAATGTAAAGATATTTATTATGTGAAGAGATTTTTAGCCAGAAAACGCTAAAGTTTATATAATTTATAATTTTTTTTTTTTTTCTAAATAAGAAAGATATTCCGTTTAATTTTAAATAGAACCAATTTTTTCTAAAAATATTTCAAAGAGTACTCCATTAAATTTTTAATAAAAGCTAGATTTCTATATAACCTATATGATTTTGTTGATACTATTACATATTTAAATAAATTAGGATGCAAAACTTGTATACTTAAACTTAGGATACATTACTTACTACTTCACTTTATCGAATAAAACCTAACATCAATTTTACATTTTAATACACATCTTAAAAAAGTTAATTAATGAATTTAATTTAATTATAATATTGAATTAATATTAATAAGAAACTTATGTTTCAAGTATCTAAACTATTAAATAAGCAATTTTATTTACTTTAAATGGCTTCAAATGTGAAGTAAGTAGATTTTCATGTATCAATTGAAACTACTTTTTATTTTGATAAATCCTTTATTAATTAAGTCATAAACTTTAAAAATAATTTCCTGATTTTAAAAGTTTTAGAGTATATGTCAATAATGTTTATCAGTTAGTACATAGGTATATGTATTCTTTAATTTAATGTACCAAATCCTTTAATTTTTTTTTTGCACCGAAATTTAGAAATACAATCTTACGACAAAAAGCACGCTTACGTAGAGAAAAATATCGTAGTCTTATCTTTATAATTTTTCTAATTTTCTTCTAAAAAAATTTCCTAAAAGAAATTAATAATGAATTTTGATGGAGTTTAATATTATTTAATGTAAACTCTTTATACGAAAAATATTATTTTTGAATTAACTACCATTTATTTATTTTTCTACAATGTCCTTTTAATTAACAATATGTACCTTGTAAAACAAATTCAGCTCAAAACCCAATAGAGTTTTAAATAATATCAAATAAAGACACACCTTTCTATATATTTCTATATTCCGTTAGATTTTTATATACATCATACATATTCATAGTTATACAATATAGTACATACATACATATGTATATATGTATTTTATTTGATTCCGGGCAAATTAATCGATGTCACTATTACGCCCACCATACGCATTTCAATGACTGACCATGACTTGCCATTTTTATACAAAGTGTACTATGTATGAACAATGTACATACATATGAAGATCATTTCACTTATTCAATTTTAAAAAAATAATAACAAAATAAAAATAAAAACAAAAACAAAAGAAAAAAAACAGAAATAATCTTGTAAGCACTGATAAGTAATTGTGAAACTTTTTTTTTCTTTCCACATATTAAATCAATCATTCAACATCAAGATATTAATTAAGGTTAGAAAAGATACATTCACATTTCGTTTTTTTTTTTTTTTTTTTTTTTACCTAAAAATAAAAGAAAAATAAATAAATAAATGGATATTCTATAAATAAATAAATTACAAACATTTGTTTTAAATTTCCTGATGGCAAAAATCTTCTAACTATATAAATAACTTAGTTAAAATCTTAAAAATCTCTCCATCAGTAAAGACATTGCATGAGAATATCACTAATCCGCCCTCCACAAAAACCATCGCGAATTAAAACCATATGTCCGTACGCCTTGTGCGCTTAATATGTGTATGTACAGGTATATGTATGTATGTATGCATATCTATACTTTTTTTTTTTATTCAATTTTATCGTATCTTATGGTAAAATAATCACATATTCTACCACACATAACATAAGTATTGCTTCCAAAGAGATATGATATATACACCAGCTTTTTCTTTTTCTATTTATTTTATTTTCTTGTATATTTTTCTTTAAATAAAAGGTATCTTTTATATTTTATATGTTTTACATTGATAGTGCTTTTGCTGCAACTAACGCAGATCAGTATTATATTCTAAACTGAATGGTTTATTTGATTGTTTGTTATAGTAGTAGCACCATCATGTACAGTTTATTTTACCTTTAAGTTTTCATCATCTTCTATATTCTCTAATGTTACCGTTTGTTAGTTTACTTGATTTATCCAGGTATTAAAGATTTGAATGCTATCTGGACCACATGCACCACATTTAAAGACACATTTTATTTTAAAATAATAAAAGACATTCACATTTTTATAATATACAAGTATGTATATGTATATTAAGTACTCACACTTTATTCATACCACCTAAAATATGTATACTAAACTATAATATGCAACAAATAAAACACAAAAAAAAACTAAAATGATACAGCAGCAATGGTCCTGATGATTCTGGTACATATCACAAGTTGATGTTGATGCAAATTTTGTATTTCTATTATAAACTTTTGCTTCTGATTTTGATTATGGTGATTCTTTTTTGCACAATCTTTCAAATAAACCATACACATGATACAAATACGTATATATTTGTACACGTATAAATAAATATCTACAAAAAAAACAAAATACGTATATATTGAATTACTTTAATAAAATTTAAAAAAAAAAACATACTTCTTTTAGTTTGACATATGGTGAGAAGAGATTTAGTTTAGGTTTTTGCTTTATCACCTTCTCGTGCTATGCATTTTACATGTCTTATTTCTTCCGCAGAGGCGAAATTTTCTGACTTTTAGGAAATGAAAACATTTCTTTTGATTTACTTTACTTAACTTAAGTTTATTGGCTTTTTTTTTAAATTTTCTCTTAAACCTTTTTTTTTTTTTTGTGATTGTCTTTATAATGAATGTAAAGATATAAAACTTCTTGCGAATGTCGTGTAGCTTAGTGGTATCAAATATGATAAAAATATAAAAAAAAAACATAAATTGAAAGAATCATATAGAATAGAAGACAAGAACAACAACAACAACAAAAATACGAAAAAAAGAAAGAAAAAATAATATCTGAAGGAGGTTAATTAAATGATATGTGGACGCGTAGTCCATGTTTGGATCAAAAGTGCGATCATGTGGGTGTTTTAGTTGACAAGAAAGAAATTTTATTGTAATGTTATTTTTTTCTTTTTTATATTATTCTTTTTGTACATATGAACATCATAAATATGTATATACATATATGAATAAAGGTTTAGTAATATAAAATAAAAAAAGAAAGAAAAAACGAAAAAAAAAAAAAAAAGTTAATAAAAAATAATATGGATTAAAAAGTAATATGATCTCTTTTATTTTTTAAGCTAACGAAATATAATTTCCTTGAAATTATTTGTTTTACATATGTGTCTACATATATACATATCAAATCAATTACTAATTCTTTGTTCTTTCAAAAATTTTAAAAATAAACATTTTATGTATATTTCACATAAATTTTAATTCAATTGTAATAAGTATTACAGCATCATATATTATTTAATTTCCTCTCACATTTGATAAATGTGTTTGACCTTTTTCACAAAAAAATTTAATGATCAAGATAAAAATGAAGAAAAAAATATAAAAAAAACGACAAAAAAAGACAAAAAGATTGTTAATTATAACTGTTGCACACCTATAAACATGTTTAATCTTTTAAGTTTTATGAATATCTCAAACTTTATAACGTATTCCATCATGAATATATATAGTAATATAACCTATAAAGAATTGGTATGTTTATAAATTTTCGTATTCACTTAACAACGAATGCAATGAACTACTTAATTGATGATGAATATAAATATAAAGAAAAAGATATCTTCTTTAAGATGATCATTTAGGACGCTTGTAATTTATAAAAAAAAAATATGTTATAGACACATACAAACATATAGTTAAAACAAAAACACTAATTAGCTAATTCACGAGAATAAAATGTCAATTTAAAATGAATATATATGTACATATGTATAAGATTCATGAATTTATAGGAATTTTAGAAAAATAATTATTTAAAATGTTTTAGAAGATTCAAATATTTTTAGAAAATTATATTTTTGTTAGCTGCCAAACATTTATAGTTGCTAAAACAAAATCATGTACATATTTTTAAAAACAAAAGATTTAAGCAAGAAACTTATATTGAGTGTAAGCATTAAAGGTTTTATCACGCTTTATTTCTTGAAATTAAACAAAAAATTCTAAAAATTTCGAAAGTTTTCAAACAACTTTATTTCGAAATTATTGAAAAAAGATTTTTTCGAAAATATGGAAAAATTACTTTTGAACTTTTGAAATTATTAGTATAAAAACTGAAATTTTCAACAAAATTGTTATTCAATATCACAAACCTGAAGAAAATTTAAAAATTGATAAATAATATTAAAAAAATTATTATATATCAATGTAAACCTTGAAACAATTATAACACTCTTCTTACAATTTGAAACAAACAAAAAAAATATGAAAATATAATAAAAAATATTTTTTAGCATTATTTCGAAGAATTTTATACAAAACTAACATATTATACTATACATATCATTTATTTGGAATTTTATTATTTATTTTTCAATTTAACTTCAAACAAGAAGTTTAATAATAAATACAAATGTTTAACAGATAAATGGTAGCATTTTATAAACATGAGAGACAATTTATATTTGAATTGTAAAATCCTATATTATACATTGAATATATTAACACAGATGATATGTATGTTTTCTAATGGCGGTATAGAATTCATTAATATTCATTTGTTCATATCATTTGAATGACACAAAAAAGCAAATTATCAACATATTTATTAAAGAATTATATATAGGTACATTTAAGAAGAATTTATTAAGTAACATAAGAAGTTTCTATTACTTAAATATTGTACATCATGTTTTAACATCTGAAATTTTTTATGTAAATATTTAATCACGCATTAACTTTTTTTTTTTTTAGAAAAATTTTTTTTTTCTAATGTGACTAAAGACACACATCATATGTAATATAAAAAGATGCGGAAGAGCTTAGAAAAATATTGTACAGATAATATTTACAATATTTGTTTGAAACTTTTAGAATAAAAAAAAATAAAAAAACAGAAGATTAAAAAATTAAATGGAATAAATTCAGGTAAGCAATGAAAGTAGTAAAAGAAAGAAAATATAATGAACGACAAAATAAAATAAATCAATCAATTTTAACTATGAAAGTAGAAGAAGAAAATGAATAGAGAAAAACCGGGAAAATTTTTTTTTGACTTTTATTTTTCTCCACTTTATGATTCCTACAATTATCTTGTTTTATGAATTACTTATTATGGACATATGAATTATCAATATCAATATTTCCCAGGAAATTTATATAGTTTTGATATACATAATGATGATGGCTTTAAAAAAAAAACAACACGAACCGGCTAATTTTTTTTATGTCATTTTCTTTACTTTAAACAGAAATCAACTAAAATGAAAATAATATAAAAAATCAAAAAAAAATCAAAAAAAAAATGAAAAGGAAACAACGAAGGAAGAAGAATCATCACTAATTCTTCATCCGTAACAAGTAAAGCAGCACTTGCAATATACCATAATGTATGTATGTATGATCTATACAGCCTCCTGCATCAGTTTTCTTAAGAAGAATACTATAAAAAAAAAATCTAAATATATATACTTAGTGGAGATGTAGTTCATAATCAATACAGAAAATTCACATTTACTCTATTCTTATAAATAAACATACATATACACATATACATATTTATGTAGATATAAAACATATGAAAGCCAGTCAAGCAGCAATTCGAGTTAAACAAAGAAAATTTTTGTTTGTTTGTTATTTTGTTTTTAATTTATTTTTTATTCATTTGGGATTCTTTTTGAAAAAGGATGAAAACTTTAAAAACTAAACAGAGAAAGATGCAGAATTTATAATATAAAATCTAAAAATAAAAAAAAAAGATAGCAAATACAAGCATCAAAACAGATTCGCATCTTTAAAAGTTATATAGAGGCCATACGAAAGAAATAATCAACTCTTCTTTTTCACATATACTCTTTGTTCATTTCAACTGTTTTCTTAACATTTTTTTTATATTTTCTAAAAGTTCCATTTCATTATTTTGTTTAAAAAATGATTTTTTTTAAATTTTTATACTTTTATTTTTAAAATAAATCGAAACTTCTTTTTGGTGAACTGCAAAAGTGAACATGGATTTCTTTTTTTTTAATATTTTTTTTTTTAAAATGCTCCTTGAGTTTGTACTCTATATTATACTTTTTATCAAAGACTTAAAATATACTTGCTCTACCTCTTTACCTTTTAACATTGAACATATAACAAAGATTGCAAATACATGCGACACGAATTATCTGTGCAAACTTTTTAATGTTATTATTGGTTTTGATCACACTGTACATTTAACACTCAATATATGTATGATATATACAAGTACACGTTATACACATACATATATGTATGTACATATATGTATATATATGAATATATAGGTGAGCAAATGAAACCAGCATATTACCTATATGTACGAGAAAGATGATTAAAGCATTTTCTTTATATATTTTCACAAGAAAAACTTAAAATCTCTACAATGCAAGATTTTATGCTTACTTTATTTCAAATTTAAAATATATTAACGTACATACATGTATATTTATATAAAAAAGAACACTCTCTTTTTAAGGATCTTCTTGAAAATTGTACATTTATATCTGTACATATATTTATATATGTATATGTTTCGTATACACTATTCATATGAAAGATGAGAAAAAAAAAAGAAAACATTTCATACGATGAAGATGAAATGAACTAAAATTCACTTGTGTGGTCGAACACTATATTGTATACACAAAATCTGCAGTACTATGTATAGCCAACATAATAAACTTGATTTTGTGCAAAATGATATACAAAAATAAAAATAAAACGAATATATTTATATTTTATTCAGGTTTTTATTTAATATACATTTTATATACGTATATATATATAAAAAAAACTATAAATAAAACATTTTAAAAATATTAAAAATAAAAAAAACACTTTATATGTGTAAGTATATGTATATAAAAAATTAAAAAATAAAATAACAATTTTCTTCAAAGTACCACTTCTTACTTAAGTGTATAGATTGAATATGAAGAAAAATATATATTCAATTCCAGATCAAAAGATGTTAAAAAAATTTTACTTTAGTTTTGCAAAAGTTGAACAGGTTAAAGTCAAAAGCAATACAAAAAAGTCAAAAAATAAAGATAGACAAAAATTAAATAAAAAAAAAATAAAAAACAAAAAATATATGTAATGTGTAGGTATATGATAAAGAGAAAAAGGAGAATGAATTGGATTGGAAAACAAAAAGACAAAGAGATTGATTTAAATTAAAAAAAATAAAGTGGTACCAGATTTTAAAATAATTCATTGTTTTCTCAATCATTTTTTTTTTTTTGTATCTGTTTAAACTTTGATAAGTTTCTCTTTCCAAAATTTTATATTTCGCGACAGTAAACTTCACAATTTGAGTACTTAAATCCAATAAAAATCTGTCGAAATATTAGTTTCAACTTTTTTTTTAAAAATAAGTATCAAAAGTTGTCTACTACTACAATTAGTTGATAACTACAAATTATAATTTTTTTTATATAGGTTGTGGATCCTACTTATGTTACTCGCCTAAATCTTTTGTTTTTACAAACCACATAAATCATAAAATATCAAAATATTATAATAATTTTATTATAAATTCTTCAATATCATTTCACAAAATATTGTTTTTAATTTATCAACACCTCTATAGTTCAAATTGAATTGTTTTTGACAACAACAACAACAACAAAATTTATAATCATTTGATCAAGTTTCGTGCTTAAATCTTTTGTTTATGACATATAAAAATTTTAATTTATTTTTTAACACATTATAATAAAAATTATATTGCATAAAATTCTTAAAATTTTAGAACCTAGAATTCAATAAAATAAAAAAAATTCATTAATATAATCTGGTAACTCATGCAACAGGTATATTTTAAAAAGGTAAACTCTCTCCTTTAGTCTTACATATGTATCGAGCGTGGTTTGACGTGAGTTCGAGTTTAATTTTTTGTTATATCCATTATTTTAAGAAATAAGAAAAATAAATAAATAATTTTCAAATTGCATACACAATTTTTACATTTTGTTTTTTTGAAATTTTTAAAATAATAATTTTAATAGAAAATAATTGATTCAATTAAAAAAATAATTGAGATGAAATAAAACGAACACTTTTTTTTTTTTGCATAATTTATTCATAATAAACAAAAAAAAAACTATATAGTAGTTAAAAAATATATACATATTGGTAAATTATCGAACGTATAGTGTTAAAAATAAAGTGTATATATACATGTACACAAAATAAAGAAAAGGAAAATATACTACAAGAAGTTTCAAGTTTCTTCCCACTTTAACATATTGGTTATTTTTGTTGTTACCTTTTTATTATTATTGTTACTTTTTGTTTATACTACACATTTATATGTAAATACATACATAGATATAAACATATATTTAAGCTTTTATTTGTTGCTAATATTTGTGCAACTTTTACATTTGTATTTGTTTTACTTTCAAAATAAAGCAAATACAAAAATCAAAATTAACTTGGTTTTTTGCAATTATAACAAAAGAATTATATTATAAATTTATCTATGATTATTTTTTATTAAAATTTTAACATTTAATTCTAATATAGATTTTATGTATTTTATTTTTAAAGCTAATCTTTTTCTTTTGTTTTCATATAATTTCAAAAAAAAGATCTTACCACATTTAACATGTTTTTTTTTTCTTTTTCCCCCTTTTTTTCTGTTGTTGTTTTTTTTTCTTCTGATATAGTTTTTTTTTTTTTTATTATTATACCAATATAACTTAATCAAAAACTGATGACATGCATTCAATATAATCAGCTTCTTCATAATCTCTTCTTTCCATGAAGATGCTGTTTGTTGTAAACTAATAAAATTGATAATTTATTCAGGTACCCAAAACCTGATCCCTTTTTTTATTTCTTATATGTCTTTTTTTTTTTTGCTTTTGCTTTTTATACATATTGTTGCTTCTTTAACATATTCGTTCCCTTTATCACATTCATATACTAATTTTATGTTTCTTTCTTCGAAGATACGTACAGACATAAGTATATGAAGTTTAATCTTTATCTGTTACTTTTAATATACATTTTATATACATATAATATATACAGATATTTAAATATATATTCTATGAACATGATGATTTTCTTGACTAGAATCACAGAGTGGATCATGTATTTTAAAACTTACTTGAATGTCTTTGTGTCATCGTTAGCATCTTATCTGGTTCAATTACTTACGAGTATATTATATAAATTTACATTTTAAAAAATTTATTTGATATATTACATATGTATATACATACGTATATGTACATATGTAAATTCATTTAAATTAAATTTTTTTTGTCAAAAGAGAAATCTATCTAAATAACGTCCAAACAAAGTCTTTTTCTTTTTATTCTTCTCAATTCATTTACAAGTTTCTAAAAATTAAAAAAATAATTGATTATTTTGAAAACATGTGAAAACAATTTAGAATAAATTCTCAAATAAAATTTATTAGGTACAATAACTTTCTCGTAATCAACTTTTGAAATGTGTATTGAAAAGAACATAATTAAAGATCTGTAAAACTACACAAGTAGAAAAACAGTGCAATTTCAAAACATCTTTTGATTTGGCATAATTCAATTTCCTCCTCTGTGATCTTTAGTCTTCTTCAATTTATTCTATTCCATTCTTTCACCAGAAAATACTATGCTTTTTATTCATCATTTTCGAAAATTGCAACTTTTTATTTGAAAAGAGTGTATTTCTAACCATAAAATCCAACTAAAAAGAATAAATTTTGCAACAACAACAAAAAACAAACAGAAAGAATTAAAAAGAAAAGATTCGAATGAAAGTCAACTGAAAATTTTAAGAAAAATTGTAAAGCTAAAAAAGCGATATTATAAAGTAAGAAAATAAAAAAAGTGTCGTTGGACAACTTTCAAACCACCAAGAGTTTCTTTAATTCGAATAATATATTATAAACATTCTTTATAGGTCGATCGATCTGATCTTATTAATTCTGTTTACATGAACACATGAGCATAGTTGAATTGAAATTCATTTGAAATTTTGCACACAAAATAAAAACAAATAAAAAAATGCACAAAACTTTGTGGATTTAGTTTTCAAACATAATTTTTAACTCGACTGAAATCACATTCCTTGTTAAAATCATTTTTAGTTCTGAATGTGATCATAAATTGCAATTTTTTACCTTTTTGTTGCGCTTTTATTAGTTTTGTTACTAACCATCATTTATAATATGTACATATATATATAATTTGTACATATAAATACCTGCTGTAGCATTATGTATATTATACGCTATAAAGGTGTCATAAAACATTTTTTATTTCTCGTCGTATCGCATTTGTCATTTCTTTTTGTTTTCTAATTTTATATATATTTCTGTTTTATTTTTTTATAGTATAAAATTTTTTTCTATGAATTCAGCAGTATTAAATTTCTTTATAGATTTTTTTTCTGGTTCTTTCAATGTGTTATGACCGTTAAAAGCTTAAGAAATGTCTTAATTTTGTTTGAAATTTGTTCTTATTTTTTGAAAATTTATGTATATAAAATTTTAAATTATTACATTGGATATTTTGTATTTTTAGATTGTTATAAGTATAGAAGTTATAAATTTAAAAATAAATACTTATACATATACTCGTTAAATAAATAACGTAATAAAAATCTAATGCAATAATTTAAATAAAAAATAAAAATAACTAAAAAAAAAAAAAAAAAAGATCGAAAAGCGCGATTAAGATATTTAAATTATTAAAGAAAATTTTCAATATTTGACACTCATGTACGATATGTTTTTTTTTTTTTTTCAATTCAGTCTTGAATATTAAATTATGCGAAACTTAAATCGTATGTTACACACATTAATCTGTCTAATATACTTTTATCTTTATTCTTTATTCATTTGTATAATTACAATTAATTGTATATAATTTGTTTACATATATATTATGCATATTTTATGCAGTTAAATAAGTATGATAAAATCAAAACTGACAACTTGTTGTATTGACATTGAAGAAAATTACTTAATTAAATTTAATTAAGTTCACTTTAAATGATGTTAAATAAATAATTTAACATAATTTATTGAATTTTGCTTGCTATGAAATTATTATGTGCAACACATACTTGAAAAATAATTGAAATCATTTTAAAAAAAAAAACTATTTTAGAATACTTTTTCAATTCAATTTTTTATAATTGTATTAACTTGAAGAACATAATTGAGACCATACATTTTTTTTTTCAATTGATTTGAATTTATTCTTTCGTTAAAAAAGTAACAACAAAAACCATTAACTATTTAAAAAGATATTTCAAAATAACGTTCAAAAATTATCAAATTATGATGGTATATCCAGAAGAGCCCTTTTGGGCATTACCTACAATTCCAGGACTGTATGATGAAGGCGACTATAGAGGTGAGTTAAAAAATAAGTAACATACGTATCTTTTTTACAAAAATTATATCCTTTGTATAAAACATACATATTTAGGAACTTTTAGTATAATTTTTTTAAATTAATTAGCCCTGATATATCATACTGTCATACAGACGTCTTTAAGAGTCTCAAAAGAAACTTCGTTTCTATATCTTAACAAGGTGTGCGTAGTTTAATAACATAAAAATTAATTTCAACAAAAATATTCGTAAAATCCAGATTTCTTTAAGTTTCAATTTTTTATTAAATTCAAAAAAGGATCATTTTTCATAAATTAAAATCAAATTCTTCATAATTTTAAATTAAAAAAAAAAAAAAAAAATTAAGTGGTTATCTGCACCTATACGTTCGTGTTCTGCATCTGTTCATTTTCAAATTTTATTTTAAAAATTTTCTCACGATAACAAATCGTTAAAATAGTACGTCATTAACTGTCTGCACCCATTTTATGATTTAATTAAGACAAAACTTGTCAATTTTTGTAAATAAACTTACATTTTAATTTAAATACATAATAAAATACGTACTACTTTTTTTTTAACTTGATAAAATTTCCTTTTTCTAATTACAATTTTTCCTTCATTTAATGGTTTTTTATATTCATTGGAATTTTTTTTTTTTTTTTTAATTTAGTTGGTTGTTTTTTTTTATTACAAAATTTTTATTTTCTTCAATTTAAATTTTTTAATATAGGTATATTTTTATCTGTCACCACTTTAGACCTGTTGTCTTGTTACACAAATCAAAGAAATAAACGCATTTAAAATTTGATTTTTTTTTTCGGTTTAATTACTTGTCGTGTAATTAGGTCTATGCGAAAGCAGTTCAACTGGTTATAAACATATCGCCTACGTGAACATTTGTGTATAATTTTTATTTTATTATATTTGGTTTTTTTTTTTTTAATTGAAAATCTAATCAATTACATGACTTTGATATTATAGTTCAGATATCATGCAACTAAATTTGCTTATATCTATGTGTAATCTAGATACATATATACAAACATCATACTCGTACATATACCAATAAGAGGAGCTGTAGTTTAATTAAACAATTTTATTTGAATTTATTTTTTTACTTTGACGTGTTTTTATTTTATTTTATTTTTAATTTAAACAATTTTTTAGACAGTCAAATATTGTATGAACTCTATATATATCACAATAATTAAGAAAATACTAAAAAAAAAAATCTTTAGATTTGATGAATAAATTATCTTTTAATAACTAACGATACAGTTAGTTTTTATTTTATGAAGTGTCGAATTAAAAATTGAGTTTATGATTTATAAAAATTAGAAATGTACTATACTATGATATTTACATAATATAAAGTATATTTTGATAAGTTTTGCAATCTAATCTGCAATAATACGATTAAAATAAAATTCAAGTTTCGAAAATACAAAACACCCTGTACAAGCAACTAACACCTTTCAAAAAAAAAAAAAAAGTATTTTATATTGAACTATATTATTTATAAAAATGATTAAAAGCTTAATGGACATTTCCATACGCATATGACCACACCATTAATTTCAAGATATCCGAATACAAAACTTGAAGAAGAAAAAAAATCAATTAGAATGATAAGTTGAATGCAATTAATATTTTTTTAGATTTTCAAAATATTGTAAAATACTAGAAAATGCAAATAATTTATATAAATGTAAATCATAAAACTTGCTATAAAAATATAAATTAATTTTATCAAAACATTAGTTATTAGGGTCAAATATTTTATAGCATGTATCTTATTTATTTGAATGAATTTTGAAATACATAATACCTACAAGGAATTTTTCTATTTTACATTAATTCTGAAATTTTTAATTAAAATAAATCAGCTCAAAATAAATGTAAATCAATTTCAAAAAATTCAATTTGAATATTATAGATCGAAAAAAAAATAAATCTTTATCCAATCTTTTTTGTAATTTTGTTAAATTTTTTGTGGTTGCACTCGATTATATGATAAATATAAGACTTCTAAAAGTTTTAAGGTTATCAGTTAGAAATATCGATAAATATTATCCTGTTCAAGTATTAATATCAGTCTAATTTAATTTTTAGATGATTCACTCTGAAATACGAGTATGCATTAATTTTCACTCAGTTTTAGACTACTTTTGCAATTATGAGCTCACACACCAAGCAATAATTAAAATTTCCTATTTGTAACAAATTTACATTTTCAAATAAAACTACACAAAAAACCAGATGAATTTTAAAACATCTTGTGTTTGAAAAAAAGAAAAAATGTAAAAAAAAAAAAAAAAAAAAAAAAAAAAAAACATTAAAGTTCATTCATCTCACTACACATCAATTTGTTTTGAAAAAAAAAAAAACAATAATAATCTATACTTCAATATGTAATAATACTTATTCTCCATAATTTTTTTGTACTTGAAGTTATTTTTATTTTCTAAATTATTTCATTTATTACCATAAAACTATAACATAATCGGTCAAATGATGCTAATTCACTTCAAGAAAATACTTAGTTACTAATTTAATGTTCTCTTTTTTTTTTTTGCATTTTAATTCTTCATTCAACTAATTTATTTTCTTAGATCATTTTTTTTTTCTTTAAATAATATGTACATAATCTATTACAGATACATTTTACATTATTGCAACCATTATTCAAAAAAAGAGAAGAAAAGAAAAACAAGTCTTTAAAATGGTAAAAAAGTTAATTATTTTATGAAATATTGGTAAAAACTATAAAAAATATACATTTAAAGTTTCAGTAACAATTTTTCATTTTAGTTATACATACATATAGTATTTCTAAAAATCATTTATATTTGATTATTTTATTTTGTTATTTTGTATATTTTCAGTGAATTTACTTAAATAATATTTTATTGCATTTTTCTTTTTGTTTACATATACTATATATGTATAGTACATATAATTTATTTCTGTATGCTAAATGCATACATACATACATACTCGTATGTGTTTATTTTTCTATATGTTTTTATTTTTATAGAAAAATTTTAATGAACATTGAAGTAGAAAATTCATTCATTCCAATTGTAATTTATAACTCGAGCAACTTCTATGAAAATAATAAAATTAAAATACGATTTACAAGAAAGAAAAGTTTAAAAAAAAAAGTTGTTAGACACTAGAAAATAAATTGCAATGAAAAAACGATGAATTGAAATTTACTTAAAATTCAAAACGTTCAACACGACACCTTGTATTTTTTTTTCTTTTTTGTGTTTTTGTTTTTCTGTGTTGTTTTTTATTTGTAGATTCTGTTGCATATTGCTTTGCTACTATTATATACCATATAACCGCATTAAACTGCGGTAAATATAAAACGCACTATAATGTACTAGAGGATTATAATGGTAGCAACAACAAAATATAAATAAACAAAAAGAAAAAACTAAAATGTCTATAACGATATATAAATAAATTAATAATATAGAAACCACAAAAGAAGTAATACCTATAGTAATAACTGCAGCAGCAGCAGCTGATTCCAATCTTACATGTGTATATCTTTCATCGTTTTTAATAATTTGAAATTTTTATATTATACTTAAGTCTAGCCAATAGAATAATATATAATATAATCGTTATTAAAACTTATAAAACGTATTCTAAGTATATAATCAAATATTTGAAAAATATATATATTTATGTATGATGTACATACATATATAAGTAGATACTTTCTCATATATAGTAGATAATCGTACAATCAACAGGTAAACAATTTTTGTATCAAGCACAATTCTCTCTTGCAATAAGAATCTTTATTGTCATCATAATCATCATCATCATTATAGTACATATACATATGTATGTGTACATATATGTATATACCATCGTCTTCGTCGTCATCGCACCATCATCATTTCTCATCTATCGCACATCATTGTTATTCTGATGGTTTTCTGTTTGAAGGATAAATAGATAAAAGATAAACTTTTAGAGGACTTCAAAGATAACCACAAGAATAAGAATTATTGCATAGTTACTCTTGTATATATTTGAGACTACTCATATGAAAATAACAGAAATATATGTATACATACTTTAATCTATATAAATGGTCGCAGATACATATCATCATTGAAATACACCTCAATTTGCGGCATTGTTTCTATATAAGTATGAACTATACTTTACTTCTACATATTCAGTACTAGAAGTAATACATTACCTTTATTTTATAAAATATCATCATATTATGACTGCATACTAGTTGATTCATAATAAAAATTATTTTAATCAAATTTAAATACTAGTTTTAAAAGCATTTTTATCTCTAATTTTTAAAAATACATACATATGTACATATATGCACATGCTTCGATTGAAACTTACATGTTTTTCAGTTCAATTTTTTTTTTAAAGTAAGGTTCCAAAAACAAAATATTTTGATATTTCTTTTAAAACACGAAAGTTTTTACAAGTTTAATACAAAACGAAAAACAAAATCATTTTAGAGTTAAAGTTTCTTGCTTAAATCTTTTGTTTTTTCCCACACTTTTTTTTTTTATTATTTTTAGTTTAAAAGCTGTGATAAATATTCTCAAATGTTGAATCACACACAAAATTGACACATCAGAGAAAAAATTGATTGCTCCAATTTGATTAATTTAATTAAAATATTAACAAGAAACAAACATATGCATATACATTTCAAAAGCTATACATATCATGCAAAAATCATTAGAATTTATTTTGAATTTCTGTTACTTAAGTTATATAATAATTATGTAATAAATAAAATATGAAGTTTGCATTAACATTTTTGATATCATAAATTGATTTACATTGACTTTTAACAGCACAGTAACAGTAAAAACATAAAAATTATACAAACAAACAAACAAAAACTGTGTAAAAGTACGAATTTTAAAATTATACAGAAATTTAAAAAAAAAATATATATACCTATAAGAGAGAAAAAACATTATCCCACACTACACAATTTCACACTCTCTCTCTCTCTCTCCAGGTCTCCAGGCAGTTGTCAATTTTACGTTATTTTGATATAATTTTCAAAATTTATTTATCCAACATACTTGTTTTGATATCACTTGAATTGCATCTTTTTAGATAGATAAAATATATCTATCATATGTATACTTATTTCATATTTTCTCTAGACAAATGTGTTCAGAATAAAACAGAAGAAGTAATGTGAAATAGAAAAAGATATATGTATGTATGTATAGTTAAAGTGCGTGTAAAGAAAAACTAGTATTTAATCAAATACAGCAACTAAAATTTAAAAAAAATAAAAGATATTTTAGATTTGATAGTATCAGATATTGGAGAAGAAAAAAAACGTGTAATATGAAAAAGTAATACGACTAAACGTACATTATAATTTAAACCAATAGTATAAGAAATAAAATTGATTTTAACAACCAAATGATATCGTTGTCGAATGTTATCAAATGTGAGCAATTTCAACTAACTTGCAGTATCAGTTGTTGTATATGAATATGGGAGTATAAGGGATCTAAAGTAGAAATTTTATTTTAGAAAAATTATTTTTGATCAACATCAAGGGTTTATTTTGATTATTTCATTCATCCTTTTTGTATGAAATTTTTGTAAAAGAAGAAAAAATTTTAATATATACTCCTTATTAATAACATAATCTGGCCTTGGATACTTTTTTTTTTTTTTTTTTTTTGTATTTATTTAAAAAATATGATTCTACAAATGATAATTTAATGGACAAGAGGTTGACAGTATGTGTTTTTGGTATTCAATTATTTTCAATTATTTGCTGACACTATATAAACATATTATAGAAGGTAAAATCTAAGGAACGTTCTTTTTCTTTACATTTTTAATCGTATGTGATTTACGTTTGATTAGTCATAGAAGTCGTGTCTGATTACTTTCGAGATATGATAGAGTTTCATGAAAATAATATAATGCATATAGATATGTACATATGTATATGATGTACATACGTATCGTACATAATACATAATAATATACATTCATGAGTTCTATTAAATATAAAACATGCATGTATAGTCACATTTTCAATATAATATGCACTTGAATGAACATCATTTATAAAATATTTGATATACAAATTTTATAAACATGAACTATACATAAAAATATTATGGTATAACTTCTAAAAAAAAAAATAATATACTAAAAAATTATTTGAAATATTATTGTTGATTTTGAGAAATTTGTGTCTGTAATTTTTCAACTATTTAGATACAATCAATACATATGTTATAATATAATATCAATAATAAGTTTACCTTGAAATTTCATATAAAATAAATTTGTCTTCTATTATATTTTTTGTTTAATATAAAAGTTTCAAATGTACTTACAATAATTTTAACGCACGTGTGACATTGGTGATTTTAAAAGAAAGAAAAAAATATAAAAGAAAAAACGTTAAGTTCTTGATTTTATATTTTTTTTATTAAAAGTCAATAGCATTCGCATTTTTCTTGTCAAAGTGAAAAATATATTCCAGTAATACGATGATGTAGATTGTAGAAGAATGTATGTTGAACAAAGTAATTCACTTGTACAGTCTGTCTTTTTTAATGATACCATAGCTTAAGGCTTACCAAACGAACTTAAACTATTCAGCATATTTTTCTTTAGATCAAAATGTTAACTCTATAAATTTTAACAGTAAAATTTTATTATTTTTTTTCCATTTAAAATTTTCCCCCAATAAAAAAAACCTGCAGAAAATGTTTAATGCTATAAAAATAATAACTTTCAAAACAAAAGATTTAAGCGAGAAACTTCATGAAATTTCTTTTAAAATAATAAAATGAAATATTTTCAAATGAATGAAAGGTATTCATTAAAATCGTATTTAAAAAATAAAGAAATTAAAAAAATATGTACATACTTTTTTTTTCTAGTGTATATTAACAAACACATATACATCTACAAAGGCATCATTCTAATCTAGATTTAGAAACTGAAGTTAATTTTTCAAAGTAATATTTTGAACTATTACTAACACTCTACACCAATACTATTTTTTATATAATACGATACCAACGTTAGGTATATGAAAATTTTAAAAACTAAACAGGAAAAAAATTGAGAGAAAAAAAAAATAATAAAATAAATTAAAACGGTTTTAAAAGTCAACTTAAAAGACATTTTTTGCAGAGGTGTTCACGCACATCAACATTAAATTTTCACATATATGTACATATTATGAATCAAGAAGAAAATTCATATAACAATAATAAAGTTTTAACAAAATTAACTTAAGATCAAATGAAAAATGTAAGAAAAGAATAAAAATAAAGAGAAAAAAAATAGAATATATGTATGTATGTATGTATGTATTTGAAAATGAATAGAAGACGAGAAAAAGGAAAATGTAAAAATTTCGTTATTAATTAAAACAATTTCCGCATTCAATTGCACGCAAATTAATTTACGATCATAATAATACATGCATGATCGTTATTTTTATGTGTTAAATGTATCTTTTTTTTCTATACAAAGAATATACATATATAATATAGAAGTAGTGTATAGGTACATAATATCGTTTATATATGAAAATAAATGATTTTACCATGTATAATTTCAAGAAATGAAAATTATCCAAGAATGCGTTATCTTATCGTCAAACATTCTCAACTATATAATACATATTACATATGTATGTATGTATTTGTCTATATACGCGACATATTATGTTCCAATGAAGTTAAATTAAAAATAAATTAGAGTTAATATTAAATGCAAAATATTATAGTTGTGAAATTTTGTTTAGTCCTTTTTGTGAAAATGAAATTTATAAACTTTCAATTAAATTTAATATTTTAATACAATTAATTACAAATTGCGCTATAAAATGTGGATTATTGTTAAAATCTTTGATTTATATCCTTTTTTCTTACTGAAACTTCTCATTTCTCTATAATTGATGAAATTATTTTTCAAAACCATAAGCAATAGATCATGAACATTATTTTATTAGACACACTTCTTTTCTATTCAAAAATTAAAAAAAAAAAAGTTTATTTCAATCCAAACATGAAAAATTTTTTATTTTAAATTTGTTTTTAAGGATTTTAAAAGCTTTTTAAATTTAAAAGGATATGTCAAAAAATAAAATTGTCTTTTTAAAACACAAAAAAAAAAAAAAAATTAGACCAAATGTTGGATTGACAAAAAGAGATTCATTCGTATAAATACGAAAAATTCTTAAATAAATACTTTCTCTGAGCTGAAAATAACCTAAAATATAAAATCTGTACTAGATTTATAAATGAAACAAAATTTATACAATGAATTACAATATTATAAAATAATTAAACAGTTTTAACCAATTTTTTTTTTTTTTTTTTTGTTAATAACTTGTATTTAAATTTATTTTTATTGAATTTTTCACTTACATCTTAACATACTTATGCCACATAAGTGCATACACATTTTATATACATATATGTAGATCTATATGTAGATAGTTCATAAAATATAGTTATCCAGTTATACTCGTATGTACATAAATATTATCTTATATTTATCAAAATATCGTTTTATATTTTTCCTGTATTCTAATAGTATCTATAGTACATTTAGATCAACTTTAAAATCATGTTATTTATGAACTGGATCAACTACTTTGGACACTTTTAAAAAGCCTTAACTATATATATAACAACATCCCAGGAGGGATATATTCAATAGTATATTGTGAGAATCTATGTAGATTTAAATTTATGTAGTATATAATTTTCTATAAGGTATATATGTTACATGATGATGTTGATGCTTTTGATAATAATCTATGGTGAAATTGCTGTGCAGATACCACATGAGGGCATCATTTACTAACAATATCTAACATTATTATTCATGATATATTATTAGTTTTTGTTTATATATTACATACATACATATATAAAAATGTGCATTATATAAAGATAAAAGATGAAATAGAATATTAGATTAAATATATTACATTGCATTTATTATAGAAAACTATATTATAATATTATATTTACTCTCTATACAATAAACCAATTTTAAATGATCAATACCTAAAAGGTCAATTAGATCACACATTAATATTATAGTGTCGATTTATTTTGAATTATATATTTTATATACATAGGTACATACATATGTACGATAAATATATGTATTTTAGATATATGCAAGAAGGAGTTTTTTAATTGAAAAATAAACAAAAATTATGTTATACGGAATTGAAAAAAGATGAATTCACATTTCATAGAGATAACATGTATGTATGTAAGTATATTGAATGAAATTGACTTTACATATACATGCATACATATTTACGGAGGTAAATGTACATTTTAATAGAAGAATATCAATATGATTAAAAGGTATAAAAGAGTGAATTCAAGTGATAAAATCTAATTAGTCAATTTCAACATGTTTTTTTTTTCTTTCTCATATATGTACAATGTACATGTATACCTATAGATAGATATGAATATTTTTAAATACAAGAGTTTAAAGTGGAGAAGGTTTGTTGATTACGGTATATGTGACTGGTGCCGCTAATATACATATGTATAATTCAAATGCAATTTAAATGTTTTATTAAACATTCGTATTATTTACTATATATTATATACATATGTACATATATGATTTATATCAGTTATATACATTTTATATTATGTAAATTTATGTTATATATAGCAAGTATTCCAGCAAGTGAAATAAGTAGGTTAAGTTTCATATGTACGAAAAATACATACGAGTACATAAATTACATATGAGTATATCTTTAGGTGTACATAAGTACATACATATATGTATACAAACAAAAAAAACCAAATAGAAAGGAAGAATAAAGTGTACTTCGAAAAGATTTATGTTCATGAAAGAATCATGTTAATTATTATTAGACAGCTCTTTGCAATGAATTTGCAACAGTGTATCAAAAGTTAAAGAAAAACATAATGAAAAAAAAAAAAACCAAAAACGGTGAAAAAAAAAGAACTTATGAGGTTTTTGCTTGTTCCTTTTTTTAATTTTTTTTGTTTTCTTCATCTATATATGTACATAAGTACACAAAAAATATGTATGTATGTATAATACAAAAGTACGCATAATATGAAAAATTTTCTTCAAAAAATAAATATGAAATGAAAATAATAATAATAATAACAACAAAAAAGTATTACTTTATAGTTGGATATTGATTAATCTTGTGTGTAGTTTTATTTATGTAGTTACATCAATCATGGTAGAAATTTTATATTTTGAAAAGACCATTAATCCTTTTTGAAAATAATAAAAATAAAAATTCAATATACCTATCTGTACATGTGTATATAATATATATAGAAATCATATAATATAAAAAATCGGTCATTGGTCAAACCTTTCTATATATACAACATATACATGTATCTATATACATTTTTTTAAATTTAGAACAACAACAAAACAGAAAAAAACCCATGCATTTTAATATTTTCTTTATGATTACAATCCATAAGAGATAATTCCGTTAGGATGAATTTTATAATCGATTCCTGCCATCAAAAAATACAATTACATTGTATAACTGGTGTATTTAAAAATGCAATTCATTCGCAAACATTCATCAAGTAGGCAGAAAATGATTTGTTCATTATATAATTTTTTTTTCTTTCTTTCTTTTTAATTGTATCTTTTTGCTAAAACCCAGAAAAAAAAATTAACTTAAATATATTTCTTTTGTACAAAATACATATGTATATTTTTTTTTCTTTTATGAAAATATGATGTCTTTAAAGTGATCTTATAAAAAAAAATAAAAAATACATATATGTATGCACTTTCAAAGAATAAAAAATCAAATTTAAGAAGGATACACAAAAAAATATGCTAAATCATTACACCTTTTTAGATTTTTGTTGAAGATAAAAATTATACAGATTGACATTCCTTGTTGCCTTAAGGTTTTAATTTTAATAAAAAAAAAAAAAAAAAAAAATTTACTGTGTGATTTTTTTTTTTTAATTATTTTTGCTTGTTATTTTCAATTTACTGTAATATCATTTTTCTTTTTCAACATTTGTTTTTTTTTTACAGTTAATGTAGTTGAAGCACTTCAAGAATTTTGGCAAATGAAACAGGCACGTGGTGCTGATCTTAAAAATGGAGCACTCGTTATTTATGAATCAGTCCCATCAAATAGTCAACCTTATGTTTGTTATGTAACATTACCTGGTGGTAGCTGTTTTGGAAGTTTTCAAGTATATAATTTTCAATTTTTTTATATTCCTTCTTTTCGATTTAGTTAAATTCATAAAATTAATTTTAATTATTTTTATTAATTTTCTATAGAACTGCCCGACAAAAGCTGAAGCTCGTCGAAGTTCTGCTAAAATTGCTCTTATGAATTCTGTATTTAATGAACATCCATCGCGAAGAATAAGCGATGAATTTATTGAAAAGGCTGTTCAAGAAGCAAGAGCTTCCTTTAAAGGTGATAATCAGGAAGGTGATGGTCCAGATACTGGAATCGGAGCTTTTAGGTAAAATATATGTATTGAATTAGTAATAACAATATAATTAAAAAACAAATAATATATGTATTTTAGTTTCTATATACTTAACCCTTTTTTTTCATTTAATTTTTTACAGATTCATGTTAGAAGCTAATAAAGGTCGTACAATGCTTGAATTTCAAGAATTAATGACAGTTTTTCAATTATTACATTGGAATGGATCATTAAAAGCAATGCGTGAACGTCAATGTTCTCGACAAGAAGTTGTTGCTCATTATTCAAATCGTGCACTTGATGATGATATGAGAGCACAAATGGCATTAGATTGGATTGCACGTGAACAAGAAAATCCAGGTGTATTGGGACGTGAATTAGCATTAGCTGAGAGAGAATTAGAGACTGCACGTTTAGCCGGACGTGAATTAAGATTCCCGAAAGAGAAAAAAGATATATTAATGTTGGCTCATACACAATTGGGTGGAAGTAATAACATTATAAACAGTTAAAAGCCATACATATAACGTACACTATATCAATTCTCTTTTTACGTACAAAAAAAAAAAATTATTTTTTTTTCTGAAATCAAATCCGATTAATATGAGCAGTCTTAATTTTAAAAAAGTTGAATAAAAGAAAAATCAAAAGTAAAAAAAAATGATATAGAAGTAGTTAAACATCATTGACTCATTTATTGATCAAAAATATCTTTTTCCAATTGCTTATTTTTTTTATTTTTCTTTATTATTTGTTTTTTTTTTTTTCAATGCGATTCTTTTTAAAATAGTAAATAAGCATTTATTATACACATACATTTTTTTACTTATTTTAAAAACAGATTTTTTATTTTTATTTTGGCAGAATTTATGCAATATTTGTAAAAGCAGTTTAATAACAAAATATAGTAATTTTTTTGCCTTTTAAATATTGAAAAGGTTTTTAAAAAAAAATATACATACATAATATACATATATCAGACAAAATAAGAAATAGAAATAGAATTAAAACAATATAACAGTTTTTCCAATTCAACAAATATTAATATCAATACAATATATACTACAATACATAAACACATAGTTCTTAGGATCGATGAGATATACAAAAGCTCAAGTGAATGTGATTTAATTTTCCATTAAGAATATATAAGATTTTTTTTTGATTTTTTTGCCACAATTTCTAAATATAGATTTAATTTTTAAGATTTTTCTTTTTTTTTTAGTTTTCGGAATCGCTTCTTTATATTAGTTCTTTTCAATTAATTTTTTATTAAGCACCCAATAAATATACTTTATTGATAGTTTGATTTTTTTTTCGTTAGGAAAAACAATTTCATTTTTGAACACCTACACACATATATATAGTTTTCCGACCCTTTCTTCTCTCTTTTCTATATCTTTTCTATATAAAATCTTTTAAAAACGATTAAATTTTAGTATTTGCAATTAATTCCTCTACTATCTTTGTAGCTTTCACTTTAACATTTGAAATTATAAACTTAAAAGTAAATAACAAAAAAGAAAACAAATATGCACACTTTCTTTTACAATTTACTTATAGTCAATAAATTAAAATTTAACAGTTGAAAAAACTAATAATTACAATAAGTTCTCTCCTTTTTAATTAAAAAAAAAAAAAAAGAAAAAAAAATAAAGTGTACCTTTAAGATGGCTAAAAATTATATGTGTACTATTTTACCTGATTAAAAGGATTTGTTTTCTTAAAAAAAAAAAAAATAATAATAATAAGAATAATAAGTTTTAAAAAAAAAAAAAAGTCCATTTGGAACCAAAATTATTGTTTTGTAATGAAAATTAGAGAGAAAGAAAAAATATACTAAATAAATTTTGTTTTGTTTTGTTTCAAAATTTTTGATAAAATTGTTAATTTGTTTTTTAGGAAAAAAAAAAATTATTGTTTAGGCCATTAAAAAAATGTTTAATTTAAATTTATTTTTAAGTGTTAGACAAAATTTAAAAAAAAAAAAAAAAATAAAAAAACGAAAAAAATATACATATAAGTATGTAATTTTAATTTCATTTAACGAACATAATTAATGTACAATCGAGAAAAATTGTGATTTTAAATTTTTTTTTTTTTAATTTCGATAATTTTTTTTTTTGCGATTTTTAAAATAATAAGCATTTTTTAATAAAATATATCAAAAATAGATACTTTGTTTTGTGAATTCAATAGTTAGCTGTATAGTTTATGAACAAAATACATACATACATACATAATATTAAATAGATGTTAAAAAAAAAAATAGATATTTTAAAAAATTTAAATATTTTTCAATAAATTTACTATACAATTACAATATACATACAATTATAAAATAGCCCATTTAAATAGAAACAATATACATTATATACATAATTAATAATAAATTCATTTCTTATAAAAATGCCAATTAATTATATATGCCTTATTTTTATTTTGTTTCATTCTGAACTTGCTTATATACCATGAAAATTGTATTCTATGTTTTTTTAAATATTTTTTAAAATACATGAGAATTTTATTGAAAAAAAAAAAAAAAAATTAAAAACAGTTTTTTTATTTTTATTTTATTATTCCATTTTTTTTTTAAATTATAAATGTGTGAATTATATTCAAAATAATCTACTCGAATAATAATATGCACCATTTTTTAATAAAAAGCTCAGTCACCATTGTAGCCCAAAATGAAGTGTTACAATTGCTACAATATACTTCATACATACATATCTCATGCAACAAACCATCAGTATTTATGTACAAATATATGGTTTATTGGAAAATTCCGTATTTCAGAAGGATTTGAAAATTTCTTGTTTGTTTTTCCTCATTACTTCTTTTTTAAACAAAATCTCAATTCAATGCGTCTCGATTGATTTAAATCTGTACAGTAAAACTCCATTGGATAAGCTTAATACAAAAAAAAAAAAAAAACAGAATGTTTGCTATATAATTTTTTTTCCATTTCAAGACTTAGGAACTTTCTTTTTCGATTCACTATGGATTAGCCGAAATATTACGAAATTTGCATGGAAAAGTAAATTTTGTACATCAAAATCTAAAACGATTCAAAACGATTTCTACAAAAATGAAAAAGGATCTGATTTATGTTACATAAATATAAAATATTCAAAAAAAAAAAATCTTAGAAAATAAAAGACAATTTTCAAAAAGACCTAACGTACATATATAATACATTTCAGCACTCGAAAAAAAAAATAGAATAAACCAGAAAAATCATCAGTTCATCTAAATGGAATTTATCAGCTGTACATTGTCTTTATCTATAATAACGCACCTATTTTATCAACAAAAAAGAAAACATCATTAACTAAGATTGTAAATTCATCATCATCTCCCCCGCATATCAGGCATTTTTATTTCTTTTTATTCTGTTCTGTTTATTTTTTATTTTTTTACAAGTTTTATCTTATATTTTGTAATTTTGCAACTTATTATGAAAACCAGTACATAAATATTTTAATCCATGAATAAAGTCATATAAATAAAAATATTAAAAAATAACCAGATTTGTTATCTTCAATATGTATCCAACTATATAAATCACCCATCTTTTAATAGATGTTCTGATAAATTTGACTTTTTTTAACTTAACGAAAATATGTAATTTCCTATACCATACGTTTATATATGTACATATAGAAATATAAGTACGTACGTACGAGTATATATTTCTTGTTAAATATTTACATTCAGAATTTACATATAAAATATGTATTATATTGGTTACGATTTTCATATTTACACTAAAAAAAAAAAAAAAAAAAAAAATCTTTATTTCAACAATCCATTGAACAACAAAAATAAACCAAAAAAAAAAAAATTTTAAAAAATAAAAAAAAATAAATAATAAATAAATATCACATTATTAATAAAATAAAACCTGGACTAATATGTATATGAATATCCAGTCATATGTGATCATCAGATATACATATTTTATATTAAATATCTTCAGTAAGACATAAAAATTTTTTTAAATTTTTAATATCTGCATAGTTTGATTGAAACAATGTTGCAAATGGACTTATGTATATGTTTTGTACATATGAGTATATATTATATACTTAAGGCGTTGTTTTTTTTTTCTTATTTCTCGACAGTTTAATTGAAAGATTTCTTTCAACACTTTTTTTTCCGTCAGTTTGAAAGATTTAAAAATAAAAAAATAAAATAAAATATATTTATCACTTTTTTATCCTTGTTCTTTTTGTTATGGTTTTAATATAAATTTATATGTTTAAAATATAAAGTAAAAAAAAAAACTATGTCACACTTTATAACTAAATTAGTATCTGTTGAAAACGCTGCAATTCTTACATTTTGTTGATTTGATAGCATGTGACGTGCAAGAAGGATATAAATATAAAATAACTAAATATGTATATACATATGTAGTTGTAAAATAGGTAAGTACATATACATATATCACATATGTACATACATATGTACATATATTTAATAAATGCACCATACATATGGTGAATACAATTAAGAAAAACAGAAATAAAATGAACACTAATAAATTTTGACAAAATGAATTCAAAAAAATGTTGAGATATTTGCGAATTTTGACCTCACAAAAATTGCAAACGATATTTTTCAAAAATTACTTTTCACTCATTCCTACTTCTTGTTCCTAGTAACTTTAAATAAAGAATTTATATTTCAAATTTTATGAAAATAAGTCTATCAATGACAGAGATACTACATACTTGCGAATTTTGAAGCTTATATTTTGTAAATCTTTCTCTTAATTTGAAATTCGGACAGGATATTCTAAATCAATGATTAATGTTAATGTTCGCAATGATAATCGAAAAAAGAATGTTCAAAATAAAAATTAATTTTCAAATAATACAAATATGTAATTGAGTCTGTGATCTTTTTCAACTACATATGTACATACATATTCACTTTAAAATCCTAATTGTATACAAAATTCTTATAATTAATTCATGCTCATTTGAAGTTTACAAAAAAAGCTTTTGTCTTTAAAAAATAACATGCTATTAAATAATGTTTTTTACATGAAGCGCTTAAAAAAAAATTTTGACATTATTTAAATAGTTTTTTAACCAATTTAACATTTTAAAATATGTTTACAATTTTTTTTTTTTCAAAATAAAAACTAAATATAAAAAGAGGCAAGGTGTATGTGAAAAATATGAAAACATAAAAATAAATTAACTTTTAAATTTCGGTGTAAATAAATCTTGTTTTATGTACACAGTATATACGTACACAATAATTGGCATTTCATTTTTTTTTTTGTCTCTTACAAACTTCTTGAATTTATTTTGTCTTTTAAAAATAATCTATAACAAAAATGTTATTTACAACAATTGGAAGAAAAAGAAAAGAAAAAAAAAAGAGTATATATACACATATTATAAAAAGAATTGCAAATTATAAATCAATTTCTGACAAGTTCTTTTAAAAATAAGAACCGTTATAAAGTTTATTCATCTTACACAAATCATCACATTCTCCATACCATTTTTCTTTTTTCTTTTGACTTCTGAATTCATCAAGAGTCCATATCAAATTTATCAATTCAAAGAAGTTTACAACAACAACAAAAACAACAATATCCAAAAAAACAAATTTTTATAAAGACAATTTTTCGTCATCGTCATCACCATAATCATCATAATCATTTAACCACATCGATATGTTTTTTTTGTTGTTTTCCTTTTTATCCTTTTTTTTTTTAAGTAAAAGGTCAATGTTCTCTGATTTTCCCTTCTGCCTTTTATGGAAAAACTTTTTCAATATTGCTTTTAACATAAAAACACTTTGAGGAAAGGAAAAAAAAAAAAAAAAAGACAATTTATACGAGAATTATTTCTTCATTTCAAACGGACTTCACTAAATTTTAATCACATATTCGAAATTTTACAAGTAAAATGTACTATTACAACAACCTAAAAAAAAAAAAAAAAAAACAAGGTAAAAAAGAAAACAAAAACCCTGTCGAATTTATATTCCATAACAATATATACCTAACAAAAATAAAAATAAGATACAAATCACCATATTTATAACAATCTTTTTACTTCTTTATGTAACATTCAACAAGTGTTACTTTCTTGTCGACGTTTTTGAAGAATGAATTGAAGAATTTTCTTTTATTATTATTTTCTTTTCAGCTTTTTGTTTTTTTTTTTGTTTTTCAGATGCAATCATCCATCCATACACAACATATCCACCTAATGAATTTTACAATAAAATATTTTGGTGCAATTTTGATTTAAAAAGTCATGATTGTAAAAGAAGCGGCGGCGTTCCTGTATTACCTTTTGTCATCTTTCTCTTTTAAGTTTTTTTTTTTCTTTCTTTTTTTTGAATCCTTTTTTTTGCAATTGAAATAATGCAATTTTTTAAGTTTTGTTTTTCTACCTACTTGTATAATTTATTTTGTTCACTTTTGAAAAGAAAAAAAAAATACATATAATAATAATAAGACACATGCATTATTGTATAAAATTCGATGATTTTTAACTTTATGATGAGTGGAGTTGTTGACAGATTTTGGAATTTTCTTTTAAGATATTTTTTATACTTTTTGCTTGTCTTATAAAGCATTCCTTTTTTTTTCCTCCATAATCTTTTCTTATTCTTTTGGTAATCATTTTAAAGTAATTTTAATTATCTAAAAATTTTTGATTATCGGAATAAATTTATAAAACAAAAAGTGTATTCAATTTTTTTTTCGGTTGTTTAATTTTTTTTTTTTTTTTGTGAACACATTACATTTATAACGGATATATGAGCGAACGTAAAAGAAAAAAAATGAAAATTGGCGCCAATCAAAATTTTATTCGATCATTAGTGAAGGTTAATGTATTTTAAAGTTATTTCCTGTCAAAAAAAAATAAAAATGAAATATACATATATGTATAAAAAAAATGGGAGCAGAAAACAGAATTTTTTCTTTTAAATTTACTCATTTATTTTTAAATTAACAAATTACAAATTTTTTAATTATTTTTTATTCCAAGTACAAATTAATTTTGTCATTTGTTATGCATGTGAAAAGAATCTTATTTATTCATACGCATAACGATGATAAAACCACAACTATATATGTACATATGTATGTATGTATACATGTACCTATATTCGTATGTACATTTTTAAGTTATAATTGCATATCAATCACCCTTTAGCATATAATAGTATACATTATAAAATATTATTTATTAAAATAAAAAATTTCTGTCGTTTAACTATTTCCAATTTCCGTATATAAAAATAAAAATTAATGCAAGGAAAAATAAAATAAACTTGAAAATAATTTAAATTTTCTTTCCCATTTTTTTTTTTTTTGCCTTCTTCTTATTTATTTTCCTTGTTTTCTATTTTTTTTTTTTTTTTTGTATTTTTAATTTTGCAATACATTATAGCTACAACTATCATCAAGATCACGATCATCATCATCATCAACTATGATGAATAATTTTCATCTTTTCTGGTGTAATAATAATCAGACAGCTATCATATAAATCTATCGTTATTCGTCTCATAGCCACCACATAAAATATTTAGCTACTATTATTCTTATATGACTATTATAGTTTTTACAATTTTAATATTTATAGTACCTGTATGTAAAATATAAAAAAAAAAAAAAAAAAAAAAAAAAAAAAAGCCAGAAGAAAAAAAATTATCTTTAAGCTTCTTTTAAATTTCATCATATGATCATCATCATTCATAACATATTCTCTTGTGTCATGTATACAAGATACCAGGATAGGTATAGGTATGATAATGATAATATGAAGAGGGAGGTTTTTCTATCATTTATTATTATAACAAAGTTTCGGTGTAAATGCATATATTTACTTCGATTAATATTCATTCATATTATTTACAACCTTGCATCATAAATTGAGATGATATTTCAGATGATGCATAACTACATCACTAAAATATACTTTAACAAACAAAACAACAACAACAACAACAAAAAACAAGATTAACAAAATGATACTGCGATGAATACAAAAGAATAGATGAATGGGATGCTTGTAGATACTTTGTATGCATATAATGTTCCTAGTAAAATCCTTCTTTTTATTCTGTTTTTTTTAACATGTACAAAATATTGTAAGAATATAATTTTATCACTTATCTTGAGCAAATGATCATTGAATTTATGAATTCTAAATTTTTTTAGTAATTGAAATTTCCTGCGAATTCAAAAAAAAAAAAATTATGTGAAGCCTAATCAGATTTTAGAAAATTCACAAATTTTTCTTCTTGTTTGATAAATATCTGAAGAATGTTTTGTGAGAAAAAAAAAACACAATTTGTTTTACAAATGTTGAGTTAAATATATCTCAAAATTTTACAAGATACTCCATATTATAAAAAATATTAAATTTACTTTTCTAATCAGACAAAATGCTAACGATTTGCTTCACCAATCTTTTTTGAAAATTTCTTAAAATTTTTGAAGCAAAAATTATTCCATACACGCACAAAATTTATGTATTTTACAAGCTTTCCCATTTGAATAGTCTGAAAATTTTCTATTTATTTATTTATTTTTTAAAAAAAATAATAATTGCTAAAATTAATGTCATTAATAATAATAATTAAATAGTAAAGGTATCAAGAATATTATATGCTACATTTACTAATAATAGTAATATCACAACGCCAGAGGATTTAATCAATTTTTATGTTCACTTTCGAATCCTAACTAGATAACTCTCTCATATATACATTTAATTTCCCATAATTACTATCATACAGACATTTTTTCTTATTTTTTTACATTTTTTTTTACATGTACATACCAAGTTTATGTATATTTCTTTACGATTTATGTACAACAAAATGGACATATTATCGCACATATTGTTTTTTTATCATCAATCTTTTTACTGATTTTTTTCTCTTCCAATCTTAAATATTTACGTTTTTTTTTTGAATCTTCTTTTCGTTTTTTAAATATTATTAAATCTCATATAATAAAACGACATAAATGACATATTTTTAAAAAATAATAATAAAATAAAAATAAGTGTACTCTTATGTGTTTTTTAACCCTTTCTTACGAAACAAACTTTATTCAATGATATTTACCAAAAATGAGAACATTTTACACAAATATTATTAATTTTTATATTGTAATGCAACAAAAAACTAAAAAATAGAGAAAATCAAATAAATCTTCGCTGTCTACAGGCGCAGAATTTCAGGGAAGCTACGAGAAAAAAAAGGAAAAAAAAAAAGATATCAATTTTCTTCTTAATTAAGCCTTCATTTATACAGGGTGGGATTCAGACCATTAATACTAGTATATACGCTAGTAGAGAAGCTACTTTATTTTAAAATTCTTTCTTTGTCTTTAAAAATTAAACAACAAAATCAAGTTTATCAAGTATGCGCTTTATAACAGCACTTTCAGATGAACCAGCCACTTTAAAAGAAATTCACGATCATGCGACATAATTTATGCCATATTGTCAGGAATTAAGGGTTAAAAAAACTAAAGCAGATGGAGTAAGACAAAAAATTGGCATACACTCTCTTTTGTATTTAAAAAATATATTCTATAAAATTACATTACTAAGTCAATTTTTGTGAATATGAATCTGTAAAAATGATTAAGAAAAAAAAATACTTGATATGATGATGGGCAACTAATAAATAAAATAAAACAACAACTAAAATTCCATCAACATTAACAACAAAATAATGATTATTAAAAATTATCGGGAACATAATATCAAGAAAGTATCATAAACTCATCATATACATAGGTACTATGCATATATTTGGTAAATATGTATGTAGTATGTTCATAAAATTTATGAAATATCCTCTAAGAGAAATATAAGTATGCATGTAATTTCATTTAGCACCCAGATTTTTGTTGTTGTTTTTATCATGTAACCCTAAAGAATTTATTTTTTATTTTTTATGCTTTTATTATACGACTTTTCTTCCTGTACACTTTTTTTTCTCAATTTGTCAATCATGTGTACAATATTTACATGAACATTTTTTTTTTTTAAAGAACAAAAAAATTAAATAAAACAAAAATTGTTATAAAAGAGACAGTTAACATATGTGCGCATACTAGTATTCACTTGAGGTAATGTAGATCATGTTTTGATAAAAAAAAAATATTTTTTTAAAAAAGGAGAGAGGAAAAAAAAATATCATGTACCGCTTCTGGTCCTTCCTTAAAAATGTCTACTACCTTTGAATAGCGGTTGTTACAATCGATACAATCACTGCAATTATAATTTTTGAATATAATCATTATCAATGATGGTCAGAAGATCATATCACCGATTATCTATACCTACCCATTTTTGTATGTATGAACTTATTTAAGTGTTTTTTTTTAAAAATAATAATTGCTAAAATTAATGTCATTAATAAAAATAATTAAATCGTACAACTTGAATTTCTTTTTAAGGCATTCATTCTCTTATCACAAGATTTTTTTACCTGAAACAAAAAAGAGATTTTACCATTAACCACCATAAATAAATATATTCTGAATCGATATTAATGAATGAATATTAATGTTATTATAAATCTTATTGATTTAATAAAAATTAATAATTATTAAACTTTTTGAATTGACAATTGACAATTAAATTGACAGGTTAAACCTCAGATTTAAACCATTATTTTTAGTTCAAAAAATTAGGTTTGAATAATTGGGTTTATTCACCTGCCTCGCCTGTCTCACCTTTCTCACCTTTCTCACCAAACAATGTTAAAAGTGAATTATCTACATATTTATATATTTTTCAGGTAAATCAAGAATTATCAAGAATTATCGGATATCGGATATAATAATCGGATAAAACAATAAATTATGGGATACTATTCATACGTATGAACAATAGCAGTGAACCATACAGAACCATTGAGAGAAACAGTGGAGCAGTACAAGAAAAGTAGAAAAAGGACAATTTGTTTTATTATATGTGTATATTTATTGAGGAAAAAACTGATACATGACTTATTAGGTTTTTATTACTAGATCCGATCAACTGTATTGCACAATTGAATCGGTCTAGATTTTGATTTTGTGGTTAGGACGGTCAGGTGTATGTAGTAATATGTACATCTGACTCGATTTTGCTCACAATTTTATTTTATTCGAAATCCAAGAGTCAACCTTCTTCCAATGGTGGCTGAGGGATTTGTGATCTAACAAAAAATCATCTACCTCTCGTTAGGCGCGCCTGAGGATGATTGTTGATAGTGGGCTTGGAGATCGGTAAAATAAAAGTTGGTCTGGAAGTTCTTCCACCTGTAGATCAAGCGTTAGCGGAGGTTGAGGTTCCAGAATCTCTTACTCCCCGACAGTCTTGTTCTCTGGTGGTCCTTCCACTTCCTGGGCGCCTCATACGCGCTCAGCAGAAGCGCACCAACAGGCAACAAGAGCAATAAACAGAATGGTACTCGTTCCGGAGGCAGATTCAGACCATTAGTAGATTGATCAACTGTGTCTGTAAAGGGCACAATTGAATCGGTCTATCCCAAATCAATAACAGATATCAAATTATAAATAATTTTGAACCTTTCATAAAATTTCAAGTTTTGAAAATGCACTATATCATTGCAATTTAAAATTCAAAATTTCAAAAAATTAATTATTTTTTAATTACCAATATTTTTTTTTCTCCACAACATGTACGTGATCATAAACAAAAAATTAAAAAAATTAACTACATCACCATTATTATTTAACTTCAACAGCTACTGTTGTTTCTTCTGATTCTTCTGATGCTGTTGGCGGATGTTCAAGTACATTATCAATAATTCCTAATAATTTTGCTTCTTCTGGACTCATAAAATTATCACGTTCCATTTTTGAATGAAGTAAATCATAATTTTGTTTTGTATGTTTAACATAAATTTTAGTTAATTGCTTTTTTAATTTTATTATTTCTTCAGCATGTATTTGTATATCAGTTGCTTGTCCTTGTGCACCACCAGAAGGTTGATGTATCATTATTCTTGAATTTGGTAATGAATAACGCATACCTGGTTCACCAGCAGATAATAATAATGATGCCATTGAACATGCTTGTCCTACACACCTAAAAATATTACAAAATATAAAATTTAAAAATTTATTTTTTATGGACGTCTGACTAACCATGTTGCTACTGGTGGTTTAACATATTGCATTGTGTCATATATAGCAAGTCCTGCAGTTACTATACCTCCAGGAGAATTAATATACATATGAATTGGTTTTGTTGAGCTTTCAGACTGTTATTTTATAAAAATTAAAATCTAAAAAATATATGAATAAAATTAGAAGAGTGACATACCTGTAAAAATAACAATTGAGCTACAACTAATGAACTTAATTCATCATGAATTGATCCCATTACACATATTATACGTTCTTTTAATAATCTAGAAAATATATCATAGGCTCTTTCACCTCTTCCTGTTTGTTCAACAACTATTGGAACTAAACCGAAATTACTCTTCGGCGATATTGACAAACACTTCCTTGATATTTGAGAAATACCTCTAGGACTCTAAAGAAATAATTTTAAAATTAAAAAAATGATTTAAAAATGTATTTGTGAAACTATTAACTTACCACTAAAGTTTTTATTATTCGTGAGCTAAATGACAACATTTCTATTAAATTATTTAAAAAATAAAACTACGACCGAACCGGTATCAAAATTTGTTTAGAGAATGTGACATGTGACGTTTCAAACAGCAGGTTGACTTGACTTCCAGTTTCCACGATTTTATATTTTTATAGTGTTACCGTCCTAAATTGGATTTGATTTTAATTTTCGAAAATTTGTAATCTTCTAACCCTGCTGTTTGTCTCGAAAAGAAGGTGAAATATTTTAGAAAATGTAAAAGCGATTGAAAAAAATATCCTGTATCCAATTGTATCCTTTATTATGTCGTACACGCCATACGCCATGGGCACGCTACTTTTCTACTCTATCCTCTATCTATTACTATAATATACGATATACACGTCAAAACGTCAAAACTAATAACCTCACTAAATTAAATCAAAGTGGAAATTTGAAAAAAAAAAAAATTTGCATAAATCCAGGCTTAATTAAAAGGATTGATACAAATTGATACATATAAAATTGTGAAAGTCGAAATGAAATGTATTCTCAATTTCTTAACAACTATTTTTATTTCGATTTAATTATCAGTTTAACAGTTTATACGGTGAAAAAATAATACGGATTTTGGATTAAATTGGGAGTAGCGTAGAAACGGTAAAATTGGGATTAAAAAAGTACATGCAAACGTTGATATTTTTATACACTTATAGTATACATATTATTCTTCTTCCACATAAAAAAAAGAAGAAGAACGTGACAGCTTCACTTTCACCATAAAAATTAGAATCCGCCATATTGCATTTTACCTCACACACAATTATAAAAAAATTGGGATTAAACCCAAATAAATTGGGCTTAAGCCAAAATCCGAATTATCGAGTTTATACGACAAAAAATTGGGAGTAAACCAAAATCCGTATTAAATTCGGAGCAGGCATAAACACGTAGAGTGGTGAATTTCTATGCATTTACGAAATTTATGTTTTTAGAAAAAAACATTGTTACCATAAACGCCTAAAAATATCCTATATACTATATATTGTACTTCGCAATTGACATTTTATTTTTTTTTAATACATTTAAAAAAAAAATACAATATAAGCTTTAAAATAAATAAATTTATAGATGTAAAAGGCTGTTTTGTAAAATAATATAATGTGTATAAATAAATTTAATAAAAATTTGTAATTATTTAAATATTATTTATTTCGATAATGTTTAAAAGTCGAAATGAAAGTTTTCTATTGACGAAATGTACAATTCGGCTACTCGAGGATTCAGACGTAATTGAATGCGAATTCCAGGTAAAAAATATATCCGATTTTATGAATTATATATTTAAATTTTTGATATTTTTACAAATTCAGACAATATAAAAAAAAAGGAACAAAACAAAAACATAACAAATATTAATTGTGTTTTTTTTTTTTTTAATTAGAGAATAATTAAAATTCAAAGGATTTACATTTCTTGTTTTTTGTTTTTTTTTTTGTTTTAAATTGTGTTTAAAAATACAATGTATTTCACCTAGATACATATACTTTATAATATTATCTATGTACGTGAATTCGTTACTTTTAATCCTTTTTCTTTTTTTTTTTGTTATCGTCATTGAGATATTTATATGAGTGCACTTACTTGTTTTAAATCACATTTAAACTAGTACGTACTACAAATTTAATATACACATCATAATTGTATAGATTCAGTTCTATGAATGAAAAAATTCTCCCTTGTGACTCTATGATGTGATTTATTCATCGTATGTATATAAGGATATAAGAATAAAATAGTATACCTACATGCCTACATATAAAATTTTCAAATTTTTTTTCTTTTGTTATAAAAAAAAATTAATGATTTCTTTCAACACATTTTCTTTATTTCCGTTATTCATGCATGCATCGTTATTTTATTCATCTACATATTTAGGTGCATATGAACAATATGTATGCATGTGTATCTAAATTCTAAATATGTACATATGTACACATAAAAATGTGCATGATAGTAACTCACAGGTTATTATTAGCATATTCAACCGGTACATAATAAAAAATATGTAAAAAGAAATTATTCATTTGAAATGATTTTGAAATTCATCAATTAAAAAAAAAACATACGTTACAATGTTTCTTCTTAACGTTTAGATTCAAAATTTCTATAATAACTATTAAAAAGGCTTTATAGTAACATACAATCTTTTTTCTTTCTGTTTCACAAATAAATCAACCACTATAAACTAAGGGCTTTATATCCTTTTTCACTTTTTGCCTTTATATGCTTTGCTTTTTATATAATACAATAATTTATGGATGAAAACACAACATAAACCCATAATTTTTTTAAAAAATAAAACCATTTTTATTTTAAATTTACAGCAAAACCATAAAGGAAACTATCTTTTGGAGTATGTTTGTGAACAGTTAGGGATTAAGGAAAAGGATTATTTTGGTTTAAGATATGTTGATCCAACAAAACAAAGAGTAAGGACGATTTTTTTTTATATTAACACTTTAATTAATATGCCACCTTTAAAAAAAATTACTTATTATTATTATTTTATTTTTTTTTTTTTTTTGCAGCATTGGCTGGACTTAGCAAAATCAATTATTAAACAAGTTAAAGGTATGAAAAAAAAATATTTATTTAAAAAAAAAAAGGAAAACTATACTTGAAATTGTTAATATTTATTTTTTATCTCTTTTACTTTAGATGTGGATCCAATATTACTTTCATTTCGTGTTAAATTTTATCCTGCTGATCCTTTTCGTTTAACTGGAAATGGACGTTTTATGCTTTATCAACAATTAAAAAGAGATTTACGACATGGTCGTTTATATTGCTCTACTGGTGAAGCAGCTGCTTTAGGTGCATTAATTGTACAAGGTACAAATTTTAATAAAATAAAAGTATAAAAATTGGATTTTATTATTATCATTTTTTTTCTCTTTCAATTATAATTTGTTTTATTTTTTCTTGGTATTATTTTCCATGTTTTTCTTCTACGATTTGTTTTTGATATTGTTACTGTTACATCACAATCTAAACATAATAATAGACGTGATCGATTTATTTCTTCATTATGATTTTTTATTTTTGTTTTTTCATAAAATTCATATTTTAATTTCCAATGAAAACCTTCAACTGATAATTTTGATATTGAACTTATATCTATTGTACCATTTGGAATAAAGTAAATATCATTCATAATTGGACATGAAAAATTTGGTTCAATCGAATTTACAATATTTGACCATATTGTATTATTTTCTAAAAATTTCATACATAATGATGTTATTTGAATTGTATCATATTTTATACAATATGACATATCAACATTACAACGTGTTATATATATATTTAATTCAATTGGACCATTTATAATTTCTTTAATTATTATTGCACCATTTATTAGAAATTTATTCACAGCTGGACGATTTGATACACTACAATCGAAAGCCACTGGTAAAATATAATCATTATCATTATTTATAACACATACTTCAATTTTTTCAACTTTATAATCTTTTGCAATCTTTAGAAATTAAAAGAAAAGAATTTATTATTTATTATTTTTTTTTTTTTGTAATTTTTAAAAGAAAATTATAGTTCTCTAACTTACATTATTAACTTTACAAAAATAAATATCAATGCAAAATCCAAGTAGAAATAATAAAAAACAATAATAATATGTGAAAACCATTTTAAACAATACGATAAATTCAAAAATATTCTAAACATTATAATTTATTGTTGTATGATTTTATTTACAAAACATTTAATTTTCTTCATTATGTACAAGTCATTAAACAATTTAATAACAACAATTTCAATTTATCTTATCAATTAATCATCACGATAAGAACAGAACAGAATAAAATAAAATTTATTTTGTAAATATGTAAATTTGTGTGTTTTTGTTTTAATTACAGAGGAATTAGGTGATTATGATCCAGAAATTCATACTGGTGATTATGTATCATCATTACGTTTAGCATTACGACAAACAGATCAATTAGAAAAAAAAGTAATGGAATTATATGAAAAACGTGAACCTGGACAAGATATATCAGTTGCAATTGATGAATTTATGGGTATTGCTAGAGGTCTTGAAACATATGGTGTTGATCCACATCCAGTTAAAGATCATCGTGGTACACAATTATATTTAGGTATAAATAATTCAGGTATTAGTACATTTGTATCTGGTAAACGTGCACAACATTTTCGTTGGCCAGAAGTTAGTAAATTAAATTATGAAGGAAAAATGTTTATTGCACATTTAAGTTATACGGATGCAAGTAGGGAACCAGTAAGTTTATTTTAAGATTTTAATTATATTTTCGCATAAATTACACAAAATTTTTAATTTCTAATTTTATTTTTTATAAGAAAAAACATACAATTGGATTTAAATGTCCAACAGGTGCTGCATGCCGTTACGTTTGGAGATGTGCCATTGAACAAATGTTATTTTTTACGTAAGTTTTTTTATTTATCCTCCTTAATTTATTTTTTTATTTTATTCTTGTAGAAAGAAAAGCTATACCTTAATATTTGAATTATCTCTTATAGATTACCGAATAGTCAGAATGCATCTGTTGTAACGGGAGGTGGATTTTTTTCATTTGGAACAAAATTTCGTTATAGTGGTCGTACTGAACGTGAAATTTTAACAGAAAGTATAAATGCATTACGTGAACAACAAATGGCATTATCATCATCACCAAAAAAACGTAAAGCTAGCAGTGTACCAGCAACACCGTCCAGTCCACAAGGCGATTTAGCTCAAATTCGTAAATTATCGAAAAATTCATATATTTCAGGTTATCATTTATACAATTATTACAATTATCATTCAGGATACAGCAGTCTACCACGTTCAACAATGTCTGAACCACTTGGTAATTGTGCCACAGATCATTTAAATAATACTGTTTATAATCCTGATGGTACAACACTTGAACCAGTTTCTGAAGAAGCTCGTCGTGCATCAAATCTAGATAATACAATTAATAATCCAGAATTATCGGATTATTATTTTCGTGATTCATTTGAACATTCATCAACTGAAAGTGGTTTAACAAATACATACATTGATGCTCAACGTTTACGTCATCATAGTGGAAGTAGACAACTTTTATATTCAAATAAAACACCACAAACACTTCAACATTCTGCATTACAAGCTCAACATCCTAATCGTATGTTATTATCGGCTGCTGCAGATAATTCTTCTGGTTATATACCATTACATTTATCATCAACTGCTTCCAATAGTAATATTAATAGTACCAATTCGTCAATTATATGTCGTCAAAATGCTGAAAATAGTGCTAAAAGTGTTCGTAAATTTCGTTTATTACATGCTTTTATACCATCATTTTTATTTGTTGTTATTGCAATGACTATTTCTGCAATATTCATATTAGAATCTGAATCTGAAATGTTTGCACGTATACGCAATCTACCAGAAATGATAAGTCTTAGATATCAATATTATCAACCATTAAAAGATTATCTTGCCAAAAGATTAGGTATCAAATAGTGACACACCACAAAAATAACAATTAATTAATATAATTTTGAATTTTCGAGAAATAGTAGAACTTTTTTTTTAAACAGAAAAACAGTAATCAGAATATTGAAATGAAACTTAGAATATTTTAAATTCATTCATATAGCAAAAAAAAATTTTGAAATAAAATAAAAATATTGTACGTATCATTAAAATTTCAATAGAAAAATATACATAATTAAGCTAAATCATACAATTAAAACAAATAGATTGTTAGTGATTAACAAATGAAAAAAAAATCAAAACATAATTACGCACAGTTTCAATGTATAAAAAACAATCTAACTGAAATCTACTTAGCTTCAAATTATAGTTTTGGTTCATCTCACCCCCATTTTTTCAATGTCTGCAGTATCTTTAAATGCTCTATACATTTTATATATGATACCATAAGAAATTAATGATTTTTTATACTGCTACTAAGTATCTATCTAACCATATCCTATAAAATTCGGTTTTAATGAAAAGATGATTGAAAGATACTTCAGAAGAATGCAAAATGTTCAAACTACCTGGAAAAATTACTAATTTTATATACTTGTATATGTACAATTTAATTTTTAATTTATTTAACTCAAAAATGATTTAATTTCTTTATAAAATATTTTCATTTACTTACATAAAAAAAATTCATCTAACAATTTATCCACATTTTCATAAAATAAAGACTAGGGTAAACATAAAATGTAGTTAAAAGGAAAAAAAACTAAATAATATAACAAAACCCTAAAATGGGACCATTTCAATTCAAAGGTCAAGTTACCGCCAAATTTTTTTTTTCTATGATACATAAAATATAATATTTATAAAATACATAGGACAACAAATAAGATATATATAAAATAAATAAATAATACTTAACAACACAAACATATAACATAACAACTATATATACATATAATATTGTTTAAATTATTTAAAGCATTTTTCTCGTACACATCACATCTATCGCAATAATCTAATTTTAGTATCAATTAATAAGACTTTTATCATATAAATAAAACGAGCTCATTCATGTAAAATCTTCTATTGTCGAAAAAAAAAATTGTTTTAAGTTTCTTAAAAGTTAATGTTTTTTATCAATAGATTGATTTTTTGAAACTTGAAAAATATTTTATGTGAAATTTACTATCATTAAATAGTAAACTTTAAAAAAAAAAATTACAGTAGCTTTATCTTTGACCTTCCGAACTTTTCATTGTCTCAATAATTTAGAAAAAAAACTTTCACAAATTATACTACACAACTTTTTTCTCAAGTAAAAAGTAAAATTCTAATATAATGGCAAAACAGAGTGTATTATTTAAAAAACAACAAATATTTTTAATTATAAATTTATTTTCATTAAAATGAAAATGAAGAAAAACCAAAAACAAATATATATTCTTGCAAAAAAATTTAATAATTCATATTAAAAAAACAAAATTAATAAATAAGTATTATATTTTTCTTAATTAGTTATACAAAATGAAACATTTTTTTTTACATTTTGTATTTAAAAAAAAAAAACAAAGTATAATGCATAAGAACCAAAAACAAAAAAAGGGACAAATCTTTTAGAAACTCTTTTTTGAATTAAAAAAATTCAAATGATATATTGGCTTTTTTATTTATATTTAATATGAATTTATAGTTGTTTAAATTACTTTGCAATATTTTAATAATTTTTGAAATTTTAAATTAAAAAATTAAAAGGTTGTAAAATTATTTAAAACAAAAAACACACAGCATTAAAAACATGATACCTACATAATATATATTTTTCAAAATTGAATTTATTGGAAGGTAACATATGCTCATAATGTGAATATGAAAAATTTGTGTTTTGTTTGTTCTCCAATCAATGGATTAAAATTTAATAATCAAAAAAAATAATAATAATAATTAAAACTTTCGATTAAATTCACATTCGAAATAAATTTACGAAGTCATTATATTGAAGCGTAATTAAAAGCAATCTATTATAACCAATCAATTCATTTTTAATAAATTTATATATTAAAAATATAAAATATAGAATAATTTGTTTGAAATAATATTTCTATAGCGGAATAGCAATATATGTATATTTGTGAATTATTTTTATAAAACAAAAACAAAAAAAAAACAAAATAATGAAAAAAATGTTTAAATTTTTTATAAATCCCCATCATCATCATTATCATAATTATCATAAAATACATAATCATAAATCATACATATATAAAATGCATGTCATATTGATATACATTACTATTATTATAATTAATTTTTTTAATTAATTTTAATTTCATATACTCATAATTCATATACATACATACATTGAAAATATTTACCATTACAAAAAGCTTTATAAAACAAATTATGTAACATAAACAATCATTTCCATTATTTTGTTTGAAAAAATAATTAATTAATTAATTAAATAATTGAAGACAAAAAAAAAATAAGCTTGAAATTTTGAAGATTTTAATTATTTATTTTTATTTTTTCAAAACAAAGGACATAAAAAGAATCAAAACATGTTAAAGTAAAATTGAAATACAGAAAATTTAACTATGAATAAAAAAATGTAATAATATTTTTGTATGATCATCAAAATTGATCAATTAAAATTTGTAATTAAAAGTGTGTTTATAGGATGTAACTTATGGAAATGCATTCTAGCAATCAAAACAACAACAAATTTTCGTCAAAGTGCATTAATTTTTAAAATTAATTTTATAACGTAAAATTAGTTTAACTTCTTGATGATTTTTTTTTTTTTTTTCAAATTAGAAATTGTACTATTTAATTTTTGATTTACCATGAAAATACAAATAAGAATAATGATAATAAAATTATCTTCAAATTAAAAATATTAATAAGAAAAAAGTTAATGAAATTTGAAGGAAAAAAAAATGTTTAATCATTGTCAATTTTTTAGAAATTATAAATTAGGTAATTTATTAAATTTATAACAATTTAAAAAAAAAAAATGTGTAAATAAATTAGAGAAGCAACTATGTACTATATTCATACATATTAAATAAAAATCAAATTTTACTTCTATTAGAGAAAAAAAAAATTATTTAGTAACAAAAAGGACACTAAAATCAACAAAATTTTCTTTTTCTTTTTAGTAATAAAGTCAAAACATATAGGCAAACACAAATTATAGTATTTTATACAAGAAACAAAATCTTTTCTAAAAATCAAGAATAAAAAGCCAAAAAAAAATAGAATCAGGTACGTACTTTTTGTTTTTCAAGAAAAAACTTTTTTTTTTTTTTAATTACACAATAATTGTAGAAAAAGCTTTTAGGTGCACTTTAAAAGATAAAAATTCATATATTTATTAGGTCTCTTTAACAAATTATAAATACCTACGTCGTCTTCTAAGTGTAGTATCTTTATCTATAGTAGAAGGATAAAAGAAGGATAAAAATATATATTATTTAAAAAACATATGCAATATTCAGATAGATAAAACCATAGTATAATTAAGAACTAAAGTTCTTATACACTATGGATAAAACAATCACTTTGAAAGTTTCTTTAAATCTACGAAGACGTAAGGTCAAAAAATAATAATAATAATAATAATAATAATAAAAATACATAGTAATTGTTCACTACATTATTTGAACAAAAACAAAAATGACTGCACAAACCAAGTAGAATCTTCCAAAAAATGGTAACAAAAAAAATAAAATAAAATAAAATTTCAAAAGCATATAATATGCCATATTGTCCAAGCTTTATATATATTTAAACCAGAGTATGTAAAACATACGAAATGTATTTAAATATAAAAATTTATATAATTATGTATATAAATAAGTACACTTATATACTTACATACAAATAAAAATTAAATAAATAAATAAATAAATAATAATAAAATGAATTAAAGAGAGCACCGAAAAAGCAATCAGTAATTGTTGTTTGTTTTTTTTATCCAGATTTTATTAAATTTTTTAAATAAAAATAAAAGTAATAAAAAATTTTGCACAAATTACAGCAGTAATAATAACGATAATAATAACATAATTTTATATTTTACTAAAAATTAAGAATATTTTATAAAAATAAAACAGAAAAAAAAAACTTTTAATTTTTAATTTAAAAATAATATTAAATTAAACAAACAAAAAAATTGATAGTTGTTTAAATACTTATTGTGTAATACTCCAACCGTACCATAATTTCAACGAATGACAATTTTTAATATTAATTAAATAATTAAAAAAAAAAAATTACATCTACAGACGACATTCAAAGAGCAACATTTAATTATTTTGTATATTTTTTATTACATGGAAATTTATATAATTTAAAAAAAAAATGATATTTTATTGTTTAGGAAAAATGTTTTGATGGAATAAAATTGAAGAAAAATTGTAAATTTAAATTAAATTTTAATTGTAGAAGATTTTAGGCTACTGTGACAAGAAATTGATCTATGTTACAGTAGCCTAGTAGATATAAAAAAATTAATTAATTAGTTATTTAGAAAAAATAAAAATAAAACAAAATAAATAAAGTAATTAATTAATTTACTTCTATTTTATTATTCTTTAAATCAAAAAAAATTAATTCTATATGACAACAAAATTTAATTTATGTGCATTAAAATTTCAATAGAATCTTACTTTTTTTTTCTGAATAAATATTGAGATCATTAAAATCAATTGTAAATCTAATTAATTATAAAAGACAACAAAATAAATTAAAATTTGTTACTTAGATTTCCAATTTTCATGAAATTTTCAGATTCAGCGGACAGTTGTTCTTTGTTTCTTCCATGAATTTTCAAAAGATAATGTTTTCAAATTATCCCATAATTAGCCCTAGCATTTGTGTGGGAAGAAGATTCCATATCTATTATAGAATTATCAAAATTCATGAAAACTTTTTTTTACGATTCGCTTTAAAATTTTATTTACATTGTTCGCTTGAGTTCGCTTGAACATCAATAAAAGTTATTTATAGATTATTTACTTTTTTTCCGCACCACAGCGGACAGTTGTCCTTTGTTTCCTACATGAATTTCCTCCATGATATCTCGATATGTGAATTTTGGTCTTTTTCTTCTTCTTACACCAGCTCCACATAGCTTTATAAGTCTGTCTATCCTTCCTGTATGGGCTCCATACATATAATTACATAAATTCTTGTTATACAAAATTACAAATAAGTTATTTAAAATATTTTATTTAATAAATTTAAAAAAATGTATAAAAATTTTTAAAAAAAATTAAAATTTTCAAATTTTTATCTTCTACTTCTTTTTTTCTGTTCAATCTTCTACATAAAAAATTGCATGGTGGCAACTGGCATTCCTAATAATTCTAACCTATGTGTTAAAAAAATTGTATTCGATTTTCGATTCGATAATAAAAATTTCAAAAATCAAAAATTTGACTTGTGAATTTTTGGTGCCGGGTTACTGAAATTTTTCATAATCATAAAAAAAAAAGGATTTTAATCATTTAAAATTAAATTTCAAAGTCAAAATAATAGAAAAAAAATAATTTATTATATTAAAAAAATTTGTATAAAAATTATTTAGAAAAAGTTATAAAAGGAAAACCGCCGGAGAAATGGCGTCCCATCAATATCATCAAATTGCAAATTTACTGGAAAAGGTATTAAAAATTCATTAAAATATAAAATATTCTGTCATTAATTAATTCAGTTAAGATTATAAAAATATTAAAATAATAATTTAAACATGTAAAAGTAATAATTTTTATAATTTTTATAAATGTTATTGATGATTTATTGCCACACTTTCTTCGAGCACTTCAAAATCTTTATTTTTACTTTGTCTTATTTTTCTTCTTTCTTTCTTACACATGTACCTTTGTTTCTACAGTAGATATGATTTTTATTTATTTATTTTTTTCTCTGTTATTTTATTTCTAAATTATAACATGATTAAATGAAATGAATAATTTAAAAACATGAAAAATCAAAGAAATATTTTATCTCCTTCCTTTCATAATAATAAATTAAAAAAATATATGATAATTTTTGTATATGTGTGTACTTAGATGACATCCAGTGATAAAGATTTTCGATTTATGGCAACAAATGATTTAATGACTGAATTGCAAAAGGATAGTATAAAATTAGATGATGAATCTGAAAAAAAAGTTGTTAGAATGGTATTACGTTTATTGGAAGATAAAAATGGTGAAGTACAAAATTTAGCTGTTAAATGTCTTGGACCATTGGTTAATAAAGTTAAAGAGAATCAAGTTGAAACAATTGTTGATTCATTATGTGCAAATATGGTATCGAATAATGAACAATTACGTGATATATCGAGCATTGGTTTAAAAACTGTTATATCTGAATTACCACAAGCATCTAATTCATTGGCACCAAATGTATGTCAAAGAATAACTGGTAAATTAAGTAACGCAATTGAAAAGGTAAATTAAATTTGTGATATATGTATGTACATACATATTTGATACAAGAGAAATTAACTTCAATTAAAAAAAAAAAATTGATTATCTTCTTTTTAAGGAGGATGTATCGGTACAACTTGAAGCATTAGATATTCTTTCTGATTTGTTATCGAGATTTGGTGATTTCTTAGTACCATTCCATGACACAATTTTAAAAGCTCTAGTACCACAATTGGGTTCATCTAGACAAGCTGTACGTAAACGAACAATTGTTGCATTGTCACATTTATTAATTTTATGTACAAGTGATGCATACAATAAAGTAATTGATCATCTTCTTGAGGGTTTAGAGAATCCTCAAAATTCTGGAACAATTCGTACATATATTCAATGTCTTGCATCTATATGGTAATTGATCAAACTTTCTATGTGGAATTCTAAATCTTATAGGAATTTTTTTTTTAAATTTTCTGTATATTTATGTAGCCGACAAGCAGGACACAGACTATGTGCTCATATTGATCGTGTTATGGGTCTTCTTCGTGTATATAGTCAACGTGAAGATGATGAACTACGAGAATTTTGTCTTCAAGCTTGTGAAGCATTCGTTTATAGATGCCCAGAAGCGATTGTTCCTCATATAAAAACAGTAAGAATTTTAGTCTCGTTATTTTCAAATTTTAAATCAAGCTTTTATCTTGACTAGATTATCGAACTATGTCTGAAATACATTACTTATGACCCAAATTATAATTATGAAGCTGATGATGGTGATGGTGGAATTGCAATGGATACAGAAGATGAAGAATATGCTGATAGTGAAGAGTATAGTGATGATGATGACATGAGTTGGAAAGTACGTCGTTCAGCTGCAAAATGTTTAGAAGCAGTTATATCAACTAGACATGAATTAATTGAAGAGTTTTATAAAACGTTATCACCATCATTAATTGCTCGATTCAAAGGTACAAAATATTTATTATTTAATAGAATTAAATGGATCTTTAGCATATTTTTTTTTTTGTAAACTGCACTTACAGAAAGAGAAGAAAATGTTAAATCAGACATTTTTCATGCTTTTATTGCTTTATTAAAAGCAACTCGTTCTTCTGATGATTTACCACATCCTGATCCTGATTCAATGGAACAAGTATCAAGTCCAACAAGTTTATTACAAGATCAAGTTCCTGATATAATAAAAGCTATTCAACCGTTAATGCGTGAAAAATCTGTAAAAACACGACAAGATTGCTTTTTATTATTACGTGAACTTTTACAAGCCTTGCCAGGAGCATTAGGTAATCATTTGGAACAATTAATGCCAGGAATTCATTATTCACTTAGTGATAAAAACTCAACATCAAACATGAAAATAGATGCATTAAGTTTTGTATGTAATTTACTTCAAGGTCATAACCCTCAGGTAATTAACACAAAAGAAAAAAAAAATTAAATAATTTTCAGATTCGAATTTTTAAAAATGAAAAAGAAAACCAAATCAAATAATAATATATTTATGTATAAATTATATTTTTTTACAGGTCTTTCATCCACATATTCCTGTTATAGTACCACTTGTTGTTAATGCAGTTTTTGATCCATTCTATAAAATTTCCACTGAAGCTTTATTAGTTCTTCAACAATTAGTTAAAGTCATTCGTCCATTGGATATTCAAACTGATTTCGATGTTACACCATTCGTTGTACAATTATATTCGGCAACATTACAAAAATTAAAATCAACTGAAGTTGATCAAGAAGTTAAAGAACGTGCAATTGCATGTATGGGACAAATAATTGCAAATATGGGTGATTATTTGAAAACAGAATTGAATACTTGTTTACCAATATTTTTAGAACGATTACGAAATGAAGTAACACGTTTAAGTTCTGTTAAAGCTCTTACAATGATCGCTGCTTCACCATTACGTGTGGATCTAACACCAATATTGAATGAAATTATTCCATCATTAGGTCATTTCCTTCGTAAAAATCAACGTGCATTAAAATTAAACTCATTGACTTTACTTAATACTTTGGTTAACAATTATAGTAATAGTTTCAGTCCGCAATTACTTCAGACTGCAATCGCTGAAATTCAACCACTCCTATCTGATTCTGATTTACATGTTGCACAATTATCACTTGTTTTATTAACAACCACTGCACGTAAACAACCACAAGCACTTATAGGAGCTCACGATCAATTCTTACCTTACGTTATGTTATTGGTGCGATCACCTCTTCTTCAAGGAACTGCATTGAGTTGTACTTTAGATTTATTCCAAGCATTAGTTCAGGCGAAAATACCGAATTTTGGTTACCATCAGCTTTTAGAAAAATTAATGGAACCCGTTTTATATGGCACTAATGAACAACGTGAACAATTACATAAGCAGGCATATCATTCATTAGCAAAATGTGTAGCTGCACTTACATTACAATGTCCAGTTGAAGCAGTTTCCCTGGCATCGCAACTTTTAGTTGATGTTCAAAAGAGACGTAGTGATTCACAAATCGTTTTTTGTCTTTTAACAATTGGTGAAATTGGACGACATTTTGATTTAAGTTCCATTAATGCTTTACCACAAACAATTATCGAATGTTTTAGTGCATCATCGGAAGATATAAAAGGAGCTGCAAGTCATGCTTTAGGTGCTGTAGCTGTTGGAAGTTTAAAAACTTACTTACCATTCATTTTAAAGGAAATTGAAGCACAACCAAAACGACAATATTTACTTTTGCATTCATTAAAAGAAGTTATTTCCTCATTATCGACAAGTAAAAGTGGCCTAGAACAATTACTTCCTTCAGTTCCATCAATATGGAATCAACTTTTTAAACATTGTGAATGTTCTGAAGAAGGATCAAGAAATGTTGTCGCTGAATGCCTTGGAAAATTAGTACTTGTCAATCCTGAACAATTATTACCAGAATTACAAAAAGCCTTACACAGTGAAAGTCCATTAATGAGAACTGCCGTTGTATCAGCTGTTAAATTCACAATTTCTGATCAACCACAACCAATTGATGCTCTTTTAAAACAATGCTTAGGTGATTTCCTATTTGCATTACAAGATTCTGAACCATCAGTACGAAGAGTCGCTTTGGTTGCATTTAATTCTGCTGTTCATAATAAACCAAGTCTTGTTAGAGATTTATTACCAACTTTATTACCTTGGTTGTATTCTGAAACGAAAGTTAAAGTAAGAATTCTTAATAATTTTTTTTTACAAACGTATATAAACTTTTTTTTTTTCTATTTAAATATACGTTTTTTTTCTTCCACAAAAAGGATGAACTTATCAGAGAAGTTGAAATGGGTCCATTTAAACATACTGTCGATGATGGTTTAGATATTCGTAAAGCAGCATTCGAATGTATGTACACTTTACTTGAACAAGGATTAGATAGAGTTGATGTAATGTTATTTTTGGATCATGTACAAGTTGGATTACGTGATCATTATGATATCAGAATGTTAACTTATCTCATGACAGCTAGATTAGCAATATTATGCCCTGATGCAGTTTTATTAAGTAATTAAAAATATTATTCTTTCTTTGTCATAGATTTTTATACTGAAAAACTAATAAAATTAATTTTTTTTTTTTTTAGGATTAGATCAATTTGTTCAACAATTAAGGGCAACTTGTACACTTAAAGTTAAAGCAAATTCTGTAAAACAAGAATTTGAAAAACAAGATGAATTGAAAAGATCTGCTTTAAGAGCTGTTGCTGCATTGGCATCAATACCAAAAGCTGGTAAATTATTATTTTACAAATTGTTTAATATTTTTTCTCAATTTATGTGGTATTTTTATTTGTTGTTTTTTTTTTTAAGATAAAAATCAATCATTAGCTGAATTTTTAAAATTAATTCGTGAGACACCAGAATTGAATAAAATTTATGAATATATTCAAAAGGATTCAGTTACAAATAGTAATACAGATAATGTTTCAATGGATCAAAGCTAAAAAATAAAATATTTAAAAAAAAATCATCAAGAGCAATTTGTTTAAGTTATATAAATCAAAGGTAATTTTTTTTTTTTTTTAATAATAAAAAATTACTCCTAATTTTTTTTTTCAAAAATATTTTCAGAAACTACAAATTAAGAATGAAATTATTTTCATAGTGTCTTCATTAAAATACCAGTTAATATTGAATTATTATAAATACTGGAGAGATTAAATAATTAAAATTCAAATCAATAAAATATAAATAAATTTAAAAAAAAATAAAAAATAAAATCTAAGCGTTTGAGATTTTAGAGAAGTAAAAATATATTTTTTTTTTAAATTGTCGTTTTAGTTCTTTACTTTTAGGAATTTCTTCTTTTCTGTCTAGCAAAAATTGTAATTCTAAGTTTTGAATATTGTAATCCCTGGCTAAAGTTAAAAATTATCTTAATATTTTTCTTTGAAAAAAAAAATATATTTCTTATCTTTAATCTCTTAAAATGCATTTAATTTAATACAAAATAAAAACAAATTTTGAAATAAAAGAAAAATTTAAAAAAAAAAAACAGTGTCTTTATTGTATGTTAGTTTTAATAAAATTCAGATACATAATTTGAAGCTATAAAAGAGTCGAACTGATAAGTATACACCTCGACATCAACAGCTACTGTATGATTTCCTTGAATCTTTTGAACTTTTTTTTTTACCACAATACCACAAATTTCAGACTTCAAGAAAAAATGTTCAGCTTAAGCTATCGTTACACTTCGGCTTGTGGAAATCTTTGTGCTGTATCTGTACTTGTAAATTTAGGCTTTTTATAAATTCTAAAATGCTACTAGAGGGTACACTTCATATTTCTTCAGGTTTAAGTAAGAGCTGATGCATGTAGAGCACTTTTGGTGGCCAATTCCCCACATTCGCGTAGCTATATGTTTCGTGTATAACTTACTTTAATTTTAGAAAATTTTCTTTAAAAAACATGTTCAACTCAGATTTGATTTAATAATTTGTGTAGGGTGTAATAAGTAGAGAAAGCCACAAAAAATATTACATTGATTCCCTGTAGAGAAATAAGATAAATTTGATCACCATAGCGATAGCCCCTATTTAAAAATTAAAACTAGATATTCAACAAAAAATCAAACAAGATAAATTACATATAGAAATACTTTATTTCATTATTTTATATGTTTACATATATATAAAATTAATACAGTTTTTGTTTTTATGTTTTTCATAGAATCGACAATGAAGAAGAAGGGAAATTAGACATGTAATTTATTGATAATATAATATATTGGAAATATAGAAACATAAAAGATTCTGAAGTAGATATTTAATGTTTATTCAGTCGATGCCATAGCTCTAGCTTGAGCTCGTACACGTTTTTCATATTCCAAACGATTTTGACAATAAATTGTATAAGCCTCCGCTTGAGCTGGATCATTTATATTCGGTTCATTAAGCAAATCTTGTATACCTAGTAAGATTTGCTTAATTGTAATTGCTGGACGCCAATCTTTTTCTTCATCAAGTAATGAAAGACATACTGTACCAGATGGATATACGTTTGGATGAAATAATGGTGGTTCAAATTTACATTTTGGTGGACTTGTTGGAAAATCATCTTTAAAAATCATTCTCAATTTATAAAGTCCACCTTCCCATGGTGTATTCTTTTTTCCTGGAATAGCACATTCCCATATCATTAAATTCAATGAATTATCAGGATTTTTTGTTGGTCGTGCAACAAAACCAAATGGATGATCCTTACGCCATGCTTTTCTCTCCTCACCTAAACGCTGTTGCGCTATTCCAGACATTTTTTTTTCCTTTCTATAGAAATGAAATTATATGCACATAATAATATACATACTATTAGAAATGAAAATAAAAACGAAGAATTTAATTTTAAAAATACAATTTATTCATACTTACGATTACGAATTCACTGGAAAAAGAAACAAAATTTTTAAACTTTTTAACAAACCAAATTCTTTTTAGTCTTTACACAAAATCAATCGCTTTACATGAAAAAAAAATATTTAACTTAACAAAGACAGCAGTGACAATGAGCAAGCAAGCGATGCATTCAGCAATTATGATATATTTTGTTCTACCGGCAGTCGCACTAGTCGCATCGCAGTAGTCTTTATGATTGCTATATGGTAATACCATAAGTATAAAATGTATGGTAATGCTGTTGATATATACGTTAGTGATGGGAGCTATCTTCATATTTTTGACTATCGAATAAACGAATAACGAATGGTCTATCCCAATTCCCAAACCTTTCAGCGTCAGTGTCAACTGTCAATAAACCGGTTGTTTAGGAGAGAGAAGGCGTGGTGAAATACATTTTAATCCAAAAGTGGAGAGAAATGGATTGAAATTTTTTGACAATAAATTTTTGTCATTTTTAATCCCGTAGGTAGGTTCAATCAATGATTATATAAATTTACCAACAGACAATTCAATTGAAGCTAAATGTAGCCTTCATTTATGCAAAAAAGAATGTGAAATTTCCCCTTTGGTAATCGTTATTTTATATTTTATTTATTTATAATTCTAATTTTTATGGTAAAAATAAAGCTGTCACGTTCTTCTTTTTTTCCCCTTTTTTTCTTCTCAAAGCGTAGTACTCAGCTGAAAACAAATTTTATGTTGAAAAGAGACTATTTATTTCGGAATAAAATAAAAAATCTACAAAAAAAAGAAAAAATCTACATAAATGAAAAAAACTTTACAAATGTTTCTGGAGAAAAAATCACAAATCACAAAAAAAAACGTACGCTTTAAAATTACTTAATTTCACAAATGTCAAACAATCAATTTATTTTCATTTTCTGTAAGAAATAAATGGAACTTCATTTATTTCGGTTGGATATGAAAATAAGGTCTCCAAAGGACAGCTTTTTCAGCTGAGTACCACTTACGCAAACGCAATCGAAACAGAAAATTTTTTCGGCTCCATTTATTTTGGTTTTTTTTTACATATGTAGGCTTTGTGCCTTTGTATAGGCAAAATATCTTATTTTCAGCTGAGTACTACACTTAAGGTGTTTAAAGAGCCTGTGTGTAATGGATCAAAGAGCTAGTATAAATTTTGACAATTGAATTCCCCACGTTTTATGTCAAAATTTCACTTTGTAGTAAAAATTTGATCCATTATACACAGGCTCTAAGAAAAGGAATTCATTACCACATTACTATTCACCATATATATGTCAGACATGTGAAAGAAGAAGATATACTATGTATACGTTACGTGTATCAACGTTTGCATGTATTATTTTAATCCCAATTCATAATTTCAACGTTTATACGCTACTCCCATTTTAGTCCTAAATTCGGTTTTAACTCAGATTATTTTTCACATATTTATCAAATTCTAACCTGTAAATTTGAACGTAAAAATATAAATTTATGTTTTGTGACTGTTTTATGACAAAACTAAAAATATCTGAAATAAAATACACTGTGAATTGCACAGCAAATTAGATAATTAACTATGTATAATTAGTTAATATTTAATTTATTTGATTAATTTAATTAATTTTATTTATATTTATCACTATTTTATTGATTAAAAAAATTTTATTAATTTTAATAATTTAATTAATTTTATTCATATTTATCACTATTTTATTGATTTAATAAATTTTAATAATTTAATTAATTTTATTTATTTAATTAATTTAATTAATTTTATTTATATTTATCACTAATTACCAATTTAAATAATAATTAATTAATATTTTATTAATATTTAATACCAATAACCTAAAATGTAAACAAACTTTATAACCTCTAAAATGAAAAATACATCTATTGGATACTAGAATAGCTAAAAACCTGCTGTGGTGAATTTTAGTGGTGAAATATATCAACTACGCCCAACTACGCTTGCTTTCTACACCTGAATATGAATAGGGGTAGTTGAGTGTAGATGAGAGTAGATTCATCTACGCCTGAAATCCCAAAGGAACGCAGCTATTTTAAATTAAACAATGAACATAACATAGGTATTACATATCATAATCATACCGAGTAAGAAAACAAAATAAAAGAGCCCAGTTCATGATAGCGTAAATAATGTAAATATTAAATTAGATAGATTAGAATTAAATTATTAAATTTATTATTTTCTGAATACGTTTCACATCGCAACGTTTCATTTATAAATTTAAATCCGTTAATGACCTTAAAATAAAACAAAAACTGTCGCTAACTTCATAATGTAAAATTGACGAGTTGTCAAAATTTCTTCGATTCTTTAGTATCTTTTTCTTGAGAATTTAAGATTTTTTTATGATTTTAAGAAGTTTCTTTAAATAAGATATAAAATAAATACATAATAAACGAACGTGTAAGTTAAAGTAAATTTTTCAGTAAAAAAATATTTTTTGTGCAATAATAATAAAATTGTTACAGGATACTAATTGGAAAATAGGAAAAATCAAATATTTTTATAATCCGGCGTCGTCAACAAATACTCCTACAATTTAGGTTGCGGCGGCCATCAGAATTCAGAATAATTCAACCAATACAATTTTAACCGTATTTGTACAAATAAAATCTAAAAAAAAAAAAAAAAACATTCCTATATATTAAAAAACTGGCTTCTGTCAATTATTCACTACACTACTGACTCTAGCGTAGCGATTAGGGAGCCACGTCAACCACATCCACATTTCATTTTATTTCCTCATAATTTATCATTTTTGCCTTGATCAATTACAAGTTTTAGAATAAAATATTTAAATGGTAATTTAAAAGTTTAATAATTAAAATTTCATTTTTAATTGATTCTCTTTAAGGAAATTCATTGAAAGTTTCAACAACAAAAAAAAGGAAAAAATTACACTATTTTTAATTTACTTTAACTTGAAACAATTGATTGATTGTACTTGTAGTATTTTAAAGAAAAGAACATCTTTTTTTATCAACAAAAACCACACTAAAAAAACAAAAGTAGTAAGAGAAGAGGATTAAACAATAAAGAGAAAATAAAGAAAGCAACAACAACAACAGAAAAAGTAAAAATGAATATATTTCGATTGGCTGGTGATTTATCGCATTTACTTGCAATCTTAATTTTATTAATAAAAATTTGGAAAACAAGATCATGTGCTGGTATATCTGGTAAATCACAAATATTATTTGCAATCGTATATTTATCAAGATATTTGGATTTATTTACAACATATATTAGTTTATATAATACAATAATGAAAATTGTATTTATTGGTGCATCTGGTGCAACAATATATTTAATGTATGCTAAATTTAAAGCAACATATGATCATAATCATGATTCATTTCGTATTGAATTTTTATTATTACCATGTGGTTTATTATCATTTGCTATAAATCATGAATTCACTGTTATGGAAATATTATGGACATTTTCAATTTATTTAGAATCAGTTGCAATATTACCACAATTATTTATGGTTAGTAAAACTGGTGAAGCTGAATCAATAACAAGTCATTATTTATTTGCATTGGGTTCATATCGTGCATTATATTTATTAAATTGGGTTTATCGTTATATTGTTGAATCACATTATGATTTAATAGCAATATTTGCTGGTATTGTACAAACAATATTATATTGTGATTTCTTTTATTTGTATATTACAAAAGTTTTAAAAGGTAAAAAATTACAATTACCAGCATAAGATTATTATTATATATACATCCATGAATTGTTTTTTTTTTTTCCTTTCTTTTTTGTTTTTTAAATAATTTTTATTCTTTTCTATCTTAAAAAAATTTAATAACTTTTTTTTTTTGTCTATTTTTCATAATTATTTTCATATTTGTCTTTTATTTTTATTTTTTTTTTTTGAAGAACAAAAACGAGTCTATAACGTTAAAAATATTAAATATGTAATTAAAACAACAAAAATATTGTATTTTCAAATTATTATTATTTTTTTTTCTAGGATTTAGAAATATTTAAAAAAGTAAATAAAAATAATTGATTATGAGAAAAAAAAGTAAAAGAAAAAATAAGATTTGTACTTCATATATAAAAAAAAAACCTTATTTTAGAAATTTAGTTTTAATATATATAAAATCATTAATTAAATTTAAAAAGAAGATAATACATATGTAATTATCTACAATTTTCTCTCAATAATAATTTCTTAAATATTATCTATTATCTTTGCTGTTCATATAACAAAAAAAAAAGAATAAAATTAAGTCCAAATTCGATTTGATACGATTGTTTTTTTTCAAACAATGTTATAATAAGAAATTTAAAGGAAAGAAGAAAAGTAAATTAATTGCTTGTAAGTAAGGAAAGTCAATAAAAGATTGCTAAAAAGGAATTTTTTTTTCTTGGTAGTGTATAAAAAAAACAGTCTTTAATTTAAAAAGAGAAAAAAAAAATTATAAGTAAATAATTAAGAAATAGGAAAGAATATTAAGTATATTATATAAACGAAAATAAAAAAGAAACAATTGACTTTTTTTTTAAAAGAAAAAAAGAAAGAATTATCTACTAATATGATAATATTTTTATTATTATAGTTAGCAGAATTTAAAAAAAAAAAGAAAAAAATTAAACACAGCTGAAAGTTTTGTTTAAATCACAAATATTCAAAGTAATGTTAGAAAATATTTAGTGGATGAGGCTGGTAGCATGTAAAACCTATATTTTAATTAGATTTTCACTTTCTTATGACTGGATTTAAATTTAATATGAAAAAAAAAAAGTTATATAGTGCCAATCTTAGAATTTTTTAAATAAATAATCATTAAATTATCGTCAATTTAAGAAATTTGTAAACACATAAAGGTGGTGTTAATGAATAATTTAAAAAAAAATAAAAAAAATGGTCAGCCACTGGTAGTACCTATGTAACTTTTTTAAAACTAAATTTAAATTCAATCATGAAAAAGCTTAAAAATAAATTATATGCTGCCAGTGGCAGAAAAAATTACTGATTACAATCAAACTTAATAATATATTATATACATAAAAAAAAAATTCTTTAATTCAAATAATTTTCATTTTAAGTGCAAATGTTTATTATTAATTTATGTATGTATTTCAATTTCGCCAATTGACGATTATTTGATGTGTTCACAATTAGGTATAGATAGAAGGTATAAATTTGTATAAGAAATACAAATTTAATCCGAAAATTTATAAATTTTATAATAAGAACAATCACAAATTTTTTTATTTTTTATTTTTTGAGACAAAAATTACAATCTAACGAAATCATATGTAAAATTAATTAATGGAATTCTGTGGAAATAAAACTACAGTATTTCCAAGAAGTTTTATAATTAAATAGTATAACATAAAAACAGTTAATAGCTAATTCAATTTAACTCTTTCATTTCTTCTTTTCATAGTTGCACAATAAGATGCACATATAATTATTTAAATAAGTATAAGTGTTATTTTTTTTTCGTCTCATTTTATCAATTTATGAAAAATTCAAAAACAAGAAAACTTATTTTGTGAAATTTCAAATTAAATAAGAATTGCATGTTACTAATTTGGAAAAGAAGAAAAAAAAATCTCATAAAATAAAAATACATAAATTCATTTTATTTTCTATAATGCTTTTTTAAATTAAAATTATCTAAAATTAATGAAAATTATATTTAGAAACAGACAAGAAAAAAAAATTATTTAAATCATAAAAAAGTAAATTTGAGAATATTAAAAAAAAATAATAATAAAATAATAAAAAAGCCAAAGTCGATTTGAATAAATAACAGTGCATAAAATTTTTGTGTAATAAATTGAAAGATCAGTTACTGATCGACAAATAAATTTGTAAAAAAAAAAATAATATAAAAAGTATTTTCAATCATATTTTTTTCTGTTCAAGTTTTAGTGCCTGTAAATAATTGAGTAATTTTCATTTTATATCTCTGTTGGCGTGCTTTAATTGTAATTTATTGGTGATTTATAAAAGCTTTTTTTTTCTTTTTTGAATTAAAAAAGTGTACTCTTACTGTATGTGGGTAATTCCATTGTAACGATAGTGACACTGTAGTCTGTAATTTGTATTGTGGTATTTTTTCTCTAATTTGAGGTGAAGGTCACTTTACTGTTCACCAACTCCCCTCTCCTTGCTAGAGGTCAAATGCGGGTTCACTCTTGTCAGCCTTGTAATTTGAAATAAGGAAACACCTGACACCAATTATGGTGATGTTCGTCCAACTGTTGAAAAGTAGATGTTAAATCTTCTTCGGATCGGATACCGATCATGGTGTTACCTTGCAGCTTCATACTGCACAAATCACTACTTTACAAAGATTTGTTTTTAAAACTCATAGCCGTTATCTGTAATACCTGGTAATTTGTTTTTTAATTCTTCTTCACATGTAAAACGGAAATATTACAGCCATGCCTATATATTTTTGCGTTTCTCTTAGTGACTTACAAAACAGGGGCCTTACCATGAAAATCGATTTCGTTCGATAATTTACGATAGTGAAGTTACGAACGAATAGGAAAATGCTACTATGATAAACGATAGTCGTTTCAATTTCGAAGTTCCATTTTTGTACCAAATTTAAATTAAGTTTTGTTTATTTTCAATTTATAGACGTTTTAACCGTGATAAAAACAACGCTATAAAATGAGTAGACGTAGAAATTACGAAAATTGTGTTTCTTTTTCGATATCGTTTCTTATAGTAAGGTTCGTTCGTTAATTTTAACGACTTCGTAAGTGATAGTAGAAATAACAGAAACAAACGCCTGTGTTACGAACGAAATCGATTTTCATGGTAAGGCTCCAGACTAAAAATTATATCTGAAATTTATTGATAACGCAAGGGACATGAACACATGAAATTTAATTACAGCTAAAAATTACAATAGAAATTTATTTATTGAATACATTTATTCACATAATGGTCATAGTTTATTCACAAAGATTCAAATAAAAATATTTTCCCGAATAATATTTTAAGTTTGGTTATTAATTAATTTAAGCTACGATTCAATTTTGAGAAAAAATTTGAAAAACACATTTACTTACACACATTAATAAATCCCACATTTTCTAAATTTGACAAAATTTTATCTATTTAAAAAGAAAATTCAGTATGTAGTTATATAAATTTAAAAGAAATATTAATTATATTTTCTTCACATTCTACACACTTCATATTTTTTTCTTTTTTTGTATTTTTATTTATGAAATTAATAAAATTTAAATAAATATAAAGGATAACTTAATAGCGAAAATGCTACAAATTAAAATTTCCTGTTTGATTTGCTTGATAATACAATAAAGAATCATCAGTTGAATGTGATCTTAAAATATCAGATACCACATCAGTTGATTGATTTTCTAAAATTAAGAAAGAAAAAAAAAAAAAAATTATTAATTATTTTTATTTATTTTTGAAAAACCCACTAAAATCATTTGAAGATGAATCTTCAAAATAAATTGGTTCAGTATAAACAAGATTTCTGTCTGATTTTGTTGACTAGAAAAAGAAAAAAATTAAAGACAGTTAAATCTCTGTGAATATTTTTTTTTTTATGCATACAAATAATTTATATATCATTACCTCTCTGTATTTATGTAAATATATTTTTAATGGTTCAACATAATTATCAAAACCTAATGTAGCCATTGCATATAATATATCATCACCATTAACTGTTTTACGATTTTCACTTGAACTACGATCTATAGCTTCTGATGTTATAAATGATATAAATTCTGAGACACATTCTTGTATACATTCTCTTGCATCTTTTGCTATTTTACCATTTTCTGGTATTGCTTTTTTCATTATTTTAACAATATTACAAATTGGTAAAAAACGATCTTGTTCTCTTAATAGGCCACTTTTTAAATTATAATCTGTACTTGAATCATCTACAAAATTATTATACATATTATTAAATTTTTTCAATATAAGAAAAAGAAAATTTATGTGGAAAAAAATATATGAAATTTAAATTATTACCTGAGATTTCACCTTCATCTGGCACTAAATAGCTTTCATTGAATATAGAATGAGCAATATCGTTATTCATGTTTATTTATTTAGTCTTTAATTAATTTGATTGTTCAGCAAAATTTTTAAAAATTATTAAAGAAAATACAAAAATCGCTGAGAAACTTTAATCAAATCTCAAAAACAATCAAAGGAAGGAGGCCTTCGATCAAATCACCATGGTATTTATGACGTTTAACTGAAGTTATACTATTTTTACACGATTTATAATACTAAATTAGATCCAGTTTTCAATCCGAATCAACAAGTTTAATAGGATTGTAATTGATCCAAGTGTTTATCCTGGGAGTCTTGAACTGTTGTAGAACATTTATGCCATGCCTTGAACTTGAGGTCCACTTTCCTCTTAAAAACAGGTGATTCCTTTTTCTGACGAAAAAAGTATAAAATGGAAAGGAATTTTGACAATTAACATCTGCATTATAATGGAAATTGTTGTTTTAAATTTACTTACTGCTTTCGATTTTTCTTCTATATATAACTCTTGAGAGTCACCCTTTAGATCTCTCACGTCTTCATAAAAAATTAAGAAAATTAATTGTATTTTCTTGTGAATAAAATAAAAATTTTGAATCTTAGATCGTTTAATTATTACGAAGTTTCAAATTTTGTTTGTATATAATCCATAGAAAAACTTTATGTTTTAGCCAAAATAAATTATCAATTTCTACACCAATTTGATTTTATTATTGAAATTTATATGTTCTAAGCGAATTTATTATAATTTATTATTTATTTTGATTATTTTTTTCGTGTAGCGAATTTTTGCCTTCAAAACGGAATCCATTTCATAATACCGGATAACGTCTTGAAAGAGAATTGAATGCACAAATTAGAAAAGTTGATTTTTTCGAATATTCGTTCATTAAAACATGAAAATATTATTGAAGAAGGTTCAGAATTGAATTAAATAAATTTTACAGGTTGATTTTATGCACATTTCAATGGAAAATTAATAAAAAATCGAAAATTTCTAAAATTTCAGAATTTCCTTCATTTGGATTTTGTACCATAGGTTTTTTAATTTCCTAGAGTGGAAAAGTAGAGTATATTAGCAGCACTTTTTGTAGTTGATTTTTTAATTTGATTTTAATTTTGGTATGGCACTGCCTAATCTTGATCGGTGGACGTTGTCCGGCTTGAATTTGACACTTTGACAGCATTCTTACTTTTTAGAGCATTTTTCATGCAAATGAAAAATCAAACGCATGTAGTGTTTTTTTTGTCGTGTAATTTTTTTGTGGCAATTTGTGGTTATTTCAATTAAAAACGTTTTTAAAAGAAAAATAAGAACAACAAAAAAGTTTATACATATTCCATTAATGTGGACTTGGGACAGGACTTATATACAATGGATTCGAAATATTCTCTAATTAATAAACCGACATCATCAAGTCCCCGTGAAAATGGTAATCTGAATGGATTTCCAGTTAAACGTAAATTTGTAAACAATAACAATAATAATGGCAACAATTCCAATAATGGTAATGAAAAATCACCAAAGAAATCTAAAAATCATGAGAATAAAGTGAATAATAATGAAAAATCATCACAAAATCACAATGATTCAAATGGTAATAGTTCAGGTGGTGGTAGTGGCAATTCAAAACAAGATATTCAACAGCAAAGACAACGTTTACCAATTTATCCTTGCAAGCAAAGGTAATTATTAAAAAAAGAATAAATTAAGTGAAATATGTATATCAAAATTAGTTTTATGTTTGATTTTTCAGATTTATTCATGAAATTCGAAAATCTGAAACAGTACTTTTAATGGGTGAAACTGGATCTGGTAAAACAACACAAATACCACAATTTTTATATGATGCTGGTTATGGTGATCGTGGAATAATTGCAATAACACAACCACGTCGTGTTGCTGCAATAACATTAGCTAAACGTGTATCACAAGAAATGTCATGTAAATTAGGTGAATTAGTTGGTTTTACAGTACGTTTTGAAGATTGTACAACAAAATCAACACGTATACGTTTTATAACTGATGGATCATTATTACGTGAAGCAATTACAGATCGTTTATTAAGAAATTATAGTGTTATTGTATTAGATGAAGTACATGAACGTTCAATTAATACAGATGTATTATTTGGTATTGTTAAGGATGCACAAAAACAAAGGAAATTACGTAATATGCCACAATTAAAAATTGTTGTTATGTCAGCAACAATGGATATAGATCATTTTAGTAAATATTTTGGTGTACAAGGAATGTATTTAGAAGGTCGTACATATCCTGTTCGTGTAATGCATACAAAAGAACAACAAAATGATTATTTACATGCATGTTTGGTTACATTATTTGAAATACATCGTGAAGCACCAGCAAAGTATGTGACAAATTTCTTTTTTGTTCAAAATAATTAATAAATTTAATGTTATACTCAATAAAAATCCTTTCAAGGGATTTAAAATAGCTAACATAATATTTTTCCTTTTTGTTTTTGTTTCAAGTCAAGACATATTAGTTTTTCTAACGGGTCAAGAAGAAATTGAATCGATGGCACAACAAGCACGACAAGTAGTTAAAGTGAGTAATATTTGAAATATCTGAATCGAGGAATTTTAGTATCAATTAATATTTAATCCATATTATTTTGAATTTTTTTTTTTTTTTCATTAGTATAATGATCTAAATGCTCCAACATTACGCATTTTTCCACTTTATTCACAATTACCGCAAAACAAACAATTGGAATGTTTTAATCATATGCCACCAAATACTCGAAAAGTTATAATATCAACAAATATTGCTGAAACATCAATTACAATACCTGGAATACGTTATGTTATTGATAGTGGTTTTGTAAAAAGACGTATTTATGATCCAGTTAGTGGTATTGATTCATTAAAAATTGTACGAATATCACAAGCTCAAAGTTGGCAACGTTGTGGTCGTGCTGGACGTGAAACTGACGGTTTCTGTTATCGTATGTATACACAAAAGGAAATGGAAACATTTGAAAAAATGCCAAAACCAGAAATTTTAAGAAGCAATATGTCATCAGTGGTAATTATTATTTTTAATTTAATAAAAAAAATTATTTTTAATAATTTGAAAATTATATTAAACAAAAATTTTTTTTCCAGGTTCTTCAATTATTGGCACTTGGTATTGATTGTCGAACATTTGATTTTTTAGATAAACCATCACCAGAATCAATTGATATTGCATATAAACAATTATATCAATTAGGTGCAATAAAATCATTACAAAATCCCGAATTAACAGATATTGGTAAAAAAATGTCAAAATTTCCATTAGATCCACGTTATAGTAAATTATTATTAACTTCAACAAAATTTAATTGTATTAATGAAATGTTAAGTATTGTTGCAATATTATCTGGTGAAAATATTTTTATACAAACAACAGATAAACGTGAACAAGCTGCATTAGTACATGCAAAATTTGAATCAAAATATGGTGATCATATAACATTATTAAATGTTTATGAAGCATTTAGTAATACAGAAAAAATTAAAGTAAGTTTTTATAGTGATTTTCGTTATTTTTTAAATTTTAAATTATTTATTATTTTTCTTTTTTCTAATTTATCAGCTTTGGTGTCATGAAAATTTCCTAAATGTTCGTAATTTATTATATGCAAAAGATGTTAGAAATCAATTACAAGAAATTTGTGAAAGATGTGGTATAACAGTGAATTCATCAAATGGAAATAATAATAACAGTAATAAAAATGATAATAATGGTATACAAGGAACACCTACAACAACAATAACTAATACAAATTCTTCAAATAATTATGAACAAATTAGAAAATGCCTTTTATCTGGCCTTTATAATAATATTGCTGAATATCAACAAAAAGATAAATTCTATCTTATAATATCAAATCGTCAAAAAGCTAAAATTCATCCATCAAGCGTATTAAATGGTAAAACAAAACCAAAATTATTATTATTTAATGAAGTTGTATCGACTGAAAAAACATATTTACGTATTGTTACTGAAATTGAACATGAATGGATAAATGAAATTATACCAAATTATCCATATATGAGTCGTATTAGAGGTTTAAATTCATGATTTTATATTATAATTTTGGTACAGTTTAAGTTTTATTTAAGTAGATTTTAAGCATACATATTTTAAGTATATTTATAAGTTGAATTAAATAAATTTAAAAGAAAAAAATCAAATTTTTCTTTTTTAAAAAACAATGTTGATTTTTTGGGTTTTTTCTTTTAAAAAAAAAAAAAATCTTTAATAGAATTTTTAATTATTTAAAAATAAGTTTAAGAAAAAATAAAAAGCAGAAAAATTCTAAAATTCATTATATGGACTATATAAAAATTATGTATGTAATCTTGTGAATAAATAAATAAAGGTAAACCTAATTAATTTAAGAATTGTTTTTTTCTTTTTGTGAAAAAATGGGTTATCAGTTTAAACATTCAATCTCATCCTCCGCTAACGTTTGATCTACAGACGGAAGAACTCCTTTCAGACCAACTTTTATTTTATCGATCTCCAAGCCCAAATTTGATTTCTAATGTCTAATTTTGAAACCTGAGCCAACTTCACTTATGGATAAGGTTCGTATAGCGGAGGCGATGGTTCATACTTAAGACTGCATGCTCAGAAGAAAAACTTGATACGTAATTTACAGTAATCAGTTTTATAATCATAAAGTTTAATGTTACCAATATTGAATTCAATTGCATTTTTGTGCTGCACTGAACATACTTATATGTATATATATATAACATATCTTATTTTATCACACATACAACCTACATACATATATTAATTTTTTTTTAAATTAACTGTAAATTAAAAAACAAAACAGTGAAAAAATGTTCTGGGTTTTCAGTTACACTCTTTAGAATTCAGTAAAATATTTAAACGGAAGCTTCCTCATAGAAATACTGAAATAATAATACAATTAACAAGTATGACTAAAAAAAAGAAATTTAATATCATTTTTTATTGTTTCTTTAAATAATTTTTTTTTAAAAAACATTTTTCTTTATATTTTAATACGCCAATGAATTTCACACATCTTATAAGATGAGAGAGCATATAAGCGCATTGAATTTTTAACAAGGAATTTATTAGTTCCGTTGTTGATTTTTTAATTACATTACAGGTACATAATACACATATGTATGTATGTACATATATGATTCTTTTGAAGAGAGAGGAAAAAAAAACTCGGACAATATTATTATATATCGCCCATTCCACGCGGGATGTTACATCAAACCAAACCTATATAACAATTTTTTTTTCAATTTTTTTAAAATAAATATTGTAAATAGGTTCACCAGGTATATATTTCACTACTGTACGTTTGTTTTGTTACTAAACCTTTTTTTCAAAAAAAAAATCAGGTACATAAACATAACATACACATAACACCGACTAAAGTCGGTAGTTTTTCGGGGACTATTTTTGAGCTGAAATAACTAGTTACAATGTGCATTATCAAAAAGAAATAAAAATAAACTATTTTAAAAAAATTAATTTCAGTGTTTAATTTTATCATTTTCTTCTTTTTTCATTAAAAAGGTCCGTCATACGACCTAGCAAACATATTTTGTTATATCTTGGCTTGGGCGACTTTGAGAAATAACAAACTTCTGTCATACTTAGTTTGCTAAAAGTACCACCTAAAAATTTACCACGAAACAGGAGGTGTGAAGTTATATGGTGATTGGTTGGTTGACGTGGCGGCCCTCGAAATCTTTCGAAAGACCCAATTAACACTAAAAGTGCCGTTTTGATACCACACCTCGCGTAACCTTGGGTAATGACGTTTATAATACCGGTAGATCACTAATAGCCATCCTGTTCCATTCAGGAATCGTATAATGTATCTTACCGTAACTTTTGCTATTTCCTCAAGGTCTCTGAAGAAGAAGCTCCCCATTGTCTGGAACCTTGCTCTGGCAAGTGCCGGACAGTTGCAGAGGTAGTGAGTAAGGGTTTCTCTCTTATTGTCTTCCCTGCAACTGCAACAGTTTGTATTGAAGGGGATACCCATTTTTTCCCTGTGAAGTGAAGTTATATACTTTAAAGAAAAATAATGTTGAATTTATGGCAGTAAAAACGAATATCATTTCATGTCCCGTCCGTCATAGTCACTTATCGGCCTTATCGCCTTATAAAACTAAAACAAGAATTCTTGAAAAACATCTTCCTTTTCGGTTTGGTAGGTTTTTGGGTGGATCATTATTATTTATATTTAACTGGACTGGAATATATTTGAACTATATGAAGGTAAAAAAGAAAAAAGATTCAAAAAAATTTTCTTCAATGTCCCGTCCGTCATGCATGGAATGGGCGATATACAAGGAATCATGTGTAATATATATCATCAGTATTATATAAAATGAAATCTTCTTTCTATTTATTACCATCAAAATGTCATTTACCCTTAATGAAAGAAAATTTATGTATTAATATTTTTATTAAATTGACAAACATGAAAAATTTTTAAATTATAAACAGAATAATATAATTATTCTGTCTTAGAAATAGAAAAAGGGAAAATAAATCATGTATTTGATAGGAATAATGAAAGGAATATAGGTAATTTTTTTCTTCTTGAAAGATTTAGAATACCGTTAAAAATATGAAGCCCATATATGTATATATATATAAATATATTTTTTTTTTCAAATCTTTCAATTACTTTCCATTTTTAATTATTTTCAATTATTTCATCAATTTTTCTTGATGATACTTCTTTCTTTCATTTTTAAAATTGAATATTATTTATGTTCAAATGTTTTGAGTAACCACTTAAATTGATTTTGTGTTATTGAAAAAAAGAAAAACATCTAAACCATTCAATCTTTTTATTTTATTTTTAACTTTTTGTACTTTTTTTTTAACAAGATAATTATTTTCAATTATCATATTAAAGAAATGAATAAATTCTCTTCTTTCATTGAAGATTTTTTCAAGTAGGTATAATAATTTCATGATTTATGTTTATTCAGAATCTATTATTTTTTTTTTCTTTTTTTAAGTGAAAAATATAAATTATCTAGTAAATTTTTGAAGCGATCTTGTTAAAAATGTTATTTTGTTCAGATTTAAAAATAATATACAATTTTATTATTTTTTTTAAACTGTATAATTATTCATCATCAATTCATCAACAACAATAAATTTTGAAAGTTTTTGCAAAGAATTTATTAATTTTTTTTGAAGACTTTGAGAACGGTTTATCATTTTCAACGTGTATGTATATATGTATATATAATTTTTTGCAAAATTCCTATGTAATAAAGTATTTTTTTTCTTTCTTTTTTATATTCTGTTAATTTAATTCAGTGTTTATTAGGTGTTGCACATCACGTAAATCTAATAATAAAAAATATTTTATTGGAATAAATATTTTAAAAACTTTTTACCAGTATTTTCTATACTTTCACAACTTTTATAACTTTCAATTTAGAACTGTGTAAAATTTCTAATCAAAAATAAATCGATCATGAAGTCATTAGTACACTTTTTTTTAAAAAAAAAAAAATCGTTTGAATTAGTTTTTCCGTATTGAAAATTTCTAACTAAAAAATTTTTATATTATAAACATAGTGTTTTATTTTTACTTTTTCAAAGAAGTTTATCATGATGTAGCTATTGAACCTCTGACATATTTGAACAATTTTTTTTTATTTCAGAAATTATTTAAAGTTTTAGAGTTTAGATTGCAGGTTGTATATGCGAACTAATCTGTTTTGGAATGTTACTAAAATGACATAGGCTTTGTATTTTGTTTTAGAACCACCATGTACTGCTTTTTAATTGAGCAAAAAAAAAAAAACAGAAAATATATTTGTTCTTGTTTCTATAAAAATTTATCAAATATATTGGTATTAAATTCATACATCTATTTCCAAATAAATGTACATGTACATGTACTTACTATATCTAGAATTTTATATTAAAATTTAATTTTTCACTATATAAACATAAATACCAAGGAATAAAAGAATAAGGAATTATTAAATATCTGAAAACGTAAAACAAGAGAGAAAAAAAGTGTACAATATCAAAATAGTAATAAAGTAATACAAATTAAATAAAATCACTGTTAATAAATCATAAATGAAAATAAATAATGCACCTGATTTATTATGGTCTATTATTGAGTATTCTTTTCTATAATCTAAACAAATCAGTTCTATAATAATATCATAATACAATATGCATTTTTATTCAAATAATAATCATCATTATTACATCATTTAACATTACCATATGTACAACAATAATGTACATACATATGTACATTGTACATACGAGTATGTACATCACAACAATCCAAAGCGTTCTGCATAAATCTAGAAAAAAAAAAAGAATAAAAGAAAATGCAATAAAAACGTTCCATACTAAATTTGCAGGTCTACGATCGAATGTGATATACTATTACTCATTTTCTTTAAAAAAGATTTAAAAGAAGAAAAAAAAAAGAAAAAGTACCGGTAAAATTACAGAAAATACACTTGATACTGATGATGTTTTTCTTACATGTACATTTGAAGAATTATTGTTGTATTTTATTTTTTTTTTCTTTTATACACATTTTCTTTTTCTACTTCACCGCACTTTTTTTTTCCACTATAAAATATTGTATAAGTTACCTTTTTACAGGTGAATATTGTATAATGATTAAACATTCTGTTGCCGGTTATCGTTCAGTTCAGTTTAGTGTGCACGTACTTACATATTAGTTTATATAGAAAAATTTCATTTAAAAAAAAAAAAAATTATTATGTCCTAAGGAAACAAGATTTAATAAAATATTACTATTTTCGAGCTAAAAAATAAATTTATATACTTTTTTTCTTTCAAGTTTAAAAGTTTAATTATTTAGTTTTTTTTTTCTGATCAGAAGGAATATCAGAATATCGAATGCAAAATTTGGAAGAAAAAAAAAGTGATTGATTGCAACAGTTTGAAATAAGGAAATTTTAAATTTTTATTTTTTTTCGTATACATATATTTGTGTTCCAATATTCACAACGACAAAAAAAAAATTTTGCTTGTGATTTCTGAAAAAGAAAACAAAAGATTTAAGCAAGAAACTTCATTATTTCATCTTACTTTTTCATATGATTTATTTTTTGTAATTAAAAGTTAATAAAATTCAGAATTTAAAGAATAAAAAGTATAACATGTGGCACATAAAAATTGAAATGAATTTAATATTAAAGTGATTAAAAGTGGAAGTATCTTAATTCTGTGAGTAACGCAAAGCAAATTAAATACTAAGGATAAAAAATTTTTAAAGGGTTAAATTTTTTTAATTTAAAAAAGAAAGCGAAAAAATAAAAAAAAAAGTCTTCGAGAAAATTTCAAAATAAAAAAAAAACCAATTATGGAATTGGATTACACAGAAAATAAATTAAAGTACAAAAAACAATGTTGTTATATCATCAAAAATATTATTCCCACTGGAATTATATTTTTATTAACGGTAAGTTTGGTGTTAAAAAAAAAATTAAACCTCTTTTGCAACAATTTAAATTAATATAATAAAACAAATTATATTAAAAAGAGAAATGAAAAAATAAATAAATTACATATGAAATGTTCTTGTAAGTAAGTATATTCCATCAAATATGGTATACATGTTTTGTTCTTTGTGAAGTGTGTTTATTATTATTTTGGCACGTAAAAGAATAAAGCGAACAAAAATAATAAGCCAAAATAAAAAATGAATCCAACAGACAAACAAAAAACAAGAAAAATATTTTGAAATAAATCACAGAAAATCATATAAGCATTAGACTGCATATTTTCCGCTTGGTTACCTTTCTTATTTTTATTTTTTCCAAAAAAAAAAAAAAGAAGAGAAAAATCGTGTTTTTTTTCTCCTAATTTTCCAAATGAATATCTTATTTTAATGAGATTATACATATGCGCTTATAGGTATAATTATTTTATGCTACAATAAGTTTATTTGTAAAAAAACAAGGCATATTATACAATATTTAAAAAAAAAAATGGTATAAGAATCATGTACACACATTTTCCATGTCAATTTTCTTACAATTTTTACACGATTATTGTTTTTTTTTCTCCTTTAACTTTTGTTTGAATCAAAAACGGTTAAAAAAAGATATTATACAATGATACCTTTGGCACCACATATTGTGCAGGTATGTATAAATTTATGTACCATATATAGATACTCAAAAACTTGATCTAATATAGATGAAGTTGATTTAAATTGAGGCAAATCACAAGAAAATTTGAAAAATAAGCACAAAAAAAAAAAATGTAAAAAGAAATTCACTTAACTGGGTCACCAAAATAATTTTCATCGTTACACTCATCATACAAAAAATTAAAAGGAAAAAAAAAATTATTGAGAACGAAACTAATACAAATAAGGAAAGAAATTATACCCACTTACTTTTTTTTTTTCTAGAAATTTTGATTATTTACAATTACTTTCTTGCATTGAAAAAAATGGGAGAAAATTGTTTTTGTATATAATTGAATTAAGTTAATGTTTATTATTTTTTTTGTTGTTTTTGTTGCTTGTTTTAAAAATCATGTGATATGTGTGACATATCGAACATTTTTTTCTTGACCTATAAAATTTTTTTTTTTTTTCTTAAATTTTTTTTCTTTGGAATATTTTTTTTATTAATTAATTTTTGAACTATAATTTTTAGACTTAAAAAAGTTATCTGGTTGAGGTTGTTTTTGTTTGATTTTACAAGATTCTGAACCCTTTCTTTTTTTTTATTCAATAATTTTAAAAATTCAGAAGATAACAGTCAAAAATCTTCAATCTTCAATAGGTAATGAAGAACTTAGTATATGTTGCAGGACAATTTTTTTTTATCTATATATTTCTATTTTATCTGTATATACTCGTATATGCTAAAAAAGTATATTTTTCTTTATTTTTTTTTTCTGTTTGTGGTAAAACGTTAAACAACGATAAAATTTCCAGAAATTTATGTAATTAATTTATTTTATCCATGAAGAAAAAAATAAAGGACATCTCTTCTTATATGTTTCATAATTTGTCTCAAGATCGTTTCGAATTGAAATGAATTCGAGCCGTTGCTACTGAACATTGAGTTTTTTTCTTTTATAACATACGAGTAGTACGAGGTAATTCGAAACTTTATAAAATTAAATATTAATTGTTACCTCCTTAAATAAAATTTTCAACCAAATCCATGATTTAACTGATATTTGTTGAAAAAAAATTAGATTTGTTTAATCAAATTTAGAAAAGCCTTTCAAATTCGATTAAAATATTGGCCTCAATAGATATGAATTTCTTGAATTGTTTTCACTCATATTTTTTTTTTTATAATCAGGATAATAGGACATTATAATTGTGCCACTGTGATTATTGGAAAAAAATTCTTCTAAAATGTCCGTCATGAATGATCAAACTTATAATTTAACATTGTACTATTCCCATTATTTAAAAAATTTAACATGGTTTTCAAAATTAACAATTTTTATTACATTTCGAGTTGCTACATTAATTCATTTTTTTTCTTCTTCTTCTTCTTCTTCTTAGTATAAATCATCTTATGGACATTTATTGTTTTCTTTATGAATTTTCTTATTTTATTTGCAGAAAATTGATTAATCAATTGGAAGGTAAATAAATATTGTAAAAAAAAATAATAATAAAATGTTGTAGTATTTTTTTTCTTTCTTTTTTCTTTTTATAACTGTACTGTAAATTAAGTGTTTATTGTTTGTAATACATGATCAAAAAACCATTATGAAATTCTGTTATTCATTGTTGCACTTTATATCGGTTTGTCGTGAATAAAGACAAGATAGTTACATTAAAAAAAAAAAAAAACAATAAAAAGAAAGGAAAGTTGAATATGTAATATAAATAATAGTACATATACTATGTAGTACTATAGTGTATACATATATACCAAAATCTTCTGGTCATTTGGGTTACTAGGGTTCTTATTACATTAATTATCTTTTTTGTTACATTACATATTAATTTTGTATAAATGTATTTTTAAAATGCTACTTGTTGTGAATCCTATTATATAATTTGAAATATGTATTGGATGATTGATTTTATTTTTGTATTGAAATCTTTTGATTATAGATTATAAAATGATTTATAGATACTCATGTCTTCTTTCAACATTTTCGATTATCGACAAAAATCGTTCTCAAACTTCTAAGATCAAACGAATGAACTTATACATAGTTACAGAATGTGTGTATGGGAATGGTCGAAAGTAACCGACATTATAAATTGATCAAGAAGATGAATTGTGTGTTACGGATGTTACGATGGCTTTGGAATTTTTTCTCTTTCGGAAGAAAAAAGGATATTTAGTTTTACTGAAGAACTCTTTAAGGAAGAAATTTGATGAATTTTCAAGAACAAGTCCCGAAACGATTTCATTTAAAATAAATCTCAAAGACACATTTATCTATGATAGCTTTGTTTTAGTATGTTAAAGATATTCTTTGAAAGTTTCAAATTAAAAATGACCTCGTACAGATATTAAAATATGAGAAAGATTTAAAGTATATGAGATGAAATTTTGAATTAATTAGTAAGTCATTGCCTCAAAAATAACGATCTTTCAGTTAGCAAGTCCTTCAATTCAAGAGTTATTATGATTGATAAACAGGGTTTTCACAATTAAAAATACGAGTGTAGATATACATATTATAAATTAAAAAAATATATACCTACATAATTGGATAAATTAAGAAATTATATCACGTTCGTGCACGAAAAGTTGAAAAAAATTTTCTCTTTCTTAATTTACAAGACATCAAATCCAATAATTTACTAAAAGAATGTCTTTTGTTAAACATGCTTGAAATTTTTTCTACTGAATTAAAAACATTACATAATCAAGTATATCACATATTATGTCAAGAATATAATACTTATCTTCCAAACTTCTTACAGGAAAATTAAAAACAAACCGAAAATTATCAAGATAGGTGGTAAAATTTCTCAGAAATCGTATATAAAAACCGGATGATGTTTTGAAGATATAATTTTAAATATCTATATAGTTGTATATTAGTATTAAACGACTTTACAAGCATAGCATAATATGTGTATAAAATGTAATATCATTGTTAGATGCCATTGTGTACATAATTTGAAGACCGTTCAAATGACAAAAAAATTAAAATGTTTTTATATAATGATGACAGAATGTTGTTGTTATTATCAAGTTTTATTTAACAAGAGCAATATCAACTATAACAATCGACAAAGTTATCTTAAAAATTGTCAATTATATAAGAACGGAACATATTATATACGAAAACAAAACATATTCTTGTAATTATAACAGATCAAGGGGCCCAGCAGCAGCACATTGACCGATTGCAATGCCTGAAGGTGTGTTGGAGAGGGGGGTATCATGAGGAAAAGTTTCATGAATAGTACGTTGAATAAGAAAATATATAAAAGTGCTATTTATGCAATTAACAATTCCTTTACTTCTTAGATTGCAATGAAATTCATATAGTGTGTTCTATAAATGTATCCATTATTTAATGCATAAAACTTCCTATCAAATGCACAATAAAAACTAATACATAGTTTGGAATTCGATTACGGATCGATATGGCTATAGAATATAGAATATAATATATAATATATAACAATAATGTTGTTTAGGTAAACATATATATAGTTAACGGTTTTGTATCTTTTTTGTTTTCTTGTTCTTTTAAAGAAAAAATAACATCATTTTTTGTTGTCAACTAATATGAAATTAAAAAGTCAAAAAATATATTAAATGAAAATAATTTTTTCTAATGATGATGAAAATATCTATTCCACTGTACCATTGTGTATAAAAATATTTCAATATACATACTTGTAGTATGTAATTTTTATTTAAAAAAATAAATAAGAAGAAATAGTAATAATATACATATAACCAACCAATTTCTTAAGTACATATTACCTATCATAGATCTAATTCTTAAATATGTATATCTGATGCATGTATCCGTTACAAAGAATGAATTTTCTTCTTGTTTTTCCTCATTTATTTTTTTTACTTTTTTTTTTTTCCAATTTCAATAATAAGAAAAAAGTTCGATGAATTTGTTTTTATTAGAAAAGAAAATTTTTAAAAAAAAGTATCTGGATGATAGCTATAATAGTTTTTTTTTTCTTCTTTTCTTGGTGAATAGAATGGAAAATAATAATAAGAATAATTGTGCTCTGTGATGCAATTTACCTGTCCAAATATTTATTATATGATGATGATAATACATATAGGTTTATAAAAGAAAACGCAATAACCGCAGTAACCTAATTCTATATCTATGAATGCAAAAAAAAAAAAGCAATATTAAATAAATAAAAACTTTTGTCATATCATCTAGGTATTATAAGTATGTACATACCTATTTGATTTATTTATTTATGTTTCGTTTTTTTTTTCATTTCAATTTAAACTTTTTATATGTAAACTGCAATTTATTTGGAATTAAAAAAAAAAAAGATACAAAACATTGTAAGTTTACTTGATCAAGTTCATGAACAAAATTGTTACATTTCTTTTTCTCCCTTTATTCATGAAGTAGGTATAAGGTGAAATAAATAAATATTGTAGATGGAAAAAAAAACAACGTAAATTTAAAGAAAAGTAACGGTGATTAAGCGAAGTGCATCCATGCGATTGAATATAACTTCGATTACCTGATGTGTAATAGCTTCATAATATGTATAACTAGAATATGTAGATACTTATTTTTTATCCGTATATGTACATGATACACATATCTAAAAAAGTTACCTGTAAAAGTAAGACTATATGAAAAAAAAAAAAAAAGAATACAAAATAATAATGTAAGAAAAGAGAATAAACTGAAATTAAATGTACACCTGTTTTTTTTGGTATAAAATTTATTCCTACGTATAAAAAGTATCTATCTATTAATAATATACATGTACATAATATATGCATAATTTTTGCAATATATAGTATGGGATGAAGATTAAAAAACGTATTTCAAGTTTATTCATAAACTTCTCATCCCAATTTTAATGTAGAATTTTTTTTTTTTCAATCTTTATTGAATTCATTGTGATATAATAATGCAATTTTAACGTGTGTACACATATTGTTTAAACTAAAGTTTGTTTTTAATATTAAAAGTGTAATATTTATTGTTGGTTGTTTGCATATAATTATGATGTATAAACATTTCATTATAAAGGATGAGTTGTTCAAATATTTTCCATTGTATTGAATTATTATTATTATTATTTTTTTTTCACATAATTAAAAATGTTCTCTTTTGATATATATATTTTTTTAATTTTGAAAAGAAAAGTTGAAGTTTACTGGGTTAGGTGTTAGGTATTCTAGATTCAACTAGAAAGTTACATAATTGTTACATTACACTATAAATGCTTTTTTTGTTGTTTTTTCTAAAAAACAAAACAACGATTTTTCAATTCAAAATTTGGCCCAGATTTAATTTTAGGTAATCAGGCGAGGTTAGAAAACCAGAAGCTTTTCCAAATCTTATGATTTCCGGGATAAAGTAAAGAAATCCTTCTAGCATTTTTACATATTATGTAATTAGAAAAAAAGTTTTTTGTTGTCCTTGGGTAGAGCCTTGCTTTTCAAAATATAAAATATACTTGAATTTTCTTTATCGCTTAAACCTATTTTTTATTTGTTTATTTTTATTTTTAAAACATTAAAGTTTAAATTACTCATTTAATTCACTCAACAACTTCTTTAAATTGTAATTAACTATATATATTAACAAAAGTAAAAGAATGAAATTTGAAATTTATTGAAGGTGTGTAACATAATGAGGTATTAACTGCAATGTTTATTGCAATATTTTCATCTTCAACAATTTTAACAATACAAAAAATATATAAAAATTTCCTTCTTCTTTTTGTATTTTCGTTTTTTTTTTTTTTTCGAAAAGCTAAATAAGATATTCTTACTACTTTTTTTTTTAATAATTAATACGTGCGCAGAAAATCAATTTATAGGTGTTACAAAAACTAGCATAAAATATAACCTTTGTTTTTTTTTTTTTTAATTCCTATAAGAACATACTGTAGAAATAAAATTTTAATGTGTATTTTCAAAATCACGATGTACTTATTTCATTTTTTTTTTCGTTTTCAAATAGATATATTTCTTTTGTAGTAAGTAAGCGAAAAATAAAAAGATTTTCAAGCATCTATACATTTCGTTTTAGTGTTGAAAATCTTCAATAACTTTGCGCATTATTATTTTGATTTCATAATTTATGTTTTGTTTCAACAATAAAATTTAAAAAAGGACAAAGAAATGTTTAAGGAACAGAACATTTACCATTAATTAAAAATCATATTCAAACAATATTGGTAAGAAAGAACTATAATGAAAAGCTTCATAACAAAAAGATATTGTTAGTAGATTTTAAATCTTTAAGATTTACATAGGAAAAACGATTAAAAAAAACCGTTTACATATATGTACGTAGCTTCATTGTATAGGTATGTATGTACATATATCGTTTAAAAATCTTAAATGATTATTAACTGTTCACACTTTAATTAGTCATGTGTGATAAATCATATTTTAAAACCGAAAGATTTAAAAAATTATTTTTATGACAAATAATTAAAATTTGGAAAGAAAAATAAAATTTAACTGTGTAAATAATTTTAATAAATATAAAATATTTTCAGTGTGTATCATTTAACAATTATATTATAATTACAATTTTACCTCTGAACTTCATTTAATAAAATAAACTGTACATAAAACTTATCAATACTCATATACCTACACATAAATATAAAAATTTTTGATGCGTTAGAATATTGTATAAGCATTGTAATTTATAGAAAACGGATTTTAATTACATAATCAAACAAAATGGTTTTTCTTGCTTTTTTTTTTTTTATATTTAATTTTTTTCTTTCTCTTAAAATAATTTATAATCATTGTGTGTGTGCAAAAATCTAATTCTTAATTATCTTTCTCATATCATTATCTATCATTTAAATAAGTAGGTAGGTACCACATACATTTATTTATTTGTGTTTTTTTTTTCTTTCATAACTGTACTAAAGTCTCATACGAATATGATAATGAACTTTACTTTTAGTGACAAGAGATTTATGTAATTACCGCCAAAAGAAAAAAAATACCTTTTTTTTCTTGTACATATCTATTCTTATAATAAAAATGTGTACGTATATGAAAAAACTTAAAGATATGGTATGTTTTAAATGTTGTTTTTCTATGAATTTTATTTTCAAACTTTTATATTGACCTTTGAACTCTGCCATACATGTAATTTTTTCAAATTGTAGGTATATATTTTCACATACACATATACACCTACAGAAAAATTGTTTACTATATTAAATAGTTCCAACAAACGTTACATTTGATGATGACACAGTCAACAATATTAAAAATATTTTTATTTTTTTTTTCTATCTTTTGAATAATTGTTTTTTTTTTCTTTCTTATATTTTATCTGTTATTCTAGATGATCATCACCAACAGTAAAGCACAAGATTATGATGGTAAGAATTTAAAAAAAAAAAAAATAAATAAAAATTAGAAAAAAATAATAAACAATTTTACGGAAGTTTGAATACTTACCTACATTTTTGTTTTGTTCAATAAAAAAAAAAAAAAAAAAAAAAAAAGATGAAATTTTAACCGTTAATTTTAATTTCATATTACATACATATATAGCTAAGTATACCAAAATTTCTTTTTTCTTTAATATTTTTCTTGTAATATGCATCAAACAATTATGGAAACTATATAATTACAACATTTTGTATTCATTACATTTATTACTTTGTCATTTTCTTTTAATGATTTTCATCATCGACATTATTGTGTATCTGATTATTATAACCAACAATAACAACAACAACTTTACAATTGAAAACTGACAAAAAAAAACGAATTACACAACTATAAATTTAGTTGGTGACATACAATGTTCATTTTCATCACAAGGTTCAAATATTGGAGATATGATCACCGCACGATTGAAAAGGCCATCAGGTTTTAAGGGATCACCATTATTTGCTGATGATCGTACAATAAATCCAGAAACAGATCGTTATTGTATGATTAAACAAGATCTTAATGATGCATCAGAGCTAAGTTTTAATTTGAAAATAAGTGATTTTTCAAGGTGTGGAGTACTTAAAAGAAATGTAAGTGTTTTTTTTTTTTTTTAAATTTCATAGTCGAAATATTATTTTAATAAGTATCCAAGAATTATGCAGAATACAAATTATTATTTTTTTAATTTTTTGCAGGGCTTTGTTCATGTAAGAATATGGTTTCCACAATTTCCAGGTGTTGTTATGCAATCTGATCAAGAACTTATCATAATGTGTAAACCACCTGAACCGACTGTAATTGAAAATAAAGCAGCAGGATTTGCTGGAAGCTTGTAAGTAATTAAAAATTAAAATAAGAAAAATGAATGCTAATTTTTTTCGTTTCAATACCAAAACATTCAAACTGTTTTTCATTTAATTATAGTCCTCATGGAGCAAGAGTATCAGGTGTTGTTGAAGAAACACCAGGTCGTTTAGAATACGAAGTTGCTTTATATAAAGAAGCACCTCCTATAGCACGTATTAGTGGAACAAATTCACCATTAAATACAAAAGATCCACCAGGTCCGAATACTCCAATAAGTAATAATGAATTACCTGTTGATCAAGCAGTACCCATTGGTACCAAATTACAATTAAGAGCCCGAATTAGTGCACAAAGTGTGTGGAAATATGTTAAATTAATGGAAGTTACTGTATCACCAGATCCAGAAGATCCTCATGCTGCTGGTGCAGTATCTTTAGTACATGATGGTTGTCGTAATCGTGATTTTGCAACAATTATTCCTCATCAACCAGCAAGATATCGAGATCGTCCAAATGAGGTATTTCTTGATTTTGAAGCATTCCTTTTGAGTTCAATGAAAGAAAGAGCAACATTATGGATTCATTCACAAATTAAAGCTTGTATGGATCCAGCTGATTGTCAACCAGATTTTTGTATGGATCTATTCGAACCATCAGGTCATGGTCGAAAGCGACGTAACATTTTAAATGATTTTAATCATAATATAACAAGAACAACCACAACAACAACAATTGAAACAACAGATTTTACAAAATTCAAAGAAAATATCGAATATACAGTAATGATACCATCAGCAGATTTAGATGAATTCAAATCTGAAAATGATACATGCAAAAATTTTCTTGTAGTTTCTGGACTACTTGGTTTAATACTTGCCATTACAATAGCTTTTGTGAGTATTTAAATTTAAAATTGAACTTTAGATGTGATCAATTGATTACTGATTTTTATTGTTTGTATTTTAGACATGCTCTTTGGCTTTAAGATTACAAACAGAACACAGATCGAAACTTGATAATTTTGCAAGTGGATGTAAGGGATATGCTGGAAGAGCAATAGTTCAATAGATTTTATTTAATCGTTAACCACATTATCTCAAATTTTTCTTTAATTTTCTATCTGGTTTTCTATAAAAATTTGGGAAAACAGGGATTTTGAGCTATTAAATAGCATATTTATTTAATTATTCATTTATCACTTAAAAAATAACTTTTAAATAAAAAATAAGAACTACTCTTAAGTTATTTATTTCAATTAAAATTTTAGTATCTTTACCAAATTTAAAAAAAAAGGTAGTTATAGTTAAGTGTGTAGACTGTAGAAGATGCAGGATGCATGTGAATGGTAAATTATACAAAAATGTAGATTTAAAATTAATTTATTTAAAAATAAATTTCAATGATTAATATTTTCATTAAAGGAGTGTTTTGTTTTTTCATATTTTCAAATTGAAATATCATTTTTAGCCAAGGCGTAAACCGGAAATAAAGATAAGATAGTGTAATAAGAAAAAAGAAATACAGAATTTTAATTTCCCATTGAAATTGTTTCAAGAAAAAAGTATTTTTTCAATAAATTTGCATTTATAATTAATCATCAATTCAATCAAATACAATATCTTAAATTTACCTCAAGTACATTATAGAATTAGGTCATATCCACTTCGAAAACCTATTTATATGGCGGGAATGAGAACCGCTGATTTCGCTGGTAGAGAACTAATTTATTCGTAGTTGGTTTTATTTATTTGTTTATGGTCGGTAATCACAGCCATCATACTACATACTTTATTACCAAGCACTTATACCAAATGCGAATGAATTGGCACTCATTCGAAGCCAAGTGAACTTAGGCTGATTCGAACTAAAATTCTTCAGCATCATCTTTACTTCGTTTTGTAACGACAGCATTATCAATTTTCAATTTATATATCAACTTGTGGTGTAATCTCTTTACCAGCCATTTCTAATGCAGCCAGTTCAACTGGATGAACTTTCTTTTTATGATACCTACAACTTGACCCATATTTAAACGTTTTATCACAGAATTGACAAGTATATGGTCTCAAACCAGTGTGTGACACCATGTGATTTTTAAGTGTTTTTGATCTTTTGTATTCATTACCACACAGATTACATTTGAATTTCTTTTTATCCGAATGTATAACCATATGTGTACCTAATGTTTTTCTGGTTTTCAATTGTAGACCACAATGTGGACAAATATACTTGGTATCCTTGTGTATATCTTCATGAATCTGGAAATGCAACTGATAATGCAAAAACCAAATATAAGAACTAGTTTTTCCTTAGGCATTTTACTTTAAGAAAAAATTACCTTCAATCTCGCTAAATTCTTGAACTTTTTGGGACATTTTGAACATTGAAAAGGACGTTCTTCAATATGTGTATACATATGCTCCTTAAGGGCACCCTTTGTGACAAATGTTTTTCCACATTCTTCACAAATAAATGATTTTTCACCAATGTGTACAGCACGAATATGTGGTTTAACGTTAACTTGTTTTGTAAATTTTTTATCGCAATATGGACATGGATATATCATCTTTTTCTCAGGTGGTAAATGTTTTATTTCATGTGATTTTAGACACTTCTCTGTTGAAAATTTTTTTCCACAGTGTGAACATTCATAGTTTAATTCTTGTGGTAATGCATGAATATTTTGCATATGATATTCACATGATCTTTTATGTGCAAATGTTTTATCGCAAAGTTCACATTTAATTTGTGTCTTCTCTTTATATTCATCAGTTTTCTTTTCACGTTTCCGTCTTGTTTGCGATTTTTCACCAGCACTTGTACCTGCAGTCCCTGAACCGTCAGATCCTCCTGCCCCTACAGATTTAGTTTGTCTCTTCTTTCTCTTTGATTTTTTCTTTTTAGTTTCCTCATAATCTTCATCATCAAAATCTCCGCTATCATTATCATAATCATTATCACTTTCTTCATAATATTTAATCTCATCCTTAGTTCCAGGCAATTCTTCTTCTTCGTATTCAACTTCTTTCAATCGTAATTTACGTTTCCTTGTTGTCGGTTTTTTTTGTTCCATGGCTTCCTCCTCTCCATCGTCATTTTCAGTTTTTATTATAACACAAATTGGATCTCGTGCTGCTTCAATACTTTCATCATTTTCTTCAATAGCATCATAGTTTTTATACACATTGTCATCAGTTGGTTCCGACTTAACCACAGGATTTGCTTCACTTTTTTTTTCTGTCATAGTAATACATTCGTCAGTAATCAAATCGTTTGTATCAGTTGATTGATCACATTTCTCAAAATGTTGTATGCCATATTGCTTTCGTATACTTTCAATATCTTGTTCATCTATCGGTATCTTTCCTTGTAGTAATTCCGAAAACATTGTTTCAACTTTTAAAACACGATCAGCAAATGTCTCGAGATTCTCAATGAATTTAAAACAATTTCTACATATCCTTGACGGTGTTCCATCGTTTTCATGCATCTTAAAAAATATAACAGAAAAATAAATAAATAAATATAGAACGTCAATACAACTATGAAAAGATGTGTTATTGGTTCAAGACAATAACAACAACACTTTATCTGATAAACTAATCAATATGTTCTATTCGTAAATATAAATACAAAAACAAACTCTCTGAAAAATAATGCAATTCAATTTAATTAAACAGTGGATGCAAATACCGAAACAGTAAAGTATTTTCCAATTGTTTTTTGTAATTTCCAATTATTTTCATTTTCATTATTGCTGAAAACGTCAACTCCACAAACATTATCCTTCGAACATAATCGACACCATTCACTCCAAGGTGTAACCATTGCAATAAGTATGCAAATTATGTATTTATTAAAATTTGTGTTTTTATTAAATTTGAAAATACAATACACAATTGCAATTATAATTTGTAAAATTATTTTTTGTAAAAATTTCTTCTTTTCGTGAATTCTTCAGCGACACCCTTCACAATTTTTATAAAAATGTCAAAACCCACAAAAAATCGAAATCAAATATTTATGATACTTAAATCGACTCAATTATATCGAGTCGTGAAGAAACAATCAAAATTCTAGTTCACAATATTAACAATCAACGAAGCATCGAATTAAAAATAAAAACTTTTTTAAAAAATTAGAAAATTTATTTTAAGTTTGTCCGTTTCGTGTTAAAAAGTTGATCAAATACTCATTTAAAATTAATTTTTATTTATTTTTTTCTAAATGTTTATTTTTGCATTAAAATAAAATTTTTTTATTATCTTTACCAAATTTAAAAAAATGGTAGTTATAGAAGTGTGTTGTAGACTGTAGCAGATGCTATGAATGTGAATGGTAAATTATTCAAAAATGTAGATTTAAAATTAATTTATTTAAAAATAAATTTCAAAAATTAGTATTTTAATTAAAGGAGTGTTTTTTCTCTAAATTTTGCTTCTTTTTAACTTTCATCTTGTTGGACTCCTTTTTTCAAATTTAAATGTTTACTAGAAAAACAAAAACAATTTTTCAAATAAATTTGCATTTTTAATTAATCCTTAATTCAAAGACAACAATATAAAATTCATCTCAGTGTTATTAGACGGATTCGAAGCCTTAAGCAAGTACCCTACGCTTCGACAACTGCCTGACCTAATATCGTCTCTTATTTGTTCCAGAATTTTCTTTATTTTCTAACGACACCAATCACCATTATCAATTTTTAATTTATATATCAACTTGTGGCGTAATCGCTTCACCTGCCATTTCTAATGCAGCCAATTCAACTGGATGAGCTTTCTTTTTATGATACCTACAACTTGACCCATATTTAAACGTTTTATCACAGAATTGACAAGTATATGGTCTCGAACCAGTGTGTAAAACCATGTGATTTTTAAGTGTTTTTGATCTTTTGTATTCACCACCACACAGATTACATTTGTATTTCTTTTTATCCGAATGTATAATCATGTGCATATTTAGGGTTTTTTTGGTATTTAATTGAAGACCACAATGTGGACATATATACTTGGTATCATTGTGTGTATCTCTATGAACCTAATAAAACAAAACAAACTATAATTAAAATATATTTTTTTTTATATGCATAATACCCTCAATCCCGCTGAATTTTTGAACTTTTTAGGACATTTTGAACATTGAAAAGGAGTTTCTTCAATATGTGCATACATATGCTCCTTAAGGGATCCCTTTGTGACAAATGTTTTTCCACATTCTTCACAAATAAATGATTTCTCACCAATGTGTATAGCACGAACATGTGGTTTAATACTAACTTGACTTGTAAATTTCTTATCGCAATATGGGCATGGATATATCATCTTTTTCTCAGGTGGTAAATGTTTTTTTTCATGTGATTTAAGACGATTCTCATTTGGAAATTTTTTACCACAGTTTGAACATTCATATTTTAATTCTTGTGGTAATGCATGAAAATTTTCCATATGATATCTAAATGAACTTTTATTTCTAAATATTTTGTCGCAAAGTTCACATTTAATTTGTGTCTTCTCTTTATCTTCATCAGTTTTCTTTTCACGTTTCCGTCTTGTTTGCGATTTTTCACCAGTTCCTGAACCGTCAGATCCTCCTCCTCCTACAGATTTAGTTTGTCTATTCTTTCTCTTTGATTTTTTCTTTTTAGTTTCCTCATAATCTTCATCATCAAAATCTCCGCTATCATTATCATAATCATTATCACTTTCTTCATAATATTTAATCTCGTCCTTAGTTACAGGCAATCCTTCTTCTTCGTATTCAACTTCTAATTTACGTTTCCTTGTACTTGCGCTTCTTGTTGTCGGTTTTTTTTGTTCTATAGCTTCCTCCTCTCCATCGTCATTTCCAGTTTTAATTATTCCACAAACTGGATCTTGTGGAACCTTATTACTTTCATCATTTTCTTCAACAGCATCATAGTTTTTATACACATTGTCATCAGTTGGTTCCGATTTAACCACAGGATTTGCTTCACTTTTTTTTTCTTTCATAGTAATACATTCGTCAGTAATCAAATCGTTTGTGTCAGTTGATTGATCACACTTTTCAAAATGTTGTATGCCATATTGCTTTCGTATACTTTCAATATCTTGTTCATCTATCGGTATCTTTCCTTGTAGTAATTCCGAAAACATTGTTTCAACTTTTAAAACACGATCAGCAAATATCTCGAGATTCTCAATGAATTTAAAACAATTTCTACATATCCTTGACGGTGTTCCATCGTTTTCATGCATCTTAAAAAATATAACAGAAAAATAATTAAATAAATAAATATAGAACGTCAATACAACTATGAAAAGATGTGTTATTGGTTCAAGACAATAACAACAACACTTTATCTGATAAACTAATCAATATGTTCTATTCGTAAATATAAAAACAAAAACAAACTCTCTGAAAAATAATGCAATTCAATTTAATTAAACAGTGGATGCAAATACCGAAACAGTAAAGTATTTTCCAATTGTTTTTTGTAATTTCCAATTATTTTCATTTTCATTATTGCTGAAAACGTCAACTCCACAAACATTATCCTTTGAACATAATCGACACCATTCACTCCAAGGTGTAACCATTGCAATAAGTATGCAATTTTCTAAACTAAATTTAATTGCAATCTAATTTTTATTACAATCAAAACTTTAAACAATTAGTTTTTCCACCTATTTTCTAAATTTTCAAATTAATTCTAGTTTACAATCAAGGTTTGTTAAAATTGTTATATGTTACCCGTGAAATACAACCTAGCAGCGACAGCAACATCAGTAGCGACAGCGACAGCAGCAGCGAAAGTATGTAGTTAGGAAACACGCTAATCACTAATCAGCTGTTTGAGATTAATGAACCGTTTACTATGCAACGGAATTTTTTTTTTCAAATGAAAATTTTTTGTGTATTTTTAATTGATTCAAATTATTTTGGACGTGAAAAATGAGTATTAAATCTCACAAGATAACAGCAGCTGTTGTTAAATTATATTTATTGGAGGACGTGGATGAAAATGAAAAATAAAATTAACTAAAAAAACTAATTATAGAATTAATTCTTTCATATTTTACGCTCCAGTTTTTTCACGTTTTTTTATTTTCCTCCATTTTCACCCTTTTATTTCACCTGATCCTTAATATTACATTTACTTTTTCGACGCTGTTTGGCAACGTGTAGTCAAATATTTTTCGGTTGTCAAATATTTCAAAGTTTTCCGTCAAATAAAAATGTAGAATGTTTACACATATAAAAATCATTGACAGCAAATATGTGATGTTAAATATTTTTGACAGTATTTGACCAGGGTTTACACATCTTTGACGCCAACTTTGTCAAATGTTTGACCAACTGCCAATAAGTAGAACCGTATCGGAATTGAAATTCAAACTTAAAATTTAAAATGATCGAATGATTTTTTTTATCATCTATTGGCCCAAACCAAAGCAGTCTTCTTTCAGCTTCAACAACCGGTTTTTTATCCCCTTTTATATAAAACGTACTACAATTCGCCTTTTTTCTTTAAAAAAAACCGGTTATTGAAGCTGAAAGAAGACTGGTTTGGTTTGGGCCAATGATCTCAAAACAACTGGATGGAACTTCTCTATCTAACAAAGATTAATTTAAACATTTGATATTTTTAATAGATAGATGGAGGCACAATTTTCATTTAAATTAAAATGAAATTAACTGGATTTGAATTAAAATTAAATTTTAATTCGATAAAAATAAAATTGTCCCTAAATAAATCAGTAACTTACTTGTAATTACGTTATTTCAATGGGGGATTTTCCAACGGTTTTAAATTTGAATATATTCAAATTTGACAGCTTTGACAATCAATAAGTGAAAGTGAGATGGGTAATTTCATGAACGAAAATAATGCATATATCTCACTCTTAGGGAATTAACGAAATTTGTTTTGAGTCCATGTCCACATGAAACAAGAAGCTGTACAGTCTATATACTTCTATAGTCATTCGAGTAAACCATACTCTTTTTGCCATATAATTTTAAACCCAATATATGTGTTTAACGAAAAATTTATTTATTTGATAATAAATTACTAGTTTTCCACTAAAATATGTATTTGTTACATTTTTTTCACTATCCCCTTACAAATAATAATGAACAAAATAAATACAGTGATTCAATATTATAACGCTTTACCTTATAAAAACTAAAAAACCAATATAGATAGGTAACTGAAGAAGGCATTTTTATTCTCATTTTTTACGTGTATGCGTAAAACATGCGTAGGTGAGAATTTAAAGTTATAAAGTAAAATTGTAAAATATATTGTGATACACACATTGATATAACTTAAGGAGGTACAATATAATTGTGTAAAAATTTAGTTTTTTCTTTCTTGGAAATGAAGAAAGATTTGTTTTTCTTTCCATAAAAAATCATGTAGATTTTTAAGGTACATACTACAAGTCATTTTCCGTCACATAGCAATTTTTTCTCTTTTTATATTTCTGATAGCGTTCTTCATTATGATTGGATGTCATTTTTTTCTTTACCGTTATGCAGAAGTAATTTTACTAGTCTTCTTTATACTATGGTTATACCATTCGTATCGATTTATCGATCTGCACATGCTAACGGTCATAACGTATTTTTAAATCTATGTTGTGTGTTGACTATAGAAAATTTTTAGCTAATGCGTAGACCGAAAATACAGATAAAGTAGTTCATGAACCAGTACTCAAACCAGTATTCCATTGCTTCGACAACTGCCTCAACTAATATCGTTTTACACTTGACAACTTTCCTCTTTTTTCCGTTGGTGATATAATTAACAAACGTTTTATTACTGTAATCTGAAACATCCTCCTTAATTGATCATTATTGAATTCTATAAATTCTTCTTCGAACTATTTGTATCAGAATTTCTTTCATTTTGTAACGACATCATTATCAATTTTTAATTTATATTAATGCGGTCATGTAATAGCTTTATCAGCCATTTCTAATGCAGACAATTCAACTGAATGAGCTTTCTTTTTATGATACCTACAACTTGACCCATATTTAAACGTTTTATCACAGAATTGACAAGTATATGGTCTCGAACCAGTGTGTGACACCATATGATTTTTAAGTGTTTTTGATCTTTTGTATTCACCACCACACAGTTTACATTTAAATTCTTTTTTATCCGAATGTATAACCATATGTGTACCTAATGTTCTTCTAGTTTTCAATTGAAGACCACAATGTGGACAAACATGAATGGTACCATTGTGTGTATCTTCATGAACCTGAAAATGCAAAAACCAAAAATAAGAACTAATTTGTCCTTTAGCATTTTACTTTAAGAAAAATTACCTTCAATCTCGCTGAATTCTTGAATTTTTTAGGACATTTTGAACATTGAAAAGGAGTATCTTCAATATGTGTGTACATATGTTTCTTAAGGGCACCCTTTGTGACAAATGTTTTTCCACATTCTTCACAAATAAATGATTTTTCACCTATGTGTACCGCACGAATATGTGGTTTAACGTTAACATGTTTTGTAAATTTCTTATCGCAATATGGGCATGGATACATCATCTTTTTCTCAGGTGGTAAATGTGTTATTTCATGTGATTTAAGACGCTTCTCTGTTGAAAATTTTTTTCCACAGTTTGAACATTCATATTTTAATTCTTGTGGTAATGCATGAATATTTTCTATATGATATCTACATGAACTTTTACGTGAAAATATTTTATCGCAAAGTTCACATTTAATTTGTGTCTTCTCGTTATCTTCATCAGTTTTCTTTTCACGTTTCCGTCTTGTTTGCGATTTTTCACCAGTACTTGTACCTGCAGTTCCTGAACCGTCAGATCCTCCTCCTCCTACAGATTTAGTTTGTCTCTTCTTTCTCTTTGATTTTTTCTTTTTAGTTTCCTCATAATCTTCATCATCAAAATCTCCACTATCATTATCATAATCATTATCACTTCCTTCATAATATTTAATCTTGTCCTTAGTTACAGGCAATCCTTCTTCTTCGTATTCAACTTCTAATTTACGTTTCATTGTACTTGCGCTTCTTGTTGTCGGTTTTTTTTGTTCTATAGCTTCCTCCTCTCCATCGTCATTTCCAGTTTTAATTATTCCACAAACTGGATCTTGTGGAACCTTATTACTTTCATCATTTTCTTCAACAGCATCATAGTTTTTATACACATTGTCATCAGTTGGTTCCGATTTAACCACAGGATTTGCTTCACTTTTTTTTTCTTTCATAGTAATACATTCGTCAGTAATCAAATCGTTTGTGTCAGTTGATTGATCACACTTTTCAAAATGTTGTATGCCATATTGCTTTCGTATACTTTCAATATCTTGTTCATCTATCGGTATCTTTCCTTGTAGTAATTCCGAAAACATTGTTTCAACTTTTAAAACACGATCAGCAAATGTCTCGAGATTCTCAATGAATTTAAAACAATTTCTACATATCCTTGACGGTGTTCCATCGTTTTCATGCATCTTAAAAAATATAACAGAAAAATAATTAAATAAATAAATATAGAACGTCAATACAACTATGAAAAGATGTGTTATTGGTTCAAGACAATAACAACAACACTTTATCTGATAAACTAATCAATATGTTCTATTCGTAAATATAAATACAAAAACAAACTCTCTGAAAAATAATGCAATTCAATTTAATTAAACAGTGGATGCAAATACCGAAACAGTAAAGTATTTTCCAATTGTTTTTTGTAATTTCCAATTATTTTCATTTTCATTATTGCTGAAAACGTCAACTCCACAAACATTATCCTTTGAACATAATCGACACCATTCACTCCAAGGTGTAACCATTGCAATAAGTATGCAATTTTCTAAACTAAATTTAATTGCAATCTAATTTTTATTACAATCAAAACTTTAAACAATTAGTTTTTCCACCTATTTTCTAAATTTTCAAATTAATTTTAGTTTACAATCAAGGTTTGTTTATATGTTATCCGAGAAATGCAACCTCGAACCAGGGATGCCAATGTAGCCGTTTTCCGGCTTTATTTAGTCGGAAACAAGATCATCGGCCGATACCAAATTGACAATTATCTTGTTTATGCTAAGCGTTACTTCGCATTAACTCACTCCGTCTTGACTTAATACGGATGCATAAACAAAATTTCAAAACGCATTAAAGCTCTACGTCGTTTTGAGTTAATACACTATTAAATCCGCATTTAAAATTTCATATCGTTTTTAAAATGTGCATAAACACTTACTTCGTTTTAAGTAGTTGTTGTTACACACGCAGGTGTTCAACGTTTTGAGTGAGAACGAAATGTTGTATTACGCATAAACACCAATCAAAATGTATTATCTCAAAACGATGTTTAAAACGTTTTATCGTTAATACGTTTTAACCTTCGTGCATAAACAAGATAAATGTCAGTTTCAGCAATTTCTTTCCATAAACAGGTTTTTTCTGTTCTTAGCTACTACAATTATGTTTTATTCTTTGCTTTTAAAAAGTGGAGTTGCTCCTTTCCATTTCTGATTTCCAACAGAAACATGAATAAATTCCCTAATTCTAATAACATGACAAAAAATTGCTCCAATAATGTTAATTATTACCCTGCTATAATAATTAGATCTATTATTATATCAGTATTAATTGTTTTTTCCTTAGTGTATTTTATAATCTTAATTATATTATATACTTATTTTTTTTTAATAATAATTTTTTTCATAACGAACTTTTTTTCAAAAAAAAAAATTCGGTTAGGTTCACCTGATCAACCATGAAAATCAACCACGATTTATATGTGCTTAGTAAGTGAAGTTGGTTCTGGTTTCAAAATTCAAAATTACGCAATGAAGTTGGTCCATTTAGCAAAAATAATTTCAAATTCCCATCAAATTCCCATATTTTAACAGTTTATACGGTGAAAAAATAATCCGGATATTTTTTTGGATTAAATTGGGAGTAGCGTAGAAACGGTAAAATTGGGATTAAAAAAGTACATGCAAACGTTGATATTTTTATACACTTATAGTATACATATTATTCTTCTTCCACATAAAAAAAAGAAGAAGAACGTGACAGCTTCACTTTCACCATAAAAATTAGAATCCGCCATTTTGCATTTTACCTCACACATACATATAAAAAAATTGGAATTAAACCCAAATAAATTGGGCTTAGCCAAAATCCAAATTATCGAGTTTATACCACAAAAAATTGGGAGTAAACCAAAATCCGTATTTAAAGCGAAGCAGGCATAAACTCGTACATGGTGTCATATACGAGTATGTACAAATTAAACTTTTTTCAATGATAACTGCCGCGACTGTTTAAAGAAAGGAAAAAAAAAGGAAATAATTTGTATGATGTTATTAAATATAATTCATCAAAAGTAAATAATATATTATCAGGATTTTTATAAGATCCAATGATAGAAGATGATACACTAAGTAGTAGGTATACATTTTTATTGTGAAAAAAAGAACTGAAAAGGTAAGTATATAAACATCGAAAAAAGAATTCTTTTTGCACTTTAGGGGTCATTGCAATAGGTTTTTATTACTAGATCCGATCAACTGTATTGCACAATTGAATCGGTCTAGGTTTTGATTTTGTGGTTAGGACGGTTAGGTGTATGTAGTAATATGTACATCTGACTCGATTTTGCTCACAATTTTATTTTATTTGAAATCCAAGAGTTAACCTTCTTCCAATGGCGGCTGAGGGGCTTTGTGATCTAACAAAAAATCATCTACCTCTCGTTAGGCGCGCCTGAAGATGATTGTAAATAGTGGGCTTGGAGATCGGTAAAATAAAAGTTGGTCTGGAAGTTCTTCCACCTGTAGATCAACCGTTAGCGGAGGATGAGTCCAGGATCTCTTACTCCCCGACAGTCTTGTTCACTGGTGGTCCTTCCACTTCCTGGGCGCCTCATACGCGCTCAGCAGAAGCGCACCAACAGGCAACAAGAGCATCAAACAGAATGGTACCAGTTCCGGAGACGGATTAGTACTAGTGTATACTAGTATCCAGAAGTGGAGAAATGAAAATGAACAGACATTTCGTTGACAAGAAATTTCTGTCTTCGATGATCATCAAACAAACACATATGTATGTACAAAGTTTACTTCATATATATTATATGTTTACTACTATGTACATATGTTCTTACACGTACATATGTATGTATGTATATGATTGACGACGAGTAATGAAAACTTCGTGTGGTACTGTAGAAAGAAAAAACCTGTTTACTGAAAGAAATTACTGAAACTGACACTGTGACTGTGGTCGACTGTATTATAGCTGAAATTATTTCAGTTGAAGGTTCATTGCGCATGTTTTACATGCCGTAGTAATCTTCTTGTGTATACATATACGAAAGAAGAAACCTGTTTATTAGAATTTACAACAACAAAAACGCATGTATGTAAGTATCTTTTCTTCTGCGCATGCCAACGTAGTACAATACGAAACTTCAACTCTTTTGGGACAAGCTATAGTAATAGAATTTTGGATAAAATTTACTTCACCGCGGTTTCTCTCTACTAAAAAACCGGTTGTTGAAGCTGAAAGAAGAAAGGTGTGGTATGAACCATTTAGATGGATTTTATTTTTCTTTCCGGCTAGGCAATTTTAGCCGCGGCTAAAATGACATTTGGCCGCTGCTAAAATATATGTTTAAATTTTCAATTATCAAAGTTATTTTGAAAATATAACAACTTGACAACATTTCAAGTGTTGCAGATTTTCAAGTATTGAATCGATATTAATCACATCACATAAATCTCATTGCTTTTCCCATCCTTTTCTATTCTATTAAAAGTTACATGACTGATTTTGATAGAGCGGGTTTATACGAAAGGTTTTTTGCACGGCCTTATCATCCATTACGCTTTGTTAAATTACGAAAAAGACATACGTACGTTTACACAGTCACTTTTTTATCCTGACTTAAATTCTCTTCATTCTCCTTTAAACCGATTTCTGGTTGTTTATGTTTCATCTCCATTTATATGAAGATAGATATAAGCTGTGTCACTACAAATATAAAATGAAAAGGAGTTGCGATAATATAGACAAAATTTCAAAATTACGAATATAGCACACAAAGGAACAGGCGTGATCGAAGAAAAAGATTGATGATCCTGTGAGTGACTACTCACCACATACTTGTTACTTCTTTTCTATGTATAACCAGTTTTTACGTTCTATAACGGGTAAAAAAGTGACTGTGTAGACCCGCTCATAACGTTCCTTTTTTTTGTTTTATTCATTTTTTTGTGAATTTTTTATCTTGTTTTTAAATTACTGTATCAGTTCAAATAAAGTGAATTAATAAATTTATTTTTTTATAGAAAAACCTTTTGTTTCCTTAACATTTTTACTTCTTATATAATCAACAATATGCAAGACAAACACCACGAATTCAAAAAATTTAACATTACCCAGTTTGTTTCAATAAAATATATGTAATAGCCTGTTTTTTAGCCGGAAATGAGTAAAAAAATTGTAAGCTGTTTTTTAGCTTTTTTGAAGTAATTTTTCTCCGGCTAAACTGGCCAGATTTAGCCGGATTCTGAAATTTTTATTGGCATCTCTGCCTCGCACTTCGCATCGCAAGCGCATTTAAATTTAAATAAATTTAAAAAAAATTTCTGATTGTTAATATTGTGAACTAGAATTTTGATTGTTTCTTCACGACTCGATATAATTGAGTCGATTTAAGTATCATAAATATTTGATTTCGATTTTTTGTGGGTTTTGACATTTTTATAAAAATTGTGAAGGGTGTCGCTGAAGAATTCACAAAAAGAAGAAATTTTTACAAAAAATAATTTTACAAATTATAATTGCAATTGTGTATTGTATTTTCAAATTTAATAAAAACACAAATTTTAATAAATACATAATTTGCATACTTATTGCAATGGTTACACCTTGGAGTGAATGGTGTCGATTATGTTCGAAGGATAATGTTTGTGGAGTTGACGTTTTCAGCAATAATGAAAATGAAAATAATTGGAAATTACAAAAAACAATTGGAAAATACTTTACTGTTTCGGTATTTAAATCTGCTGTCTAATTAAATTAATTAAATTGAATTGCATTATTTTTCAGAGAGTTTGTTTTTGTATTTATATTTACGAATAGAACATATTGATTAGTTTATCAGATAAAGTGTTGTTGTTATTGTCTTGAACCAATAACACATCTTTTCATAGTTGTATTGACGTTCTATATTTATTTATTTAATTATTTTTCTGTTATATTTTTTAAGATGCATGAAAACGATGGAACACCGTCAAGGATATGTAGAAATTGTTTTAAATTCATTGAGAATCTCGAGATATTTGCTGATCGTGTTTTAAAGGTTGAAACAATGTTTTCGGAATTACTACAAGGAAAGATACCGATAGATGAACAAGATATTGAAAGTATACGAAAGCAATATGGCATACAACATTTTGAAAAGTGTGATCAATCAACTGACACGAACGACTTGATTGCTGACGAATGTATTACTATGAAAGAAAAAAAAAGTGAAGCAAATCCTGTGGTTAAGTCGGAACCAACTGATGACAATGTGTATGAAAACTATGATGCTCTTGAAGAAAATGATGAAAGTAATGAAGTACCACAAGATCCAGTTTGTGTGATAATTAAAACTGAAAATGATGATGAAGAGGAGGAAGCCATGGAACAAAAAAAACCGACAACAAGAAGAAGTGCAAGTACAAGAAAACGTAAACTACGATTGAAAGAAGTTGAATACGAAGAAGAAGAATTGCCTGAAACTAAAGACGAGATTAAATATTATGAAGGAAGTGATAATGATTATGATAATGATAGCGGAGATTTTGATGATGAAGATTATGAGGAAACTAAAAAGAAAAAATCAAAGAGAAAGAAGAGACAAACTAAATCTGTAGGGGGAGGAGGATCTGACGGTTCAGGAACTGCAGGTACAAGTACTGGTGAAAAATCGCAAACAAGACGGAAACGTGAAAAGAAAACTGATGAAGATAAAGAGAAGACACAAATTAAATGTGAACTTTGCGACAAAATATTTTCACGTAAAAGTTCATGTAGATATCATATGGAAAATGTTCATGCATTACCACAAGAATTAAACTATGAATGTTCAAACTGTGGTAAAAAATTTTCAACAGAGAAGCGTCTTAAATCACATGAAATAACACATTTACCACCTGATGAAAAGATGATGTATCCATGCCCATATTGCGATAAGAAATTTACAAAACAAGTAAACGTTAATCCACATATTCGTGCGGTACACATTGGTGAAAAATCATTTATTTGTGAAGAATGTGGAAAAACATTTGTCACAAAGGGTGCCCTTAAGGAGCATATGTATACACATATTGAAGATACTCCTTTTCAATGTTCAAAATGTCCTAAAAAATTCAAGAATTCAGCGAGATTGAAGGTAATTTTTCTTAAAGTAAAATGCTAAAGAACAAATTAGTTCTTATTTTTGGTTTTTGCATTTTCAGGTTCATGAAGATACACACAATGGTACCATTTATGTTTGTCCACATTGTGGTCTTCAATTAAATACCAGAAGAACATTAAATATGCACATGGTTATACATTCCGATAAAAAAAAGTACAAATGCGAGTATTGTGGTAATGAATACAAAAGATCTAAAACTCTTAAAAATCATTTGATTTTACACACTGGTTTGAGACCATATACTTGTCAGTTTTGTGACAAGACTTTTGCAAATGGTTCAAATTGTAGAAGTCATAAAAAGAAAGCTCATCCAGTTGAATTGGCTGCATTAGAAATGGCTGGTGAAGCAATTACACCAACAGCGAATATACCAAGGCTTGACCAACTCAAAGCTGTGTAAGTTATTTTTATTACGTAGAAAATTAGAAATTAGAAAATTCATGATTTGTTATGTTAGTGCATTTGTATTAATGATAAAAAATAATTTTTAGTGCTGCACAAGCATCGCCATTTACAACGGTACAGCAAAAACATTCGAATTCCCATCGTCAACTACAAAGGCAATTGCAACAACAGCAGCATCAACAGCAGCCACAACAAGAACAGCAGGAGCAGCAACAACAACAGCAGCATCAGCAACCTCAACAACAACATCAACAACAACAGCAACAACAACATCATGCACTAGATCAACAACAACATACACCACTTCACCATCACGAACAAGATTCGAATATTTCGAATATGTCATTTTCACAACAAAGCCAACATTCTTCAACTCAGATTTCATCTCATGGTGATCCATTGCAACAACAACAACAACAACAACAACAACATCCCCAACAACATGATGAAGGTTCAAGCAGTTCATTTCCATTTCTGAATGATGCTCAAAGATCAGCAGCAGTTGCAGCTGCTGCAGCTGTTGGCTTTCCACCTCACCATCCTCTGCAAGGATATCATAATTTACCACGTGAAATTAATGAACAAATGCAACAAATTCACAGACAAAATATCTATGAGCATTTAAAATTAGCTTTATCTTAAGGTATGAAAGATTTATAATTAAGTTATCTTTAAACTTGAAAGTACTCACAGGTAATTTTTATGAATACTAACAATGATATGAGAAAAGTTGATTATTATATCTTGACTTTTTAAATTATCAAATATCGAGATCTGTTGAACCGTTTACACAGTGGTGTAACAAATTGTATTTGTAATTTATAAAAATTTCAATTTTATTTTAGAGGTATCCAACGATTGTTTCTTATTTTGTTGAAGACAAAAATGAAAAAAAAAAAAAAAGTAAATACATTTTTTTTTTAGAGTTTGAAACATTCGTTGAACGGAATGTAATGTGATTTTTAGGAAGATTGCAATATTTCTCATTGAAATCATTTGATTTCAAAATTTGCTATATGGAAAGTCTTTAGATTTTAATATGAGCTTTAACGGATTCAGTGATGAACGAAAAAGTATTATAAAGATTTAATATTAAATATTGTCTTTACTTTCGTTTAATGTTTCAATATACCTTTGATTTTGATTTTTCTAACACGTACATATCTGGTATGTATAAGAAGTAAGTGTTTATAATAATTATCTGTCAGTACTTTAGAAATAAAATAAAAATGAATTTTGGTAAGAATTCAAATTTTAGATGTAGAAAATATTCCTGAAAAAATAAAAATTTAAATAAATTAAACGAATTTCTTCGTTTTAAAAATCATTATATTACCGTTATTTTGATTTGTAAATAAACGTTTTAATTGTTTTTTTTTAAATTTTCGAACAAATTAAACGGTTTATGTATTTTTTTTTTGTTTGTTTTCATTTTTACATTTTATAGCTATTATTTCTTTCTTTTTACATATAGTTTAGGTTTTTTTTTTTTTTAGTATATAGTATAAAATTTAACAGCGAAATCTATAAAATTTTATCTTGAATTTTTATTGTAATAGTTATTATTTTTATTTTTATTTTTTATTAAATTTAATCGGATTAGTGGAATATCATATATTATATAATATAAATACATATTAACAATGTTAATGTATTAAACAAAAAAAAAAAAAAAAATTATTGTAGTACATAGTTAAAATGGTAAAAATAAAGTACTTTAAAAAAAATAATGTTAAATATATTGAATAACGGGGGTTTTAAAAACGAAATTTTTTTTTAGAAAAATTCGATTTTTAAATTCCGGGATAAAATTTATATGAAATTTGTTTCTTGTCTTCTTCTCATTTTCTACGATTCTTTCTTTATCACGAAAATGATCCTTGTAACAGGATATGTGTTTCAGGAAGATTTACAGAGGAAGAAGACAATTCAACTTTTTTGAGTACTCTTTTAATGCCAATTTTGCTGTTTGTTTTACTTTATAGCTTTGGTAGTAAGTACTTCAAAGAATGGAGAAATTCAAAAACATCAAATGATCGTCATTTTCAAATATTCAGCGTCCTAAACCACGAAGCTGAATACTTGCAATTGATGATCATTTGATGTTTTTGAATTTCTCCAATATCTTGGCCAAATTTTAATTTGGAATATAATCTTTTTCAAGGAAAGAAATAATTTTCAACGAATGTAAACGAAAATTGATCCGTGTAGGTGATATTTGAAATTAACGCAAGTGTTAAAGAAAATAATGAGTTTAAGCGAAATTTTTATCAAATAACTTTTGAAATTTTACTACCTAAATCCTTTGAATGGATACTCATATGATTCGAATTCAAAAATAAAAACTTCAAATCTTTAAAATAAATTACAAGTTCCAGACGAAAATTCACATTTACAATCCTTTTAGAAAGTTTTATATAAAAATTGTCTAATTTAAATTAAAATAAGAAAAAAAAAAGAAAATCTTTAATGATCTAAAAGTTTTAGAACAGAAAAGTTCAATAATGTGATTGTAATTTTATTTCAATATTTTAATCCAATAATTACTTAAACATACAATCCTATTTCAAGGATTCATGATGAAATGAATATTAAATGAGTTTGAAGAGAGAATAAAACAACAAATAAAAAATTACAAAAAAGAAGAAAAAAAAAAAGAAAGAAAGAGCGAAATGACCTTTTTCTTTTGCAAAAAAAAAAAAAAAGTATTAAAATAAAAATAAATAAAAAAACAAGAGACGATTCACTTTGTGCTTTGAAATATCCTAGCCTTAAAAACTTTTACGCCAATTACGTGTTAGTATGAGAAAAAAAAAATGGAAATGGGATATACAATTCAATTTAAAATTGTGCTTTGATTGTCCTGTAAATTGAAGAAAGTGTGATATAGAAAACATTGTGGATTTATGCATGTATTGTATGTGTGTGTACTGTACTGTGCACAAACAAAAATTAAAAATATATTATTTGGAATGGGAAGAAGGCGAATTTTAGCGATGTATGTGCATTGAAAATTGAAAAATTTTTTTTTCTTTCTCTCGCATTTTTAAATTTGTTCTTTTTTCGATGTGGTTGTTGTAGCTGTTGCTGTTTTTTGTTTTTTTTAATTACTTCAAAAAGGGATTTTGTTAACAAAATTACGTGTGCCATGTTTGTGTTTTGCATATTAATTTTTTTTTTTTTTTTGCTTTTTGTTTTCATTTTATTTTTGTTACAAAATAATTTGTTTTTTTTTTTTAAATTTTTTACTTTGTTTTAATTTTAATATTATGTTAAAGGGGAGGGGATTGTATTTTAATTAATATAATTTTGAAAATATAAAGAAAATCTTTTTTATTTGCTTGTTAGTGCAAAAGAATGGAAATTAGGATGTCCTTTTTTCTTTTCTTTTGAATTTTCAAATTATAAAGTTATTTGTGTTTTTCTTATTTTTTTCTGTCCCCTTTTTTTTTTTTTTTAAATGAAAATTAAAGCTTTTCAAGTTTTTTTCTATTATTATTTTTTGTTCTTAATTGAAAAAAAAAGAGGACAAGAAAAGAAAATCCTTTAAAAGTATTTGTCTTTGAAATCTTCTATAGTTGCCATAATGTTTGTTGTTAAACGATCAACTTCTTCTAGTTCATCGATAAAACTTTTTTGTCCTGTTTCGATTGCTCTTCTTTGTTTATAATGATTTGGTAGATCGACCTGAAATTAAAATTAAATTGTTGTTATATTGTTTTTCATTGTACTTATATCCTATCCTTTCTTTTCCTTTTTTTTTTCTTCAATATTAAAAAGAAAAGAATAAGAAAAAGTTTGCTGCAACAATGCAATAGTTTAAGAATACTTATTGATTTTCTTTTTCTTTCTCTTTTTACTCTAAATATTTTATATCTTTAAATAGAAATTCTTTTAAAAATAGAAAAAAAAACTTACTTTGTGTCTTGCAATTGATTTAACAATAAGAAAAAGTATATAAAAACTGAACCATACTGTAAAGTATAAGGGAATGTACCATAATTTTCGTCCTAAATAAAAATAACTGTATTTTTTTACACGAGGTTGTTCTGGACGTTCTGTTGTTGTTATTTCATGATGATGATCAAAAGGTGGATGATGATCGAAAGATGGATGATGATCGAAAATTATATGTGGAAATGCATCAATTCCATAACTACCGTATGAATTCAAACTTGTTTGTTTTAAACTGTGACCATGTTCATGATTATGTTCATCATGATCGTCAGGTGGATTGTCATTGTGATTATTTTCGATTGGAGGCATTTTCGGGTTATTATTCATTGATGTGTCAGGCATTGGCATTTGCATAGGCATTGTATCTTCTTCTTCTTCTTCGGGATGTTCAGGCGGAGATACGTGTGAATCATCGTTAATCTCAAAATTCGAATATGGACCATGATATTCCTCATGTTCATGATTAATGCCACTTTCATGTTTCATGGGTAGACTCATCATTTCATCTTTCATATTGGATACTTCTTCACCTGTTCCAGAATTATCTGAATTTGTTGGAGTATTTTTTAGATGTGGTGGTAAGTATTGCGGATTTATAGGTCCAATGAATCCATTATTTGAATCTGAAGTATCAACAGGTCCTGCTGGTGGTGGTAAATAACTTGATATTGTTTGTTTTTTAGAACTATTTTCATTGGGTGATGTAGCAGGATAATTGGAAGCTAAATTCGGAGGAAATGCATATAGTCCTTGTATAGAAGGTTGTGATAATGACGGTGGAGGTTCATATGAATAAGGGATGGCAGATTGTGAAGGAGATTGTATTAGTTTAGGAGGTTTATATGAATAAGGGCCAATGGATTGTGGAGGAGGTTGTTGTGGTTTCGGAGACTGTATTGAAATTGTTTGCTTTTGTGGACGATTATAATAATAACTTGGTTTATTTTTGAATTGTGCTGTTGCAACAGCTTCACCTGGAGTGTATCTATCCATAGCTTCACCTTTATTTCAAAAAAAAAAAAAAAAACCTTTAAAAATTTATATTCTTCTATTTTCATATTTTCTACCTTTTCCTCTGATTTTATCCAATTCAACATTATTTTGTCGTACTGATGGTCTATAGACTGGATATAATGTGTCAAGTTTTTGATTGATTGTTGGCTGTGATTTAATATTTGAATTTTGTTTATTTTGATTCATTGAGTTCACAAAAGAAAATGGAAATATTCTTGTTTTTTCTGTAGCAGCTCGTCCAGAAAAATCTGTTTCAAAATCATTTGATGTTGTTGTTGTTGATGTTATGTTAAATCTTTATGGTTGAAAAATAAAAATGGAAATTATATTCAATTTTTAAAATTTGAAAATTAGAAAGAACAAAAAAAGAAAAATTACATTTCGGGAAAAATAAAATTCACATTGAACAATTTATGATTTTCTGTTGTTAAATTTTCATAATTTGTATTATTTTCACTAATTTTTATTGTACCAATTTTTGAAACTTTTGAATATGAATTTATTTCAGGTACTAAAGTATAAATAATAAAAACTGTAATTAAATTTATAGAATAAAAATAATGATTTATTATTAAATGCATGATTAAATTATGTATCATTGCTATTTTTTTGTTTTTGATTTTCTATTTATTTTTTTTTTACAAATTCACTCTTGTATAACAAAAAAATATTATTTTCATTGAAAAACTAAAAAAAATTGCAACTGATTTTAAATCTTCAACATCTGAATTACTATTAATTATTATATTTTTCGAATTTCTGGAATTTGTTAAACTTGTACTAAATAATACATTTTTTTTTTCTTCTCTAAAGTATATAATATTATATTATTGAAGTTGAAGAGTATATGAAAATATTTTTGATTTCATGATCAAATAATTAACAGTTTTTATGTGGTTTACTTTGACAAAAAAAAAATTGTAAGTAGGTAAGTACATAAATATCTATTTAGAAGGAAAAGAAATTTTAGAATTTATATATAGGAAGACACAAATCAGTTTAACTTTTAGAATTTACATGAAATTATTATAAATTTTAAAGTGGTTCACCATATTTGTAAGTATAAATCATCTATATAATATTATATTAAATGTGTTCATTAAAAATTAGTCCAGTAAGGAAATTATAATCATGAAGAGCATATACATTATGACAAATATCTAAGTACATTACATACATTTTATAATATATAGTTCTAGTTAAGTTATATAATATTACAAAACGTTAAAATTTTCAAATGATAATTGTTCGGAATTTTCAATGAAATAATAATTCTTATTCTACTCGTATTTATGAAATTTAAATTTGAATACGTTTTATTGTACATTATTTATATAAAGTTGATATATGTAGATAAAGGTAAACCAATTTTAGCTCATTAGTCATGTATATTGGTCAGTATTATTTGTATTCTAACATAGTTATATGAATATGTATATGTTCAGATTATTTAAATTATGATATATATTATATATGTATTGGTTTTTCTACATATAATTGCTATATACACAACTCTGTGTAGTGTATTATACTGATGATTTACCTGAATGATGAAATATGTAGGTACAGGTACCTATGTAGTTTTCATACGAAGAATTTCATCTGTTAAAGTACATACATATGTATATACATAAATAGAAGAATGTATTTAATAGATTGGTAAAGCTTATACATATTTCGGTTTTAAATGGGAAATTAGGTCATTTCATATATCATGACGATATGTGATGGCATAAGAAAATTTTTAATGAAAAATATTTTTTTGCAATAGATTGAAACATAAAATTAAACATTCTATGAAAATTATTTGTACAAAAAAAAAAAGGAATTTGGAGAACTAAAATTTCTGATTTTTGATTTTTGAATTTTGTACAAAATTATTTTAACATTATTCAGGAAAGAAAGAAAAAAAACACCTGCTTTTTTAATGGCACGTAAATATTTGTTTCTTTAAATTAAAAAATAAAAACACCGTCGGATAGGAAATTTAATCAGAAAATTGAAAGGCCAAATAACATACAGTAAAAACTCATTTTATATACATACATATGATGTGCATACTGCATAGGTACTTGTTTTTGAACATGAGTAAACGATTAATAGATTCATGAAATTTATATTTTGAGTAGGTATCTTAATTTTAAAATTTATCGTTTAACACTTTTTATACGAAAAAAAATTTCAAGTAATCATATCTAGGAATTCAGTAACGAGTCTTTGAAAAAAAAAACAGCATAAATGAATAATTTTTTTCTTTATCTTTTTTTTTCTCGTTTTTATCACGACGGGACGGGATGTAATGTAATAGAGTGAACTTCATCCAGATTTGTCCATAAATAAAAGGGATATAAACTGAAATCTAATGCTGGGGTTTAATTTAATTTTATTTTAAAGTAAATAATATAAATAGAAAAAACTTGATGAATTCTGTGAAATGTTGACGCGCTGGAATATGGACGTTCTGACGTACCAACTAAATTTTAGCTTTTTTTAAAAACTATATTTTGTTTTTTGTTTTCAGTTGATAAAAAACAAATTAAGAACATAAGAACCTATTTTTACACCTATTGTATTTAAAGCTAGAATTTATTACCGTATTCAATAACACATATTATGTAATTGAAATTTCTTAATTTTAAATTTTCAACAATTTGAAAAAAAATTGCTTTTTTCATCATTTTATCGTTGTAGAATTTTATTTTAGTTCAATTTTTTTTGTTTCGTTTTTATTACCATAAATTTAATTTGAAAACTTTTTGATGGAATTGGTTTTGTGTTTTTTTTTTAAACATGGTATTAACTACATAGTTTAAAAAAAAAAAAAGATTTTGTTAAAGAATGGTAGTAGAAGTAAACTATTTTTGTATAAACGCGTATTCAAAGAAATTTAAAAAAAAAGAAAAAAAAATTAAAAATAACAATAAAACTAAATGATAAACTTTTCTAAATCACTTTTATGTCGGTTTATTTTTTCTGTCTTCTGTTAGTTATATCGTATAAAAAGGGTTGGAATTTTAAATTTTCAATTAAAACTAAAACCGCAATCTAGACATGAAAAAACAATTACAAACGTCAAAAAAATGTATTTATATGTATGTATGTACATATATACAAAAATTGTATGTATTTTAAATAAAATTGCAGATAAATGTTAAAATTAAAAAAAACAAAAAACAAAATGAGATAGAAAAAAAAATATATTAGATACAAGTACTTTGTGGTTTATCATAGAACATTGGCAATATTTTATTTTCATTGTATACAATATAATAATACAATAATACATATGTATATACATTACATATATTTCTCATCCTTCTTGTTTTTTTGTTTTGTATTTTGTAAAATGATGATGTTATCTTTTTGTATATGTCGTGTTTTCAATTCAGTTATATTTTCAAAGTGAAAATTTGTTTGATTTAGATTCTTAAAGGATCCACATACAATACAAGAGTTTGTTCAGAATTACTATAATGTTCGGCTACTAAAATGCACAGGATATAACAATATGATTATATTATGTCTTTTTCTAGTAAAAATAAAGAAATGAGTATTATGTGTTAGGTATACAGTTTGGACTAATAGTACAACAAATTATATCATGTGTGGGTCTCTTTAAAGTTTTTTTTTTATTTTTTAATATTTGTTACAATTCGTTTTTAAACATTATTAAAAAATACATGATACTTATATCCTAATGGCAAATTACTTTACTTCAAAAAGTAATTTTACTGTTATGTTTACATGTTTATATGCAATGTAACCCTTATTTTTTTTAAAATTTGATTATACAAACAATTAAATTAGGTTTTTTTGTTTCAATAATGTTAAATTTTTCTGGCTTATCATTAATTTATTTAGGTATATAAGCCAAAAGGATTTTTTCAAGTAATATTTTTTACTTTATCGTACGTATGTAGTACCTACGTCCTACGTGTAATAACGTGTAATATACGAGTACGAGGGGCTTAACAAAAGTTCGTGCAAAAGTATAAAGAAAATTAAAAAAACAAAAATTTTTTTTATCATTATAAAGTTTATTTGTTTAACATTTCTCACATAATTTTCATTTATTTTTATACATTTCTTAAGTCCATAAATCCACCTGTCAAAACATCCTTCAAAATCCTCCCTTTTCAATAAAGTAAATTGTTCTTCCACAGCTTTTATGAGTTCTTCTTCGTATTTGCATGTTCTCTCGCGTAATTTTTTTTTATTTTTGAGAAGAGCTGAAGTTGCAAGGTAATAAATCGGGTGAATATGGTGCTGACCGAATTTTATTGATACCAAATTCAGCTATAAAATTTGATGTCATTTTTGCTGTATGTGCAAAAGCATTGTCGTGGTGAAGTAAACATCTCTGCAATGCAGTTTTGGGACGTCCTTGTAAAATAATCTCAAACATTTTAGGTAAACAATTATTAAATTTGTTCACCAATCTGCGGTAACAATATGTCCTACTTTCAGTTTTATAGCAGCTATAATTTTACTTCTACTAAAGAAAATCGCAAACATTAATTTTCAAGTGGATTTTTTACTTAAGGTTTTTACTGGAGAAGGTTGACCTCTTCAACTCCATACAGAAGATTGGAGTTTTGTTTCGGGTTCGCTATTATAAATTTAGGTCACATATCACCCGTTATGATATTATCAAAATTCGTGGACTGACTTTCACTGAATTTTTCTAGGAAAAATTGAGCCAATTGTACACGATCTGCCTTTTCTTCTCCACCATATATACGTGGAACCCACCACGCACATTTCTTCCTATATTGCAGACTGCCATTAAAAATTCTTGATATTGCCATGGCATTTTTCCCCAGTGTGTAAGCAATCGTTTCCTCCATCTTTCGTGAATCCTCATCAAGTACCTTCTCCACAGCAGTAATATTGGTGTCATCAGTGGAGGTTTTGGGAGGACCTTCACGGGGCTCGTTCTTGGTACTAAAATATACACGTTGAAATTTTTTAAACTACTCGTACACGGTACAGATGGACGGAGCGTTATCACTAAATGCAGTTACACACTCTATGAACATTTTTTTTGGACCTAACTTCCAACGAAATCTGAACAATATTTCGTAAGTGATTTTTTCTTTACTTGGTGGTAGATTTACACTACGACCTGTTTAACTTAATTTTCTCTTTCTCGTTTCCATGTTTACAAAGCGACTTGAAACTACGTTTGGATAATAATAAGAAGTCGTTCAACTTATATGTGAAGTAAGAGGCAAAAAAGATTACCCCTTCCATATTTTTGCACGAACTTTTGTTAAGCCTCTCGTATATCAAATAATAGAAACGTTTGTATTTTATGCACTTTTATCAAATTAGAATAATTGTTCAAATTTTAAAATAAATTTGAAATATAAATTTTCAAATAATATACATATACATATATAGAACTTATTGCAAAATATTCACAGTATATACAGATATTACATATACATACATATGTACATACATATGTATTAGCTAAATTTTTACTATCAATTTTTGGCTTATATGCGGTAGATATATTTATGTATCACTTAAACCACTAATTGCGTGTATTTGCCCAAGTGATTTTGGGACAATGGTAATTTGTTATAAAATTTCTTGTGTACATACATATATACATACATACAAAACATTTTGCATTATCTGATTCCCTAAAATTTGGTTTAAATTGAGGTAAATCGATAACACGAATGACTATTAAAAGTGAATTTTTACTTTTTTTATTCTTCTTCTCCATTTAAAATTAGAAAACCTACTAAGTCCTTTTTTTAAAATTAATAAATTCTATGAAAATTTGATAAATTATCGTTTCCATTTTGATTTATGTATTTGAAAAAAAAAAAAGTAAGTAGGTAGGTAGGTACATATATAAAAAAGCTGCAAAACGAATATTTTCACTTAATACCTCATGAAATTGTATTTTCACGTTTTCAATTTGGCATTCAATTAAGTGTAATGAAATTTCAATATACTTTGTAAATGTTATTTTGAATTTTAGTTTAATTTTCTATATATGTACATACGTATACTATATGCACATATGTAAACATAAATATAAATATATGCTGTACAATGTACATATGTGCAATGTTTATCCAAATATAAATTATAAATTATTTAATTAATTATCCTGATAATAATGGTCACAAATGATATAATTGATTGATAAAATATACAAATACAAATAAAATTATAGTTTGTGAAGTAAACAAATTTTAATTGATTACATAAATATACAGTATTAAATTTAATTTTAGGTCATGATGATGAAGAGAATATAAATCACAAATCATATACATACATATGTATATATGTAAATTTTATTTTATTCAAATTTGTTATTATTTGAAAATTTTCATATATGAAAATGTAAAAATATCAATTTTTTTGTTTTTCAAATTCAGAAGTAATTTAAGTAAAGTAAGTTACATTTCAGTGTGTAAAAATTCCCAGCCTTAATAAGAGGATTTTTTAAAGATTTTTAGAAAAAAGTCAGATGTCTTGAAGCTTATACCTTTGATTTTAGGTTCCAGATTATTGCAGGTCTCAACATTAAGTACCTATGTGGGAAAAGAGATCTGATCAAACTGAATGGGATTTTTGAAATATGTGTGGTTCATATTGTGAGTGTGATACTCAATTAAAATTTTTAGGGGCATAATCTTCGAAATACATAAGTAAATTGAAAGTAGAAAATAACGTCACAATGCTGGTTTTTGTAAAAAAAAAAAAAACTGATAACTTTTAAATTACCACAAAGCTTTAATGGTCACAATTCATTTTTTAACACTTGCAATCAGAACTTCAAGTTTTTATTTATTTATTTATTCGAAAACAAGGAAAAAAAAAAACACAAATACACACAACTGCGATTTCAGTCCTGAAAGTTAAAACTTTTTTTTTTCACCTTTACTGATGGTACAAAAATTAATGTTTAAATGATTATAAAAATCGGAAATATAATACAATCAGTCTACATAGGAAATTGATTCATTTATTAGTAATTTATGAAAGAGAAAAATAAAAATATACAATAATTTCCTGTTTAAAAACATTTCTATCAGTTTTTTTTTTGTTTTACATTTTTACTATTTTTGAATTTATTTGAAATTTACAACTAAGTAAGTAATAATATTGACTGTAGCTTATAGTTAATAAATTTATAGAATATATACATACATAAATAAATATGTATTTATATAGGTACATTACATACATACTTTTTTATTTGTGCATTTATGAAAAGAGTCCTTACATATCTGTAGGGGTGGTACACAAACGCTACAAATATAATGTTAAAGTTTTCTATACATTTCATCTAGATTAGGAAAATTAATTTTCTTCTTTATTTTGACATCCTTTCATTTGATGATGTTCATTCAATAATGTTTTAATTTTAATCTGCTATATACACATAAAAGAATATATATAAAAATACAGGAAGGAAGGTGTATATATTGTATATTTATTTCATATAAAACCGATATATGTACATATGTATGTATGTATATTATATTGACTAGACGGTATGACAGACAACAGCAGACAGATAAAAAAAAAATTATATCCAGGTGAAAAGAATGATGGTTGATTGAATTGTACAAATTTGAATATACATATACCAGTGTGTATGTGTATATGTGTAGCATTTTTTTATATGCAATTTTATTTTGATGTATGATAGAATCCTTGTAAATCTTTATAGCATCTAAATAAAAAAAAAAGGGGGAAAATAAATACAAATTGATTCAAATACCTTTTCAATGTTTTTTGAATCTAAAAAAACAAAAAAATTTTTTTTTTTTTTGATGTTTTGCTTTTACACCGAACTTGCACCATCTACCCACAATTTTCCATTACTTTTCCTTGATATTGGTGGTCATTTTATTTACATTTTGAACGTTATTCAATGAATATATAACGTCTGGAGAAAAATTTACTATATACACAGTCATGTCTGTATACTTATACTTGTATATTTAAGTAGAAATGTACATGTATGTAAATAGGTACATACATAAATAATATCATAACATTTTTGTATTGTGAAATGCCAATGGGATAAATATATATTGAAAGGTGTTGGTTGAAGAGGATTTGGTTTTTACTGATTGAATTTTAATTGAACTTCCTGCATTCAATATGTCTGTTGTAAAATATATCTGAATATACATATATATTTTTTTAATGCTATTTCATTTCAACAATATTTATACAATTTAATTTTATATATACCATATATAGAAATTTTTTGAAATGCAAAGGATATAAATAAATCGATTTTTTGTTTTGTTTAACTTTTCTTTTTTAAAATATTTATTTTGTTTTTGTATGTTACTATAGAAATCTTTATTATTTGAATTTTGTTGAAAGACTTTTGTGTAAGGTAAGGTTTGATATGAACTGTAAAGATTTTATTTATTGAATAAAGGATAAAATTTGAAATTACATATTTCATATTGGTACATATGTATGTATGTTTGTACATTCACTACATAGTTTTAATTTTTACAGCAAGGGGGGTGGTTAGTCAAAATATTATTTTCAAAAAATAAATAAATTCCAGTAAAAAAGTATAATTAAATTTGATTTAAGATTACCATTTGGAATAAAGAATAGTAATGAGAGGTTATAGGACTATTAAGAAGATGGTTTACTATTGTAAGCTAAATAAGTTTGTACATAGTTACACCAAATTTAGATATTCATGGAAACTAGAAAATTCTAAAAACTTCTCGTATGTAATTATGGTATATAGATAAGAAACTATTTGACCTCCCCACATACATTCAACGTACGTAACGTATGAGATTTTATAAAGGTGTAAAAAAACATATTTATTTACAAAAATAATTTTTAAACACTTTTTTTAAAAACCAACTTTCAACATATACTATTTATTGTACATCAAGCTTTTATTTTTAATATTTTTTGTTGTTTTATTTTCATTACAAAAATTATTTAATTTTTTTTTTATATTGATTTGAAAAGTTCAACTTTTTCCTTGATAATTTTTCTTTTTTCAAATAAAAATCATTTATTTTAATGGATTTTATATTTAATAAAAAAAAATAAAAATAAATAAATGAAGTAAATTGAAAAACCAACTTTAAATTGAAAAATAAACTTATTTTTTATTTCGTAATGTATGTATACATAGTATTTTTTTTTCTACTGTTTTTTAGTTTAATTTTTTAAATTTTTTAACTCTTGTTTTTTTTTTTTTTTTTTTTTTTTTTTTTTTTTTTTTTTTGGTGAAGAAAAGGTTGCCAAAATGAGGAAAAAAAGTTGAAGAACAGAAATATAAAAAAAAAAAAAATGTTGTAAACACATTCGATGTATGCATGAAATGTTATAAATTATGTGCGGCCAAAAGTTTAATTAAATTGAAATATTTAAAATTCAAAAAATAAAATTGGATTAAAATGTTTTTGTTTTTTTTTGTTTTATTTTACAAATCAATTTGTTATCGTTCTTGTTATTGGTTTTTTTTTTAGTTTTTATTATTTTTAAAGTAGAAGGTTTCTATATGAAGGAAAAAAAAAACAGTAGGTTTGATAGAAAAATAAATCCAAAACTGTAAAAAGATTTTTTTAATTTTTATTATTTTTATTTTATTTTTCATTTTACAAGTTTTTAATTGATATTATGACCTATTTTAAAGGTATATGACAAAAATTTATTTGATTTTGAAACAAAAACAAAAAAAAAAAAAAATTTATTTATTATGAAAAATGTAAAAATCCATGTAAGATTTATGTGTGATACAACAAAGATAAATTAGTATATATTTGTACGTGTGATGCATTTGCATATACGTAGATATATGTATATATTTTTTTGTAGATAATTCAAATGTAATATGTAGAACGTATAACAGTAAAAAGGATGTGAAAATGCATTAAATCAATAAATAACACGATAAATGAACTGATGATTTGTATTTTTGCAATAATTGTTACAATACAAGTAAATAAATAAAATATACAATACATATATAAAAATATGTAAATTTATATTATTATATATATGGTGTGACTGTGAGTCTGATTTATTCATATAGATTATGAGTTCAATATATTTTCTCTTATACAAGTATGTAATATAATATGTAAGGTACATTATGTACAAATTAATTTCAACTTATGTAAATATATGTATAAACTATAATATTACAATGTAATACTATGTAATGAATAATTATTTTAAATAGTTTAAACAATTCATATTTTTTCAAAGTTGAAAAAAGAAAAAATATCAAAATACAGTTAAATATTTGCATACAAATGTATTTATTTGAATTTATCGATAAAGCGTTATATTTTTACCATATATGTATATAAAATCGAGTACCGCACGAGAATAAATAATATGAATGGCACGTGCTTTTTAAATAAATACAATACATATATATACAAATATATTTTATTTCAAATTAGTAAAAATTTATGTCAATTAAATAAGGTGAAAATGACATATGTATGTGTATTTAATAATATTTAGAACAGAATGATAATTGAGATGTACGTAGATTCATTATAGAGAGAAAAGAAATCTTAGTTAAACTAAATTTTAGGATGTCACGTTACTGTCTAACTGCTATTAAATTGACATTTTTTTTAAAAATAAGTTCATCTTCAAAAGAAAGATCTCGTGACTGTAAATATATTTTTTTTTATGGATGATGCTTAAAAAAATTACTGGAATTCATTTAGAATAGCTACTTAAACTGAAATAGTGCTTAAACAAGAGATTTAATTGGTAAATAAATATTGTCTGTATTTATCTTCCGGTATATGTAGGTAGATACATTTTGTATCTTAAAGTTGTACATAATAAATATGTGAATAATATGATCATAATTAACACGTAACGGTTATGTAGTTCGATTATGATATACTAATTGAGTTATCATGAAAATGAAATTAATATACAGGGTGTTAAAATTTTAAAATAAATATGGGTATATGAAATAAATATGAAAAATTAAAAATAAAGTTAAAAAAAAAACTTTTAGTCTGAAAAATACTCATTACCCTTTTGATATCATGGTAAATTTTTTTTTTATTATGAACACCCTGCAAAAAATTATGGTTATGTATATTATAAAAATAATACCACATATTTCGTTCTATGTAATAATATATTTCTCATTTTTTATTTTGTTATATGTAAAATAAGTCATATTTTCAATTTAGTATTAGTGCAAAAGATGATTTGAGATAATACAAAAAAGGAAAAAAAAAAGAAAAAAAAATTTGCATATATCTCTTCATTCATTATGAAATTGTACATCAAAAGTATTTTAAAAGTTCATTTGTTTAAGAAATAACGTCGTTTATATATTTTTACCGTAATAATGAAATTTTAAATTAAAAATCGGATTAAAATTTATATCTAAAAAAGTTACGTTCATATATAATTTCATAATTCTCGATAAAAAGAAAATAATATAGTGAATTTCAAGAAAAATAATAATATAAATTCTGTGATAAATAAATCAAGTGAAAAAGTAAAGATTTTTTTTTCTGAATACGAAAAATTATAATTAAAAAAAAAATAAAAAAAAAACAAAAAAAAAAAAAATTTAAATTGATTTTGTTCTTTTTTGTTTTATCAAGACAGAGACACATAAAATTATTATAAAATCTATGGTCTACATAATATATAATGAATAATAGGATATACTTATTGAAAAGGGATTCAATTCCTAATAATAAAATTATTTCATTTTATATTTCCCAAGAGAAAATATCACGTAACGTATTTATAATATAAAATTAAAGACAAAAAGAAAAAAACAAAAAACCATAGATACTTTTCTTATGTTTCTTTTTGTATATCAATATTGTTATTGTTTGCAGAAATTGTTATAACCAATTTCATTTGTAATAATATAGAAAAAGTTACAATATATATATGAAATAAAATAACAACCTATATATGTTGGAAAAAAAAAAGGAATAATAAAACGAAAAATAATACTAAATAAGTAGAATACGATAGGAAAAGAAAAATAATAAAACTTTAAGATAAGAAATTTTTATGGAATAAAACAAAAACAAAAACAAAACAAAAATAAAAGTAAAATTAAAGAGATAGGAATAAAACATAAAAAAGAAAAGATGAAAAAATTGCTTTTGAAGAAATCAAGAAAATTGATCCTCTTATTATTGTTAGGATTTCGTTATATTATAATGGAAATATCTTTTCTCAATATGATGTCAAATAGTTGTAGTTTTATTGAAGCGGCATCGATAGTAGTACCATCATCATCATCATCATCATCATCTATGAAAACGACAGCCACAACAACATCATCACCATCAATAATGATATATGATATAATACCTGATTCTTTATCATCATCATCAGGAATGTCAAATGATACTTCATCTTTTGTACAAGGTATCAATAGATTTTTTTTGTCAATTTCACAAAATAACGATAATAATAGTAACAATATTAATAATATAAATAATAATAATAATAATAATACTGAGAATGATAGAAAATATATTACTAATGAAATTTCAAATAATAATTCTAATAATCAAGATAATAAAACTGATGAAGTGAACAATTTTCAAAATTACAATAATGTAACATTTTCAAATGTACGATATAAGATGGATTTAATTCATAAAAAAATAAAAACGGATGTAAAATGTCAAAAAGAAAAACTATTGAAATATAAAAACAATCAAGAACAACAATATTCAATATATAATAATAGGATACGATATCAAAGGAATGTAAATAATATGAATGAAACAAATGCAAATGATTCAAGTTCTAATATAAAAGTTGAATATGAAGAACAACAGCCTATTGTTATTATGGTAAAGCATGAAAATAATAAAAGGAATCATTCCAATAGAAAATTAAATAAAAAAAATAATAATAAAAAAATTGTATTAGGTATTGATAATAATGCAACACATAAAACAATTGTTTTACATTCTGAAGCTGGTTCAATTCAAGCAATTGATGATGATACTGATGATACGGTTAAGAATTCAGAACATAATATTTATGATAATGATGATGATGATGAAATGCAATTCAATGATACTGATATCAATGATTTTCATTCGTCTATAAATAATAATTTGAATAATGAAAAGTTATTACAAAATTATAATTCAGCAACAGAAGAACAAGATGAAAATTATAATGAAATTAATGATAAATATGTTAATATTGCAACAACACCAAAAATATACGATTCAAATTCTGAAAGGTAAATTATACTATAAATATAATTTAAATTATAATTTAAGTATATAATATATGTACATATGTATTTAAATATAATTAAAACACCTGTTTTTTTTCTCTCTTCTTTTTTATTTTTTATATTTTTTATTAAAACCACTTTTCTAGGAGATAAAAAAAAAAGTATATTTTTTCATTGGAATTTTAATTAAAATTGTTATTTAATTTTATAATTATTATATCATATCATAAAAATATCATAATTAATTCGAGATTAAAATAAATTTTAATAGAGCTTTATCGAAAAATTGACACATAATTTATTCAATATATCCACAGTCCATTATATGTATGTAATGTATGTATGTTTAGGTATACATATATACACATATACGTACATATATGTAGATTGAAAAGTGTATTTTAGCTTTATCTATTTTGTTTGATGGTGTAATGAAATGTAGAAAATAGGAAAAACATACCAGTAACGACTATAACGAGATATTCATCTTTAAGGCTATTGAAAGACTTCAATTTGACACTACATCCCTTTGCTATTCGCACTCTAGGTGGTTAAACCGGTTATTTAACGCTGGTTATAACAATTATATTATAATTTTTTTCCAACATTGGTATAATAAGAATCATCTAAAATAATTTTAGCTTCATGGTTGTAATATACTCACACTCTCGTTACAACTGGTCATGCCACCTTCAGATGTAATTTGAGCAGTTGTAAAAACAGGTTTTTAAACTGGATTGTGACGGTTGTAACAAAACAACCACCTTGACCTAATGTGTAAATGGTGTTTGATCGTTGGCCGCCTTGAAGTTAACTTGAGGTATATTGACCATTTTTCTGTCATACATGTACCTAAATAAGTAGTTTAAAGTGGAATGCAAACCACTAAATTCGTTGATAGAGAACGAATTTTATTCACATAACTTGGCCTAAACTGATATTTGTGTATATGTGCGTGTGTATAATTTGCTTATGGTCAGTAATCAGAGTCACCAAACTAATATGTATATCAAAAATGGTGAATATAATTGGTTTGGTTCAGTAAAAGGACCTTACACATAAATCTTTCTCAAATAAAATTTAATATCGTCTTTTTTTTTTTTTTTTTTTTTTTTTTTTTTTTTTTTTTTTTTTTTTGTGAATTGAGTATAGTAACAAAGGATATTGATGAGTACTAAAATGAATGATAAGTTTTTTATGTGTAAACCTCCAATTTATGACAAAATTAAAGCTGTAGGGCTCGTTATTGGTATCATTTCCTTCCATGTATGTATTTATACATGTAAATTTTATCATTTTCATATTATAAACTTGTGTTAAATTGAAGTTTTACTTTTTCTCTCTGAAAAGGATATTCATATATACATATCATATAATAATATAACGATTATACTATATGATATTTTATACGTAATTTAATATTTAAAATAATGAAACTCATTAAATAAGTCACCAGTTATTTTTACCTGGTATTTTATGTATAATTACATATTATAACACATACAATACATGTATAAAATGTTCTAAATTTTTAATGGATCTTTTGGGAATTAAAATTTATGAACAGAACAAAAAAAAAAGATACATACATATTTTGAGTTTTATTATTTAACGGTTGATGAAGTTTTCTGGAAAAAGAGAATAAAAACAACAAAAAATTAAACATAAATATTAATGAAATTTTTGTAATTTAAAATATACATACGTACATATTATGTATTATGTATATGTATGTATGTGAATTATTTCTATGTATGATGTAATGTGTAAATGAATTTCTAACATGATTTGAATAATTAAAATTAAAATTTTTGTAAAAGTATAATTTCGTTCGTTTCGTTTTGTCCTAACTACATTTATGATGAGGGAATTTAAAGTGCTTATTTTTATTCGGTTTTAAAATGTTTTATTTTTTTTTTTTGGCTTCAGTAAAATTTTGTTAAATTGAATGTATCTCGAAAAAAAAAAAAAATCTAATAACTTTTTGCTTTAAAATTTATTTATTGTTAGATTGTCGAAAGAATGTTTTTACTATGAAATTTTTTATTGATGCTTTTTTTTGGTTTTTTTTTTGTTGTTTTGGGTTAGAGTCTAATTTACATTATGAGGTAATTTTTAAATTATTTTTCTCAGAACATTAAGCAATTTGTTTCACAGATTTATGTCATTTAAAATATCATACATTTATATAGATACTAAATTATCTTGTAATTTTAATGTGTGCATACATAATGATAATTTTATGCATAATATTTGTAATGATATTATTTTTTATTTGTTAGAAAATACTTGTAAAATATTGGGTTGATGTGAAAATAAATTTCAATATTAATTTTAGAATAAACTTTTACTTAACGTAGGTAATGTACTAATTTGAATTATAGTTATTAACATTAATGCACAATTGTATGTGTGTGCTTTTAAATAGGATCACAAAATATTCACTTTTAAATTTACTTTTTTATCATCCTGGTGCTGAAATTTGTTAAGAGTCTTGACGTTTTTTAAGTTTTGTAGTAGCTTTGTTTTCCAGAGTAAGACAGCCTTACTCCCATCCCTCTACTCCTCTCTCACATCTTCCACCAAGTGTTTACTGCATAACCATTAGAAGGATAAGGAACTGTAAATAAGAGGTGAGAAACTATGTGTATGTATGTATTTATGTACATATTATATATGTACATATGTATGCTGGTCAATTTATTCAGTGTATGTATATATTATTTCCCATTTTGATATTACTTTTTTGTCCAACAGATCTAAACTTTTGATTAAAAATGTGAGCCTACCCGAAGATAAAGTTTTAAGAACCAAGTATGAAAAGGATCACAGTAAAAAAAAAGAGCTTAAAGCCGTCACATTCAAAAACTTTAATCTGTATTTGAGAACTACATACTACATATATAATAAATCTTAAAATTCGAACATTGTTTTATTTTTAAAAATTCTTTCATTTCTTGTATAACACAATTTTTACATGTACCTACAATGATAATTATTTATAATAATAAATAAGAATACGTATAATATAATGATGACATTTATGTTGTATTGTTTAAGCCACAATCATGATAACAGCTAAAAAGGAACTCATATTACTCGTATATATACGAGTATTCAACATTATCCATAATTTCATTTAAAAGGCATATCGAAATTTTCGTTCATTTGTTATAATACGTATGATTTAAAAGATTTTGTATTAATTTTGAATGTTCATATTGTATATACGTAGTATATAATATTGTCTAAACAAAATTTTAAAGGTATTATAAAGTGTTTACGTATATCCTTTTAATGTAAAATATCATATCCTGTATATACTATAGTAATATGTATATGCACATGTGTATTTTCAGAAATGCAGATATGCATTAAACATAGCATTTATGTTTTGGTTATATTAAAATACAAATTAATATTGTTATATTCGCTTTATAAAATTTATTTTCATGTAAAATATATCATTACCGCATTATTCGCAGCATATTAGAAAATATTATACAGAAAGTATATACGAATATGAATATTATATGAAATTTTGATATAGATAAATTTTTCTTCATCTTATACGAGTATATAGCACATGTTAGTTAATTTATATTTGTGCTTTTATATCTGTTTTGTTTATTCGTAAACACATACATATACATACAAAAATATAAACAAGGTGTTTCTGTTAAATATTTTTATGTATAATATTATTTAATCGAATTTGACGAGACATGTAAATTTATACCTTTTAATTGAGTTAAAAGATTTTTTTTTTATTTTAGAGTAACAAAATTTATTACATATAGATATTTCAATAAAAGTTTATTTTTTTTTTTTAAAATTGTACACCATACTTTTTTTAACTAGCTTTTAATATACTCCCAACTCAGTGCCGGATTAAGCCAGCGCGGGGCCGGTAGCAAATGTTATTTTACGGCTATGTTAACTCATAAAAAAAACTCTTCTCATCGCGGGGTCAAAAAAAAAAATAGGTCAATTTGTTCTCTAAGCGCGGGACCCCCAGAAGCGCAGGGCCGGTAGCATTTGCTACTTCTGCTATATGGCTAATCCGGCTCGGTCTCAACTGAACATGCCATCCTAGATATTATTTACCTATCTATATGTATGTATCTGTTTTTTTCGATCAGGATTGTTAGAGATTGAGTGAAAATTCATTTGAAGCTTTCCTGTATATCACCTAGTTTTGACGAAACATTAAAATTGTAATTGAAAATACGGAACTTAGATACGATGTTTCAATCTTTAAATATCAGAATTTTATATCGTTATTAAACTCGTGCGTTAAATTCTAAAGTATGAGCCATAATGTGTAGCTGTAGTATATACTTAGTACTTGTAGTACTATACGTTGTAGTAGTGGCTGAAGCTTAAAGTATAAATTTTTCTATTTCATATACTACAACTTCACGCTACAACTAAATTTTCAGCTACACATTCTGACTCAAACCTTGCGCCCAATGATAACGACAACGACAACTGCTTTCCGACACCGAAAAAATTAGAAGTAAATCTAAGTGAACGACAACGTTGACATTGGGCGAGAACAACCGTTGTTTTATCGATTCTAATTGAACGTCACGTTGTAGTTGTCGTTGTCGTTACCACTGGGCGTAGACTTTCAGGCTTAACACTTTTTAATTCTTTAAATTTTTACACACCCTATTTTATATAATTCTCTTATATCGTATCATCAAAAAACAAAAAAAAAAAGTAAACGTGTTATATGTACACACATATACATATATTTATGATTATAAGGAATTATTTTGATTTTGTGAATATAATATGCATGGATGATTATTTTGAATGAAAATTTTAACAAATTTTTGTATACTAAATTTGTTCATAGTGTTTACTTGTTTAATTAAAGGACGTGATCATTTTAAACAAACCTTTACTTATTCATTTAATGTTATGTTTTTGTACATTGTAATAAAAGTATCTTTGTTTAATATAAACATTACATGTAAAGTTACAGTTCAGGTGTACGAGTATATTATATATATAGCTTTATATACATACATATTCGTTACGTGTATGTAGATTAAAATTTTAACACAGATGTTTTGTAAATATGTTTTTCTCATAGTATATAATTTTATATTTTACGACTATCTATCTCTCTGTGTATGTATATACATTAAAAATGCAATAATAAAATTAGAAATTTCATCGACTTAGATACAATGTATTTAAATGTTTAAATATTATCATAAGTTGATGAATGTGTTTTTTTTTGTTTTTATCTTAAATTTATTGTTCTTTTTGAAGTAAAATGATAAATGTAATTTGTATCAAGTAACTATAGATATAAGATACTATTTGTATTTTCAATTGTAAACAATTACTTTCAATGATAATAATTTATTTTATCTTTTTTCTGTTTTATGTTTTGCTTCCAATAAAAAAAAAAAAAAAAAAAACGAAAAATATAATTATTATTAATGAACTTTAATACATACATACATATATTCATATTAGCCATCCTTTGAAATTTACTAAAAATATTTAACTATTTTATCTTTATGAAATTTTTATGTTTATGAAATTCTAAAATTTGTATTAAAAATAATAAAATTAAGTATCTGTTTTACTTGTCTAATAGCTTATAATTATTCATTTAAAAAGAAAAAACCTCACTGTTCTATTATATTCAAGTGTATATAAATAAATTTAAATTGTTTCTTATTATCATAATTTTCAAAATGACGTAAAATGTTAACACTATAATTAATAAATTTAATGAACTGTTCATAGATACTCGTATATTATAAATACAATACACCATGCTTTCTAATATTCTGGTACATGATTTTTTTCTTCTTAGTTTTTCCTTTGAATTTTTGTTGTTGTTGTTTTAAATAGTGTACAAAATAATAGAAAAAAATAAATAAACTGAAATACATACATATGTATATGTATAATGTTTGTTTGTTAAAGTATAAGAATTTTTTTTTAAAGTGCCAACATAGTAAAAGCTGAATAACAAAATATATAAATAAGAAATATGAACTGTAAAAAGTTTGTTAACCTTTTTTAAAAAGATTTCTTTAAATGTACAGTAATTTGTCAAAGAGATGAAAAAGGATTTTAATGTATTATAATATCTAGTTAAAGAAAAAAAAATGAAATCTTATTCTGTTTAAAAACTTGTTATTTTACTGTTTTCTTATTCGTTTTTGTCGTGGTAACGATGGAAAATAGCTACTTATAAATATACAAGTATGTATTATACATTTATACATAAGTATATAAAGAAAACGCATGATGGAAAATAAGTTTTTTATTTTAGTTTGAAAATAAAAACAATGTATGTACATTGTACATATATTAGTGCAGTTAGATAATGTTAAAAATAAAATTAAGGAGCAAAAAAAAAAAAAAACGATTTCATTTAAAAAAAATTGATTTAGATTAATGCTTTTGAAGTTAATGTGAATTATTATTCGAGCTTATTGAATTGGAATAAATTTGAAAAATTTGTGTAGTATTTAATTTAAAATTTGAATTGTTTATGTTTAAGCTGAATACAAATTTTACACTTACTTTCGAGACTGAATAATGTCATGTCACTGCAATATATTTCTGGTTTTTTTTTCAATAAATTTAAAATTTAGATTTTAATGTCTTATAAAATTTTTCCGTGCAACATTTTCTCCTCATGGAAACATAACTTTTAGGACAATTAGAAAAAAAAGTAGATTTTAAAACTAAGACCTTACTAAAAAAAAAATATGAAAATTTGTTGTAATACTTTTAAAATCTTTTTAATACATTTTTTCAGAACTGCTGATGATTATGAAAATCATTATGACTATGAAAATGATGTTGATGATGATGATGATGACAATGAAAATTTAACAAATTCAAATTCACATTCAAAAACATTTTTTGATTCAGCAAAAACATTATGGAATATTTTTTTAGCAGTTAATTCTGCATGGGATACACTTGAAAAATTACAAAATAAAAATGATATAAAACAAAATGAAGAAGAAAATGAATATAATAAAAATGATGAATTTAATAAACAAGAAGAAGAAAATCTAAAAAATAATAATTTATCATTATCACATAATCAAAATTTTCAAAATTTAAACGATGAAGAACGATTAAGACGTGAATCATATTATTCAGAAATTGGAAATATTCCAAAAATTTATAATGATAATATTATGAATATATCAATATATAATAAAAATAATTTATTGAGCACAACAACAAAATTACCAATAAAAACAAAAGATAATACAAAATTATCTACATTTGAAGGTCGTTATATTAAAGGTGATCCATTAAAAGGATATTATGATTTTGTTATAACAGAAGGTTCATATAAATTTTGGGCATGTTTTCAGGTAATTTTATGATGTTGTATAATGGCATATGTTTACAAAAAAAAATTTTTTTTTTCCTTTATATTTATTTATTTATTAAATATGTTAACTTGAAATTTTTTGATATGAAAAGTTATGATTTTTAGGCCTTTTTCATAAAATTATTATTAAAAATAATGAAAATTGTAAAAACTAAAAGAATAGCCAGAGGATCAGATATGTTTTTATTTTTCATTTAAATTTATATTTACTATTTACTGTTATTGTTATTAATAAAAAATAAAAATTAATTCCAATTAAATATTTTATAATGTCAAAAAAAAAAAAAAAACATAGGTGCATTAAATAAATAAATAATAAATATGGACGTATGTTTCATATTAAATTTTTATAAAAATATAGTATGCATTGTCTGCTGTAATCACAACACAATACAAAAATATTGTTGAAAAATAAAACAAACCCATTTTATTTTGTGTAGTTCAAGAGATAAAGCGTTTTAGACAAAATTTCATTAAATTTTTAATACAATCGAAAAATTAAGTAACAAAAAAACACAAACAAAAAAAAAAAGACAACAAAGAGTGGGCGGATAAAAATTAATAATAAATTTTCATATTTTGTTAATTTCATTTTTGTTTTTATTATTTCATTTTTAATTTTTTTTTTTTTAAATTGATTTTTTTTATTTTATTTTCAGTTAGCTACTGCAATATTAATCATTTATTCAACATTTGCTGCTATATATTATTCAAAGGTTAATCCACTTGTTGGAGATTACGATTATGTGGATTATTTGGGTGGTGGACGGTCAATATCAGATAATACAGATGATATTGTTAAATTTGTTAATACACCATATAATAATGGTAGTAAGCAATCAATAACAGATATTGGAATATTATCAACAATAAAAACAAAAACAACATCAATATGGTCATCAATAGTTAATGAAAACCGGATACCTAAAACAAGACATACAATAAAATTCATTTTAGATGCAATCGATAAAATACCATCATCTCAATAGTTATATGTACATATATACATATATGTATGTATATAACACACAGGTATATTTTAGAAAATATATAAATGAATAACAATTTTAGATAAATTGTTTTAGAAATGAAAATTTATATTAATTTATATTGTTACCTTCTTATACCGTTCATTTTATACAATATACACAAAAGGTATATCCTGTATATATTCGTATATAAAATACCTATATACATACATATATATGTATATGTAGGTATATTATACAATAAAATGCAGGTGAAAATTAATAAAAACCACTAACATATGTATGCTGTAAGATAGATTCATGCATGAATATAATAAAAGAGCTAAATATTGGTTCTACAAATATTTTATAGTATTAAATATGATAAATTTAGAAAAGTCATACAATAAAAGAAGAGTATACGTACAAATATGTATGTATGTACATACATCTATATTGTAGATACATATGAAACATATGTATACGACTACAGTATCTTAAGTGAAAATTTATTCAATACATTGTTTTTAGCTTTCTTTTTTGATTATTTATCATTTTTTGTTAAACAATATACAAAAAAAAAATTTTGTTTTTCACTTTTTTTTTTTTTTTAAATTTTTCCTCAGCAATTTTTGTTTTTTGTTTGGTATTTTGTCCTTTGTCTTTATGTTGATTTTATAAAATTTTTACGCAAAAAAAACAAATAAAAAAAAATAAAAAAAATTATTATTCTCTAGTCATAATCGTGGAAATTCAAAAGAAATCTTTTAAATTATTTTTCATTAAAATTAAAATGAAAAAAAAAAAAAAAAAAAACACAAATATGATAAAATATATTTCTATTTTTTTGATTAGTTTCGAAAGCATTTTCTTTGGGAAAATTTTCATATATTCTAATAAAAATACTTTAATGTTACCATTATTTATTTCATATTAAATATACATAAATCTCTCATCCTTGCGATATATGAATTTAACCAACATGAAGGAGAGAAAAAATGGCGAAGAAAGAAAGAAAGGAAAAAAAAAACGTAGAATCATTTGAAAATTTCGTTTTTTAAAATAATTTTCATGAATTTATAATGAAATTTTTGTTTTTTTGTTTGTTTGTTTGTTCTTTAATATATGTATATAAGAAATACAGTTAAGTTCATATTATTTGGTTTAAAAAACAAGAAGAAGAAACCATACTGTTAAAAGTATTTACAAATTTGTCGTATTCTGGTTGTGGGAGTTGCGGAATAAAAAGTTATTTTATTTTGTTTTTCAAATTTTTGTTTATTTTTAAGATAATAGAATATTATTTTTGAAATGGAATAAAATTATTTGATATTCTAGAAAAAATATTTTTGTAAATAAATTTAAGCACTTATTTTATTGAATAAGTAAATAAAATGAAATATATATGTTTGTATACACACATGTAGGTTTATATGTATATGTACTTCGTATGGTAGTACTTATAGTAAGTAGGTTTTTTTTTATGTGAAAAATATTTTAAAAAAAATTTTCTATGTAATATTTATTTTAAAATAATTTCAATAAAGATTTTAATATTTACGAAGAATAAAATTTAGAATATTTAAGTAAACTAATAAATTTGTTTTTTACTTTAAATTGGTTGTTTTTTATTTTTTATTGAAGTTTTTTGTATTTTTCAAGAAGCATGAAAATAAAAATAAATGAAAATTTGTTTGATTTCTAGTGATCTATAGTTGGCTTTAGTGTGGCTTTTTCGTTCAAGTTTGAAAAAAATTCATTTAAAGAAAAAAATTGTAAAAATTATTAATTTTTCAGAATTTATTTTAAACTTTGAAATGTTCAAAGTTTTTCTTTTTATTCAGCATAAATAAAATCTTCACCTTACATACATCACGTAATAATTTCTAAAATATCAAAATCACATTAAGTCGAAAAAAGCCTTTTGTTTTTTTTTTTGTTGTTGTTGTTGTTTTCTTGACCATTTTCGAGAAAATAAAGTAATTTTATTTAATTACTGATTTCGTATGGTAATTAAATATTTTGTTTGTTGTGTGGGTTTAGATAAGGTTAGCAAGGTTTGAAATTTGTAATTTACATTTTTTGTTAATTTCAAGGATATACATTATAATAAGTAATAAAGGAAAAATTATATAAGTGAATGACTTATTTAAAGCAATCAAATGTCATTATAGAAATATTTTTTTTTTGTCGTCTGGCTCTGGTTGAAAAGCCCGATAAAATTTGTCCTTTCATTACATTTACTATACTCGTACTTTTTATTTTCTCATAATAATAACTTGAATAAGAAAAAAGGAGAAAAAAAAAAAAGAAGAAAAAACCTTTTTCTTGGGACAAAAGAAATAAATAATATTAAGAAATATGTATTTAAAATTTCTACTTTCAATGTACAAGGTGTTCTTTTTATTTTCAAACTTTTTGTTAAGGAAACAAATTTCAAAGCTTTTAAAAGAGTGAAGATGAGCACGTAAAAATAAGATGACATACAATGTACGAGTAATTATGTATTTTAAAAAATCACAAATAATTGAATTTTTGGTTACTGTTTTTTTATTTATTTAAAATTATTTTCAATCGTTACACCCTCTATAAATTTTCTAGGCCAAAGATTTTTTTAGTAGGAGTAATTTTATTATTTTTTTGTTGTGTTTTTCTCTTTTTAAACATGGTTGAATGGAAACAATGATTTAATATTCAAAGGTCACCTCCTATTTGCACTCTCCCATTATGTTGGTCCTTTTTTTTTTCGATTATATCAGAATAATAATTTTCGATGAAAAGCTAAAATAAAAAAAATTGAAATAAATTTCCTTTTCATAACTTTTTTTTTTCTCTCGTTCATAATATTTTTTTCTTTTTATATTATTTATTTTTCTATATTCTGTCATTAAATTTAAAAGTTTCGTGTGACATATTAAAGGCATATTTTTTCTTTATCATAAATTATTATTATTATTATTGTATAACTTGTTTTGTCGTTATAGTATGTCATTTTATTTGACTTAAAATGTAAAATATTTTTTAATATGAAAAAAAAAATTTATAATCAGTATTAAAAGATTATTCTTTTGGAAACATACATATTTTTTTTTTTTTGTTAGGAGAGAAAAAAAAAAATACATTTATGTATGGAAATATTTCATATGTGATAGAAAATTTACGAAAAAAATTTTTTTTTTGTATATATGAACATTTTTAATTTTTTATTTTCACGTACAAGCTATCTTTATGGTCGAATAGAGAATTCAATATTTTTTTTTTTTTTTTGTTAAGAAGTTTTTCTTTTACGTTTTTTAAATAATATTCTTTGTATATATTTTATGTAAGGACAGTTAAGAATGAATAGCTTTAGCCTTTGACATATCAGGATTTAATATAACAAGGATAAAGAATATACATATACATATGTACATATGTATTATGGCATAGTAGGTGTATGTTCATGAATGCATATTGTACTCTTATTGTCAACTTCAACTAATAGAAACGCCGTTTCTTTTGTTAAACACAATAAGACACAATATATACTCGTATTGTTGAATTTTAATGTATATTTTAGACTTAGTACATTGACTGTTTGTACAATACATTAAACATGCAGTGCATATAAGATAAGTATTTTTTTTTTTTGTTTTTGCTTTTTCTTATTTTTGTATTTTGACGGTTTTTTTTTCTCTATTTTATATGAAAGTACGTATAAAATATTGCTTGTTTAGATGAACTTTACACATTACATAGGTTTTTTTTTTGTTTTTGATATGAAATATTTATATATAAAAGTTCAATTTCAAGTGTCCAAGGATAAGAAGAATAAATGTATAAAAATATTTAATATGAAATGGGAATTGTTTTGTAATTTATTTATTTATTTATTTTTTTATTTTTGCAAAATACCATGCACTTATTGAACTTGCATGGAATTTTTATTAGGTGAATATGTGTACAATTTTACAGGTTTTCTATACTTACTATGTTTTTTAAATGTCCAACGTGATTGTATTTTTACAGAGTGTAAGTTAAGTTAAACAGAAAACATACCATATTCTTGAGAAAGATGCTTTCTACAAAAGGATTGCAAATAAATTAGATCTATTTTCAAGTATAAGTAGTAGGTACTTGGATCTTTTCTGACTTTTGAAATTTTTAGAGACTTAAATCCCGGAAAATTGTGAATTTATTTTAAAACTCAAAGAATTCACTTCTTTTTTACTATATGACTATTCTTTACTAAATCGAAATCTATAGAAACGGTTAAATGCTTTTAAGCTTTAATTATACAATCGAGTACGATTGATTTTTCGTTAAAACTAAAAGTAAGAAAATAAGGCATTTTGTATTTTAATTTAATAATATTATTATTGGTTTAAAAGTTAAACTTTCATGTTTAACATCATAAGAACACGATGACCCTGTATTTACAATAAATTATAAAATAAATGTTAGTACATAAACATTGAGAAGTTAAGTGATGTATGAAAAATCTAAAATATAGATAAATTTTATGTACTTTTTAAATATTTAGAATATTTGTCATTTTGTGATTTCAGGTATAAAATATCATAGAACCTTTTTTTCTAAATAGAAAATATTACTAGAATATTCTGCAAGAATACTAAAATGAAGTTCGACTTTTATTATTATAATATTTTTTTTTAAATTAGAAGTTTTAGAAATCTCTTTCTAAATTTTAAGGTGAATTTAAAAGAAAAAAAAAAATTTAAAAGCACTGTGACCGCACATGTTTTTCTAGGTGTTTCCACCAAATAATATGTTTTTCATGTTTGTTAACATTGCTGGAAACATTGAGTGCACTGTGCGAGTGTCCGAACTTTATTATTGATGGGGACACATACTTCGTGTGCGCGCACAAGTTTCCTTGTTTCCCACATTGTGTGCGGAAACATAGCATGCATATCAATTAAATATTTAATTTAGTTCAGTGGAAATTTATCAGTTTTTAAATAAAAAGTGAATTTAAAAATTTCTGGAGAAATTGTATAGGTAATGCTGCCTTTCTTTTAATGCATTATCTATAACTACGAGGAAGAGACAATCTCCACTTTGCTGAGTACGACCTTATTTAAAAGAAAGAGAAACTCCGACTAAACGATTTATGGATAGTTTAAAAATAAGATTCCATATTATCGGTCTATTTTCAAATTCACAAATTAGCAAAATAATTTTCTCATTTGACCTTATAGTTAGAACTAAAATCCACTAAAATAAAAGTGACCTCACTGTTACCGCACATGTTTCCTTGTTGTTTCCTTATTTCTTTCTTTGTTTTCAAAATGTTCTCCACTAACGCAATGATGTTTCTCTAGTGTGCGCGCACAGTGACCGCATAGTGCTCGCAACACTGATTTAGGTATAGACGATTATTTCATTTTTGTGCGGTCACTGTGCGCGCACATGATTTCGGTGGAAACGCATCTTAAGATCTACTATACTTTTTTTTCTTAAAGTATTTTTAAGTAAACTAAAACAAACCGCTTTTAATCTGCACAAAAAAATCTTAAAGATGAATTTTAAAAGTGAAATTCAACACTTATGTATATATTTTTCTAATATGACAGACAGTGTTTTCTACACGACTATGACTAATGATTAAATAAAGTACTGAAGTTTTGAAAATTTTTGTTTTTTTAAAAATCTGAAAACAAAACAACAAAAAAATTCCTTCTTATATGATGAGATTTTTTTAATAAAGTTCATTAGATTTTTAAAAGTTTCTTTTAATTCAAAAGAAAAAAAAACAATTTTTTTTTTCGTATGTCAGACGTCTGTTTTAGAAAGAGTGTAGTTTTTTTTTTCTTCTCATGTTGCTATAGTACACATTTCATATTTTTCTTTTAAAGTAAGTGGTGTACAGAGATTCTTCATGTATGCTTTTTGCTTTCATCATTGTGTTTTTTTGTTGTTTTTTTACTTAAATGTTGTTGAAGAATTTATATCTTTATGGTATCAAGTAAAAAAGTTTTTGAAAAGCTAGTCAGATATAAAAGTTGACAATGATGTTTTCATAGTGCAAGTACTCATATACTATTGCAGATAGATCATAATAATATGATGGTGCAAGATCATCATAATAATATCTAAATAGTAGTTTTATAATACATAAAAGAGAAAAAAAAAACATTTTGTAGCTATACAATAAGGATATAAAAAAATACTCTTTCATTTCCTACATTACACTGAAGGATTATGTTTTACAAAATGTTAAAACATAATATTTTCTTGTATTCTGCAAAACAAAAAAAACAAAAAAATGATGCTTTGAAAAAAACAAAAAAAAATTAGAAAGAATCTGCACAAAGTTAAGGTTAGGTTAAAAATGTTTTTTTTTTTTTTTAATTTTTAAACACAATATTAAAAAAAAAGTATATATATTTTGTCTGTTATGAAAAACACAACAGAACCATCATCTTAAAATTTTGTGAGTAAATAATGCAGTTATGGTGAATTCTATTTTAAGAACAACAATAAAAGATAATTCTATGAACATGTGTGAGAGTTTACAAGTAAAATTTAAATATGACATTGAGTTCTACTTAGAAAACAAAAATAAAGAGAAAAATAATTTTAAGTTTTGTTGTAAAAAAGTATTTTTTTAATAAACAGGTGGTACTTCTTATTAAAGCTCTCAAGGACTGTTGTTTTATATGTATTTGAAAAATTTATGGTGCATTCACATTGGCTTCTTATTTCTCTTTACTGATGTTTCTTCGGTTTTAAAGTTTTTCCATTCCTGTTGAAATATTAATTATTAAATTATTTCAAATGTTTTTTTCTTTTTTTTTAAATTTCTTTAAAAAACCATAATAATTTTGATGATTTTATTAATTTAATTCTTCAAATTCCTATTGTATCATGTTTATAATTATGAAAATATAATAAATTCTTATTGGTTTTATTAATTAAACCATAATAAATTTTCATCTTTTAAGAATTTTCTTGAAATGATAAAAAAGAAAATAAAAAGGATGAACAATTTTGTTTCTGATGATTTATGATGTTTAATGATAGACAATTAACATGATTTCATTAAAAAAATTTTTTTGAAATGCTTTAATAAGCAAAATCATTTGAAAAGTCAATTATCCATAAAGAAAATAATGTTTTTTTTTCAAGATTTCCATCATAATCATTATAATTAATGCAAATTCATGAAAATTTTTACGATTTACATTTGAAAAGAAGGAAAAAAAGTAAGAAGAGGTGGTATTATATCCTTTTCTGTTTCTTTACCTTTTATATTTTATTATTCTATTTTTTTTTGTTGTTGAGTAGTTTGAATAATCAAGAATCTTATTTTAAGGAAAATGTATAGGTAAGTCAAAGTCGTTTTTTTTTTTAAATTCTTGAATTGTTTTTATTGAATATGCAAATGAAGAAAATTAGATATAAATAATGAAGAAGAGAAAAATTATCTTCTTAAAGGAAATTTATACACATAATCAACAAGTGGTATAATAAATATTTATTAATTAAAATGTAAACTCTTTCTTCTTTTTCTTTTGGATATTTTCATTGTTTTTTTTTTTTAAATAATTAGGGATTATTGTTGAAAAGGTGTTAGAGAAATCAAGGAAATATATAAGAAAAAATCCGAAAGTTAATTAAGAATTTGTTTATTTTTGTCAATTACTTAAAACTGTTTAAAATAATAAAAAAAAAATTTTCACTTTTTCAGTGATAGAAGTGTAAAGTTCTTAAATATAATATGAAGCTTCTATATGGCAGGTATACACTTCGAATATATAATTTCAGGACCAAATTTTTTATTTTCTTATTAAAAAAGAGGTACATATAGTACATATTAATTTTTTATGCAAAAATTAACGATTTTAAAAGTAGTTTTATGTTTTTTAAATCAATTCAATTCACATCAACAAAAACATCAATAACGAACGTATGTGATTTTCTGCTTTTTTCAAGGATATTTTATAATTTTAATTATTCATTATCGGTTTTTATTAAAAAATTTTTTCAAAGTATTGTATAAAAGGAAATATGTGTAAAATGAAAAATTGAAAATAAAACCACGATATCATTTTCATCATTTTATCAATTAATTTTATATTTAAGGGACAAAAAAAAAAAAAATGGTGTAGGAGAGAAAATTGAAATTAATATGAACGAATACAGAGTAAGTAATTTTATACAATAAAAGAACAAAATAAAAATAAAAACAAATAATAAAATAAACATACATATAGATATTTGTATATTATATAGTTCATTCATTTAATATATTATGTTCATTGGAGATACTTTTTATCATTATTGATTTAATACATTGTCTACCTGGGAGATTCAGGTATTTTGTTTGGTGTTATTATGTGTATTTTCATTTGTGAATATTTCATATGAAAAAAAAAAACTTCCGAATTTAAAAAAAAGAAAAAACAGAAAAAATAAGAGCCAAATACCCGTTAAAATATGTACAAGTACATACCTATGTATATATGTATTTATATAATATACAGAATTAATTTTGTTGTTGTTGTATGTTCAATGTGTTGTTTTTATAAGGATATATTATAAAGTATATAAGCTTTATTTCATATCAATATGTGTATTCATTATGAATGACAAAAAACAATATTGAGAACAAGTGTTTGTTTAATATATGCTTTTAGCACTTTTGCATTTTATTATTTAAAAAAATATAATATTTTGTTTTCAGAAAGAAATGAATTTTTTTATTTATTGTCATACTTTGGAAAAAAAAAATTATATTATTATGGAAAAATATGAAATAATAATAAATAATAGTAGGTACATATTATGGATGTGTATGTATTTATTTTGTTCTTTTATATTTAATTGATTTACTGTTTTAATGGATTTAAAGTTTATTTTATTTATAGGAAAAATTTAAAAAATTCCAAATTAATTTATTTTCTTCTACTTTCAAGTTAGTTCTTTAAAATGTTAAAATACAAGAATGATTCAGATTCAAACTGACAAACCAAATTCGACAATTGATTGAAATTTTTTCTATTTAAATTGAAAACAATTAATTGTCAAAGGACAGTTCTCCTTTGGACCGCTCAATTTTTCTTGAATAAAAAAAGCTTTTATCTGCACTAAATCACATTTCAGAAGAGTTTTCTTTGTGACTTTCTTTGATATTTTCATGGAATCGCTTAGTTATTTTTTTCCCATGGATCGTTTTAATTTTTGGATAAGTCAAAAAATTAAAAAAAAGTTTTAAAGGGTGTTCGGGCTAGATAACTTGAAATTTAAATAAAATTAATTTATTTTTGTCATAATAAAATGAAATTATGTACATTTTATAAATATATACATATTACAAATTTACCTGTAATTTATTTTTGACTTAAAATAATGTTTAATGTATTTTTAAATATGAAAAACAAATTTTCAAATTGAACAATAAATGCTCATAAAAATACCAGACTCTTGAAATATTCACCATTTATTATATGATGCCCACTTTACATTTTGGTAATTTTGTATTATACCACGAGAAAATGTAAATTTTAATGAATCCTTATGTTATACATATACATTCATATGTACATATGTATATACGTTTTTGAATATATATATTTAAATTGCATTTAATATTTCCTGTTTTATACTTCTTATTCTTGTGGCTGTTATTTACCGTTATATGTATGTATATGTGTATGCACATAGTTATATGTGTAGGTATAATATTTAAATACATTATATGTACATTGAAAAGGATATATTATTATGTATGTTGCACATACAAAAATATAATATATGTGAGTGAATGAATTTTAAATAACAAATTGCAAAAGTATTTTTAACTGAAAACAGTACACAGTATGTGTTTACATTTTATGATTATGTACGATGTGGTTGGCTGTTAGTACAGAAAATGAAAAGTGTGTATTTATTTGTATGTATATACATATGTATAAACAATATTATATTTTAAAATAAGCTTTTTAGAATGAAAATAACTCAGACCACAGAGAAATGTTGTAATTCTCTAGAAAATTTATAATTGTAATTTTCTACTTTCTTTAAAATGCGTTAATTTATTTATACAATGAACATTTTTCATGTTTTGTTTGTTTCTATTTTGTTTCTTTTATATGTATTTTTGTTAGAACATATAAGTTAAAAATGTAATTTTCTATTTGTCTAGGTTTTTTTAAAAATATGTATTATTAATCGAGATTATCTATAAATAAAAATATCTATGCATACATTTAAATTTATTTTTCATTCAAAAAAAAACCAACAAACAAAACAAAAATGCGATAATTAAAAAATCTTTTTCACCAGATACATTTCACAATAAATCGAATTATATAATTTAAAATGCAATTAAAATTACAAAACTTTAAAAATTATCTTATATAGAATTTTAGTTTTTAATTCATTTACTTGCATAATCTTAAGAAAAAGGATTTTAAACAATTTATTCATATTTCATCAATCTACGTTAAAATATTAAACTTTCAAAATTAATCAAGTGAAATCCTATGGAGTAAAAAAATTAGAAAATTTAAAAGTGTTTTGATAACTATAAAACATTCATGATATACGTATACATGGTGTTTCGAAAATATGAAAAATTCATACTTGTATAAAGTTGGTAATTTATAATCTGTCACAATGAGTAAAAATGTAAAGTTAAGTGCTTCTTAATTTTATTTTTTAAATTTACAAAATTAAATTTAGAATCCAGTAATATGTCAATAAATACCCTAGTTTTAATGATAACTGTACAAGAATTGAGAGCCTTGGGTTATCCTGAATACTCTCGTGCACTGCAGCAATGTTTTCTGCTTCTGCGCTTTACTTTTCGACGACGTACAGTTGTTGTTTGATTGTGTGTTGAACCAGTTCGAATTTATCCACCAAACGACAAATAGTCGATTCAACAGGACGATTGTGTGAAAATCACGTAGCTCACGAAACGTATCTCGAACTGAGCACTCATTTTAATAGTAAAATTTAATGAATTCCATGCGTTGCTCAACACTGTAAATTTCCATGATGATTTGGCAAGTATTAAATTACTATAACCTCCAAATTTGACAGCTGTACTGAAGCATAATCAACATGGCCGATATACACTCTCAAAGTTCGAGCGTCCCTATTGGAAAACCCTGTATACTATTTGGAGAAAGTTTTTTGTGCTGCTTAAAAACAAACTTTTTTTTAAATTTATGCGAAAATTCCAAGACAATTGCAACAAAATTGTCGGAAATATTTAGAACATTCTGCAGAATTACACAGTACTTAACTCTATACAGACATTATAGTCACAGGAAAAAGATTAAGATTGAAAAGATTTGATTGACAATGTTGATCCAAAATCCAAAAATATGTACCTACATACCCTGTTGTACATGCAGAAAGTAATATTATATCATAATTTTATTGTTATTGCTTTTTCTCTTGTGATGTCCTTAATTCTCAAACTCAATTATATTGTTTCCCTTGTTATAACGTTTATTATCGATTTATTTATTTATTTTTTTTTTATTTTTTATTTTTTTTTGGTAAAATCTATTATATTGTATATTTTATCATATGTACGTCATATAAGTTTCATTATTATTTTCTTAATATTAAAATCTTGAACATGAAGGATATAGTATAAAATTACTGTATATCACTTAAATAAATCTACGAAAGAATATAATACGAGTAGTACATATACGAGTATATATTTTTGAAATTTTCTATTTTTTAAAGTATCTATGCACACATCATATATAATACCATATGAACAAATATATCATTAACTATGACAAACATTTAAAAAAAATATAAGAAAAGTATATTTATATAATTCTTGAAACCATGTTAAAAGGTAAATATTTTCAAATATAAGTTTTATATTATTATTGTATTTTGTATATATAGAAAAAGTTTGAATTAGATAAGTAAATGATGAAAATTTTCGAGGTGTTGATGTCAGACATTAACACATACAATACATACATATTACAAGTATTTTGTGACGTGTAATACATACTTAGAATTTTTATTTTTCACTAGATTTAACAGTTATATAGAAAATAAAATTAAAAATTGAGAAGTTTGTCAACAATATTTAAGGATATATACATACCTACATATGTAAATATTTATTTAAAAACAAAGAAAAACAAAATATCTTGAATTAAAAAGGACATCATTATTATATGATTGTTATTTTTTATGCTATGCAAAATAAGTTTCAGGAATAATTGAATTAAGTATGTATTTTGAAAGATAAATAAATTTAATTATTAAATATATTTTTCATTAAATCAAATTATTGGAAAAATATATTTTTCAGAAAATTTAAGAGTATACGAGCTGAAACTGATGAGCTGTAATATATTAAAATGACAAATAATCATCTTAGAAAGTTTTTTCTCGTAAAAGTTACAATTTTGATTTTATTTTATTTTTATTGATATTTAATTACTTATATAATTCAATCAATTATTTATGATCATTATTTTATGTTTGAATATCATTATTCAGTTTTTTTTTTCTTTTTAAATTAGTTTTAATGTATAATTTTCTGAAAAAGTTGAAGTTTTTATATAACTTTTTTTTTTGAATTTTTTTATTTCGGAAGCAAAAAAAAAAAAACTCTATGTATGAGTAGGTATATATGTAAATATATACAAGTAACTGATATATAAACATCAAACTTTTCAACTTAAAACTTTCTTTAAAAAAAAATATATAAAAATGTATAGTATGTATGTTGGTTGGTTTTTATTTATTTTATTTTTTAATATTTGATAAAATTATTATGTATATTTTGTTATTATACATATATTGTTTCGTGTCAATATATGTACTTATGTATATGTGTGTATAAATACATGATACTCCTACTTATATTTTATAAATTTATATTTAATTTATTATATAAAATAAATTCTATAAGAAATTTTTCTTCTTATAAAATAAAAATTAAACATAGAACAAAATAAGATAAAAGGTAAAGTTTCTCTTGTGAGAATGGCTTTATTTTTGCTTCTTTTAAATTTGATTGTTCATGAGAAGTTCTCATAAAAATGGTTTCTTAGCAACAAAAATATCGTATTTATTATTTTTTAAAGGAAATAAGTAAAAAAAAAAGTTACTTTATAAGAGTCCTTATTATATACCTTGTTGAGTTCGTTATACTACACTACAATATACATATACATATACATATATATATTTTTTAAATTTAATACTACTATACTACGTAACTTTTTTGATTTTTTGTTTTTATGGTTCGTTAACAACAGAATACCAAAAAATTAAACTTGAAAGATACGTATATGTAAAAATTTATCAAGAGATTGTATGTAATGTAATAATTAAAATAATATTAATATAATTACTGCTTCCACTTTAGTGTAAAAAGAGAAACAAAGAAGATAGAGTAATACTATTATTCTAATAAATTTTGAAGTGCCCTTTAATCAGCCGTTTGATAAAAGCACATGATCATTCTCTTCTTGCTTTTTCAGTTTTCCATAAAAAGTTTCTTCAGTGATGACAAAAATATGAATACAATCCAACTTTGGGATATAATTTAATCTTTTTCTATACGGAACAGAGTAATAAACACACTCATAAGCAAAATTTTTCTTGGAAGGTTTTCGAAAAGTTATCTTGCTGAACTCTTCTAGTTCCAGTGTTGGCCAAAAAGCCTATAAAAAACAGATATCACTTAAATGAGACATATTTTTCTATACCGGACAAATTGGGCGGATGCGGTCAGATGGAAGGAAGAACGTACAGGAAGGTACAGGAACGCCAATGTGAACAAATACTTTGTAGTTTAAAAATTTATAAAAAGAAAAAAACAACATATAATTTATGTTTTATGAACAAAAATCTATTTTTCATAGTAAATATTATTAGTTTTTTCATATGTGAAACAAAACAAAGTTGTTTATAAGTTTAAATGTGAAGAAAAACAAAATAGAAATATATTTTAGAAAATCTTAATAATAATAAGGATAATAAAGTTTATCATCATACGAGTACATCAAAATAATATTATTAAAATATCTGCTTGTACATCAAGAGCATAAATATTTTTTTGAAATTCTCTGTGGTGCTGACAGGTAAACAACAAACAACATAATCATATAATATTCACATAAATTGTTTATTTATTTTTCTCTTTGCTTTTTCTTCTTATTTTTGTTTTTCCTTTGTAAAAAGGATGTTTTGATTTTAAATAAGTTTTTATTACCATGAGTAAAATAAAAACAAAAAAGAACAACATTTTCAAGATTTACTAAATTTCAAAATCAATTTTATTATTTGAAAACAAAATATTTTCTTATGAATTTACACGATATTTTATTTAATTTATCGTATACAATATGCATATAGGTACTTTAAAAGTTTTTAAAAGTTATAAGAGGAAGAATAACAAAATAACAGGATGTAATAAACTTCTAAAAAGAACTTTATAAAAATATAACTATAAAATATAAATTTAAGTTTTTTTATTTTTTTATAAAGTTGTAAATACATATTTTTTATATGAATTGTGATGCGATAATGAATAATATGTATTTCTAACAAAATAAAGTGTTTTCAAGAGGATTCATTAATCTAATAAATGAAGAATTTAGTAACACAAAAATTAATTACATAATTGACTTGATTGGAATGATTGAAATGTATGTAAATGGATAATAATTTAGAAAAAGGCGCCATTTGTGTTTATGTTATTCTGTAAATAAGATCCTGTTGTTGTAAGTTATTACCAAGAATTTTTATCTTTCTTGTTCAATAAAGTTTTATGTTTTTTGTCACATAAAATTTTTGAAATCCACCTACAGACTTTCTAAAGATTTTGAAGCTTAAATTTTGTTATTAATAAACTTAGAAAATATAGATTATTAAACTTTATAAAATTGACAAAAATTAACAATTTTTCAATTTGAAAGAACATTTTGAATATTATGTTAAAAATGATGATTTATTATTATTTTGAAAATTATGAAATCATTAATCATACTAAAAATGAAGGTGAGAGTAAATAGACATAATGAATGTTAACATTTCATTGTATAAATTTAAAAAAAAAACAACTTTTTTATTCTTTATTATTTTTTAAAATATTTGTTCATATTATCATATAGTCGACATGTTAAATAGAAAAAAAAAACAAAGGTTTGGTAATTTAAGGTAAAATATAATGTGACAGATAATGACAAAAATTCAAGGAAATTTTACTCTATTTTTTCATTAATGATGAATTGATGATATTTTAATGATAAGTTATTGACTTTTTCAAAAAAAAAAAAAAACATGAAATATGTGTGAAATTAAAATTATCACAATAAATTTAAAATTATGACATGACTGTTAATGGTTTTGTTAATTTTTTTAACATTTAAAAAAAGTAAAAAAATAATTTCTGCTAACAAAAAACGACGTGTAAATATATAAATACAAAACTCAAATTGAAAAAATAAAAAACTAAAAAAACGTGTGATCTTGATATTTTTTATTCAATTAAATGGGATTGAATTGAAAGATACTGTTGTTTATATTTTAATATAATACATATTAAAAGGTAAATGTGTGAAAGTACACATACATACATTTTTAAAAATTGAAAATAGCTTCCAAGAATAAATAATCTTTGAAATGTCTTAGTGGCATTATTGTATTGTATTGTATTGTATGAAGGGCTGTTTGCTTCAGCAGAAGCAATTCCACTCGGAGGCCTAGAAGCCCATTGTGAATGCCCTTTTAGTTTTTATTATTGTTCGTTGGTTTATCCTGAAAACCATTTCGATTCTTGTACAAATCTATTTAAGTCTTTTAGTGCTATTTCTGCTAAGTCGTCCAGACCGTCAAAGAAAATTGCTCCCAAACAAGAGAGCGTTCGTTCTTTTAGAGCTGGACATTCGCAGAGTAAATGCACTATTGACTATTTCTTCTTCACTTCTACAACTTCGGCAGAAATCGTTCGATGGTGTGCCGAGTTTATTGGTCATAGCCCCTATTAGGCAGTGTCCAGTAATCACCCCGACAAGTTTTCGAACTTGTTTTCTTTGGAACGTTAGTAGAGTTGCGGTCTTTTTTCCGTTTATTTCCGGCCACATGCTACGGATTATGGAGCACCCACTTGTAGCCCTTCATTGTTCCGCAGTCATGTTTTCGAGAAAAGAATCTATAAGGTGTTTTGCCTTGCTGAGAGGAGGGTCTACCTTTTCAGCAATAAGGTCAGAGTTTGTGTCGGATCCTTTTCTGGCAAGTTCGTCAGCCTTTTCATTTCCCTAGTGGCATTAAGCATTATTCAAATTTTTATATCTTCAAAAATATTGTATTTTAAAATAATATACATATATGTACGTAAACTCGCCCAATAAAATATGAATTCTGTAATCTTTAATAAATTAAATTTGAATAATGTCACACAATATCTTATTAAATTTTTCAAATTAACTAAAACTCAATTCAAATGTTTTTTTTTTATACTTTAAATTAAACAATTCCACTAAATTCATTTCATTTGAGTTTGTACTTTGAAATGTAATTTCAATCTTTTTATTCAAATTTCTATTACATAAAATTCAAAATAATAATTAAATTTTCTTAGAGGTAAATAATTGTTTTTCAAATATTAAATTTCTAAATAAAATAAAAATTGAAATTCTATTGAGTATAAATATTGAATTAACCAAAGAAAAACCTTTTCTTAATTAAATTTGTAATTGTCAGTAGGTGGTATAAAATTCTTATTTGAAAGTACACACATTCATATACATACTCGTAGTGTGTATTGTATATACATACATACATACATATGTATATATAATACTTAATCGAGTTTATCTTTTGAAATGAATCTATATAAAACTTTTTTTTTTTTTTAATTTAAAGGTTTGAAAAAAACAAAGAATTGTGTATTCTTGTTTAGTGAAATTAGATATTTAAATAAATATGAAAATTTTGTTTAATTGAAAATAAAGATACATAGTACCTATTTAGTGAGGCAAGAGAGTTAGGGATATGGTAATTCGAATTGAATATCATTTTTGATTCGTATAATCCGAATTAATTTAAATTAACTAAAAATGTATTTTGTCAATAGCACAAGTCTAACCCAACAAATTTTTATTTATATGTTTATTTTGTTATTAATATTATTTATATACATATATGTAATTAAATGACATGGACTAAAAAGTTGTATAATTGATCATCTTCTTTGTCTTCCTGGGATTGTGTTCTGGTACACAATGCTTGAATGGTAAAGTACTAATTCAAGCTGGGAAATGATTTATTATGACGAATGCATTTGTTTTTTATAAAGACTTATATGTATCTACTATAATATATACGAGTATATATGGTATATATATATTTTTTTTTGTGAGAAATTGCAAGAGTATAGGTCCCGTTTTTGGGTCAGAAGGTTTTTTTTGTTGAACGGGCTATTTTCAATGAATAATTCTTAATCAACATAAAATTTATTAACAATTTTATTCATATTAAATTTTTATTGAAAAATGAAAAAAAAAAATATAATAAAACGAGAGACTCATATTATATTTCTGAGAAATAAATTAGTAAAATGAAATGTGAATTTTAAATTAATTGAAAAAGTGTAATAATGTGTTGCGAATGAACGGGTTTCAATGAAATTATTTTATTTCATTTTAAAGTATTTAATTTAATTTATTAAAATATATGTACGAGTATGTATAACATATGTATACTCGTATGTAATTATGTATGTATTTCGATTGGTAGAAAGGTATATTTATTTACTAAATGGATATGTATCATATGTATGTATGTGTATACGTGCAGTTTTGTTTATGCTTATTTGGATTAAAAGTTGATTAAATTTTGTTTTTAAATAATTTTTTTTTCTAGGATAATTAATCATTATTTTTAGAAAAAGATAAAATATTAGTTATAGCTATAGTCTGTACCTTGGATTTTTATCTGAAGCCACTTTCCGAGCGTACACTGAAATGTGGTAAATTAGTAGAATAACTCTAAAATTGTGAGCATCCTTCCAAGACATTTTTCACCTCTTACAATCAAATGTGACATTCATAACATTTTCTTTCTTTTCCTCCTCAACTTCCACTATTTATTTTTCATCTTCATGTACCAGAATTAAAAAGAATAGAAAAATTCGATAATACTTTAAAACATTTTATTTTGTTCCTGTTATAATTTTTGTCTTTAATCCTTTAAAAAAATTTTTTCATGTATGTACTTTTTTTTCACCCCTTTTTTGTAACTTTAAAGTAAAACAAACAAATTAAATTTATCATGATTAAGTAAAAAAGTTACATAAATACAAACTTGAATTCAAGTTTATTTTCAACCAAGTGCAAATATCGTTTTTTTTTCACAGATATGCAAATTAAATAGTTGCATAAAATTGAATATTATCTTTTTGATTCTTGTTTTAATTTTTTTTTTATTTTGTAAATTTAAAATAAATGAAAATCTATTGTTAAATTAAATTTAATTGAAAATCAATAGAAAAATATTTTTTGTTTAAATAAAATGGAAAAATAAAACACAGTTTTTCTTTTTGTTATTCAAGTTAATTTTGTGTATCAAAACCCGGTCTAATATCCAAAAGAAGAAAATCTAAACTAATTTGAAAATTTATTATGTAAATTTATATTTAAAAATGAGGTGTTTACTAGTCTATTTAAATAAAATGAATTTAAATCGAAATCATTAATTCAGTAAAACGGAACAAAAAAAAAAAAACTTTATCTCTAGAAAGTTTTCATTTCTTGTTCTATGTTTAAAACGGTATATAAGAAATAAGAATATACATATACATATATAAGTATTTTGTAGATACATACATACAAATGTATCTATGCTGTATACTCGTAATTAAAGTTTTCTTTTATAATCATTGTTCTTGCCAATTTAATGATAATTTGCATAAAATTTATGTGTTCATATACTCGTATATACATACCTAGAAAAGTATCTTTAGTATCTTTCTTTATCCTTTACATTTAATTTTATTACAATTATGATTCTCTTTATAAATATGGTATGTAGATAGGAGTATGTATTGTTACACAAACAAAATAAACATTAAAAATAAAATAAATAACTTTTTAAGTATAAAATACAAAGATATTATAAATTCGTAATTAACTTGGTTTTTGTATTTAATTTGATTAACCAAATAAAAGATACATTATTGATTTCATAAATATGTATAATAATATTTTGTTATTAAGTGATGTTGGATCAGATATAAAATAAGAAGAAAAATTCATACTTAATCATAAAGCTATCATAAGTTATAAAGTGTGCAATTTATATTTAAACTTTCATAAAGTATTATTATGAATACGAGTATATTCAGAGAAAGTATGTAATTGCATGCTACACGGTATAATTGATGTTGTGATAAAGAACTCATACTGACTTGTTAGCATGTTTTTCACTCGTTTAATTACTGGTTCTATTGAAATTAATACCCATCATTTAGAGAATGATTTTTTTTAGGCGATAAAGTGAAGTGAATCTGATATGTAATTTACAATTCTGAGATTTTCAAGTATATAAACGTGTAAAGTTTTGTGGTAGATTGTGTATCACGAGAAGATATATGTATAAATTGTATACGTATAAGTACGTGAATTAATTGTTTTGGTTGTACTTTGTATGTGTGAGGGTTGTTTTAATTCTACAAAATCTATAAATTTTACAAAAGTCACACAATAATTTCAAAAATATTTAAAAAAACTATTAATAGGGTACAAAAAATTCAAAAAATCAAAACTCAGATTGCATGAATTTAAATTTGGTCAAAAAATTATGTTCCTCGGAATGAAATCAATTTTTGAATTAATTTTTGGTAACTATTACAGTGTTTTTCCTTTTCAGGAACATAAAATAAACTAGTTTTAATGTTTTTTGGATAGCTTTAAAATGAATTAATGTGTATTTTAAATCCAATGAATTGTAAACCACATAAAATCAAAAAATCCATTTTTTTTTTTTGAAAATTTGTAATCCATCTGATTTGTTTTTTTCTCTTATTAGTTTTTTGCCAAAAACTTTTGTAAGCTTAAAAAAGTAAATTTCAATGCAGGTGAAAATGAATTTTATGTATGTGTATACATGTAGTTTAGGTGTACGTACGTACATATATTAAGTTTACACAAATAAAACATGTTAAATACCATAAAATACTTAAGAGACAAAAGTTTTATTAAATGAGACAATAACAATGACTGTTGGTATATTATAAGAAAAAGGATGAAAAAAAAAAGAAGAAAAATTCTTCCTTGAAATTTAAGATTAAGTTTAAAATTCTTTAATATCTTGTGGGATTATCACTACGTATATACGTATATAAAATATTACTGTTAAAATAAGAACGTAAAATATTTAGAAAATTAAAGTTTAGTAAGGAAGCCTTAGAGCTATGTTCTCTAGGTTGACAGACAAAAAAAAAAAACACACAAAAAAAGAAAAAGAAAAAGAAGAAAACTGAAAGCAAAAATAAAGAAAAACAAATTTCTACCAAGAAACTTTTAAAATTTCTAAAAAAAAAATTTTTGTTTTTCTGTGACAATGAATGCACAGTTCTTTTGTACACAAAGTCATACACGTAACCGAGTATGTATGTATATGTAAGTTGTCTTAGGTACATGAGAAAAGGAAAAAGTGAAATGAAATTTTTATTTCGGTTTACATTTTTGAATAATTTAAGTTACTAGCCAGAAGCATATTAATTTTCTTTGTGTTTAAAGTGAAAATAAACAAAAAAGAAAAAATTTTATTTTAATACATATTTTTATTTTTTATAAGATGAACTTGTGTTGTTGTTGTTGAACATGGAAAATACATAATAAACATTTTAAAAAAAAAAAGATGTGGGAAAAAAGAAAAATTATGTACTTATGTGTACGTGAATGTATAATAAATGAAAATACATACTTTTTAAAATGAAAACTTAACTTACTCATCCTTTTTTTTTTTTTTTATAGTCGAAATCTGTATACGTAACGGTATAAGATTTTTAAAAATAATAACAAAATAAAATACCTAATATGTGTGTTTTTTTTTTTTTTTGTAAGTATAAAGTTTTCGAAAATCACAAAATAAATATTTTACTTTCTTATTTATTGTTTTGTGTGTTTTCATTTAACAATGATAAACTCTGTTGAAGTTTATATAAGTAATATATCCTTTTATTTTATTATTATTATTGTTGTTGTTAAATATACACATTCATATGCATATTATATTCTATATAAAATAAAATGTCCATGAGTTTATGTCATATAAATACATACACGTATATATATAAATTTCCGACATTCGAGTTAAATGTAATATTTAAAATCCATTTCAAAATGCATATTTACTGATGAAAAACGTTAGGGACAATAACACATCTATCGTGAAATTTTAAAACAAATTTGACATTACAAAAGGATGAACTCAAATTGAGAAACAAATATGTATGTGTAAAATGGGTTTTTAATTACAAGAACTCTGTTTTCATTCTCTCTTGAAAGAAATTTAAAAATTTTTTTAAACCTTTTATGTATTCTTGAGTTCATGTTCTTCTACATAATAACCATATATCTATACGTTAGAAGTTTTTTTTAGATGCATTATGGAGAGATTGCACAATCTCAAGTTGTTTTAGAAAAAAATATTCAAGTTCTAAAATTATCTGTTAAAATATTAAAAATGATATTTAAAGTTTTCTTAAGTTTTCAAAAAATCTCATTACTGTTACTATTACCCTATTACCGTTGGATAAATTTTTGAAATAGTAAATTTTGTCAGAGTTAAAATTTCAAAGATACCTATTATATGTTTCGTTTAGTACTTATATAATACGAATATACAAACCAATTATCTATTAGGCGGACAATTTGAAGAAAATTTTATTCTATTTATGTGATAACTGAACTAATATATATACGAGTATACATATGTATGTATGTATTTGTATAATATTCTTCTCGCAAATTATACTATAGAAAGATAGTTTTCAACCTGTGACGTATTGTTTAAAATTTGTTTTCCCTTTTTGTTTTGCTACAGGAAATGAAATTTATTATATGCTCGAATTATTCTAGTTGAAATATATTTTTCGTATATTTCTGTATTTAATTTTTTTTTTATTTTATTTTAGAAAGGAATATGATTGAAAAAGAGATTATTTGAAAATACGAGTATTGTACAAAACGGTGAACATATTGCAAAATGAAAAATATAAATTACTTACTTATTAGAGATGAAAAAAAAGGAGATTATTTTTCATTTTTATGAACCAGGTAAACCGGAAAAAAAAAATATTTAAAATGAAATATGGTTTATTTTAGAAATCATTTTACGATTTCCTTTTATTTTTTGGAGAAAATAATGAAAAAGAAAAAAGAAAACAGAAAATGGAAAAAAATAATTGATTTGTTTTGATAGAAAAACTTTATGTTATAAGAAACAATAAATATTTTGTTGTGAAAAACAAGGAAATTTAAAAAAATAATGTTGTTTTCAAATATAAAAATTAATAAAATATCTAAAATTGATAAAAATTGATTTATATTACAAATATAATTTTAGTAGAAACAACAAAAGCAATATAATGTTTCACAAAGTCCTTTTTTTTTTCTGTTATTTTCAATATTATTATTTAATAGACATAAAAGTGTTTTCATAATTCAAAATATAGCCTATAGCATGAACATGATATGATTTTCAAAAAAAAAATTGGTAAAAAAATAAAAAAGAAAATATACTCGTATTTGGTCAAAAGATGAAAGTGATACGTTTATAATAGTCAAGAAAAAAAAGGACAAAATAAGAGGAAAGAAAATTTTATAAAAAAATGTTTTTTTTTTTAAAGTTTCGACATCTTTTGAATTATTAAGAAACTTGGCACGTCAGTTCATATTGCCTTAGGGATGAATGATTTTCTCAGTTCACGATTATGTAATAAATTTTAAAGATAAAATTGAAAGAAGAAAAAAAAAGGAATTTATCTGTAGTCACGAAAAGATTTTTTTTTTATTGGGAAACAAAGAGTTCTCAAATTTTTTAAATGTTTTGTAACATTTCAATGGAATTGAATTATAGATTAAGTACGATAATTATTATTGTATTATTTTACTAAAAGATTGTTTTTATAAGGAATATTTTTTTCTGGCCATGTATGTTGTTTTAAAATTTATTTATTTTACGTGTTATTTCGATATGCAAGACCTTCCTATTTTTTTTCTAATTAAAAAGAAAATAGACATAATTACAATTATTTTTATCATTGAAAATTATTAAATAAAGTTCATAAATGATGAAAAAATTGAATTCTCTGTGGCTTTAAAATTGATTTTGTCACTTTAAAAAGTTTTTCTTATCATATTATGCAAACAAGACAAGAAAAAAAAACAATATTCATACACAACTAAATTTAACTTCTTTATTAATCAATTTATTTATTCCAAACTGTTTATTTTTTTTATTGAAATACACTGTACACATATGTCTGGTAAACATTTTCTTCTATGAAAGCATGCATACTCATTGTATGATAAAAACAAAGTTTTTTTTTTCTGTATCTATAAAAAAGAAAAGTTAGATCTGAAATTGCAAAACTTTTGGGCGTGTATATGCATTTAGTAATTTGTAGTAATTTGTTAATTTTCTAAAATTTCCGGTTAGACTAAAATTTTTTTTTTTCGTGATAATTTTCATTGTTTTTTTTTTCACTTTTTGTTTTGTTGTTGCTATTTTTGTTCGTGTTTCATGAACTTTTAGTTAGAAAATGAACATAATTTCTACATTTTATTGTCCTTTGAGAGTTTTTGCTTTTGTCTCTGTATTAGTTTTCAACTAAAAGTTGTCATTGTTTAAAAACAAAAAATAAAAATAAATTCAACAAAAATATATTATTTTGTATATTGAATGAACCAGTTTATACTTACTCAATAGGGTGATTCATATTGAAAATTAACCAAATTGGATATAAAATTGTTATTTAGCCAAAGTATTTTTTTTTTTAAATTTATGTTTAATGCAAAATTTTTCTTAAAAATGCTTTTCCAGGCTTTAAAGTGAAAAATAAAAAAATTTAAGTAACCTGAAAATAAAATTTCAGTTATTAGTTTGTGAGTTATAAGAATTCTAATTTGAAAAAAAAATTACAATAAATTATAATGAATTTTTTTAATCTTCCTATGATTTTTTTTTTGTGAATTATTAAAAATCCATTTAGAAAACTTCATTTCAACTTCAAAATGAGTTCTTCAAAAGATCATAATTTTTTTTTTTCATATTTTAAGATCAAAAGACAACTTGAAAAGCTCTTTTCTTATGATACTTCAACACCCACATACATATATGCTGCTTTTTTTTTTTACTTGTATGGACTGTACCTTTATAATATAAAATGTATACTCGTAAGTTGAAATATTTTTTAGTATTTGCATTTCGCACTGTTTTGAATTTTTCTCGCCTGTTTTATGACTACTTTTTCTTCCCTTTTTTCTATTTAAAAAAAAAAAATTTATATATTCTTTCCTTTCCATAAAAAAAAAATACATTCTGTCTTCAGGGATATTGAAATATTCAAGCGAAGGTAAAATCTTTTACATAATATTCTCTACTTGAAAAACCTTTTTTAATAAAATGTAGATTATATACGAGTATACACAAACATATATTCATATGCTGCTATTTACCATTGGAATTAAAATGTATAAGAAAAAAAAGTGAACATACAAAATTTCAAAAGGATTTAAAATCTAAGAATTGCTTGGAGAGGGCCAATTACTATTTGATGTAAATTTATGTACACCTACCACATTTGTTTTTTTTTCTTTTTAAATGATTTTCAGAGATATTTGTAGTAAAAAAAAAATTTGTTTCCATGAAAAGAATAGCATATGTATGTGTATCTTTCTATCAAAAGCAAATACATAAGCATTTGTGCATAATATAAATTGCATTTTTTTTTGTTTTTTTTTGCAAATTATAGACGATTCGAATTTTTTTTTTCTTATAAATTCTTCAGGATTAAATGGTATATGTAATTTTAATAATAAAGGATAAGGCATTTTATCAAATATTGTTATTTGATGTAATAAGTTGAATTTTTTTTTTTTTCAAATGATATGTATTGGAATTATTTTATTGCAAAAAAAAAATATTTATTTATAATCTTTATGACGCTAATAAATTTTATGATAATAATTCAATGATTTAAATTCTATGAGATATATTTTTTCTTTCTGTAAGTTGTATAGTTATTTGTTATAAATATTTGTGTGTGTAGTTGCATGCATAAAATATTGAAAAAATTCATAGATAATGAGCAATACAAGGATCATGTGAAATCTTCAATAAATTGGATTATGACAAATTGGAAAGAAATTGTATGCAAAATAATTTTAAGCAAAAAAATTCTAAAATTTAATAGAAAATATATAATTAAAAGAAAAAAAGATGATGGTTTGAAGTTTAAGGAATAATAGTGACCTTTGAAATTATTTCCTGCTTTCAGATGTAAATGTACTCATAAATATGTATGTATAATTTTGATACAATCGGCTAAAACCTGACAAAACGTCATAAACCACAAAGAATTTTATTTCAGTATAAAAATTAAAATACACTTTATATTGAACGATTATTCCAATAGAATTAATTCCAAAAAGAAAGTAGAAATTCCATGTAAAGTTGTACTGTTTTTTTATGTATGTGTGTTCACTGGAAAACCTTTAAAAGGAACTGGGTAAGTAGAACTTTTTTTTTTTTTTGTGTTCATATACTCATCTTACGAATCACATTAAAATCAACCACAAAACATAAAATTTCAAATCTTAACCGGAAAATATTTAATGATTTCAAATAAATAAAATAATATAAAATTTGAACGTAATTCACGAATATTTAATATCAATTTTAATTTTGTAGCAATAATAAAAGATTTAAATGACTAATAAAAAATTCAAATGATATAAAAAAAAGGAAGAATTATTGAAGTTGTAAAATGTAAACTTTTTTTTTTTTGTTTGTTTTTGAACATAAGATTGATGTGTGCTTTTTTTGCTCTCTTTTAAATATTTTTATTATTTTGATCCTTTTCGTTTATTTTTTTTAAATTTTATTTTATACTTTGTGGTTTACGTAAAAATATTCAAATAATATATTTTTATTGAATACCATTTTATAAAGGAAATATTTTATTGCAATTTTAAATTTAAATTTGATTTTATTATTATTTTTAAATTGTTTATAATGTTTTTATTGTATTTTTCTCTTCTTCTTCTTCTTTTTCCCTTTGAAAATTATTTCCTAATTTTAATATATACTTATATTTTATGTATATTTTTTTTTATTGTGTGAAAGACTATTATCTTGAAAAACCAATTTTTTCACTTCACTAAGTTAAAAAAGATATTTTTCAACAAATATTCTGAAAAGTAACAAGTTTCATTTTTATTTTATTTCATTTCTTCTATTTTCAATAACACAATATTTTCATTTTGTAACTATATGAACTGAAGAGATACATAACAAATAACAATATATACTTATACAAATAATAATTTTTTTTTTTAAATTGTTAAAAAGTTTACGTAAAAGTAGAGAAGTGGAAAATCTTGTTTCTTTTATTATAAAAATTTTATTCAAAAGATTGCTTCTGTTATTTTACACACAGATACCATTTATGAATCAATTTTCAGTTTTGTGTTTTTTAATGATCCTTTTTTTTCTCTTTTGTTTACACAGTTTATTCATTTATTGAATTTCTTGCTATTAAATTGCATTAATACCATTTTAAAATAATATTTTAAAATACAAAGTTATATTATTTTGTGGTTTTTGTTGTTTGTCTTATAAGATGATTAAAAGATTTATTTTTTGATTGAAGGTCACGTTACGCTGCAAGCTGTAAAAGTACTCGTATAAGGATTTAAGTAGGATGGAGTATTTTAATGAGCCATTAAAACAGTTTTAATATAAAGAAATTTGTATTTTTACTTGGAAAATTGTAAAGCTTATAAAAGTTCTTCAAAAACACAAACGCTCTTTATTCAATTAGTAACTGGAAAATTCTTAATTATTTTTTTAAAAAATTTTCAAAAGAAAGCAGTAATAAATTACGTTGTTAAAATCAAAAGGTTATAAATGTTCCTTATAAAATTTTAAGGATACATACATAACATACTACATAAAAATTATTTAAAGAAATCATTTATTGTTTTTCTTCTCGATAAATTATATGATGTAATTGGATTTATTTGATTTGAAATCACGTATTTGAGTTCTTATTGATTTCTTTTTTAAAAATTCTTTGTGTGTACATTATATTTTATTATTAATTATTGATTCTTTTTAGAAGGGCTTTTTTTACAGGATCATAAACAGGTACGATAGTAAAAGAATTCTAAGAAGAAAAAAAACCATTCGAAAAATAAATTTTTTAAATTGAATTTTATTCACAATTATGTGCAAGTTTGAAAATAAAAAAAAAAGGAAGAAAATAAAAAACGCGACATATCGTCTACAATATGCATCCTGGTAAAAAAAAAAAGACATAAAAATTCCAAGATGTTGAATTACAGTTATTGCAGAATTGTATTATTTATTTACTACATATACATATGCACATAGAAAAAATATGTTTTGTATCGGAAAAACAAAACAAAATAAAAAATAATAAAAATAAAAGTGCTGCACATCAAAATGAAATGTGTTGCAATGTAAAAAAAATAAAAACATAGGAAGGGAAAAAAATCCTATAAAATTGTATGTATGTCAAGAGTCGACAATGCAATTAGATATAAGTATATACTATATATTGTATTTTACTTGTATGTACATGTGTTTTTAAATATACATACATATAAAAACAATATATTAGATTTCCCATAAAAGTTTAAAAACTAAAACTTGTCAAATGACATGCAAGCAAGCAATAATGCAACATGTTGAAAATAATATTAAGTATGTAGAATGTTTTTGTATCTACATAATATGTACATACATACATGTGTATGTACATTTTTCTTATTTTTATTTTTTCCTTAATCTATTTATTCACTAGTTTGTTTACAATTATAAGAGAAAAAAATTTAATATGAAAATCAAAATAATATTTACATTTTTTTTTGAATTTTTATGATAAATATTAAGAAAGGCTTAAAAGATACACTTCAAAAGATTCAAATTCGAAACCTTCAATATAATGGTCACATATACATATTATTTTTTTTTTAAAAGGAAAAACAAATGAGAAAAAAAAAAACTAAACATCAAAAATATTATGAGGAAATATTTACTTTTTTCTTAGAAAAAAAAAAAAAAGAGATAAAAACAGATAAATAATAATTTTTATTATTTTCAGAGATATATAAAATGATTCACAAGAGATTCTACTGCAAATATAATCATTTTTGTCATTTCTATGATATGTACCGTTATCCTGTTCATATACATACATACATATACTATTCATACATACATACATAACTAGGTATATGTATGTACGAAAATATCCTTATAGACCTCTTGAACCATATTATGTATTTAAAATAGAGCTGGTTTATTTTTCTCTTGTTTATTTTTTTAAATATTTTTTTTTGATTATCTAAAAAAACAAGTTCAAAAAGTTAAAGTTTTAATACAGTTTATGTTTTCATCTGTTTTGAAAGTAAATATATGTATGTATGTACATACAAACACTGAATAAAACGGAGGTCATAGTGTGATGACAAATATGATGAAATCAAAAAGTGCTTCATGAAATAGGATATTTTTTTAAAAAAAATTATAAATGTTATGTCATTGAGAAGAATTTTATTTAAGAAGGATATTTTTCAGTTGAATACTATTAGTTTATCATTTTTCTTGTATTGTATCTATTGAAATATTTTCGAATAGAAAAATGGCAGTATTCATTAAATTCATTTTTGTTTGTTGACAGTTTATTGGAAAACTACATTTTTACCGTTCTATTTTTGTTTTATACTACATACATACATATATAGTATTTTATGAGTACAAATTATGTTGCTCTATTTCTGCACTCTTAAAATCTGTTGTTTTAAATTCCTTTCGAACATGATATAGAAAACTTTACACTTTTATGGTGAATTAAAATTTTTCTTGTTTTTTTGTGGTTTAAAGGCGAATAATATTTTTTTTATGCATATCCTGAATTTTCGAAATATTTTTTTTTTATTGTAAGTAATTGTTTTTGCATAGCATTAATTTGATATTTTTTAATTCATATTAATTACTTAAGAAAATTGAAAAAAAAAAAGAATTGAATTATTTAAATGTAAACCACTTTTTTTTTCAAATCCTTAACTGCAGTTATTTATTTTTGTATTTTTTTTTTAATTTTCTTTCCATGCGTACAATATAAGCATGCATAATATATTTTTTAAAAGTAAATTGCTTTTTAAGTAGTTTCAAAGTTTGTTTTTTTTTTTTTACATTTGTTTTTGTATATATTGTAATGTACTTTATTCTAGATGGAAAGTTTTGAATATTTTTCATGAACGTTTTTTTTTCTCTCATCATATATGCATAATACAAACACACATACACACTCTGATACACATATATTATGTATATGTACAGGTTATATGGTTTAACAGAAAATGAAAAAATGTGATCAGAATATTAAGTAACCATGAGCAAAAAAAAAAAAAAAATAATATATAAAAAAAACAAACAAAAATTTCCATAATGGAAATGTTGTTTCCTTATTATTTCATGCAATTGCAAAAAATAAAAAAAAATAAAAAATAAAAAATGAAAAAAAAAGAAACTAAATACAAATAAAGTTTAATTTGAGAGGTCTACTATGTAAATTGGATATTTAGTATGCTTTGAGGATAAGTAAGTTAAAAAATGAAATTTGTAATGTCCAGATTCATATATAGAAACAAAAAATAAAAAAGAATAAAAAGGACTAGATTAAATTGAAAAAAAACAACAACAACGAAATCTACATACATACATACATGTATGGAGAAGTTTAAAAAAATGAGATTTAAGAAAAAAAATAACAAATACAAAATTTAGAATTAATCAGTTTAATGGCAACGAGAATAAAAAAAATTTCATTTCGAAATTTAAAAAAAAAAACACAAACGTAAGTATTTCCATATTTCTTTTTTTTTTCAGTTTGAATTTTTTATCCTTCACAATTATACTTAAGAGACGGTGTACCAAAAAAAAAAAATATAATAAAAAAAAATAATAAAAATAAAAAAAATATAGGTTACTTTACGAAGTAGAAAATTGTTTTTACACGATAAAATTTATCCAAGTCCTTTAGAGTTTTAGATTTTGAATTTTTTTTTAATTCTGCAAAGTTTTTGGTAAAATTTTTTCTCTGTTTTTTATATTTTTCAATTTTTAAGTTGAATTAAAATAAAAATCTTACTTTGTAAACTTTTTTATTAACTAAAAAATTAAATGTTTGTTGAATTAAAAAAAAAGAAACAGCAACAACAAAGCTTTTTGTTTTATTTATTTTATTTTGTCGCATAATTACTTCCACATTTCTCACCTGAAATCAAATAATTAAATTTACTTTTTCATTTTTGCTACTTATTTGTTTTTGTTTTTCTTTTTTCTATCACGTGTAAATAAGTATATTTTTATTTATTGTTTTTCATTTTTTTGTTGTTTTGTTTTGTTTTGTTTTATTATTTGGTCTTTATTCATATTTTTCGTTTTTTGATAAATAAACTAATAGCGTGTTAAAATTTCTCACGTGAGAAAATCACATTTACTTTATTATTGTTATGATTTTGTTTTTCTTATTTTTAAAAGATTAATAAAATTCAAGCATGGTTACAATTTTCTATTTTGTGGTTATTTTTTTGTTTTTTGTTTCTAAGAAGGAAAAAAGTAAAATCCATTAAGAAATGTTTGATTTGCATGTTTATAAAAATATACATACGAGTACATATAAACAAGAATTGTTTCAATATTATTTTGTTTTAGGTATGATTAAAAAAAAATCGTTGGTGTTTTTTTCTAAAATGTAAATTTTTCTATTGTTAAAATAAAATTGATTAAGGTAAAATAAAAAAAAAAATGAAATTCAATGATATAATTTACATATTCTGGAGTTTTTCAACAAACGTTTTGAAGTGTTAAAATTTCAAGTATAAATTATATAATTTACTGTATTTTTTTTTTTCTTCAAATCAGGATATTATTTTTCTCATAAATTTAAAAAAAAAAAAACAGAAAAAACACTAACGTGTTTTAAAATTGATTTGAAATTTATATTGATAATTTTATTACATGTGAGATTTATTTTCTTTTTCAATATTCTTCACAAAAAAAAAAACAAAGTCTCGCTCACAACCTCTTTCAAATCTTTTGAAAATATTTACTCTGCTTTAAAAACATAAAACTTGTGAAAGAAAAATATTTCTGTATATACAAAAAATTGTTTTAGAAATTTTGAATGCACTGCAATAAAACGTCATGTTACTTTGAAAAATAAAATAGAATGATGAAAGGTGTAAAGAAGAAAAAAGATGAGGGAAAAAAGTTTGATGTAATGTGCATTTCAAGTTTCATAAAATCACACTAAGTTGTGTCATAGAATTGTCAGTCTTATGACATAAAACCAATAAAAGCACAAAGTGAAATATAAAAAAAAAAAGGTCTTTTGAAAAGTTTTTCTAATGAATCGTTTTTATATTTATTTTCTTTTTATTTGAATTCAATGTAATGTCCTTGATTGAAAAAGAAAAATTTGAAAAACAAACAAAATATTCGCAGTTAAAAAACAAACGTTTATTTTTTACTTTTATTGTTAATTTTCCAAAAAATTCAATAAGGAAAAATATTAATTTTTATTTTGAAAGTTTTATTAGAAACATTTGCCACGACTGTTTGTGGGAAAACGAAATGAGGGAAAAAAAATTAAAAAGAAAACTTTTTCATCCTCGTTGTTTTTCAGACAGCTATAGTAAAAAACCTTCGTTTAACCCAGTCTAAAAATACAGAAAATATATTTTAGCTATGAGGCTCAGGACTGGTAACTTTTCCCTATAAATTTAAAATATATATAAAATAAAATTTTGAAGAGAAAATATAACGTATTGAATGAAAATCTAGTTCAATAACTAAAACAAATTATTTTATTTTACAAATAATAAATGTATATCAAATTTTTATCCTTTATTTTTCACTGTATGTCTACTTTATGTGAGAATATATGTATGTATGTGTTTTATTTTATTACCGTGAAATTTATTATTTCATTATAAAATTTTTCTCATAATAAAGAAAGCAGAAAAAAAAAAAATAATAATATAATAAAATAAAATAAAAAAAAAAAAACAATTTTCTATTTTTCTGAATCCTTTTCAATTCATTCTTATACATCTGGGTCTTCTGTACAATTTTTATAATATAGTATTTTATGTTCTGGAAAATAATTATGAATCGTTAAAAATCCTTTTATTATTAGATATTGATATGAATTGATTTCTTGTTAAATGAAGTGTTCTCATATAATAAAAATTAATTATTTTAATCGAAATAAAAAAAAAAAAAAAAATGAAATAAAAATTTAATGAAGCGAAAATTCTTGTTGATTTTATGTGAAAGACATTGATTAGATTGATTGTAATAGCCAATAAAATTAAGAATACAAAAAAAAAAAAAAGTAGGGAAAAAATAAAGAAAGGATTTCACAACCAACCATTAAAAATATTTTTTATTTGATTTAATTGTTTTGTTGTATTTTAATCATTCTTTTTTTTTTTTTATTGTTTCTCATTTATAATTAATTACGCTTTTTTTTCTCTTCTAGTTTTTATTTTTATTTTATTTTATTTTTTGATTATAAATAAAAACATTGTCATCAGCAATAAATAATTATATTATTATCACAGATACACCCTAAAAAAAAGTTATTTTTTTTTTCTTGTTCCTTTCACAATTATATGATTATTCCAAAAAGGATAATTTACTAAACTTATGTAATAATAATTTATTGTTGGTCTTTTGTGTTTTTAATAAATAAACATAGTTTTTGTCATTCTATTATCCTTTTTTTTTTTTTTTTTTTGTGTTTCAATTTAATGATAGTTTTTTGTATTATATAGTAAATGTAAAGTCGTTTATTTTTTTTTGTTTTTTATTTTTTTAAATTTTATTTTGTTAATGGAATTGTCTACTATAGAATGTACAGTCATATATACAGAATTTTGAAAATGTTATGGCAATCAAATAACCACTCCTATTAAATGACATACATACATAATTTTCTAATTTTCTATAAATATATTTTACATATGTATACATTAATTGTATACAATTTGAAAATTGACATTAACCCATGAGACTTATAATTTCTGTCTTGTATTCTCAAAGTTAAAATTTTATTTTATTATTTATTTATTTTTTTTGTTTTTTAGTTTTTGATAGTATATGGTTATACTAAATTGTAATTTATTTAGTTGTTTGTTATATGTGAAAATAGAATATATGTATTTTATAAATTCTAATATACAAAATTTTATGTACATATATGAGTATGTGAATTGAGATGTTAGGTAATAATGTAACACATTTGTTGCCATGACAAGAATTACATGTTTCTCTCTCTCTATCTGTTATAGCTAATTGAGGTAATTATGGTCTATGAATCGTTAGCTTAATCCAAATTGGTCCTTATTTAATTCAACCAATTCAACATAATACTGTATACGTCTATATATAAATACTATAGTTATACTTGAAAATATATATAGTTATATACATTTTATGTAATTTGAGAAATATATTTAATTTCACATCCTAAATATATGCTTTTATAGGATTTGAAAAGAAACAAAAACGTAAGATCTGGTAAACACATAATTTAACACAAATAAATAGCCGACAATGACAACTGATGGAAATTTGTACATACATAGTATTTATATATATGTAGTATGTTAAAATGTTAAAATACAAATATGTATGGATTTGTTCATAAAATTTAATACCTGAGAAAATCAGGCTTTACTTAACAATAAATCACATATGTCTATATACACACATACATGTACATAATATGTATTAAATTTTAGTATTAATTTTACAAATTGATATGAAAGGATGAGTTTCTTAAATTCATATATGTATCCATATATCTTCTACTTAGTTGTATCTTAAAAACATATATATGTACTTAATTCACATATGAAATTCGAATTTAGTAATAATTTTGTGAATGATTTGAATTGATTTTAAAATAAAATTTCTTATCTGCATTCTGATTTTGAAAATAATTGAGAAAATAAGATTTTATATAATCAATCTTATAAAATTGTAAACATACGAATACATGTGTATATACGTATATTTATGTATAATAAATGCAGTTATTAAATTGTTTTAATTTTTTTTCTTGTTTATATTCAGATAATAAAGAAGTATCTATGACTAGATAAATTGTTTGTATATAATACAAATTTTATTAGGTGCAAAGTATAAAAGATAAAATCAATTTTAAATAAATTACTTTATACACATATACATACATATGATACATCTATATCTACTCGTATGTATATGCATGTAGGCTTAGTACATTCAAGTGTAAATAAGATATAATAGTATTGCAATCTGTATAGAAAATTTTCTAAATTGATATTATTTTATGGAAGAAAATTACATGATAATAAATTATGAAATTTAAAAAAATAAATCGTGTAAAAACTGACATAAAAAACAACTAGAAAAGCAGAAAAATAAATTAATACACATAATTTGTTGAAAAGGATTCAACATTTTTGGTTTTTCTCAGAAAAAAAAAAACACTTACTTAATTGCATTTTGTATTTTTTCAAATATAAGATTACACATTTTTCTTGTATAATTATTTTTGTAATTATGAGAAAAATTTTTTTAATCTTGTTTTTCCTTGTTTTTTTATTTTTGTTAAACGATAAATTTATGATGCAACGAGAATAAATTAAGAAAAAAGCTGTAGAGTGAATTATAAATCACCACATTTCGAAAAAAAAAAAAAAAAACAAGAATAAAATTAGTAAGGTTGATGTTATGCATGAAATTATATGTTTTTTCTTCTTCTTCTTCTTCTTCAAGAATGTGAATTCATTAATTTTATTTAAAAAAAAAAAAATAATGACGAAAATAAAACTTAAACAAAATTACGTAAGAATTTTTATTCTATTTTAAAAGCTAATTAAAACAAATATTTCCTTTAAAAAGTTTTATTTTTTATGTTGTTTTTCTTGTTATTTTGATTAACGTGCTTTTCTTCATTTTTTTATTCTTAAATTTTATGGGATTTTTAATTGCATTCGCTATTAGTATAAAATTTTGTCATACATAATATACATACAAGCATTCTTTTAAATTAACTATTCGTACTTATGACAGATAATAGAAAAATATAAAATAAAAAAACAAAAATGATTATAAAACTGACGGATGATAATCATTTATTTTTATGAATTAAGAAATTTATATTTCTTATACGTAATCTGCATTTTGTTGTGTGTTTTTTTTCTCTTTAAATAGCGTAATTCACATTATGTAAATTTTATTATTTTTATTTCCTAATTTTTACTTTTTTTTTAAATACTTATTATGAAACCTTTAAAAAAAATTTATAAGGCTCTTACGATGTTTTTACTTTTTTTTTTCAATAAATTTTCAACAGAGAATCCTTTTTTTTTTAAATCATTTTTTCTTGTTTTTGTGTTTAAATTCCACAAGGTATATAATAAGATAAATGAGAATATCACCACAAAATAATTCATTACTTTTATTTAAAAGAAATTTATATCTTGATCATTAAACTTGTCTAAAGAATAATTTAAAATTAAAAGAAAACAAGCATAAACTTTATCTTAATTTTTTCTTTTCATTCATTTTTTCTCTTATTTAATTTAAATCGATTTTAAAACTTTCATTTTAAGTTCCAAGAGAAAATAACGAATTTTTTCTTTTTTCTAATTTTCAGTTTTATTTTTTTTTTGTGCACCTCAATAATATCAACTTCGATAAGGTTTTACATTTTTACTGTTTAATTTTAGTGGAAAAAAAATCCATTAGAATTTTGTGTTTTTTTCATTCTTATTATTATTATTTTATTTTTTTTTGTATTTTTGTTATATAATTGTAAAATTCGAATAAAATCTAAAAAGTAAAGAAAATATTGCACTCGAATAACTTTTAATGATTATTTTTTTCGAATATAAAAATTTGTTACAAATTATCCTTACATATAGACTGTTATAATGTATAACTAATTATAATAAAAATAATAATAGGGAAAAAATAAATTAATTATATTAAAAAGAAAAAAGAAAAAAATGGAATAAGTTATAAACGGATGTCTAGAATTTTTTCGATATATTTCCTTTTTTTTTTTTTTTTTTTTTTTTGCTATATAAAGAAAAAACTTTATTCTTTTCATTTTTATTTCCTTTTCAAATTTTATACTTGAAAAAATCTTTTTGTAATATTCTTGCTTTTATGTTTTTTTCTCTTTATTTTATATATTTTATTTTAACATCTTTCCGTAACGATTTTCAGGAAGGAAATATGTACATATATACTGAATACTCGTATATAAAGTATAAAAAGATAGAAAACCGAACTATTTGTAAAATGTTTGCACTTTTGTAGTGAAAACGTGCTATATCCGTTATTATAACACCACACTATATTTGAAATTTTTACAGTATAGTACCTACGTCCTACATACATATATATGTTTTTTTTTTCTCTCTCTCTTCATATTCTTGTTATTTTTTTTTTAATTTTTTTGATAACTTTGAGATTTTTTTTGCTTTAAACAGAATGTTTTTATATGATTTGTTTTTTTTTTCCCATTTTAATAAAAGAATATGGTATACTTTTTCATGTATCACAGGAGTAAGTACACTGCAAGATAGCAACAGATACTGATTATCTAATAAAATAACAGATGTTGTCGGTTTTATGATGTAACTATTTGCGATATGATCTGAAAATCTGAAAATTACTTGGTAAAATGTATTGTAAAAGATCTAAAATGATAATTTAGATTTTTTTGTTTTTTTGTTTTTGATTTTTCGACTTTTTTGTTTTTTTATAAAATTTTGTAAATTAAAAAAAAAAGAGTAAGAAAATAAATGAACTTATTTTTAAATCGTGTAAAGTAGAAAAATATTTTGTTCTCGAGTATTTCATGAAAATTTTTTGGTTATAAAAAAGAAAAAAAAAACGTTTAAGTAATGAGAACTTTTATTTTCAAAATAAATGAAGTTTTCCTTTTATTTTGAATTAAAATATTTTGAAGATAAAATTGAAAAAAAAAAAAAAAAATCTAATTTGGTTAATTGACTTTATAAATTAACATCCTTAAAACTTATCTTCAAGTAACACTATAAAAACATTTTAATAAAGTATTTATTTTTACGTTTCATAATATCGATATTAATATAAGGATATATATTGGCTTTTTATTAACTTACAATCCATTTTCGAAAATTTATCAACCCTTTTTCTTTAAAAAAAAAAAACTTAAATAACTTATAAATATTTTTATGCTTAAAGCTAAATTTACTAAATACAATTCCTTTTACTAAGATATAGAATACTCAAATCCTTTAAAGTTTACATTAAACTATATATTTATAAAATATATAAGAATATATATAAAATCTTAAGAATCCTTAACACATAATAGATTTCATGATCCTATCATAATAATGATCCATAAAACTTAAGTACTTTAAAGATATCAACCCTAATAATTATATATTATTTGAACCGAAAAACATTATGAAGATGGGATGTTTTTTCTTCTTCTGTTTTTTGTTTTTTGCTTGTTTCATAAAAATGAGCAATTATTAGAAATTTAAAATCCTATTTTAAATTCATTTACAATTTTTTTTCTTATTTTGTGAAAGTTAAAAGGAAAAAGGACATCAAATAAAAATGTTTTTTTTTTAAATGAAAGTATATACATACATATATATATATATATTTTTTTTTTTGGTATTATTATTTCAAATTGGTTTGTTAAAAAATATTGAAAAGAGGATTATAAAATATTAAGGGGTAAAAAAAAGTTCTTAAGTATAAACAGAATGTACTTTAATAATTCTTGAACTATTTCAAAGGAAATAAACAATTTCTTGTAGTCAAAACCATAAAACGTTTTATTTCTTTCTTATTTTTTCTCGTTACTGTAAATTCATTAAAATAATTTTATATGAAGTAACTTTTGCACTATCGTAAAAAAATATTAACCCTCTTTCAATGTAAAGTATTATGTACTCGTATATTGGGTTGAATTTAAGTTGAATTTTTTATTTTTGTTTAAATTGTTAAGAAAATTATATGGTTTGTATAATGCGACATATCGGCGCGTTATGTTAGTTAAGGGGCCGTATTTAAGCATAAGCTACATAGGCTACATAGCACAGCCTATGGCTTCGCACCACAAGGAGTGAGGTTTTTTAAAAATTTTTTTTTCTTGTTAAAAATACAATCCCCGGTAGGGCCCGCACCACAGGTCCAGCCTAGGGGTCTACAGATCTTAAATACGGCCCTGGTTCCATGTGAATTTTCGAGTTGGGACATCAACGCGTCATATCATGGTATGTATCAACATGTAGATGTAATACATCATTCTAGCGCTTCAATACATCATAACGATTTCTACTTTCTAGATAATCATCTTAGAAAATTAATTTAAAAAAAAAATTAATTTTTCATATTAGCAAACATTTGAGCCACATTATTAAAAAACTGAAATTTTGAGGTTATACAGAAAATACATACATTATAATCTTTTTTTTTTTCTAATTAAACATCGATTCTTATATTACAAAGAAGGTGTTGAACTTTAATATTAATTTTACAAAATGTAAAGAAATGATAATAGTAACCGATACAGTATAAGTATTTTGTGTACGTATATATCCTTTTAAAAGTTCAATTTTCAATTAAATTTAAGCTAAAGGAAAGTTATATAGGTATTATAGAAAATATTGTAAAGTATGTATATTTTTAATAGAAATTTAACTTGAGAGAAGTAATTAAAAAGTTTGACGTTATTGAGGAAAATACCGATTCATTTTATTTTTGAAAACAGAAAAAAAAAACATAAGTACAAGAAAATTTTAAAATCCTTATGAACACATTACAAAATAAAGATCTTTTGTTTGAAAATTTGTTAAAGGTAGTAACAGTATTAATTAAAGTTGTATCTATAACAAAAAAGGAATAAAAAGGAAATTATTGTTTTTTTCTGTCAAATAAAATGAAACAAAAGAATGTAATACTGTTTTAATAATCATCACAGTTCTTTTTTCTTTTCACAATTTAAGATTTGATGAAAGAAAAAAAAAAATTTAATTTTATAGGAAATTGTTAATATCCTTCTTTTTAGTTACTTCCTGTCCAAGTTTTTGTTTAACCTTAAATACTAATATAAATTTACGAAGAAGGAAAAATCAAATGAAAAACAAACAAAAAATTCGGACAAAAATTTACAGGTGTTATAACAACTATTAAAAGTTTAATAAAATATGGAAGAGATCCTTTTTTTTTATATTTTTTATTTTATTTTTCGGTTGAATGAAAAGTTATCGATGTTAAAAAAAAAAGATGTACGTATATTCGTATTTGTGATAAAAGATAAATTTAATATATAAAAATAGAGAAGTAAAGTAAATTTAAAATAAATTGGAAAAATACATATGTGTTCAACAAATAAAAAAAAAAAAAGGTAATGAAAAGGACAGTAAAAGCTTTAAATTACGGTATGAGGTGTTATATAAGATACTTGACCATGAAATCAACACAATATAAGATTTTTTCTTCTGACAAAAAAAAAAAAAAAAATCTTTCAAATCCAATTATATTCTCACTTTCATTTTTTTCCCTTCTTTTAAATAAAAAGTTTTCATGTCATTACACATTATGAGGGTCAACATAAATTTCTCATTCGAAAATCAGGACAAAAAAATGGTTGTTATTTAGTAATAATAATATATACATACACACATACAAACATGTCTGATAAATATAGATAAAAGTGTAGTGGATATGGGATAGTATATTGTACAATAAATAATTTTTTTTTTATTTAATGAAAAATTTGAAAAGATATTTTGTGGTGTGAACAGGTGTCTTTTAGAATTTAATGTTCTTTTAAAGTGAATTTTTTTTTTGTTTTTTTTAAATAATGATATAAGTTTTAAATTTAGAATTAGAAAAAAAAAAAGTAAATAAATAATTCAAAGGATATAAGTAGCTAATCAAAAATTTTGTGTTATTTTATTTTTAAGGAAAACATAGCTATTGTTTTTATGTTTTCTGTGTCAAGTTTTTAAATTAATGTTTAAACTTTTTCGTTTTATATTTTGGACAAGCATATCGAATGCTTTTACGCTTTCATATTTTCGAAAAGTAGTCTAGGTGATTTTTGTTTTGTTTTTGATTTTAAAATGTTATGAACTTATGAACTCTTGTGTTATTTTTACACTTATCCACTTGATATGCATTTCAGTAAATACGAAAAATTTGTATTATTTTTCTTGTTTTATTTTTATAATTTATTTATCGTTTATTTCGAGATTTGAGATTCTTTTGTTTTATTTATTTATTATTTGTGTGCGTTTTTTTTTTACTCTACCTTAATTTTTTTTGTTTTTTGTATTAAAAACTATTTTGAATTTTTATTCTGACTAACAAAAAAACGTTCGATGGATTATGTATTGTTTTTTTTAAATAAATTTTGAAATTTTAAAACTTTTATTGTACATTAATATGTAAAATAAAACCAATTGATTTTGTATTCAAGCATTTGGAAATATTCATAATAATTTTTAAATACTAATTCGTTTTTAGCTTTTATGGAATGTCAAAATAAATAGAGCATGATAAATACTAGAATGCAAGTTGAAGTTTGAAGATATAGGCATTAAGTTTTTTTGTGATCACTGCATGGTAAAATATTGAAAAACATGCAAATTCATGAAACAAACAGTGAGAATTAAGCATTCGAAAATAAAAAGCATGAAATTTTTTAAACTAAAAGGAAAAAAGGATTAACAAACTACTTATAGGTTTTAATCGTCTACAGCTAATTTTAGGGTTTTAACTTTTACTATGGGCTTTTATTGAGTTTAAGGATTATATGAAATTTTCATAGTGTTTAAAAAGTTATTATTCAAATTATGCTTATGTTTGTCTTTGAATTGATTTGAACTTTTCTGAATAATAATAAATTATTGGCTACGGTTTACTTTATATTAACCATTATTAACATTTTTGAATTCGAAAACCATTTTCCCATAACAATAAAATCTAGTATTGTTTATTTCAAATTTTGTATCTTAAAAAGACAAAAAGATTTATTTACCAAAAAATTATTTAAAATAATTTAATGCTTCAAAAATTCAAATAAATTTGTTTGAAAAAGTTTTGCTCATATGTGACTAATGAAAATAATATTTGAATATAAAATTTTTCTCTTGAAAAAAAAAAAAAAGAAATTCAAATATTGCATAAGATTAAAATTTTGAATTGATTTCATTAGCTTGATAATATTTTTCTACTCAAGGCAAATAATCATTTGCATAATTTTAGAAAATATTCATAAATTTTATTTAAATAAAGAATAACATAAAATTTAGTTTTGTTTGATTTGTGTGTGTGTGTGTGTGTGTTTTTTTTTTTTGAATTATATTTCATTTTTCATTTGCTAATCAAAATACTCGTATGATATGCCTTGGAAATTAAAAACTTGAAAAAAAAAACCAAACAACAATGTCATTAAAAAGAACATAAACATAACAGAAACATCAAAAACATTTATGAAAAAAAAAAAAACAGACAAAAAATTGATAAGAAATTGAATTTTATTTCAATCAGCAATTTCAGCATAAATGACAATCTTTTCATTTCATTGAAAAAAAAATAAAAAATGAAAAAAAAAAGCATGAATAACAAAAAAAAAAAATGGAACATCAATTGAGAATTGATTTTATGCCAAACGGTCAAATGTTTCATTCGGAAGTTTGAACTTGAATAGTGTACTATTTGAAATATCCTTTTTTTTTTTTTATCATTTTTTAGTTTTTTTACTTCTTTTTGTACATCAATCGAGAGAAAACAAGACGAGAAATTGTACTAATTTTTTTGAAAGTTCTAAAAGTATCTTTTGAGTTACAAATTTTCTATTTTTTTTTTTTTTCTAAATTTTATCGTTTCCCATTTGAGTTGTTTTATGCTTTCTAATATACTAGCATTTTGAAATGTTTATTTGTGACATATCTATGCAATTTTGTATGACCTGTATATTTTTTCAACCTTAAAAATAATAAACAAAAAAAAAAAAACATTGAAAGAAGAAAAAAAAGGAAAATATGTGTGTTATGCATTCAATACTATGGTTTTTTATTGCACTTTAATTTATTCTTTGTAAGTAAATAAAAAGCGTAATCGATGCATCATATGAACATATATGTATTTGTATAAAGGCTTTAGTATATTGTAAATGTGTTAGTTGAAATACATACATATGCATATTCTAAACAAATTGAATATAACCACAATTTAGTTTATAAACCTCAACTTTTACACATTTTTTAATTGTTTATAAAACATTATTTCTTGATGTACATTTTTACTGTAATTCTCATGTTTGTTATTTTGTATAAGAAAAAACTAAAACGAAAAACGGAATACCATAACATACCAATTACAATTACAAAAATTCAAAGAATTTTAACAATAGTTCTTGAATTTTTTTTTTTTTAGAATTACTACATGGACACATGTAAAAGAAAACCTTATTTATACATACAGGGAATATTTACGTTGTTAAAATGAACGAAATGTTAAGGGGTTTTTTTCTTTTAATATTTTTGAAAGTACAGAAAAAAAATTTTAAAAAATGCACAGAAATGCGAAAATTCTTAAAATTTTTTATAAATTGCAAAAATGTAATAAAATGCATAACAAAGAATTTCGAAATAATTTTTATTGTTTCATTTTCAAATTAATACAATTTTTTTTATTTTTAATTAAATTTCCATAAATTTTTATTTTATTTTGAATGAAAATAAAATAAAATAACAATCATCGATTGTTTAATGTTTTTTAAAAAGAGAATTACTCAATTTTTTTAGCACACCCAATTAAAGAAAGGACTTCTTCAATTTTGTTTAAAGTTATATTTTATAATTAAATGAATTCGGAGGTATGTCCTTTTATTTATTTTTTTACAAATTTCAATAGAAAATTTCAATATAATCTACTTAATCCAAAAACTTCATTTTGTAAAAGTTTTCTCTTCTTAATACATTCATGCATCATATCCTTTTTTTTTGTTTCTATATGTGATATGTACCTATATTTAAATGTGTGTGTGTGTGTGCGTCTGTATGTGACATAAAATTTAACAATTTTAAAAAGTGAATAAAGAAAACAAACTTTAAAACGTATAGAACGTTCAGATATATGTATACATATGTACATTTCCCAGATGGATAATAAAATTTAGTACTTAAATAGTATATAGTTTGACTTATATACTTTCAATTATATTGCACTTGTGTAAAGCCAATAACTTTTTATATATTGCTTAAGTGAAAGGGGAATAAACATAAAAAACAAAACTTACGTGTAAAATTATGTATGTTTATTTTTTTGTTCTGTTTGTTACATGAATAAATTTAACTTTTTTATACTTCTTATATAGATACTTTTAGTTTTATTTAAAAAAATACAAAGTAAAAAAAAAAAAGATATGATTTAATTTATAGCATTACTTCACTATACTCACATTTGTTTTTATTTTTTTTATTTTATTATTGAAATAAAATTTAATAAAAAAATTTAGAATTCTTGTTTTTTTTGTTTTTTTGTGTTCAATGATTAATTAAATTCTTTGAAGAAATATTCGTAAAATCCATCTTGATTATATGGTATCACAAAATCTAATTTAAAAAATCTTGAAATATTTTTCATCATTCAAAATTAATTTATTATTTTAATTTAATTTTTTTATGTGTACGTGTATATTTCTTACCTTAAAAAAAATAAAATATAATCTATCATTTTAATTCTGAAGTTAAAAAAAAAAACTGTAGAAAAAATATTTCATTTATTCATTTTAATTTTTTCATATTTCAAAAAAATTTATAAACTATAGAAATTTGTACATTTAATTTGTTAACTTTAATCCTTTAATCTTATTCCAGATTATATATAATGTAGATTTGTATATATATATGTATATAATTTATACATATAAAATATAAATGTGTGTATCTATATGAGTATATATTATATTGTAAAATTCATTGCTGTTTTAATTTTCTAGTTTTAATTTACTTTTCATATCCCAGAAAAGCAACGATATTACTCTCTTATATCATGGAGATCTAAAGATACCTTATGACTTTTTAATCTATCAAACAACTAAGCTATAAAAGGATTTTTCTATACGGAAAAAGTCATTTTCTTTTTGAATACAAAATGAATATTATAAGAATATAAAATCCTCAGTAGGATATCTATGAGTTTTTTGTTGTTGTTGTTGTTGTTGTTTATTTTATAAGTGTGTGTATTACGAAATGTAAATAAATGAATGTACCTACATACATATATATTTATTTTAAGTTTTTTATGCAATACAGCTATATAATACATACATACATACATATATAATACAATTTTTTTACATTTGAATTAGAAAATTGCTAAAATTTTTGTATTTTATTTTTCTCTGCAATTTTTTGTTAAACTATAAATCCCCAAAATTTGAATATTTTATACATTGTTGGTGTATTGGTTACACATACACACATGTACATGTATGTATATGTACATAATATTTAGTTTTTTTTTGTATAATGTAAAGATATTTTTATTGAAAATATTCTAAATACATATTTTTTAACCTTTCACATAATTTCAGTTTGTATACATATCAATTTTTAATCTTCATTCATATTATCCTTTAACACATATGTATGTATGTGTTGTGTAGTTCTATTATATATGTAAATAATATTCAGTAACTATATTTTACAAAATTTCATTTGTATTCATTTTTATTCATTTTTTTTTTAAATTTTTTTTTCTTCTTTCTTTTTCTTTTTGTATTTACATTGCCACAAAGTTATAAAAGCATAAAATAAATAATGTATATATGAGCCGTTGTTTTTGAAAGTGGTATAAGTCCACTTTGATCTATTTTGAGATATTTAATGTTTTTTATTTCAGTTCCTATACAGCTTTCATATAACAGCTTAATTTCTGGTGAAAAATTTTGCAACATAATAATCTACAATAGCTTTAATATTACAAATAGTTGAAAGGGCATATCAATCTTCATTTGAAAATTACTTTAACTCATTTTTCATCAAAAGTGGACTTATACCACTTTCAAAAAAAACGGCTCATATATGTATGTGTGTATATGTTAAAATTTATGTATGTATACATACATAGGTATATACATTTACATACAATATAAGGGATTTATTTTCAGTTTATACACGACAAATCAAAAATTCATAAAGTGATGACGGAAATAATCCGTTTTTAATTTTACGGAGATTCCCTTTTTTTGTTTTTTTATTTTTTTTTTCAAATGCGCTTATTTAAACTGAATTAGAATATGAAAAAAAAATACACACATACAAACACACAGAAGAGGAAAATGTGGTCTGCAGGATATAAGCAATTTCATTATGTTTATATAAGTATATACTGTATATATTTTTTTACAACAAAACAATAAAGATAAAGTTTTTATGAATTTGTAATACAAAAAAAAGAATTTATAGGTATGATGTATGTGGGAAAATGGTACCGAGTATATGTTAAAAATGTAAACATTTTGAATTAAAAACAAAAAAAGGATAGTTACAAAAAAAGAAAAATAAATACATAGATAAAATTTAATTTTAGTTTTTAATTAATTTATGATTTTTCAATGGCGATAGAATTAAAAGTTAATTTATAATCAGGATCAAAAGATAAACAAAACAAAATTATTTTTATTTTTTTTTTTTTTTTCGAAATTTATTTTTTTCTAGTTATTTGAATTTATTTTAAAAAAGTTTGTAATTTAAAAGTTAAAATATGTAAAATTGAAAATTAACTTTTTAAATTTGTGGATTTCACTTTTGAAAATTAGAATTTTAATGACAGGTTTCACAGTGAACATTTAAACATAAATTCAAGTAATACTGAAGCTAATATTGAGTTTTAAAATTATATTTTTGATTTTTATGATTTGAATTTAAAAAAAAAAAACTGTAAAAATAATGCCATGAATAAATTATCCAGATAATTCACTACGAGAAAACAAAAAATTTAATAAATCTTTCAATGGAAAAATATTTTTTCGCTCTAATTACAAGTATATGACATTTTGTTCAAAATAGAAAAACTTAAATTGAAATGTATTTAATTTATTTTTCCTCTTCGAAATTCTAATGGAAAGCAATAAAAATTCCTGGAAAATGACGGAAAAAACGTAGAATAAAATAAACGTGTTTTTTTTTATTAGAAATTTTTCAATATAACTTTGTTTATTTTTTAATCAAGGATATTACATTGAATTTTTATAAAAAAAAATAAATAAATATAAAAAGGATTCATAGAAAAAAAAGGGTTTTCAAGATAAATGTATTTTGTTTTTTATATATTTTACTTTCTAGTTTTATGTCATGAGACTGAAAGTTCTATAACACAAATCAGTATAATAAAATATGCAACTTGAAATGTACTTTATTTTGAACTTTTTATTATTGCTCATCTTTGTTTGTATACTTAAAATTCTTATTTTTAAAGTGAAATTATCATTATGACATTTTATTGCATGCATTTCATTCAGTATCTTCAAATAATACAAGTTAATAAAAATATTCCCAGAAAATTGTATATCAAGGGGCGTTGAAAGCATTTTCAATGATTTTCTAGAAGAATAAATAGAGAAGAAACTAAATTTAATATGAATTTTTCTAGAGAAAATTAAAATAAAATTGTTGTTGAGTATTTAATGGAGCCGAAATTATTAAAAATAAGTGAAAATTGAAATTGATTAGAATCAGAAATTCTGAAAAAAAAAAATAAAAAAGGAAATGGTTCCAGAAGAATATGAAAATATTTCTCAGTGTAATAAAAAAAATTAATGAGATACAAGAAAATATCCTTATGATTTTTCAATAATGTTTTTTAAACAATCTTATACATATCCTGAACTTGCAATACATATTCAGACATAAGACTCATTTCAAAAACATAATGTATCTGGAGAAGACAAAAAGTCGAAGCACAAAAATTAGAAATTCTTATTCATATGCTAAGACAATATTTTAAAATTATCTTTTTTTGTATACTTTCTCTCATCTTGTTTCTTTTGTTATAATGATGTTTTTTTATCTGTTTGAAAAATTTTTCATAATTTTTTCACGACGTTTCCCGTTAATGATTCAAATAATCTTAAAATTTAATGCAAGATGTATTAGCTACTCTTATAAACATATACTGAATACATTTTCAACGTCACGAACAATGAAAAATGGTGCAAAAATCACTGGAAGAAATATGAATGTATGTTGTTAAAAAAAAGAAAATACAATAATATAAAAAGAAATAATACATGAATTGAAGAAAAATAATAATGAAAAAACCTGAATAACATAAAGAAATGAAAATAAATAAAAGAAATGAGCAAAAAAAGAAAAAGAAAATGAAATTTGTTCAGTTGCGTGTATTTTCTTTTTTTGTTGTTGTGTTTTTTGTTTTTGTATTATTATTTGAATAATATATGAAACAAATGGAAGAGAAGTTAATTTTGTAGAAAATTGTTTTACAAATTCTTAAGGTGAATTTTTGATTTGTTGTATAAATTTTTTTTTTAAATTATGAAAATAAAGAAAGCTTGCTGAAAAATAGTTAAAGTATAGATTTAAAATTAAAATTATAATTTCTTGAATTTTATTTTTGTTTTAAAAGTTATTGGTCGATTCTCTGGTAACGCAGAAGACATTTTTTATGAGAAATTTTATTAAAAAATTGTTGAATAATAAAAGAGTAGAGATTTGATACTTCTATATTTATTACAATTTACCTTCACTAATGTTCTAAAAAATGGCGGTAACGCAGAAGATAGTCTTAATATTTCATTTAGGAATTCTGTGAATTGTTAGGCATTTAAGAATTGTGACTTTTGTAGTTTTATTGTAATTTGTAACACATGTCCTTTAAAAAAATATTCAATAGAAAACCCATATAATTTATCTTTTACAATAAGCAATAAAATTTATAAGGACATTCCAGGTAACGCAGAAGACAAAAGAAGGTGACGCAGAAGACATTATGAAGTAATTAAAAAATATTAAAATGTATATTGTATTTGTAATAGATAATATACTTAAAATCAATGTCGATATCAGGTCAGATGCCTATAGGTAGAACGAATTTTTTAAATATTTGGTTATTCTTTTCAACACTTTTACTGAAGAAAGTGAAAATTTTGGTTTCATTTTACAGTGAATCAACCTATTACATGCTATTTCTGATTAAGGGTTTTATTGTTTTTTCCTTTGATTAATTTTTGACATAATTTTTTTCTAATTCTGAATTTAAAATGTACATTTTATAATTAATAATTTTGTGTACCCTTATCAAAACTAAAACCTGACATTATTTGATTGGTTTTTTTTCTCTCTCTCAATATTTATATTAAAAATATTTTGTAATCTTTCCAGGAAATAAATAGTCTTATATGTAAATCGAGAAAATATCCATATTCAGAAGATTTGATATAGGTTGATTTGAAATTTTCATAATTAATTAATTTTATGATTTTCTGGAAATAAATATAGTATTTTGTTCTATTAATAAATACTTGTACGTGTATAGGATAGGTGCTTCCTGATATTCTTATAAATCTAATAAACTTTTTTATTGTAAGAAAAAACATTATTACATGAAATACAGCTTTTCGCATATAAAACACAATATCAAATAAAAATAATTTCAAATTTACACTATTAGAAGTGATATTGAAATTTTGTTTCCAATGGTTCGATCGAAACTGGTCTTTTTACCCTAACTATCGTTTATCCTTTTGTTTTTGGAGAAATAAAGGTTTAAAATTATGTTATTGTATTTAAAATGAATTAAAATCAAAAAAAAAAAAGAAAAAGGAAAGGATTAATTGATTTAGAAAATATGTATTGTAAAGTTTACAATGGTATCATGTTAAAAAATGGATAAAAAAAGGATAATGTTAACGATTAAGTTTCTTTTCCTTTTTCCGTTTAAATAATCTTAAATATCTGGAAAAAAAATAAAAGTATTTTATTTGAAAACTTTTACATTACATTCTAGTTGTTTTTTTGTTTTTTTGTCATGTTATTCATTTGAAATAAATCTGTTTTATTATTATTTTTTTTTTAAAGGAATTTTCGCAATATTATTTTATTGATATACTATGTATAGAGTGAATTTAAATATTTAAAAAAAAAACGGTTGTTTTGCATATTTTTTTAATATAAATTTTATGTGACATGAAAAATGGTTGTAAAAGAAGTAAAATAGCAATATTGTGTATGTATACAACAAATACAAGTATATGCATTGTGGAACAATAAATTTTAACAAAATAAAATCCCAAAGGAGCACTTTATTTTCCAATGTTTAGTGTGTAAATGACTAGAGATACTTTTACATATAGGATATACATACATATGTATGTGCACATGTATCCTATATATTTTTAATATATTAAAGTGTTATTCAGAAAATAGATTGTATTTGTTAGTTAATTGACTCGTTGATTTTATATTATAATAAATGAAAGATAATATAATAATGAACTGCACATAGAGGAATGCAAAATAGATAAGAGAATTATTATAATTATAATATATACGCAATATATGTATGTATACTATGTATGTAGTAAATGTGTTATAATAATTATAATCTGTGTGTTGATTACAAAATATTGCATTACATGTATGAATATATATGTACAATATGAAATTATTATACCCTATCAATTTTTGTTTTGAATATAAATATCTAATAGATTTTTAGACATGATAAACTGAATTATTGTTATGGTTATTAATTAGATATTAAATTGCTTTAAATAAAATTTATCTGAAATCTGACAATGTTGTTTTTTGATATTGTTGATACTTTGATATGATAGGATGGGTAAAAAATAATAATAAAATAAAATAATGGAAAGTTTTAGAGTTTAAATGATAAAAAGTATGGTACATAAATTTTTACTGTAGTTTTCTTTAAAATAAAATTTCTTTTCCTGTGAAAAAAAGGATTTGATAGACACTCAAATTTAAATATTTAATATTTTAAAATTTAGATTTCATGAAAAAGATAGCAATCGCATAAAAATGTGACTCATATACAGTGGCGGATTTAAGTTCGATGGTGCCCTAAGCCCAATCCGATAAGGAGGTTTTATTTTTGCTCGTTAGGTGAAGATTTTTATATATTATAGCTGAATGGGAAGAGATTTTTTTTTAAAGATTTTGCCTCACGGGCCTAAGCCTAAATCTAAAACTGCTCATACACTTTTTCTAATTAATTCCATATGCTTATGAATATTACTTCTCAGGTAACAAATTGTTGAATGCATTTGTTTCGGTCCTTGATGTTTTTTTTTTTTCAACATAAAAATTGATAACAAAAATCGTCTTAACTTCAAAATTTAATTCAATAATTTTTTTAAAATTCATATGAATGATTTTTCAACTAAACTTCATTCATTAAAACTAAGAAGAAATTAACCAATTAAAACTTTGGTTTACAATTCTATATTTCTATAAAATTCTTTAAATATAATTAAAGAGAAAATCACATTTTAAAGATTCCAAAATTATAATTCATATTTTAATTACAGACAAAAAGGTAAATAATTTTGCTTATTCGACCTTAAGAGATGATAACAATTGAAATTCTGTTAATTTATCCGCAACCATTATAATAAGTATAATATTTTAATATAATTAAAATACATATGTATCAGTATCATTCATACATACATATATGTATGTATATTCTAAAATCCATTTTCATACTCGTTTACATAAGATACTCATTACATTGTCGTTTTTCATTATTATTCTATCATTTAACTAATATAAATTTAAGTTTCTAGTATTAAAGTATACTTTCACAGATTGTTAATATAGAATTTATATTTCCCCTAAAAAACAAACTATGTACGTATGTTATAATCATATGGTATAAATTTTATCACCTGAAATACGGTTTATTAGAAAACCACAACCACATTTGTTTCACAATCTAAATTAGCCTATTATATAAGAAAATTTTCATAGTCACAGAAGAGCTTCATTAAAAGTATATAAAATCGGTGAAATGTCATAATACGAATGGGAAATTATTATTATTTTTTTTTTATTAAATATGAAAATAAAAATAAAATTTATTAGAAAAAAAAACAATTGAAATAAAATAAAATGAATAAAAATAAAAGATCCTTATATACACCACAATCTTTATGATTTTATATGAATTTTCAAAATTAATAAAGGAATCTAAAAATCAAAATGAAAACAATAACAACAAAAAAATCTAATAAATAACGAATTTTTTATTATATATTTGTTTTTTATTATCATAAATAAACATGCAAAAATAGCAACAACAATAAAAGAAAAGAAGGATATTTTAATGTTAAAAGTTTTCATTTATCCCCTTTTAAAAGCTCTAGTAGAATTAACGCATGTCAAAACAAGTAGAAAAGAGGGAAAAATTTTTCATTTTCATATAATACCGATAGAAAATATTTGATTTTCCTATAATTTGAGAATTTTATGGAAAAATTAAAAATTTTACTCTCTGTTCAATTTTCTGTTTCTTTTTCCTTATGATTTTTGTTTGTTTTTCTTCCAATTTCAATTCAGCAATACGGCTTTTTTTTGAAAACTAAGTGTGTAGTATATTCAAGTTTACGGTTAGTTTTTTGAATATTTTCATATACAAAAGAGAATAAAGTACTTAAGGAAAAATATAAGAAAAATAAACAACATAAATCTATGGTTGATGTTTGTGTTAATTCGTGAAACAAGAACGTTGTTTTGTTCATTTTTTTTTTTTTTTATTTTGGAAAATATAAAAAAAAAAATTATGTATATAATAAAATAATAATACGTTAACATAAATTTTTGATAAAATGTATTATTTTGAACGTGTGTTGTTTGTTTCATTGTTTCTATAAATTCCTTTTGTACATACATACATATGAATGCGAATGGTACTTCATGAAAATAAAATTTTTCATTATGAAACAATATAAATGTGATAATTTCTCTACAATAAAATTTAGTTCTCTTTTAGCTTTCATCGGAATTACTTCGAAAATTTTTTTTTTTTTATAAAAATTATTATGAAAATCAAGGTCATAAAATAAAGGATTAATATACAAAAGGATAGTGAATATAGAAGAGGTCTTATTTTAATTTGTATTTTATCGAAGTTTTATAATAATGTAGCCATGTGTTGAAAGGTTTATTGTTAATGATTGCGGGTATATAGTAACATTTTGTATCACAAATGATATACAATTGGTTGATATGCATTTCCGGTATACGGAATGTATACATTTTAAAAAGTTTTATCTAAATTAAAGTAAAAATAACGAATGAAATAAAATTTAAAATGAAAACAGAAACAAAAAAAATAGAACAAAAATGAAGAAAAAGCCGCAATAAACAGACGAATAAATTGTCCTTGTCATTTATTTAAAAAAATGCAAATTGAATTGCAACTGTTTGAAAGGACGCTATGTGTGTTATCGATACATATTATATATATATAGATGTATATGTGTGTGTGTTAAGTTAAGTGATTACATTACTGTAAATGTAATTTAATTTAAAAGGGTTAGACTAAAATAAAAGAAAGGAAAGAATAATAATAAAAAAAAAAAAACAAATTGCATTTAAAGTGATTTGGTAAAAGTGGTATGCGATTGGTTCAGGAAATTTGCAAAACAGAAAGTAATTAAATTGTTGTTTTTTTTTTCTGTTGTGTTCACTTAATTTATTTCGTATGTTCTTTTTCATGTGGGAGGCATATGTAATGGATTGTTAAAATCGGTTTAATATTAAATAATTAATTCATGTTTTTCTCTGTTCTTCTTTGTTTTGTAAAATATTAAAAAAAGGAATTTATAAATTTTAATTAAAAAGATACTAATATTTTTAATTAACGGTAAAACGACGTACATTTTAAGGAAAAAAAAAATGAACCAAGAAATATTTTTTCCATGAAATGAATAATTTTTATGTAATACACCCACACTCCTAAGTGATTCAATTAGTAAAACTCTTTTAAATGGAAAACTCACATGTAAAATTTATGTCTTTTGAAACGTTTATCATATATGTATCTTTAAAAACCCCATGAGATTTTAAACTGAACACAAATATAATATGTATAGATATAGATACATATTATAATATGAATGTGTAAGAATATATACTCGTATGTTTTATATTTTTAATTTGAAATAAAAATTTTTTATTTTCATAGTTCAAAAATATTAATTATTTATTTAAAAAAATTGAATAATTTATTATTGCATGTCAACTTAATAAAAGGTGTTTAAATCAGGAAATACAATATATGTACACATATATTGTAAAATACACTTATGTACAAGTACATGTATGTACGTATATGTACGTATGTGAATTTGAAAATTTAAAAAAATAAAAAAGTTTAAAATAAAATGTATATAGGTATAATAATTTTAATATAAATTTTAAATAAGTTTTATGGTAATATTTATGTAACATATGTATGTACCTATGTATGTATGTGTGTAAAATAATACTTAAATATTTATAGATATAAAATTTAAATATGTGTATACTTATTAATATATACAAATCCATATAAATATACATATTATATAGAGTGAACACGATAAGTGTACAAAAATAAAATTTAAAATATATGTGTATTGAGTGTGTATGTGTTGCTTTTCTTTTTTTTTTGACTATAAGAATAAATTAAAATAGTTAAAATGTAAGTTATGTGTAAAGATAAAATATGTGAAGCTTAAAAAAACGGATTACTGATGAGCTTTACAAGGATAAATCGTTGCTACTCATTTTAAGTGTGATGCAAAAAACAAAAAAAAAACATTAAAGAAAAAGTAAAAAGAGAAAGTATGGTACATGTAGTTTTGTGAAAAGAATAATGGAAATCAGTTTCCTTAATGAAAAATACATGTAAGTGAAGTTCTTAATAATTTATAATATATGACTGTTTTTTGTAGATAAAGAAATTCAAGATTATGTACAATACATATGTATTGTACGTACATATGTATGTATGTGTATTTAAAGGATTTAAACATTATTTTTTATTTTAATTTTCTTTTTTTATATTATTTATTTTTATGTTTTTACGAGGAAGAGAAGGATAATAAGATATACGAAATATCCTTGTTAATGTTAGTTTTTTTTTTTGTGATTGAATTTATAATTAATTATTTATTTTTGAAAAAAATTGTAGAAAATAGTAGTAGTATTGTTCTGCTGTAGTAAATTGTATATTATTTTATAGGTTTTGCTAAAACTTTATTTTTTACATAGAGCCGGCATAAAATTTACAATTTAGATTTTACTTATATACAAATAACGTAAAATGAAACACATAACTTTTGTATAAACCTCAAATCCTGTAGTTTCTGATAAAACCCTTACATCGTTTTCTTCAAATTTGATTTCATGTTATGCAGAGAATCTTCAAAATTCCATAGTCCGAAAAGTTAGTTTTTGGAATTTAATAGCATTTAACTTTATTTTATAAAAAACATATTAAAAAATTTTTTTCTCGAGACACATATGTAAACTCTATTATGGAAAATTATTATATATACCACCTGTTATGCTTTCTGTTATAAATAGTTTCAAATATTAAATCTCATTTCATTTTATTATCGTGAATCCAATTCTCATCATCATCACATTTTGACATTTTTACGATAAGTTCCCTTTAATGATCGAAGCAGAAAGTACTTACATACATATAAAGTAATGGTAATCCTTTTTTTTTTTGTATTTTTTTCCTATTTAATTTATGGTAAGGATCAAAATTAGCTAGATTAGTTGAAATAGTATTTGTTATTCTTTATAATAAAAGATTTTAGTAGTTATTACCAGACGATATCAGAATATTATGGAAATTCATTGATCTAAAGTACATAAAATACTTACCCGTATTTTGTATGTCATGAAATTTATGAGTATTTTTAAGGATATTGATGATACTTTGTTTTTTTTTGTTTTAAGTATTCCAAATTAAGTAAATTTGGAAACAAGAAGGTACTTTAAGAATATTTTGGAATTAAATAATTATTATTATTTTTTTTTTTGAAAAACGGTTTTATGGAACAATAAGACTAGAGAAACGATTTACTGGAAGGGCTTCTCATATAATTTCGGAACCTAGTTTTATTATAGAGATGTTAGAATTTTCATTCTGGGCTATAATGTAAATTTAAATAAAATATTTTCTTTGCATATAAGTATGTACATATGTGCAACGTCTGATGAAGTTCTTATTAAATTTCACTTTGAAAAGTAATTAATACAAAATTGCAAGAAAATTTTAGTTTGAAAAAGAAAAAAAGAAAAATCAGATTGTACGTGAAAATTAATATAATTTTACTTTTCATAGGAGTGACTTTCATTCAATTATTTTTTTTAACCAAGGAAAATGTATTATTATTAAAAGGCATAATGAAAAATGCTAACTAATTGTGACTTGTGAGTATCGTTTAATTAAAATAAAAAACCGACATCATTATTATGTTTACACAAAACAATTACTGACATGATTATTGTTTGTCTAACCTAAATTCAATGGAAATAAATTGTAAGAATAATAAGCATACACATGTATGTACTTATATATATGTATATAAAAAAAAGTAGAAATTGGATTAAAAGAAGACTGTCTGAAGGACGTGTTCATTTTACTTGAAGTTATTTAGTTCGAGGTTTTTCTTTTTTAATTTTCGCTTTTCATTTTTCTTTTATTTGTTGAAAATATTCGAACAAAAAGATAAAATAGAAAAGAATGTAATAAATCGAATCATATTGAATGGATAATTAAACCATAAATTTTCCTCTAAAGTGGTGTTAAATAATTTTTATATCAATAAATTTGTTCTAGTGAATTAATTTTTTTTTTCTATGAAGATTGATTTTTTTTCCAAATAGCTAATATTTAACATTTCAACTTATAGAAACTACATAATATATACAATATCATGTACTGTATGTATATTAAGATTTGCAAACGCGATTGATTGATATCATGAGTTTTCTTTTATTTATTATTATTTTTTTTTGTTACCCCTCGAAAACCACAAATTATTGTGAATAGAAGAGGGAATCGATTAATCAAATAAATAAATGCGAAAAACACGCAACAGAAGGAAATCATGGTCGTGTTTATAAGTTATATATTTTATTTTTTTTTTCTTCTTTTATTTATACAATTACAAATATTATACAGGTGTAAAATCTATAAATATGTATATACGTTTGTATGTATAAATATTTGCATAGATCTATGTTTATATTTGAAAAACGTAAAAGAATAATCATTGCGTTTTTGTTGTTGTTGAAGAAAAGTATTTCAGAAAAATTCTTTTTTTTTCCGCTTTTTGGTTTATTTTTCTTATATTATTCTCTCTTGTATTCTCTATACCTATGTAGGTATGTATGTGTGTACATAAAATATATTATTCGAATGTAACTCCTATTCAAATTTAAATTGAAGAAAAATATATTTCCTCATTGTTTGCCTTAGTTTTTCCCTTTTTTTTTCGCTTTTTGTTCTATTTATAATTTTTTTTATTACATTTCTCTTAGGTTTTTCTTTTTTTTTTACTTTTTATTTTTTTTTATACATATAGAATAAGATTTTTTTTCCTTACATACACTTCATGCATAGGTATGTATATACCTGATCCAAAAGTGGTGGTATTTGTATTTGAATTAGAATTTAAAAGTAGGAAAAAATATTTTCATTTTATTCATGAGCATAATATTTCAAGCTTACAGTGTTCATTTTGAATTTAGGAAATATATGAAATTTATTCTATACCTTCTGGTAGAAGTATGAGAAAATTGATTTTTTTTTTACCCTGTAAGTGATTTAAAAAAAAATCCAACACATGATTTGTTTAGTTTTTATTTTTTATTTTCTTGCGTAACTTTAAAAAAAATTTAATTTGCCGAGCAAAATTTTAAATTTTCTGTAGTTATTTTATGCAAAATAATTTTCTTCATAAATAATTTACATCCTTTCACCAACTACACGCCAAGTAGCAGTGCCACCGTCGCAAACTGGTTTAAAACCGGTTTTTACAACTGCTCAAAATACACCTTATGGTGGCAAGACCAAGTTGTAACGAGTGTGAGTGTATTACAGCCGTTAGCTAAAATTATTTTAGACTATTCTTATTATACCAAGTAGGAAAAAAATTGTTACAACTAGAGCATTCCTACTGAGTGTATTTTGGCTGTTTGGTAGTACTTAAGTTACCTGATGACCTGAAATATCGTTGCAAAAATTATTAAAAAATCTCAATTTTTCAGTTCGTTATTGAGGTCCTGGCTCAATCTGAGTTCCTTTAAATAGAAATCTTTTGATACAATAACGGTTATATGTATATAAATATTTAAATAAAAAGCCTGTATTTAAAAATATGTATTATCATCCTAAAAATCCTTAACAATTATTTACAAATTAAACATTTTCTATGCTTATCATTAACTAAGCAATTTACCTAATGTTCATGGATGTAATCTGTATCTCTTTACATTATTATATCTATTATAAATGTACATATGCAATACATTTTAAATTCTTATTTTATTTTGTAACTAACAATCATTAAAAAGCCCTTTTAAAATTTGTACAATTTCCAGTTGATTTGATCTTTTAATTCAACAGAGATTTCAATCAGTTTTTATTTTACGAAATGCAATACACTGTCTTTTTTTTTTTTTGTAAATACTGATACATACGTATATATGAATGCAATGGTGTATTTTGTAAATGATATGCAACAATTTGTACCATTTTGAATTAGTCAAGATATATTTTAATATACAAAAAGCGAACATGTGAGTTGTTCTAATTCTATACTATAATGTATCATTTTAAATCCTTTTTCAAAGTAGGAGTACACGCATAATATATGTACTATACATACATGTATACAAGTATAGTACATTATACACATTATTTACACATTTTGTAATCTAATTCTCATTCATTTACTAAAATTTCGAAATCTACAAAACATAACATTTTTATTAGTATGAACATTTTTGAAAAAAAAAAAAAAACAAAACACTAAAAGATTATACTTTACAGTTATATTTTCCAACATAAATGTTAAGTGTACATTTAAATACAGTAAATATGTATTTATACAAACATAATAATCGCATAGATTTTATGTATAGCCTAAAACCATATATAAAATAAAATACTCTTTTAATATATGTACATATGTACATATGTATATGTATGTATATACTACATAGTACTTATAGTTTATCTATGTGCTTTAGTATTCTAAATTCGCGGTACACTGAATTCAAATTTTCAACTTATAATCAGCAATTAGAAATGCATAAATGACGTTATACAATAAACAATAAAGATACTGTATACTCGTACATATTATTTTATACATATGTATGTATGTATATTCATTTCAAGTTTAATTCATTAAAAATGAGTAGTATGTATATGGGCATTCTAGACCAAGGAAGGGTTTTTGTACATAGCTTTTTTGGATGACGTCATAAGCTTTGAGCTTTTCGGTTGTGACGTGTGGTGTGCTTCGGGAGCTTTTGAGCTTTTCTGGTTGTGGCATGTGGTGGAAGCTTTTGTGGTTTGTGGGTGGTGGCATGTGGCGTGTGTTTGAAGCTTCGAAGCTTTTCGCTGTGGGTTGAAGCTTTAAGGCGAAATGGTGGATTCTGACGGGGGGAGGTGTGTAAAGAAGCTGAGCTAGATGAAACTGGTTTTATCTGGAAATTATTGTTTTTTCTGAGAAATTGTTGTTATCTCGTTTAGTTTCTTGGAATTTTGTTATCTCGTTGGTTTCTTGTAATTTTGTGTTTGATTTCTGAGAAATTTTGTTATCTCGTTAATTTCTCGGAATTTTGTGGTCTTATCTAGAATTAGAATTTTATTGATTTCTTGGAATTTTGTTGTCTCGTTGGTTTCCTGTAATTTAGTGTTTGATTTCTGAGGAATTTTGTTATCTCGTTAATTTCTCGGAATTTTGTGGTCTTATCTAGAATTAGAATTTTATTGATTTCTTGGAATTTTGAGGTTTCTTATCAAGAAAATATTTTGGGTGAATATGATATTCAGGGTATAAATACCTTAGAAAAAACAGTTTTGACTACAGTACCTTTGAGTTTTCAATTCAACAAAGAGGTTTTCGCGGATTGTGATAGTGAAACAACATTTATATCAGTTTTCAAATAAGTTAAATTTATATTAAAAAATGAAGTTTAAATGTGAATTATGTAATAAAGATTTTTCAACAAAAGTAGTTTTAAAAAGACATGTTAATAGCATTCATGGTGAACGCGTAGTTTGTGATATTTGTGGAAAACATTTAAGTAGACAAGATAAATTATTAGAACATAAAAAGAAGATCCATTCTGATTCTGTTATCGAGAAACTTTCCTGTGTAGTATGTAAAAAGGAATTCTCAAGAAGTGATAATTTATTATCTCATTTAAGAAAGAATCATACGGTTGAAGTAAAAAATTCAGTTGAGTCAATAGCAATAACAAAATTTTGTGATGCATGTCAAAAAGATGTTTTAAAAAAGAATTGCTCATATCATGTAAGAACAAATTTTCATAAAAAAAATGCAGCTGAACCTTTAAATGAAAATTTGAAGGTAATCAAAAGCGCTTTTGATGAAAGAGTTGAAACGTATATACTTGAAAACAAAGATGAAGGTGTATTAGATGTCTTAAAATTCTTTAATACATCAAAAGATCATGTTTTAAATGCTTTAGGAAACCTACTCGATAAACACTCATCATTCAAGTTTAATATGGAATTATTTTGCGAATATATAAAAATAACAAAAGGAAATGACGGTGAAGATGATATTACACTTTCAGTTAAATCGTTTCAATCTTGTATGACAATTATACAAAAAGTCGAAGATTTAAGTCAAGTTTATGAAGAGATGGTTGACAAAATTCACAAAAACATGCAAGAATTTCAAGAAAGAGATAGTGGTTGGACTCTAATAAGAATTATTCATGTTGAAATTAATATTAATCAATGGAAGCCCTTACGAGGATCTCAGTACATATCACTTCCAAAATCTATACAAAATAAAAAAGCTTGTATAAATGTAAAGAATGAGGATGAGTACTGTTTTAAATGGGCTATAATATCTGCATTGAACCCAGTTGACATACATTCTGACAGACCATCATCATATCAGATTGAAAATATCAAGTCTGAAAAAATAATTTTAAAAAATGACGTTAATCTTGATTTTTCTACACTAGAGTTCCCACTAAAAACATCTAATATTCATAAATTTGAAATGCTGAATCCAAAAATCAGTATTAATGTATTTGGATTAGAAGATAATAGAATTATTGGACCATATTATTCAACTTCTAAAGAAAACGAAATTCATATAAATTTATTACTTATACAAGAAGAAGAAAAGGCTCATTACGTATGGATAAAAAACATGTCTAGGTAATAGTGTTAGTGTAAATTATGAAATTTTAATTATTAACAAAAAAAAATTTTTTTTCAAAATTTCAGATTAATGAGAGAGCAGTTAACAAACCATCATCATCAAATATATATGTGTAATTCATGCTTATTATACTTTTCTTGTGAAAATGACTTGGATACTCACAGAACAGATTGTAATAAAATAGTGACAAGAATGCCAACGGAAGAAAAAAGTATTTTGAAATTTGAACATTATGAGCGTCAATTAGATGTTCCTTTTGTAATATATGCTGATTTTGAATGTATTTTAAAGGATATTAGTACATGCATGCCAGATCCATCATTACCATCCACAACAAATGTGCAGGAGCATGAGCCATGTGCTTTTGCATATTATATTAAATGTAGCTTTGATGATAATTTAAATAAATTCAGAACTTACAAGGGAGAAGATTGCACAAAAATATTTGTATCTTCAATTATTCAAGATGTGAAACATTTATATCACAATTATATAGAAAATTCAAAATCAATGAATCGTTTAACACTAAATGAAATGAAAATTCAAAATGAAAGCACAGAATGTCATATTTGCAAACAGTTTTTAGATAAGGATAGAGTTCGAGATCACTGTCATCTAACTGGAAAATATAGAGGACCAGCTCATGAAAAATGTAATTTACTATATCGCGTACCTAAATTTTTTCCAATATTTTTTCATAATTTTTCTGGATACGATTGTCATTTGTTTATAAAGGAGTTATCTGATTTTGATGGACAAATAAATGTTATTCCTCTGAATAAGGAGCTATATGTGTCATTATCGAAGAGAATTTTCGTTGATGAAAAGAATACAATAGAATTGAGATTTCTAGACTCGAATAGATTCATGCAGTCTAGTTTAGATTCTTTAGCAAAAAATTTGACAAATGATATGTTAAAAATAGTTCGATCAGAGTTCAAGGATGATGATAAATTTAAATTGCTAACAAGAAAAGGAGTATTCCCATATGAGTATATCAATTCATGGGAGCGATTAGATAAAACAAGTTTACCAGCACAAGAAGATTTTAGCAGTAAATTGACAAATAGTGAATGTAATAATGAAGATTATAATCATGCGCGAAAGGTTTGGCGTAAGTTTGAGTGTAAAAATCTTTGGGATTATTTATTATTATATTTAAAGACGGATGTACTACTTTTAGCTGATGTATTTGAAAATTTTAGAAAAGTTTGCAAAAGTATTTACTCACTCGATCCTTGTCAATATTATACTGCTCCAGGATTATCATGGGATGCAATGTTGAAGGAAACAAAAATTGAACTGGAATTATTAACAGATATTAATATGCACAGTTTCATTAAAAAAAGCATCAGAGGTGGAATTTCTCAGTGTTGTCATAGACATTCTGTAGCAAATAATAAATATATGGATGATTATGATGAACAAAAACTATCACAATATTTAATGTATGTAGATGCAAATAATTTGTATGGTTGGGCAATGTCACAAGCTCTTCCTTATGGTGATTTTAAATGGATGGAGAATAAAAATATTGATATTGAAAATATTCCTGAAGATTCAGATACTGGTTACATATTAGAAGTTGATTTAGAATATCCTGAAGTACTACATGATATACATAATGACTTACCATTTTGTTCAGAAAATAAAATAACTTCAAATTCGAAACATGTTAAATTAATCACAGATTTAACAAACAAGAAGCGATATGTTATTCATTATAGAAATCTACAACATTGTATTAAGCATGGTCTTAAAGTTACACATATTCATAGAGTTTTGCAGTTCAAACAATCAAAATGGATGCAACGATTCATTGATTTAAATAATCATCATCGTACGCTTGCAAAAAATACATTTGATAAAAATTTTTTCAAGTTAATGAATAATGCTACATTCGGAAAGACTATGGAAAATGTTGATAAAAGAAAAGATGTAAAAATTGTAACAGAATGGGATAATTATTTTAGGAAATTAGGAGCTAGAGCTTTGATAGCAAAACCTAATTTTCATAGCGCCACACAATTTACTGATAACATGGTTGCTATACAAATGAAACGTATGCATACTTATTATGATAAGCCAATTTACTTAGGATTTTGTGTTTTAGAATTATCAAAATTGAACATGTATAAATTTCACTATGATTATATAAAACCAAAATATGGTGAAAATATTTTGATAAATTATATGGATACTGACTCTTTTATATATACTATTCAAACAGAAGATTTTTATAATGATATCAAAAATGATATTGATAAATACTTTGATACTTCTGAATATGCATTCAATAATCCTTATGATATTCCATTAAAAAATAAAAAAGTGTTAGGTATGATGAAAGATGAAAATAATGGAAATATAATGACTGAATTTATTGGTTTAAGATCGAAAATGTATTCATTAAGTGTTAAAGATTCAAAAGATATAAAAAAAGCAAAAGGTGTAAAAAAGACAGTTGTTAATAATTTAAGTTTAGATAATTATAGAGATTGTTTGTATAAAAAGAAATTATTTTATAGTAATAATATGTATGTATTTAGATCTAAGGTTCATAATATTTATACACAAATAATTAATAAAGTAGCTTTAAGTTTTTCTGATGATAAAAGATTTATAAGAGAAAATGGGATAAGTACATATGCTTGGGGGCATTTTAGAATTAATATGGATATAAATTAAAATAAATGTTTTTTAAAAAATTTTATTAAATAAATTTATTATTACTAAAAAATAATAATAATACATGTTTTATTTTTTCTTTCTTTCTTTACAATTCAAGTACAAGATTTTCTTTTGTACCTTTGATATGACTTTTATCATCAAATACATCTTTTCTGTGAACATTTGTTTGAATTAATATTTCATGATAATTCTGAAGATCATTAATATTATATAAAGAAGGATTTTTCATAAAAATAAGTTCATAAAGACCTCTAGTAGCATTATAATTTTTACCATCAATATTTACAGTATTATCATTAAATTTTAAATCACTCCCACCGAGTTCAAAGCTATTTTTTTCTTTATTATACTTGGGTCCATAAGCTTTATCAATACCAAAACCTTTTGTATATTCATTCATATAATATGAATTTAATGAGGCATCTTCATCTAAAGATTTTTCAAGCGATCGTCGTAATTTTTGTATGGGAGTACCTACTTTGAAGGATTGTGTTATCTGGGGTCTTAAAAGTAGTATCTTCAGTTACTGGTGTTGATTTGAATATAGGAAATTTTGAAACATCTTTTTCAAATGTGTTCATTTCATCAATTTCAGATTTTGCTTTATATAGAGAAACTGACTCTAGTTCCTTTTTAACTTCATTTTTGATTTTTTTCTCAATTTCTTCTTCATATTTTTCTTTTAATTCTTTCAGAGGTTTACTTATTGGTTTAAAAGTTTCTTCAAGAAATTTTTCTTTGAAAACTTTTCCAGTTTTGATAGCTTTATATTTTTTACGAATTTCATTAGTTGACTTTATTATATTTTTTAGTAATTTTGAATCCATTTTTTTACTTCTTACTACTTCTTACTTGGTATGTAAACAGCTAATAAACAGCTAAAAGCAGCTCTTAAACAGATCAAGCGGTCTCTAAAACTGGTATGTAGACAGCTAATAAACAGCTAAACAGCTCAAGCGGTCTCTAAAGCTGGTATGTAGACAGCTAATAAACAGCTAATAAACAGCTAAACAGCTCAAGCGGTCTCTAAAACTGGTATGTAGACAGCTAATAAACAGCTAATAAACAGCTAAACAGCTCAAGCGGTCTCTAAAACTGGTATGTAGACAGCTAATAAACAGCTAATAAACAGCTAAACAGCTCAAGCGGCCTCTAAAACTGGTATGTAGACATAGCTGTCTACATACCAGTTTTAGAAACCGCTTGAGCTGTTTAAGAGCTGCTTTTAGCTGTTTATTAGCTGTTTATTAGCTGTCTACATACCAGTTTTAGAGACCGCTTGAGCTGTTTAGCTGTTTATTAGCTGTCTACATACCAGTTTTAGAGGCCGCTTGAGCTGTTTAGCTGTTTATTAGCTGTTTATTAGCTGTCTACATACCAGTTTTAGAGACCGCTTGAGCTGTTTAGCTGTTTATTAGCTGTTTATTAGCTGTCTACATACCAGTTTTAGAGACCGCTTGAGCTGTTTAGCTGTTTATTAGCTGTTTATTAGCTGTCTACATACCAGCTTTAGAGACCGCTTGAGCTGTTTAGCTGTTTATTAGCTGTCTACATACCAGTTTTAGAGACCGCTTGATCTGTTTAAGAGCTGCTTTTAGCTGTTTATTAGCTGTTTACATACCAAGTAAGAAGTAGTAAGAAGTAAAAAAATGGATTCAAAATTACTAAAAAATATAATAAAGTCAACTAATGAAATTCGTAAAAAATATAAAGCTATCAAAACTGGAAAAGTTTTCAAAGAAAAATTTCTTGAAGAAACTTTTAAACCAATAAGTAAACCTCTGAAAGAATTAAAAGAAAAATATGAAGAAGAAATTGAGAAAAAAATCAAAAATGAAGTTAAAAAGGAACTAGAGTCAGTTTCTCTATATAAAGCAAAATCTGAAATTGATGAAATGAACACATTTGAAAAAGATGTTTCAAAATTTCCTATATTCAAATCAACACCAGTAACTGAAGATACTACTTTTAAGACCCCAGATAACACAATCCTTCAAAGTAGGTACTCCCATACAAAAATTACGACGATCGCTTGAAAAATCTTTAGATGAAGATGCCTCATTAAATTCATATTATATGAATGAATATACAAAAGGTTTTGGTATTGATAAAGCTTATGGACCCAAGTATAATAAAGAAAAAAATAGCTTTGAACTCGGTGGGAGTGATTTAAAATTTAATGATAATACTGTAAATATTGATGGTAAAAATTATAATGCTACTAGAGGTCTTTATGAACTTATTTTTATGAAAAATCCTTCTTTATATAATATTAATGATCTTCAGAATTATCATGAAATATTAATTCAAACAAATGTTCACAGAAAAGATGTATTTGATGATAAAAGTCATATCAAAGGTACAAAAGAAAATCTTGTACTTGAATTGTAAAGAAAGAAAGAAAAAATAAAACATGTATTATTATTATTTTTTAGTAATAATAAATTTATTTAATAAAATTTTTTAAAAAACATTTATTTTAATTTATATCCATATTAATTCTAAAATGCCCCCAAGCATATGTACTTATCCCATTTTCTCTTATAAATCTTTTATCATCAGAAAAACTTAAAGCTACTTTATTAATTATTTGTGTATAAATATTATGAACCTTAGATCTAAATACATACATATTATTACTATAAAATAATTTCTTTTTATACAAACAATCTCTATAATTATCTAAACTTAAATTATTAACAACTGTCTTTTTTACACCTTTTGCTTTTTTTATATCTTTTGAATCTTTAACACTTAATGAATACATTTTCGATCTTAAACCAATAAATTCAGTCATTATATTTCCATTATTTTCATCTTTCATCATACCTAACACTTTTTTATTTTTTAATGGAATATCATAAGGATTATTGAATGCATATTCAGAAGTATCAAAGTATTTATCAATATCATTTTTGATATCATTATAAAAATCTTCTGTTTGAATAGTATATATAAAAGAGTCAGTATCCATATAATTTATCAAAATATTTTCACCATATTTTGGTTTTATATAATCATAGTGAAATTTATACATGTTCAATTTTGATAATTCTAAAACACAAAATCCTAAGTAAATTGGCTTATCATAATAAGTATGCATACGTTTCATTTGTATAGCAACCATGTTATCAGTAAATTGTGTGGCGCTATGAAAATTAGGTTTTGCTATCAAAGCTCTAGCTCCTAATTTCCTAAAATAATTATCCCATTCTGTTACAATTTTTACATCTTTTCTTTTATCAACATTTTCCATAGTCTTTCCGAATGTAGCATTATTCATTAACTTGAAAAAATTTTTATCAAATGTATTTTTTGCAAGCGTACGATGATGATTATTTAAATCAATGAATCGTTGCATCCATTTTGATTGTTTGAACTGCAAAACTCTATGAATATGTGTAACTTTAAGACCATGCTTAATACAATGTTGTAGATTTCTATAATGAATAACATATCGCTTCTTGTTTGTTAAATCTGTGATTAATTTAACATGTTTCGAATTTGAAGTTATTTTATTTTCTGAACAAAATGGTAAGTCATTATGTATATCATGTAGTACTTCAGGATATTCTAAATCAACTTCTAATATGTAACCAGTATCTGAATCTTCAGGAATATTTTCAATATCAATATTTTTATTCTCCATCCATTTAAAATCACCATAAGGAAGAGCTTGTGACATTGCCCAACCATACAAATTATTTGCATCTACATACATTAAATATTGTGATAGTTTTTGTTCATCATAATCATCCATATATTTATTATTTGCTACAGAATGTCTATGACAACACTGAGAAATTCCACCTCTGATGCTTTTTTTAATGAAACTGTGCATATTAATATCTGTTAATAATTCCAGTTCAATTTTTGTTTCCTTCAACATTGCATCCCATGATAATCCTGGAGCAGTATAATATTGACAAGGATCGAGTGAGTAAATACTTTTGCAAACTTTTCTAAAATTTTCAAATACATCAGCTAAAAGTAGTACATCCGTCTTTAAATATAATAATAAATAATCCCAAAGATTTTTACACTCAAACTTACGCCAAACCTTTCGCGCATGATTATAATCTTCATTATTACATTCACTATTTGTCAATTTACTGCTAAAATCTTCTTGTGCTGGTAAACTTGTTTTATCTAATCGCTCCCATGAATTGATATACTCATATGGGAATACTCCTTTTCTTGTTAGCAATTTAAATTTATCATCATCCTTGAACTCTGATCGAACTATTTTTAACATATCATTTGTCAAATTTTTTGCTAAAGAATCTAAACTAGACTGCATGAATCTATTCGAGTCTAGAAATCTCAATTCTATTGTATTCTTTTCATCAACGAAAATTCTCTTCGATAATGACACATATAGCTCCTTATTCAGAGGAATAACATTTATTTGTCCATCAAAATCAGATAACTCCTTTATAAACAAATGACAATCGTATCCAGAAAAATTATGAAAAAATATTGGAAAAAATTTAGGTACGCGATATAGTAAATTACATTTTTCATGAGCTGGTCCTCTATATTTTCCAGTTAGATGACAGTGATCTCGAACTCTATCCTTATCTAAAAACTGTTTGCAAATATGACATTCTGTGCTTTCATTTTGAATTTTCATTTCATTTAGTGTTAAACGATTCATTGATTTTGAATTTTCTATATAATTGTGATATAAATGTTTCACATCTTGAATAATTGAAGATACAAATATTTTTGTGCAATCTTCTCCCTTGTAAGTTCTGAATTTATTTAAATTATCATCAAAGCTACATTTAATATAATATGCAAAAGCACATGGCTCATGCTCCTGCACATTTGTTGTGGATGGTAATGATGGATCTGGCATGCATGTACTAATATCCTTTAAAATACATTCAAAATCAGCATATATTACAAAAGGAACATCTAATTGACGCTCATAATGTTCAAATTTCAAAATACTTTTTTCTTCCGTTGGCATTCTTGTCACTATTTTATTACAATCTGTTCTGTGAGTATCCAAGTCATTTTCACAAGAAAAGTATAATAAGCATGAATTACACATATATATTTGATGATGATGGTTTGTTAACTGCTCTCTCATTAATCTGAAATTTTGAAAAAAAATTTTTTTTTGTTAATAATTAAAATTTCATAATTTACACTAACACTATTACCTAGACATGTTTTTTATCCATACGTAATGAGCCTTTTCTTCTTCTTGTATAAGTAATAAATTTATATGAATTTCGTTTTCTTTAGAAGTTGAATAATATGGTCCAATAATTCTATTATCTTCTAATCCAAATACATTAATACTGATTTTTGGATTCAGCATTTCAAATTTATGAATATTAGATGTTTTTAGTGGGAACTCTAGTGTAGAAAAATCAAGATTAACGTCATTTTTTAAAATTATTTTTTCAGACTTGATATTTTCAATCTGATATGATGATGGTCTGTCAGAATGTATGTCAACTGGGTTCAATGCAGATATTATAGCCCATTTAAAACAGTACTCATCCTCATTCTTTACATTTATACAAGCTTTTTTATTTTGTATAGATTTTGGAAGTGATATGTACTGAGATCCTCGTAAGGGCTTCCATTGATTAATATTAATTTCAACATGAATAATTCTTATTAGAGTCCAACCACTATCTCTTTCTTGAAATTCTTGCATGTTTTTGTGAATTTTGTCAACCATCTCTTCATAAACTTGACTTAAATCTTCGACTTTTTGTATAATTGTCATACAAGATTGAAACGATTTAACTGAAAGTGTAATATCATCTTCACCGTCATTTCCTTTTGTTCTTTTTATATATTCGCAAAATAATTCCATATTAAACTTGAATGATGAGTGTTTATCGAGTAGGTTTCCTAAAGCATTTAAAACATGATCTTTTGATGTATTAAAGAATTTTAAGACATCTAATACACCTTCATCTTTGTTTTCAAGTATATACGTTTCAACTCTTTCATCAAAAGCGCTTTTGATTACCTTCAAATTTTCATTTAAAGGTTCAGCTGCATTTTTTTTATGAAAATTTGTTCTTACATGATATGAGCAATTCTTTTTTAAAACATCTTTTTGACATGCATCACAAAATTTTGTTATTGCTATTGACTCAACTGAATTTTTTACTTCAACCGTATGATTCTTTCTTAAATGAGATAATAAATTATCACTTCTTGAGAATTCCTTTTTACATACTACACAGGAAAGTTTCTCGATAACAGAATCAGAATGGATCTTCTTTTTATGTTCTAATAATTTATCTTGTCTACTTAAATGTTTTCCACAAATATCACAAACTACGCGTTCACCATGAATGCTATTAACATGTCTTTTTAAAACTACTTTTGTTGAAAAATCTTTATTACATAATTCACATTTAAACTTCATTTTTTAATATAAATTTAACTTATTTGAAAACTGATATAAATGTTGTTTCACTATCACAATCCGCGAAAACCTCTTTGTTGAATTGAAAACTCAAAGGTACTGTAGTCAAAACTGTTTTTTCTAAGGTATTTATACCCTGAATATCATATTCACCCAAAATATTTTCTTGATAAGAAACCTCAAAATTCCAAGAAATCAATAAAATTCTAATTCTAGATAAGACCACAAAATTCCGAGAAATTAACGAGATAACAAAATTCCTCAGAAATCAAACACTAAATTACAGGAAACCAACGAGACAACAAAATTCCAAGAAATCAATAAAATTCTAATTCTAGATAAGACCACAAAATTCCGAGAAATTAACGAGATAACAAAATTTCTCAGAAATCAAACACAAAATTACAAGAAACCAACGAGATAACAAAATTCCAAGAAACTAAACGAGATAACAACAATTTCTCAGAAAAAACAATAATTTCCAGATAAAACCAGTTTCATCTAGCTCAGCTTCTTTACACACCTCCCCCCGTCAGAATCCACCATTTCGCCTTAAAGCTTCAACCCACAGCGAAAAGCTTCGAAGCTTCAAACACACGCCACATGCCACCACCCACAAACCACAAAAGCTTCCACCACATGCCACAACCAGAAAAGCTCAAAAGCTCCCGAAGCACACCACACGTCACAACCGAAAAGCTCAAAGCTTATGACGTCATCCAAAAAAGCTATGTACAAAAACCCTTCCTTGGTCTAGAATGCCCATATACATACTACTAAAATGAGTTTGTTAATTTGTTACGAAATTCAAGGAGAAATGAATAAAGGAAGAACAAAAAACAAAAAAGTTTCACTAACTTAATTTTTAATGTTCATAAATTAAAAAATAAACATTTTAAAATGAAAAACGTTCACGAAACTTTTCATTAAAAATCAAATGTTTATATAAAATGAGTCCTTATAATATTTGCACATTTTTTGTTTTTAATGAAAAAAATATTCCTCGAATAATTAATAAGCAATACATAAAAAAAAAATTATTGAATATAAAATAAATTAAATTAAATTTTTCGCGTGGTAGATATGTATGTAATATGATCGTTCTAAAAATTTATTCATCTGACAGATAATCATGTTTCTCTATACACAAAATCAAGGTATGTATGTACACATTTATGTACATTGTACATATATGCACGTCATGTATATCGGCCGTTATGAATTTTTTTTTTCTCTAAGGTTCATTAAAATTTTAATTTTTTTTTATAGCTTAAAAGCTTTTCAACGTATTTCAACGATATTATACGGTCACTAAAAATGTACACGTCAAAATTTTGAAATATATCAAAAATTTTCACAAAATTCAGCAAAAACAAAATCCTATATCATTCCCACAAAAAAAATCTTTTTTTTTTCTTTTTCTTTTTCTTCTTCTATTTTGCAAGTTAACAGTAAAAATTTAGAAAATTCGTTGACATGTCCATATTTAAATAGACAGCAGGTGTATACTCGTATATATTTTTCATAGGTCATTTTACATATGTAGGGATATGTATATTTATGCATACATATTTATGTCTACATATGTAAATATGTTCATATGTATATATAGTAAATGAATGTTACCTCATAAAATTTTTTATACCGTATCCAAAATGCTGAAGGATATTATAAAATATGTACATATGATATAATATACAAAATGTATACATATTTACATTGTTGGGTGTACTACACTGCCGAATTGATGATGATGGAAAATGTATGTATTGTTTTTTAAAGTTTATCATATGAGGGGTTGTAGTGTTATAAAATTAGTTCGAATATACGAGTAAAACCTTTTTTTTTTTTTTTTTTTTACTTACTTTTATACCACTAAAATATGTAATTTACATACTAACACCCTTTCTCTAGTATAAAAACTTTCAAAATAGCAAGAGGAAAATATTCAAATATATGATTACATATTAATGTGAAAATTTTTAGTTTAGAATAATTTTTGACAGGATATATAGGTCGTTTATTTTTTTTTTATTATTATTATTATTATTATTTTAAAGTTAGAATAAAAGTATGCAGAATAGTAAAATATTAAACTACATTAAAAGGTTACATGTTTATTCATTGGGATTGCATTCATGAATTATTTATGTTTATATATGGAAGATTTTTTTTTTCTTTTCACTATAAAATATTTATATTTTCAATTAAATATTATAAACTATTAAATAGGATGCAGTTTTGTTTTATTCATTTCGAAATTCGATCAAAAAAGTCCTTATCCCAAAAAAAAAATTATTTTAAATCAAAAATAAGTTGGTTTTTTTTTTCAATTTCATGCCAGAATTCTTCATTTAATTTTTTTGTACAAGGCAATTTTAAAAATGAAAAAAAAAAAGGAAAACTTGTTCAATGTTTTGTTTTTTGATAGTGTGATTGATAAAGGACTAACCACAATTACCACATACAATAACTTATAAAATTGTTTTTAGTACCTCTTACATTTGTCATACCTTAGTAAATTAAGAATTTTTTTATTTATTTTAATCCAATTATATTAGTAATTTTTGACCTAAAAAAAACATGTAATAAATTTATAAGATTGAAAGAATATTCAGAACGGAATGTATTAAAAATTATGGAAATCAATACATATTAACATATTAGATATTATATGCTTTAATTGGATTTAAAAAAAAAAAGTGTATTTTTCTAAGTTTTATTCATAAAAATTTTTTTTTACGGAAGTTTGTACAACAAGTTATAAATTGGATTTTAACATAAATGTGATATTTTTTATGTATTCGATATATTACTTATGTTTCACATACATATATGAGTTTGACTATAGAAATTAAAAATAGGAAGAGAAAAAAAATAAATAAATTGATAAAGTGTTATTATTGTAGATACAACAATATTCGGATCACGTTTCATTTTGACCATTTAGCGGAAGTACTTTTTTTTTTTCTAACTAGAAAAATATGAAAAATATTTTTTTTTTCAAAATTACAACTTTTCATAGAACCATAAAATTAAATATTTTTCATAGAGCACTTATTTAAAGCTTATTAAGCCTTTTAATGTTGCATTAAAAAAGTAAATTGTTTTTTACTGACTTCACATAAAAATGTTCCTTTAAATTTTCATATGATAAAAAAAAACTACAGTAAGTATGTAGTTTTAAATAGTCTAAGGGGGAATAAAATTATTTTGTAAATTTAATAATATTTTTTACTGTTTTTTTTTCCTTTTCTATTTTAGTAATGAAACTTTTTAGACTTCAATTTAACTTTACCCAATTTAATATGAATCAGTATAGTTATGGTATTATTATAATACATAATTATTATTATTAATAATTATCTATACATATTTTAATATAATTCACAATTTCTAAAGTTTTATTTCAACAAACACAATTCAAATTTCCTTTTTCCTTTTTCTTCTTCTTCTCTTTTAACAAAAAAAAGTTACAAGATATTTCGATAGATAAAAATCAGGATATCCTTGGTAAATTATGAAATTTCCTTTTTGTATTTCTTCCAGAAAAGAAAAAAAAACGAACATAATTTCATTTTTATTTTTTATTTTTATAATTATTATTAAAATATGAATTATTCACTCAGAATCATTCTTCAGGCAAGTAAAAGTTTGTCTTACATTTTATCAAGTGTTTCATCATACATATATAGGTATACCTATATATTTTTCTACCTTTCTATACACATATCGTTTTTTTCTTTCTTTCTTGAAAAAATAAAGAAAATTTTTTTTTTCCTCTTACATAGTAGAAACTTTATTATACTGAACAGTAAATTCAACATAAATTTTTGTGTATGAAAAGCATTTTCCTGCTTTTGGCATATTTAATATCATATATCTACATAATTTCTTCATGTAAAAATCTTCGACAAGTTTTTTGTGTTCTTTTTTTTTTTTAAATATACATATGTATGTATTCCTCTTTTTTATGAAAAAATAGTGGGTATGTACGTAAATTCTCTTCTTATTTAAAGTTTCAAGAAAAAGCATAAGAAAAAATAAAATGTTTTTTTCTCGTGATAAAAGTTTTTTTTCATTTTGTAAAAAAAAAAAAAAATTAAAACTTTTAAGAAATCTTCTTGTTCAATCAGTAAAAAAAAACAAATAATTTTTTTTAGTATCATCATCATTATCATCGTTATCATTAAAAAAAAAAAAATTTCCTAAGTTTTTAACGAACTTTTATTCTTTAAGGGGGAAAATAAAAAGTATAAAAAATGTTAAAGAATTTTTGCATATGAATACGTTTTTTTTCATTCAATATAATTTTCTTTTTGAAGATTTTTTGAAATTTTCTCAAAGACTTTTAAATTAATAAAATTATATAAAATACTTATTTGACAATAAAACAGAATGATAAAAGCATAAATATGTCAACACCATTTGATTTTTAACAGAATAAAACCAAAATGTGTAAAATTGAGTTATTAAAACTGTCAAAAAGGCGAGACAATGAATCATTGAATTCATTTATCTGTTTAAATTAAATTAATAATGAAATGCTTAATTTTTATGGATGAAAAATTTTTTGAAACTATTCTAAATCCAAATCAAGCAAGTGAAGCAAAACTTTTAAATTGAAATGGTGAGTTTAGTCATCTTGTTATTTCTTCCGAATCCGAACATATTACTTTAACAAGTTCAAGAATCTGAAACTTAACCAGAATAGAAGCAGATGTTAGCAGTATAAGCAGATACGGATTATGCTAGATTCCTCTCATCCTAATTACATACCAAAAAAAAAAAAAAACTTCAATGAGCTGTTAGGTCACAAAGTAAACTATGTACAACAGACGAAGTTAAGGTCATTCTGGATGTGGAGTAATTGAATTTGATAAGTACTTGAAGTATGTCTACAGTATCCTATTATACTCGTATTTATGCCCTAAAAAACTTATACTTTTTCAAATATGGAAAATTTTTTATGTTATTAGATTGAATAAGTTTTTCTAAAGATATTCTATAGGAAAAAATTTGTATATATTTCCTATTTTTTTTTATATACAAAACCTCACTTTGATTTCGTTTAATTTTATTTAAAAGCTTAACAAAAAGATACTTTGATAAATTACACGTATGATAGGATAAAAATGAAAATGAAGAAAAGTAAAAGAAACAAATTTCTGCTCATTAAAAATAAAATCTTTTATGTTTCAATTTCTTTTTAGTTTTTCTGTATTTTTGTTGTGTGTGTCGATGTGTTATATATTCGTGTATTTTTTCCTTCTTTTTTTTTATTTTATATACATATTTTTCTTTATAATATTTGGTTTTGAGGAAATTAATCCTTTTTTTAAGGTTCGTTGAATAATTAGGAAATCGCAATATTTCATGGAAAAACTAAATGAAAGAAAAAGAATCTTTTATTTTCCTTTTTAGAGAACTTTAAACCTACTTAAATATAATATATTTTTTTTAAAAACAGTTATTAGAGTGAAAATAAAAAATTAAATAATGAATGAAAAAAAAAAGAGTTGATAATAAACAGCGTCTAAAAATGTCGTGATGTTGATGAAAAATTAATTGCGTTTATGTAAATAAGATTTTTTTTTATGTGGTATTTGGTTTTTTTTTTTCTTTAAAGACTACACTTCTTATATTTATTTAAATTATAAAATGAATATTTTTTTTTAATTTCAGGATTTGGAATGATAACCAATTCGAAGAAAAATAAATATTAATACATTAAGGTCGGCACAATGAGGTTAGTATGCTCTTATTTGCTTTTTTTTTTTTTTTTTCAAATTTAAGACTAAAAAACATAAAACACAAAAGACAAAAATAAAATAAAATAAAACGGCTAATTACGGTAAATATTTCGGATTCTCACATTCTTTTTTAATCCTTTTTTGATGAAATTTCTTGAAAAAAATGTTTTTCATTTCTTTCATAATTAATATCCAAAAAAAAAGTAACAAAAATGTAAAAAGAAATTTTTATAAAATAAAATAAAATTATTTTTTTTAAATATACAACAAAATTGAAGGTACTTGAAGTTGGGTTATTTACCCTACTATATTTTATTTTTTTTAGCATATTTTTTTATACTCTGCTTTTATTTTTATTTTATTAACTAGAAAAATAAAAAAAATTATCATAATAATTATTTTTTTTATATTATATTTCGTATGAAGTACCAATAAAAGTCAATAAACATTTTGATTATCTGCAAAATACAGTTGCGTGGCTAATAATTGTATTTTAGAATTAATATTAAATTTAGCTACCTTGTACCATATTTAGTATACAATTAAAATTTTCTTCTACTGTAATAAAAATTTATATTTTATAAGTATAATTTATAGGTGAACAGAATTTTTCTAAAAAAATTTATGTGTGCATGTATGTGTGTATGTGAATATATAATGTATTAAACAAGTAAAAACATGCAGTTACGTTTATATTGAATTTTTGTTAAAATACTTTTAATGAAATTTATATTTTCATACATGTACCTACAGTTACATGTGTGTATAGTATATGAACATTATTTTACTAGTAATTACAATAATAAGAAACAAAGTATATCACGAGACGATTACATTGCATCATGTTTAAAATATCATTTAAAATAAAAATTATACACAATGTATTCTCTTTAACAATATAAAAATAAGGATAACGAAGTATCCTGTTCTCACGTTTTATTATGGCAAATAATTGAAATGACAATCAATAAAGTATTTTTCAGCTTAGGGCATTTTACGTATAGTTAACCAATATTTGGTGGTTCATATTCTATCTTAATACTAAAATTGATTTTTAAAAATACAAAAAAAAAATAAATTAAAAAAAAAATAACTTGATTAAAGCTTATGCAGGTTTCTGTAAGTTTTGGTTTACATAGACCATACTTTTTGATTTTCTTCTCTATGTAGCTTTTTAGGTCAAACCAAAATTGGAGTCTTCTAAAATTAGTTTACGCTATTATACGCCTTGTGATACTGTTTTATGTACATATAGGGAAATTTTGATATGAAATATGAATCACAAATAGTTAAGCGTAGTACTCAGCTGAAAATAAGAAGATACAAAACCTATGTAAAAAAATCAAAATAAATGGAACCCAAAAATTTTCTGTTTCCATTTCGTAAATGGTTGAAAATAAAAAAGAGTTGAAAATCTAGATGTTCACAGATGGCTTTGGTTGTCCTTTGGAGACCTTTTATTTTCATATCCAACCAAAATAAATGAAGTTGCATTTATTTCGTATGGAAAATGAAAATATATTGATTGTTTGACATTTGTAAAGTTTTTTTCATTTATGTAGATTTTTTATTTCGTTCCGAAATAAATAGACTTTTTCCAACATAAAATTTATTTTCAGCTGAATACTACGCTTTAGACTAAAATATCTATTTTTAAAAATTGTAAGTAATAATATCTTTTAAATTCTTCAGAAGATGATTTTCCTAAAATTTCATAGAATTCAAAAAAATACATAAATCAGTCTAAAATTCAAGAATTTTAATAATTTAACAGATATGCAGTTTGCAGACAACTAACATAAAAAAGCTTTAAATTTATGTATGTACATTATAATATCTCACAGGTATCACAATATTTTTCGTTTAAGTGAAAATGACCAAGAAGAGAAATTTCATTTTTTCTCAGAATTTTAAATAGAAAAAAAAAACAGAATAAGGAAAATCTTAGATAACAGGACTAACAAGAAATAAATTAACATATACATACATACTTTCAACATATCAGTTGTCGAATGAAGAAAATATACGATAAACGAAAAAAAAAAATACATTTTAGAAATTTTGAACAAAATAAGACAGTTTGATTAAAATATGTATATTGGAAACTGTATTGCATTCTGCAAAACTAGTACATGTATCGATAAAAAAATGAAAATGAAAATTTACATTGAATAAACAACGCCGAACAACATCTGCACTGATATGTAATATTTTTCAATTGGAAATATAAATTCAATATTTTAAAAGATTTTTTTTTTTTTGATTCAGATAAAAATAATGAATAAGATTCTCTCTCTTGTTGTTGTTTTCGATTCTTTCCATTTATGTATTTTATTTCTTGTTTTTCGTTTTATTTATTATTATTTTGTGTGTTTGTTTCAAAGACAGTTTAAAACAACTTTGTTGTAGCCTTTTTTTTCTTATGTTTTTTTTAATAGCAACATTTAAAATAAGGACAACGTATTTCTTTGTCTGTGGTTTGAATTAAATAGAAAAATAAGCTGTGGCTTTATAAGGGTATAGTTTCCTTGTACAACATTTGTTAAAATTCAAAATCTAGAACACAATATAAATTGGAATTAAATTTATACAAGTAAGAAAAATAAATGAAAACAAAAGAAAATAAAAAAAAAAAGGTCAAAATGAATAAAAACAAAATACAGAGAGAAATAAAAAAGAAAAAGAAAACAGAGAAATCATAATTCTGTACATGAATTTCTTGTTATGAAATTATGTTTTATCATCTTAAAGTATTTTTCTAAGACAAGGAAAAAAAAAACTCATAAAAAAAAGCCGAAATAAAAAAAAAAAAACTTGAACAAAAAATAAATAAAGATGTAGCACATTTGTACAGAATCTAATTTGATATGTCCTTAAGCAAGGAAAATTTTACTTCTGAAAGTTATATCACGTTATATATGTATATGTAGAGTGAAAAAATAAACAAAGAGGTGTAACAGATGGTGTTGAATTTGAAGAAAAATAAAAGGAGAATGATATAAAAATACAAAAAAAAAAAAATTGGAAAAAAAATTGCGGGAGCTTCTTTTGTCTTTCTTGATTATCATTTTACATCGTCATTACATGAATTAGTATATTTAAATGAAGGGCGTTCAATTGAGAAAATAAAGGAAGTGTAAGCATTGTAGATAAAATTATAAATAAAAATACAGATTTTGGAATTTGGAGGAAAAAAAACAAAGAAGAAATGACGGTAAAAGACGGATAATAAGTGTTTGATTTCGAAGAAAAACAAAAGAAAGCTGATAAGACGATAAACAACAGACGTCTTATTTAAGATAAGATAAGATTTTTTTTAAAAGAAATTTGTTCATTCGTGGCTTTTGTTTTTTTGTTTCGTGATATATCAGACTTTGATGAACTCAAATAAATGACAGTAGATTTTTAGAATAGAAGACAAGATTTAGAAGAGAGAGTAATTTGTTGATACGACAGTTATCCTTATTTGAATTTGATTGAAGTAAGTCAAAAATTCTAATAACCGAAATTTAAAACTAAGTATTTTATTTCAATTAGGGTTTTGTTTAAATTTTTAAAGTCTGTCTTTCTTATTGAATATTCAATTTAGTTTATAATTTTTGTAAATACTCGAATCAACTGAAAATTTCATTTGCTTCATACACTCATTTTCATTAGTATTTTTGTTTCCTTACTTCAATTTTAAATTGACGTAATTTAAAAGAGGAAGGTAATTTAGCTGTTTATCCAATTAACATAAAATTCCACACATCCTGAAGGGTTTTTCTAACCTTCGTGTTTAAGTTGTAAAAATTATATACATACGTATAATATGTATTTTCTTTACAGTTACACCGTAATTGTTTCACGTATAGGAACAAAAAAATAAGAAGAAATAAGTTAAATAAAAAGAAAAGCAAAATAACACATTTTTCTACATATACATGTAGGGTAAACTTTTTTCATTTGAATGAGAACAAGAATGTAGCGTTATTTAAAGAAAAAGAAGAAAAAAAAAAAAAAACTTGATAGGTAAATAAATGATAAAAAGGAGAAGTAAATAATACATGTTTTTTCACGCGTCATCTTATAAAAGTCATTTTAATATAAAATAAATGCGGAAAATATTATTTTTGTAGAATGTTCCTTTCTAGTCATTTACGTCAACAATTATTATACATGTTACAGACAGGTAAACATTTTATGTTAATATTTTTCATGGAACATAACGACAAAGCAAAAATAAAGAAAAAACTTCCTGTTTTTGTATAGACATTTTGATAAAGTGACTAAAAATGACAAACTTTAGTTTACTTTATGATGCTTTCACACTCTTATAAAAACATGAGAAATATCTTTAAAAAAAAATAAAAATGAAAATGAGAAGATACATCCATGTATACAGGGTGTTTCGTTTGGTTTGCTTTTCCTTGATACCAGTGATAGGTCCCATCGAGACAAATAAAAAATCGAAGATAGCCAATCAAAGCAGAATCAATTAAACATTCTTTTTCTGCAATAAAAAATTAGGGTTAATTTAAGCCTTTTTTGAGAAAGACAGGGTTAAACAAAAACATTTGGAAAAAATTCAATTTTGAAGGCGTCTAACTTTTCAACACTTAAAAAAAGAGGAATAAGTAGGGTATCGTTGAAAAGGGCAAAGGGTTCTATACGTTTTTTTTCAACAAAAAGTGACAATTGAGTGCCCTTGTAAAAGGTTATAGGGTATACCGTGAAATAAGAGCAAAAAAACTTCAACGCTCTCTAGCGGCAAACCGTTGGGATTTGACCCCCCCCCCCCAATACGATTCTTTGTTTGTCTCGAGGCCTATCACTGGTATCAGGGAAAACCAAACCAAACGAAACACCCTGTGTATTAAATGTAGAATGTAGATACATAAGAAAATTATGCTGGTAAATCATATTCATATTATTTTCTTTCTTTTGCTTGTAACATATTAACAAAAGAAAGCTATTTTAAATTGTAACAATATGAAAGTCATAAAAAGATTGACGTTAATGAGCATTTAAAGTTAAAAAGTAACATTTTATGAAATATTTTATAAAAGAGAGATACAGTTTTTTTTTTAAAAAAATATACCTACAATTTCTTATACTTCATATTGTAGAAATAAAGGAAAAAGTTTCCATTAAAGAAATATTAAGTATCGATTTTCGAATTTCAATAGATTTGAAAATGTTATATATAGAATATTATTATTATCTTGCAATCTTAGATTAAATACGATTACATACATACAAAGAATTTACAAAATTTACATATCTTTTACATATATGATTTACAAAGTTACAAAATCAATTTATTTCTCATATACTAAAAATAATATAAATTTCAAAGACAAAGCATTTTCAATTACAAAATTTTGCAATTTAAAATAAATTGTATGCAGATTTATTTTCAATTAAAAAATAATTATTTCTGATAAATAATAAATGCATATACAATACATAAATTCAATTTCAATTTATAATATCAAAGAAAATTTACAATGTATAGTAATAATTTGTTAAACTCTAGAATGCAGAATATTTAAATAGAAAATTATAAATAATAATTTTTTTTTTTTTTGTATTCAAAATGTATCTCATTTATAAATATTTTTGTTTTTATTTTATTTACAAAATAAAAACTCTATTTTAAATTATTACTATTTTTTGTGATTATTGTTTCAATACACGATCTGATCATAAATTTCAAAGAAAAAAGTGAATTAAAAATTTATATTCTTCGGAAAAATAGAAAGAAAATAATAATAATGATAACAGTATATTGTACGTATATGTATCTTGTTAAATTTTTCAACATAACTTCAGTTGTCTCTTCCTGATATGTTTGTCCATAAGATTTTATATAATATTATTTTTAAGGATATTTTCAAGAAGAGTCAGTAGAAAGAAAAAAAAAAGAAAAAAACAAAACAAAAAATTAAGAAATTTTCTCATGTTAGCAAATATTTATAAGATTGTTTTCATATATTTTTTGTTTTTCTTTTTTTTAATGTCTTTAAGTAAATTTGAAATAAAAAAAAAAATGTTGATGTGTATCGTTTAATAAATCTTTATAATAAAAAGAAAGAAAAACAACTTGCTAACTAGGAAAAAGCTCGTTATGATTGTTAATATACAGTGGGAAGGAAACCCTTAAATATTACGTGATAAGAATTTAAAAAGGAAACCGAAAAAAGGAAGTGATTACAAGAAATGAAGAAGAAAAAGCAGAAGAAAAATAATATCTAACTTTTCAATAAATATTTCTATATTGTCCGTCTTCTGTTTAGTTGCTTTTTTTTTTTCTTCATTTTTTTTTACTTAAAGTTGAAGTACAAACTAGAAATATAAATGTTATTTTTTTTTCTTTTCAATAAGAAACTTTATCTGTTTAAATATTCGTGTTATTTGCATATCAAATATTTGAATTTTAAAACTTTTGACTTTTTGACTTTGACAAGTGGAACTGAATACAACGAAAAAAAAACCAGTTAAAAAAGTTTTGACTTTGACAAAAATTTCATGGAAAAACAATTGTCAACAGAAGATTAAGATCATAATGAGCATTGGGTAATACAAAAAAAAAATATTTTGTATATTATCGATTATATTTAATTTTAAAATGCCAAGCGAATGTACATGACTATTTTTTGGCAGCAGATAATCCGTGGAAAAAGAAAATCTGAATGAGGTGAATGATTTTATTTTATAATTTTTTTAAAATGTCAATTGACAACAGCAATACAATCTACTTGAATGTCAAATGACAGAAATGATTATGACAATTTATTGTCAACTTTTGGATAATCAATTGATATTTAAAAATATGGCCAAAAAAGCTATGAATAATTCATTCAAATAATTGTGTACATATGATTTTAAAAACTTCTAATTTCAAATTTCACATAATTTCAATTACTAGATGAAAAAAAAAAGATTGGTGCCATAAGTAGGTGGTAAAATTTCAAATAATTTGTATTAATACATGTGTATGTCAAAATTCTTGTTGATATACCAGTAAAGCACGTATGCCATGATGATATTAATGATTTTGACACACTTATGTACGTATTCATGCCTTACTTGATTTCACAAAAAAAAAAAATAAAAATAAAATAAAACGTTAACATTTTTCATTTATTCTTTATATGTTTTTTTTGTCGTCTTAATTTGTGTCAAAAACACAACACGTTTTGCATTGTGAAATGACAAATGTACTTATATTCTCTTTTTTTCTATAAATTTCTGCTTTATTTTCCATTTCTTCTTTTTTTTTGCCTTCATTAAATAGAAAAATTAAAATATTTATCCTGTTTCATTTTATTTAAAAGGATAATATATAAATACGTATATGTAGAATTGTATATATTTTATTTTAAAAAAGCACATATGTTATTAAACATCTGTTGGAAAATTAATTACGTCATATTTGTCTGCAATTAAAAAAAAAAAAAAGAAAGAAAAGAAGAAATGATTATTTATAAGAAGATAAAACAATTTTATCACTCGAATATAATTTAAAATTATTCAGATGTCGTCTTATCTTTAAACTTTCACATAATTCTTTTCTTTATTTTAAATATAAAAAAAAAATTGTCTTCTTCTTCTTTTTTTATATTATTTTGAAATTATTTTATCATAAATCTTGCATATTATAGAATGTTGTACAATGAAAATATGAAATGCCTCAAAAAGATTATCATCTTAAATAAACTTTTCTTATTTTTGTCGCTTTCTTTTCAATTCTCTCATTCTCATCATTTTTCTTCTATGATAACTGCTTCATTTTTGCTTAAGAAAAATTTGCATATGTATACATACACACATAATATATTACATTTTCCTGTTATCATATACGAGTATACCATAGTATAGAGAAAATATAGTTTGTCAGAATAATAGCGTAAAAATAGCGGAAGAGAAAAGTTCAAAACGATTATGCGGCGGAAGAATATATGTATAGTTTAAGAAAAATATGATGTATAAAAAAAAAGGTATACTATGAAAAATTACAAGAATCAAGAAAAGTAAAATTTTGAATACATTTATCATGAAATGTTTGTTTTTTTTTTTAGTCTTTTTTGCTTTAAATAAATTTTAATTATGATTTTTATTTTTTATTTTGTTGAAGAAAAAAGAATAAAAATCGCGTTAAATTTTAAATAATATTTTTCTTGACTTTACCTTTCAACTTTAATAGATGTTGTTTTTCTTTTATTTTTGATTTTTTTTTTTTTTATAACATGAAGAATACAGTCAAAATTTATAAATGTTTATTTTACACATCGTTTATGAAATTTTATTATTTCAATTTTTTCATAATTTATGCTTTTGAAGGAAATTTCATGTTAAAATGTGTTTAATTATATTTAAGGATGATGTAAATTTCTTATGATTTACAAAAAAAAAAAACATTGGGATTAAAATTGAAAAAAAATACAATATTTTGAAAATAAAAACAAAATTGTGAAAAAATGATAAATACAAAAATTTTAAAAATACAGTTAAGAAAGTTTTCTTAAAAACAATAACAAAAAAAAAAAAGACAAAAACTTTAACTTTTCTTTTTGCACTTTTAGTTTTCAGTACAAAAATTATCAGAAAAAAAAAACAAGAAATCCTCTTAAAAATTGTATAATTAGTAAATAAGAATTAGTAAACTGCAGTATACTTTCATTGGCCATTTCATAATTGTTTTTAAATGCTTTTAAATAATTTTGAACTTGTTAAAATAATAAAGAGAAATAAAATTTAAAGAAAAAAAAAAGAATTTTAAAAGAATTTTTAAAGAATTATTTTTATAAGACATTGAAAAAAGTTAAAAGAAAAAATTATAAAAATTCAATATAAAATTAATTTTAAGAAAAAAAAAAAACTTTTAGTTTATAATTTGAAAATAATTCTAAAAATTCTCTCTTCTCATAGTTTATTTTATTAAATTGTTAAATAGATAACAACAACAACAACAACAACAATAGTAACAATCAGCAAAAAACAGAACAGTTGTAGGAAAAGTTTTTAATTTATTTTAATCCATCTTCTAATGTAATTTCAACAATGTAAAATACATACTTATGTTAATAATCCAAACATATGAACTTTTAAATCTAATCGTTTGAAAAACAGAAATAGATACTTAACACATATATAGAACAGAAGAAAAGTAGAAAAAAAATAATAAAAAAGAAGAAAAAAGTATAGAATTTTAAATCAGAATAAATAATTTTTGCGTATTTTGCAATTATAATTAATCCCAGTTATATTGCACGATTGCTTTAATCCTTTTTATGTTCGTTTTTTTTTTTTTTTTTTTTTGTTTTTTTAATTTTACTAGTATCAGCTTACATTCACTTATTCATTAAATTCTAATAAGTATTATGGGTGTATGGCGTATGCAGAATTTTAAAATATGTTTAAAAGTTGAATTTATGTTAATGAAGTAAACATTTTATTTTTTATTTATTTTTTTTTGCAAATTATCTTTTAAAAATTGAATCAACTATGCTAGATAATTTAAAATTCTACGATATTTGATAAAGGATTACCAGATTGTGAATTCAACAAGTGAAATAAAAAATAATAATTTTTAAAATCTGAATAAGAAATTTGATTTTTTAACATATACCAAAACTTAAATTGAATGTTTTTGAAAAGTTTTAAATTTTCAACACAAAATAAATTTAAAAAAATTTCAAACAGATGACTATAGGGTGTACTAGTATGTACATAGGATAGATATTTTTTGTTTTCATTTGAAAATTTTACATTTTAGTTTCATTGTTCGAACTTAGTAGTTTCAGGCTGATGAAGTCCTTGAATGACTTGTGAGTGATTACCTTTTATTAAACTTCAGTGTGCTCATATGTAATATTGTAACTTTTGAAAATAATAGAATTAGAGGATTGATATCGATAATGTCCTGAGGAGATTATAATGCTTCTATTAATTAAACAACTGATATTTTGTAAACATTGTTATAGAAGAATGGAACGAACAACAAAATTGTGTACTTCTGAGAAAATAAAGAGGATTATTCCACAACGTAGTTCAATAATTACTAAATAAGTATGTAGTCCTTTCACCAAGGGTTCTATAAGAGAATGGGAGATGGAAAAGTGCATCTCCTACTGGGAAAAGACTCCCGTTAACAAGCAGGCGAAGGAGTTTATTAAACCTTCAGCTAATACTGCTAAGAAACTAATCAACCTCAATAGGAACGAGTTAAGGACATTCATGGGACTTAACAAGCCTGAAGAAGTCTGGTGCGCACCTTCGAATAGAATCTTAAGATTTATAAAAAGCCTAAATCTATGAGAAGCATGGGCTGTACAAAAGATCTGCAAAGATTGAAGTGCAACAATAGCCCTATTTCAATCTAATCTAATCTAATGTAGTCCTTTGAATATGAATTTAAATAATTCTGAATATTACTGAAATTTTTAAAATTTTTCTTGATAAATAACTTTCGAATTTTTAATTAAAAAAAAATATATAAGAAAAATTGAAATTTAATTTGAAGTTTAAATCGAATTATTGTCGAATGTTAATACTTAACATAATTAAGCCATAAGACTGGTACATTGAATTTTTAAATTTTCGTTTTTCTTGTTAAATTTATTCTTGAAATACATACAAATTCTTCTTCTTCTTCTTCTTTTCAATGAAAAGTTAAAGTAATATTAATCTTTTCTATAATTAATTAGTAATAAAATACATATTTAATATTAAATTTAATAAATTAATCTCTCCAGGCAATCCTTTATTTGTATTTTATTTCCCTTATCATTTTCCAAAAAATAAAAAAAAAAAAAAACTTCATCTTTACATAAATTAATTTTAACATAAATTAAATATATATTATGTAAGTTCAAACAAATTATCATAAGTGATCAGTAATTGCCTTTAATTTATTTCTAATTATCATTTCATAATTGTCTAGAAAAAAAAAAGAAAAGATAAAATAAGAATAAAAACAAAAATAATAACAGAAAAAGGAAAATTTTATCAAATACACAATGTGTTTCTGATGTGTGAGTTATGGTGTGGTAGATGTATTGCAAAGATAATTAATATTTATGTATATATATATAGACAAAAAAAAATGTATACAATGAAAAAAAAAAAAAAATTTCATAATTTTGCCCTATTTTTTTCATTATATTTTCAAAGCAAATATAAAATGACATGTATTATAATTCATATCCTGTTATTAACTAAATTTCATAAAATTGCTCTTATTGACCTTAATCGTTCAATCAAATCAAAATTTTTCTTTTTCATTTAGTATTATTATTTTATTCTATTTTTGTTGTTGTTATTGTTTTTTTTTTGTTTGTTTCTTATATCTTCAAAAAAACAATATCGATCTAATAAATTAAACAATGACATACATACAAACGAGTATAAGCATTTTTCGAAATTTATAAACTAAAACAACACACATGAAATTTTCATATATGTAATCATTATTTCCTTTATATAACGGTGATTTTATTTTTATAATACATTTATGTAGAGTATGTTGTTCGTTTTTCTAGTGGCTGTTTCAATATTTTTTGACACTTTAACTGTATAATAAATTAGATACATATAGCCTAAGATTCAATGGAAAAAAAAACTATTAAAACTATGAAAGATAAGTAGCTCATACATATATGTATGTATTGTTTCATATGTATCTACATTATAATATGATGACAAAAAAAAATTTTTTTTTACAAAAACACACAAGGACAGAAGAGTATTAGGGATATACAAGGTTACATATTTCAAATATTTTTCATCAGCAGAATGATAATGGATCATTAATCATTGCGGCCAAAAAGGATGTTATACGGTTATTCATGTACAAAGAAAAAATTGAGGGTGGTAAAAAGTCCTTTTTTTTTCACATATCTACTACTACTTTTTGTACAAAATTTCTTAATCATGTTATGTCGTTATCATATTATACATTTATTGATACATATATTGTTCTCTCATACATTCTTTCCGTGTACGTACTCATATGAAATTTATAATAATTTATAACGTGATTGCCCTTATTACTTGATAACACAGATTTTATTCGATTATATAAGTATTGTATACCTTTTGATGTCATTTTCTACATCCTGTCGTGTGGAAATTATTTATTATAACCCTGCATCATAATACATAGGTACATATGTGTATATGTATGTATATGTTGATGGCATATGTATTCATGATGTGTAACCTCGAATAGCTATTATTGCCATTTACAAATTTACACACATACAAATACAGATTCCTTATTATTATTATTTTTTTCTTTCGTTGCTTTTAATCATTTTTGATTTGATATTTGGTTGGTTCAGTAGGTAAAAGCAGACAATCTAATTTTAACAATTTAGGTTGTTGCTGATTTTGTTATATGTATTATATTGTGTGATTTCAGATGTTATAAGTTCAAATGAATGAACGTGATTCAATTATAAAATTTGATATTATTGAAGTCAATAACCGATAGACACACGACACTATTGAAATATACATTTTTGTATCGAAAATATTTATAATTACGCTTTTATACATATTTTATTATTTTTCTGAATAACAAAACGAGAAAAAGAAAAGGTGTTGACTAACGACATAAAAATGATTTCAAGTGTAAAAAAGTGTACGTGTGACATTTGGATTTATTAAAAGATACATAAGAATACTTAGATTGCAAAAAATAAAAAAAATACTCAATAAATCGAATGTTAAAAGAAATTAATGTTTTAAATTGAATTTTATTAGGGAATTTGAAATTAATTCAATGAAAGATTTAAATCATTTACATATGTCTATAAGATCGTCTATACATTATATGCGCATTCAAAATTGAAATGTAATAGAAAATATCATAGAATTGATGAATTTTATTTCAAAAAGAGTTACATTTTAATGTCTGTCTTGTTACTTTGTTTATTATTTCTTTATCATATCATATAAGAAAATCTTTATGTTTTTTGTCTTATTGTAAATATTATTATCATATGTACATATTTATATAGGATGTACGTTTAATAGGCATTTAATTTACACAGATTACAAAATATACTTAAATATTCTACCTAAATTTTCAAACTTTTCAAACAATTTAGGTAGTAAAATGTTCATATCATATACGGCAAAAGGGTTTAAATAGAAAAGTACGAAAATTTATTAATGAAAAAAAATAATGAAAATATTTTAATAGTTATATAACTATGAGGCATGTCTGTATTTAATTACTTGTATGGTAGTTTGTTAATTACATGACACATTCAACTAAAATATGGGTGTGGTATTTTTTTTTTCATTTTTCTTCTTTAAATTTTTGTTTTGCTTATGTAATAATGTTTTAGATATTACAATTATTATATATATTTAATTTTCTATAGTTTTTATTAAATATTTAACAGGATGTTTTATAAATTGTATAAGAAACAACATATATACATACATTCATATTATAGGTACATACATATTTATTATTTCTGTATATATGTGTAATGTATATATATGTATGTATGTATATTTTGCAGTTAATCTTTCCTCAGGGGGTTTTTGTATGGGAAACGAAAATTTACAACTTTTATACTTGCTGTGAATTATGACTGTTACATGCCATATAAATATTATTTGTAATTGCTAATAGATAGATATATAACAATATATAAAATGTTTGGATAGAAATATATATGTATGTATATGTATAAAGTATGTAGTTAAAGAAAAGGTGATGAGTTTTTGTCACGTATTCATTGTGTTATATTTTCAATAGGGACCATAGATAAGAAAAAAAATATGTAGATATGTATAAAATTTGTGTGTATTTTGAAAGAAACTTTATAGTTCTAAAGTTATATAATAATTTATTTCTTATACTTAGTAGTGTTGGTGTAAAATTAATAGAAAATTTAATTTACAACTTCTTTTTTTTGGTAATATGTATTCATTTTATTTTTCAAATAATTCAAATTATTAAAGAAAAATGTTATATTATTTGAATAATTTACAAAATTAAAGAAAATATGATGTATCAAATATTTATATATTAAAAGTACCTATTTCGTAAAATTAAATTTGGAGAAAAAAAACTGTAAATGTATGCTTTCTCCTGTTTTTTTGTTTAGATAAAAAATAATTATCATATTTCAATAATTCATTTTTTTTTAAAAAACAAATTCTCTTCTCCATTTATTATGAAATTTTTTTTACTTTTTTTTTTTATAAATTATTTATTTGGATATTATAACTTTCCCATTTAGTAGAAGAAAAAAAACAGAAATTTAAAAGGAAGAGAAAAATGAAAAGCCCTCTACAAATGAATACTTAAAGGCTGAAATTAAAAAGTAATATTTTTTTTTTTATTTAAAAAAAATTATTTGTAATTCCATTTAAAAAATATGGTCAGTAAATACATACATAAAAAAAAATAAACAAAATAATTTATTACAATGCAATAAAAAAATAATTAATAAATTGAATAAATATGAGCACATTATATATTATGTTGAATAATTATTAAATTGATATTTATTTATATACCGATATTATATTTAATTAAATTTGCATGTCATCATTCATTAATCTGTTTGAACAATAATATGTGGATAAGTATTTGTTTTTTTGTTTTTAATAAAATAAAATACGTATGAGAAAATTGAAATTGTTGTCTAAATGCACATCGTCTAACTATTTGTTAATTTTTGTTTTGTTTTTTAGTTTGATAGGATGCTTAGAATTCAGAATTAAATCAAGAATAAAAGTGTAGGAGATTTGAATATCAACAATGTTTCAACAGCAAGCAAAAGAATTTTATTTTTCTTAATTTTTCATTTATTTTTGTTTTTTTTATTTAAAATTATTTTGGTATCATCGTAATGTTATTGAAAAAAAGGGGTGAGAAGAAATTTTAATGCACTTTTTAAATTTTTTTTTCTCGTTTTTTTCCTGTTTTTTTTTTTTTTAATTCTTCGATTTGTAAAATTATTAAAATTCATAAAATTAACATCTGAAAAATATATACATGGTATATGTACGCAAACATAATATTTCGAAAAATTTATCAATATTTATTTTTATTTTATAAATTTTATAAAATTTTTTTTACAATTATATGTTTTGTTTTGTGAAATAATTAATTAATATTTATTTATTTATTAATTTTAAGGATGGAAAATCATTGTCCCAATCTGATTATAATTTCAATATCGATGATGTATTGGTTCCGAATATCAGTTGATTGTTGGAAATTTGATGTTCGTAATTCAGGTGGAGGAGGTGGAGGTGGTGCTGGTGTCGGAATTGTAAATAATAATAATAATAATAATAATAATGGTAACAATGGAGGAAACAGTAATACAAATGTTAATGGAAGAAATAGTGGAAGTATTACAAATTTAAATAATGGAAATATGATGATGATGACAAAACAAGATATTTTATATTCATGCCCTTTGAATAGTATGTGCCAATGTGCTGGTTTACCAAATGAAACATCAACATTAATAGAAATTAATTGTAATGAAGTTTCATTTTATAAATTTCCAGGTAAGTTAAAATTTATTTTATTTTCTTTCTTTAAAAAATAAAATTATATATGTTCGTGCATATATATTTAAATACATAATAAATTTTTGTATATTAATTGAATTACATATAAGTATAGAGAACAATGTTTTTTTTTTCTTTAAAAGGAGGAATTCATTATTATAGTTGAAAATTTATGTAAATCTTTTATTAACGAATAATTAAACATTCATATTTAATAATAATTTTTAATTAATGCATTTCTAGTAAAATAATATGTACCTATATGTTGATTCATTGGAATTAATTTTAAACAATTTATTTTATCTCATTTTACGTGTATTTTTTAATTTTTTAAATTTATTTCTAGAATACATATGTGCTTAATAATTCATTAATGAAATGCATACATGAATGTATATAAAATACCTTTCAAACGTAATAATGAATTACATAATGAAATTATTATTTCCATAAAAAAATTGTAATTTTATACATACAACATATTTGCATTTATTTTTCTTTTTAAATAATAATAATTACATATTTAATTAGGATGATATGAATTTCATACCTGATTTGTAAATATATGAAGATACATATTTATTTTTCATTATAATTAATGAGAAATTGATCATTATATTTTCGTAATGAAATTTTAATAAGAAGCTGGTGTGTTATAGAATGTATGTAAATTTATTTATGTATTTAAAATATCTACATACTTAAGTATTGTATTTTTCATAATTAATATCCATTGGTTCAAAAAAGTAGACTATATTTAAATGTGATTTGAAATCAAACTTCATAGTTTTACTTCTTTTTTTTGTAGCAATTTAGTCAAGTTTCGGGCAAGGATTCGTTCGAATTCACAATAAGTTCATTGATAATAGTTTATATTCAGTGATACGCGATAAGAAGGAATATATCTTTAAAAAAAAATACATAGAGCATAAAAGTACTGGTATTATTAATTAAGGTATTGTTTCATAGTTATCATTATCATTTTTCTCGAAATTTAAAAGATTTGTAAATTGTCTTAACCTTTCGGGATATTTCATGAAAATTTACATAAAATAATTGAAATTTCATTGCTTTTTTTTTCTAGATATAAATAAAATATGCCTAGCTATGTAATTTTTGCAAATTCGACCATAACTAGTAGTATAATGTATCTTTTTAATTAATGCATGAACACACTTTTCATATTTAAATATATTTTGTTTTTGTGACAAATGATGTTAAAGTATTTAAAAAATAAATCTATTTTAAAGTTTCACAGAATTATTCATTAAAGTATAAATTATTACCCTATCATTGATTTCCTACAATAACCAGATAAGATTTTTCTACAAGATACTCTAAACTGAACGATGATCGATTGTTAATTTTCGTCCATCATTTTAATCTTTTTTATTTTTTTTTATTTTACAAAAATCAATATTCTGCTTGAAAAGCAGAAGAGTGTGTAAAAGAATAAGCAGTTTCCATTCAATTTGATTTTCTTTTTTTTTTGTCAAGGATGTCTCAAGTATTCTTTTTTAAGGATGTCTGAAAGTGTCTTCCTTTTAAAGAATATTATGAAATTATGTGTTGTCGATAAAAAGTACTATTACATAAATTTTTTAAAGATTATTTCAATTTTTTTTTCTTCTATATGAATTATAATAATTTGTGTGGTTATTACATAAAGGATAATAAACATGGAATAATCTACACATCCCTTTTTTTTTATCAAATTTAAATTTTCTGGAAATTTTCATATTTAAGAATTTTTGTTATTTCTTGTTGATTTTTTAAAAATACATTTATGTTTTTTTATTGACTTTCCAAACAAACAAAAAATTGTTTTTACTTTATAATTTGATTTTAAAATATGTATAAGTAATTTGAAAAAATAAAAAAGAAAAAAAAACACACACACACACAAACATGATTTTTTCAAGCAATTACCACCGATTCTTGTTGTTAGTAGAAAAACTTTCAAGAGCCTCAAGTATAAAAAAAACAAATCAGAAAACATAAAATTAAAAGCTGCATGCTTATAATAATAAAAATAATAATACGAAAAAAAAAATCTGAAAAACCACATAAAATCATATTTATTTAAAAAAATGGAAATTTTCTCAGGACAAAAAAAAATCCTGAAAACCAGAAATTAAGTGGATGGAAAAATAAATTCACGGATAAAAAATAAATTTTTCTTTTGTTTTTATTATTTTTCGCATAATCAAAAAACAACAGAACCAAATAGAGAAAGTGCAGGTTTTTAACTTGAAAAAAAAAAAAGTAAATAAATAATATGCAAAAAAAAAAAAATGAAGAAAAATTCAACATACGCGTATATACATACATAAAAATAGTTTTGTGTATATAGCGAACAATTAAGTGAATAATTTGCACTTTCTAGAGGAAAAACAAAAATTCATGAATTAAGCAATGTTAATGCTCTGTTGTAGGTATACATGTAAGTATCATAAGTATATATTGAATACACTTGCATATTATCGTTTACAAAACATTAACGAATCCTTTTTTGTATACTTTGTCTATATATACGAGTATAACATTAATTTGTGTATTATACAAGAAGATATTCATAAATGCTCTTGCGGTTTTCAACTTTAAATCCTTATCTCTGTTTCCTGTACTGGATTTAACTTTGTAACAATAATCTTCCGTTTTTCGTTTTATGCATTTACATCAGTTGTTTTCCCTATTAAATAAGTCGGTATACGAATATATAGAAGACTTATTTGTACTGTAGTAGTAGTATGGTATTTAAAAACGCGTATAATACAGGGTGATAGAAATTTGTATTTTTTACAGGAAAATTTTAAAGTCTAACAATGATGAAATTATTTTAAATGCAAGGATAATTCGAATTGAACTTTGGGTTGTAGTAGTGTGAAATTTTTATGAAAAAGAAATTTAAATTTAAGTTTAAAGTTTTTTTTTCAATTTGTATAATTCTAATAAAATCGTATATATAAACAAAAAGCTCCAAAAAAATTCTTTGTATACAAAGGATATAGTAATTATATTGTTGGTGTTAGAAAGCTGAAATCTACATATGAGACTTATGAATTTATTATAACTATTCACTAAATATCCTTCCATAAGTTTTTAGTCGTTTATTTAAAATTTATGGATTAATTTTTAATAAACACAAAAAACTTTTCACATATTTTCAAAAAACTTTTTCAATTTTCTCTTTACTATTTTCAATTTAATATGAGTTTTTTAAATACCCTGTTTATACATATATAAATATATATACGTATAGGTACACATACGAATAATTTTTAATTTTTTTTCCCTGCATTTGTAAAGTTTTTATTAATGAACATATGTACACATACCACTTACATACGTCCATACGTGTATAAATATGTGTGTTTGGAAAAATCTTCACAATTTAAAATGTAGCTAGAAGCTTTTCATTTATAAAACTGAATAGCAGTTATTTCAGAATTTTGTAAACAATACAGTAATTAAAAAAGAGGAGACATAATATTTAAGATTTGATATGGTGCAATACAGTAAAAGTTTGTTACCACTTTATAGAGAATATTATACAAGTCTAGTATACAGACTATATAAGTACTTAATTAACTCTTATTTTAATGTTCAGATTAAATAGAAAATATGTACACATAAGATTGAAACAAATGAAAAAAAAATCATATACATATGTGCAAAAAAATAATAAAATAGGTGTGATAAAAGATCATTTCAAAATTTTGTATGAATTTCGTAAAAAGAAAATTTATAATTAAAAAAAACAGTAAAAAGCTCGATTTTAATTTAAAATAACATACGATGGAAAAGGCTTTTAAAGTAAATGTATCTACGAATTTATGATATAGAATCTGTTAGTTTTTTTTTTTCGAAAAAAAAAACTACCTATTATTTTCTAAACAAAAAGAAAGTTAAAAAATAATTGCACATTGAATTTTGTTATGAAAATTAAGTATAGGCACACACACACACGATACACATTTGATTTTCTCATGTTTCAACCCTTCGAGTTGAAATTTTATAAATAAAAAGTTGATTGTTTGGGTTTTTAAACAATGGATACAGGGTTAATTGTATCTAGTGGATTTTCATATCATATATGTACATATGTTACACATAATATGTCATTTGATATATTTTTTTCTCTCTTGTTTTTTTTTATTTTATTTTTGTAAAAATTTATTATATTCAATGACAAAACATTTATGTTAAAAATTTTTCATTATAAGGTTTCTTTATTTTAAATTACACCATATATAAATATACTGTTTTTTTTTTTTAATGGTAAGAGAAAGGATTATTTCTTATTTCATAACCTTTCATTGACCACATAAACATTATATAATATATATGAATATGAAAAATACGGTAATGTGAACTCATTGAACTTTTGTGGGATTTTCATTTTCACAAAATAATGTTTTCATTACAAAATTACAAGGATTCTTTGAGGAAAAAATAAAAGGGTCAGTATAATATAATGTACATATATGTATATACAAATGTATGTTGTTTTTTTTTTTTTTTGAATGACCATTCATTTTGAGAAATTATTTTAGATATTTTGAATATTTTGTGGTTGAAAGATAGTAAATAATTTTGGTTTTGTTTGATTAATAAATTAACTTTAAATTAAGATTACATTCTTGAATTAAATAACAAAATTTAATGAAATTTTTAGTTAAATTTAAAATACAGATATAAGGACACTTGATCTTATAAGTTTTCAAAAAGCAAAAAAAAAAAAAAAAATCAATTTCTCAAACAAACAAAAATTTAAGTGAAAATTTCGATATCGTATCCTAAAATTTACAAAAAAAATTATTACTTAGCTTTTTCGCAGGGAAGACAATTTATTTAATTTTTTTTTTCTTCTGGATTTTTGATTATCTTAAGCTCAGGACTTTGTTTTTTTCATTTTAATTAAATTATTTTAACATTTTAACGACAAAATGTAGAATTCTATTTTATTTTATTTTTGCTATTTTTACTTTATTTTTCTTTTTTTGAATTTTTAATTTATTTTATTTTCGTTCTCTTTTGCCTTTCAATATTCATTAAATAATTGTTCTTTTTTTTGTAATTAAATCAAAATGAAATTGATTTTGTTGTAGTGTATGTACTTGAATATAAATTAAGTAAAGATAGAAAATGTCCTTTTGTTCAAGTACTACAAGCAGGAAAAATTATAGATATCTCTTTTATGTTTATCTATGTTTCCGTACAAAAGACTAATAAAAAATAATCAAGGATATATCCGTGTGTACGTATATACATACATCATAGAAAACAAACTTTGTATAGGTATATTTCACAAAAAAGCAAATGATTACTTTTAGGTTATTAATGGTGGTATTTTTTTTTATATTAAATTAATTTACGCGTCAATTTTCTGGTGTATTATTTTCAAACAGAAAATATTCCCTTAAATCCCAAATGTAAACGAATGGAAATTTTTCACAGAACTTATTGATTTTTTTTTTGATAGATTATTATAACATTAGAATATCAAAACTAATATGTTAATGTCAATCATTATTTATTATTAAAATGAACCTTCCAGAATAAATGAAAATAGTGAAGGAAATTATGAAAATATTTTGAAATATGTTTATTGAAAAAATAAAAATAAATATTATTTTTGTAACTTTTGTAAATAGAAAAGTCGAATTCTTGTATGTTATTTTTTTGTGGTTGATAGTATCTTCCTTTTACCTAGTATATTTTCTTGTTGTTGTGATTATTTCAAATTTTACTTGTTTTTCGGTATTTTTTTTTTCATGTCAATTTTCTTGTTTGTTGCTTTTTTTTTTCTAGCTATGATATTGCTTTACATTGAATCGATCAATCAGTTATTTATTAATAATATATAATTAAGAGGCCTATTAATTTATATATTGGCAATTAAAGTTATAAGCCTTTATAGGATCAATTCAATGTAATGTAAAATAATTTCAAATAATATTATTCGAAAATGTCATATTATTTGATGATGGTAATTAATTACCTGTATATATTTACATATTAATCGAAAAGGTTTATAAGTAGTACTATTTTTCTTCCTTTTTTTTGTTTTTTGTTTTCTTCTTTTGAAAAGTCTACTCTAAGCTATTCATATTTAATATGAAAATGTTATTTTGAAAATTAAAGTAGAATCTGAATAAATTATTTATATGTTAATGTACATACATACATATACATATGTATATTTGTAATGCATAGTTATAATGTCAAAATTTTGATTTTATGTTGTTTTTTTTTTTTTTTCATAAATAATTTATAAGTCATGTTTGAATTTACAAAAATTATTTCGTAATTAGAAATATTATTTTTGTTTTTTTCGTTTTTTTCTTTTAAATCAAATTTTAATTATTTCAAAAGTAAGTATTAATCAAAAATCTAATATTCATTATTCACAAATGAATGATTTATAAAATTTGAAATTTCAAAAGCACTTTTATTATATTAATTTTCAACAAAATCTGTAAAAAAGATATTTTATTTTTAGTTTTTTTTATAAATTAATTGGTATTAAATTGAGCTAGAAAATATTCTAAACGATTTGATGTAGAAAATTCAAAAAGATATATATCTCAAAAGTTATAAAGATTTATACATACTTTGAAATTTAGACAAGATACTTTGTGGCCATTCATTAATTTAAAGGACTTTTCTTTTCAAATTCTTTTTATATTCTATAAGTTTGAAAATTTTAAAAGATATAGAATATATTTTACAGTATACATATGAAGTTAGTATATTTTCTTTTCAATTTATTTTGAAGCAAAATTATAAACGAACTTAATTGTAAATGGAAAGTATCTTCTAATAAATGTTTTTCAAATATTTTTAAAGAAAATTTATTTCTAAGTTTTCGAAAATTTCATTTTATGAAAATTCGATGATAGTGTAGAAAAAAAAAAATTATAAAGTATTCTATCTAGGCCGATAGAAAAGAAATATTTTTTAAGGTTTAAGAAATCGTCACCTTCAAACGTTTGTGGTAACACCTGCATATACCTACATACATACATATATACCTAGATTTTGTAGATGAAAAAATCCTGTATTATTTTTTTAATTGATTGTTTTTTTGTTTAAATTTTCACCTTAAAATTAAAATGTTTTTCAATTAAATTCAAAAATATATAAAGAAAAAAATTCGAATTCAAAAACTTGCTATTTAATCTTTCAAGTGATAAATTTCGGTCAAGTGGACTTAATTATATATGAATTTTCAAGTTTATCATTTTTAATCTCTTAAAATAAATTATAGCTTAAATATAATTTCCTCTAAAAGCTAATTTTTCAGTTTCAACTATGAATGTATGTAAACTCAGAGAAAAACTTAAGTTTAAAAATTTTAGTATTTCGTGTAGCTTTACAAATGTTTTTGTCCTTCTTTTTTTATATGTACACATGTACATATGTATGTATGCTTGAACTTTTATAGAAAATGAGTAAGTGATTTTTTGAAATGTTTGCAAGATAAATAGCTAACAAAATTTTTTGTTGTTTTGTTTTTAAATAATTCGCTACATTCCAAACGAGATGTTTACAAATATGGTTTCTATATAGATATGACCTATGTACATTTTTTTCTAACAAGAATACAAAATTCGTAGAAGAAAAAAATCTAAAAAAAAAAGAAAAATAATGTGGAAAATTTTTTTCATAGATTGCTTTTGGGTATTTACTCTGTCATTATAATCTATTTTAAAAATGTTATACTATGTTTGACCAGAAAATATCAAAAGAAAATTGTATCTGAAATGTTACTGTAAAAGAAAAGTATTTTTAAATGCTTTAAGCTTTAAAATTTAAAGAAGATTCAATCAGTGCACAGTTTTTTTTTTTAACTGACACTTTATTTTAAAGTATCACAAAAAAAATGTGTGCATGTTGAATCAACAAATTTAAATTATCCAACTGAAAAACATTTTCTCAATTCATCTTTTTAAATAATTACGACATCATTTTTTATTTTTTTTTTTTTGTTTTTTTTGTTTTTTAGTAGAAAGAATAATTTTCTATTTGAGGTCATTTTAAGTGAAAAATAGAAAATTTATGTGACTATGTGAGAAATGAAATTGGTGTACTCATGTATAAAAATATAAAAAAAACTTCAGCATTTGAAGATTGTGAGGAAAAAACAATTGTGTTTGCAATTAGTTCATATAAATGTGTTTTTTTGTTTTGTTTGTTTGTTTGTGTTTGTGTACGTTTTATTATATATGTATATTTCTCTACATTTTTCTTATTAAAGTATCCTCATTTCCACTTAAGATTTCAATTTTAACCTAAAAAAGACAAAACAAAATGTTATATACATGTAGATACATTTATTTGGTATGTTTTAAGTATTTCGTGTATAGTTATGTTTCTAATTATACTACCACAATTAAAACGACCGAAAATAACCCATTGGGTAACAGAGACAAAAAAAAATTATAAAATTGAATAAAAGTATCTACAAAGTGTTGTTTTTTTTCTTCTAAGAATTTTAAGTTTCCATTATTTTATCGTGTTTTTTGTTTTTCATTTTGAAAACTTATTTTTTTGTTTATCTCATGTGTTATTAATCTATTTTTTAGTCACTTTTGTTTTTCATTATGAAAATTTGTGTTTTTAAGTGAAATTTTAAACCTTCTAATAAAAAATAATTTGCAAAGCTTTTAAAATTTATATATTAAACGTTATATTTCAAATATTAGATATATTTATATAAAATGGAAGTTAGATAAAAATCATTTCTATTTGAATTTGTTTATTTTATTTCTTCCATTTTTTGTATTTTCATTTCTAATGACATTGCTAATATAAGGTACATAAATACATATGTACAATACATCCACATATCCATCATACAAGAAAAATTCATAAATGTTGTATATTAGGGAAGATAACTTATATGTTCCGCATAAATCTTATTAAACAAATATTTTATTATTTTTTTTTCTTCTTTTTTCTGACATGATTGGAAAATTTTTTGTTGACTTTTCTACAAAGGCTCTTAAGTTTACCTCTGTGCATTTAAATGAAAATTTTTTGAAATGTAAACTTTATGTCGTTTGATTGTGAATAAATGTACACATATACATATGTATGTACCAGGTATGTATAGGTGAATACTCGTATATGCGAACGATATAAAAAGGGTGGTTCATTTTGAAATACTTTCAACTAACTAGAACAAATTTCCTTATTCTTAAGTTTTATTAAAATTTCCGGAATTTATGGCAATCAAATAAAAAGAAAGAGAATTAGGTGGAAATCCGTAGATAGAAGAGAGAAAGGAACAAAGTTTTGATGAAAAACTTGCTGTTATGTTATATATACATATAAATTAAGGTTGTTTGAATTTTGTTTGTTCTCTGCCTAACATTTTTTTTCAAAAAAATAAAGTTATATTTCTTAGAAACGTCTTATTGAATTGAAAATATGCTTTGATAGGTCTAATAACAAAATATATCATACATTATATACATAATATGTATACCCTACAATCTCTGTTTGATGACAGTTATATTTTCTTAATATCTAGATTAGGACATTTGTGAGACAAGTAAATATTGAAAAATAAAAAAAAATAAAATAAAAATAAGTAGAAGAGAAAAATGCACAAATAAATAATATCAATCATGAATAATTCGAAACGTAATAAAAAATACTGTAATATTATTCGCATATGATTTGTGTTTTCACATTTTCTTTTTTTCATTTTACATACATACGAGTATGGGCTGTGTGTTATTGAATTTTAGTTTAAAAAAAAAAAGACGGACAAAATGGCGACAATGATAATAAAAAATTTATATTTACAAAAAAAAAATAAAATGTATTTTTTTTTCTTTTGGCATACAAAAAAGACAGGTAATATAGTAAAATGATGATTTTTCATTTTGAAATATAGATTTTCAAATTCATAATCAATTTTAGATTATCATATAGTTACTAACAAAAATAATATTTTCATTCTAAATTATATTTTTTCGATGATAAATTAATTCAATTTGTATTTTGAAATTTGAAATGATTTGCATATTTATTTTTTAAAAGCAAGAAAATAAAAATCAAAACAAAAAAAAAAAAGAAATTCGAATGATTTTTATTTGAATTTATCATTCATTTCAATTTTATTTTTCAACGTTACACCGTTTTGTAAACAGAAAATGGTAAAAAAATCACTACGAGTATAGATTTTTTTTTCTCTATTTAATTACTTTTCTTAAAAAAAAATACATTTAAAATTATTAATAAAAACTTTAAAGTGTTTTCTATTAATGGCTTAATTTAGAACAAATTGTGTGAATAGAGGTGATTTTAGACAATATTTGATAATAGATTACGGTTTTTAATAGAAGTATTGTTATATCGAAGAAAAAAATATAATATCTTTTGAAAGAATAATGCTAAACCAAAGGCTTTATAAGCTTTTTTAAGTTCATCGACTCTTTTGTCCTTTTATAAAAACCGAAAAATACATATTATACATATGATGTAATACAAAAAATGGTATACATACCCGATCGTATAAAGTGAAAAGAATATGTGCAATAGAAAAAAAAGAAAAGAAAGGATAACAAGAAGAAGAATAAATGAATATGTTTGCTAATATAATAAATCCTTTTCTTATTTTTTTATTCTTTTGTTAAAGAAAAATTTGTTATCGTCCACATAATTTGATTCATTTGTAAAAATAAATTTTCACAACAAAGACAACTATTTATTAAGTTTTATATATTTTGAAAGAAAAATAATAACATGAAAAAGAAAAAAAATCACATATGTACATACATGTTTTTCATGAAAAATTTCTATACTGCATCATTTTTCTTCTGTGAAATTTTCTTTTCAATTTCATTTTTAATACAATAATGTGTTTTGAAATAGAAATGTTGTAAAACTGTGTCTTGTATAGAAGAAGATTTGTTTTAATTAAAATATTGAAAATTATTCAGAAAAATTTTGAGATGTTTTTCTTTTTTTAAGTAAATTTTGATATTGAATGAATCTAAAAATTTTTAAAAAAAAGGTTCATAATTTCTTTTGAAATTCAAATTAAGTAAAAATATGCAATGAATTTTTAAAATTTTTCTTCATCTTCTTTTGAATAAAATTTTAAAAGTATTTTGGTCTGCTTCATTTTTTTTCTTAATACATAGGAAGAATAAAAACTTTTATTGTACAAAAATAATTTTTAAGTAATCACGTAAATGTTGCTACTTTGAAACTCGTAGAATATTGAGGAAAATATGAAAACTTATGTAGCTTGACAATCAAAACAAAAAATCCAATATTTATGACGAAATAAAGCATATTTAATCTTGCAATTATTTAGAGCAGAAAAAAGTAATAGTATAGTTTTTAATTTTCAAAGAAAAAAAAAGTGGAACTATATAGTATATATACATGGATACACATATGTAGATGAAGAAAGATGTTTTTATTCCTTTCTACCAACTTTTTCAAGAATTAACACACATGTTTATATTTCATTTTTTTATCCATCAAATACCAATACGATAAAAATTGTACAAAACTTCATTAATGCAATTCTAAGAGAGAAAAAAAACTATTATCGTGCTAATGAATTTTCAACCTTTGCATAGAAGTTTTACATTAATAAAAAAAAAACATTCTTCTTTTAATTTTTTTTCTCTTTGTTGATTGTATTCATTCAAGGATGCATGCAAATTATAAAAAACTTATAACTTTGAACACATGAAAATATATAAAAAGGAAAAGTGTAGAGTATTTGACCTGATAAACAAATTAAACACAATTGTTGTGTTTTTCTTTTCGTTTTGTATAAAATATTGATTTTTTATCGTTAATGCATTATTGAGTTTTTGCATTCATTAATAATTTATTAGAAAAAAAAAAAGAAAATAAAAACTACAGTGTTTACAGGTACACACATATTTAAATGAATTAATACAGAATGGACTAATTTTAATGTATGTATATGTAAATACCACAACTTTTCAAATTTCTTTTTTTTATATCTACAATGACTATATACTTTAAACACATTTTATAAATTATGAAAAACTGTTTTTCTACTTATGACGTGGAAGAAGAAAAAAAAATTGTTTCATTTTTGTAATTAGCTATTTCATTTTCAAGTGCATTTTTCACAGTCACTTCACATTTTATATTTCAATATAATGCATAAAAACACTAATAAAAACAATGACTATTCAAGGTCCTTTACATAAAATATCTCAGTAAAAATATGAAGAGCTACCACACTTAGATTAATTGTTGTCATAAACTTGGGGTACCTATATCTATAGAAAAATATATGTATGTATGGTATATGTCCTTTAATAATAATTATCATTTTGATGATGTTTTCATATTTTTTGTTTTATTCTAGTTTTTTTTTTGTTGGTGATGAGTGTATTTTATTTTAGAAGAGAGAGTTTGTATCTTTGTATATTTATTCTTTTCTTAATTTAACCCACTTTTTTTTTAATTTTTTTTATAACAAGATACAACATACTAACTATATAACCTCTAAAACACCTGCAATACACAATTATTCATTATATTCCTATAACTAACATTTTATATACATAGTATATAAAAATAATTTCTCTCTGAGTTTTTTTATTTACATTTTTTTTTATTATTATTATTTTTTTTTTCATTTAAAACCATGTCATAACTCAGTGTCCTATTAAAATAATAACAATTCTTTGTCCTTGAGTTGTCATCCGTGGTTTCATTTCCTACTTGTTTTTACTTTATTTTTTTTTTAATTTTTTGTTTTCAAGTAAAACTTGTAGAATCCTTTGTATTAAAGGACAAAAAAAAACAGAACGTGAAAAGTTTGAATCATTTAAGAATTGTATATAAAAATTGTGACAAGATAAAATTCATCTTTTAATGGTGTAGCTGTAAGTATTTTACTTTTTCTTTTTTTTAACTATGTTACTAATGCTGTAAAATTTAATATTTCCATTGCGGTTGCAGAAATAAAAATAGTTATACATGTACGTCTGTAAAGTATATATTATGTAGTATGTATTATATCACGATATTTAGTTTGTTTGTCATGTTTTTTTTTGTTTTTTTTGTTTTTCAAAGTTGTACAAATTTTTAAAGATTTTTCACTCTTATAAATAATGTGATGATGTATTTTTACCTCGAAGAAATCACGTTATATTTCGTATGAAAAAAAAAAAAAAACCAAGAAAGTGAAAATATGTTTTAGTTTTAACACATAATCCTTTTCAAATCTTTCGTTTCAACTAGTTCTACTTACTGTATACGTATACAAATATGGTGTTTGTATCATAATTTTTATCACAATTTTCCCCCTAATTTTTATGAAATAAGATAATTCAAAGATAATAAAAATAATACAGTAGGACATACACATAATTTCTATAAAATTCATCAAATATTTCATTTGATGACATAATAATTTGTTTTATTTGAAAACTTCTTTTCAAATTTTCAGTAAGTAACACTTATCGAAGTTCTAAAGTGTACTTTTTTTTTTATCTTTCTAAAATTCCTCTTTGAAAAAAAAGAGCCGAGTCAATTATATTATCTTTTCTTTTTAATGATTATAACTTTTCTTTTGAAATTGTATATGTTTATAATTCTGTGAAATGATAAAAAACCGCAATCATCACATTTATACAAAAAAAACAACAAAAAAACAAAAAAAAAACACAAAATAAAAAAAGAGAAACAGAGAAGTTTTATCATTTTGTAAATATTTTTCAACATAAAATATTATAATAACGTATATACTACAAACATTATAAAAGATATGAAATTTTTGATATTTAAAATCACCCAAGGGTAAATTATTCTCTCTTTATACAAATTTTGTGTCATCTTATAGGTACAACATGCCTTCATTTATTTTTTTTCTTTTCGAATTTTAGAAAATGTATACAAAATTTTGTATATGAAATGTACAACAAAGAAGAAAAAGAAAAAAAAAAACGACAAACAAACAAAGTATGTATTTCATTCAAACCATGATGATAATCATTATGATGACAATTATAATAAAATAACAGTTGTACTGCCGAAAAGAATCATTAACATTAACCCGTGCTGTTAAATAATCTAAGCAATTAAGAGTTACATTGTTTTTATTCAGTGGCAGTAATAATAAAAATTGATATATACAAAAATAAAACAAAAATACGAGAGAAGAAAAAAAAAAAGATGCAATTTAATAAAATTAATAACTTTGTTTCGTTTTTGTTGTTTTTTTTTCTTCTTTTTATAAAAATTAAATTATTCAAATGTGTTTTCAGAATTTTATATTTCCGAAAAAAAAAAAATGTTGGGATTAATAAAAAACAAAATACGTATACAAAAAAAATTGTTGATTGTGTCCTGTTAGGAAAATTACAATTAAAAAAAAAAAGAACAGAAAAAAAAAACAAAAATAAAAAAGAGGAAATTTTTGTGGCGAGAGAAAAAAAAAGTACTCTTTTGTTTTCTAACAAGAAAAAAAAATCTTAAATAATGTACTGGGAGGACAATAGAAAAAAAAATACGTAATGAAATTTATGAGATAAAAAGAAAAACAAAACTTTTGAAGGGAACTTGGTATACAAAAAAAAAAAAAAAAAAAAAAAAAATTATACAAAGAATGGAAAAGCAATCTTTATTATCTTCGAGATAGAAATTACAATGATTCCCTTGGAGCTTGATAAATGTTGTGTCCTTTGTAGTAGGCACATAGTATATAAATATGTTTATACGTTATACATACATAGTTGATTTTTCGTTTTTGTAATAATAATAAATATTATTAGGGAGTGAATGGATAATTTTTTAGAACTTCATTTTTTTTTTTAACAAATAGAAAACCAACAGAGAAGAAAACTTTTACTTTTTTTTTTACCTAATTTTGGAAATTATATTTTCAAAAATAAAAAGGCTTATTAGACGAGGTTGATAAGATTTGATCTATCTTAGTTACCTAATACAAAAGATAAGAAAAAAGTAGTATAACAAGAAGAAAAGGAAAGGTCCTTTCGTTTTAATTTTGTACATCAAAACAATGATGATGGAAAGAACAATGAATGTACCTATTTTTTTTTTTTGTAATCAATTTAAAAAAAAATAATTTAGGAGTATAGTTCATTTTGGTTGAACAAAACAAGCTTTTTATTTTAAGAGAATAAGAAGAAAATAATCTGATTTAATTTAACAAAGAGAAATCTTTTTCATTTTTTGTCAATCAAATTAAATATCATTGAAATAATGAATTTTGGTACAAAGTGTGTATTCCAATCTTATTGAAGTTTTTTTTTTTTCATTTTTATTAGGCTTTTATTCAATTTTGCTTGTTTGAAAGATTAAATAATTTTTGATGTTTTTTTTTTTGTTTTTTTGTTTTTAGTTCTGATTTTCCAGTATTTTTAATGGAAATTGTGTTTTTCTTTTACATTGACATTTTGTAAATCTGGGTCAATTTGATTATTTGTATTCACCGAATTCTCATGGAGGTGTGAGAAAAATTTTCTCTAAAGAAAATTCGAAATTATTGAACGACTGTCTACGGAAAGTATAAAAAAAAAAAAAAATGCTATGGCAGTGTAAATAAATTTTCTTTTTTTCTGATCAACAATTTTAGTAGCAAAATTTCTACTGTACATGATTTTTACCGTGTGGATTTGAGACTATCACTCGTCAATCAACTTAAGATAGACAAAGTGTTTTCCTGGTGTTAACTAACCTTTGGCTAGTATTTAAAATTTTCCTAAGTACATAATATGGACCTTGTTTACTTCCCAGTACTATGGTACATTAATTTAAGGACTTTTGTTATCGTGTTCTTTCATCATATGAAATTGGTTACTAGGGCATTAACTCACGTTGATTTAAATAACATTGTTCTACCTTTGTTTCAAAACAAACAACTTAAATTACATTTAAAATAATTTGAAAATGCATTTCGTATTAAAATGTCAAACATTCATAGTTTATTTACTTAAAAATATTAAAATTATTTTTTCAGGATTTTTTCGTTCGTAGATATACGTTTATTTAATGTTTAAAAGTCTAATTCTCTTTCTTGTTTTTTTTCTTCTTCATATTGTTGATGAAATTTGTAGTTCTGTTATAGATGTAAATTAAAATTAAATTTGAAAATAAAAATAAATTTTGTTTTTTTTTTTAGGAAAAGTTTTACTTATTTATTTTTTAAGTTTTATTTTTAATGTACATTTAATGTTATGCAAGGTATAATAATAATAAAATACAAGCAACAACAAAAGTTTTAGAAACAAAAAAGAATGTTGAAAAAAAGTAAATAAAAAATCAGAAATACAAAAAAAAATAGAAAACGAGAAAATTACATAAAAAAAGTACAGAAAAACAAACTCATTTTAAATTTAGTAGAGTGGAAAAAGACATAGATTTTTTTTTTTTATGCAATTATAAAATTTAAATAATCCATCTTTGTTTGAAAAAAAAAATAAACGAAACATGTTCAACAAAAAGTAAAATTAGCTATGATGAAAAAAAAAAATAAATAAAGAATAAATTATTTAAAAATTTTACTTTTGAATAATAATATTAAAAAAAAAGAAATCCATAGTGCAAATACCATACAACAGCTTGTTAGAATAGAGACATAGAATGAAAGTTTTCCTTAGTTTTAAAAATATTTTAACAACAACATAGAACAAAAATAAATAGAAATATACTATTGTTATTTTATGAATTCTTATTTTAGAATTTTCAAAATATGTATTAAAAATTAAATCAAGATAATTTTTTGTTTTTGTAAAAAAATGAATAAAATGAAAAAAAAAGTAAATAATGTCCTATTTTCTGAATATTAAGCTTTTAAAAATATTTTTATGATTACGTATTTTTGTTGTTATTGTTTTTAATTTTTATTATTGAAAATTTATTTTTATTTTATTTCAGAATTTCTTCATAGTTCTGTAAGATATATTGAAATATCAAAAACACAATTACAAAGCGTTGACGATGAAACTTTTCAAGGATTAAGATTGGAAACATTGAAATTAACTGATAATAAATTAATGGAAATATCAGAGAAAAGTTTTTAGTGAGTATATTAGTTTAATTATTATTAATTTTTTGTACTTAAATTCAATTAAATTTAATTTTATTGGGTTTTTATTTGTTTTTTGTTTTTTAATTTTTGTTTCATTGAAAATATTTTAATGATTTTTTTTGAGGAATTTTTATTTTTTTCGTTTGTAATTTTGAAGAAAAACAAAATAATAATCTTTTGAAGCACGTAATAATGAAATCTTTCTTTTTGCTGACATTCTTATTTCCTTTGAATGTCCTTAAATAAACAATGACCAAGTCATAATTTCATAATAATTAAATCAAAGCAATTATTAAGAAGGAAGAGAATGCGTGTTTAATTGTATAATAGTTTTTTTTAATGGTTTTTTTTTTTACTTTTTGTTTTGCAAACTCATAACATACATATTATGTATGTCACCATTCTATATGTCCTTGAACTCAATAAAATTAATACAATGATATTAAATCAACCTTGAAAAATAAATTGTTACGATTTTAATTCAATTTTAATGAACACAAACAAATGAAAATAACCACGCTACATGAACACATTGAATGAATACGCAATATACATACGTATGTAGAAGGATATTTCAAAGATTTTTTTCTTCAATGTTACTACTTTTTTTTTTTACTCGTATAAAAACATGCTGTTAAGTCGCGTGTATCCTTCATATATCCTCTAAAAAAAATTATTTTCTAGACAAATAATAATTTAATATTTGCTTCCATTGTTTTTTTTTGTTTGTATTCATATTTTTATTTTCTAATCTCTACTGCCACCCAAAAGAATGTGTGTCCCGACCCGAAAAGTGTTTTAAAAAAAAATTTTCATTGTATTTTATTTTTTTTTTTTGCTCTAAGTACACGCATAAAATCCATCTTCTAATTATTTTTATTATTTTATGTAAATTTCTACCACGCATACGTTTCAGTACATTGTGTATTATAATCCAGAAAACAAAGATTAAATTGTGACCTGAATAAGATGATTGTTATTTTTTTTATGAAATTATATATGAAGAATATTTCTCGTGACTTTCTTTTCCATATACAATACATAATTTGAATAAAAATTTACTGGAAAGAAAATAAGAAAAATAAAACTATAAAAATTGTATCACAGTTTTTGTAAGGCAGAAAAATAGTCATTATAAACGAAAAAATAGGTTATCTTTGTTACATGCTCAAATCAACCGAAGATCAAATAAAATTCAAGTAATGCTTAAGCTTTGAAGTAAAACAACAAATTGATTTTAAAAAAAAAGTGTAATTGGGCGAGAATAAAAAAAAATTGCAAACCATTGCCAAGGTTATTAAAGGACAAAAAAATTCTAGAATAACAGTCAAGATGTAAAAATGTTTAGATACTTCAGAAGCACAATTTGAAATTTATTAAAAAAGAATGAAGCCTAAAACAAAAACCAAAAAGAAAAGAAAAAGCAAAAACAAAAAGTAGAATGAACTTATTTTCTGGAAGTTTGCCAAACAGAAAAAGCAAATATTTTATTAAACTGAATCTGTGGACAGGTTATGCTATCAAGTCCTTTTCACTATAGTTTAATGATAGTACAATAAAGAAGAAGAAAAAAAACAACATTAAACAAAGTGATATAGTATAGTTTCATATTGATTGTGTCCATATATTGTCTTCTTTTTATTTTTTATTTTTTTCGTACTACATATTATAAAGAAAAGTTAGTGAAATTTTTTATAACTTAGTATTTTGCTAGCACAACTTAGTAACAAAAAAAAAAATTGCAATCTGCAATAAAGATGAGAAACTTTAAAAGAACTAATAAATGTACAAAAAGAAACATTTTGGTTTTATTTTTCAATAATATTGTTGTTTTTTTTTTATTTTATTTTTCTTCTAAGAAAATTTAATTTAAGAAAGAAAAAAAAATGAAGGAAAAAAAAAATTATATAAGCCATCAAAAATGGTGCTCTTATTAGTGAGTTGGGTAGCTAAATTTTCTTTTAAGAATCAGCCAATTGAAAATAATTCCAATTTTATTTTATGAGATATTTTTTTTGTTGGTTTTTGTTTTTTTGAAAGTGGAGCTTTTGATGTCTAAATTAATTTTTATTTTTCTCTGATACTTTTAAATGAGAATTTTTTTTAAAAAAAGGATTATTTATAAATAAAATTAATTATTAAAATGTTTAAAGTTTTATTTTTCCATTTGACAAAATGTAATTATTAAAAAAAGGAAAAAAAAATGTATCTATTTCAGTTCAATGACACATTCTCTAATGACATTAGATATATCGGGTAATCAACTTCAAGAATTGCCATTAGATGGTCTTCGTAACTTGCATGTACTAACCAGGTTAATAGCACAAAGGTAGGTTCAATATGAATTTTTTATTTTTTTGTTTTAATATAATTAAAATGATATCAATTATTTACTATTACATAATTTCTATTGTATATTTAAGATATGTTTTTCTAGTCATATATATAATTGTTACTTTATATTTTTTCTGTCTATTATTCATCATAGAAATTATATAACTACACTTGATGGAAATTGGGGTAGTCTATCAGATTCTTTACGAAGTCTACATTTATCTAGTAATCAAATATCAGAAATAACTTATGGTATACATGATGAATCATTATATTCATTATCACGTGGAAATTTAACATCAACATCACAACATTTATATTCATCATCTTCAATTAATCATATTACAATTCGTCCATTTTCAAAACTTCGTAAATTAGTTTGGCTTGATTTAAGTAATAATCGTATATCGCATATTTCTAATTCTGGATTACCAAGATCATTAGTTACAATTGATTTATCAATTAATTTATTAATAACATTTCCACAACATATTTTTGAACATTTATATGATTTACGTATATTATCATTAAAAGATAATTTAATACGTACAATATCTTGTAAGGAATTACGTTTAATGCGTATACATTTAGATAAATTAGATTTAAGTTTAAATCAAATTGATGATATACGATCAGATTGGTTTCAAAATAATTACAGTGATGTACATATACGTGCATTAAATTTAGAAAAAAATTATATAAATATGATACCATCAATGGCATTTCGTGGTACTGGTATACAACATTTAGTAATATCATTTAATGATATACAAAGAATTCATATTGATGCATTTAATGGTATTGAAGATACATTAGAATATTTAGATTTGGAACGTAATGAATTACATGGTGTACCAGGTGCAATTAAACAATTAAAAAAATTAAAATATTTATATTTAACATCGAATCGTATTGCAAATTTAAATAATTTACCAGAAAAATCAAATACATTACGTGTATTAAGTTTAAGTGGTAATAATTTTACATCAATACCAAATGAACATTTAAAAAATTATAATGAATTATCATATTTGAATATGGGTTATAATTCAATTGCTGAAATACCAGATAATATATTTTTTGGTTGGGGTAATCAATTACAAACAATACTTTTACGTAATAATAAAATAACATCATTACAATTTGGTTCATTGAATGGTCTTGATTCAATTAAAGAAATCAGTTTAAGTTTTAATGATATTGTTTATACAAATCCATATGTATTTGAGAATGTATCAAAAACATTGAAAATTTTAGAATTATCATTTGCAATGTATCGTGATGAATTTCCAATGGATGCATTAAGTCCATTAACTGAATTAATGTGGTTAGGTTTGGATAATAATAATTTAAAATTAATAACAAATGTATCATTGGCAACAATGCATGAATTAAGTTATATTAATTTAGGTTTTAATCAAATATCATATATACCAAAAGATTTATTTAATCCAGATATACATCGTCATTTAGTTGAAATTGATTTATCATATAATTTAATTGAAAAAATTTTCATGAAAACATTTAATAATTTACAAGAATTACAAATAATTAATTTACAATCAAATAAAATAAAAATTATTGAACGTTATGGTTTTTATAATTTAGAATATTTAACATATATTGATTTATCATATAATAAATTAAAAAATATATCTGATTCATCATTTGCATTTCTTCCACGTTTAATTAATTTAGATATAATGCATAATTCTTTATGTTCATTATCATTACGTATGTTTAATTTTGTATCAAATGTGAGTCTTCCATTAAAATTGAATATAAGTTATAATCGTATCTCACATTTTGATGATGATTTAAATTCATATTTATATATATATCATTTAGATATTAGTCATAATTTAATAACAAATTCATTAAGTTTTAGTAATTTAGGTAATACATTAAAAATATTAAATTTAATGAGTAACAGTTTAACAATACTTGGTAATCATGCATTTGGTGATTTAGAATTTTTAGAAATTTTAAATTTATCATATAATAATATAACATCATTAAGACGTCGTAGTTTTCAAGGATTAAATAATTTACAAGAATTGGATTTAAGTAATAATCGTTTAGAACAATTACAAGTTGAACAATTTTCAAATTTAAAAAAATTACGTATATTAAAATTATATAATAATAAATTACGTGCATTACCACGTGAAGTATTTATGAATACACGTTTAGAATATCTTGATATATCTAATAATTATTTTACTGTATGGCCAGTATCAGCATTTTCTGATGTTGGTTTTACATTACGTAATATACAATTTATTGGTAATCAATTAGAATATTTAGATTCAAGTATGTTTATTAATTCACAATTTTTATATGATTTAAATTTATCAAAAAATAAAATTACTGTACTTCCTGATAATACATTTATGTTCCTTAATAATTTAACTAATTTGGATTTAAGTTATAATCCATTAGTAACAAGTAATTTACGTGAAGTATTTATACATACACCACGTGTTAAACATCTTAATATACGTGGTATGGGATTATATGTACTACCAAATTTAAATCTTCCATTATTAACAGAACTTGATATTAGTAATAATTATATACAAGAAATATATGCATTTCATGATATGCGTATGTTACGTATTTTAAATGTATCAAATAATAAAATTGTAAATGTCAGTAATATTGTTGAACATCTCCCACCATCTGTACGTTATTTAGATATATCACATAATCCAATAAGACGTGCAACAATACATGATATGTCATTTTTAAGATATATTGATGAATTAAATTTATTAGATGTGAAAATATCAAATCCTAATGTATTTTCAAAATTAAAAAATATACGTAAATTACATATAACAGCAACACAACATTTTGGTGATATTATTTCACGTTTACCTGGTTTACAAGAATTATATGTACATGTTATTGATGGTATTATACGTAATGACTTATTTAATAAATTAATAAATAATACAAAATTAAATTTAGTTGAAATATATGGACGTAATGTTCATACAATAACACGTGATTCATTTATTGGTCTATCAAGAAATCATAAATTAAAAATACGTTTACGTAATACAAAAATATCAGATCTTCCACCAAGTATATTTTATCCATTAAAATCAATACCACATTTAACAATTGATATATCTAATAATCGTTTAGCTACATTAGCAGCAGATAGTTTTTATCCAAATATAACATTTTGGGATACAGTAGGAACTAGAAATATAATAGGTGGTTTAGATACAGCTAATAATCCATTAGAATGTGAATGTGGTCTAGTATGGTTTGGACATTGGTTACGAAGATGGTTACGTGAATCAGCTCAAATAAATCTTATACAAAAGGATGAAATGAAAAGGATGATTCATGTAAGTTATACATATGTATATAAAATATGTAGTTTTATTACACCTATAGCAATAAAATATAAAATATATTGTAACATTATCCTGGGTAAGGAATTTAATGTTATGCAGTGTTACTAGATCATCTAGAACGTTTTTCCCTTTCGAAGAAATTTCATATCATAAATTAAACAGATTTGATTGTTCGTTCTTGTTGTTTAGTAGCTTTTTAAGTATATACCTTTTGCAAAATACATTTTTTGAGATTTTAATTTAATGAAAAATATTGAAGAAAATCGTATAGTCACTAAAAAAAAATCTAGGAGCACTGCAGTGGATGTAGTTTTTGTTTTACAATAAAGTAGACGTGCAAAAATTACAATCATGTTTGTTATATTTATTTGTAGCTACATTAAAGCTTTAAAAAAATAAAAAATTAAATATTTATAATTTTTTTTCTTTTCTTTTTAATATATTTAATATATAGCGTGCAAGAGCTAATACCTGTCATGATCCAACAACTGGACGTAAATTACCAATTTTAGAGATATTCCCAGAAGACCTGTTATGCCATGCAAGCGCCTTAAGCAGTTCTGCTTATTCAGAACAAAAACAGTATCCTTTATATATAACCATTGTCCTGCCAATAACAGTAATTTTATTTTCAATGAATACAATTATTTTGTAATAAGCTGACCAATTTTTTTTTTTTATATATTTGATTTTTTAAATTTCACTAAATTGTATTTATAGTGAATTTATAGTATTTTTTTCTTTCATTTTTTTATAAAAACAAACAACCAAAAAATTTTGTATATTCTAGAATAAAATTTAAATGCAAAATATAATACCTAATTAAAAACAAAATAAAAGAATAAAAGTCAAAGGATAAAAAATGTTAATTACAGACCAGACCGTTTTTTTTTTTAAATTTTGTTTTATTTTTCGTCTGATTTTTTATTTGTATTTTCAATGAGTGGATATACCTACATATAGAGACATACATACATAATTACAATGGCAATGTAGTTCACATTAAAAAAATCATTACATGGTGTAAATAAATTTGTAAATAGAATTTAAAAAAAAAAAAAGAAGAAAATAAAGATTTGCATGAATGTTTGAATAATGAGAAGAATGTTAATTGAAAAATGTAATAAATATGTCACTTTTTGTTTTTAATTCTTTTCTTTGTTTTTCCTTTTTTTTTTTTTTTAGAACTTAAGAAATAAATATAAAATTTGTATAGATCTCAATTATAATAATATGATCTAGGATCTAGGATCTAAAAAATAAATTTTAAGATTGCATATTAATGATTCCTATACTTAAGTAAAAATTACAAGAAAAAAAAAAAAAAATACCAAAAAAAAAAAACTGCTATAAACATTTTTAAAAGGAAAAACGAATAAACTAGAACGAACAAATGATAAAATAATTAAAATAATAATATATCCTTCCACATGAATAAAAAATAAATAAATAAATAAATTTGTTCAATAGAAATAGAAATTAGGTATATTTTTTTAGATTTAAATTAATTGCAATAATTAAACAAAAAGAAGGTAGTATAAAACTTTTTTGGGTTTTTTTTTTTTCATTATTATTTTTCAATTTTGGAAAACACACAAAATTTTTATTTAGAAACTTTTCAAGTTCCGGAAAAAATTTCTATTCAAAGTTTTAGTTTTTTTGTTTAATGAAAAAAAAAAACAAAAAACAAACAATTTATTCTATTAGTTTTCCTATTACAATAATATAATAAAAGAATTCTATTAGACAAGAAAAAAAAAAATGAGAAAAGAAGAAAATATAGCACGCTTGAAAATTAAAACAAAAAAAAAAAAGGAAACATAAAACACATATAAATTGTATTTATATTTAAATTGAAAAAGAAAAAAAATGAAGAAAAAGAAATAACAAAATCCAGAAAGTAAGAAAAGAAAGAAAAAAGAAAAAAAAAATTATAATTAGTTATAATAATCTTATGTAGAAAGTTAAACACGCAAAATTTTAGCCATGCAAATTAGAATTATGATTATGATTATTATTATTATACTTTCTTTAACACATTTAGAACAAAAGAATAAGAAAATAATAAAGAATAAAGAAACAATTAAGAAATGAATAGAAAAAAAAAAAAATTAATTAGAAAAAATAAATCTATGAAAAACAAACAAAGAATAAAAAAAAAAAATGTAAGAAAAGAAAAATAAAATAAAACATTGTTTATACCAAACAGGACAATCGTGATATTAAGAGAAAAAAAAATTAAATTAGATGAAAAAAACATTGAAGAAAACCAAAAAAAAAATTAGTAGAAAATTTATTTTAAGGCATCTTAAGTAAAATAAAAACGTAGAAAAAAAAATTCAAAATTTTAGAGAAAATTTATGAAAATAAAAAAAAAAGCATTATTTTTAATTAAAAATTGAAAAGAAAATAAAATAAAAATTTGAAATTAGAAAAAATGTTTAGGTGAAATTTTTTGTTGTTTAAAAAATAAAAAATAAAATAATCTTAAGATGTCCGATTAAAAATTGACTTTTATTTGTTGGGTGTAATTACTTGAAAAAAACAAAAATTAAATTAAATATAAAAATAATAATAATAAAGAAAAATTAAAATTAAAAATAAACGAAAAAAACAATTTCTAAGAACTGATTTTAAAAATAAAATTTGTGTTTCATTTGAATTTTTTTTTTCTTTTAAGAATTAATAAAATAATAAACTTTGCATGTACCTAGGTGTTTTTGGTAATTTCAATATTGAAAAAAAAATATACATATAAATAGGGAAAAAAAAGGACCTTCAAATTGATTGATAACCAAAGGTATGTATGATGTCATAATACTCATAAATTTTGACGTGAATTTCAGTAAGTTCTTCAAAAATTTTATTGCGTGAAAAAAGAAACATGAATAAATTTAAATTGAAAAGGATGTTTTCATTAAAAAAAATATATGTAATCAAAATTTGGATATTTTTTTTTGCTATTGTAGAATTTTTTTCAGGATATATAATTGGTATGAAAAATGTCAATCATTATTAAAGTGAAAAAATAAAAAAAATATAAAATTCAATTGAGTAGAAAATAGGTGAATCATAAAGAAAGGAAAATAGAAGTATTTTTTTTAGATTAAAGAATTATCGAGAATTATTGATTGTACGATATTGTTTTGTGTGCATGATCCTTGAATGGGTACAGTGAATGGGTTAATATGTATTGAACTTCAAATTTGCTACTTCAATGAATTTCTTAAATAATTGAAGATAACATGAAAGGTTGATTTGATTTGATTTTTGATTATCTAGTCTGGTATGTCAATTATTGTAGAAGAAACTACAGAAATTCCATTCAATTAAGGTGTTTTCAACAAACACAAAACAAAACAAAAAACAATTGTTTTTATTGTAAAATACAAAATTCTGGTATTGATTTGATTTCTAAGACAAAAAATAAACTGGTATCCGCAAAGAAGATTTGCTTTCAAATTTTAAAACTTCACGTTGAAAACTTTTCGAAAAAAAAAAACTGATTCTGGTGAGTATCGTAGATTTAAAATACAATCAGATGATTGATTTTCTCTGTAGATTTTTCTATTTAGAAATTTCTTTTTAGAATATTTTTCTCTTACTTGAATTTATTATGCTCTGGGCTCAATTCAAAAGATCTGAACAGGCACATATTTGCTTGAAAATAAATTCAATGGAGAAGAATAAAATAAATTTCTATGTATGTACATATAACGAAAAAATGAATAATTTTTACAATTTTATGTATTATAACGGTACTTATTATTTACTATGTAAATTTTCACATATACCAAAAATATAAATTTATGTAACTTATACTCGCATATTGTAATGTATATTTAAAGAACTCTACTTCAAAGTTTTCATAAGTTCAAATGGGTTTGATACTTAGGCATATATGTACGTACATACATATATGAATATACTCAAAAACGTCATGAGTATATGACGTATATAGAAGTGCAAATTTCGTTATGTAAATATATGTTTGAGGAAACAATTTGTGTATGTGTTATGTACATATATTGAATATTTATGTACAAACATATAAAAAGATCAATATCTGCATCAATTTATGAATATATGCATTTATTTTGTTTTTTTTTTTGCAAGTTTTTTATTTTTATATTTGAAAATTTTATACTACAGGTAACTTGAAAATATGATATATGTACTTTAATAAATTTATAAATATAATGTATTCAATAAAAATTTAAAATTTATAATAAAGTAGAATGAAAAATACAAGTATGTATGTATGTACCTATGTATGTATAAAGTTTTAAAGGTTTCTTTTTGTGTGTAAATTAAGCTTTTATAAATTTACAAAAAAAAAAAATATATATATTATGTCCATAAAAAGTATAGAGTATAAAATGAAAATGTTTATTTTAGTTTGTTTTTAAACATGTGTGCGATATATGTAGTTATCGAAAAATCATTTGTGTACATTCTATAAAAAAAAAAAATGAAAAAAACTTTACATACTGGTTAATTTCAATTTTTTTTATGTTTCGTAATACACATGAGTGTTAAAAATAAATTATTCTATTCAAAAAAAAAAATAGATCTAGATAAAAAAAAAATGTTTTTTTTTTTTTAATTTGACTGTATTCGCATTACAATTTAATATAATAAAATGTTCTCATGATAAACTAAATTTAAATTAAGGATACATTAAAAGAAATAAAGACAGGAAGTCAGTAAAGCTTATTTCCATTAACCTATTTTACTTCGATTTCTCAATTTCAATCTAAACTATAATATAATACAAGAATGTACGGGTACATATTCATACTCTATGTGAAACACGCCTATGTACATATATAATGTGAATTCATATTCTCATCATATTGCAATATTCTGAGTTGTTAGTGAAGTTCTTGTTTTGTGTTGTACCTGTCGTACGTACCTTTATTTTGTATACTCGTACGTATGTACATATACATACATATATTTATGCACTTAATGCATTTCAATAATTTAAAAGCGTCAAAATACATACAACATTTTATCCTCATTCCTTGTTTTTATTTTTTTTTAAAACATTTTTTGTAATGTTATTTTCCTTGTTTTACTGTATTATGTACTCGACACTTATATGTTTTTTTATTTTTGTGGTTTTATTTTTCCTGTTCGGATACGAATTGTATTGTTGTACTAAATTTTCATTAACTTTTCCATCCCCATGTATAAAATACATAGTATGTATGTATGGTATGGATATATCTAGAAAATCCAGACCATATCATCAGTAAAAGTTGGTTTTTTTTCCTTTTAGTTTTTCAGTTTCAAATTGTATACACCTTTTTATTTTTTTACACATAATCTTTTAACGAATATCTGATGAAGCGTATATAGATATACAATAAAATTACACAGGTATTTTGTAAGTACATACATATGTGTAGGTTTATATTGAAAAGTAATTTTTATATCTAAAAAATGTATACAGATACAAAATAAATAGCATATGGGTAGGTATGTAAACATTAAATAACGGATTCTATCGTTAGTTATGTATACATATAATATTATATACTGTATATATTGTTCGGACAATTTTATTTAAATGCAATGATATTGATGTTGAATTTTTATAAAAATTTAGAATGTTTATACTGTAATTGTATATATTTAAATGTAAATATGTATATAAAAACAAGAAAAAGTATATAGATACATAATAAAATAGTATAAGATACAAAACTAAAAAAAAAAGATAAAAAAGGATAAATATGTAGCTATATGGGGAAAAAAAAGTTTCGGTTTCAAATGGATTTTCAATACGATCTGAAAATACGTGTTCACGATACTTAATACACTTTTTTTTTAAATAAAAAAATTTTTTTTTGAATTTCCTTTTGTACAAGAAATTCTTGCTTATAAAAATGTGTTATACTAGGTGAATTGTTATTGTTATTAGATCAAAATAATTATTGACCCAAATGGATTCTCATATAAATAAACGAGTATGTACTCACATATATACTTACATATATAACGTTATATGTTATTTGGTTTTAAACAACAATGATAATTCATTTTATACATATTTCTTTAATGTTATACGAGAGCTTTTCGCCTCAATTCAAAGAAAAAAATCATACAAAACGATAAGAAAGAAATTAAAAGAAAAGTGAAAAAAAAAAGTACTAACGAACATTTTGATACATATCGACATAGTATGTAGTAGATTTAGTGTGTTACAATTAAACACCATACATATCTAGAAAAAGTATCTTTGCAAGTACTATACGAGTACATTAAAGATATTAGATTAAGTTTTAGAAATTCTTTAAAGCTAATTTACAGTTCTTTTCTAAATAAAAAAAATTTATATGAAGAAAAAAAAAGTTTTATTACTTTGAAAGCTAAAATAAAACATAAAAAAGAAAAAATACAATAATAGAAGAAATATAATAATAATGTTTTAATGTATTTTTAATGTACTGCAAAAATTTGAACAAAAAATATATATTTTCAACAAAAAACAACTATCGAGTGCATTAACACTTTTAATTTCTTGGAAGAAAAAAAAAATGGTAAATGAAACTTAACAAAAAAACAAAAAAATTAAAACAAAAACAATTTTTTTTTTTCAAGGAAACTAGCTTTTTGCAATTTTAATTTTTATAACACATTATCTGAAAATTCGTTATATCCTGTACAAAGTGTACAAAATGAAAATTAAATTCGGAATCAGTTAAGTTGTATCGGAAATTACATAAAAATTGTTTAGATAAGAATGACATTAGAAAATAAAAAATTCACTGACTGAAAGGAACATGATTATTATTATTTTTTTCTACTATATTCGTATCTAAAATCAAGGATATTATTGTCATCGTATGTATGTAAAAATAGTTTACATAAAAATTGCGTGCTAATAAAACTTTTTTTTTTTTTTTAGAATTTATAATGCATAACAAAACAAAATGATGTCCTTCATATAAAATTGTGTTGTAATTTAGTCATCACTTATCCGATGTTTTTATTCCTTTTGGTATTGTATTCTTTTGTATTATAAAGTACAAACAATATTGTTTTTTTTTTTTTTTATAAAAAGGAGTGACCGATATGATGTATGCGAAAAACGATGAGGAAGGACACCCACTGTGAGTTACATTGAAGCATTTCAAAGATTTTATTTAAAAGTATATAATATGTGTCATTTAACATGAGCTATTTGAATGTCCTTGTATGTTTTTTTCCACTTGTTGCAATACATTTTCAATGTTTGGATATGTTATTTTTTATCGTTTTTAATTTTTATATGAGTTTTAATTTATGGTAGTCGGTGTATGGACATTTTACATATTGTTAATAAATCTAGAAAAAAAAATTGTGATTTTTCAGTTTATAGAATAATTAAAAAACAAGAAAATAGAAAGGTAAACTTTTTATTCTTTTGAAGGTCAAACTTCTAAATAAAAAGGAGTCAATTCAAATATTATATATTTTCTGTATCAAACTTTGTTAGTAATATGCTTGATAATATTTCGCAAACGAACATGGAGACATACTACCTACTTAGGTATGTGTAAGGTTTAAATTCTTAAATTCAATATAGAACGTTTAATATAAAATCCACAAAGTTAATTAAAATTTAAAATTCATTATATTGTGTTAATTAAGAAGGTATATGAATTGTTTTGTTTTATTTTTCTTCCTTAGTGGAAGCAAACAAAAGAAATTCTAGTGGTATGTCCTTCCGAAGAGAATTTCTAGTGTGGTAATTGTTGTTCTAATCAGTATTACACTTTTTTTTTTTAAGTCAAGAAGGGAGTTAAAATTACATGAATTTTTAGTGTTTCATGAATTTATAATTTTCTAATTATCTCATTTTAGTTGAAAAGTTCTCTTGTTATTTTTCTAGGTGTAGGTAGGTGTACTTTTAATCTACTGGAATTTTCTTCCATTTTCATTCAAACTCTTAAAAATATCTGAGTCGAGGACATGTTCTTGAATTTTTTGTTGGACCATGTGGTTCAAGTTTAATTTTCTAATGAGAAAATATGGTTTATAATTTAAGATGCTATAATCAACAATACTAAATATTTTCGTTGGTATTTTTGGTGGTTAGTTTTACATTTTCAGATAAAAAAGCTTCTCAAGTTGAAACCCGTTATTTAATTGTGGCCCACATGGCGCTGAGATGAGAGTGGTTAAATAGTTTTTATGATAAGGGTTTAAAATTTAAATTTGTAATTTTGATCACAAAATTTCTAATTTTCTAATACATAAATCGTTTATTGTTCAAATAATTAAAATATCATTGTTTCAAATTGTTTACTTATTGAATTTTAACAAATACATATATGCAGTGTACATATTTACAGATATTATTTTATAAGTATTTTGCCTGATATCCATAAACTTAAAATAATTTAATATTATGAAAACATAAAGAATATAATTATCATGAAATATATAATAATTTTGTATACAAATACATACATATACATATTATGTACATACACAAATATTAGATATACATAAATACACATATGTTATCGAATTGAAATGACCTGTGGTCTTATATATATTGTTTAAATCCCACATTAATTATTTTCTTTGTGCACTATTGTTTTCGATGACATTTTAACAATGAGACCTGAGATATTAATATGTACATAAATGGTATAAATGTATGTATATATATACATATATTATATAAATGTTTATAATAATGTACATGATATTTGAAAATTATTATAATACAAATACATGACATATCAAACATTCGATTCGATATTCCTTGATTAACTAATTATATGTGGATGTTGATGATCAAAAGATACGAATCATTAAACATAAAATATACATACATATGTATAGTATTATATCATACATATGTTTGTATATAGAGACATTATATAAAATGTAATTGGATCAAAAAACAATATAGAGAAAAATTGTATGTATTTATTTCAAATTTAACAATATTAGATATTCAATAAATACTTATCATTTGGTTATATGACATAGATGATCGACAAGGACATTTTGTAGAATAAAACATACATATATCTTTATCTACATATACATTTCAAATTTGACAACAACAAAAAACACGTAAAATATCATACTTTTGTGTTTAATACCATTGAGTTTATTTTATAACTAACATACCAGTAATTTAAAATGAACTTATGTATTGTTTATATGTAACGATAGATAACATCCTGAATTTTAATATGACACATCATCAAAAGCATTCCTTAAAAAACAGCGAAGACATTTTTTTTTTTTTTAAAAAGGATACATTATAAATGAGTAAGACAAAACGTTTTACCTTGAATTTACCTTTGAGATATATATTTTTTTGGATATTTAGTCATAAAGAAACATTTGCAAAAAATTTTTTAATTTGTATAGCGACCTTTTTATTTAATTTTGTTATTTCTTTTTTGCTATTTATCTCGTGACATGAATAATTCTTTTGAATACCTTTGTAAAGGTAAACAAATAATAAAAAAAAGAAAGAAAATATATAAAAGAAAAAAATTAAGAAAATGTACAAAAATATAATGTAAAAAATACAACCAAATTTTACTTTATAAATTTTTATTTATAACTAAAAAAAGAAATTATGACTCACATTAAGAAAATGTTCAAAAATAAATTACATCTACATATTTGCAAAAGGACATAAGAATATTGTACAAAAATAATTCAAAAAGTGAATTACATAATTTTTGTTTAATAGGTATAATTAGTTAAGAAATTCGTTTCAAAAGAAGAATATAAAAGTAAAATTTAAAGCTTTTACATTTCCGTGTTAAAAGTTTTCTAAACATGGAAAAAAAATATATAAAAAGCCTATTAACAAGGAAAATACTCTGTGGTTAAAACAATGTTTCATTACCAAAAAATTATTTTAAATAATTCTTTGATTTAACAACAATTAAAATTGATCAGAGCGGAATTTTTAACATCTTAGGATTTTTTAACAGAGATTAAAGATAATCCAAAACTTTACCATGTGGGTGAAAATGTTTGTATATTAACTAACTTCTAACGTAAGTTCTGTATTTTTTTTTTTTTTTTGCAAACTACCAAACTTAAATTTGTTTAGAGGTTTTAACCCTTTTATGAATTTTAGTCTATTTCTTTGTAGATTTAACAATTGTTTTAATTTTTTTTTCTTTTTGAAAAGAAGCAAATCATATTTTATTTTTTACTCTAAATTTTCTAAAAAAAAATACTTTTTTTTTATTTACTTTGTATTTTCTTTTAGTTAACTTTTGTAAATTCTTTGAAGTTGATCTCTTATAACCCGCATATCAACCATTGTTTCCTGTACCAATTTTAGATAAAAAACTTTACCTTTTATCACCTATAAATTTATTGTTTTATTTACTTTGTTTTTTCTGTTTCGATTGCTTTGATCTATTTTTCTTTAACATTTACAATTTCTGCTTTTTTTTTTTCTTTTATACTATTTCGTCTTCTCTTTACAACTTTTGTTACTACATTTATTTATTTCTTTTTATTATTCTTTTTATTCTTTTACTCTTTTTTATTTTTGATATGCCAATATTGCAATTCGTGTTCTTAAAAAGAAATGACTAAAGAAACACGGAAGCAAAAAAACAAAATGAAAAAAAAAGGAAACTTTTCTTCGTTTTTAGCTCTTAAATTTTATCCATAAAAGAATTGAATGAAGGTAAATTGTATTCTGTGAACAATTTTCTTGTATACGTGACAGGAATATAAAAAAAAAAGGAAGAAATAAAAGAAATATTATATTTATATATGTACAGAATTGAATATGCATTTAATATACTAAATCACCATCATAAAAAAAGAAAAGAAAAGATAAAACATACATGTGAAAAAACAAAAAGAATTCAAATGGAAAATTTTTCTTACAATATTTATATGATGCTATGTACATACATGTATGTATTTATGTACACCATTTACAGGACATTTTAACTTCTATTTATTGTCCTTAATAATAATATTTTCTTGAATTTAAATTTCAATATAATCAAATTAAAAATTTACTTTATATTTTGTTAAAATTTAAATTTATAAATTACAATTTTGATTTGAAATTTCTTAATTTAAATAATTGTGAATTCGTTTATTTGTTTTTTTTTTTTTTTTTGAATGGAATATATTTTTGAAAAGTTTTCTTTTACTAAAGTAAAATTAAGGTTAGATTTTTTAATTTAAATAATATTCATGTTCATCTAATAGATAAAGTTTAATTACAATTTTCTTTGTATATGAATACAATATACATATATCTATATATAGCTATTTCTTAAATTATGGAATGAAAAAGAAAAAAAAACTTATTACCTATTTCCTTACATACATATTTCAATTATGTACCTTTATACTGAGCTATATATACATACATATATACACATATACCAGTACACACTTTATAATTATTCGTTGAGTATATATGTAGTCATCTTTATATCGTTTGTCGTCGTCTTTGCCGTCTATTTTACTCTTTTCATTTTTAATTAACAATAGCGTTAAATTAACTCTGACAGAATAATAGTTAAAGTTAGCGGTTATAGATACTTTTATATTATAGTATCTATGTAGGTATATGCAATGAAAGATATTAATGTGGAAGGTCTGCGTGTTTGTGGCATATCAAAATAATTTCATGCTGTGAAAATGTAAGTTTAAATATTATGGTGAATAAAGGAATCTTTTTTATTTAAATAATTTTTTAAGAAATTCATTGTATTTATTAGTATGATAGTTCCTTATTTTAAAGATTCTCGTTTTGTTGTTGTTTTTGTTCTTTTTTTAATAAGAATGCGAAAGAATAAAACTTATTTTTAGATAGCTGATGTGAAAAGTAATAAAAGTTTTAAATGTTTAGAGTTTTTGATGGTTTTTATTTTTTTTTCTTATATTCTTATAATCCTTATATATTTTTTTTTATACAGAAGTAATTATAGAGAGAATTTTAATTGATTTTATGTAATTTTCACGTATTTCTAGTAATTTTTATGCTTACAGTGCAATGCATTGAGACTCTGGTAACAAAGGTTAACCGAAAGTTAACTTAAAGTGGGCAAAATCTCTTTTTTTTTCCTGAGGATATCTGTACTGTGTGTGGAAACGTATTATATTTTTTTTATGAATATTATGTATCTTTGGACTTACCGTATTGTACTACTCAACCTCAGTAAAAGGGAGCTAAGAACCATCATAGGGCTCTTAACCGGACAGTGTCCTCTCAATTACCATCTTAGTAGGATAGGCTTACAGGAGGATGACAAGTGCAGATTCTGCAAGGAGGCCAAGAAAACCTCAAAACACATTCTGTGTGAGTGCGAGGCGTTGACCTCTAAAAGAATGTGCTACATGAACCAGTATTTTCTCAAGTCAAAGGAAATCTGGTATGCACCTTCAAATAGAATTTTAGGATTTATCAATAGCCAAAATCTATAGAAAGCACGGGCTGCACAAAAGACCAATATTGGTCGAAATGCAATGATAGCCCAATAACCTATCTATCTATGTATATATCTACTGTATTGTATAACAAATAATGTGAACAGAGGAAAATTCCATAGACTCATTTTTGTGCAAAAAATCTATTACAAAAATAAGAGACACAACGTACAAACATATAAATATGTTTTGTTTAAAAAAGTTGAGATTTCCTTCATTGAGCTTTTACAAAACTCCCATTCGTCATTTTGTCTGAATCATCCTTCGGTTGTTTGTTCTACTGAAGTTACTAAAATTATAGTTTTTCGTCCACTTATGTACATAATATTTTAAATTCAATTTCAAATGGTTCATTCTGTTGAAGATTTAATTCCTTGAAGGGAAATTTTGAATTATCCAGTATTTAAAAAAAAAATCTTTTTGAAGACTTGTTTTTTTTTTTATAGGGCTAAAAGATTTTATTTATTTTTCATTTACATACATCTTATGAATAAGTATTTATTGCATATTTTTTGAAAAAAAATATAAATGTATTTTATTGATATGAAATTACTTATAAATTTTTTTTTTATATTTAATTACGAGGATACTAAATTAATTTAATATTATCTTTTGTTACAATCATTCAAAAACTGTAATCATAATGCAAGAAAGTATATGTGATTAAAAGTTTTTGAACAAGTTAACAAAAATTAAAGGGGATAGTTTATAGTTTTTTTTTTTTTTTTTTACAATAAATCCATAATTTTTCTTCTAATTTAGAATAGTAATCAAAGTACAATAAAATAAGCTATATCATTTTATACGAAAAAGAATTATATTTAAAAAATGTGCAATTATTCATGATTTTCTTAATTAAATTTAATTTAAAATAAATACTACACTGTTACTTGGATACCAGTTTTAACAACTGCTTCTCTATATTTCGGATGATAAACAAATCGTCGACTTTCACCACCCGTAGCACTGGTACCAGATTTCATCGGAGGTCGAAATGTTCTTATGCCAGAATTTGAACGTACTGGTAAAAGTGTAACTAAAGCTGGAGGATGTGAAGTGCTTGTACTGCTGACAGATTTTGATGATGATGATAGCATTTCTTCATATTTTGTTGGATCAACAACTTCAACTTCAGCTTCACCAATAATTGTTTCTGGTGACATATTGATTATTCCATGTGAATCAACGACGGTTGTTGAAGATGTTAAATTATGAAATTCAAATGTCGTTACAGGTGTTGTTGATGTTTTAAAATGGTTGGGTCTTGTTGTCGTCGTCGTCGTTGTTGTTCTTGGTATTGCTGTTGTTGTCGTTGGTTTTGTTTTATTTCTTGTATCATTTCTGTGAGAGTGCTTTAATTTATTTTGGGCAAATGCAGCAAATGGTGGAATTTTCGTTGGTATATTTGGAGATATACCCAATTTTGAAACAAGGGTATCGAATATCAAAGAAATATTTTGTAACTCTTCGGTATTATTTCGTTTAATTGCAAGATCTCTAATTGTATGGTTTTCAGATTTTTCATCATTTTCAACGACCCACGCTTGTAAAGTTTCATTGAAAACTTTCTTCATTGGTGTAGTTGATGTGAAGCCGTTTGAGCTTCCGTTTACGTATTCCCATTTGCTATGACTTGGAAATAGCATAGAATCATCAATTGTTAAAGGCGTAGTTCGAGCTGAATCAACGCTATTCGGTTGTGTTGGTTTTGGCCTGGGTTTTCCAGTAGTCTTTCTGCGGGTTATCATTGGTTTTGCGGTAGTTGAAAATTTGTCTAAGGTTGTAGAACTTGTTGTTAAAAGTTTCGTAGTAGAAGACATGTTAGGGATTGGTGAAGTTTTGGGTAAACCTGGAAGTTGTCCATCAATTTTTGTATTATTCACTTTATTTCTATTTAAAATAACTTCCTTAATATTCAAGAAATTCGGTTTTTCATTTTCTTCCGGCTCTACTCGTGATTCCATTATTACCTCTTGAGTATCATTTCCTTCTTTTTGAACCTCTAAAAGATCTAAAAGAAAATCTGCAAGCTTATCAGTTACTTCTAAAGATAATTCCCCATCATTATAGTTTTCTTCTTTCTTATTGTATTGTGAAATATTTCCTGGTACCGACGATGAAGACACTTCTGATAGATTACTTGTTGATTCTGAAGTCACATTTTGAATAGTTCTGTCTGTAGTGGAAGAAGGCATTATGTTTTGAGATTTTTGCTCTGTTGGATTTTCTGTAACTTTCAATGCGGAACTAGTTGTAATTGCTACAGTGGTATTAATTATGGTCGGTGTAGTCTCTTCATGTTTTTTAACAATTACTCCTCCACCTATATGCTCGAATTTTTCTCCAAAGTCACTACTGATATTAATTGGCTGATATGTTTCTGTATGAATTGTTGGATTGAGTGGTTTGAATGGAGGAATCATGGCCTCATCTATTAAAGATACAGGAAGAGGATGTGGTTTTACGTCTGTACTTCCAAGTTTTTCAATTCCAGATGTTCCAGGCATAAAAACAGGATTTGTAAAACTATGATAAAAAATCATATCATTTGGATTTTTTGTGATTTGATCTGAAATTTTAAATTTATTCCTTGGAACTAATCCTGATTCAATAGCATCAAATGATGTAGGGGATATACCAAAAGTTGGCTTCAAGTTGTTGTTAATTGGATGCATACCATCTGGTCGAATTGGACGCCAAGGTTCTGTATCCATAACAGGTGGATTAGTAAAGAGGTTTGCGTCTAGTTTCGGTGGATTTTGAACAACAGATATTTTTCCAAAAGATTCTTCTAAAGGTAAAGCGGATGAGGCAGTTGAGGAGGAATGCATATTGAAATTATCATTTGCGAGAGTTATAATTGATGGTGATGATAATTCAGCAGTGCTACTACTAAGTGGTGTATTTTCAGTAGTAGTCGTTGTCGTTGTTGATGTTGATGTGGTTGTTGTTGAAGTTGTTGTACTTGTTAATGTTGTTGAAGTACTTTCTGTAGTTTTTTGTAGAGGAGGTGTGACTTTCTCTATAGTTGGTTTTTTAACTTTTAGTTTCGTTGGAAGCGGAGTGATTGATGTTGTAACTGACTTAGTTGGAGTAGTTCGTTTTCTTGTTATATCCGCATCAGTTTTCGTTATTTCAAATGATCCTTCAAAAGATCCTTGAATAACAGGAGCATTTTCTACATCAATGTCCGGTTCATCATCATTCGGTTTTGCTTTTGATTTTTGTGTCGTTGGAATTTTCGGAGCAGATTTTTCAACGGTTCCGGTTTTTTTATTTAAACGTTTTTCAAAATGTGTTTGACTTGTAGAAGGTGCCTGTAAATGTTACATGTTAAGAATAAAAAAGGCTATTTAAATAAAATGTACATAAATAATTATATTTTTACCATATCTCTTGCGAATGATGCCGACTTAACAAATTCTTCATCCATAATTCTTTTTATTATTATCGTTTCAGGATCAATTTTGAGTGATTTATAAAGTGATTTCATTGAAGTTGTCTCTAAAAATATTGACTCTTTTATGTGTTCTTCAACACTGTGAATATTTCTAAAAAAAGATAAAAAAGATTTGTGTAGGTAAGTGTTTTTATTATGTTCTAAGAAATATAAAAAAAAGTTAAAATAAATAAAGCAGTTACCTTGGTAAATTTCTCATATCTAAATATGTACGAAATAATACATTAAGCAAAGGACCATCACCAAAATTGAACACATCAATTTTAGCTGGCTGAAGTCCATTATCTGTTAATGATCTTTCTAAAAATCTTTTATAGAAATCAACTTTTTGTTTAAATGTTGATGTATGATTATATTTTAATCCTGTTGTAAATATGTCGCCTTTAGATACACGAAATGAACCTTGAAATACCATCACAGCTGTTGAAAATGATAAATGTATATATTAATCATTAGAGAAATTTTGTAAATGTTATTAAAGAAACATGTTTGTAAAATTAAAGAAAAATGAGAGAAAACAAAAATACTTACTATCTTCTCCATTTGTTTTAAATGTGCTAAAATAAAATGCAAGTCCAGCTATTGATAAAACTGCTAGAACAACTATAAAAGCGGCTGTAGTTAAAATTATAGAAAATGACTTAACACTTTGACGACTTTTTGATGAATATGTTGACGGTGATAGATTTCTTGTATCTCGCCACATACCCCATGTATTATAACCATAATGACTACTTAAACTAAAATCTGTTAAATATGATGGATGTTTTGTCATATGTGTATATGATGTAAGAGCTGATCTTCTACCAAGTGTATTTTGATAAGATGAATAATCATTTGTCTATCGAATAAAAAGAGTAAGAAAAAAAATCAAATTAAAATCTTTGAATTATTGTTCTATTTTTTTCTTCACACGCATACATGTAAAAATTAGGTCAAAAACAAACAATACTTTCAACATTACTCATCAAAAACTATTGTGATAAAAGTGTTTATTTATAAACAAATAAATCAATTCGAAAGCATAACTAAATAAAATTCCGTAGATATATGCATACAGACATATGTACGTACATTGGAATGATAATAAATTAACCGATGCCGAAAATTCATTAAGTATCTTTTTTTTTTCTTTCTTTCTTTCTTTTATACATTTGATATACCGTTAAAGTTAATAATCACGTATACGCCAGTAATTTTACATATAAATTATTCACCTGTTTATTACTTCCCAAATAGAAACAGAAAGAAAAAAGGCAGTGGTACTACCATACATCTGGAATAAAAATCAATGCATATCTGTCGAGACTATTATGGAGTTGTGGAGTGATTTTCATTTTTTTTTGTTTTGTTTTGTCTTTCATTTTCAGTTTCTTTACTTTTAATCAGTTAACCGATACCAAAACAATAGATCTGAGAATTTTTCTAAATACCGTTATGTGAGACCCATATGAATAAAACTTACATAAAAGTTAAATTAAATACTTTTTAACCTGTCTATTATTTTTAATTTTAGAATTTTCTAAGAAGCTTTTAATGTCAAAAAATTAAAATTGAAAAACACAAAGTGAACAAACAGAAAAGAAAAAAACATTAATTAATGTAATAAGGTTAAATTTTTTTTTTAATTAATCGCACTTTTAATTTCAACTTTTTTTCCCGTTTCCACTATTGGGTGTTTCCCAAAGCTTGCTCCGAAATTTTAATACGCGGAAATAATTGAATTATCTCAACAAACAGTCATATAAATTGAGGTCGGCTGTAAAAAATGTTGGATGAAAATCTTATAAGTCCAGAATTAGAATGTTAACTTATTAATAATTTAAAAGAGAACAATATTGCATTACCAAAGTCACAAAAAATATTAAAAAATGTCATGAAATTAACCTTCCCCTTATTTTGAAATTTGGCCTCCAATCTTCAAGCTTTTTAATCTTTTTGTTATTTGTAGAGTTGCTAATTTTGTATTTTTCAGAATAACTTATCTGTGAGAGAGATTATGTAAAACAAAAATAAATCAATATGGACTCTATGTTAGATCTTAGAAACAGAGAAAACTGCAGTAAATTTTTCCTCCTGATTTTTTTTTTTTTTTCATTTTCAATTTTTCACAAATTGATTTCATAATAAATTTAACTTTTTCAGGAGCTGCTGCGGTAAAAAATTCTCTGAACAACCTTAAATTTTTACAATATTTTTTCTCTTCATAAATAAAATTGATTTTTGTTGTTGTTTCTTTTTAGAATGAAACACCTTTCTTTATCTACCTGTAGGTAATATTATAAATTTATATTATGAGAATACAATTTGCAAGTCTTACTATGACTGTGTAATCAATTCCACGCTATATATCTTTTGAAAAACAAAAAAATAAATAAAATAATAAGTAATAATATAATAATAAAAATAAAACAAAGAGGAGATTGGTTTATTGTATTGAATGAGTATAAATTTTATGTACGGAATAACATTGTGTTATTCATGAGCAAGTAGTTCAGCGACCCTAAAATGTGAGACGTGAAATGTCTTTTTCTTTCTGTTGTTGTTGTTATTATTCATTCAAAAATAAATATGTATGTAAATGTTAAATTACTGGAAGCAAAATACCTTATTTATTCATTTATTTAATGTTTTTTTTTTTTTAAAGCTTTTGTTTCTTATTCTTAATTTTTAATAAGATGTAAAGTATTTAAATTTACAATATGTAATTGGATTCTCAAATAATTAAGAAGAAAAAAATATTTTTTTGTTTGTTAACAAAAAATGTAGATACTTCAATTCGCTGTGTTAAGCTATACGAGTAAAAATGAATGATGAGTGTAGAACTTGAATTGATAGTTATTTATTATTCTCAGTCAAAAAAATAGAACTTTTGTATCTCTCGCAGTTAGAAATCAATTCTTTTCATAAGCACAAAAAAAAAAAAAAAGAAATCTTAAATAAAAAAAAATTAATCATCAAGAATATTTTCTAAATGCACAAAATTTAAATAAATTCTATTCTCTTATAGCTAGGTAATTCCTTTAAGATACTGTTATTAATTTGTTACATACAAGAATCATGTCATTCCACATGAATTCATTCACCATAAGTATGTATGTAATGTATGTACATACATATAAATATGTTGTAATATTTGTAAAAATAAAATAATTCTTTATTTTGCAATAAAAAAAAAAAAAAATATTTAATTGAATTCATTTCGTTATTCTTTTATGTTTCTAATGCTGCTCATACAATATGATTAGCCGTTATTATATGTGAAATAATGTTTTGTATATAAATATGTATAAATAAATATAAAAAATACTATATAACTGTTATAAAACTATTCCTTAAAAATTCTTGTTCATTCAAAGAAAAAAAAAAAAAGAAAATAATTACAATCTAAAATGATGCTTTAGCTACTTGTTTAGATATGTGGTAAGAACATTTGGAAGAAAAAAATTTATTTTGCGTGACACCATACGAGATATAAAAAAAAACATGATATATTTTTTTTTCTATTCTCTTTTTGCATTACCTTATTAAATTTTAAGATTTCCGGTTTAGATGTTACTAAAGTGTGAAATTACTCAATTTTTGATGGATTCCATATAAAGAAAGTTTTAAAATTTTTTTTTTTTTTTTTAATATCTGAAGTTATAAATATGAATGATGAACATAATTGGTTTTTATAATACTTACTTAGTATATATATATACATATGTATATGTACATATAAGTAGTTTAATTACTGATCTAAAATAATAAAATGATTTTTGAATTAAAATTAAATCATATCGTAAATTAATTTTTTTTGAAGTACAATGATTTATGCTTTGACCGGAATGAATAAAAAGAATTTTTAATTATAAAATTTAGATGTAAGTACATATGTACATACATATATGCATGTTTATGTATCATATCTAATAAATTTTAATTTATGAAACTTTCTATATAAGATTTTTTTTTTTTTCGTGTTTAATGGATAATATTCATGATGCCATTGAGGATTAAATTTACAAAAAATTTCAATTATTATATGTACGTATAAGTAAGTAAGTAAAGGTGTAATTTATAAGGTTCGAGGAAGCAAAATATGATAATTTAATAATGTGCAATCTGAAACTTAAATTAAGATACTTTGGAAATAAAAGAAAAAAAGTCAAGAGAATATTTAATTTTTTTGTTCGTTTGTTTGTTGGTAATTTTGTTTAAAAATGTTCTATAGCTTACTGTTTCTGGTTTATAAAAGACTGTAATTTTTGATTAATTACTTCTTTTCGTTTTTTATAAATAATTAAGATAAATTGTACTTTTTTCATGAAGTCTTATAGTAAGGCTTTTTAAATTATCAGTTTGTGAGGAAGTTAACTTTATAAAATCGATTATCATATTTAAAATTAGTATTCTTTGTTAAAGAAAACTTTATTTCTAAATATTTTCTAAGAAGTTTGTTCTCATTATTTTATCTTGATCATTTTATACATGTAGAACTTCTTAAAACTATTATTTTCTATCTGAAGTATTTAAGTATTTAAGTATTCACTTCACAATGATATCATTTTATTACTTTAATTCATTGTACATATTTCTACAAGTTTTTATTTTTAATAACAATATTTTGTTTATCATTTCCTTCCCTTTTGTTACATTGTCATTTTTGAATGATTCTTAAGGACAAGTAAATACCTAACTTTGAAATAATAATTAATTCTCCAATTTTCTGGAAAAAATTATAAAGACATTATTGGAATATTTCATTTTATATAAAATTATAAAAAAAAAAAATAACGATAAAATGATTTTAAGAACGAATAAGTAAGTGATTTCATCAAAATGACTAGTTATATCCTTTTGAAGTGATTGTATATACTTTCATTTTAAGTATTTATACTTAAGACAATATAAAATATAGGAAAAAACAAGAAAAAAAAATTTCTCTTAAGGAAGTATGTAGTTGTTTTTTTATTATATGAAAAAAAGAATGAAAAAAACAAGAAAATGGGATTTGTAGTAGCTTTAAGATAAAATAGGAAAATAAATCCCTTTTTTATATAAGAGTTTCAAGATATAGATAACAGCTTTCTGTTGAATATGTACATGTATCCTTAAAAAAATAGAAATAAAAAATGATGAAAAAAATAAAGAAACATAGATAGAAAATAAAAATAATAATAACAGCAAAAAAAAAAAAAATTTTAATAGAAGGTAAAATATGTATATGTAAACGGGATTTCATTTATTTCTTGTTTACTTAAATTGTGTGGTTTAAGGGTCGTCGCCTTTTTTTTTTCTCTGTTGCATTTTTGTTGTTGTTTTTTGTTGTCATTATTTTGCCTTTGGGGATTGTCAAGTTTTTTTTCCCAGCTTTTACATTTTTATTTTCACACATTTTCTTTGAAATGACTACCCTTTTTTCCTCTTTTGCCTTAACTTTTATTAATTTTTTTTTTCTATTCTTTTTTTTTTTTTTTTTTTTTTTTTGAGGAAATTTTAATTATTATTTTTTATATAAGTGAGAGAGATTTTATGCTCATCCAGGTTTTCAATCTGATAAAAACAAAATATATATGTACATATGTATATCAAGTATATAACAGGGATAAAGAATAAGTCAGAAATTTTAAATAAATTTTCTCTTGAAGAAAAATGAAGCAAAAACAAAAAAACAACAAAAAAAAGGAAGAAAACATTATTCATCTTTTATCCTTTCTGTCAACGTAATTTTTTCATTATATACGTAGTACGTATAGAAAAATATACTTTGTAAGTGTGTACGAACATACATAGTTCAAAATCATTATATTATAGAAAAGGTAAAATAAATTGGGTTTTTTATTTTGTTTTCGTTTAATAAAAAAAAAACTAATATAAATAAAGATAAAGTATTTTTAAATTTATAAATAAATTGAAAATGGATACATACATGTAATTTTCTCAATATGTATTGATTTAGACTTCCTGGAAAACTCATTAATCGGTTATCATTCGAAAATATAATGATTTATAAAACTATAAAATATATAACAAGTTTTTCTCACACGTATTATTTATTATAATTATTTATTCATCGTACACATTCATAATGGTTCTTATTTAAAAATTTACGCATCGCTGATAAAATAAAAAAAAAGAAGTATGAAGAAAGATAAGATAAAATCTATATAAAATAATTTAAAGAAATTATGTTCTCATTCACAATACATCAATGTAGGTTATTGTATCTTTTCGATCAACTTCAATAATTATCTATACATAACTGTCATGGTAATAATTTTTTATATTTATTTATTCTTTTTTGCAAAAAAATAAAAACTTTTAATAAAAATCATTTTAGCATTGAATTAATTATTTAAAAAATCCGCATTACGTGCAAATTATAAAATCCGTTGAAAAAAAAAAAAACAATTAAGATAATTTAGTATGAAAATATAAAAAACTGTAACCCTAAAATTTTAATTTTATCTGAAAAAAAAAAAAGTTAGTTAAAATAACAAAAAAATGAAAAAGATAAAGTATATAATTTTGGCAAAAATATTCTGCATTGCTACAAATTCAGAATAGGTATATAGATTCGGAATTGCAGATCAAAATGAGCATATTGATTTTGAACTATTAAAACAAAACCAGAAAAAGAAAATAAATAATTAAAATGAAAAAAAAAATCGTCTCGTCTTCTTCTTTAACAATGACTAAAAAACAAAAAAATCATAAAATAAAATTTTTTCTACCGACAACAAAAAAAAACAAAAAAAAAAAAAAAATTTATTCGATATGCGAAAATAATATTCTACTTTTTTTTTCTGTTGTATGCAATTTTAACTCTAAAATATTTTAAGTACATGTGAATTGCTTAAAATTGTACTGTAAAAAAAAACATTCTTTTATATTATATTGTATGTACCTTGAAGATGTTCTTTTATTATTATTATTTTTTTTGCTTTTTTGTTTTGTGAAAATTAAATGTACACCAAAAGAATAACTTAAAAGTTGATTTTGAATTCTTTGTGCTTTTTTTTTCTTCACTCGTTTGTTGTATTAAACACAATCCTTTTTTTTTTTTGTGTGTTCTGTATAAGATGGCCCTCTTTTAAAAGTATGTAGTGTATCAGCATTGTATTAGGTAAAGAATAAGAAACAATCTCGGAAATCTTTGTTGGTTTGGTGCCAACAAATCTGAATTCGTAAAACAATTTTTTGAAAAAAGTTAAAAAAAAAAATTATATACATATTGAAGTTTAAGAGAAGAAAATAAAAAACCTAACATAAAAGTAAACCGAAATGGGTAAAAAAACAACAACTATAAAAAGAATGAAAACTGAGAAGAAAAAAAATGAAAAAAAAGAAAAAAGAAAATCATTAAGACGAGGTGAATATATAAGAGTTCATTAAACTTTCAAGTTGGTCACGGAAAGCAATAAGAAGAAAGTCATACCTCTTTTGATGATTGTGAGTGAGTATGAATAGCTAGTACTACAGCACAGTAAATTGAACATCGAGCAGAATAAAAATGTGATGTATGTATTATATTATATAGGGCTATATATAAACATACATATATAAAAACACTAACATATTCGTTCTATGAGGCTATAGAACATAATCCATTTATATATTAAATTGAAGATGACTGTGTGATTACTATTTTACTATGTGAGCTTGAGAGCTCTGGTGCAGCAGTGCAGTACCTACCTTTAAAAAAAAAGAGTTACTTTTACTCTGACTGACTGCACTAATATAATACAAGTTGATGCCAAGATGTGTTTGCTTTTTGGCATTCTGTAAAGGTATATAATATTCACCTGAATTGTGTGGTTTTTCTTAAAAAATAAAAAATAAATTCTAGATTTTGTTTTTTGTTTTTGTATCATCATTTTTTTTCTTCCGAGATTTAAAATATTGCCATAAAAATGCCAAAAGGTAAAAATCAGTCAGTAAGAAGTTTAAGTATCTATCGTTTTATTTCTATGTAGTATGTAATATTATATTTTTAGATGAATTTTTATGTGAGCATCACTTGAATGCCATCAACCATGAACCTATAATCATTGTCATTATTATCATCTTCACCATATTATCATCATCAGAATAAACTAAATTGTAATGTGTACGAAAAATAAAAAAATAAAAAAAAAACGTTGTACATATCTATTTAAGTTTATAGATGATAATGATAATGGGGATTGTGTAAAGGGGACTGAATGTTTGGGCAAGGCTAATCATTATTATGTGAAGACAGGTAACAAAAAGATGGATGATGATATTTGATGCTGACGTGGTACTTGTATTCATTTCTCAAATACACGTAGGTATCTCTTATATGTTGCTGATGGTCATTGTAAATTTTTACCATGGAATTTTTGCAGAAGTCGTATAAGAATAGCAAGAAGGCAAAAAATATTCCATCAAAAAATTCTACCTTTTTAATTTTCGTTTTTTTTTTTAAATTTCTTTTCACTTGATTGCTACTTTTTTTTTTCCTTTTTTTATTTTATGTGTTTTTTTTTAAATTTTTTTTATTTTTTTTTTATTTTGTAAATACATATTCCTTGGGATATAATAAGTAAATGATAAAGTGATGATGATTTTTCTTTTGCAAAAAATTGCAAGTGTACATAATCATAGGAAGAGAGCGGTAGCATAGCAACAAGTATATACATATAAAAAGATATAATATAAGTAAGTACATTGTATAGCATGAAGAAATTTTAAAAGAACTCTAACATATTTATGATACCTGATATCTTCAATATGCGATATGTGATATATAGTAGGTATTCATATAATTATATAATCGTTACATATAATCATGTTTAACACATAAGATATGGACATTAAATACATATCTGTCACGGTTATAAAACAGATTAATTTAATGGGTGGAGAGTATATACTCTCATATACGAGTATATGAAGTTGAATATAAAATACTATGAAGAAAAAAAAATCAATATCTATGGAATTTTTCTTATTAAATTCTTCAAAATGATGCAATCATACATTTGTAAATTCATCTATAGATACTGAAATTGAATGCCAATGTAAAAAAAGAACGTTACAATGATGTACATACATACATACATACATATGTATTATATTGCACATTTATTATGCTTTTCAGTAATTCGATTTCATATTAGGAAATATTTGATGACCATCAAAAGAATTCTCACGTATTTATGAATTTTCATTTTTTCTTCTTCTTATTTTAAATTTTTTAATATCTTAAAGTTAAGAATCTGTGATGTTAATAAATATAATTTTAGATTGTGAACATCATAAAAATATTGAGAAAGAAAAATAAGAAACAGGAAATAAGTGTTAAAAAAAAGTATGTGTTGTGAAAAATCTGAAAAAATTTCCTGTATGAATGTATGATTATTTTCATGATAGTAAAAAAGAGTTTGGCAATGTTATTCATGTTTTGTTGTTGTGTTAAGAAATTATACGTTTTTACGATAATATTTCATCAGAAACAATTAGTTAAAAAATTTAAAATTCTGTGAATTAGAATTTATTTTGTTTTGTTCGAAGAATAAAGCTGTTTTTTTATGTGTAGATCAGATAAAAAGATTCAGTGCATTGTTACACGACAGCTCTTATATATTTGCACCTTTTTTTTTGTTATTAAAATAAATTACACCTTAAGGCTACTTTTTTATTTCGTTCTTAATTTTTGTGATTGAATTTGTATAGAAAAAAAAGGAATTTTTTTGTTGTTAAGAATTTATGAATAAAATGTAATTAAATTAAATTATTTCTGGGAAAAAAGTAAAGATTTTATCTTAACAGATAATTGATTTTTATTGCTGAATTTTATAAAAATCAAAAGCACTTGTACAGTAGATACATGATTTAATTTTTTAGTAATCAATGACTGATTGAGATCAATAATAATTTTTAAAATATCCTTTCAACTTCTAAAAATTAGGAAAACAAATTCTATTACTTCTAATTAATCGAAGTGTTTAACAAATATTATCCCAAAGGATCAGACCATAATTATGCATTTACGATTCTTATGTAATTAACCACATGGAGTCCATGTTTATCACTGTTATAAAAACTTCTTTTTACGTGATTTAAAATTATAATTCAGTAAATAAATTCATAATTTTTTATCTTTATTAAATCAAATAAAATCCTAATGATGTAAAACAATCTAAATCATTTTTGTGCATCTTTAGATACTCGAATTAATCATTTATGCTCTAAAAAATTCATAATATTTTAATAAATAAAATTTAAGCATAGTAATCATAATCATTATCAAATATTATGTAAAAATTTGTCATTGGGTCATTCAACTCGAAAAAATAAAAATGTTTTTTTTTTTATGCAAATCAACATCAGATTATACAAATTCGTTTTCATATCAAAGTAATAGTTTTCATTTTGATTTTTTAATAAAAACCTAAAATGTTAATATTTGGAGAAAAAAAAAAAGATAGAAACTAAATTAATTTTTTCTCTTTTTCTGAAATATGTATTTTATATAACTGCATAAAATGATTTCATCTGAACCATAAAAAATGTAGAAAAATGTTTTATTTATGAAAAATATTTATCTTTTTTTTCGAAAATGAGATAATCATAGAAATGAGATAAATAAATTCAGTTTTTCATTTTGAAATTTTTAAGCATTTAGAGGAGAGAAAAAAAAATATTTATCATATGAAAAACTGCATTTAATTATTTCATTTTGGTTTATTTTTTTTCTTCTCATTTTTAAAAAGAGATTTTTTTCTAGAATTCCTTTCAAGTCATTACACAAAAATATGGATTTAAAAAAAAAAACATTTTTATTATACTTACCACAGCTCTACATGTTGATGACCTGTAGATATCACTTCCAACACCTGACAAACTTTGAAAATATTTTTTCGTTCCATATACAGTATCCATAATTCTAGATATTATATGTATATGTATAAAATAATATATGTTTATATGTATATGTATGTTGTTTTGGCTGGCACTTTAATTAGTTTCCTTAATGGTTTTACACATACATATGTGAAAGTATACTACACTAACTGTGTCCTGTTTGTATATAAGGGAATTCAGATAAAGAATATGGTGATATGATGGATGAAATAAAAATGTCCTGACACTTTTTACTAATTTTCCTGTTCTATTTTTTTATTTACTTTTTTTTTTTTTTTTTTAAAGCATAACTAGTTTTTATGAATATAATATTTTGTTAAAATTATTTTTATTTTTCTTCTCTATTTTTTTAAATGGAAAATTTTTTAATGATGAGTTATATCTTCGCGTTTTTGTTTTTTTGTTTTTTGTTTTTCAATCTCAACGTACGTGAACGAAGAAAAAATAATTTTATGTATTGAACTTTTTTATTTTGTTAAAAAAAATTAAAACTTCATGTGCACTCGTGTAAATTTATTTAGAAAAAAAATAAAAATAAAGGAAAATAACACATTTTTAGAATGTTTCACATATGATATGGAATATTTTTCAATTTATATCATGTATTTTTTTTTATTTATTTATTTTCATTATTTAAACCAATTCAATGTTTTGAATCACAAAATAAATACAAATTGACAAATTGATCAAACAATAAATTCTCGTTGTGATTGACATGAGGTGTTTCTGTAGTGATTGTTTTGAAATGAAGGATATTCAGTTAAAGTTTTACTGAAAAACATTTTATTTTCTCTCTTTCTAAAACAATACTGTTTTGTTTAACTATTTAAATTCAAATATTTCTTCTAAATTAAATAAAATTGAAATATTTTCGATAAGATCCTTTCAATTTTCACATTTAAAATTTATTATTTTATCGATTTATTTTCATTTTATTTGTTTCTTCTTATTTAATTTTTGTATTTAATTAATTAAATTTCTTTTTATTTTTTACATTTCATCAATTAATTATACAATTAGCTTAGTTTCGATTCCTCATTTGCTTTTATAATTTGTTACACGCACTGCACTTTGTAAGAGATGAACATGATATCTTCTTTAGTTTTGTTTTTGTGTTTTTTTTTTGTTTGGACTTTTATAATCGATTCATGCAACAAGTGTGTATAATGAAAGTTTTAAATTTATTTTATTTATTTTAATGAACTCATTCCTCAAATGAAATACACATACATATTATGTATATTATATTTTTGTTACATGTTTAAATGGGATATATGTATATTATTATGCACTATTTTATTTAAAACTAGACATTCCTGTTTTATAAAATGATTATAAAATTTTCTTTTAAATTCCTCTTTTGTCAATTTTAAAATCCAATTATACAGCATGAATTTAAGTAGTTTTTTATATTAAAAATGTTGCTAAAAGTATCTGAAATGAAAAAAAAATAAATATATACATACATACATGTGTAAGTAAATTAAAAAACTTAAAAATGAAATAAAATTTTTGTTGTTTCTTTTTTTTTAGTTAATGCAGAAAACAAGATTATGTACGAATTAAAAACAATTTTTCGTTTTTTTTTTCTTTCGTATATTTCTAATTTTATTTATTTTAATAAAAATAAGCATGTGGTTATTATAAGTAAGTGAAAAAAAAAAATTAAACTAGGTAATAATAAAATAAGGTGAGTTTGTTAAAAAAACAAAAAAAAATTTTGTACAAAGTCATGGTTTTTATGTTACGACTACAACGACGAAGACGATAAGAAAAATTACATTACATGTATCTAGTATATTTTTTGTTTGTTTAGAGCAACAACTGGAGGTAAATGTACTGACACCGGTGAAGCGTTATGAATTTAATAATATCGAATGTACGAGTACATGTATCGTTCATTTGTATCTATCAATGTATTTTTATGCAGAAATATATAGATACTATAAAAATAAGATTTACTTTCGGCATATGATATGTTTTAAAAAGTATTATTTTAACAAAAGAAAAAATTAAAAAAAAAATTATGAAATGTATAGAATAAATATTGGAATCGATGATGATGATGATGACGACGAGTTTAAAGTAATAAACTTATGCAGAAATTAAAAAAAAACAAAAAAATACATATAAGTACTAATATGTATAGTTTATAGATTGGTGATGATAAAAATGATGAGGTTAAAAAAGATATTATGAAGATGGTCCATTGTTCAAGGTCTGGCTAGTTTTTAATGTGGTCATGTTTTTAAGACTTGATTATCAAGTATCTATTTGAACTTTTTGCAGAGAATAATAGCAAAAAAGATACTACCTATATACTATACATATGTATATAATAGATAGATTAAAAAATTGTTGTTGAACATAAAATACATTACATGTATGTTGAATTTAAGTAAGTAGCAATCTGTTTATATGTATCTATGTACCTATATCTATCGCAAGAAGTTATATTTATTATAATAATGAGATCTTGCTGTATATCGTGTTAGAAGTTTTTTAGTACCTACATACATAAGATCTTTAAATGTAATACTTGTAAATGTAATCGAATTTAAAATGACCAGTATTTTATTTTTTTCAACTTCTTTAATATAAGCGAGAGCGTTTAAATTTTCACTTGTTATTTTTATTGTCTTTTTTTTTTTTTTTCAAATTTTTCAAAGTCTTTACAAGCAAGCTAAAAGTAATTTATTAAATAAAATAAAAGAAATACTATATAATAATAAATATAGTATATACGGTTACTAAACTGACGAAAGTCGTTTACAAGTAAGTTTAATATAAGCATATTTTTAGCTTATGTACTATATACATACATATATCGAAAGTTGTTGTTAGAACATGATAATGTGTTCGATTCTATATAATATTGATGATAGAAGTTGACCATGGTCAGATTTAATAATGAAATGATAGTGAATTGTGATAAAAAATAATGCAATATGATGACAAGATTATTTAGAAGAAAAAAAAATAAAAATAAATAAAAATAATAAGACATTGATAATAAAGGAGGCCGGTGTAAGTGAAAAATTATGACCTTCTTAATGATAAACTTGTTATTATTTTTATTAACAATAAGTTATTGTACTCATATACATTTTTCCTCTTATTTTTCAAGAGAAAGTTCGTTTTTTTTTTTGAATTAATACAAGTAAGTAATGAAAGTTTTATCAAAAAATCTTTTAAGAAAGTTAATTTAATTTTTATAGAAATATGTATTATTTTTGCTAGAAAATTTCAAGGAAAATATCTCAATTTTGTTTGTTTTTTCTAATTCAGGTCTGCACGTGATAATAAAGTAGTATCTTTTATATGATGTTTGATCTTTCACATCTGCAGTCGGTGGACTCATTTAAAATATTTGTATGTAACATTTTTTTTTAACTTTTATTTGAAATTAGAAAACCGAAACTGAAATACCAAAGTTTAATTACAATGGTCTTTTTTGTTTTTTTCAAGTTAAAAAAGAGACCGACATGAGGTACACACAGGTGTCTTAAAAATTTTTCAAAGTTTTTAATGTATGGCAAAACTTTAAAATATCTTTTCATTTTCAATAATAATCGATTTCTGAATTTACACAATTTTTAAAAAAATTTTTTTAATCTCATTAAATTGGAGTTGAATGTCTAATACAATCTCTTCGAAATTTACAAGAGAATTTAGAATTTTCAAGTGATTCAGGTATGCATGCATATTCCACAAGTCACATACATATTATGTAAATTCAATTGAAGCGAATGAAAATTGCATTGTGTGAAAAGGTAAAAAAATTAAATTACTCTTCCAATAGAATCCTTATATGTTAAGAATTTGAAGAATTTTCAATTAATTATATGATTTATCAATAGAAGTACCTACATCCATTATACATACATATATTGATGAAAGTGTAGAATAAATCTGTAGTTTTTGCATCTTTAATTGAAATTATCTAGAAGTCTAATTATTAGCATACATTTGTATCTATTTTTCTTGAATACAACTTCAAGATTTACATGATAGAAATTCCTTTGGTTTAAATGTTGTTGATGACGAATTCCACAATAAAATAAAATTTAATTCAGAAATTAAATGTGAAGAAGTGTTTGTGGTTTAGTAGTTTTGAATATAGGAATGAGTTTTCGAATTTTTGTTTTTGGGATAATGCCAAATAGAAAATAATTTTATATTTGTTTTTGCAAATTTTTGGAAAAAGAAATTGAGACAGTAAAATTTTTACGAATTTAAAGAAATAAATAAAAATTTCCAAAACACCATTAAGCAAATTTCGTATCCTAAAATAACAATAAAAATATAATCAAAATAATAATAATCAAAAAATTCATTTAACTTAATCTTCGAAATTATCAGAAATAAAAAATGTATTTTATTAAAAAAAAAAAAAATTTTTACCACCGAAGATCACATGATTCATATGAAAAAATGATGATAAATTTATACAAGATGTTGGTATGCAAATATTTCTTGTAGAAATTTCCATGAATGTATTTTGTATTTTTTCTTTTTCTGTATAAGTATATATTTTATGTTGTCTGAAAGCTAAAAAGACGCATGACATATATTTATTTATTTTTTATTTTTTTCAAAATGAACAGAGAGAAAATATTTTTGAGGTCAATCACAATACCACCAGTAAAATGATCGGTCATACCAGAAATATTTTTTTTTGTTTTTCGGATCAGTAGTTTTTTTCTTTGAATTATTTTCGTATATAATGTATAAATAAATTTAATCATTCAATATGTACCAAATATTTATGTATAAATATATCTATATATGTATATTTTATAATGAATGATCCATCGTTGGTTATAAATGTCAGTATAATATTCATAAAACTATGTACATACATAAAAATGAGCAAAACTAAAAGTGAATCAAATTCAATCGATCTTTTTATGAATATATGTATAAGAATAAGAAAAATATCGTTTTTAATCTTTGTCATGAATACGAGTTCAGTATAGTATGTATAGTTACATGGTAATGAAAAAGTAAAAAATAAAACATCTTTTGTTATTATGGGTACCCACTTATTTATTTAAGCATATATATGTATAGTGTGATCGGTTACGATCAGATCAATTTTGCAATTAACCTCTTTAGAAGATATCTAATATTTTTTTTCTGCTTTTTTAGATTCATTTTCTAGAACAAGTTCATGGTAATCATCAGATAAAAAATAAACCTTGATGTTTGTGGGCTGGAAGAATATTAACTTCTTATTTTTATTTTTTTCTCGATAATATTTCTGCGTGTTCACATGCAACTTTAAGAATATATTATTCACTTTTTCTTTAACATGCTATTTTTTATACAAAAAAAAAAAAAGTGTTTTGATTGCACCGATCAGTGTATGTATTACTTATTTAAAAAAAAAAAAAAAGAAGAAGAAATGAATGACTAAACCATATAATTTATATCATCATTCATCATCATCAACATCGTTATATACTATGCATGAATATCAAATTATTGTGGGATCTTTAAAATACCTATAAAAAAGGAATTTGTTTTGAGGTGGTCTCCTTACCTTATGACTTTTGTTAGATATGCATTTTTAAGTGAATCAACAGAAATAAAAAAAAAAAAATTATAATTTTATAATAAAAAGCGTTTACCTATTTTATTTCTACTTTTTTTTTTTCCGATTATTTTAAATGCAAAAGAGAGAAAAAAAAAAACAAATGCTATGCTAGTAAAGTAAAGGTGATGATTATGATGATGGTCCACGTCAGTTAATATTGAAAATAGGACATGAGGTCTTAAATCTATTAAAGAAATTATATGAAAAATGTATGAGATTTTATAAAGAGAAGGTGTGTAAACAAATATACATATATAATATATACATAGTTTAAAGATAAAGCCGGAATGTATGGTAAATATATTATATACATGCCATCATCATCAACGTGAAAACCAATTGGTCAGTGTGTTGTGAAAAAGTAGTGATTTACAACCTCTCACTTTAACATGAAAATGTAGTTTAATATATAATATGAATTTTTGTTGTTTTTGTTTTTGTTTTGTATTTTTTAACTAATGCAAATGCGTTTATGTACTTATATATATTTTTTTCTTGTATAATTATGATAATTTGAAATGTTTATTTTGATATGTAGAATGAGTATATAAAATTGTTTGTTGATTTAATACATTAATTCATCGTTAACCTCTTGTTACATGTAACTAACAATGTAAGAAATTTTATCTAAAAAAAAGAAAACAAAAAAAGAGGTTGATTGAAAAAAAAAATTTACAGTTGAATTAAAATTGAAATATTTCTGCAAAGAAAAAACAAACATAATCACAATAAAAATTGACCCTAATTTTTAAATTAAAAACAAATTTCTTGATGATCCAATTTCAATATCATAAATCTACTAAATCTTGAAATCAATTTGTTATCGATCAATAAATCGTGTAATAATGTCAATTACATCATGAATGAATGATAAAAAATTTTAAGATACTTAAGAAAAAATATTAGAAAATAAAATTTACAGATATATTTTTGTTATTTTTGATCGTGATCAATCTAAGTAAAATGAAAATTCAAAATCATGATCAACTGTGCGAAATAATCGCCATAACAACAGGTAGTCAATCATTATTGATTCATGATTATATTGACATAATAACTGACGCTCCCGATTGTTATTATTATTTTACATGAATTTGTAACTATATAATGTATACTTAGTTGTAGTTGGTGTAACAACTATGAATAACTTATGGGAAATCTTTTTGGGAAATAAAAGAACAATGAAAAATCTAAATCTTGTTTATTATACGTGTCTGTATTATTCATTAGATCTTGCAATTTATCTTCTAAGTATTATCTTTAATCTTATCTTCTAAAAGACGATAATTTAAAAATAAAACCCAAAAGGCAAAATCAAGAGATTTAAAATACTTATACACTGTAAAAAATTTCAAAGTATCTAATCTATAATACATAAATAAAAATTTGTTTTTTAATTTGTTTTTTTTTTTATAAAACACAAAATCTCAAGAAATTATGCAAACTCTGATGTATCTAAGATTATAATTAAATGAAAAAAGTATGAAATAAATTTCGGTAAAATACTGTAAGATAACCATAAATATGGGTTTTAAAAAACGTATAAAGTGTGACAACAATAAAAAAATGAAAAGAATTGTGGGTTTCCAGATTTCTATGAAAACATACAGTAGTTATATTTTTCTTCTTTTTAATTCTGTGGTAAAAAAATATACTGAAAGCAGTAAATTCATCAGTTATTTTCGAATTAAAAAAAAAAAAAAATAATAATAAGATTTTGTACCTATTTCTTTCACAATATATTATACCAGCCGTTACGTATTAATTTAAAATAGTTCAAAGTTTTTAAATTAAATCTATATCTTAATCGTTTTATACCATATACATTTCTTGAATTAGGTATTAGGCACAATAGATTGCTTTTTAACTGTGTAAAAAATAGCGTGCATATAATTTTATTAAATATTATGAAAATTTGATGCCGTTAAGTCTTACAAAAAAATTTTTTTTTAAAAATTACTATCTAGAAATTGTTTTTAAGTGTGTAAGTTTTTTTTTTGTTGCTGTCGTTTTTTGTGAATTATCCGACATTCTAAAGGTGATGGATGATTGTACATAACCGACGAAAGAAAAAAAAATCTATTTGTTTTGTGTTATTTACTTTTTAATCTTTAATAAATAAAAATGAAATAATATAGGTACAAGATTGCGTTCAAGAATATTATTGAATTAAAAAAAGAAAAAGAAAAAGAAATAAAAAAAAAACGCTAATTCAACCCATAAAAGGCAAGAAATGCATGTCGAACGGCGGTTTTTGTATACAAACATGCGTGTGTGTATATGTTGTTTTTCAATTATAATGTCTGATAAATTTCACATGAGTTTAATAATTTCTTAAAAAAAACATTAACATCGTTTTATTATTTAACAATAATTTCAAGTGTAATTTTTTACATTATTTTTATTCCGAAATTTTCGAATTCAAATAGGTAAGTGTATTTATTTCGTTAAATAGTTTTGAATAAAATTAAAATAATGGTATAAATTTTTAATTATTAAAATTTTACTGCAATGCATCTTTAAAATTATTACTTAATAAAATTCTTTTAGAATTTTTTTATTTTATTTTAATTCGTAATTCTGTTCATTTACTACCATTTTTTCGTTATACATATTTTTCTTCTGTACCATAAAAGACGAGAGAAAAAAAAAACAAAAATAAAGTCTGAAAAACATTCTATAACAGTATTCACCTGTCTTTTTATAAAATTAAATAATATTTATTTTTCTCTTATTTTATCAAATCTATATGCAATTTCTCTCAAAAAAAAAACTTTATATTTACTTTTATTTACTTTTTTACAATAAATATGTACATTATTTTTGTATATCTATATAAAATATAATATAGTTACATATAATCATGTAAATGAAAAACTAGATTTATGATTTAAAAAAAAAAAAAAAAATGTATCTCTACAATCAAGAATATGAAATATAAATTGTTGATTTTATATTACCTTCAAACTAAAAGTATTTTATAAGTTTTTTTTTTTTTTAACGAGATTGCTGCAGGAATCTATAAGAAAAGAACAACTTTTTAACAAGAACTTCTTTTCATGTATACATCATATGTGTAGATGTGTACATATCCTCAAAAAATAAAATTTCAACAACAATTTAATATGTTATCAAGTATAATGAAATGGAAGTTACTTGATCAGTTCCTTATTCTTTTTTTTTCTTTTCTCGTGTTCATTTTTTTTTATCAACTTTCTTATTCTTATTTTGCAGAATGTATTTAACACGTTTAAAATTTATTTCTATATATTTTTGTATTTTTTTTTTTTTTGTTTGTTACTTTTATTGCAATTATTCATGTAAACTTTTCTAGTTCACTTTATAAATGTGTTTTTTATTTATTTTATTCTATTTTTTTTCAAATAAAAAATAATAAATCATAAAAGAATTGTAAAAACACCTTTCGCAAGAATATATAGGTGTACGAAAAACGAAAATCAAAAAAAAAAAAAAAAAGAGAGAACATAAAAAAAAAATAGGAAAAAAGAAAGTACAGAAGGAATAACAAAAAACCAATTTATAAATTTAATAACAAGACTCAAGTTTTATGATATTATATATTATAATATATATGTTATTTAAGTAATATCTTTAAAATAACATTTATTTCTTGTTTATTTGTTATTATTCTGTTTATTTTTCATTCACGAAAAAAATAAAAAATAAAAAAGAAAATAAAATGTCAGAAAAAGATGAAAATTTTCTAATGATATACTTCCTTTTTTCTACTTATATACAATCTCTACTATAGAAGTATTTTTAAGGATGTAAAATGAACTTATTTTATGAATTTCGTTTTTTTTTTTTTTTTTTTTTTTTAACATTATTATACGTACCTATAAATATATTGTAGGAGTATTAATTTATATTCCAATGTGGCAGTTATAATAATAAAAATATTATCAACAACAACAGCGCAAACAACAACAAATTAGAAGAACACAGTGAAAAAAAGGTGTCTTTTGGCTTTTTTTTTTTTTCAACTACTTTAAATTTAAATTGCACAAATTTATAAATATGTAGATGTGTATGTACCTATGTGACTTTATGTTAAAGATTTATGGCATTCTTTAAGATATAAAAGAAGAAGAAAGTCAGTAAAATAGAATTCATAAATATTTATACACCGAAAAAAGAAGTAAAAAAAAAACTATATATAAATAGGATAACTTCAAAGATAATATTTTTTTTTCCGATTTTTGTTTAATTTTTATTTTTTATTTCTTTCACAAATTTCACAATTTTTACTTTTTTTTCTTTTTCTTTAAAAAATATTTTTCTTCAAGATTTACAAGAAAATTATAACTTCTTTTTAAGTTTATAGAAGAAAACGAAGAGGAAAAGAAAAGAATATTATTTATATTTGTTATAAAAGTCCAATTCTGTATATATTTTTATGAAACACGGAAGAAATTTTTGTATTTGTTATTGATTTAATAAAATGTATCTATTTGTAGTATATATGTATATTAAATATATTTAAATGTTTAAATACACGTAATTTATAATTTTATATGTTTAAAAATTTTTATACACAATAAAACATCCTCAATGTGCTAAAGTTAAAAGCAAACTATTCTTTTTTTAAAAGAAAGATTGTAACTAAAATGATGAAAGAAGTGCAGGTTGGTAAAATGGTCGACAAAAGATAAAGAAGACAAAAGCAATAACTAATGGTTTTTTTCTCTTCTTCTTCAATGGAAAAATAAATATAATGAATTAAACCGAACGATGATGATGGCAAGATCGTTTACCATGGCCATAACATAGGTTGTTTTTTCAAATTTCATAAAATATATGTAGTGTAAACGTAACATACCATGTTACCTGGCTGGATGATAGCAGTAAATAAATATAAGCTGGAATTGTTGGAAGGGAAATGATATCAAGACACCTATGGTTCGACTTTGTAAGTGAGTACATATTGTTTGGTTTGAAGATACATCTAAACGACTTTTTTCTTTTCTAGAAGTTCTTATTTAAAGAATCAGAGTTTAAAAATAAAATTTAATATAAAAAGTAAATAAAAATTTCACACATTTAAAAGAAGATAAACAATTTAAAATGCCATAGGAGAACAAAAATCTTCAGGAATTCAAAAAAGTTAAAAGTTACATTTAAGAAATGGAATTTGAAGTGGAATTTCGTTCACTTAGAGAAAATAGTCTGACGAAAGATCGTTTTAAACAAGGCTTAGCCTGATTTTATGCAAACATAAATAATTTTTAAATTTTACAAAATGGTTAGAATAATGACAAAATTAAAAAATTAAACATAATCAAAATGCTAAAGATTTTTTCCTCAGTTTAAATTCATCTTAAATTTAAAAAAAAAAACGAAAAAAGAAAGCAAAAATGAACATCATAATATTCTTGAATAGTTAATTTCAAAGGAATAATAATATTTTGATTTTGATTTTGATTTAGAACATAGATAGTTTATTTATAATGTATCATTGCATAAGATACAGTATATAATTACAATGATTTTAGAAATTTTCAATTGAATACCATTAGATTTAGCTTAATTGCATTTACATGATGATATTGAAACATATTAAAATAGTGATTTCTGAACTGATATTAATGAAATTGTTTTAAAACATACCTACATAATTATAACATGTGCTCATAGATACATATATGAGTTCATATATTATTCAAATACTGTGATAGTACCTACATCATAATTGCAAAAATCAATTCATTAGTCATAAACAGCAGGAAATTAATTGAACACACGTTTTCCATCTAATTGGTAAATTGATTAAAATGTACTGTGTTTAGCAGCAGTATAGTTGAATAATCATATGAGATTTAAATGTAAGGTAAATGTTCATATTTCAGAACTATTCAAATTAAGTAATATAATCAAATAATATTTTATATATGTACATGATGTAGATACTACAAAATGGCAGGTGTTCTAATAAAATCCAATACATCTTTCTCAGAAATACTAGATTTTCCAAAACAATACATAAATTATACCTGGATTTCTGATTGTTGCTTTTACCTTATTCAAATCAAAATGATGTACATATTATAAAATTTATTAAGTTCATTTTTGTGAAAATTTTCATAGTTCACTATAGCACATTTTACTTATAGAATAATATTTACAATGCATTGTGAATTTTTGATTTTAAATATTTTAAAATTTAAAGAATTCATGTTTGAAGATACAAAGATATGTAGATATACATACATAATATATAATATGTATATTGCTGTGTAACTCTTAATAATAATTGAAATAATTGAACCATCAAATTGTGTTTAAAATTTACTTTCCTGTCATAAATTTAGGTTAAACGTTAAACGGAAATGCAAAAAGTTGAATTTTGCTGAATTTGTATATTTATTTCATAGTTTTACTATCGATTCCATATATCATAGCTACATATGTATGTATGTATATGTATAAAAAAATCATATATGATATCATAATATATGTATGTATGTATAATACGTAGAAATTCACATATCTTAATATTACATAATAAGTAAATTACCCATTTGTATCATAATTTATAAAACAAATATTCATATCATGTCATGCTAGTAAAATGACATTTAACAGTTTCTCAATCATGTGTACAAATACGTTTACATTATTATATATTCAATACTAGTACTAATAATAATATTTACAATAATTATTATAATATCGAAAAGTACAAATTTGCTGTCACAGATAAAAGATAGATAAACTTATAATATATATAAATAAAATATTGTATACTTTGAACAGAGAAAATTTATTAGAAACACAAAATGCAATATCGATTGAAAACTCATTAAAATGAGATATTATTCAAATTCATCTGTTCATAGGAAATTCGGTTAAATTTCCGAAAGTCTGTTCAAGTACAAAAGTATTTTTAAGAATATAATATTTGAATATAAACCAAATTTCGTGTTGATATTTTTTTTTTGAAGTAGGTATCTACAAAAGGACGCTTTCTTATAATAAATTAATGTTTTTAACCAATTATTTAATTTCTAAAACATTCATCATAGAAAAAAATGGACTGTAATTTAAATTTTAAATTTAAGAATCCATTTTGTGAAACAGGATAAAATAAGAAAATTTCTAAAGAGGAAAAGTGCAGATTGATTCAAATTTTTTGCCATACTTGCATCTATTGAAAAAAAGTATAATTTTTTATTTTTTTATTTTTTAAAAGTGCAAAAATCTTTTGTTTTTCCAAACATCAAAATTTATTTGAATTTATTACGTTACCATAATTAATTGCCAACCATTTTTTTTTGCTGTGCTTTTTTTATTAAAATTTTTTTTTTTAAAAATATAAACAAATTTTTTTATAAAACTGAGTTTTGTAGAAAAACCCGAATAGAAAAAAAAAATTAATTCCATAAAAAAATCTGCATGCATTCAATAAACCAATTTATTGATGATATATTGATTAAAATTATAACACGCATATTCATATGTTAGGCTGCATGTTCAATGAAATCATATTTTGCAACAGGACATGCAAAATTGTTTCGAAAATATTTCCCTTGTGTTAAAAATAAAAGCATAGCGTAATTTTCAATGAAACAGTTTAAATGTTTTTAGGGATTTATAAAGATTTTTTCAAAATTTTTTCCTCCTTATTTTCTTAAGTTTTTCCTAATAATTCTCTTAATATGTCTGAGGTGAAAATTCGGCTTTAATTTAAAAAAAAAATAAAATGAAGGAAAAAAACACTTTACATATGATGCAAATCAAACTTTCATTAAACGTTTTTGTAATATATATAGGAGCCTGCTGTGTGTGTACATATACATAGGAAAAGGTACTTTACGAAAAAGATAATAAAAATATGATGCCATTAAAAAACATTAGTTGATGGTTATAGCCCATAGAATAAATGAATTCATATAAAAATTATTTATTTATTTAGTTTTTTATATTCTTTAATAAATAAAAATAAAAACATCGACAACAACAACAAAAATTGTCAATATGTCGAAAAAACTAAACGATAAAATTGATGATGAAACAAAATCTGTCTCCGAAAATGTATTTATATTGTGTAACGAGAAAAATAAACGTTATCGACTATTTTTTGCATATCAAATAAATTGCTACTATAAAATTTAAATTTATGACGAAGGAAAAAAAAAAAGAAAAGTTTGCATATAGGTGGAATAATAAAATGTTTAAAGTCCTGATTTTTTTTTGTCTTCTTTTGATTGAAATTTGATAGAGAGTTCCTATATCGCATCTGATTGGAATGGGAAAATACTAAATAAATAAAAAAAATTATGATGAATTAATTATTTTAAAGTGTAATTTGACTTGGTGGATCGCTTTTTTTGCAATTTCTAGATACCTGAAGACTCATTGTAAATGCCCTTCGATATATTTGTGAAAATAACACGGCCTATCCGGAAAACCATCCATTTTAGATTAAATCTACATATTTAGCTCTTTTAATACAATCTCAGGTCGTCCAGACTACTCAAAGAACAAGCGTTTATTCTTTCAAAGTTAGATAAAAAAAAATAATTTCTAAAAAGGATTAAATATTTACATTTTAAACAGATACAATTGTAAAAATTTTTTTTTGAAAGAAAATGATGACTCAGGAGACTAAAAGAAGTAATCGGAAAAAATCTAGTAAATTAATGGATGCTGTATATTAAAAAGAAAAAATTAAAAACTCTCTGAATGTAAAATTTGATCACATTTACTCACTATTCAATATATTTTCTAGTGATATTCTGACTGTATATTGGAATTGGTATCAGAAATACAAAAACAATCGTGAAGAAATACATGGACAGGGACATTTCACAGAAATAAGTAGATACTTTTCTAAAATAATTATTCATTATTTAAAACTTTAGAATTGTTATTTGAGTAATCCAAACTGACATTATTTCGTTATTCATTTCTCACTCATTCATGTATCATATTAATTTCATTTTAAAATACAATACTTTTAAAATATTACAATTCCATGAATTTAACAAAGGTTTACCTAGGTATAGGTATAATAAGTAGAAAGGAGTACAAATTGATAAATTATTTTCTACAAAATTTCAAAATTATATAAGTAATTTGTATATTTTATGAGAAATCAACTAAAAGTCCTTTTTTGTTTAAAATTTTATGCTGAAATAATTTCATTCAAAATAATATATATTCTAAAACATGATCTTATATTCTTGTACATACTTTGTAAAATTTTCTAGATTTTCTCTTGTTTAAAATGTATATTTTTTTCTTGTTTTGTTGTTTTGAATTTTAGAATAACACAACTGTCGAGGATTATATAAAGGATCATTAATAATTTTATAATGTTCACATTCAATATTAAGCAATGAAAAAGCTGTTTTAGAATTTTTGTTTGCACTTATCGTTTTTTTTGTTGTTTTGCTGTTGTTGTTGTGTGTTTTACAAAATATACAAGTAATTATACAAGAATTCTAATTTTAGAATGAGTTTTTGTGTAAAAGTATCTTTTGTATGATATCTGAATTGAATCTTTATAAAACTGGATGTTGCTGTGCAAATAATAGATTATTTTTTGTTTCGTTTTTCTTTTTCTTTATTGAATTTAACGGTGAAATATTAGGCGTTTGTGTGTTTTCATAACACCGGAGGAAAAAAAAAGAGAAAAAAATAGCTGTGTGAGTGAAATATTAAAAAAAAATTTGCTTTTTTCTTTTTTAATTTTCTGCAAGATAATGATTTTAAAATACGTACCTGGAAAAATAATAAACGTACTTCAGTTGATGAATATTAAAGGATATGATATGAAAATTTTAGTTGTTTTTCATTGTTTGTTAAAAAAATAAATAAAATGAAAGGAAGTGTATTAAATGAATTTGAAGGATTTTTTATTTAGACTTCTGTTGTTGTTGCATTTTCTTAGTTTTCCTGTAAAATGTAAATACATATAACGAGTTCTTTTTATTCTTGATGTAAGACATAGTACCTTATTGTAAAGTTATTTTTAAGTCAGTTTTATCACAATGATTTGCTAAAAAAAATTTCACTTTATTGAAAAATAAAGATTAATTTTTGAAAGTGAGATTGTGAATGTTATTTGAAATAATAATAAGCTTTCTTTTAATAGAAAGTATATTAAAGCTTTTTTAAAAACTCCATTATTATTAATCTAACAAAAAAAATTATTGTTAAGTTTTTCAAAAATCAAAAGATGTAGGATGAAGAGGATACAATACCATTTTAAGAGATAACCATGATATTAGACTAAAACACACCTGTTTCCCCATTTACACATGTGTGGTTCTCGATACTATAAATAACACATAATATATTCGAAAATCATGAGTTAATCCTTTGAGTTATAATTTTTTTTTAATCGACTTTAAAAAAAACTTTTCATCAAAAATTCGTTTTTTTTACATAATAATAAAGAAAATAAGAAAAAAGAGGAGAAGAAGAAAATCTTGATTATTTTTAATAAAAAAAAAAATATTTCAAAAAGTAAACATTTTATGATAACAATTCATTTATTTAAAAATGAATACAAAAATAACACATGAGAAACAAGTGGAAGACGAATAGGTTGTTAAATAGCAATAAAACACACAATTCCAGGATGCTATGATTATTTTTATTTAAAAAAAAATTCACAATGTATCTAAATATATTATATACATATGTATATAAAATCCTTATGCTGATTTTTTTTTTATTTTTTATCCTAGAGCAAACGTTAAAAATTATGAAAAAAAAATTATATACATAAACATAATATATCTACGTTTATAGAATTTTTCTGGCGTTTGTATTATAAAAAAAGGATAAATTTAGATAGCAAAAAGTAATGTTAATGTATGTGGGAAAAAACAAGAAATATTTTCACACATACATATGTATGTACAAACGATGTCGCTGGAAGGTTGCTTGTGATACATTATTCTCACCCTTTTTTTAATTCCTGATTTTGAAAATACATATAAAGTTTAAAAGTTACTGTACATATGGTTGAGCTTATGATAATCAAATTTAATATGCCTAAGTAAATTTGCAAAAAAAGGATATTTAAAAAAAATGTTTTTTTTTTTTCGAAATTTAATTTTATTTCATCTTCATCTCTTCCCAGTAAGCACAGAATACATCATTGATAAATCCGAAAATATTTTCGTTATCATCGGACATAAAATAGTACAATATCAAACCGAATGAAATGGGAATGATTTCATATACTCATCATGCCTTCATAACACATTCCACACACATCTAAAAGGATATAGGAACATACATATATTCTAATTATCTCAGATCTATGACATATCAAAAGAGTATCTTTATAGATATTAAATTGTTCGGAAGGCCGATCATGCAACGAACTGATATATCAGTAAATAGATAGATGAGAATATATGTCTTTGGATGTTGACTGGGTTTACACTTTTTTTTCTTCTCCCAGTTGTGTATGTAAAACAAAACTTCGAAAGTACATAGGTAGGTATTGTCTGAAAAATAATTAAAAAAGAAGAAATATTGAAATTTTAAAACAGTTTTTTGTGTTTTTGTCAAAAAACAATATTGGAAAAAAAGCATAATTAATAAAAGTAAAAGGAGCTGCAAATTTTAATTCCTACAAAGTTACAATGTTTTTATTTCTTTGCATTTTCACAACAACAAAATTAATTGAAAAAATGATATTTGTAACAATATTTTTAATAATATATGATATTTGCATAAATGATCCACTAAAAACCCAAAATTTAAAATTTTTTCTCTTGGATTTTGAAATTGTATAAATTTTTTGACAACTCACATTTAAATTTTTCATTCATTGTGGTTTTTTTTTGTTTTGTTTTTGTAATCATGTACTTTTTTATTAATTTACATACATTTTTGTTGTATGTTTTTTCCCTTTAAATCTCTCCCCAATTTGAATTACCTATGCAAATGATTCCCTAGAGTTTCTCATAATGTACATTTTTATTTTGAAAATTACTATCTCATTAACAAAAAAATGTCTCTAGCAAAAAGCTTCATTACATAACAAAATTAGAAAAAAAAAAACAACACAAAAAGTACAAAGATAAAAACAAAAACAAACAAGATTTAATGATATGCCTAAAAAAAAAAAGTATGAATATGAATGAATAAAGTCATTCTGAAAATTACACTGTGTGTATATCATCATATAAGTAGTAAGGGAATAGTATTCAAAAACAAAAATTATGTTGCTAATATATTTTTTTATGTGTATGAGTTTGTTTTACGTTAATGAGTAGAAAAACATTAAATTTTGTAAAAACAAATGGAAAATATTTTTAATGAAAAATGTTTACATTTAAGATTTTATATTAAAGATTTTAAAGCTTCACAGTAGTGTTGAAAAATATTTTAATAATTTTTATTCAAATAGATTAAACATTGGATGTTTTAGGCATTTTTTTAACACGAAAAATTTAAATCGATGTAACAGATCTTTTTTATTATTTCCTATTTAATGTATAGGATAATGTTACTATAGTGAAATAGGGTACCAAAAAATAATTCAATAATAGTAGGTATCTAGTGACGGGTCATTTTAAAAAAATCAAGTGAAATTCTCCAAACTTTTTAAAGGTTTTTGAATAACAGAAATATCGACAAAATGAACTCTAGGGTCAATTGTTGATCTGACGTACTATCACAGCTTGGTCGTCATCTAATGGCTACTAAATGACACGTTAAAGCGCTAACCTGGCGCGTCTTTACTTCTTTTTTATTCTTAATTCAAAACTATTCAATATTACAATTTAATGACTCATGAATTAAACATAAAAAGAAAATCTAAATTAAAGGTATTTAGTAAAAGTGACTTTCAAAACTGTGAAAAATTCATGTCAAAAAATGGGATTGGAGTTGGAAAGTTTTTTTTTTTCAAATTCATTCTACTTTAATGTACTCGAAATTTATATACATAAATGCAGAGAAAAATCTCTTTTAAGAATAAGTCCTTTTGTATTTAAGAAGAACAAGAATTTGTTCAAGTGTAATAATTCAAGTCAACTAGATGAATGATTTCTTTCTAAAATGTATTAAAGACTGGTGCAACTACATTATAAAAAATCGACAGTCATTGTGTTCGAGGAGACAGCATATATATGTACTCGTATGTATGTATGTATCATTACATAAGTATTACGTATGTGAGACAATGATTGAAGAATAACTAAATTAATATCACATGATATATCAAATAATGTAATCCTAAAATTTTAAATTAAAAATTTTTCTATCCTTGCAGCATTCCTGAATGCTTTTGTTTTTACAAATATGGAATTGTTTTTATGTTTTATTTTAAAGCGTATATACTTTTGCATTTTTATAATAAAAATATTTCCAGGAAAATATTATGAAAAATCTTAATTAAAAATTCCTCTTTTGAATGAATTTCACTTTGCATAAATTTATGATATTTGCGAAATCAAAACCACAAAAACCAAAAAAAAAATAATTTTTTTTTGCAAATATTTTTCAACATTTTAAGGAAATTCAAGTGCATTTTGAACAACAAAAATATTTTTAATGAAAATCGTGAATAAATTGATATAGGAAATTTATTTTATTTGTACAACAAAAAATTTGTACTTTTATAAAAATGTAGTTATCCTTTGAGATTATTTTTTTTTCTAAATAATATTAAAATAAAATTTATGTTTCTGTTAGATACAGGAAATTTTTTTTTTCCTTTTCCGGTTAATATATCATTTTTGTAATTTTCAACTAACATTTTTATGTGCTAACTTTATGTTAGTCAAGTTAGTCATTTTTATTTTTCGATTCACAGAATATGAAAATTTTATGAAAAATATGTAAAATTTTCATATTTCTTGATATAGAAACAACAAGAAAAAAAAGTTTATTTTTTTTTTTCAATAAAATCTAGGGTTACATAATTCTTTTTTTTTTTTTTCGATGGAAAATGTAATAAAATCTAGTAGTTAAAAAAACGGAAATCAACTATAATTGATTTTAAATGTAAAAGTATGTATTTCATTAATTTATTCTTGTTTCGATTAATTTTTTAAAATCATTTTTACAACAATAACGAATGGTGTAAGAATATGACAAAAAAAGTAGTCTGGAAAAACTTTAGCTAACTTGACTAGGTGTAGAAGCCCCCATCGAACTGTTTCGTCATAGGAAAAAGAAGAAGATGATAAAATTTATTCTTTTTTTTTAAAATTTCATTTGAAAAATAAATATTAAAAATATAAAAATGAAATATTTATGAAAATTTTGTGGTAAGTTTAATATTTCTTTTCATTAACGTTTTAAATTGGTATTTAACACAACCACTGCATATAATTACCCGTACATATGTACATACTTGTATATTGCATTGCATTGAGGAATAATTAATTAAATAAAAAAGAAGGGATGAGATTAGGAGAAAATAATTAATTTATAATACATAGTACATACATATTATTCATTTCAAAAATTTCATTTTAATTGAAAAAAAATCCAAAATTTAATTAAATTAAATTAAAAAGTCACATCAAATGTCAAAAAAAAAAAGTACTATTAACATAAAACAAACAGGATTTTATAAAAAAAAAAAATGCATATGTATATGTATGTATGTACCTATATGAATTATATTTTATATAATTTTCTATTGATAATTAATTAAAAAAAAATAAAAATAACTCAAAATTATACATATTTTTTTAAAAATAATAATTCACCTGGAATTTTCAATATTTAAATGAAAGAATAAAAGCTAATTAAATATTTTTGTGGTAATAATTTTTTATGAAATATTTTTATTAACATGAAAACAAATTTAAAAAAAAAATGATATTATTTTTTGGTGCAATATATCATGTATTGTTCTATTAATTAAATTTCATTAAATTAAAGTACAAAAAAAAAAAAAAATGTTTGAAAATATCTATGTACCTATTTATTTTTACTTCATTAAGCATTTTTTTTTTTTTTGGCTTTATTATAATTTGGTTGTTTGGATTTTTTTATTTTAATTATTTTTTGTTTTTTAATATCTTTTTTATCTACATAGTTATGTATGTGCACGAGTGTATACGATGTACTAGCAATTATTCATGTGTGTTAAAATATAAAAATTTTCTCTAAATATTTTCTGTTTTTTTTCTTTTTTTTTTCAAAGAATATTTTTAATATTTATTTAGCATGTTATTAAAATGGTAAAAAAAAATGCACTAATATGCTACATTCATGTTTTTGTTTTAATATTTTTAAAATTTATATCATATGTAGCATATATGGAGGTTAAAAGTGAATACTGAAAATAGTGTGTAAATTTTTCATGATGAAAGTATTAACTACACTAACATTTTGTTTTCCAATGCATGTGAGAAAAAGTTTATCCTATTTAAATGTAGAAAAAAAATGACTGTTCATAGAAGTGTGTTTTTTTTTAAAAAAATGATTTATGAATATGAAAAGAACTTTTTAATTTTAAATATAAAAGTTTTTTTAATAGAATTATTAGATACATTAGCTACATCTATTCAGTTGATACGTTAAAAGTGAATAAAGAAATTAAATAAAATTTACGAAATATCCAACTTTTTATTGTTCAAAAATCTGAAAAAGAAAAATATGATAACAACGAAAAAAGAAAAAAAAATGGTTGAATAATAACAAATCGCTTCCTTGAAGGATATTACGTATACGTGTGATTTGTTTTTTATTGTACAAAAGTATAAAAATGAATTATTAATTTCATTATATTTTTCTTTTAGATTATTATTATTTTTTATTTTATTTTCAAAAAAAAAAAAAACAAATTGTTTCTCTTTATTTTTGTTCATAATAAATAACTTCAATTAATCACAAAACAATAATAATAATAAAAAAAAAAAGAAAATAATAATAATAAAGTTTATTAGTTGATTGCTTAATAGTTTTTTTCCATGTCCATAATTATATGAATTAACTACCACAAATCATGAAATACTCTAAAGAGAAATTATATAAAAAGTTAATTTGTTCAAAGCTTATAAAATTTGTTTTAATTCAATAAAAAAAAATACAAGAAAAAGTATACAGAGAAGGAAAACAAAAATAAATGATGAATGATATTCTTTATAAATTGACATTAAATATGAAATAAAAAAAAAATGCGTTAATCTTTCATCACTTAAAGCAATCAAAAAAAATTTTATTTTTAGAAAATTTAGTACATAATTAAGCAATATATCAAAACGAAGAAGAAAAAAATTACCAAAAAAAGTGGAAAATTCAAAGAAATTTATGATCAACATAATTTTAAAATTTTGTACTGAAAACGTGTGAGAAATTCTTAGAAATATGTCAAGCAAAACAAGAGGGATTTTATTGATAGGTACATGTATTTTTTTTAAGACAGAACAAAAGCACGCGTAGTAACCTTTAATAAGTAAGAACTTTATTGATCTGCCCATCAATCAATAAATGTTAGTCCGAAGTAATTTTAAAATTAAATTAGGCAAGCAAAATTGCAATAAAAGAATTGAAAAAATTTGTTTATTTCAAAAGAAAAAAAAAAAATCTTTTATAAAAAAAAAATAAATAAATAAAATTCCAAAATATTGATTTGAATTTTTAATATTGTCAATAAATTATAAATAAAATATTTGACTTAAAACACCCACATTTTATTTGGAATATAATATTTTTCTACATATACATATATGTATATATAATAAGATGTACGTTGTATCATTTATAAAAAAATTTGCAAATGTTCACTGTTGAATGATAAAATGTCAGAATTTCTAAAAATCAAGAAATTTTTTTCTGTCAAGTAGGACGACTTTTTTTTTTTCTTAGACTTTTTTTTTTATTTTACAAATATTTTCAATCAAAGTTTTACAAAGAAAAAATTAGCATATAAATGACATTTTATTTTTATTTGTTGTTATAATTTCGACTTTTAGTTCAATTAAAATATAAATAAATTTCTTGAAGTTATTTTTTTCAATAAAAAACAAATTTTTTAACAAACATTAATTCAATTATAATATAATAAGAAAATTTAAAAAAGAAACGAAATTCATTCAAACTAAAAATTTTATAAAAAGAAAAAAACTTAACACATAAATATTACAACAACAATAATATTTGATACTTGGAAACAAGGAGAATGATATCCTTAAATATGAAATGAATTAAAGAAAGGAAAAAGCAATCGGCGTACATATTTATGTATGTATGTGTTTAAGTACTATAAAATTTGATATGCCACAAACACGCAAACTTTCCACATTTATTTCATAGTTGAATTTTTCGAAGAAAAAAAAAGGAACTGAAAAGAATAAGAAAAAATTTACGTGTTTTATGTGTTGATTCAGTTTCAAATGAGAAAATATGAAAAAGAAAAGAAAAAATTATAAGCAATAGAAATTATAAACTGTCAAAAAGTTTTATATTTTTTTATTATGAATGCGAAACATCTTGAAAAGTCTTTTTTTTTCGACGTAAGAAATCTAGATAGGCAAAAAGGCAAATGTTTTTTAGATGCTCTTAAAAACAAAATTTTTTGTATTTTCAATTTGTTAAAAAAAAGGAAATACAAAACAAAATTTTGAGTTTTTTATTGATTAAACTTGAGATGTTTTTCAAAATTATTGAACAGTGTCCCGTTTCTGTAAGGATAGAAAATAGATTTCACAGTAGAAAATATTCAATTTGACGTCAAATTGACGTAATTTTCTAACGAAGTGTTTCTGTAAGGAAAGAAAAGTAGTAGTAGAAAAGAAACAGTAGAAAATGGAATTCACCAATGTGAAATTTTCAATTCTCAAATGTTTCTGTATGGTTTTTGAACGATGGAATATTTTCTATCGATAGAATTTCTTTTCAACAGCTATTTAGCTTGTGAAAAAGATTTCAACCGGTGAAATTTTGTGTTTTGTATTGATTAAAAAAAAGTAATATCAAGAAAAAATATTTAAAAGTAAAATGAGTAAACAAATAAGTAAATTTTTAATTAAATTTTATTTCTAATTTTTTTTTTTGTTTTTATTTTTCAAAGTTTATTTTTTTTATGGCATAAATAATTAATTTTTCTAAATATTTAAAATATTTATCAATAAAATTGTAAAAACAAAATTGATTTTAATTCAAATTGTCTCTTTTTTGAATTGACAATTGAATTTATTGTTCAATTTCCATAATTCCTCTTCACCTTTTCTATCTCACCAAAAAATTTTCAATCACTCATCCAGAAACAGTGGAATTTGACTAGTTGAATTTGAAATAGAAAATACATGTGTCGTCACAATTACTAATTAGTAGAAAATTTTCTACCCAAGTCATAGAAACGGGACACAGATTTAAGTATCACTATGTCTTAAGTCTATGAATGTATAAGTGCTGTGATTTTCTTCTTTTTCTATTCTTGTGATTTTTAAAATTTCTATATGTGTATGTATATTAGTATGTACAAGTATTTGCAGTTTTACGTGAAATGCAAACCACAACTAACTCAGTTGCACGATAGAATAACACCACGGATTTTATAAAGATTCATTTGATATTGGCTTATGTTTAGAGAACATTATTTTAGAAACTAAATAAATTTCAGAATTCTAGATTCTAGTTTAAGGATTCAGTCTTTACATACATACATTAAATAAGTTTGACTATTAAAAGTCCCATTTATTAATATTAAAGAAATGAAAAGTTTGTTCTTAAATTTTAAGAAATTTAAATACTTTCATTATAACTTCTATCCAACACGTAATTAGTTGTACAACCGTATGTTACATTTTGTATCTATATTTACATATGTATCTATACGGATACTATATTTTTAAAAAAATTCATAGTTAGTTTTCATATGATTTAAAAGTCACGTTCATCTAACCTGAATATTTTTCTTTCAACAATAATTCATCATCATGTATACATAGAATTTTATCATTTTCTTTTTACATTTTTACACAAGGAAATCTTTAATACGAGTATGTGTACGTATATTTGGTAAAAAAGCTACGTAGGTACATATAAACTGTCACGTATAATAAAATTTCTTTTCTTTTAACACAAACATGTAAAAAATCAAATTTAACTGTATGTCCTCATATTATAAAAAAGAATAAAAATAACAAAATTTTAATTGAAATAGGTACCTATTTAAGTAATTTAATCATTTGTTTTACATTATTTCAGTCAAGAAGTTGTATTCTTTTCGAAATATTCTAATAATTCTAATGTTATTGTATTATTTTCCTTATACAAAAAATTTAATATTAAAAGTATCTAATTTACTAAAACAAAAATTAAAAATTACTAAAATATTGACAATGATATTTATTTTCAAACTTATATTTTAACTATGTATATATATATACTCGTGTATTTGTGTTTATACAATATTTACAAAAAATTCTATATATGTACAATGTACATACTTCCAACATAATATATTATACTTATGTACATACATTAGCTATGTGTACACTTATAAAAACACAGCCAAATAAAAAAAACCTATCATTTTTATATACATATGTACATATTTATACCTCGAACAAAAGACTTGAAACTTGATACCTTGGTATGTTAAATTATCCACCATTTTATGGTTTAATGATTGTTACAATTAATGTGGTTTTAAGAGCGTCATTAATATTTTTTTTTGTTCATTGTATACATTTAAAATATCAACCGTATACATGTGTGTACATATAGTATATATTGTTGTATAGATAATTTTAATAATGAATTGTTGTAATAATATTATGTACAGCAGAATGAATGATTGTAATTTAAGTATAAAGATTAATTTAAAAAAAGTACAACAAAATGAAAATAAAAATGTTTTTATTCATGATAAACCACATAAGTTATTTAAATTGATTGATTGCACGTATGTAGGTATCAATACAGTTTATGTTGAAAAATACAGATAAAAAATATCCTTGTTTTTTCGATTACATTATTTCCTGTTTTATGTTTTTATTTTATTTAAAAAAAAGTTAATGGTTAATCCTTGTTTTTTTTTAAATAATAATTTTTTTAACAATAAAATGTAATAAATTGAATAATTGAAATATTTATAAATATGTACTAACCTTTTACCTCGATGATGTGATTCAAGACATGAAAATACAAATGAACAAAAATGCTAAAAAAACATAGTTTTTCAATAAATCAATTACCTGAAATTTTGACATTATTTCCCTTCTAAAATAATATTTTTCTATTTTATTATTTTGTTTGAAAACAATTTTTTTTTAAAGATAATAAACAAAACCTATCATACCTTGTTCATTCATATATTTTATAATAACCCATTTTTCATTTTTGTTGTTTTGTTTATTTTTGGAATGCATCCATAAAATATCATCCTAATATCTATCTAAAAATATCTAAATTTCAAAATATGAAAAATACATGCATGCATTACTTTATATATGAATTTATGCAACAATATTAGCTTTTTAGATGATTTTATCCTAAATTTTATATTTTCAACTAAAATTTTTGCAAATATACATATATATGAGAATATTTTGGGTATCATAATTTTACCACCAAATGCTGACAAACAGGATATATTCATATTATGAAGAATGAGATATGATATTATATATAATGATGATGATGATGATAGCGGTAAGGATATAAAATTGTTTGTTCTATAAATAATTCTTATGATGAAGGTTTTTTTTTTTCACTTTATTTTATGGATATATGTACAGAGTATATATATACTCTCTTCACATTTATTTTATATGCAAGAATGGCAAATATCATATGTTTACGGTTGATGAATATTATCCTTTATTCATTCGCATATGCAAGGGAAAAAAATACAACAAGATTGATGTGAAAGAAACAAAAAGTCAAGTAAGGTTGAAAATAGAACATGATATACATTACATTATGTACATATGTATGTATTTTTTCATTATTGTACTTATTCGTTTCGTATATGAAATGTTTTAGGAATTTACTAAACCGGTCGAAAAGTTTTTAGAGCGCATAAATTAATTTATAAAATTGACAAAATTAAAGATTATAAATAGTTCATATTAATTCAGATTTATTTTGTTTTATTTGTTGTTGTTTTAATAAAAATATTGTAAATATGATACAATTACAAAATATTGTTCAATAGTCTCAGAAGTATTTGTTTTTAAATTCAACATTTTTCATTCTTTTTTGAATGATTTATTTTTTGTTACGAATGAATTGTTATCGAAAAATACATCTAGAAATTTTTCATATTGTTAAATAAACATAGACGTAAGAAATTAATATTGACATTAATATCTACATATGTACCTATACCTATGTATATTAAATTTAAAAGAAATACATATGTATTTGTTTTTTTGTTCTTCTACTACTACTACTAATTTCTTTCTATATTTCCCATGTGTCACAAAATGTAGTAATGAAATGTCCTGCAGAAAAATAATTGTAAAAAAATTACATTCTTAAAAAAAGATTCATCTCAAAAAAAAAAACCGTAAACACATACATATAATAATAAATACATACTCGTACATACACATGTATGTATAAGTTGTGCTTTCCTTTAGTCAATAATATCAGAAAAAATCTTAAATTTAAAAAATTCTGCAGGCAATCAAAAAATTATCTTTTTAAAGGTTTCTATGGAATTTTGAAATAAAAAGAAACAAAATAGAAAAAGAAAACATTTATCAAAAGAAAACATCTTAGAAGGTAAAATATTATTTGCATATTTATTAAAGTAAACCACAATCGAATAATCTATGTTTGAGAAAAATAAAAGTATTTGTATATCGTTTTAATATTTTTATTGAAGAGAAAAAAAAATTTATATTTTTCGTCTTTAATGTGAATTACATATTTATTAAATATATATTATTTTTTAGAGATACCACAGAACTCGATATTTTTTTTGTTTTTGTAGTCTTTAATTTTGTTCAGGGTGAAACTGAAACATATATCATATATTAGATTGTCTAGTTCTATGTCATGGTAAGAGTTATGAAAGAAAAAGATGTAAAATAAAATTTTTATATTTATATTTCAAGCATAAGGGATACATATAAAGCTATCTAGATCATATGGTTTCGAGCAATTTTAAAATATAATATTTGAAAAAAGAAAAAAGAAAAAAAAGAAATAAAAGAAAATATCACCGTCACAATGACTACACAATTTCATTTTGCCTGAAGTCATTCAACAAGAAATGTTTACCTATTTGGTTTTGATAAAAATATTTCCTTTTTGTTTTAATTTTATAATATGTATTTTATTGTATTGGATATTTAAAAAATAATTTACTGATAAATTTAAAGGTATATTTATACTGTTAAAATATTTTAACTGCGTTTAATTTTAACACAAAAATTCAAACGGAAATTATTACTTTATCTGGTCATAATCAGATTTTTTAAAAAAATGAAAAACAAAACAGAATTACAAAATATCAATTCCCTAATCCTTTTATTAAAAAACCAAAAATCAAATTAAAAAACTAATTATTCCAAATTTGTTAGTTTCCTTTTTATTTTTTTTTACAAAAAAAGGGTATTCAGTTTTTACTGTTTGCTATAATATCGTAAGGTTCATGTATGTAGATGTACTGTACATGCTGTATGAAATTTTCAATTTATATCCGTTTCAAATAGGAAATTTCAAAAAAAAAAAAATTCTTTTCAATTCATTATTATCGATTTTTTCTTATTCATAATTTCTCTTTTTGTTTTTTTATATTTTTTTTTCTATTTTATTTTGAATGAAAACAAAATTTTCAATACAACAAATGTGAGGTCATTTAAATATTGTAGGTAATAAAAATTTTTACTACATAAGTATTTATATATACAAAATATATTTTAAAAAACGAGAAAAAAAAAATGGAAAGAAAAAATAGTAAAATGACAGTATCTACCCTTAAAAATTTACATATTATTTAGATTTTAGTTAGATCTATCATATGAAATATGTATGTAAAAAATAAAAGAAAATAAAAATTTATGAAAAGAGAGAAAAAAAGTAGTAATAAATAAATAAATAAATAAATTATATTTTATTGAATTTTATTTAAATAAAATATCGATGAATATTGAAAATGCATTATACGATTGTGCAATGTTCATATTATTGTATCACCACACAAATAAAATATTATGTATACAGTATAAAAAAAAACACACACACACACAACCAAAAAAAGTACCATAATCAATCATTGAAAATTTTATTATAGATATACTAGTAGTATGAGTCCAATAAATAACATATAGAATTTTCAATAAGGTATTTCAAATATTTCAATATGGAATAAAGGTAAATGATAATACAATAACAAAATATTATATTACATATTGAATTAACAACACACAAATACAAATAAATTTTATATATTATCATGTTGAAAAAAAATGTATATATAAATAAATTTTAAAATTATAGGTAATCAATATGCAATGTGTGTTTCATATTAATTTTTTACAAAAAGGAATTACAATATATTATTACCTATACTGCATAATGTGTGTGAGTGTGTGATATGTTATTATAATAAAAATAAGCTATTACCTAAAATGGAATTTCTATTTGTTATCATATGAATATGCATATATGTATGTATATATTTATTAATATATCCTAATTTTATTACGTGATTAGATAATAATAAATAATTGATATATTTATTAGATACAATTTTTTTCTCTCCTGATTTTATGGAATATCATTAATTTGTAAATCTGTCAACATATCATAATTAATTTAATTTAATTTGTTTTTTTTTTTTAACTTTTTATAAATCTAGATTTTGTTTTCCATTATTATTTTTAGGAGTTTTTTTAAAATATTAGAATAGTTCATAGCCTAAAAATGTATAAATATTGAATGAATTTTTATCTAAATATTTTGAAGTTCTTCTACATAAATATTTAAGGATATTTCATTTTGTTGTGATACAAGAATCTTGAATTCATAATATCTCTTAATTATTGTCTTACAAACAAAAAAATATTAAATTTTCAAATTTAAAAGTTTATAACACTAGTTTTTGATATTTTTATTATTTATTTATTTTAATACTGATTAATAAATACCAATCCTATTCCTATTCCTATTTCAACATAAATTTTCAGATTTTTCAAAAACTTCCAACATAGCTATTTTTAATTTTTTTTTTTTTCAATTCATTAAAACCTAAACAATTAAAATACACTATATACTCGTATGTATTTTTTTTTTATGGAATATTGATTATTATTTTAATTACTCTTAACCTAAAAATTTATATCAAGTATAATTACATTAATAAATAATTAGTATTTACTATTATATTTGTAAAGTACTTCAAACTTTTTACACCTGCTTATCATATTAAAATGTTTCATACGTATATTCCAGTATATAATGTATATTTTACAAATAATATAAGACAAAGTTTTTGTTATTCAGATAATTTATTTCACTTTAAATATACAACAACAAACTACTTAAACTACTTTTCAAACTATTTTAAATTTTACCACTTACAAAATGAATTTTATAACTTTGTGTTTTAGAAATGAAAAAAAAATAAAAATAAAACTAAAACTAAAAATAAATAAACAAACACGTTAATAACCTTGAAATTTTAAATATATATAAAATATACAATAAAAGTTGAATACATGTAATTTTTAAAAATGATAAAATAATGTTTATAATATATTTTACAATTTTAAAGAGAATTACGGAAATACCTATACCTTAATCATTTTATCGATTTTGTGTCAAAATAAATATGTTTTGTTTACAAAAAAATATAAAAACAGGATGTATATACATTTTGACAATTGTTATTCATGAATTATGCATATACATATATAAGCCGCTTTTATTTTAAATATGTTTTTTTGTTATTGTTGTTGCTCATATAGTATTTGTACGTCTACATAATAATTTTAAAATAAAATATATTTAATATCCTAATACATGAAAATAAAATTTAAATATTTTTTAATGAAAGTTAATTGTCATTTTGTTATGCTTTATTATTCATGAAATGAAAAATTATTAATGAATTAATGTTAAATGTACAATATAAAAATAAATATCCTTGAAAAGTATTTGTGAAAATAAATGAAACATGGTACATACATATGTTACATACATATGTATATATATTTATAATGTTTATCTAAATATGTACTTAAGACGTACAATATACATAGAAAATTTTCTAATGAATATAAGTTGATGATATTATACTTAATATAATAAGATTATGAATTTTATCTTTGAAAGTAGGAAAAAAATTGTATTACGAAAGAAAAGGGTTTCATATAATTAATTTAAAATTTTTGTTCTTAATAGAAAATGAAGAAGAAGAATAATAATATGAAAAAAGTTTATCTTAGGAAAAAGGAAATAATTTAAAAGGATAAATATAAGTTAAATTATTTTTGTTTTGCTTTATTAAAAAGATTTTTAAGAGAATTTTCATGAAATGTATAAAATAAAATCTATATTATGGACATGACATTACATAATAAAGGATTTCTTCTGTAAGAAGATTTTATTTTTAAGATATAAAGATTTAAGATTTATAAGAAGAAATTTTTTGAATTTTACTTCCTTGATAGTTTTGATCAGCCCAGAGATATTGACATTGTAAATATACTACTTGAATTGACCTGAGTGGGTGGGTTTCATTTTTCATCAACCTATTTTTCAATGTTCAATGATTATGTTCAAAATAAGCGGTTCTAATACTGAAAAGTTTAACTTTACGTAAATTTCAAAATTCTCTTTCTGAATGAATCCATAAATAAATAAATAAAGAACAATTAATTAAATTTGTTTTTACCAAAATTTCAAAGTATATATCTTCTGACTTTTCCATTGCAATTTAAAAATCAAAAATATTAATTAATTGCTCAATCAACACAAATTAATTTACCACTTCAATTATATAAAAAAAAAAAAATCAATTTTCATTTAAATTTCAATTTTCACATATTTTTGATTCAATAAAATTGTAAAACCTAATAAATTCATTTAATTTTTGAATTTTCAAAAATTCAATAATCTCGAAATTTTATATACACATTTCTAGAGTAGATATTTATCACACATTTCTACACACACACACACAACTTTTTTTTTCTTCTTTGATTTATTAAATTTTAATATTCACACTCAAACGAAATCCCAAAACTCCAATTTATTTACAATTTGAAAATTTCGATTTTTCAACAACAAAATATCCATTTTGAAATGTTGTTGTTGTTATATGTTTACTCTACAGATATTTTGTTAAATGTATTTCGTTGGAAAATAAATTTAAAAAAGAAATAAAAAATAAAAAACGTTTAGGTATTAAAAATGTTGACAGTATATGTATTTAAAAAAGTTAAAAAAAGAAGAAGAAGAAAAAGATTTCATCTATACACCTTCGCATCGTCATCATGACATAATTCGTAACATACAGAGAAACTAAATAATGATGACGATGATGTTACATTCACTTGAACTTTCTCGTTTATTATGTCCTTTTTACTTTTTTTCGAATATATTTTCACATTTTTTTTTTTTTTTTATTAAGTAAAAATCAGTGAAATGAAAATAAAAAAAAAACTACTGAAAAATAACTATTACTCATATCGAGGAATTAATATTGTTATATTACCTGAAGGTACATACATATTGTATTATATGATATGTATGTATATCCTTATACGTATGAATTTTTTTTTTTTTGTGTAACAAACGGAAAAAGCATTATGATTTTCCCATGTTTTCTATTTTTTTTATCTGTTTTAAAAATGTTTATTTGAATGTTTTTTTGTTGTACACATGTACATATATGACTAGAAATTTGAAAATAATTTAAATAGGTAAGTGATATTTCAATTTGAAAATTAAATTGCAAAAAAAGTATTTTTAAAACAGGTTTGAATTAAAAGTCACAGCCGTGAAAATTTAACAGCTTATAATAATTATTACTGTAATAAATTTGAAAATGAAATAAAATTGTATAAACGAAAAATAAATCATAAAACTTAAGGAAAAATTGAAATAAAAAAAAAATTGAATTTTTCATTGATTTTAAGTTTATTTAAATCAAATTACAATAAACAATAATTTGAAGATAATAGAATAAAAGCTATGTTATGTTTGCTGTCAGGATGATAATTATTTTTTTCTACAAAATGCATTTTTTAGCGTTTAAATGAAATTTTCATAATCATATAATAATTGATAATTGACTTGTGAATGTACAGAAGCTTAAATAAAGCTGTTGTTTTTATATTAATTTTATATATGCAATTTTCGATAAACAGATTTAGACAATTTTCTAAAATAAACTGTGAAATTAGCTTTTTAGTGAAAAATTTTTTAACACGATGCATGGTTATAAAATCAATAATTTTTGAATGTTTGATCTGGAAAACAGACAAAATGCATTAACCTCCAGTTTTGTATAAATGTCGATGAAAACAATAAATCTTCTTAACTTGTGTCATACAAAATATTTGAAATATCGAACTGAAGGTACTTTTTCTTGTATTTTTAGACCCACATTTATTATATGTAAAAAAAAACCACCCACTCAACGTAAACAAAATTATATACTACTTATGTTGATTTTTGCAAATTAATTAAAATAACTTCACAAAAAAAAAAGTTAGGTTTTTATAATTTTTTAATGCAAAATATCTACAAATATTTGATTCCGAACAAAAACAAAAACTAAATAAAAAAAATATTTAAAACTGAACTTGATAATTAGAAAAAGCATGCGAAATTTCCGTTTCATTTCATAATCATTTTTTTTTAGTGCAAATATTCATCTTTAAAATTCTCTTTATACGAATGTCACCTCTAAAATGAGTTTTAACGGTTCAAAAAGAATTTTTAAACACAACTTTTCATCCTAATTTAGAATTCAAACTGCATTCTTATTTGAAAAATGGCTTATATAGCAATCCACAATCAAATACTTCAAAGCTTATTTAAATTGTTTTTTTTTGTTGTTGTTTGTATAAACAACGCATCAAAGCCGATTTTAGAAATACAAAATACGAAAGGTGGTTTTTTCAGTCTGTTGCAGATTTTAAATTCTTCCTTTTTCCCTAAAATAAGCTCTTGACAACGAAATGCTGAATGTGGTGTGGTGATTTATCTTTTATTTTTAATATTAAATTGAAAAAAAAAATATTTATTCAAAAAAGAAATTAGCTTAGAAATAATTGATTTTGTTTATAAATTAATTTTTTATTCAAAAACAAAAACAAAAAAATGTATAAGATTAAGAAATTGTTACTTAAAAAGTTTTTATCATTTTATTACACCTACCATTTATACACACACTGACACACAACCTTCATCATATAACATCTTGTAGAAAACTCAAATGAATTGTTATAATAAATCTTTGTTTTCTCTTATCTTTTCTTGAGCTTTTGTAAACCAGCATTCATATGAAAAATTTTCTAACAATAAAAGGTAATAAAAATTCTGATAAAAGATAAAATTTCCTTATTATTATTATTATTTTTTTTTTTGTTTTGAGTATGTGTAAGTTATAAGATAAATTTATCAAACTATAGTATATGATGAGGCCTATTCATGCAGGTAACAAATTTAGTATAGCCATTTTCTTGTTCACATCTGTAAAAATGTGTACATGCTTTTTAAAAGTTTTATTTTACTTTTTTGCTTTGCTTTTTTTGTTTTTTCATTTCAAATAAATCCAAAAAGTTAAATTAATGCCAGTATAATTTATTAACTTTAATTTATATACCTTTTCCTTTTTCCTTTTTTTTTTTTGTTTTTAAATTTCAACATTTCAGTATGTCACAATTGTTTTATTTTGTATATGTAAAAAAAAATTTACACTTTGTAGAAAAAAAAAAATAAATTCTTGTTAATTTTTTTTTTTTTTTTTTTTTGTTGAAATTAATGTAGTATGAAAAAGTTGAAAATCGTTTTTATTTTTCTGCTTTTTTTCCTTTTTTGAAAAATTTTCAAGTTTCATTTTTATCATAATTTATATGTTTCTAATATCCTGGAAAATTTTTAGAATATAATTCAACATATTTATAAAAAGAAATGAAAAAAAAAAAAATATTCAAAATAAAATTATATATGAACATTTGTTATGATGTCATGTACATATTATCCATGTCTAGTATCAAAAAATATTGAAGTAGTATGTATGTACATAAAAAGCCCACAAAAAAACAAAATCATGCAGAGAAAAACACAAACATAAAAAATAATTTATAAATGTATTGTATAAAAATTGAAGAAAAGAAACGATAAATGTGAGTATATATGTATGTATGTATATGAAAAAAAAAAAACCCTAAATATGTAGAAGTCATAGACTTTAAATGAATGTACATAAATTTTATTAATAGGCTTATGAAAAAAGGATATATTGAAAATAGATAGTTGACCTATAAATATTTCATCATATGAGAAAAATATACATCAACTTATACATAGATAATCTAAAATCCTTATAACCGTATTGAAAATCGTTTTTTTTTTCTTGTTGACAAGGAATCTTAATAAATTAAATAAGATACTTCGTTTATAGATAAGAAGAAAAAAATATTTATGTATATAAAAATAATAACATGGACGTATACGAGTATAAGTATTTTAAAATTTTTTTTCTATAGAAACAAACAAATTTAAAAATATACATTTATGAATCAAGGACATCAAACAAGTTGTTTAACTTGTATATTCTTTTAAAATATATAAATATAAACGTTTATATTTTGAAGAGAAACTGAATTCGTAATACTTAATTGAAAAAGGACCACGAATAAGTTACAGATTTTTGTTTTCGATTTAAAGTAAATTTCTAAATCATAAATCATTAGTTTTTGTTTCTTTATTATTTTTTTTTAAATCAATTAAATAATTTCTATTAGAACAAATTTCGCAAAAATTAAATTATGTGGAAAAATTTTCATACCCTACATCTAGAACAGCAAATAAACAAACTAATAATTTAAAACACCAAGACCATACTGTGTAAATTGACTTTTACCAATTTTATTATTTGAATTGTTTTTCATATGTTTTTTTATTATTTTGTTTGTAAATAACAACTATTAAACTCAATGAATTTTTTTTTTTTTTGCTTGTTTTTATTTTACTGGAAAACTATAATTTTTAAAGAACAAAAGTTTTCTTCATTTTCATCCATTACACACGTATTTTTAGAGGTGGGTATACGTACAAAAAATGTGTTTTTGTCTGATCACTTTATTACTTTATTTTTTAAAATAAATACATTTAATGCAATATGCTTTATATACATATACATATGTGCATAGAAAAACAAATGCATAACATACGAGAAAAGCAGTAAAAAAACAAAATTTTTTTTTTTAGTGAAGTTTCTCATGTTTAAAATGAGACATAATATACTCAAAACTTTTCTAATTTTAAACTAAAAATTCTGTTTATACTCTATTTTAATATACATACAAGTACCTATGTGATTGTGTTATTACAAAATATGTACATATAAGAAAATGTAAGAAAATATATGTATACCAGTATGCAATATCATTTACAATAAATAACAACTTTGAAAATAGAGAAAAGAAAAAAAAAACAATTCAAGGTAATACAAGGAAAATTCAGAAAAGTCTATAAAATTTTCTTTTTGAAGAAAACATAATAACTTCGAATGAACTATACATTTTCGTAAAAAAATATTTTTATTATTTGAGAGAGAAAATTCAAATACTAAAGTAATAATTCTCATAAATAGACGAAGAAGTATAATTTAATAAATTACAATTGAAATGAAGCGCAATCCTCATGATCTTATAAGAGCAGCAAGCTAATTCATTTATATAATCGTTATAAATGCTTTGTGAAAAAGCCTTAGTAAAGAAAGGCTAGAATTCTCCTAAGCCTCTTTAGGAGGGACTGTCTGGCTCTCGTTGGGCTTATCACAGGGCAATACATACACATGTAATTGCCACATGGCGGTCATAAAAGTGGTCAGAGATCCAACGTTCAGAGCCTGTCTGTAGGAAGCCCAGTATTTTCTAGGATAAGGATAAGTAAATGGAATTCTGACGTAATGAGAATGAGAGATGTCTGTTTTCAATCCTTAGACAAGATCCTCTCATTTATTAAAAAAAAAACGAAAAGATCGAGACGGTATTATGGGTACAATCGAATCTCTTGTATGAGTGCTTGTGGATGCCTGCATATCTTCCACCCACTAACCAAACCAAACAAACCACAGGTAATTCACTTTTTCAAGGTGCACTGCGGAGTAACGCTAAATTAGTGCATAAAAATTGGTCTATATAGGATAGCAACATATTTTCTTATAATTATTCATAAGATTATTTTTTTTATCTTTTTTGTTCTATAAATACCAGTAATTTTTTTTTATTTACATAACAAACTTAAAATACAAAGACACAAATTTTTATTAACAAAACTATATAACGTAACTAATCCTTTTAAAAGTTTTTTTTTTAAACAAATTCAGTACATATAAAAATATACACATGACAGAAAATAAAAAAAAAGAAGATATTATGTATCTTAAATAAAGTCTCGCCATATATGTATGTATGTATGTATGTATCGTACATACTCGTATAGTAATTTCGATGATTCTAACAAGTAAATTAAATGGAATACGAAAATTTAACCTAAATCACATGATTTATATAACTTTTATTGTATTTTACTCGTATATCCTTTTTTTTGTTGTTTTTCTTTTATTTTTTTTATTTTGATATTTTAGTTTTCAATTTTGATTTCGATTTCAATTTAGATTTTCTATTTAACAATCGATTTTGTGTGATTTGTTTGTTGTTAAAAAAAAAATGTAGAAAAAGGAATAATGCCTTAACTTAACTTTTATATGTACCTATGTATGCTTTCTTGATTTTCATAAAATTTACATAACATATTCTTCTAACAAATAAACATAAACATTTTGTTAAAATAAAGATCAAGATTTATAGATTTAAAATGTTTATATTTGTGTCTTTTTTTATTTTGTTTCCTTTTTATTTTCTATTTAGATTTTTGTTACCACAAAGAAAATATATATTATTCGCACATATATTTTATTTCATTGTGTTTGTGTCTGTAAAACATAACAGCATAACAACAATCATTGTCAAATTGATAATAAATACTGTTTAAATCATGACCAAATAGTAATAAAAAAACCCTATACTTTGTTCTTATTATTTCTTGTGATAATATTAAAACATGAAGATTACAGATTCCATTGTTTCAAGGAAATAAATATAAATACATACATATGTATCTACAAAAAAATACTGTTATTTCGTGTATTGATTTTAAATTTCACTTAGTAATAAAATATTGTTGAATTTGGTTGTAGTATTTTGTGAAACTCAAAGTACTTAAATTATTTTGAAATGTGTAATTTTTTAGAAAATCAGACAGATTTTACCGGTGTATAGTGATGAATTTTAAATTAAATCCTGAATAAAGCTTTTGTGGAAAACTTCAGAGAAAATTTTTGAAAATACCCGTAATTTCGACAAAATTTTTTTTAAAGCAGTTACATTACATTTCTTGAATTTAAGTGTGAAAATAAATCTTTATCTCCTAACAAATAGCCTAACACTTTCTTTTACATTTTTTTTTTTAATTAATGGGATTTCTGACACAAAAGTTCAAATCGAAATTAAATTTGCAAAAACAAAATCTTTACAATAATAAAATTATCGATCCAACTTAATTTTTCTAATTAGATTTTCTCTTTTTTCAGGTTCAATAAATTCATTTGTTCTGATTTTCGATATAATTAAAGCAATAAAATATTTAACAAAATTACAAAAATATATAGGTACTCGTACATGTGCATACCAACAAAAATATCACATTGTACAATTCTATAAACTAAATTTGTTTTTTTTTTTTCGTCTAACAGTTCTAATGACATTCACAAAAGACAATTTTTTATCTATTTCTGTATATAAAAAGCAACAAATATCACATCCTGTAAACTAAATGGAACCTTATGTAGTGTATAAACTTTTTCGGAAAATAAAAACAAAAAAATAAATTTTATTACCAAAGTATACCTTAGTAAATGTATTTATTTTGTGAATATACTCGTATATGTACAATTGTATACATATAGCTACTTATTTATTTTTGTGTAAATGTGAAAGAGAAAAATTCTTTATTCACCATGATTGGAAATACCTATTAACAGTCTGTCGAATATAATCTTTGATTTATTTCATATTCTACGAGTATAGAGCCTTGTAAAGGCATTTTTTCTTTTTCAGATTTCAAAGATTTTAAGGACATATTTATTTTTTTAATAATAGATATACAAAAATCGAAATACATATATGTATGTGTGTATACATATAAAGTAAGATTTAAATTGTTCAATGACAATTCTATGCCATTTAGCCTCCTTTGTTATTTATGTATTTATTTTTTTTTCTGTTTTACTCCTTGAAACTGTGATTTAGAAATTTATTGGATAGTTAACTTAAAAATTAGATAAAACTGAAAGTGTACAAATTTGTTCACTTGACTTTAAAGATATATTTATTATTTGTTGAAAAACAAAAATGAGAAAAATAACAATTTTCAGTTGAATATTTCATATAGTTATTCATATTTCAATATATTGCAAGTTAACCTATTGTTAACATCTGAACTTCGACCTCTTTTATTTTTTATTTTTTTTTTATAATAATAAAATTATAATAAAAAAAAAACATTTAAATAATAGAGGCGAGCAGTAGACGAAGCGGTAGAGTGTTGGCTTCTTATGCTGAAGGTCTCGGGTTCGAGTCCGCCTAAGTTCACTCAGATTTGAATGAGTACCAATTCACTTTTAGTGGGGCATAAGTGCTTGGTACTAAATAGTTTGGTGGGTTTGTTTAGAGACCATAAGCTAAGTCCACAAAAAACTACAAGAAATATTAGTACCAAGCTCTCTACCAACAAATTTAGTGGTTCGCATTCTACTTTAAACTGTAGGTGCATGTATGACAAAAAGGGTTTACAACCTTTTGAATCGACAACTGCGAGGTGTGTCGGTGTGTGGTATCAAAAACGTCACGGTTTAGTTCTAATTGGGTCTTCGGAAATAATCCAAAGAACCGCCACGTCAACCAACCAACCAACCAACCATTCAAGTAATTAATATTAATAAAAGTTTTTTAAGATTTATTAAAAATTATTATTATTTTTTATTACAATTAAAATATTTTACAATAAAAACTTGAAAATTTATTTTATTTTAAAGAGGTAATGACAGGAATTAACGGTTTATTACAAATATGTCGTCGCCTAAAAATATTAATTGTTGTATATGAAGCTTGGTGACGATTTGTAAAAGCTCTAATTTAACGTTATAATAAAATCATAGCACTTTTAAATGGACAAATTTCGTATACATATCCTTTTTTCGATTTAATGATGAACGGTGGGAAAAAAAGTAAAAAAAAAATTGATAAACAAATGAAAAACAAATTCTGAAAACCTATAATTGAACTGCATAACTGCAGTCAACCGTATACAATCAAATATTTGTGAATTGAAGTGGAAATCGCACAACATTAGCTGTGTTTTAGGTGATCATCGAAATAAAACCTTTTTATAAAGAGGATAGTTTGCACCATCGGAAAATGCATACACAACACAATATATTCTGATATTCTGTGTGATAACAACTATACATGTCGGCTTTTAAATAATTTTGGTTTTCAACATTTTTTGTTTTTCTTTTTCTCCTTTTAACGAGTTAATTAATTTCTACCAAAAATATAAATTTAAAAAGTAGTTCTCTGAAAAACTGTCAGTTTTGCTATTTATCTTGCAATAAAATTGCAAAATCAAACGTTTGTTTTGTTGGTTTCCAAAAAAAAAAGGTTCTTTTAACCAGAAGTGTTGGAATCAATTAAATAACGAGATTGTTGGACCTGATGACGTTGATAATTTTTGTTCTCTCTCAATAAAAAATTAAACTAGGTATTTTAATGTAATTTCAAACTTAGTCAAGGTACATATTCCACTGACACAGTATGTAAAATATGTAATCATTAAGTTTTCAAATAATTTTTGTACGATGACCTCTTATAAAACGTTTATCAATTTTAAATTCAACAAAAATTAATATTTTCTTCAACTTTATGATAGCTACATTTTATCTGAAAAGAATAAATTTATACATACATATGTACATATTGTACATCAATAATAATAAAATTTACTCGTTCTTAACTATCTTTTCACAATTTCACATGAAAATAAAAAAAATATATTCTAAATAAGAATTTAAATTCTCCATCCGGTTATAAAAAAAAAACAACTTACATATAAATGATATTTTGAATATTATTCAAATATATAATTTTGTTTTTTTCTAAGAATATACAAAAAACGAAAAAAAAGTTGTATATTTTCTTCGAAATTTTACAGAAGATTGATTTTGAATATTGAGTTTGAGTATTAAAAAAACAAACGTGTGTATATACATACACATAGTAGCATCTTTGAATATTTGAAATTTCTAATATACAAAAAAGAAATGCAAAATAAAAAAAAACTTTAATTCTAATGGGAAAAAATGTTATATTTTGTGGAAAATCAAAAAAAAAAAAATATTGTAAATTTATGATTTAAGTATAAATATGACATACAATATGTAATTTTAGGTCTAAAAAAATAAAACCAATTCTATACAAAAATATAAAAAAATAATATTAAATTACACTTTTTCAACTTTCTGTCTCCAAAAATTATTACATTGACAACCATCTACATGTTATAAAATATTCAAAATAAAATAAAAAAATAATAAAATAAAATTTTGATTTTTGATTTTTTTTTTATTTTTATTTTTATTTTTATCACTCATGAGAATTGGTAAAATTTTTACAATTTTGTTTATTTTGAAATATTCGTATAATAATATGTGACATTTTAATTCTGAATATGAAATTTACCATAAAAAATATAAAAAAAATAAATAAATAAAAATAACTGATAAATAAATCTTTTAAAAATTATGATCACATTTTTGTTATGAAAAAATTTTTGGGTTTAAAATAAAAAGAGTTTTTTTTGCATAGAATCTAGGATATTGATTAATTTATTTATTAAAGTTTTGTCGTCAATTTGTGTAAAATAACTTTTGTTTTTTGTTTGTTTTACTTTGTAGCTTTTTCATTTTCAAAAAACACCTTTATTAGTTTTAGTGAATTTTCATTTTTTTCTAACTAAAAATTATTTAACTTCACAAAAAAGTAAATTGGAGTCCTTATTTTTTTGTTGTCATGACGTGGTACTAAGAACATTTTTTTTTTGTTGCATCTTTTTCGAAAATAGTTGTAGATTTTTGTAGTTTTTCTCTCAAAATTTACATGTTCATTTTTATTTGACTTTTTTATATCGATTGCTAACGTTCAATGCGAAAAAAAGAAATTTTAGAGAGAAATTCTTGATATTCACAAAAAATAAAAATTCTGATTAATGTAACATCATCATTATTTTAACTTGAAACTCATGGATAAAAGTGCTAGCGATATGGATGGTGTGATGATAAAGTTATTTATGATACGAGTAGAGTATGATGAAAAATCCTGGAATTGTGAAAAAAAAAAAGTAATAATAATGTGTTTCTTTCATTTTATTTCTTATCCTCTGGCAGAAATTAACAAGGATATACTGATATACCTGTATGAGAATATGCATGTCATTTGAAGCAAAATAATATGTTTGGGAAAATCAATAAATCGAATATACTACATATGTATGTACATACATAGGTACATCTACCATAATAAAATTGAATTGTTGGAATTCAGTTAAAATGTGGAAAGATTGAAATTTAAATGGTTATATGAGAAATATTTTTCATATTACTAAATACGAGTATATACTACCTATGTATCTACATATGTATATGTGTATATGTAAATATGTATCTCTTTTTTTTTTTAATGTTCGATTTCAATTAAAATTAAAGATGTTAACTTTATCGTGAATGCTGTAAGGTAGATTGTATGTGTATCAAATATTTGAAATATTTTACTTGAAAATTTTCATCAACAAATTTAGTTTTTTCTCTAGTTGTCGTATTATTTTTATTACTATTATAGTTGCTCAAAGAAGGAAAAACAAACCGAAAAAAACTTTATTTTTTTCTTTTTAAATCGCTTAATCATCAGTTTGTGAAAAGCACCTTTTTTTTTTTTTTTTGGTATTTTTATTTTTAAGCAATCCTTTTTTCCTTTGTTATTTGTATTTTTGTTTCTAAAGAAATTTTTCGCTTCGTTTCAATTTAACATTTGAACAATTCTTTTGCTGTCATTGCGGATCCAATTATTTTCGTTAACTGGTAAACTTTTATTTGTTTGCAATCCTTTGTATTGTTTACACAAGAATACAAAAAAAAAAATAAATAAATAAATAAAAAAATAAAAAGAACAAAAATATTCGATTTACTTTAACTAACATCACTTTTTTTTTTTTTTACCAGGTAAACACAATTGTTTATTTTTTTTGTGTGTTCTATAAAATGTTTGTAAATTAGAAAACACATAAGAGAATTTCTGCACTTGATATTTATTGTATAGAATTTAAATTAAATTTTTAATTTTGTTAACGTAGAATTTTTAAATTTTTGTGTTATGATTTAAATTTAACAAAATAACTTATTTAATATTATTTAATTTCATTAAAAAACTGTAAATTCAATAAATTGATTATGTATTTTCGCGTAAATTTTTCCAAAATTTCCATTTTACATAGAAAAACAAAACATCCAAGATACTGTACTGTACTGTAAACTGATATTGTTTATCTTTACAATCACTTTATAATATTGGTATTGGTATTAGTTTAGAACAAAGAAATCATACGAGTACATCTACATGTACAACCCCTTATGTCTAGGCAAATGTAAAAAGTTAATGTAAAAAATAAAAGAAATAAAAAAGTGCCGTGTTAATTGAATTAATTAAAATTACATTACATATTGTGTAAAAAAAGATAAAATTTTAATCGACATTCGAATTGTGTAATAACTGTAATTTAATTATAAATTTTTAATTGTAATATTGAATTTAATGTTGTGAATAATAAAATTATTTTCCGATAATTTACACAATAAATTTTTCCTTTTAAAAAATTTTATATACTGTAACATACGTATCTACATACATACATACATATATTATAAAATTTATTTCGCTATTTAAAAATAATTATTTAATTGAATTGAAATTAAGTGTTATTTGTGAGTTGAAGGACTTCAATAAATTAAGAAAATATTATTTTATTTTTTCACATTTATTTTATTTTTTATTTTTTTAAATTTAATTATTTTTATTTTTATATACATAAGTGTGTATATAAAATCACATTAAAAATAACAACAATTTTCCATTGTAGATAACAAAAAAAAAATGAATATTTACTTAGATTGTTTCGGTATGTATAAAAAAAGACAATTTTATTTCAATTGTTTTTCAAAATGTAATAATACTTTATTCTCTTATTGTAATTATTAAAATACAATAATAATTTAGATGTTTAAACTTCACAATACTTGAACAATGTATTATGCATTCACACTTATGTATTCAACATAAAATGACTGATTGTTCTTTTATAATATGGTAATTACTTTTTTTTTCTTCAAAAGTATAACTGTTTGCTGATGATACATTGGCTAATTAATTTTAAATTTAAAATATTATTTTATGTGGATTGAGATATTACTTGAATTAATTATTTTCCATCGTTTTGCATACAGATAAAAAAAAATCTTTATTTTAAAAAGAAAGTTTCGTAAGATATTGTGTTATTCAAAGTATCGGTCATCGTGTTAGCTCGTCGTGTTATTTTATTTCCATTTTCCATTCATTAACTCAATTTCTGATTTCTTCAAACATTTTGAAGCTCTGCTCTAAAAGGATATATGGGCTATTAATCGAAACAAATGGTATTCAGAAGGACCCATGTTTGATGAGTACAGTGGGTGGGGCTGAACATCCAATCCAAGCGTTTCCAACGAAAATACTTTTTATAGATTTTCATTTCTATTTTTGTCCCATTTTTTTTTTGTCGAAAAATTTGAAAAAATATTTTGAAATCATTTTTCCTGAACTTTGTTTATTATTTTCTTATAGTTCTTTTTTGTTAGAATAACTACTTATAATCTATTATATTTCCGTTATCATCATTGATATTGCAGAAAAACAAAATCAAAATTTTATATGGACTCAAATTTTTGAGAATAGAAAAATTCAAACGAAAAAAACAGAAAAATAAGGACAACATAAAAAAAAGTATATTATAGCTAATATTTTATATTTTACTCAATTTTTTCAATTTGTTTTTTTTTTTTGGCAAAATTCCATATAATGATGAGTTGAACTAGATCTAAATTGTTCATTGTGATCCTGATTAATCCTTATGATACTTTCCTGTCTTTTTATATTTTTATTGCAATATTTCAAAGTATAAATTTCTACAGAATAACCAGAAAGCATGAGAGTTTCATATACATACGTATATGTATGTATAATATTCGTACGTATATACGAGTATGTATTTTTTTTTCTATTTCACTTTATATTATTTATAACCTAAATTCTGATTTAAGTTTAAAAAACTTGAAATTTTTGCCAAAGCAAAACAAGAAGAAGAAAAAACAACAAAGTGTATTTAATATTAATTATTTAAAAATATTTTAATTTTTTTGTTGTTAAAATTTTCAACCTTAATTTTAGTTACAGATACTTTAGTTTTATGGTTTTGCTTTTATATGTAAGAATTTTTTTTTTTTTTTAATTTTATAATTTTAAAATAAAGTTATCATAAAACACTCTAAATATTGAAAGAACAAAAAAAAAAAAACAACAACACACAAACAATAAAAATATTTACTAAAAACTTTATTTTTTTGTTTTTAGAAAAAAAATCAGCTCATGAAAAATAAAAATTATTAGTGCATAAAATCATCCTTTTTTTTTTTTTTCGAAGTAAAATTTTTAGTTTTTATTCTTTAAAAGTAAAATAAAGCTTATTTGTTTTTTTTACTTTGTTTTTATTTTATTTATTTATTTACTTACTTATTTTTTTATATTTTTTTTAAGAAAACAGCGTAAATTTTCATTCCATAAATATATTATTTTATTTTTTTTGTTTTGATTTTTACCTTAGGTATTTAAATTTTATTCATAGTTATTCGTTTCTTTTATTTTTTAATCATATTTCTATCAACAATAAAATAACTACATAATATTATAATAACATTTAAATTATTTCTTTTAAAATTCACGTCTTTTTCTACTCAACTAAGTTTTAAATTGAATTTTTAATATTTTACTTTTAGTTTTCTATTTTCTTGTTGATATTTAACTTTAGATTTTTATCATTGTTGTTTCTTTTTTTTTTTTTTTTTTGTGTTCCATATACTATACAAAAGAACAAGATAAAAATATAAAGAAGAAGAAAAAGAAAAAACACAATAAGAAACAAAAACTTTGTCTGAGAATTTTAACTTAACTCCATTGTAATAGAAAAAATTGAAAATTTTATTCAACAAAAAAAAAAAAAATAAAGTTAAGTAAAATAATATAATTATGTATGTATGTAGTATGTACATTGTACATATAGTGAGAAAAAACATTGAAAAAATACATTTTTTTTTAAAGAAAAAAACTTTGTTTTTAATGTCGGAAAAATTATAAGCATAAATAACATAGGAAATTATAAAAGGACTGAAATAGTTTCTTTACGGTTTATTATTATGAAATTACAACATGAAAGTTGTTATGATTATTTCAAGAAATTTTTATTATTAGGTATTATTATTTTATTTTTTTTGTGATATTTATGTTCAAGTTAGAAATAATATGTGTCTTTACAGGATGTAAATTGATTGAATGTTTCTTTCAATTTTTGAAATATATACTTGATGGTTGGGTTGTTTGATCTGGAGGTTCTTTTCAATACATATAGTATACCTTTAAAAAAAATGAAGAGATGTTAAGCTCTTTTTTGCCACTCAGAGTGCAGTAAAATTACGGATAGTATCAGAAATCAGATGCCGTTTTGAACTTATGTACTACAATAAGTTCTATTCTGGGCTACAATAAGTCCCTTTCAGGACTACAAAGAAATTAACGCACAGAGAGTCAAATAAAACATACCAAAAGACAATTGAATAATTCTTTACAACAACAAATTTAACTGATTTTGATAAAACTGCCCTTAAATTATGATTCATAAATTATGAATGGATGAGAATAATGTAAAAAAACGAACGCCATGTTAGAGTAGATAAAATAAGCTTTTATTTAAGCTAAAAAAATTTAAAAAATTTAAAAAATAATAAGGGAAGTTTTCGAGATATTCGACCTTGAACATAAAAATGACGAATTTTTTTCAAAAATTTTTGACTTTGAGTTACAACTTTTAAACTTTTTAAGACTTTGTTCAAGACATTTTTTGAAAGTTCTGAAGGTTCTCTTTAGTTTTCATTTACCTTTGTATATTGAGAGAATACTGAAGTATATTGCGAAAAATAAAACTGGTTACTTTTCAAAAAAAATTGTCTTTGACCTTGAATATCTCTGCAGCTATTGAAAATAGACTCCCCCCTGCCATACGATTTTTTTTTCATTTTTCACCCAGATTTACCACACTGCTCAGTTTGGCACATAAACTGTGAAACACCTTGTATAGTTTGTGAATTGTGGGTCCATCCATCAATTCATATCGTTTTTAATTTTCTCAAATTTTAAATTTACATAAAATATCATCTATAAAATTACTCGACTCAACCTTTTAAAATTCGTTTTAGAGTAGTTTCATGAAATTTGATATTTTGTAAAGGATCTATATTTTAAAAAGTCATTGACGTCTATTTTCTTAAAAATATAGATATTCGAAATTTAGAATTTTACAATATGTATAATAAAATAATTGACAATATGAACACACACAAAAGTATTATTTTCACAAATTTCCGAAACTAAATAAATAAATTGTAAATCGAAGGAAAAATTATTTATTAAAGAAATATCTAAACTCATGATGTAGATACAAACAAATAAAACCAATATTCTTTTATAAAATAAAACATATTGTTTAAAGTTAGTCTGTAAATCAAGTTTGTTCATAAAAGTGGTAAGCCTCATACTAATTTTCAATTTTGTTTTAGAACTTTCATGATATATATTTTCATTAAAAAATATTCCATACTCCTCTTATATAAAATATAAACTTTTTATGTGATAGATTTTATTCTTTAGATAGAAACTGTATTATACAGAAAATGTAGAAGAAAAAAAAAAAAAACAAATTTCATCTTCTTCTTCTTTTATCATACTGAATGGTGAATATATGGTGAATTCAAATTTGATTAAATCAAAAACTTCAGTATCCTGTTAAGTATAGTTTTATAAAGTTTATAAATTTCTGAGGTTGGGTAAAATAAATATTATATAAGTGTATCTTTCAAAGTTTGAACGTTATCATCTTTTAGTGTATTGAAAAGTTTTTTTTATTGTTTGTTATATGGAAAATTATTTTTACCTGTTGTTTGTTATACATATGTGTTTTTTTTTTGTTTTTTACTTTGTTTTTGTTATTTTCTTTTTGAGAATAATATGAATGTGTGTGTTTGCTTAGTGAAATAAATAAAGTAAAATATTTATAAGCATTTAAAATATTTATCTATATTATTATGAATTTGTCGTTTTTACTATAAAGTCACATTATTTATTTTTTGTTCTACACATTACAAACATACAATTTAGAACAAGTAGGATTGATATACTTATTATTTTTTTAGAAAGATTTTTCATTCATTTTAGAAAGTTTGAAAAAAATAATTATTTTTGTTCTAATTTTATAAAAATAATCTTCAAATTAATTAATAAGCATAATATTATGATAAAGGAGTTTTAATTAAAACCTTTTAATTATTCTAAATTTTCAGAAAAGAAATATCATAATTTTTTTTTAATAAATTGTAATTAATTATTTGATTTTTGATGAATATAAAATCTGAGTACATTTTATTTTCACAAAAAGCTCTTCAGGACCAAAAATCCAAAACGAATATAATCAAAGTCAAGAGGTTAAACAGATCTTAATGGTTTTTTTTATGTATTTTGTAAATTTTTGTTTGTAATTTAAGAAAATTTATTTCATATTTTGTCTTCTTTAAAATTCTTCTATTACACTCAATGTATAGAAAAAAAAAGTTTAGGTATGTCAAAGAAAATAAATAAAAATCTATAAGATATAATGTAAAAAATCCGTGTTAAGTATTAATTTTATGGTATATAAAATCTTTCTAAATGCTTAATATTTTGTATACAATCAATGACTTTAAAATTTATGAAGCATTAAGTTGAAAACTACCCACAATTAAACGTTAACAAATCGTTATTCCTGATTATAAAAGATGTGTCCTTTTTATTGCTACATTCATCGTTATTTATAGTCACTTTTATTTTCTGAAGTTTTTAAAATGTTTTATGTTTTAAAAAGTAGAAGAAAAAAAAACTAAATTTAAAGTTAATTAAAGCAATAAATTAAAAAATAAAATTTTACTTTCATTTTAAAATAAATTTGTGTGTTTTTTATTTCTTTCTCATTAAATTTACCTCGTAATTTTTAATTTTTGTTTAGGAGATATACATACATACATCAATTTTGTGGTGTAAAGAAAAATCATTCAAGTCTATAGCGATGTAAATTTTTCTTGTATTTTTTTTCTCGATTATTTTTATTGAATTGTAAATCATACAATATTGATTTTTTTTTAACTTTATTTTTATTGTGTAAAATACATAAAGTAAAAAATAATTTTAAATGTAAAATAAAATAATATGGTTTTCTTTTAAAATATTTCACAGGTTTTATTATTCAATTTGAAGGTTTTTGTTTTGTTTATAAACGAATTTCTACATAACTATTTTTATAAAAAGAAAAATACTTTTACAAAATAAAAAAAATAACTTCATTTTTCACTGTTTCCAGAAAGTATTGGGAAACTCCTCAGAAATTTCAACTTTTTCTGTTTTCTAAGTTTTAACTTCAATTATAAAGTTAGAAAGCTGTAAAACTCTATGACTTGTCAATCAAAGAACACCCTGTTTAAATATTTTGTTTGCATTTTTAGAAATAGTTTTTAAGACAATAAAACATTGCAAAATATATTTGATGCTATTATGACAAAATGTAAAATTAAATATAATATAAATGTATATAGGTATATGTAAATTTTATCTATATGATCTAATTTTATTATCGCCTAAATATCTAGTATGTACATACAATATACATACATATGTATAACTTGTATGGAAATTTTTAATCATGTTTTGTGTATAATAAGCAATATTCACAAAACTTTTACGAGTTTCAAAATTAGAAAAGTTTTTAGTATATTATATTTTAGTATGTATGTATGTACATATTTTGTTAGCAAACAAATTCTGGTTATTTTTCAATTTTTAAACTTATTGTACATTTTATACTTTTTTTTTTCATCTTTAATATGAACATTAAGATGATATAATGTACATAAGTAATATGCTTATAAGGTCATATAGTGATGTCTTTTTTTGTTAAAAGAAATAAACTTTCAAAGAATGAATTTTGAAGAAAATTGAACTTTTTCAGAAACTATTGATTTTAAAAGCCAATGTAAATCAACTAAAAAAAATTATGATTTTATATTATGTACATATAAGTTACATATATCATATATTTCAAGAAGATACTGTAGTTTTCAGTAAATTGTTTCGACATAATTTTAAAATGTGTTTTTGATTTTGCAAAATTACACTTTAAAATTTCTCATATCATGAAATAATAAAGCGATATAAAGAAGGGATCAAAAAAATGTGATTGTGCAGATACAAAATTGTTTTTTTTTTTAAATTTTTTATAAATATTATCAACCAGGTCGGTCAACCATAAATTTTTAAAATTTGTTTTAAATTTACTAAAAATGAAAGCTTTTTTTGTTATTGTTGAAGCAAAGTAAAAATTAAAATATAGTCTATATAAGTAGCAACATACGCCTACTAATAACACATATATACGTTCTCCTTCATTTTTTCTTCTTCTTGTGTGCGTGTTATAACGTTTATTATTAAATCTGAAAGAATCAAGTGGATACTGAAAATATAGAGGAACAATATAAAAATAACATAATGTATTATACACCTACATAGTGTCAATTCTTGTCACGTCAAAAACATTATTTATAAAATTCAAGAATTTCTTTTTAAAACTCAACACTTTAAAAGATATTTTTCCTTTTCTTTGAGTACCTACACGCACAATAAACATGTGATTTTGTTACGTCATATTGTATTTATTTTTTCAAAATATATATACAAAAAAATTCACATACTATCCTTTTCAGAAATAAAAAATGTAGGTACATATATGTATAAAAATGACTAATATAATTTTTACAAAAAAACATCTGAAAGGAAAGATATGTATACATACATAACTGAAATATTGTTGTTATTCGAAAACGTGACAAAATAACTGATGATCATCATATTTTTCTAAATATTTATTTAAATATATTAGCTAACATCTGTCAAGAAATTACTAATATGACAAAAATTTTCATTTTAAAAAGAAAAAAAAAAGAATATAAATATGTATGTCCTTGTTCTAGATTTTCTCAAAAGGCTAATTGCTAAATATAGAAAATATTTAGTAATTCAGTAATCTGTCTTGTTTTCATGTATTCATATATAAGATGAAAAAAAAAAACAAAAAAGTTTAACGATATGATATTTTTAAATTTTTGAAAATTAATAAATGTCTTCCATAATTTACAGTTTACATAATATGTATATATTTTCTTTTTGTTTTTGTTTAAATTATTTTAATTTATTTTAATTAATAATGTTCTTAATATTTTTTTTTTCAAAGCAACCCACATTTTCAGTACTTTCTACTTTTAGAGACTAGCTTTCTAATTATGCCTAATTAAGGCTTTGTACATATGTATGTATATAAGTATATAGAAAATTGTTTTCATTGTTCTAATCAGACCTTCTAGGCGAAAATAAGTTTTGTTTCTCTTAGATATTCTTTATTTTATTTTTCATATTATATAATTGAGGTTGTGACTGAGCCAAGGTATATAGTAAGTGAACTCATTTACTAACTTTGAATTTGAAAAAGCTTTTTCAAATTTGAACATAAATTTTATGGTAATATTCATACAAACAATATAGAAATGTGGTTTAAATGAAAATAAAAGAAAAAAAAAATTTTTGGTTTTGAAGGATTCTTTTGATTACCTTTAATAATTTTATAAAAACAAAACAAACAATTTTCTTTCTTTCACAAAACAAAATTTTAAAATTTTCATTTTTGACTTACAAAATTTCATTTACCAAAAAGCAAATTAACATAAAATATAAAAGTTCAACGAAAAAAAAAAAAAAAATAGCCTCTCATGAAAATACAATGTCACTGAATGAAATTTACATACATGAAATGCTAATTTATTTTATCAAGTTAACAACATAAAGTATAACCACGCCACCACTACAAAGGTTTATTATTGTTTTTATTTTCTTTTTTTTTTTTTAAATTGTTTTTTTGTTTTAAAATTAACAAAAAGAAAAATATGGTTCGTTAGTGTTATCCATTTTTTTTTAACTTTATATTTACGTTGTTGTACTTTAAAATTTGTAATTTGTTAATTTTTTTTATATATTTTTGAAGTAAACAAAATAATTGAAACAAGTACCAACTTTTAATTGAAATTTTTAAGCAACATAAAGTTTTTAATATTTTAATTTAAAAAAAAAAAAAGTAAAATTTATAAAATCTTAACTAACGAAAAAAATAAAAAGAAAATCAGTCACTGTCAGCTTCAGAATAAAATTTGTTGTATGTTTTTTTTTTTTTCTCTTTTTCATTCTAACTATCTAACTATCTAAAACATTATTGACTAGAAAAATCAGAAAAATTTTATGATAGTAAAGTGAAATTTCTCAATAATTAAAAGAAAATTTTAACAAATTTTCATCGAACAAAACAGAAACTGGGTTAAATTATTTTATAGTTGCTTTTTTATCTCTTTTAACTTTTATTTGAACACACTATAAAGTGTCTTGAAATACTTATAACTGTCAAAGTTTTATTTTTCAGGATACTTATGATACGTGAAAATATATATGATAATGCTATAAAAATAACATAAAATGATAAATGATTTTTTTTCTGAGAATTTTTTTCACCTGTTACAATTTCAATTATGGTTCGAATAAAAAAAAAAAGCAGAAACAACAAAAACAAACAAAAAAGTAGAATAAAATCTAAAATTAATATGTATAAGCATTAATCCATATAATTATATGCACACATAACCTTCATCTCATCTGTATTCAATTTTCAGTAAATTATTACATTATCACCTTTCTTCGTATGATATAGATATCTAAATAACATATCAGAATTCTTTTTTGTATTATTTATCATTATTCTAATCATAAGGATGAACGTTATTTCTTTTCTCGTCTTCTTTTTTTATGTAAGGTAAAATTTTCAATGTAGAAAAAATATAATAGACCTTTTAATAAAATTTTACAACCCTTTTCTTTTGTATGTAATTCTTATAAAGAAGACTTTGAAAAGATGTGTTATATTTAATAACTTACAAGTTTTTGTTACTGTTAAACATATTCGTAACATTATACGCAGATACTCACATTTTGTTTTTTTTTTTTTATTGTAAGAAATTTATAGAAAAAGGATGAAGAAGAAAAGAAAAAAAATCAACATGTAAATGTTTTCAATGGCAAACAACAATATAAAATATGATAAGAAATGATAAGAAAAAAGGCGTATAGAAATATTTTTTTCCATCGTTTATTACAATAAGACGTAAGACAGTGATAAAATTTTATTATGTAACTTTTTTTTTTTTTTCAATTTTAACTATGATTTTGATTTAATTTTGTTGTTGTTGAAAATTAACACGCATTTTAAGCTTTAATCTTTTTTTCTTCTTTCTATGGCGCTACAGACCAATTCGAGCCCTGGCCTCCTCAAGCTTTAATCAATGAAAACGAAATATGTATAAGAAATGATATTTACAGTAATTGTATGATTGCTCTTTAAAAATCTTTAAAGTTTTTAAACCATTTTTTTTCTTCTTAATTTCTTCAACAAAATACATATGTATCATGTCACAATCTAAAAACAGTATCTTATAGTATACAATTTATGCCTAATTCTTTGTTTATGTAACACAAATCGTGATTAATACTGTCTTATATTGTCAAAATCACTTTTCTATTATAAAATTATCCTTCAAATTATATACAATATATTTATTGCCAAAGGAAATACTTTATATCTTTGACATGCACACATGTAAGTAATTATTATCATTGATTATTAGAAATTATATAGAAAAGATTTTAAATGATCGATACTAGCTACTCAAAATTAAAATAATTTGATATAAATTGTGAAGGTACCGTGAAATAACTCTAGGGAATTTGTTGTCATATGGTGTTGTGTCTCAACTCTCAAGACTCAATTCAATTGATATTAATAACTATATAATTTTATGTAATTTTATGTTGAACTTGGAATTTCCTGATAATATCAAATGATAGTACTTTTTTGAATCAAAAGTCAAATACAAGAGCACGAAGTTTGCCCATTTGCTAATTGTATATAAAAAAAAGGAGAACATGTATCATAGTTGTGAATTTTTCTAAAGATAAATTTAGTTTATATGTTCTTGTGCTACAGTATTTAATAGTCTTACATTTTGCAAAATGAGAAATTAATGGGTCCTCAAACATGAAACTTAAGGATTATCAATTATTTAGCATACTTTATTTTTTTACTGTTTTTAAATGTTTCGTTTACTTCAGGACAATGATATGATAATGATATGTTTGACATTCCAAAATGTTTTATAATAAACTCTTATTGAATGAACTTTTTACGTTTAGTTTTTTGTAAAAAATAAAACACTCAATCAGATTTTTGCCATTATTTCACGGCACCATTATGCATCAATGATAGGATTGATGTTATTCTTGGAGATATTTTACCACAATGTCAATTAGAGTGTATTTGTTATTCATGTTTAGATTTTTCTACTAATCAGTAATTATTATCAAACACACAAAACACATAGAATTAAATTTGAATTTTAATCAAGTATCAACTTCTGAGCATACATTATAAATGATTTGTAGTGTTAAATAAACTCTTTATAAGTCCAAACAGAACTTAATTGTATGTAATACTTTAACACTTACTGGCTTAAGACATAAAAATTTCAAAACTTTGTTATTGCCTATTGCATTTCATAAATTTAAACAAAGAATAATGATTACAAAACTAATAACAAATTTGATGTATGTATAATAATAAAGAAAATCAAGTACAGAATAATGTCCTGGAGTGTTTAGAAGGATATACATATGTACAATATATTTTAGTAATTGTCCTTTTGTAAAAAAAACACAAAAATATAAATGTGTTTGCTCTTGAATGTCTTTTGTGTTAAAAGATATTCCAAATTAGGAAAAGACCTTTTCCATTTAAAAGATTTATTTGTTTCCAAGTCATGAGACGCTAATTACTTAGATAGAAAAATAAAAAGAAAAATGTTAAATTTTTCATCTGGTATATGTACGTTAAAAACAATTTATAACGAATGACGTAATTTTTACAGAAAAACATACAATTTTTAGATCAAAATAAAATTAATTATTTAATCATTAATAAAATTGTTTACCGAAATATAGAACAAAATTCTATAGTTGACCTAAAAATCTTCAAAAATAAATAACATATTTCAGATTTTATCTTGTAAATTAATGTGAAAAATGTTAATAAGATCATTGAAACCAATTAAAATAATTTTGTTTATTGAGTTTGTGTTTTAAAAAATTCGTAAATAAAATTTTCTAAACATTTTCCGCCCATGAATGGATTTATAAGATTTTTACTATTTTTCAAAAAAGTAAATTTCAATTTTACTTTTACAGAAAATGAAAAATTTCAACAACATTTTTTCACACTTTTAACGAACAAAAAAATTATCTCACTTACTTTTTTCTCGCATCTGTATCGTCAGATAAATCAGTTTTAAAGAATTTTCTATTAAATTTTCTCTCTAAAATATTCAAATTACATAAGAACATTTATTAGAACAATATTTATTCATCGTTTAACACCCAAAAATTCACTTTAAAATACTGTTGTTATCGAAGAATGGAAGAAAAAAAGAACTGCTGCAACTGATATCTCACTTATGGAAGAATACCTTTTGGCTAAAAAAAGAAGAAGAAGAAGAAGAAGAAGAAGAAGAAATACAATACGTTCATATGGAAAAAATCATTTTAAATTCTATTTTCTTTTCTTTATTTTTTGAATTTAAAATCATAGAAAAATATATTTTACTCGTTTTATATACATGCATACATAAATGTAGATATACAGTTACTTTGTATTTACACAGTAATGTGATACTTATCGTAAAAAAGGTGTATTTTGCAAAAACAGTGTAAGCATCTTTATGAGTTTTTTATTTTTTATTTTTACAGTCAGTTTTTTTTTTTCAGGAAGGATGTGATAAATGTACATAAATTTACATCAGACAAAACCCCAATGGCTTTTTTCAAATAATCTTCAAGTTTAAAGTCCTTCGAAAAATTATTAGATGTTTTAGTATAAGTTAGTTTTATATGTACACATAAATGTATATGTATATGTATGTGAATTGAAAATAAAAAGTATATAATATATGAAATAAGTATAATGTACTTTGTTATTTTTATATATGTATGTATATGTATTACAAATTTATAATAACTCCACCTTATATTTTTTCTTCTTTTTACTCTCTTTTATTTTTTATACTGAAGATTCAAATAAAAATATCCATGACACTATGAAATGCAAATACCGGAAAATATCTACAATCTTACAATTTTATCATGTCATTTCATATGTAAATGTACACAAATATATCGTTTTAATAAAAAAAACGAGGATAAAACTAAATGGTTTTCTTTTGATCTACATATTTGAAAAAGAATGTAAAAAGGTAGGTTGTACTACTTTTATAAAAAGGATACCTACTATATTATACTATGTTAAGGGTTGTTTAAAAAAAAATTTTTTGTATTCATTACTTGAAAAAAATTACAATTTCATTGACAATTGGATATAATAATGAACTTAACCCAGATTTGCGTTTTTAATAAGGGTAAAAATATACTATAGTAAACATATGACTATGATATAAAACAAACTATCCTCTTGACCCGGTTCTTTTAATAAAAAATAAAAAGAAAAATATGTAACTTAATTTACCTTATGCTTATTAAAACTATCTTATATAGTTTTGTATAAGCTCCTAGATTTTGAATTATATCATTAGAATCTAGGTAATAAATTTTGTTAAAAATTAACTTTAAACAAATGGGAGTATGTACTACTTTTAAAGTCATAGAAAATTGCGATAAAGTTTAATTTGTTCAATTTTAAAAACTAGAAAAAATCATTAACCACTTAAAGCCAAGGAAAATTATTCTTCAAAAGGCTATACAAAAAAAGTTACAGCAATAACATTTTTTGTCTATATATGTCTAAATATTGCCGCTAAAAACCATATTTGATTTTCTGTTGAATCCACAAATAATCCTTTTTAGAGATTAGTAGCTGCCAATTAAAAAAAAAATGTCTGATATCAAAATAACTCTTATAGACAAGTTCTAGACACAAAACCAAAATCTTCTATGTAATTAAAGGATTCTGTACAAAATTAAGATTTAATTAAGTTACTTATAAGCATCATAGTATAATATACATACATATATAATTAATTTTCTTAATGAATCTGCTAATTAGAATATCAAAGTCAGTCGGTATAACATATGCGACCTTAGTCTATTAGACAGAATTATTTAAAGATTTCGTGTTATTCTTTTTCTTTTTTAAATTTTTTCATTATAATAACAAACTGTTTAAATAATTGATAATATTTTTTTTTTCAAGATATTATTTTTCGTTATCAATTTTACGTTTAATTAACTTTTTTAATTGCACAAGTATATGAGTACATGTATACAAAATTTTCCTTTTGACTTTATTCAACATTTACAATATTCATGCTATAAATTAATGTGTAACATGTTACTATATACTCTGTATTAATATTTCAAGAAAATCAAAAGTGTATTACATATACATACTATAAATGCAAACAGATAACTATAAAACATATTTTTAATATATACAAGAGAATTATAACGTTGTCACCCCAAGTTGATTAAAATTTAATACTTAAACTCATTTTGTATTAATTACAGTTCAGTTTTTATTTTAGTTTTTCATTTATTTTTTTTTCTCTCCTGTTAATTAATATCATCAAGATAAAAGTTATTAACTAAGTACTCGTATGTATATGTATATATTCTTGAAAAGATATAATCCTTAATGGTGGGTAGATATGTAATTTATCTTGCAATAAACATTATTTTAATGGTTTTATTGTGAAATAGAATAGTTCTAAGAAAAGAAAAACAACAAGAATAAAAAAATGTTCACAAGCAAGAACAAAAAAAAACAAGAAAATTTTTTGAATTAATTTAAAAGCATGAAAATCGCATTTGCGTTTACAAATAAATGAAAAATATGTAAATTAAATTGTTATTTTTATTTTTACTGTGAAATTTCTTATAAGTGAAAAAAGAAAATGGTGAAAAATATGAGAGAAAAAAAAGTAAATTATTGAAAATTATAAGTGAAGAAAGTAAAAAAAAAAAAATAAGTAATTTATAGGAAACATAGGTATTTTTACTTCTATGAAAGAAATATGATTCTTTAATTTCTCCTTCTACTTTTTATTAAGTATATATTTTTTTTTGTAGAAATAACAGCAGTAAAAACAAACTTAAGATAAATCCTCTTTTCAGTATATCTATCTATATAATATGTATATAAATTTAATAAAAGTTAAATTCTCTTGAATATAAAATAAGAAAAAAAATTACGTTCTAGTTCTTACGCTGTAGAAGGTACATTATTGAATTGAAAAAGTTTAAATCTAGGACGCAAGCAAAAATATTCTAATATTCTCATTAAAAAAGCAAAGAAAAAGAAAAAGTAGAAAGGAAAAAGATAAAAAATAAAAAGAATTATATCACTGGTAATAATTACTGTTATATAATACGTATATTAAATCTTTTTTTATTTTTCTTTCTTTTTTTTTTTCTTTTCATCTTAACTTCAAATGTAAGGACAAGTAATAAAACATAACGTCTCCAAGGAAGTCATTTTCGACCACAAATTGGAATTTTAAGTAGTTTTCATGATAAAATAAGCAGATAAATCCCTTCATAAGATCTTCTAAATAGATAAAAATATTCTATGTAAAATAGATTTAAAAGAAAAAATGAAAGGTAGCTATGTAGATGAAGCAAAAAAAAAAAAAAGTGAATAAATAATGTAAACGAAATCTAAAAAAATCTTTTCTTCTCAATCTTAATTGCGTGGATATTCTGTTGTTTTTTTTTCTTTTTCTTCTTTTCCTCTTTATTGCCCTTGGGTTTTTAAAGTTATTTTGTATTTTTTTTCTTGAAATTTTTTACCTTGTAAATGTTTGCTTTTCATCATATTTTATTCTTTTTTTTTTCTTGTTATTTAAAAAGAAAGTTATGTTTTGTTATTTACTTTCTATTACTATCTAAGTTCTGAATTAAAAAAAGCGTAAGAAAATAAAAAGAAAATTTGAATGTAATTATCACATTCCAAGAAATCGGGTATTAATTCTTATTTAAAATATTTTTCACCTTTATTTTATGGAGTTTTAGTTTTTTCTAATTAAATATTTTTTTTTTGTAAAAATTTAAAAATTAATGTAAATTAAAAGTTTCATAATTATTATTGATTTCCTTGAAATCAAAATTTGTATTCTTTCGAATTTCTTATATTTGTGATATTTGATTTCTTATTTTTGTAATTTATCATATTTATTGTATGAAATGAATAATAATGAAATATTTCAAAATCCAATAATTTTAAAGCCATAAAAACAGCCTCCTTTATAATATGGACCTCCAAAAAGCTATTAATATTCACATAAAATGGTAAAATCCTTATACTGTCACGTCATGTCATCTTAAAGTGTAGGAATAATATAACATACGAATTATTATATCTACGTATTTATATATTATGAGAAAAAAAATCCATACAAGGATATTTTTGATAATATTAGAAAATAAATATTCGTCATAAATTCTAAATGTTTTTTTTTGTTCTTGTTTTTTTTTTTTTTTTTTTTTGAACTGTTATTTTTATTCTAATATGAATTTTAAAAGAATGAAATGAAAATTTGTGTTAAAAAAAACAAGATTTTTCACACATAAATATGATTGCTTAGGGTTTTATATCATTTATACATATGTTGACTTTTTCTGTTTTCGTTTTTTTTATATATTTGCTGTGTTCTTTTTTTTCTTTTCTTTTTTTTTTCAACAAGAAGTTAAAGTCATAAAAATCAAAATCTGCTACAACGATAAACAAAAACATAAGAAAATATTACGTTTATGTTGTATAAATGAATAATTTTTATTTCTTTTTTTTTCTTTCTTCTAAGGATTATTTATGTCTTCAAGTCATGTTTTTCATCCTTAAAAAATGTTGTTAAATTATAAATGTAAATAATTTTTAAATGATAAATGTACTTTATATTTTATTTTTGTGTTTCTTTCACAATAAATTTTGAAAAAAAAAAAAGTATCTTAAATGTTGTTTGCGTATATTACTATAGCAGGTAATTTTGAATATCTTTTATTCGAATATTTAAAAAAGATCTTTTTATTTTTTTCAGTTATGTTAAAGTGAAATTTCTGTTATACAGCTCATTTATGGAAAAAAATGCCATACTGTATCACTTTGATAATATCTATTGCTCTGATATTCATAAGTAATTTAATGGGATTAAAATCAATTTACTCTAGTAATTTTTTTAATAATAGTTTTTGGGTTCTACAATGTAGCATATTTCAAGTTTTTCAAACTCAAAGATTTTTTCAAACGATACTATAATCAAAGAAATAAAGATAAATTTATTTTTATTACAGTCACTTTTTGAATTTTTTCTTGTGGCTGGTAATATTATCAATTACTGTACTGGTGTACTATTAATTTCTAATAAGATAACTATACTAAACCATCAAGAAAAGATGCTGTTAATGCAATTTCAAAGCTGCGTGAATTTTTTTGAAGCAAAGGACGTTAGATGCATAGAAATTTTTTTGAAGAAATAACGATTTTTCAATGTACCCGTTTTGTGTGAAAACTCGGTTAAAGATGTCACTTTAAGCAAGTTCGACTGTCCTACTTTTTTTTTACATTTTATATTCGGTAAAAAAGCCACAGTATGTTTTTTTAAAGTTATTTTTTTACGATTTAGTTATTATGAACAACAACAACAACAACAACTATGATGACCAAGGTGAGTTACTTTTTTTAAAAAAAATTGTTTCTATTAATTAAAAATTTTATTTCTTTTCAATTTGTATCTAGTATTTATTGTTTCAATAAAATTAAGTTAACATGGTACCAAAACTGAATTAATCACTATGCAACTCATCGCTACTGCTTTCAATATTCCAAATACCAGCTAAAATTTTATTATCCACCAAACTTGAGTATCCTATATCACCATCTTTGTTTAAATATTTTCCATTAATTTTAATGTAGCATCGTTGTTCGTCGGGTGCTACTTCAAATTGAACAATTCTTAGTTTACGATTATGATTATATGATTCAAATCCAAAGCCTAATTTATACCAAAAATAATGAGGTTCTGTTTTATATGTATAATTTTTACAAACACCTGCATGAGGTGCATTTGGATGATAATCATTTCCATATGATGAAATTAAATATTTTCCATTATCAAAACATAATCTATCAGAATGATAAACAACATTATAAACACATTGTGGTAAAGTTACATTCATAACCAAATTGTCTTTTACCAATAATCCTTTGTAAAGATTTTCAAATATTTTCAACAATTTCGCATATATGAAAATTTGAATAGAATATATGTCATTATTCCGACGTATGACATTCCATAGATTTTCCATTTGTAATACTTTCGCTTCATATGTTGGTAAATTCAAAATTATTCTATTAACTAAAAAATATATAGATTCAGAATGATAAATAATGGCAATTGCTTTTTTTGTCACAATATTTGCAATATCTGACTGTGTGTTATAAAGATCCTTATACCATGTTGAATTGAAATTTTTAGTTATCGTTAAAACTTGTAGAGCACCTATGGCTATAAGTGTTCTAACCTCTTCAATTACTTGAACTCTTTGAACATAGTTCGTTTTTAAATATTCAAGAACATCCAATAGTCTGCTAATTATTTCCTGATTTTGGTTTCGTTGATTTTGTGGAATCAAATATTCAATGACTTGTAATTTTAATAAAATTGTGTCAACTTCTGAGAACAATTTAAACACTGCGTCCGAGTATTCTTCTGTATCAATTTCTTTTCCTTTCAATGTTTGCTCCAGACGTGTAATTGTAATATTTTCGAATTCTTTATTTTGGAAAAAGATATCCTTCTCCTCCTTTCCATTTTTTTGGTCGCTCGAATTTTGTTCATGATCTTTTGCACAGGTCACATTCAAAATCAAACAAAATAAAATTGCCAGTGATAAAGTACTTACTCTAAATCCTATAAGCCAACACAATCAATTTAAACTAATTTCGAAAAATTTTCAATAGAATTTTCTTATACCTTTCATTTAGATGTTAAAAACTCACGATCACACAAAATAAGAAAAATGTTTGTACTAGATACTTGTTTATTTCCCGACTAAATGAAAAGTTTCTGTGTTGTGTATTTATATAAAAAAAAAACGTTTGTTTACTATCTTAACAAATACTCGTCAGATGTTAATAATTTAAAGTGCAGAAAAATGTATAAGGAAATATATCTACGTTGGCAACATAAATGTTTGCTTTAAAAAATTTGCAATCACATGAGATACTAAATCCTGCTTAGAAACAATCTGTAAAACCTTTGGTTGCTATGATCAAACCAAATTAAATTACTAGCAAAATCGAATTTATTTTAATTCCTTTGAAAAAAATAAATGCATTTAATTTCAATTCAATTTACAAAAAGCTGTTTTAATTCTACAATTGTTTCATATCTTTCATTTTGATTCCAATAACTCACAAATATACAAAATAGACACCTAATTGTGCAGAATAAATTCTCGAACATAATAGAAATTTAAACAAACAACAGATGCCAATTTAAGTGTTTTAATAAAAATTTAGATGAATTGTTTTATATACATGTGGTATAATTCAATTGTATTCTATTAACAATTGTAGTAGTCGCCAAAAGGCCCTGGCGGGTCGTGGTGTGGGGTATCAGGTTTACCTGGTACTGCCTCTAAATAAAAATAAAAATAAAAATAAATAACAATTGTTGTAGGTAAGAACAGAAAAAACGACATTCGACGTGGCTGGGAATCGAACCGCATAGACCTCTGTCTTGACGGGACAGTGAGCTTACAAATGCGCTACCGAATGCCATGTCGCTTACTGTTCTTAGTTACTACGTAAACATTGTTGATATTCAAATCCCCTACACAATCATGTTGATTCTGGTTAATTTCTTGTTTTATAATCTTTTTAGAAGTTCTACATTACGTTATCGACATGATTACTAGAAATTACCGAATAAAACTAGTAGAATCTTCTTCAAGCTTAGTAAAGTAACAACAACACATGAATTATATAAGATATTAACTAGGAAGTATTTTGAAAAATTTGGCGGACAGTGGCCGAAGCAGAAGAATGCTGGCTTCTGACGCTGAAGTTGTCGGGATCGAATCTGCATAAGTTCACTTAGCTTTAAATGGATACCAATTCATTTGAGTGTTTTCTAATGAAGTAGTTTGGTAGTTTAGTGGGTCTGTTTACTTGACCATACTGACCAATACACAAATACCAGTCTAGCCCTGTCGTCATACGAATAAATTCGTTTCTCTACCAATGAGCAATTAAATGCTTTAAGTAAGTTCTACTGTCCTACTTTCTTTTTTTTTATATACTTTTTATCCACTTACTTTTTCCTTTGTGGGTAAGAGTGTTCCTCGTGACGTAATTGAAATTATGGAAAGAGTTTTAGGGTAGTAAACATGAACGAATTTACATGGGGTTTTCGGATTTGGAATGAGTGAATAGAATGCTTCCTGTCTAGAATCGATCCCTTTCTTGAAAATAATTAAATATGATGGAATATTAGAAAAATATGAATTTAAAGAACGGAGTAAGTTACTGAGAAACTTCCAAAACGTCCTCGAACAACTCCTTACTCGAATATCATCGTAGTTACAGAGGCTTTATAATCAATTTTTAAAAAGTATATATGTTTTAAAAGTTTTTTTAAACCTTCAAGCTTATTTACATTTTATGTTCGGTAAAAAAGCCACAGTATGTTTTTTTAAAGTTCTTTATTTACGATTTAGTTATTATGAACAACAACAACTATGATGACCAAGGTGAGTTACTTTTTTAAAAAAAAATGTTTCGACTAATTAAAAAATTTATTTCTTTTCAATTTGTATCTAGTATTTATTGTTTCAATAAAATTAAGTTAACATGGTACCAAAACTGAATTAATCACTATGCAATTCATCGGTACTGTTTTCAATATTCCAAATACCAGCTAAAATTTTATTATCCACCAAACTTAAGTATCCTGTATCACCATCTTTGTTTAAATATTTTCCATTAATTTGAATGTAGCATCGTTGTTCGTCGGGTGCTACTTCAAATTGAACATTTCTAAGTCTACGATTGTGATTATATGATTCAAAAATTCTTAAATTACTATTTATAAAGCCTAATTGATACCAAAAATAATGAGGTTCTGTTTTGTATGTATGATTTTTACAAACACCTGCATGAGGTGCATTTGGATGATAATCATTTCCATATGATGAAATTAAATATTTTCCATTATCAAAACATAATCTATCAGAATGATAAACAACATTATAAACACATTGTGGTAAAGTTATATTCATAACCAAATTGTTTTTTATCAATAATCCTTTGTAAAGATTTTCAAATATTTTGTACAATTTCGCATATTTGAAAATTTTATTAGAATATATGTCATTATTCCGACGTATGACATTCCATAGATTTTCCATTTGTAATACTTTCGCTTCATATGTTGGTAATTTAAAAATTATTTTATTGACTAAAAAACTTATTGATTCATAATGATAAATAATGGCAATTGCTTTTTTTGTCACAGTATTTGCAATATCTGATTGTCTGTTAAAAAGATCCTTATACCATGTTGAATTGAAATTTTCAGTTATCGGTAAATCTTGTAGAGCACACGTTGCTATAAGTGTTCTAACCTCTTCAATTAATTTAACTCTTTGAACATAGTTCGTTTTTAAATATTCAAGAACATCCAATAGTCTGCTAATTATTTCCTGATTTTGGTTTCGTTGATTTTGTGGAATCAAATATTCAATGACTTGTAATTTTAAAGAAATTGTGTCAACTTCTGAGAACAATTTAAACACTGCGTCCGAGTATTCTTCTGTATCAATTTTTTTTCTTTTCAACGTTTGCTCCAGGCGTGTAATTGTATTATTTTCGAATTCTTCAATTTGTGTCAAATTGTATCGAATAAGGATATCCTCCTCCTCCTTCTCCTTCCCATTTTGTTGTTGGCTAGCTTTTTGTTCATGATCTTTTGCACAGGTCACATTCTAAATCAAACAAAATAAAATTGCCAGTGATAAAGTACTTCCTCTAAATCCTGTAAGCCAACACAGTCAATTTAAACTGATTTCGAAAAATTTTCAATAGAATTTTCTTATACCTTTCATTTAGATGTTAAAAACTCACGATCACACAAAATAAGAAAAATGTTTGTACTAGATACTTGTTTATTTCCCGACTAAATGAAAAGTTTCTGTGTTGTGTATTTATATAAAAAAAAACGTTTGTTTACTATCTTAACAAATACTCGTCAGATGTTAATAATTTAAAGTGCAGAAAAATGTATAAGGAAATATATCTACGTTGGCAACAGAAATGTTTGCTTTAAAAAATTTGCAATCACATGAGATACTAAATCCTGCTTAGAAACAATCTGTAAAACCTTTGGTTGCTATGATCAAACCAAATTAAATTACTAGCAAAATCGAATTTATTTTAATTCCTTTGAAAAAAATAAATGCATTTAATTTCAATTCAATTTACAAAAAGCTGTTTTAATTCTACAATTGTTTCATATCTTTCATTTTGATTCCAATAACTCACAAATATACAAAATAGATACCTAATTGTACAGAATAAATTCTCGAAAATAATATAAATTCAAACAAACAACTGATGCCAATTTAATTTAATAAAAATTCAGATGAATTGTTTTGTATGTACATGTGTTATAATTCAATTGTATTCTATTAACAATTGTAGTACCTAAGAACAGAAAAAACGACATTCGACGCGGCTGGGAATCGAACCATAGACCTCTGTCTTACCGGGACAGTGCACTTACCAATGCGCTTCCGAATGCCATGTCGCTTACTGTTCTTAGTTACTACGTAAACATTGTTGATATTCAAATCCCCTACACAATCATGTTGATTCTGGTTAATTTCTTGTTTTATAATCTTTTTAGAAGTTCTACATTACGTTATCGACATGATTACTAGAAATTACCGAATAAAACTAGTAGAATCTTCTTCAAGCTTAGTAAAGTAACAACAACACATGAATTATATAAGATATTAACTAGGAAGTATTTTGGAAAATTGCGTGGACAGTGTCCGAAGCAGTAGAATGCTGGCTTCTGACGCTGAAGTTCTCGGGATCGAATCTGCATAAGTTCACTTAGCTTTAAATGGATACCAATTCATTTGAGTGTTTTCTACTGAATTAGTTTGGTAGTTTAGTGGGTCTGTTTACTTGACCATACTGACCAATACACAAATACCAGTCTAGCCCTGTCGTCATACGAATAAATTCGTTTCTCTACCAATGAGCAATTAAAAATTTCACTACATATCGGTTTAATTTATTTCATTATCATTGCAATATCTTATTAATTTGCTACTTAAAATATTCTTCAAATTTAAAAAACAAAAATGCAATGAAATGAAGTCAAAAATTGAAATCACAATTGAAAATTGTATTTCTAATTAAATCATTGAAATATTTTCGAAATATTTAATTGCTAAAAGAAATGTTCAAGTCAAGCGTTAATTTTATGTCATTACACAAAAGCATTTAATTAGATAATGAAGCAGAAGAAATCAACAATACGGAAATAAACGATGCTTTATTACCGGAGAAAAGGAAAAACGAGAAAATAAAACTAAATATGTATTGTATACATCATCATGTGTGTGTGTTCTAACAATTTAATAATGGAAGTTTTTTTTTTCTTTATTTATTTTTCTTGTGTATTTAGTAATCAAAGGGAAATACTTAGTTTAAGTAATTTTATTTGTTGAATAAAATTTCTGGAAATTTATCTACTTTTTAATAACAATTGAATCGGTAATTAAAATTTCAAGGATTTTTATTTTTTGTAGATACAAAAAAAATTTTGCCTCTAAAAAAGCTAAAAAACGTCAAAAAGCGTAACAAAGCGAAAATTGAAAATTAATAAAAATAAGAAAGATATTATTATAAACATAGGTACCTACATACATAATATGTATTTGTACAAGTAGATGCAATTTTTTTCCCCTTCTTTTTCTCTCTTAATTATTTAAGTTAATTAAAACAAAACTTTATCATTTCGAATATATTTTCTGATACATTTTAACATTAATTATGACATTTGCTTAAGAAAAAAAAAAAAATCTAAAACTTTATGTGAATTTTAATTGCATTTAAAATAAGGAAAAAAAAATAGAAACAAAAAACTATGCGTTTTTCCTAATGAAGATGACATTCATACATATTATAGAAAAACTTATACATACTCATACATACATATTTTTTTAATTTTTTTTTTATGAGAAATGAAAAGCTCACGGGTTAAACACATTAATCTTCCAAGACTTTAAAAGTTTTTATTTTATGTATACTCATATAACATTTTAGTATTCTTATTATATGTATGTATATTGTATACATATATATGTATATACTCGTGCTTATAAGGAATAAGATTCATTATGATGATAATTATTTTCATAATTTTTTTTGTGTTTTTATTACTAAGTATAATTATGTATATTTATTGCAACATTAAATAAATTTCCGAAACGTTATGATTTCTTTCTATTCTTAGTTTAAAATACAGATTTTGTTTTTTTTTTTTCTTCAAACTACGAGGACTTAATTTATAAATAAACTATTAATCTTTGAAATTACAATTTAAAAAAAAAAAAGGTAACGAGACATTTTGCTAAAAAAAAAATAAAAAAAAAATAACAAAAATATTTTCAAAAACTATTTTTACAAGAAATTTTAAATTAATTTTATTTTATTCAACTTAGACATTGAATAAAAACTTTACAGAATAAACGAAATATGCAATTTCACATACTTTTTCTTCTTTTTTTTTATTTTTATTTCTATTTTCTCTTTTTCACCACATATCTAATGTAAAATATGTTCTTAGAAATTTTCCAATGGAAGAAATTCTTGAATGAATGCCAAAATATTTCATTAAACATTTAAGTTTAAGATTTAATAGTTTTTTTTTTCTTCTTGTTTTTAATGTTTAACCATGAGGATTTTAATAATATGTATAAAAACATTATGCAGGGTGATCCTTCATTTGTTTATTTCACTTATTTATAACTTTCCAGAACAATAATATCATTTTTTTTTCAATTTTTGCATATAGAAAAAATTAGTACAGTTCTTGTTAGTAAAATTTATCAATAAACAAAATGGCATGGCTGCAATTCAAAAATATTTTAAAAGATGAATTAGTTTATACAATTTAAAAATAAAAGATATTTTAAATGAAATATAAAGTGTGTTTAATAAATAAATTGTAAAATAGAAATTAATCAGTTATCGGTTTGTTTTAGAATAGAATCTTCTAGTTTTTAGGTATTCTTTTAAGTGCATTTCAATTTCCCGAATTTTGTGGGAATTGTACAGAATTTTTTTAAATTTTCAATTCATTCCAGAATCATACGTCATGTGTAATGAGTTTTTTCTAACTGTGCAATTTTTGTGCTTTAAATTCAGTTGATATCTTTTGTGTATTGTATAAATTATATATAAAAATCACAAAAATTCCTTAAAGTTTTGTTTTGTTTTATTTCAATTATAAATGAAATTTTAATCAGAATCCAGATTTTTATCATCTAGATTTTAACTATTTTTTTTTTTAAAGACTTTCATTCTAAAACAATTTTCCATTCAAATAAATTCAAAAACCAAAAATGGGGTATTGGTAGAAATTTAAAATAATGTCCAATTAGTGTTTAAACATTTTTATCAGATTAAATTGTAAAAACTAAGTTATTCATGATTGATAGGATAAGTGTTTATTATAGTAGAAAAAAAAAACAAACACTCTAGAATAACAATAAACAGACAGAATAACAAAAAAAAAAAAAAAAATATAAAAAAAAGACCATCATGTAATCATATAAAACAGAGACGCTTTAGTGATTTTAAAAATTGTGAGTATTTAATCAGATTATCAGAAAGAATTAATGAACACATATACACATACATATATGTATATAAAATAAAATGAAAATATATTATTATTTATTGGAAAAAAATGTTATGTGTATGGTTTTTGTGAAGAATAAAACTGAAAATAAAATATATGATGTAAAAAGGATTATGCGGATGTTTTTGATGATTTTAAATATGTAATTAGCGTCACATTAACTATATCTGAAAATAAAAATAAAAATTATAACAAAAAAAAAAACAGAATGGTTGAAGAGATATTAAAATAAGTGGAAAAATGGACAAAAATATAAAAACAAAACAAATTAGCAATTTTTTATTTTAATTATTTTACAATTCAATAATTACAATCAATTAGTTAACAATTAATTTTGGTATACCATAATATTATTTCAATGAATTATCAAATTTCCTTTAATATTTTATTTAATTTATATTTAATTTTCAAATAAATCCTATTTCATTCTAAACAATTTGTCAATTATCTTTTCAAAATATAATAAATTTAATACATAATGTAATATTGTATGATTTCCTTTAATATAAATTATTATATTCAGGAAATACATTATATCTAAAGCATATGTTATTTGTCAACATAATATTTTGCATAAGAAAATAATCTTTGTTACATAAACTTTTAAGAATTTAAAATCATTACAAACATAAACATACACAAAGTTTTGTCAAAATAATAATACTTATCTCCTGGTTTAAATGTGAATTTAGTTTATGTTTATGTAAATAAACTGAAACTCATTATATGTACATACATATATAGGTATTTCTTTAGTTCACATTAGAAGATCAAAAACCACAAAAGAGATGATATTGACAAACAAGAACATTAAAAAAATATATATTTTTGTTTTTCTCGAACATAATTTAAATTTTTGGTATAACTTCAATTTTATTTTCTTCTAATTTTTTTCTCTATTTAAAAAAAATGTAGTTTTTTTTATGATGTGAAATCCTGACTATTGATTTTTTTTTTCCTTCAAACATGTTTTTTTGCATCCACATTTTCATTCATCGCCTGCAACAAAGCATAGAAGAAGAAAAAAACAATTGTATTTAAAAATTCAAAATGAATGAAAATAAATTTTTTGATTTAGGTTTTAAACAATAACTGCTGTGTTTTCATTATTGTGGAGCTTTTTGCTTATTTTTAACTTTTATTATTTTATTTTATTCAAAAAAAAAAAAAAAAATAAATAAATAACAGGAAAACACCAACAGTAGATATTATATGAAAACATGCATATATGGTATACTATTTGATATGGTTGTGTTTTTTTTTTCTATACTCTGTAAATCAAAGGGAACAATTAAAATACAAAATAAATGCAGTAAATAACACACACAACTACTACAGTAGCATGTTATATAAAATAAAGTAATAAAAAAAATTCGTAGCAGGCACAAAAATAAAATCAAAGGAGAAAAAAAAAATACTGAAAATAAATGGTATAAATACCAAAATGAAGATGTGATATACTCGTATGTATAGTTTTTTTTTTACATAGATACATGTATTACACATTTACTTATTTTTTTTGGTGATATTTTTATTTCGGATGCTGAATCAATAAAGAGGAACATTAAATAGGAACATAATAAATAAGAAAACAAACGAAAAAAAAAAATACAATAATAAAATAAAAATCACATATAACAAAATAAAAATTGCCTAGATAGATACGCATATCTTTTTATATACTTTATATACTGAATTAATATCTTCCACCCACATTAAATATATTCATATACATATTCGTATTTATAATTCTTTGAATTGATTTTTTTTTTTTGTTGTATGCAGACTTTTCAATTCATTTTTTTTTCGAGCTTAATTTGGTAAACAAAAAAAAAAATGGGTAATAAAAAGGAATTTTTATCACTTATATTATTATAAATATTGGTATATTGAAATTCTTTGTGTAGATACCATATCCTGAACAAAAATATGTATTTAAAAAAATGTGTTGTATATTCAGCAATATTTTTATCTTTTTTATAACAAATAATCGTAGTCATGTATATCGAATATTTTATTCTGTTTATTTATTTATTTTTTTTTTTTGAAATTTTTCAAATAAATTCTTTAAATATTCATGATAAAACAAACATGTGTTAAATGTGTCGTTTTTTTGTTTTTTGTTTGTTTAAAAAATAGAGTAAATTTAAAACTTGAAAATTTAGTAGAAAATTTTTGTTTTATTTTTCTAATTTTTCTACGACCACTTTAAAATTTTTAAATCACACATTGTAAACATGAAATCAGTTCAAAAAAATAAATTTAATGGAATGATTCCAAAATATTGTAAAAGATAGAATCTCTAGTTTTCAATTATAAGCATAAATCATAAAGCAAAATAAGATTATGCCATTTCTAAATAATTGACTCAAAAGTAAATTTAAACTAAAGAACAGCATTTTTGTCTACTCCTGTATGATTTGAAAAAAAAAAAAAAACAACTCCAATTTACTATGGAACATTTTCATAAGAAAAAGTAGCTTCCTAAGTCACATTTATTTTAAGGATTTTATTGTACAGCTTACAATTTTTCGAAATTAAAGGTTTTCCAAAGTTTCCAAAAAATGCTATGTTTTAAATTTTAAATTCTGAAAATTATGAAAAATATGTTTTAATCGTTCGTTGTAAAAATTTCAACCGTTTTAGTATATAAATCCATGATTTTAAATATGTACTACGTAAACATCGAAATATATGTATGTGTATGAAAATATGAATTTATGCATGCAGTCTTAAAGCCATTAGCTTTTCTATCACGTTTTAACAAATTCTTCAAAATATACATACATATATTACGTATATTTATCCATCATCATAATACATGGAGCTTTGGTACTTTAAATGCTGACAACACAATATTCATATTACTTAAGTTTAGAATGGTTTGGATTGGAATGAACTATGATATCCTAGAACAAAAATGAAAAAAAATGTATAAGTACATTCATATATGTATGTACATTAGATATATACTATATAATACCTATATAAATAAAGGACATAAAATAGTGGTTTATTTTATCAAAATTATTCTCGCATGACAAAAACCTCTAGGATGTATCAGCCATACATTTTTTTTATATGTATATATTTATGTACATATACCTACATACACATGCAGATATTTTTTAAATATTTGGTGTGGTTTATGATATTTTATCCTTTATTTATCCCTACATTTATGTGGTTTGAAAAATTATAAAAGTAGTGAAAAAAAAATCATAAAAATATGGATTGTGTTTTATTTGTTTTAATTTTTTTTTACAAATTGTTTTTTTTTTTTTTTGTTTTGTTTTGTATTATTTTTTAGCTGAAATTATTTATTTGTCGGTATATACTTCCACCCTTCCACCAAGAAAAAAAAAAAAAAAGAAATTAGAAAAGAATACATGATCTTTATCATTTGACTTTCAAATTTTATTTCGTCCTTTTATTGCTTTTATTAATTCCGGAATCTTAAGATATTTCTCTTTAAGTATGTGTTGTATTTCTCAATTAGTATAACAATAAATCTTCTCATAATTGACTAGCTAGTCTTTTTAGTTAGAAATAATATGGATTTTGTCCACAATCACAATAAAAATACTTAAGTTATATATATATATATATGTATGTATGTATATGTAAAGAACAATAAAACTCAAAAACATGATGTACTATCTCTTACTTGAATAACAAAGATAAAAGCTAAATATATGTATAGTACTATACATAGTTTATCAGATGGATATACCCACATATTTTGATATTTATTACCACAATAACAGTAAAAATACAAACATGAAAAAGGTTTCTTAATTGCTGATAGATTTTTTTTTAACACTAGGTAAGAATAAGATAAAAATGTGAAAAATTTGAAATATTTTTATTCGAAGGAAAATAAAATTAGGATGATAAAACAGAAAATTCCTACACAAAAAAGAAATGATTTTTTTCCTTGTCAATTTATTTAACTTTTTCAATTTAAAATTTAAATGTCACATATCTATAGATTTTTCTAATTTACTGAAAAATAAAAATACATACATATATGGAGATGTCACCTATAACATGTTATCACAACATAAAACTCATCACCAAAAAACGACGAAAAAATTAAACCAAATGCTAACAAATTTATTTAACCAATTTATGACTGCTGTTTTTTTTTTTCAAATGATAAAATAAAAATTATGTATTATTATTATTTTTGTTATACATATATATATATATACATATATATCTACATATGTATGTGTATGCATATATATTTTTAAAACCAAAATTAATTTGACACATAATAAATTTATGCATTTTATTCACGTTCATCAAAATTATATAAACATAAAACTAATACATGTATCAATATATACAAATATGTACATACGGATATTTTCATACTTACGTATGTGTGTGCTATATGTATATGTAGTATGCTAAAGGATAAGTATAAAAAGTATACAAATTATACAATTCAATAAATATTGGAAAATTTTACCTTTTATAATAAAATTTAGGTAATCACCATTCATAGAATACATTATTATATTATAGTACATACATATATGGAATATGAGAATTGAGGATATTGATTAACCACAAAACTGAATTCTATTTATATGCAACTGTACTTTATACATGTACGTACATATATAATATAAAATAACTTAATATATCATCATGTAGTATGTAGGTGTATTATTCAATATAATTTTGAAATAATATCCGTTTCTAATAGGAAATAGATAAAAAAAAAATTTCAATTTATTTCATTAATTTATTTTTTGGAATAATTTCTAATAAATATAAATTATATGAGATACGAGTATGTATGATGTGATGAAAATTTTGTTATGGTTTTCGTTTTTTTTTTTTTTTTTTTTTGTAAATGTGTGTTTGTGTGCTTCTATATAGAATTTTAAAATGTCCATATGGTTGACAACATTTCATCCTTAAACGATACAATACTTAAATAATTTAGTATCTATGAATAAAAATTTGAATATTTCGTTTTGAATATAGGATATTTTTGTCCTTTTATTATTATTCCTTTCCTTCATTTAATAATATGTATATATTAAAAAAAAAACAATGGTGAACAAATTACATTTTAATTTATTGAAATTGATCTAAATTGTAATTATCAAAATAATGAAATTTTTAATATTTATTAATTTTTCAGTATTGAAATGAAATTTCTCTATTAAAAATATTTACATATATGTATGTATTTTTTTTTTTGTTACCGAAAATAAATAAAAATAAAATTATTCATGTTGATTGGCATGATAAAAGTTTCATAGAATTTCTATTATATAATTTAATTTTGTATGAAGGACTGAAGGTATTTATATTAAAACGTTATAATTTAATAACATTTTATATGAAACCGCACAAATTCAAATCACTTCTGATAACCATCATACTGATTCAATTATAAATATATTACATGTGTATGTACGAGCATATTATATTATATAAATATGAATGTATAGGTAATACAAGATATATTGAAAAAATAGATAAATAAATAATAATCAGTTCAAACACAATATGGTAGAATTCATATGAAGTATTTAAAATTAGTACATATTTCCGTTTTTTTTTTGGTTTGAAATATATTTATATACATATAATATGTATATAATATTACATATATGTACCTATACATTATATATAAATATATAAAATTACTAATAAATTATTAAAAAATAAAAATGAATTCTGTGTTCATTTTCAAATTTAATATTTCCCATTTTGTGATTAGTGAAAATTTTATTATGCGGTTATAAACTGATTGTTAGATATAAATGTTCGTATGTACTGTATACCTATATATACATATGCTTACAATGTACGAGTATATACAAAATTTAAATTTAAATATATTGTATCATTTCAAATACATTTTTAATTTTAATCTTTTATAAAATACCGTTGTGTGAAAATTATTTATTAATAATAATAATAAAAAACAACGATTCATTTTTCCTATTTTCAATAAATTCATGAAAAGATAAATTTAGAAAAATTTCAAATCAATTTTATTTAAATTTAATTTTAAATGAATAGGAAAAATAAAAAACAATGAATACGCGACATTCTTCATTGTCCTTTCATATTCGTAATAATATTAACATTTCTTACTTGCATTAGAATGTACATACTTCGCTGTGAATACTTTTATTATATTTTTTTAAAAACGATGTCATTTTTTGTTTGAAAAATATACTTAATCAATTTTTAATTAGATAAAACCACAAATGTTTTGTTTTGAGTTTAGTAATTTTTTTTTAACACTATAAATTCAAATGAACAGGTTTTTTTAAAAGTTAAAATGAAATTAATTAGTCCTTAGAGCCAAATTCATTAAATAATGTTCATTTTAGATTTTGCATTCCAATTTTTAAAAAACTTTCATGAGAATTAGTATATTATTTCAGTTTTTTGTGATGTAATGTTTTACTGATTTTACGTAAAAAAGTTTCTTAAACAGGATATATTTTTTTTTTTTAAATGTACGTAGTTGTAAAAAATGAAAAATTTAGAGCAAATTTCTCATAAAATATAGTTTCCAAACATTTTCTATTTTTTATACTTAAAAATGTATACTTAATTAGTAATGAAAAAAAAAATTTATTTTCAATGAAAAATATTGAATTTTCCTTTTTATAATAAAAAAAAAAAAAAACAACTCACAAATATAAATGTAATGACAAACGAAAAAAAAAGGTAGAATAGTAATTTCAAAGTTTTTTTGTAAATTTTAAAAGTTGGATAATAAATGAGAAATATTTTATACTTGAGTAAATTTTTCGTTCATTTTTGTAAAGAAAAACCATTTCAAGTTAATAAAATTATTAAATGAACTGTATTATGTGAATGATAAAATACTCTTTAAAATAAAAAAAAATATCTAAAAAAAGTTCTTTAGTATGTAAAATATCTATTTTTCTATGTAAACACCTGTTTATCATACTAAAAATTATAGTTACATGTATGTATATACAAAAACAAACATAGGTATACTTGTATCTTGTAATGTATATACTTAAGAAAAAAAGTTTCGTTTTGTTTAAGTTTTATACCGTATTATACGAGTATATGATTCATTTCACTTTGAATGTAAAACAACTTAAACTATTATCATCAATTTAACGACACCTTAGTAATGTAAAACAAAGAAAAGCTCTTATAATAATTCATAAATAATGAATGTACTTTTTCAAGTACTTTATATTATAATAAAAGGTTTTAGAGTATGTACTACAATTTAAAATACTTAGAAACTGAAGAATGTGTATCATTTGAATATTATTCATACACACATACATATACTCGTACAAAAAAATAAATTTAAGTATGTGGAATGATAATTAAAACAATGAAAAAGATAGAATGCATTTATAAATCTAATAAAGTATCTCATAAGTGGAATATACGTAATATGAAAGTATATGTAGATTAATTTTGTTTGTCACAAAGATTTGTATATTTTTTGCAATAGATACTTAAACTTGAAAATATTTTTCAAAGGTACGTTTTAACTAAAGATTTTGTAAAAAATTTATTTTATACAAAAACTTCATAGAAAAGAAAATAAAAGTCTTGTTGTACAGAATAAAAAGATCGAATTGCTTTTTCTGAAATATTTTTCATAGGAAAATTTGTGTTAAAAGTTATAGAAATAATTTGCAAAATAATTTTATTATGAAATACTTCTCATATTCTGTAAAATTATTTGAGAATATTTTATTGCATGTGAAATGTATGATTGCTGCTGAATTTAAGAGCTTTTTAAGCTGTTATATAATATTTTAATGAATTTAAGACATTTAAGGAAAATATTGTACTTAAAAGTGATTTAAATAATTGAAAAGATATATTTTAGATGATAAAAATAATAAATTGTGCTAGATAAAATGATAGATATAAAACTATTTTTCAAAATGAATTTTCTTTACAAAATATAAAAAAGGATATACATAATAATCTATTGCAATTGAATCATAACAGCTAAATAAAATCAATGTTTTAGTTAGAAGTTTTTTAAAACTTGAATTATTTCTTCAGATAAAATTGTTTCAAAAAGGTTTTCAAATATAATTCGAACTCTTCTACTTTGTCCTGTAATTAGTATTGTAGTGTAGTATCTATAGGTTTTCTCATAAAATTTCGTACTGGAAAATTATAAATGTGTGCATACATCAAAACAAGTATTTGTAATAAGCAGAAGAAAAATATAAAAAAATACTAAAAATACGGAAATAATTATCAAAATTTATTATTAATTAAATTAACAAGTTATTTGGTGATTTTAAATAACACGCAAATAACATCACAAAAAAAAAAATAAATTAAAATAATTTCTCTCTAATTACATTTATGATAATTAAATACTAAGCACTTCACATAAAATATAATTTAAATTCATTAATTTCAAAAATATTCACATTATTCTCATATTTTACATTCTATTACCCTTCAAATTTTAAATTATGATAAAAATAAAATATAACATTAAATTATTATAATTAGTATATTCGCTTTGAATTTAAACAAAATTCCTCATTAAATACAAACATAAATGTATGTATGTTCTTTACGTTTATTTATTTCTAAAGTAAAATTACACGTTTATTTAACAAAATAAAAAAAAAAAACATTCCTTTTTTAACAATTTCAATTCTTGCGTAAAACACAAAAATAGCAAACGGTTTAATTCTTAAATTTATATCATTCAAACGTTTACAAGCAAAAAAAGAAATAAACAAAGTTTGCATTTAGAATAGAAATGTGTTGAAAATGTTTAAATAAAAAATTAAAAATTGTGTGAGAATGAAATAAGAAAAATACCTAACTTCTTTTTCTTTTTCAACTTTTTTTTTTTAAAAAAAAATTTATTCCATAAAAGCAAAAATGATTTCATAAATTTTGTCAAAAGCTTTTTCTCTTAAAAATAAAAGAAAAAAAAATGTATATCCTACTTTAAGGCAATCATACTTTTTTAATTTAATAAAAATACAGAGATTTTGTGAATACGTTCCCTTCTAAATCCATAATGTTTTTATATCCTTTTTTTTTCTACACAAAAAAAAAAATCTCAGCAAAAAAAGTGTTCACAATCTTTTTTTACATACATAAAAATGAAAAAATAAAAAAATACAAAAAAAAAAAAGAAATAAATGATGAAAAATTCAAATCATTATTCATTCTCTCGTTTTATGACTTCATTGTTATAATCCTGACAATTTTTTATTGTTTTCATATAGTTTTTTGTTTTGTTTATTTCAAAGTATGCAAAATATTGAGCGAAATTTATCCGTCTTGTTTTTTTGTTTTTCATTTAAAAGTATTTTTTTTTCCATTGGAAATCCTTTTTCCTGTTCTTTTTGAACGATTGATTTGGGTTTTACTTTTTGTTGTTTTCCAGTGTTTGTATCGGGTATGTGTGTGTGTATGTGTTAAAATGAATGCGTTAAATATTTTGTTGAAATAGTCACTAAATCACAAGAGGACAATTAAAAGGCAAATTTAAAAATAAATGAATTTAACCAAAAGTACAACCCAAATGAAAATAATTTTAGAATATTCATGACATTTTAAAGAAAGGACAATATATTTTTTTTTTTACAAAATATCAATCCAAAATTATTTTCTTTTAATTTTTAAATTTTTTATATTGATTGATTGAGTGACAGGAGTTAACTTAAGTATATACACTTATCTCTGTAACTTTTCATTGTATCCAACTGTTTCTGTTTTCTGAAAATTAGTCAAATTGAAATGGGATCGTCAACATGAAGCTGATGAGTAGAATATGTAATTACATCTCTATATCAAACACATAACCATAAATATTTAGAAATTTTTATTGCACTTTATGTGCAATCTACTCATCTATTATAGAATATTTCTTCTCACATGCTACATAATAATGAATTCAAAATGAAAAGCTCGCAAATAGTTAAAATTGAAATAAAACGTACAAAAGAAATGTAATTCTAAAAATTGATATTTCTATCTATATTTTTGTTGGCATATATGTACTAACAAAAATATCTTTTAAATTATTTTTTGTCCACATTTTCTCTTTTATCAATTTTTTATTGAAAGGAAACTATTTCATTAAAATATGTACATATCAGTTTTTTTTTCTTCTATTCAATTCAATGTGCTTTATCATTTACTCTAAAAATTTTGCACATATTATGTACATATGTACGTACAATACAATTTCAATAGATAAATTCCAAAAAAGAAAAAAATCTGATTCTGATGATTTTTCATGTTACAATTTTTATCAACGAGATGGGGATAGCCTTAGAGAAAAAAAAATGAGTTTTTCTTTTGCATCAACAAAACAATATTTAGACATATCACGTGTATTATGGGAGTGAAATTGAAAACCATGATCTAGGGATTTATTTACGTATTGAAAACACATTTTACTTCCTTTTTTTGTATAAATTGTAGAAAAAAAGAGTAATAACACAGAAAGCTTGTCAATTTCTTTTTATGTAGAAAAAAAAAATCATTCAATGAGTAAACTGTTTTTTCCATAACCTAAACATTTTAAGCAGAAATACAAAAACATTGAAAAAGGATTTTCAAATAATAATTTTTGTAAGGCATTAAATTTTAATTTAAAATAGTAGTTATTTTTACAAAGTTTCAAAATTTGTAGAAATGAAAATAAAATAAATTTGTTATATTGTCGTTTATTTTCTCAAATAAATTATACAAACTATTTTAATTTAGTAGCAACTTCAACAAAATTTTGTAACCAATTTAAATTGTATATTTCTATTTCGATTAATATACAAGTTTTACTTCAACTTTTTACCCCTTTTTTCAGCTTGTTAATATACTTATATACATTTATACCTATACGTTCTAATGTATATAGTAGTTTCAATACATTCACATATGTATGTATGCATTTATTTATTTATTTTTTTTTAATTTAAAATTTTCAATTCTATATTCAAATAAAATTAATTTTAGTTTTAATAACATTGATTTTCATGTTGTTAACTATAAGTATATGTATATGTATATAAGTCGTATCGTATATAAATAAAATCAAAACTTTATAAACTTTCTTATTGATTGAAATGCAGTAACAACTAAACTTTGAAAATTATATTACATATTATTTTTGCGTTTTTGAAAATTTATTTTATTTAAATAATAATTTATTTTATTCAATATTACTTTTACTAATGAAAAATATTTGGAATTGTGAAAATCTTTTATATATACATTTTTTACTTAAATAAAGAACCTATAGAGAAAAAAGACTTTTACAGTGGTTCGAACTATAATTTTATAGAATATTTTTGACCTAATAGGAAGTATTTCTTGAAAAGAACACATTAAAATTTTTTGATGTATTCGAAAAAGTTTGTGATTAAAATTTTTTTCCAGTTTGATTAAGGTCTAAAGCTAAAAACACAATTACAACAATCAACTACGAACTATAAACTGCAATATTTGCTTAATGAAATTGCCCACAATTGCAACTGTGAGTATGTATTATTAGCATGTACATACACAAAAATAAAATATTTTTCGATTTATTTATTTATTTCTTATTGTAGCCTATTTTTGGTTCGTAGCTTAAGTATGTAATTCTTAATCTATCGCTGTAATTGTGTTTCTAGCATTAAGGCAAACTAATTGAATATACATACATTTAAATGACTCTTTCTAATCTTTTTTTAAAATCTGGTTTTAAATCATCAAAACTTTCTTTCACTCTTAGTTTTTACATTTCAGGGGTTTGTTGATTTTTTGTAAATTTTTTTTCTCCCTTAATACTATTAATGACTTCATACTCCTTACAATAGCATTGTATTACAATTTTCATAATTAAAATAATTAAAACTCTTTAAATTAACTTTAATGCACTTTACATATAAATATTAAAAATGACTCTCATTTTCAAATTAAATCTTTAACATTTTTATAATACTCTTAGAATTTTTTTTCTTTCTATGATTCCCTATTGAATAAACTTTTTCTTCATCTTCTTATCGTTGCATAATAAAGTCTAAAATTCTTTTATTTAGAAAAACATCCTGATTTAAACTGAAATCAGCTTATATGAAAAACATTTTCTATTCTCAAGTTTATTTACAACTTTTTTTCTCGTATTATGTACAATATATATTTTGTATATTTTTGAATAAACAACATAGAACGGTTAACTTTCATAAAAAAAGTATACCTAAACTTGAAAAAACAAAAAAAAACTCTAATAAAAACTTTCTTTTCTCAATTTTATAAAAATTATATAATAAAATTTACTCAAAACTTTTCTTATTTTAATTCAAGTAAAAGATAAAAAATGAAAATAACAAATAAAATAAAAATATGTAGATAAAAAAAATTTATATCTGCATATGCATTTTGAAAAAAAAAAAAACAAATTATCCAAATTATAAAATTCCTCCAAAAAAAATGCATTTCACAAATCAAAAAACTTTGTTTTACGATATAATTTCGAAAACTAGAATTCCCTAAAGAATTTAAATATTTTACATTAATAAGATTTACTCACACTAATGACATATAATTTTCTTTATGCTATAGATACTCATTCGATTTTCTATACCATAAAATTACTGAATTTATGGTTCGTGACTTTTTAATTGATAACCTTTCTTTTCAAATGATATATCCATAAAATTTATCCTTTTTTTTGTGTGTGTGTGTGTGTTTTTGTATTTTTTTTCCTTCTATTTTAATGGTAAAGAATTCGTAAAAAGTTAATTCTACATACCTATATATGTATACTTACATAAATATATGATCATATCTACAAACAACATAAAATCTATTGGCCAAAACTTATGATCCAGAACTGATAGTAAATATATAGTATCTCATGAGAAAATGCCAGTAACAGATGCTTTTCTATTTTATATATGAATTTTACAAAAGAAAATATCATTATATTATGAAGTAGAAAATAAAAGTTATGAACTTTCATTTGTATTTGAAAATCAAATAAGATTGGGGACCAAAAGAAGAAAAAAAAATAAGGTAAGAAGATAATAAAACAGATGAATGAATGTGTCATATAAAATTAACTTTATTATACAATGTATGTACGAGTATGTAATAAATATTACATATATGAATTCATATGTACATAGAATATGGTATATATTAAAACTAAAGAAAATTTATTTTTAAAAAGAATAAAACATGAAAATTTACTGAATACTTTGATTATACACATACTCGTGTGTAATTAGTTTCGGCTTATTAAATATTTATTGGATTACATTTCATATGTAATTTAGAAATAAGTAAATTTTTTAATTGAAGAAAAATCATATTGTTTAAGAATTATTTTCTGAATTACTTAAAATTTGTAAAAATTTTTAAGTACTATACTTTTTCTTCTTCTTCTAATTGTTATTCAATTTGCAAATAAATTTTCATTTTAATTCCTTAAATATTTTAGATTACCATTAAAATTTAGTGCTTTAAAATTGTTGTTAGTTTGAAAATGCAGTCAAGATAAAAGACAGTATAAGTGGCAAGGATAACACAGTTGACAGGATGAAATATAATTTAAATTTTATTATATTCAAAATGTAGGAAGGATGGATAAATTTCTGTGAAACAAAGATTCAAAATTTAGTATTCATTGAAATATGTATACTGGTTTATTTACGTATTTTATTAAATTCAAAAATTTTTTTTTTTTTAAATTATTGAGTATAATATCTACATACTTATTTTTAAAAGTATTCAAAAATACACAATGAGATACATTTTGAAACATAAAATGAAAAATTAAAACAAAAAAACCGTGAATATAATCAAAAAAAATTGTTTTCTTTGTTTTCAATAAAAAATTAATTTTAATTTTTTTTTTCTTTTACATAAAAACTACATTAACTGAATTTGAAACATCTTTTGTTACAAAATTTTTTTTTTTAACGAACTAATTGCAATATTTTACTTTGTTTTATTCTTTTGTTTTCATGGTTACAGTGATTTTTCTTTTCGTATTATTTTACGAAATTTTTTTATAATTTTTTTAAATTTTATTTATTTTTTTTGTTCATTCTTTTAGTATGTTTTTTGAATTCATTTTATTTCTAGGTATAGCTATATTAATTTATTTATATTTTTTCAATATGTTGCACAGTGGAAGTGTTGTAAATCACAAAGGACAATTAAAAGGCAGAACCGTATATGCAAGATACATATCATACATATGTATAGGTATATTAATATACAAGTAAATTCAGTAAAAATGAAGTCAGATTTTTTTTATAAATTTTTTATGTGTTGTAAATTTAAAATAACTTGATTTTTAATTTTAATTTTCCACCATATTGAACACGTATGTATGTATATGAGAAAATAACATTTTTGAAATAAAAAAAAAGGATTTTAAATTAAATACGAAAAAATGAAATTGGAAAAAGAAGTAAATAGTACACAAAAAAATAGGAAAATTGCAAAATTGTTTTAATTATTTTTTTTTTAACTTAAAAGATTTTTTTTTTAATTTGAAGAAATTTTTTTCAATATTACACATCAATTCTTTTAAGCCTTAATTGATTTTATTAAAGATTTTTTAAATAAATTTTTCTGCAAAAGATGGACATTTTAAATTTGTATACTCTTGAATAAATATATTTTTTCTTTCTACACTATAAAGAAATTCTTACATTTGAAAGAAAAAAAAATGTATGCCGCAATCACATTCGAAAAAAAAAACATTTTAAATTTAACATGATGTGTTAACAGCAAATATATTGTAAAAGGATATATATACCACACGTTTCTTTCTTTTTGATGAGCTCTCCTAATTGAATACGTGCTATGTTGAATAATAAAAAAGTAATAACGAATAAAAATTACACTTGAACAGTAAAGTGCTTACAGAGCAATCATATAAATTGAACTTGTAGATTAATTTAGAGCAATTCTGCCTCAAATATATTTACAGATACTGGGTTATATACGAAATCAGTATGTATGTAGGTATATACTCATGTCAGTCAGCTGTAATTGAACATATGTACATAAATTTTCTCTTTCTAAGCGTTTTTTTTTTCTTCTCTTTTAAATTTTAATTCATTTTTAAAAAGAAGAAATTTTATTGCCGAATTTCTTTTTTTTTTTTTCACTTAATTTTTATGTTTGTGTCAAATGCAAAAAAAAAAAAAACTTATTTTTCAAATTCAATAAAACTTGATAGAAAATCTGTTCCTATCCTATAAACAACAAGAAAAGTGAAATAATTTTTAAATTTTTTACTTTCTTCAAGTTTCGTGGTAAAAAAATTAATTTAATATTCTCATAATCTGAAACAACTTGAGAAAACAAATTTTTTTTTTTTTTTTTAAAAATTTACAACCATAAAATTAAGTACTTAAGTGAGAAACATTTATTTTAATTCATTTCAGAAAAGAAATCTTATACATTTTATGATGCTTCTTTTCGACAATGATTTTTATATTAAGTTGTATTTTTTATATCATTTTTAATAGCTCTTAAATTTGAACAGGAATTTTATTTTATGCAAAAAAAAAAAAAAATGTAAATAAATAATAAAATTAAGTGTTTTAAATTCTTTGATTTTTTTTTCTTAAACACTTAAATTTGCAATAAATTTCTTAACTTTATTTAAATTATCATTTACCATATAAAGTTTTCTAAAAGTAAGGAAAAAAATAATTATGAGAAAAAAAAAACAATAAGAATAAAATTTGATGTTTAAAAAATGCAACCTTAAAAAAAAAAAAAAATTCTTGTTTTGATTTTAAAATCACTATAATTCATGCAATTTGTATTTTCCTTTATTTTTCTCCATTTTTTTTTTTTTTATAAACATGTAAAACATAATTTCAAACAATATTCGGAAGTACATATGTATGTAGAATGTAGATGCATATATGTATGTTTTGTATATACATATAGTTATTCATGATTTCATTGTATGTGAAAGTTAACATTTTGTATAAAATGCATGCATGCATATCCTTTTGGAGTTGTCAACTAACATGTCTACCGGTATCCAACAACTTGATTTATATACAATAGAGTTTAACGGAAAATAAAATAAAACAACAAAAATATGTAACAACACAAAAAAAAATGAAAACACAAAAAAACACAAAAAAAAAACAAAAATAAATACAATATATTGAATTTAGGTATACTGAATCCAATTGCAAGTATACATCGCCATTATAAAAAAAGCATACAAAATGAATACAGAAAAAAAAAAATCATTATTTAATAAAAAAAAAGAAAAAATGAAAACGAAAAACTCTTTGTAATTTGAATAAGGCAAACCTTCTTTTTTATGATCAGAAAATAGTAAAAAATTACCTTTTTTATGTTATAAATGTATTTTTTTTTTATATTTATTTCTAGAAATAAAATCTTTACAAGGCAAGGTAAAAATTAAACAGAAAAGAGATTTTATTTCACACTTTTTTTTATCGTGATTTTTTTTTTTTTTTTTTTTTTTTGATAAATATATGTATATATTCAATACTAATTAAAGTTATAAAGAGCTTTTTGTATAATTGATATCATTTGAATCTTTCCAAAAAAGAAAAAAAAATTAGGAAAAATTTTCAACATCAAATAAAAGATACATGATATTTTCTTTTAAAAAATCTTCATAATTAAAGTCTTTTAAAGTACAAATTACAATATCCTTCAAATTGAATTTACAAAGGATACTACTATGTATGTGTTTAAATATATTTATTATTAAATAAAAAGAAAAAAATTAATTAATTCATGCTGTGTAAATTTCCTAAACGTAAAATTTTATACAAAAAATAAAATAAATATTTTTATGAAGTTATAAGAAAAGGAAACATCGAAAAAATATACAATTTGAAAAAAAAAAATGTATTTTCTAATTTGATAAATTATTTCGGAAAGAACACATACATACATACTCGTACATATATGTAAATATTTGTTCAGTTGTATTGTTTTTTTTTGTTATAAACAAGAAATTTTATTTTTGATAAAGAATTTTAGAATTTCAAATTTTATCATGTTTATCTACGAAATATTATTATATGAAGAAAAATGTTAATTTCGTTTTACTTATTTTTTTCAAAACAAAACAAACAAAAATGTATAAACATACGTGTATGCTCAAATTCAATATATGTATGTATATTTTCAATAATTCATGAATTAAAAAAAAAAAACAATTCTTAAATTAAAATACGATTTCTTCATCATAAAATTCTCATTAAAAGGCAATAAAAAATTTATTTATAGCTAAAATTGGTGAATAATTAATTAGAATTTTATGTAAAACACTTTAATTACCAAAGAATTTTATATAATAAATTGCTAACATGTAGAAAATCTGCAACATTTTTAATCAAACCTTCCATCATTCCGTTATTTGTTATACTGTCGCCACATACTTATTGTGTTTTTGATCAGCATGATATGCTTTGATACGTACCACATACATACATATATACGTACTCGTACGTATGCTAGTCAAGTGAGGTTCTATCCTTTAAAGGATAATAATTCTTAATGACTATGTTTGCATGCATTACAATATTTATTGGAAAAACTCTATTCAAAACTGGTGTCACAATAATTCTAGATTGTTATTTACGTATAATCAATAATACGTTCTTACATATTTCCTGCATGTCCTCATCGTTTTTCCTGTATACGTTTTTCTATGATGATAAATTATTATATGTTTGAAAAAAAAAAACAAATTTATATTTTAAATTATTAACACAAGGTGATTCAAATCAAATGAACATAATTTTGTAGAATATTTAACAAGTTTCTAGGAATTTTTCATTGAATTTTAAAAAATGTCAATACAACTGGAAAAAAAATTTGAAGTCGAAGTCGTTTTTAGAGTCCTTTTGATTTTCAAAAAATCACAATTTTTGAACAGTAAACGCTTGAATGATATTTCAAAAACAATTATAATTATTAATTACAAGCCAAATATTTGAATATTTTTCTTATCGCTTTCAAACAGAAATTATTTGAAGAATAGCCTGCATTTCGAATTGTCAATCAGTTTAATATTGATTTACAATTTATGAAAAATACAGAAATCATTCAATTTTGAATTCTTTTGATACAAAATTTCATTATATACTGTAGATTTTTTTTTATTACATGTCACAATTACTCATTTGAATGCAATATAACAATATTTACATGTCCATATACACTTATATATGTACCTACATATATTTATATTTCATCAACAACACGTAAAACTGTACACACACATATAATTAAAATGAGAAAACCGCAGAAAATGTATGTATATTCAAAGAAAAGCTATATATGAACTTTATCAGTTGTGTTATGTAGTGTATGTATCGCTTTTATATTGTTATAATGGCAAATGTGTGATGTGTGTTGTTTGTGATTTGTATGTGATGTAGGTACTTCAAAATGTATATTTTAATGGATCATAGACCTAAAATATAAAATGTACAGGTAGCTACTTGCTATTTCCTAGGAAAATTATATGTTACTTGTCAAATGTGTTTAATATTAATAGTGAAAGAAAATAGAATGAAGAAAATTACTAAATACTGGTGTTAAATTCAGTGGACGAGCATCATAAACTAATTACATACTAAACATTCTATTTAGCATTATCAAAGTCTAATGTTAAGTTTTTGTGAAAAGTTTTCAAAAACGAACAACGTACATACATACATACAATGCGATAGTGATTATTGAACAGAAATTTCACGGAAAATATTGTTGTTGTTGTCATTTTTATTGTTGTTGTGAAAAATAAAATGAATATTAAACAGATGTAATTTTGTGTGTTATACGGGTATATAATCCTGAATATAAAAGAAAAAATTGAATATGCCTGTTATCCATTAAATTATTTGTTTTATTTGATAAAATGTAGCTGAAACTTTGAAAACGCGTACATTTCTGATTTTTGTTTTGTTTTTTTTTTTTTTTATTCTCTTGTTTTTGGTGATATTTAATTTGAAACAAGAGAATTTAACACAAATATCATATAAGTATTAGGTAATACGTGTTGTTTATGAAACATTTTTGATTGAAAAATGCTTTTTTGTATAAAAATAAAAAAAAACAAAAATCTTTAACATTATAAAACGATTTATGTACAAATTATTTTTCACACGTCGAAAACATTCATCAGAATTCAGATGAAAAAGAAAAAAAAAATATGTTGGAAAAAAAAAACTTAACAAGTATTCTTCTGTTTATTATTATTACATAACATATTGAACACCTCACGTATTTTTGCCCTTGTCATAATATTATATAAAATCATGTAATATGCCTGAAAAATAAAAATAAACAAACAAACTTTCCCTTTACAAATTGTTTTTATTTTTTTTTTTTATAAAAAAATAAAAGAAAAAAAAAAAACACGTTTATATGATAAAACAACAATTGATTCTGTGTTTTGTTTTGTTGCTGTTTTTCTTTTGACACATCTTAAAAATAACAAAAGTTAGAATTTTTTGTTGTTGTAATTTTTACAAGGAAAAAAAGTGTCAAAATCACATACTATAAAATAATTTTCTTTATACATAAAATAATACACACATGAATAAAAATAAACAATTTATGTATGTATGTATAACTACACTTGACTTCGATCAAAAATTTTGTAATTAAAAGTTTTTCATTTAAAAATTTTTTTCCGATAATTTTCTAGAACAACAACAAAGTGATTTTGAATCATGTTGGTACATACATACAACATACATCATATATACATACATAAGTATGTGTATCCTTGAATAAAAAAAAATAAAAAATAGAGAATAATAGATGAATATTGAATTTATATTTCATGAATAAGTGCATGACCTAAATTAATGTTTTATTGAAGATGTAAAAAAAAAACACATTGAGTAGTAGGATATATTTCGTGTATATATGTACACTTTTCAAAATTTCAAAACAATTTAAATATGAAAGAAAAATATTTTCGCAAATTCACAATTCAGTTGTATTCCATTTAAATTTAAATTTTTTTTTTCAAAAATTGATTTTCGCATTTATTTATCAATTAATTAAGATTCAATGTCGCTTATGGTTTTGTATTTTGTGGTATTTTCTTCGTTTTTTATTTTTTAAATGGAAATAACATTTGTTTTTGTGATATAAACAAAAACAAAGCACAAATATTCCAGTAAATGTAAATAATATTCTTTTATTTAAGTTTAACGATATAACTGCTCCTTGACATATTAACCCTTTTATTTTTTTTTTGTTTTATAAATTTTGTTTTCATTTTCATTTTAAAATAAAATTTTACAATAAGAAAACAAAATAATAAAAAATTTCAAAACTAAATTTAGTTTTTGAATTTATTCACAATTCACTTATCAGACATAAAATAGAAAAATAATATTTTTATGTATGATTATGTTCTTATTTTGACATAGACATATAGTATATTGTAATGTGGAAAATTTACTTTATCTATTATTTTGCCATATGTTACTGCTGCATATGTATTTGAGTTTTTGATACATTTTTATGTATGAGTGTGGGTATGTGAAAAATATGAATTTTTATGTACATTTCACATGCAACATATTTTCGCTTAAACCGCATCATCATATGTGATTTTAATATGAAGCAAAATAAACATGCCATCGTTGATAGTAAAATAAAAGTTTAATACTTACAAAGGAATATATTATTTTCTATAGTTTATTTTTTACACACACATTGAAAAATAAATGAAAAGTTGATAATATAAACAAACTATGAATTTTCATTTGTATTTATAGAAAATTAATATAAGCGTTCTAAAAATGCAAAAAAAAATGTTTTTTTTTTTTCAGAAATTAAAAGCTTCAGGGCACAGGTCATCATATGTATATATATACATATATATATATATATTTATCTATCGCGAATATTTAACCTTTGTGTTTAATCTTTTTTTCCATTTGCATAAAAATTGCTTATAATAATTTTTCTTTAAGGATTTATATTCTTTTTTCTTCAGAAAATATAATGGGCCTTACTAATAGATGAATTTAATTCCGACTTTAATTTAGTTATAACTTAAAAAGCTTATTTCTATTGAAATTTCTATAAAAATTAAAGTCGGAATTAAATTCGTCTATTAGTAAGTTCCAATGACTTTTTTATAGAATGACTATACAAATTTTGGAACCACTACACTCATACACCTTTAGGGTTTATTTATTTTGAAATTATTCATGTTTCGAAAAGGTCCCAGTGGGTCATAACATTTCTAGAGGACATTTATTTTGTATTATGGGTATTATTAGTTTATAGTTGAAAATCTGTTGTGTCTAACCAAAGTGTGTCAAAATAATTAGACTGTATCTAAAGATATATGACTGAAAAAATCATCCTTTTTCTGAGTTTCTGGTCCACATAAACTTCCTTAATGTCTTTTAAGGTCAAAAATCTAGAAAATTCTTAACTTATTTACTTATTTATTATAAATTTTAAATTTTTTTTACTAAGTAAAGTGACAGTATATTTTTATAATCTTTTATAACTTTATTTTTGAAAAGAGAAAACTACATAATAATTTTTAAAAAATATAAGATTTCTCTTATCACAATACAAAAATAATAAATAATAAAGTAAATTGACTTTGTAAAAAGTGTAAAAAGTAAAAACTACAAAGTACAAAGCAATCAATATTCTTTTTCTTCATTTATAACAAAATGAAAATTAAAGTATCTGTCATCTGAATAAAAATGAAATCTAAAAAGGAAAAAAAAAATCTTTTTTGTGTACAACCACAACAACAATCACAACAAAAAACTGGTTAAACGATTGGATTGGTGTAGAATGAAATGAAAGGAGAAAAATATTTAAAAAAAAAAAGTGAAATGACAAATCATAGAAAATTAGAGATTAAAAATAATAAATAAAATACTTTTGAAATAAGATATTCATTATTCGGTATAATTGTGTTTGAAAAAGTTTATTTCCAAAGAAACTTGTGAAGTATGAGAAAATTCAAGTTAACGATTTAATTTTAAAATGAAAATATAATTCCAATTTGAAAATGTAATTTGAAACACTCAAAATAAAAATTTTCTTTATTTATAAAAAACAAAAAAATTTCATTTTGGCTGTAAAAAAAAACTGTATCCATTTTAAATTTTTTTTTTTTCATAATTCGAAAACATTTTTTCCGCTAATTTTTTTAAGCCTTCTTAGGACTACTACCCACACAATTTTTCAAATCACTTCACAACACAGCAGAGAAAACAATGACAAGTAATAATACATAACGTAATAAAAAAAAACCCCCTACGCAATCCAACCCTAAAATATCATAACAAAAAAAAATAAATAAATAAAATAATATAAAACGACCACAAAAATAATAATTTCAAGAAAAAAAAATGATTTGAAAGAGAAAAAAAAAATCAAAAATCTACAAAAAGCTGTTTTTCATCTTTTCATTTAAAATAATTTACCGTACGTACACACATATTTCATTACATTTTAAATTATTTTATTTTTTTTTTTTTATTTTGTCTTTATGAAAATTAATTCAAATTTTTCAGGTAAATAAAATTTTCTCTAATTTTCAAGTAATAATAATAACAATAACAATAAAACGACTTTTTCTTTATTCCTTAACATGAAAAAAAAAAAAATTCTTTACAAAAGTTTCAAAGTTTTTAACATGTTTTCTTTTTCTTTTGTAACTTTCTCTTTATAGGCTTTCTTTTGATTTTCTGATTAATTTTAAATATATAATAATAAGAAACACGCAAAAATAAAATTGTGGGAAAATCAAAATAATCAAACAAAAGAAAATATGTACGTAAAGTATAAGGTATGATAAAAGTTTTTTTTTTTTTTGAAAATTACATCAAAAATTTCAAAACAGATTTTATTTCTCATAAAAAGTTTTAACAAGATACATTTTTCAGTATTAATAATATTGAATGAATACTTTGTCAAATTAAAAAGAATAAAAAGTTCTTTATTAACTTTAAAACAATTTTTTTTTCTTTTCAATTTGTTCTAATACAAATTTTCTTTTTTTTTTTTCATTAATTTCAATAAAGAAATTTTTGTGGTGATGATGATGGGGTTTGTACATAAATATGATTGTCTACTTAAAAATTATTAATAAATTCACAGTTCTTGACCTTTCGATTGAAAACAATAAAAACACTAATGAGAGGTTTCCTTTCTTAATTTTCTTATTCTTTCTCTTTCTTATTTTTTAAGTAGTTTAAGTTAAAGAAAAATCATGTAAAAGAAAAAAAAAACACTGAAACAAATACAACAAATTTTTCTCAAGAAAACTCGCAAAATTATACATTTTCTATGTGAAAAATAAATCTTAAAATTTCAATATGATTTTATTATACGATTTAGATTAAATGTCAAACTTTCACAACAAAATGTCAGTTTACTTTTTTTCTTTTTTATTGTATATTTCTTTTGTGTGTGAGTGTGTGTGTATTTTCGTTATAAAGACCACATTGAAAAATCATTTTATAAATAAATTACATTTTACAATTTGCTTTCTACAAAAATGATAAAAATATTTTAAAGACAAAAAAAAAGAGAGAAGTTTTTTAACAAAAATTTTCCTTTTGATTTTCAAATAAATGAAAAAAATCAAATTAAAATCAACTTCTCTATTGTGTTTTTTATGTTAAAAATTTGTATAATTTATTAACTTTTGTGTTATAGGAATATTATTACTTATTAAACATAATGAAAAAGGAAAATTAAAAGTTTAAAAATGTGTACAATACAATTGAAATTTTATTTTGTTTGGAAAAATATAAATTATAAAATAAGAAAAAAATAAATGAAAGAAAAATACAAAAAATTTTGAATTATTTTTTGATTACAACTTGAATTATATATATTTATAAATAGAAGAAAAATTAACAATAAAATAATAGACGTATTCATAACTCGCAGTATATGAAATATTATAGAGTTCTGGTTGTAAAATAGCCCATACCTACTTCTGTCATACATACATACATATGTATAATTAGGAACTTAGTTAAAACAAGATTGTTTCAATTGACAATAAGTCAAAATTTTGTTGTTTTTATTGAAAATCCATGTGGTTTGGAATTCACGTAAAATTGTCGCTTCATATATTTACATAATATTAGACTAAAAAAATTTAAATACATATGTATGTACATTAATCAATTTTAAAGCGTCCTGATCTAAATTTCGTCGAATTCGTTGTCGTAAAAGAAGAAAACTAATTGTACTCGTATCTCAAAAAAAATTATTTAAAAAATTTGAATAATTTATTTAAAAAATTCAAGGCATTTCTATAAACTTTAATTATTTGTGAAAATAATATGTATCTAAATTTCAAGTATATCTTTATGAAATATGTTGCAATATGTTGTATTTATTTTTATTATGTATTCTTTTTTTCTTTCTTGTAATAAAAGTAAATAACATTAAAAAAAAACAGGACACTTTTAAAAAAAAAACATTATTTTTTCTCCAAGTAAAATTATAGGTATATTAATATGCACATACTGAAAGTACCTACAAATTTAAAATATGCTCACACACAATATATATTATATTTATATTTAAACGGGTAATAAAAAAAAAACAAAAAGAAGAAAAAATGAAAACAAGAACATATGAAGGATAATAAAAAATAATGGTTAAATATAAAAAATGATAAATTTAAAAAAATAGAGAAATATTTCTGTCAACGATGAAATATTATTTGAAATTAAATTTAAACGTGAATTTATTAGCTTTTTACTGTATTCAAGGAAGAATATAATAATTATGAAAAAAATATATATGTATACGTATGCGTATACATACATAAGTATAATCAGTGAGTAATAATTTTTTATGTTAACATCACTTTGAAACTATATATTGCAACTTGTGAAGATTATGTGTGTAAAAGTTGCTGTACATATTATGTACCTACATACAAATGTATCTGATTTCGCGAGAAAAAAAAATTTAATGTTTTATGAAAGAAAATTTTGCTTTATTTGATAAAACCTCAGAACAGTTTAAGAAAAGTTTCATAGAACATAATCAAATACTTAGATAAATTTTTACTGTTACAAAAATTCAAAACTTTTTTATCAAACAAAACACAAATCACTGGAGAACATCAATGAAAATCTTGCACTTTAAAATTTTTTTTTATCAATAAAACCTATTTACTGATAAAAACTTTTAAATACAAACTTTTATATGCTCGATTTATTTATAAAAAAAAAAGGATACTATTTCCATTAGATACATGGTCAATGATATTACATACTTACTTTACATATAATATCGTTTTTCAATAATCTTTTCAAATAGGAATAATTTATATTCTCCAAATGAAATTTCCATTTCATAAAAAACAAATTTTATGTAATGTAAAAATATACATACACACATATGTACATAAGTACATATTAGTATGAAAGTACATTTCTTTAATTACGTAAATGAAGTAGAACGATCTTTTAATATTTACTAGACAGTAAATTTAATACATACATAAGTATATTATACAATATTTACTCAATTAAATGCAAGGATATAAATGCATTCCATTTTTCGTACATTATTATTATTCACAATTTTCCTTTTAAATTTATTGAAATTTTTTTTGAAAGGAAGAAAAAAAAAGTAAATGAACTCTTTTTAAAACATTTTTTTTTAATCAAATAAAATTTAATTCCTTTTAAAGGATTTTTATTTATTTTTTTTTCTCCAAAAATAAATAAATAAATACATAAAAATCAATCGAACTTACGTATTCCTGAAAAATAAGGTAAATTCTTTTTCTATACATTTTTTTTTTGTTGTTTCTTTCTTTTTCCTAGAAAATATAACACCACAGTTGACTGAATACATAATTCTCACATTAACAATTTTTCACATCTTTCCTGTGTGTTGTGTAACATTTGAAAAATAAAATGAAATCGAGGGTTTTTTTTCTTATTTTTCTTCTTCTCCTTGTTCACCATTTTATTTTAAACATTGATGTTTATTCCTCTTTTTCTTATATGTGAATGTAATGTAGACTATATGTATAGAAATAAAAGTATGTATTTTACATAATTCATGTTCTCATTTATATATTTTCAAATCAATATATGAAGGTAGGATTTGACCTCATTTTATTCAGTAGCAAAATAAAAAAAGGTAAATTCACGAGTTCATCAATTTCCATTTAATTTGAATTTCACATCGGTTGAGCATAAACGATGAACATCTAAAAACTATATTTTAGTGAATATATATTTTTTTTATACTTAGTTTCGTAGTTTTTTTCTTTTCTCTCCATATTCAATAGATTTATTTTTTTACATTTTTTGAATAAAAGGGAAAAAAAAACTAGAAATAAATAAAGTTTTTCTATTTGTGAGAGTACCGTATATACTTATAGATATGTACCTATGTAGAAAGTGAGAAAAATTCATGAAATTTAGAAGATTTCTTCTTTAAAAAAAATTATAAACAAATCAGATAATCGATTTATTATCAACCAACATTTTTTGAAATTTATATTAAATTGAAAAAATAATAATAATATAGAAATAAAAACTACATAATTTTTAAAAATGATACTCCTATTATAATATTATTATTATTTTTACATAAGTAAATATACATATGTTAAATTTCAAATATTTTCATTGGAAATACATTTCAGAAGAAAAAAACAACTTTCATTTATCTTGAAATTTAATAACATTCAAGTTGATTTCCATTGATAGCATTCAATTTTAAAATTGTGGTTCTGTTTAAAATATTAAAATTTATTTTCAATCAATTATACACAATTTTATAATCGTAAGCTTCTGAGAATAAAATTAAAATTCTAATTGAAATTTTTTTACTTGTAATTTATTTATTCATATGTCAAAATGATTGTGGTTTTTACAGGTGAGTTAAAATTAATTATTTAAATAAACAAAAGGAAAATTTAATTTATGGTCAAATTCATGTAGAATTTCATTATTTGAAAATGTTTCAAAATTACATAATACAAATATTTAATCAAAAGTTTTGATTGAAGTTTCAATATTTGATTTTAGACACACATCAAAATCAACTAAAATGATTATTTTTGAGAAAATAATGTTCTTTGAGTATACCTAAACATTTTTAAATTTCATTCAATCAATTATGAAAACTTCAAAGTTTCAATATAATTTATGCAATCTATATTTTAGGCAATATAAAAAAAGACCACATTGCGAATGATAATCATGAAAAAAAAATAAATCCATTTTCTAGAAAATTTTTCAAATATTGATTTTTTTCTCTCTAAAACTCACTGTTTATTTTTAATTATTAAAAATTTACATTCAGTAATTTACTTGTATTTTTTGAATTATTTATCACAGGTTATTAAATGCATCTACAATTTAGTATAATTTGGGGATCATAGGATTGTAGACATAGGATAAAATTATTATATTTAATTACCAATGTAAGGTGTAAAGGAAAGTAATTTGAAGCAAATATGTTAAGTTGGATTTTTAAAAAGATACTTTTTGTAATACTATTAAATCAAGTAAATCGGCTTATGGGTTTATTAATTCTCTATAATAACTATTTTTAAAAGAAAAATCATACTAAAGTTCTTAAATACCTTAATATCACACACAGACAACACATTCGAATTTCTTTAATAAAAAGGATGGATAGGAAATATAACATATGTCTTATACACACGTTAACTCATAATTAATGTTTTTTTTTTTTTTTTTTGCAAAATTTACACGATCTATCTTCAACCTTTCCCTATGTCCTTGAACTTTATATACCTATAATTACAACAGAAAAATGTATACTATATTTCAACGAAACATAGAGATAGACAAAAAAATTATTAGCATAACTATTTATATACATATGTACATAAATGTATATATACGTACATATTTACCCAAAAAAAGTAAATTCAATTTTCATGTAAAACAAAAAAAACAAACAACACATTAAAGTATCTAAAAAAAAAATTCTATTATATTCATGTTGTAATATTTCAGAAGTGTAGCGTGTGTATATCTTTCACATATCCTTAAAGAAATTGTTCCCTAGACAATTATAGTTTTTTATTTTCTTTTTTTCATTCTATTTTTACTTTTTATTCTTATACATTAATTTTTTCCTGCTATAATTTTATACTTAGGTATATTATATGCATGTAAGTATATATGTGTATTTATTAAATTGTACATACATACACAGGTACATAAGCTCTAATTTTTAATCTTTCGTGCACATTTTTGTAGTTATTTTGTATAAGAAGGAAAAAATTAAAACACAAAAAAAAAAAAAACCGTCCAAATATACAATAAAAATACTAGCAGATTTGAAGCTGTCATGTTAAGGATTACATTACACCCTCTGGTTTTAGATTTTCATGCATGTAATCATTTCTAATTGGTTTTACCTTGTTTTTACACTTTTCTTCTTTTTTTTTATTTCATTCTTTACGTCATTCATCGTCTTATATTTGTTATGTTTTTCTTCAGTTTTTTTCCTTATAATTTTCTTCTCATGTCCGTCAAAACAATCATCATCTTCATCATACAAAAAACATTATACAGATCGTGACCCAGAAAATTTTGAAAAAATATGACCCGAATAAACAATTATAAGTAGGATATACATACTTAACATACATATGTATGTAGTTATATACATATGTTGTATTTATGTAACATAACAAGAAAAGAAAAAAATAAATTATTCTTGAACTTTAGTTTCACTTTTTTTTTTTTTTGACGAAATTTTTGCACACTAAAGATATTTCTTATTATGTAATGCCACAAAAAAAAAAAAAAAATGAAAAATGAAAAAGTAGTGAAAAACATGAAATAAAAATAATGAAGGCAATTCGTGACGGCTTTTTTTAAAAACAAGAAAAAATATATTATAAGCAAAACATTTTCAACTATTTAGCTTTTTTCTTTTTTTGTTTCTTTTTAAGTATTTGTGGTGTTACAGTAAAACACATTTAATTAATACTACAACTTGAAACACCATCAAATTGTATCTACTTGGATAAAAACTTTCATATGACAAAACAGAAATTAGAAGGTCGTTTTTTTTTCGAGGTGAAAAATTTAAATAAATTTTTGAAAAAAAAAAAAAAAGGAAGAAAAACAATTTACGTTTTTTTCAAATATTTTTATGTTCATTCCAATAGTAATTTACCTTCATAAACCTTACTATGTATATACACTTTCTTCTAAGGTGATGTGCTTTACACTTTTAATAATTTTTTTTTCATGTATGTGTGATAATCTTAAGAATATACCTTCTATTTACGAGACCTAGAAGTATACGCGCAATCCCTTTATTAAGATAATAAAAACTAAAGAAAATATCTATTTTTTATGTTTGCGCTCAAAAAATACGATAGATCTTTTAGTAGAAGAAAATTGTAACTTCAAAATTACATTGAATTTTAAATCACTCCTTAAAGTAACATTTGAAATGAAAAAGTTTTTCCTTATGTTAATTTCCATTGAAAAAATAAAAATATCATAAGAAAAACTATACCGCATACATTATTATTCAGAGAAGAAGACAGTAGCAAAAACAAAAAAATCCCATGATGAATTTTAGAGCATTTCAATGTTGTAATTCATGAACTTGTTTCCTTTATTGCCTCTATTTTTTTCCCTCAATGTTTATCTCAATTTTACCATTCAGCATCAACCATATTTTAGAATTACTACTTAAGTAACCCCTTTTTTATTTAAAATTTCGACATAATCGTAATGAATATTCATCATCTTAAAGATTTAAGAAACTTCAAAAACTTGTAGAACTTTTTTAACATTTTTATTTTAAAAATACCAAAAAAAAAATAATAATACTTTCATTAACAATTTAAAACGCTTTTTCGTATGCAACTTTTTTTTTAGTACATTTCGTAAGTACACCAGTACGTTGATGAAATATTCATATGACATGAGAAAAAAAGAAAATTAGATATACATATATATTTTGAAATTAATGAATATAATCAGTGTAAATGGAAAATGAAAATTTAAAAAAAAAATCGAAAAAGAAAAGAGGCATTTTTCGAAATTAAAAATAATAAATTCGGAAGTAGGGTAAATGCTGGTAATCTTGGCATAGCTGGTATTTTTGGCCACCTAACTTTAAATCGTTATAACCACTATAATATTGTATTGATAAGTACGGTAGTGTGTGTAAAATTAACGACTATTGTTCTCTATCACATAGTGATACATAATCCTGATTCTTTTTAAAGGATCATTTAATTCTTGTATTTGAAAGAGATCGGTATAAATTTAAGGTGATTTCATTAGTGAAAATATTGTTTTAGTAAAGTGACCCGGAGAAGTAGTTAAGCGATTTAAAAAGTAAAAAAAGAGTTGATTATACATTTTGCTTCTAAAATTGAAGTTTATACATTACATTTAAGAATTATTTTAAAATTTGTTTTATATTTTGAAGAAAATACCTACTTTTTTAATGTGGCCAAGAATACGTACCAAAATTCACAAAGTCATCTAATCTTGGCACCATGTGGCCAAGATCAAAAACAATATGTTTCTAATGTTGGCCACTTTTCATTGACAATATCCTTTTAATCGTTAAAAAACTTGGGGTGGCCAAGATTACCAGCAATAGTGGCCTAAATCACAAATATGGGTGGCCAAGATTAGATACAATGCCGTTTTTTGACTTCAACTCAATAAATACTTTTTTAAAGTAAAAATATACATATCAAAAACAACGGATTTAATAAGAGAATTAGAAAGAAAATCAATCAATTTTCAATTTTAATTAATAAAACCCATAATCATGTCTAGTTATTTATCTAAAAAATTCAATTGAATCTGAACTTCTTAGTTTGGTGGCCAAGAATACCCACATTTACCATATATACTTTTTTTTTCGAAAGTTTGATAAAACAAAATTTTTTTTGAGATCTTTTTTCTTCTTCTTTAAATTTCATAATTTTTATTTTTTAAACAAAATACTTAATATTTTCATAATGCAAAAAGGAATAAGAAATTAAAAGTAGTGAATACAAAATTAAATTAAATAATAAAACAACCTCTTCATGATGAATAAACAAGGAGCTTTACAAATAAAAAAGATATAAAAAAAATACTTCAATATTTTTAAAGAAGGAATAAAGGAAAAAAAAATATTTTTGCGCAATGAATTTTTAGTTATTTATTTTCTGTTTTTTTTTCACAAAATATAAAACAGAAATGGCTAAATACATTGAATATGTAAATAAGGTTGTTCATAAAATCTTCAAAAACTTGAAATCTTATTTTTCATTTTTGAAGAAAAACACAAGATGAAACAAAAACGTAAGTTTTTCGTTAAGTTCTGAAGATGTACAAGATTTTTAAGATATCTTTTCTCTTTATGTTCTTTTGATAGTGCTTTGTATTGATTTTTTTTTCGTTATCAGACTCTTACTAAAAATATCTTTTTATCATTTTGTTTTATCTTGTTTTCTCTTTTTTATAAAGTAATTTTTATTGTGCATACATACATATATAAATTTACCTTTACAGATCTATATTAACAAATTCAGTGGTCACAGAATGAAATATGTAAATTATTTATAAAGAAATTAAAGTAAATTTAAAACTTTTTAACTTTTAAGGAATTCCGAATTAAATAAATCTTTAAAATTTTAACGTTTTTTCAAACATTGAGACTGAAAATCAAAAACAAATTCTACATATTGTATCAAAAGGCAATTGGGACTATTGGGAGCAAGATTCTTTGACAGTCTGGATGACTTAGCAGAAATACATATTACTAAAAGACTTGAATAAATTTTCTCAAAAATCGGAATGGTTTTCAGGATAAGCCAATTTAATTCTCACAAACAAAATTAAAAAGCATTCACAAGAAGCCTTCAGACCTCAGAGTGTTATTGCTTCTCAGAAGCAAGCATTCCGTTATACCATACCATACCATCAAAAGGCAAATAGTACTCTTGAACGTTTTACATACATAAGACTTCTGAATCTTTGATATATGTATACTCTAAAAATATCTCGAGCACCAGAGTATCTGAAATTTTCTCATATGTATTCATTTCAAAATGTTTCTTTTATTTTGTTGGTGTTATTTATTCAGTGCTAAATTACACAAGGACCAGAAAATCAATGAATCCTAATTAAAGTAATAAACTTTAAAATACTTTCGAAATTATAATAATTTAAAATTTATTTGACCACATAAACTCTATCAATCACAATTTTATTAATAAAAATTGAGCTTAATTTCAATATATTTACTCGTATTTACATACATGTGTATATCATACTTGTTTGTAGATATTTTCAGTTTTTTATAATTTTTAAAAATCATTTAAATATAAATTAAGTTTATGAAAATTGTATAAAGCACGTTTTATGATGCAAATATTTTATATTGTATATATTTTTTTTAGTTATCCATCAGTTATGGTAAATTGTACATACATGTGTACATAAAATCATAAATACCTACATTTTTTGGTATAAATATTTTAATTTTTTTTTTAAATATTAAATAAATTATTTCATTCAATTCTTTAGTTTTATTTTTTGTTTTTATTTTTTTTTTTTAAATATACAAATACGAAAATTGTTTAAAAAATCATGTGCAGTGAAGATAAATAAAAATTTTTTAACTGGAAGCGTTTTTGAATTCAATAATCAAAACAAATTAACCTTTTGTTTATCTAGAATTAAATTTTGTTAAATAAATTCATTGAAATACATAATAAAATTTCAAATATTTGTAAAAAATGAAATTTCAAACAGTAAAACGCACTGGTGGGTGTTTGAATAATATGAAAAAGTGAATTAAAAAATAGAGCCAAAAAGACAATTATTTTCGGTTTATTAATTTGAAATTTCAATAAAATATTAAAATATATCTTCTTTATTTTTTGATTTACAAAATAAAGTACATTTTGATTACTAATTTCTACATTTTAGATATTTTTTATGAAAATCACGTACTTTTTTATTCAAGACTTTCCAATTAAAAAAGCATTTTATATAAAGTATAAAGTAATTTGATTTTTATTCACATACATACATATGTCTGTAAGAAATACAGCATATAAAAAGAAGCATAAGAACAAAATTTTTAGTACGAGTCCAAAATGTAATTTTATTCACCCACTTTATACTTTCATTGTATACGTGAACTTAGATTAAAAAAAAAAGAACATAATGTAATAAAATTGATATTAAAAAATGATTTTCTTTAAATTAAAAAAAAAAAAAGACACTCTTTTATACAGCATGCATGTTATATCAAATATACGAGTACGTGTCTCATTTTCAATTTAATTGAATTGATGAAAATTTCACACGCGATATAATTTTCAATTACACATTATATCATCAAAGGAAGAATAAAAGAACAAAATCGGAAGAATAAAGAAAGTAACAAAAAAAAAATTTTAAAAATAAATTATACTCACTGATTTAACATAAGATATGACGAAATGCAATCTTTTAATTTGAAAGAAAAAATAAGGAAATATTGAACATGTGTTCTAAGACAAAAATTCATATGCATGTACGTGCAATAAAATAAAATTGCAATTAACTTGTGCAAATTTGATTTACAATTTTACAAATTAAAAAAAAAAAAACAGACACATACAAAACCGTAATTAAAAAATGAAAGAAAAAAGAAGAGAAATCGTATAGCATTTCACTTAAGAATTTAAAACTTTCAAGTTCTGATGTAATAAAGAAACCGTAACTAAGTAATTACTTTGATGATTTCAAAAGTACATTTTAACATTTTATTTCTTTTTATAATTAAAATTTCTCCATAGCATATACAAAAAAACATTATGTGAAACACAATATTATTTACCAGGATTTTTCTTTCATATAGAAAAAATAAATAAAAGAAAGTAGGGTAAAACATCTAATATTAGGCATCCTATGCTCAATAATCGAAACCTATTGAAAAAATGCTTATTAATTAAGCAACTTTTAAAGTGGTCACAGATCACTGAAAATTGGTAGTATATTCCACCTCCTTTTTTTTAAATTAGTTTCATAAAAAAACTTTTTGTGACATTATTTATCATATTCTCCTATAACATTATTAATTAAAACCAAATGAATGTCATATATGTATTTCTTAAGAATGCCGATCACAAGATTGTTAACCCTAATTACAATTTATATTGCTTTATTGTAGGTTTTCAAAATTTTCCATTTTCAAAAGCAATTTTCATATCTGGAATTCCTTATGAAAAATATGTACATATGTATGTATGTATATGTATATTTAATTGAAAATGTTATACTTTAAAAGAAAAACTGTTTATTTCTTTTCACTTCATAAATTATTTGAATAGGTAGAGTTTAAAATGAAATATTTTCAAAATTACCATTTAAACTCTTCACTATTAATTAAAATTAAAATAATGGAAAATTTTCTTTAATGATATAAAGTGCAGTACCTATACTTTTACAATTTTATAATGAAAATTTTATTTACTTTGCTTTGTAAGACAATTGAAAAAATATAAATAAAAAGAAAACCACAAAGAAAAAAATATTTTTAAAAGAAAAGATCCTGAATTTTAACTCACCAATTAAAATTACAAGAATTTATACTATAGACCTTAGATTAAGCTTTGATAAAAATTTACAATATTTCAGAAATTTTAGTTAATAGAACAAACGAAGAATAATGTAAAAAATGAATAAACATTAAAAACAATGAAATAATTTGAAGGTATTTAATTTTATAAAGACTGTACAAATTTCATAAATGTTATAAAATTTTAATTTCTGTATAACATTTTTTGTATAGTTAATTTTTTGAGTATAATTACTTAGTAATTAAATCAAGTTTCAAAATAAAAAGATAAAATTTCCTTGGAAAATTAGCAAAAATTTCATTTATTTTGTAACTTATTCGACTTCATGTTTTGAAATTTATGTATTTTTGGATTTTGTCACACATTTATCGAAGAAATCCCTGTCTTTTTGGCTTTAAAGCTGAAAAATAAGTTTTTAATGCTAAAAGTTCTGTTGAAAAAGTCCTGAATTTAAAATTGATTGTTTTAGTATTTTATAATTTTTCCCAGGAAATAAAAAATTGCCATTAAATGTTTTTTTTTTATAAATGTTTTCCATGAAATATTAGATTATTACTTAAAATTCAATTTTCATTAGAATTTACCTTGAAAATAAACAGTCCATACCTAATGTTCATTAAATTTTAAATATAAAATTAATTTTCTATATACGAGTATGTATGTATATATTCAATAAGGAAACGTAAAAACAAACAAAAATTTTATCTCAATTAAACAAAAAGCTTTTAAAAGAAAATATGTTACGCAGCGAAAAAACATCAACAAAGTATTCTTTAACCTTCACAAAATTTTATTCAAAAATTCAATGAATATTTAAATTGACTAGAAATTCTTCTGAATTAAAAATATTATTTTCTCGTCGTACATTTAGTTTTTTTTTCTCTCCCTCTCTCTTTCGCAAAAGTATTAAATGTGTTTATTTCACTTTATCCTGTACATTATACTGCTACAGACCTTTTGAATAAAAAAAAAGTAATTAATTATTTTAATGTCTGATTTTAATTATGGTTGTCTTTTTAATATTTACATTTGAAATTACCTTTTGTTTTGTAATATCTTCACTGTTGTTTTTTTCCTTCAAAAAAAAAAAAATATATGTATATTTAAATGAAAGTGAATAATATAGGAAAGAAAAATGTATTTTTTTACTATACAAATTTCCTTAAACATTTACAGAATTGTTAATTTTCTATTTGTATCTGTTTCATATTTTTAATTTTACCTCCAACGGAATGAATAAAGGAAAATTTTCTCAATTCAATGGAATTTGAAAGAAAAAGAAAATAAATTTGAATACAAAAACAAGACAAAAGAAAAACAAGAAAACGACAAAAACCTATTAAATAAGATTAAGCAAGAAAAAAAAGGTAAAATTTACTTGAAATTATGTTTTACACGATCATAAAATAATTTTTTTTTGAATGTTTTGTTTTTGTATACACAAAAAAGAAAAACAAAAGTTTTTAACAACAATAAAGTGAAAATTAATTAAACCCGGAAATGAAATACATAATGTATTTTTTATGATTAAAATTAATTTTTAAATTAAAACTTTAAAATTGTACAATTTCACTTGCTTTCCTTTTTCATGTTGCTATTAACAGAAAAAAAAATAAATAAATAAAAAATATGAAGTTGTCAATGAAAACTTATTAATGCCATTTTATTTTTATTTTTAATTTTTTTTTTTTTTATATTTCTGAAGAGCAAAGTTAATCCTTGTTTTCTGTTCTGATCTTATTTTCCGTGAAAATTTTAAATTTCAATTGAATTTACACAGTCTGAATTCTTTCGAAGCGAAAAAATTAATAAAAATAAAAAAAATAAAATATACAGAAAAGTTTATTTCTCACTAAGTCTTGTGTACAAAATGCTCTTTAATGTTAAATTCTTTATGTTTATTTTCTGCTAAAAAAATAAATGGTTAAAAGAAAAACCATAATAAACGAGAAAAAAAAAAGTAGAAATAAATATTTGAATTTTTTGACATAGTTGATGCAAAATATTTTGTATGAAAGCAAACTCAATTGAATTTGTGCTGTAGTTAAAGTTTTTGACAGTTTCAAAGTTTTTGGTTTTTTTATTTTTTTATTATTATTTTCTTTCTTTGTTTTTCCAACAGTGACAATAACAACAAATTTAATGAGTAACTTTTACGACAAGGACATAACACAATTTACTTTAAGTAAAATATGAATGAAAATAACAAAACTTTATATTTAGAATTTTGTGACTAATGAAAAAGGTGAACACAATGAAGGTAACAACGATGTTGCTATAGAAAAAAATTGTATGTTTTTTTTAAAAAATACACAAAAATGTGAAAAATAATAATAAAAAACTCATTATTTTCATATGTGATGTAGACACGCAAACCTTGTTGTTGAATGTGAAAACAGAAAAAAATTATTTTTTTACAAAATTGTTTGAAATAATTCAATGTGTAAGTTCATAGTACGAGTATGTATGTTATTTCCTAAGAAAATGTGGGTCGTTAATTGGTTAAAGTTGTTGTTTCGAATTTAATAAAAAAAAAAACAATATTAAACTTTATTCTATTTTATTGTCATATACTTAATAATTTTTTCCAATATTTACACTTTTTCAAAATCATTCTTGTAAATTTTAAATTTGTTCTTGTTAATCCATTGTAAATACTTAAACTGTGAAAGAAAGAATTGTTTTATTGAAAAAACTGTGGAACATTAAATCTATGAGAAGTTGTGTCATGAACGTAAAAAAAAATTCTCAAGTAAAAAATTAACTTTCTATTATAGAGAAATTTATTAGGGAGACCAAGGCTCTTGACAGAGTGTAGCGCCACGGAGTAAGTAAGTAAGAAAGTAAGTATGGACAAATTTAAGGACATTCTGTAAATAAACTATGATTTGAAAGATTTCATCGAATTTTAAATGTTATTTCTAGAAAACTAGTCAAATTTTTTTGCTCGTAAGCACACTTTTTAATCTGAAACTTAATTAAATATTTTTTCCAATAAAATCAAAGTAAAAATTACTGATTTCTTTCAAATCTTTCTATTAGAAAAATACTCTTGAACTCGTAAACCGGTAAACGTTTATTTTTTGCTACAAAACAAAACATAATAACATACAAATTTTCTATTGAAAAAGTAAAAAACATAAAAATGGATATATTTCTAATCGAAATATGTGTAATACTATATACCTATATCTTCCTTCCATTTGAAAAAATATTTGATTTCCTTTTTTTCTTTCCTTTTTTTTATTGAATTTCTATATAGAAAGCTTAACATTTTATTTTTATTTACTTTTTGCATTTTCTCTTTCAATACAGGTACAAAATGTTAAAATTACCTTTACTTATTGGTTACATTCATTCAATAATCCTAAAATAAAATATCTTAAGACTTTCATATTTAATATTATCCATCGTTTTATGATTTCACATATATTATATTTTATTTTTGTGATCCTTAATTATTGTCATTGTATGTATGTACGTACAACGTACATATGTATATTTTATGAATAAAAAAAAATCTCTTTATTTATACCATTAAATTACATGAGATCATAAAATTAATTATAACAGTAATATTTTATTGATTTTAACATTTTTCAAATTTACTATATGTAATTAAAAATATTTATTATAGAATAAAATCAATGGCTTTTAAAAAAAATAATATTTATTGATGTGAAATTTAAATCAATATAAGTAATTAATAATTTTAATGAAATATATTTAGAGAGACATATAGTATTTTTAAATACATCTTGAAGCAATAAATACACAAATTAGATGAACATTGAATAAGATATAATTTTATTGATTTTACAAATTATTATTTATATTTATAAATTAACAAATATATTAACTACTTCAATAATAAACATGATTTATGTTTTGATAACAATAATAAATGAAATAATTATTATACTCATTAACAATAATTTTCATTTTAGGTATAAATTCAATAAATATTGTAGAATTATTTAATAAGAAATTGCTTTAAAGTATTTCAAAATCTATCAGTAATATTGTACTCTATTTGGTACCTTTCGGTTAGTTATAAGTGCCAAACTTAAGTATGATAGTAGAATCAGAGAACTTAGAAGTAGAATTAAGAGGTAGTTACATAAAATACCAGTTTGAATTGTATCACCATAAGCCAACAACAAAAATCTCACAAGTTCTATTGAAAATTTTGTTATCTAGAACACATTAAACACACATCCTGAAAAAACCTACACATCACCGCATACACCCTGTATTATATTCGAAAAAACCTACAAGGAAAAACTATATAGCTATAAACTAAAAAAAAATTCTATATTTGCCTGAAGAATAATAACAAAAAAACATCCTTCACAATCTAATCTAAATTCGTATTGAAATCATAAAAATTGTATTTCTTGAGAAAATCTAACGAAATCATCATTTTATTACGGAAATATAAGCTAATTATTAAAATGATATACATATACATACATACTTTCCCCATGAATGAGAAATTAATTTATAATTTATTCTTTCAAGCAATAATCTCATAGGACATACAGTTCAAAAGTAAATCTTTTGAAATAATAACCCTTCTTTTCTTATATTTTCGTATAAAATTTTCAAAAATTATAATAAAATATATATAATACACAAGAGAAAGTAAAAAGAAACTTTTCATGATTAATTACACATTCATTGTAATACTTTCAATTACTTCAGTTAGTCAGTACACACATTTACCATATCAACAAAAATTCTTTAAGGATTTAAGGGATACTCTATGTTTCTTTATATATACATAAATATTATTTGTGTACTACTTTTTGTACTTGTAAATACAAAATAAATCTGACAGAAGACAAAATTTCAACAGTTTCGTGTTAACTTTTAAAATATTTCATAAGAAAGTTAACAATAATACATAACAGTACAATAATGTGGTGATTTATTTATGCTTTTATACTATTAGAATGATTTTCTTAAATATAATAAATGACTGCGTCAACTTAACCCTTTGCATTTATAATATTATGTACCTTAGAATGTCATGTAATTCATTTATTTATATTTTATAACTATTCACCAAGTTTTCTGTTCATATATTTTTCTTTGTCAATGTTTTATTGCTTTTTATAAAATCTTTCGAGTAAAAAAAGTGTATATTATTTTGATAAAGTGAATAACTCTCAGGTATATTAATTTTTTTTTTTTTTTTTTTCATAATAAAAAGTTTCTGAATTCCAAGAAAATTTTTTAAAAAATACATAAAAAAATTATAATGGTAAAAAAAAAAAATGAATCTACTATTTTTTCGTTTTAAATTTTAATTGAAATATTCGAAAATTCAGTCATAATTTTCTCAATCATTATGACACCAACACAAAATTTCCAATCATGGAATATTTATCTGCAATCTGAAAAACCCTCTCTCACTCGTAAAAACTTATATTTAATAAATAATTTCTTATTTAAAAAAATATTTTACGTTCCTGGTGCTTGGTTGAAATTACAGTGAAGTTTTCTGTATGAAAACAAAACAGAAACTGAACTGTACATAATTTTATCCTTTTGAAATGAAGTTAAACTTTCGAATGTTCCAATGGTTCCAGTTGAGGAATTTTTGTTAAATGTTTAATGTTTCAGGAAAGTGAAATACAACTGTTTTCTTTTAGCAAGAAAAACGGTTTAATAGATAAAATATTGTATTATATGTATGTTCTGTTTTATTCAGCAAAAGCTTCAGTATTGTAAAAATAAGTGTAGAATTTTGGTGAAAAGTTTTGTCGAATATATTTGTAGAAATTTTTGGAATTTAAACAATGAAAACAATTTTCTTTTGTTTCAGGCAACATAACGTTAGATTTTATTTAAAAGAAATTAATTGTAAGATATCAATAGATCTTTTATTTTTCCAATGTAGGATAGTTTTAAATGTAAATCAATCAATAATAAAATATTGAACGGTTCCTTCAAGTCTCATACATATTCCTAGATTATATTTCTGAAAACTTAAATAAGAGTCATCAACAAAATTATATATGTACGACAGATATTGGCAACTAAATTTTAAGGATTTAAAGATCACTTTCATTTTTCCATCTCGAATTATTTTCAAATTTCTAGTTTCTTATGTTGTATTGTATTTTTTTAAATGGAGTTTGGAGTAACATCAAATCATTATTCATTTTTATCCTGATAAAAGCTTTGTCGACACTTGTCTTAAAACTATCCTGAATATATTTCACACCCATACTGAAACTTCAAAAAAGTATTTTCTTAATAAATCGAATTAGAATTAGAATAGAAAGAATTTCCTATATCTGCTTCTATGTTGTCCACTGAACAATCTATTGCATATACACAAAATGTAATTTAATAACTTTCTTTTAAATTCAAAAACAGAAAATATATACATACTTGTATATTTTTTTTTTTCATTACATTTCTTTATTCAATTTATTTTATTTTATTTTATTTAAACTCACAAAAACTTTCATACAATAAAATTTTAATGGTCCTTAAACAGAAACTATAAAAAAAAACTTTAACAAGATTTACTAGTTCATATATCATTCATATAAAAATTGAAATTCTAGAAAATGTAAATAAAATGTAAAACAGAATAAAATTTAAATGATAATGAAAATTTAAAGTATGCGATAAACTGAAAAGAATAAAATCAATTCAATCGTATAATTTTATAAACTTTACAACAAGGATATGTTCGAGTATATGTGCTGTGAAAAAAGAAATAAAAACATTTTTTTTTTCGTTTGTTTATTTTTCAAATTTCAACTTTGTAACAAAAAATTTATTTGATTTAGTATTTATTTTAAATTCTAAAGTTTTTCTTTTCTTCTTTGTATTATAAGGAAATCGATATTTCATCATTAATAATAAAAATAAGATAAATGTTAAAAATATAATTTTAACTACAACAAAAAAGAAAGAAAAATAAAATATGCATGGTAACTGATAAGTCTCGACAGCAGTATCACAAAAAAAAATCAATTTACTTATTCTTGAAGAAAAAATCATAATTGTATCTATTAACGAATTATTACAAATTCTATATATATAAAAAACAAATTAATGTAGAAATTGATATTTCTTTGACAACAAAATTTACCTTAAATATTTTATTTTCAAAATATCTTCTTCTCTGACCCTAATAATATAGATACATTACTGAGATATTAGTATAATTTCAGCAAAAACTTTTAAACATTTGAAATATTCCTTTAGTAACGTTATCTAGCATTTTGTTAAATTTTATTTTTGCTTCGAATGTCCTTACACGTCCCAGTCAAATGTTAAGCTTTTATTCTACTTTTTCAGTAAAAAAATATTTTACAAACTTTGATATATTGTGTTACACGTCATGATAATGACAATATGAATATTATAATATCCATTAGCTTGAAGTATAGCTTAGTCAAGTAGAAAAAATATATATATTTTTTTTAAAATTTGAATGACGTTTTTTTATTTAATTTAAAAAAGTTTTCATTGTTTTCATCTAACGTATCCATAATAAGAATATATTTTGTACCTATGATGAATAAATTATGAGAAAAAATGTAGAAAGACAACAAAATAAATTTTTGTCTACCAATTTTGAAATCAATAAAATTCCAAATATAAATATATTAAATATTTAAAAAAAAATAAAATCAAAAAGTAACAATGTACCTTATTTTTTTATCTTATTTAAAAGTACATAATATTTCTAGTATGAGATCTAAAAATACATATATGTATATACATGAAATGAAGATAAATGAATTGTTCAAAAGTTAAAATTCATTTTAAAATTTAAATTTTACACTTGTATTAATCCGATAACATTTCATTCTTCTTATAAATTCAATCACATCTAACTTTATACTACAATAAAGTTATGTACGTACATATGTACATACAAGCACATACATACACATACATATGATATAAGATATTCATGAAATTTTATAATCTGAGGGTATTACAAATTAAAAAAAAAAAAAAAAGAGATTTTCCATTTGGTCATCAACTAATTACAAAATACATGAATATAGTTACATGAGATAAAATTAAGTTCAAATTTCTTACCCATGTTATATATACATACATAATATAATATATATTCATATAAACTAAATGACCTGAACAAATCCTGATATGTTACAATAATATTTCTATCTAAAGGGAATAGACGTATACAACAACTATTTAATATTATTCTAAAATCACCTTCAACCATTAAACATACATTGAATTGAACCAGTATATAAACAGGAAATGTATACGAAAATAAACCAATATGTGTATATTAAAATTATAAAAGGGTATAATATGTAGATTCTAGAATATGGAATGATTTAACCTAAAAGAAGGACAAGATTATTATTTAAATCCTGTATGTTTCCTATACATATCCTTACATTATAACTATATACAATTCAATCTATATACATATAAGTACATATGTATGAACGTTTTTTTTTTTACTATTCTATCTATAGCTCGTAATATTTTAAACTAAATTCAACTTTTATTATACATAGTAGGTAAATTTTAATCTGGTTGATATTTGTAATTAAGAAACTTTAAATAAAAAAAAGTTTTTCATTTATGTGAATTTTTGGGTGTTTTTTTTTTTAAAATATGAAATAAAAGAAAGAAAGAAAAATACGAAAAAGTAACTTAAACACAAATTAGATTATAGTGAAAAGATTTTTACAAAAAATTAAATTCACTTTTCAATTAAAATAAAGATTATTTAGAATGGAAATTTTTAAGAGATAATATTTAATATTTTTCATATTCAATTAGATATGTAAGTATTTGAGTAAGAAAAAAAAAGGACAAAAAAAAATTATTTAAAAATACTTGATTTTTAATTGAATTTAAATTATAAAAGTAAATTTTATTAAAATGTATGTTGTGTACTCATCTATTGTAAAAATTTTGAAAATTTCCATTTAAAAGCAAAAAATAATAAAATTTATACATACAAAATACATATGTACATATGATAAGAATTCTATTTGTATAAGAAAATCAACCCATATATTCCATACAAAAATAAATATTCTTCTATTGTGATAATTTAATTCTCAGTTTTAACTAAGAATTTCAATTTTAATCTTGATTAAAATTTTCTGTAATTTTTTTTTGTATAAATAAAAAAAAAATTTCAATTGTACATGAATTTTATTGTTTAACAAAAAATATATGTATACTCATATACCCGTAGATATATAGGTACATAAATACACACACATATACATGTATGTATATACTTATACATAAATACCATCATCATCTTAAAGAAAAGGATTTTATTTTTGATTCTTTTTTTTTTTTGTTTTGTTTTTTGTGTAAAATATCTTAATTTATAGCTGTAAGATATTTATGTTAACAGTTTATATTTATTTCTTTAAGATTTGTGTTAACCTTTGTCAATTCAAAATAAAACTTATCCAGATTAAATCATGACTGCATAAAATAACAACAAAAACAAGTGATTGAGTATATGAATCAAATAGAAATTCAAATCTTGATTTATTGATTCGATAACATTGTAAACTAAGAGAAAGTAAAAAAAAAACAAAAACAATTTTTGAAATTGATTAAAATAATGTTGGTTTATCGTACAAATAATATAACAAATACATTACACAACACATATATACATATTTACATTTTTGACTTTTTTCTATTTGTTTTTTTTTTGTTTGTTCGTTTTTTCTGTTTTTTGTTTCAACAAGTAAGTATGAATATTTTCGAAGTTGAATATCTAGATCTATTGAAATGTATCAAGTTTGGTGAGTATGTTGATTATGGTGATTGATTTCGTACATTTTTTCTCAAATATTTGAATATTTAGACTTTATAATTACTCTATAAAAATATAAAAATAAAAAAATACAAGGATATTTACAAATATTTTCAATCAATTCAATGTTTAATAAATTTAGACGCATGCGCATCATTAACTGTGCGTAAATTACTTAACAGACAACATTCGCAATACATTTTAAAACTTTAAATTTGTTACCGTTTCTGACTTTGCATCAATGTGGTATTTGAATATTTTGAAACTCACCTATTAAATTGAAAGAATGAATATGTATCTGAATATGTCCTTATCTTCAAAAATATTAAGATAGATAGTTACTATGGTGAATTTAATGAGAATATCTTTGCATAAAATATAATGTAAATTTGATTTACTTAAAATTAATTGTTTCTAATACAATAATAACCAACACTTATTTCATTATTTTTGCATTTACAAGATTAATTTTCACACTAAATTAAATAGATCTAACTATTTTCATTCACGTTATTTACTTTGTTTGTTTTTCAAGAGAAAAAAAAAATGAACATACAAAATTAATTAGGTCAAAAACTTTAGTATCCATGATGTTAACTTGTTATGAAACTTTATTAATTTCTGAAATGAGATAATTTCTAAATAGACAAAGTTTGAATATTATTATCTGAATACTATTGAAAAGTTAGTATTTATGTATTTATTTTGTTGTTGTTATTTTTTTACTTTATATTCAGAAATAATTTATTACAAAGTTAACGATTTTGATATCATAGAAAACTGAAATTTATTCGTTCTTCTTCGGTATAAACACATATTTTGTATTTTTTATACATACTATATAGTATATGTATACATATATATATCTTTTCTATATACCTAAATAGTTTTTCAATTATATAAAGAAATAAAAAAAAAAAACTTTTAAAGATTTAATAAAAAAACAAAAAAAAATGTTGTTTGATTCTTTTTTTTTTATATGTAGAATGTAGATATATGTAACTGTTTACCTAATTCTGCAATTTTTAAAAGATATTGATTTTCTTATTAAAATAAACACTAAAATAACAAAATATATAATTTCGGTATATTGATATTTTAAGTATCTGTAAATTTATTTAGGATAAAACATATTTCTTTTAAATATTTTGTAAACAAAAATTTGTATCTTTTTCTGAACCTTTTTATTATCTGTATGAAAAATTTAAATTTGTATAAGTAAATCAATGTTTTTAGACTAAATCTTACTTACATACATTTTAGGGCTTTTTTAAAAACTAGATACGTACAAAATTTAATTATCCTGGATTAAAATAAAGATTATACTTTTTTTACTTTTTATTTAAATAATGTACGAAAATTTTAAAATACACCGATAATTTTTGCCATGGTTGTTAAAAACGTAAAAATAAAAAATTTAGAAAAAGAACCAAGTAGCTATAATATTTCTTGTATTTTTCTTTTTTTCAGTTCTTAAATAAATTTAAAAAGAGCAATAAATGAATTTACTTTTTTGTATAATTATAAATCGATTATAATTTCTTCTTACATTCAAATGATAATCTTGTAAATTCAACATATTCTACGTAATTTTCTTTTAACTCATAAACATATACAAACAATATGTTTTTCATTATAAAACAAACAAACAAAAAAACAAATGTGAATTTATTGTTTGTGACTTTTAAATGAATCACCCCAAAAAATGATATCATCCATAAAACTCGATAATCCGTGTATAAGTGTCGTAAATCCTTTTTTTTTTCTTTTCTTCTTTTTACTGTTTTACACAGGAATTCTCAAGCGGCATTATTATTTCAAAAAACAAAAAAAAGGATAATTCGAAAACAGTATATTTTCTAGAAAATTTAAAACAGTATCTTAAATTTTACTTCTTTTTTTTTTTTCTGATTTATATAACTACGTACACAAAGGATGAAATAAATATATAGTAAAAAGGGGAGAAAATGGATATTGATTTTATTTCAAAAAAAAAAAATGAAATTTTTTTCAATTTTAAATCAAAATTACAAAATTTAGTCTAATTGGAAATTTGAAGAAAAAAAACATACATACATATACACATACATGCTAATATTGGATTTTTCATATGTCATATACTGTATTATAAAGAGAATAAAATATAAAATTAAACCTCCACCCACTTGTGCATATATATGGTAAATCATACTAGAAAATCCATTGACCAAAACTTATGACCCAGAACGTAATATGTCTTTATGTTCATCTATACATACATTTATGTATATGTATTGTATGGAAATATAAAAACATACATATAGTTAGTTTCTAAAGAAAATGTCAGTAACAGATGCTACCGAAAACATAAGATAATATGTGAAATATAAGAATTGAAAAAAAAAAGAAAGATTTTCTTCGAAAGTCGTGTATGTAATATTATGTTCTCTCTTATTTATGTTTGAAAATCAAGTAAGTATGACAAAAAAGAAAACAGAAGAAGGATGAAACAAAAAAAAAAAACAAAAATAAATAACAAAAACGAATGAATATCATGTGAAATTAACATTATATAATGTTAGGTAAGATTTTATGTATACATATGTAGTAGGTAGATAGATAGATATTCACTATTCATTTGAGAATTTATTAAAGAAAAATTTCATTCTTCTTAATAACGAGAAAATTTGGTAATTATGTAGATACGTATAATTTGATTACGCCTGACTGCGTATTCACTCTGACATTTAATTACGGAAATTATATACATACAAACATATATGTAGTATATATGTACATAATTATATATTTTTATTTATTATTAAAATCAATGTATACAGTTTTTCCACATTTTAGGAAATGATTTATTAGAGAATTTAATTAGGTATTTTAGTAGTTCAACTCACTTCCAAAAATTATTATTGAAGAATAAAAATATGTTTAATTAAAAAAACAAAATAAAAAAGAAGTAAGTGGTATAGGATCCGATCAAAATGGGGATCTAAAGGATCTCTAAAACTTATTTTAAATATGGATGACTGAAAATAATAAGAAAACAATTAGAAAAACGAGAAAAATTTAACAGAACAGTCCCTTATAATTTCTGTAATTTTTAATTTTTTTCTTTTTTATTATTTTTTCAAAGCTCTTTCCATCACATTCGAATCAATTTCATTCTATCGAATAATTGTGTAGCAAAAAATTAATTATTCATACCACAATCCCAGATGACATTGAAAAAACAATAAAAAATTCAATCGAAATACCAAAAGTAAAATAAATTATTTATAAAAACAAAAAACAAAAAGAAAAACCAAATCATAACAAAAGAATTGAAAAATGTTCAATTAAAATATAAAAATTATAAATTTGTATAAATTAAAAAAAAATTATTATGTGTGTGTATATTGTATGTATTGTATTGATTTTTGATAATGAATTTCATTCAAATATCATAAAATTGTATTCATAAAATTAAAAAAAAAATTTTTTTCATCTCAATTAAATTTACTAAAAATACCAACATATTAATTAGTTATTATTCTATTCATTTTAATCAAAGCCTTTTGTTTTTCATATGTTTGTGAAAAATTTTATTAAAAAAAGGAACAAAAAAATTTTAATTAAATTATGTATTTAAATTTATATTGGCATATAAATTGTCTAAACAATTTAAATACAACAGATTACAATATATTAAATAATTATGTATAATTAAAAAAAAAAAGGATAAATAAAGCAGATTAAAACTGTTTAACACATGTTAAATTTCAATATGTATATTTTTGCATAAAAATGTTATGCATAAATTATGTTTGTTTAATATAATGTGTCATAACGATACGACTGATTTTTCTATACTTGTATTTGTTAACAATTAAATTTGAAACTACTTTACAAACAAATAAAAATGAAAAAAAATTCAGGAATTAACTGATTTTTTTTTGTTTAATTTAATTCATTCAGAATAAAATTCGAATAACAGACATATAATAAATTTCACGTGGTATGCGGTCTTTTTAAAAATTCGACACCACTACCTTTCATAATTCGGATTCATGTTGTTCAAGTTGTATGAATATGAATACAAATTACATATTACAATAATCTCTCATACCATTTGAAATGAAAAAATATTTGTAATTACAGTTATAAATATGTACAAGCTTAATGTGTAAAATGTATTGTATTTATGTAGTATTTATAAGGAAACTAAACGTAAAATTATTTGCAATTGCTTTGCTGAATTATATTCTTTTACACTCTAAATTAAATTCAGCACTTTTATAGAAAATATAAAATTTGAAAATGAAACATAATATTTTTCATGAAATTTTACTTTATGTATTAAATGGAAATTGAAACTTTAATATGCGCTTGCTTAAATTTCGTTATAAAATATTTAAAAAAAGAAAATTAAGGACAAAATTTCAATGTTTAATTAATTGACTGGCGATAATTTGAACAAAAATTAAATAAATGTATGTAGGTAGTTGCTTTGCATGAATTTCATTGATACAAGTAGGTACCTAATTTTTTTTTTTAAATACTTCTTAGCAGAAAGTAATTTAGGTACTTTCAAAAATAAAAAGCAATAGTTCTAAACTTCTAACAATTATTGAACCAACTTTTTTGTGTTTTTACGTAAATTGTAAACATTAATATGTTATTTTGCTTTGAAATTTGCCAATACCTCCTTTATGAAAAATTTCTCAAAACAAATTTTAAATCATCTGATTGGTAATACAGAAAAAAACTTAATTATTTTTTATTGTTAAATATCTAAGATAAAGGCTTTAATTTATTATTGAAAAATTAACAACTGAACAAAAATTCAGTCACACATATACGATTAATTATTTTTATCGTGATTTCGTTAGCAACCAAAAATTTGTAATAATTCAAATTACGATACATGTTTGAAAATTTCAGAAGAATGCAAATACCTACATATTTATTTTAAGATTGTAGGCAAAAAATTCTAGATATCATATTTTGCTATGAAAATCAATATTGAAAACAAACAAATATGTTTTGTGTTATTTTATTTCAAATATTTAAAAAAAAAACTCAAAATTTTTATTATTCAAGATATATAAGGAACAAAGTGAGTTTTATTGAAAAGTCAGTTTTAACATTTCAAAGAAGAAAAAGATTGAAATAAAGACGAAACAATACATTTTATAAGTTAAAATATGGAAAATAGAGGTGTGAAATTTATATGTAAGAAGTGTTGAATTTCTAAAATTTATTTTTTTTAAATTCACAGATAAATTCTTCAAATTTTTACTTTTTTCAATTTTGTTAATGATAAATTTATGCCATGGACAACAACATCATGATGATAATATAGAATCTAAAGAGAAACTAAACACATCAATAAATTCTAAAGAATCTGAATTATCTGAACAAAATATTAAAGAATTTATCTATAATATTGGTGATTATGTATCTGTTGCAAGTATTTTTAATAGAATTCATAAAACATTACTAACATGGAATTCAAAATGTATGGCATTTGAAATTTTATTAGAATACATTTATGAAAAAAATATAGATTATATTTTTTATTATGCAACAGAATTAAAAAGTTATTTGAAAAATGTTGAAAATATTATACCAAAAGTATTCAAAGATAGTTTACTAGTGGATTTATATTCATTACCAGAATGTGTTAAAAATGTTGAATTCAATTTAGATATTTCATGTGTGGATAATGATCCACATTTAATATCTCAATTTTATTTATATAAAGCTAACTGTGCAGTATATTTTACACGGAATAGATATGAAGTTGATGTTGATCCTTCCATTATACCTGAAAATTTAAAGAAATGTTACATTAAAAATTATGATGTTTATGATAATTCTACTTAAAAGGAGATAAATAAATGGAATATATTCACAAGTTTCACATGTTAAAAAAATTAGTTTTTCTAATAGTTAAATTTTTTTTTTAAATTGCTTAAAATTGATTAAATCACAACTTGTTTGTAATCCATCTACACCCTCTTTTTTTTCTCTCATACTCCTTCCACTTTTCAGTCTTGATGTGCCAGTTCCAGTGGTATTATAAAAGTGCAGTGAAAAAGTATCTCTTTGTTGTTGCACATAATAAAAAAAAGTATTTTTTTTTTCTTCAACAATAAAAAGTTTTGTTTGTTTTACTAAAAACTGAAGAAAATGAAGATGATGCTGTTCAAAAGGAAATCAAAATTTCATCCTTTAGTCTTACAAAATAAAGATTATTTGCAAGAAATTACTAAAAGGTTTCTGTTATTTTCAATTTACTTTTGTAAAATTTTAATTCTATTTTGTCCTTAAAATGATAAATATGTATTCTAAAATTTTACTTCTGTGAAAATTTAAAGGAAGATATATACATATATTTTATATCCTGCTGCATAACAGTCTTTCATAAAATTAAAATTAAATAAAATAAAGTGAAGAATGAGCTCACAAATTCATGCACCTTTGAAAGTAATATGAAAATATTTGATAATAATATTTACATTCAGTGACATCGTTTGTATATAACATTTTTGTATTGCTGTCATACATATATATGAAACTTTTATGTATGTGTATGTATGTAAATATACATATTTAAAATGTTTAATTTTATCATATAACAATAGATATAACAAAATCTAAATATTTCTATGTATTCAATCTTAATGAATTTTCTTTAAGAAAATCAATTTTTCCTTCAATAATTCACAGGGCAAGAAACTTTATTTTAAGATTACCCGAAAATAATATAAATTAAAATTACATAAAAACTTGTAAAAATTCAATTTAATTAAAATTTAAATATTTAAATTAAGTTTCTAATACAAAATACCACTATTCTTTAGGGATTTAAAAAGAAAAAATTCCCTCTAAATGTTCGTGAACATTTTTTTTTTCTTTTTTCTAGTAAAATTGAATCTAACTTTCTCACGAAAAAAAAAAACTTTTATAATCAATTTTAATAATAATTTTTTAAGTTTTAAACTGTTATAATTATGGAACAAGTTTAATTTCATTAGAAAAAAATTATCCTCAATAAAGTCTTTTTAATATGCAAAAAAAAAATATATACTCGTATGTATATTGTAATTAATACGTCCTTTTGTGATTCCAAGACTACATTACAAGATTACATGATTCTTTTAATTTTTGTATATAAATGAAATTTTAGATGAATTAATATGAAGTGAATTATAAAATAATTTCATAAGATATCCTTTTTTCTGCTCTAACTCCAAATAAAATCTTCAAACATTATAAATAAATAAAAAATACTTCTATTCAACTTCTAATGATCTAATATTACATTACATATGTAATTGTCCATTAAGAATGAACTGTATACTAATAAACTGTACAAAATAAAAATCAATACGTGAATGATGAAGCAAAATTTAAAAAAATTAAATAAAATCCTTAAATTTGAAAAACAAACTCGAAAAAAAAAAAATTTGTTCACGAACAACATATAAAAAGAATTTCTTAACCCAACCCAACCTATCTTGTTAAAACCGCATTACGGATACCAATATACAGACTTTCTTAACCATAAACTTGATTCAGGAATAAAAAAAAAAAATAATAATAATGACAATGATAATAGTACATTTACGTGTTCATAGCAAATGTTTTTTTTTTTTTAAATTTCTTGAAAACAGAAATAAATAAAAAAAAAAGATTTAAAAAATTCTCTGTACAGCAATCATAAGAATGCGATCATTACAATAAATATTAAGGAATATGTAATGTGTTATATTCCAATAAAATTTTCCTTTTTTTTTTTTTACTTTTTCCTTTTTTATTTTTTATATTGAACAGAATGGAAAACATTATTGAGAATTGAAATGTTGCTGTATTCACATGATATGAATGGAAAAATTTTTTATCCAAAAAAAAAAAAAATGAATTATTTTTAAGTATACACAGCGTGTGTAAGTATGTATGTGAATGTGTGTTATATTATGGTTTGGTTAGTGCAAGATGGTAAATCTCTTGTGTATACATTGTTACATTCATATGTAATTTTCATAATCCTTTCTTCTTTTCTTTGCCAAATGTCGAAAGAACTTATAAGAAATCATTCTATAGCATATCATTTCAATCAGAAAAATAGTACCTACTCTAAAAAACATAATTTATTAAATATTTATTAGTGTTAAATTTCAAATTTACCAACCCTTTGATTATATTTTATTATTTTTTTTTTCCAAATGGAAACATTTATTTGAAAAATATAAAGTTAGTTATATGTATGTATCTGTCTGGATTTTTATTATGAAATTTTAGAATTATACAACTAATTTCATTTCAATAAAAAATTTAAATAAATTACAATCATTATGATTTTTCAAAAATAAAAATAATTTATAATATTTACCCTGGGTAATTTTAATTTTAATTTTTTGTTGTTTTTTTTCAATGAATGCTTTTAAATTATAATAAATTGGACAATATTTACTTGAATTTTATAAATTTTAAATAAATTAATTTTCAATTACAAAAAAAAAAAAAAACAAAAAATTATTCAAACCAGTGAATTCAAATACATTGAGGAATAATTGCTCATTCAGCCATGTTCCTGAATTTACGTGGATTTAAAAATCACTTTTTGTTTGAATGAATTCTCTAATTCACTTCCGAAAAGATGTATTAAATGTCAAAGTGTAGGTAGAGAATTTTTTTTTAAATTAAAAAACAAAATTAATTGAATTAAAAGTTGAAAAAAAAAAAATCAATGGACTCTATAAAAATATCAAATCATTTATAAAATATTGAACGGCAAAACTAAAAAGTTTACAATATTGAAAAAAATTAAATTAATTATTTTTTAAATAATGTATAAAATTTGTCACTAGTATAAATTCTAATAATTTTCACATATAGGTACATATGTATAGCTTTCTATTACTGCATGTGCACAAATTTGAAATATTTTATTTAATTCGTAAGTCCTATTACACAATCAAAATCAGATTTTTCGCTTTACCATCAACACAACAAAGAATATTTGTGTCAATTTAAAATATTCATATTAAAATATTGAAATAATTATGTGAAGAACAGGTCATCATTGAATCATTTTATCGTGAGATTACCTTATAAATACTTGACAAATTTTGTATATCTATCCGCATATACATATACTACACATGTTTGTAGTGTATATCTACGTACATACATTCATATATACATATTATACATTTAATTAACTATTCTTTTGATCAAAACCAAACCAACATGAAATATCTCAATACTAATAAATTTTAGAATGATTTTGAAATTAAAATATAAATAGCCTTTCAATATTATCAACGATGCAATGTCCTAAATCAAATTCATTTACATTTCCCGAAAAAGTAAATTCCAGGAAAACAATAATTTGATTGTTCCAATGTATTCGATATTTGAAAATCATTTCGTGAATAAAATAGAAATGAAACTAGGAATTTTCAATAAATAATTTCATTTTAAATGAATGTTCTTTACATTCTTATATCGATTTCATTGTCATACATAAAGCTGTGAAAATATGTTTAATAAAAATTGAGATTCAGATAATAAATCAATGATACTCTTATAGACGGTTTCTCAGTGGAAGCTTAAGCAAAGTTTAAGTCTTAAACTGAGTTTATTCACTTTTTTCAGTTTCACAGTGGAAGCTTAAGTGTTAAACTGAATTTAACTTGAAATCTAGTAGTCTTTATATGAGGGTTAAGCTATCTACAAAAGCTTAGCTAAGCTTTGGCTTAACCTTCCACTGTGAAACTGGCTATTAAGGTTATTATATCAGCTGTACGATATTATAAATTTACAAGAAATATAGAATTTCTTTTACCTTTGTGAGATGTTGAAAACTAATTAGATCTTTATAAATATGTAGTATAATTACAAGAACAAAATTATAAAAATAATTCTTGATTTTTTTTTATCCATAATGAATAAAAATATCTTAAGCAATCCTCTTAATAATTATAAAAATTCGCAATGTACATGATTATTTTCTGTAAAAATTTTTTGGTATTTATTTATAAAAACTGTATAAAGTATAAATATGAATCTTACACTATTGAAAAAAAAAATATAAAAAAAATAATTCTTCACAAAGACTTAATTAAGATTAAACGAAAATATTTCTTGTTTTTTCAGTTTTTTTTTTTTTTCATTTATTTAATTTTTATGAATTGAATAAAAGTAATTTACAAAATATAAATTTATCTTGAAAACAAGGACATTAATTATATTATTATTATTTATTTATTTATTTATTTATTTATTTTTTGTAAAAAAGAAATAAATAAAACTAAAAAACAAAACGAATTCTATAATTTCATTAAAATAAAAGAATATTTTTGTCCAAAATAAAATGTACATATTACGAAGAAATATTAATAATCAAAAAGAATTTATACTCGTACTTCAAGATTCAATTCACACATATGCTCATGATACGTGACAAAAGTTTGTTACTACTATAAAAGCATTTCAAAAGAAAGATAAACATTAAATTTCGAAGAACATACAATATTCTCGAAGGAAATGCGATGAGATCTTAAAAGATTTCCTTTTATTTTTTCTTCATTTCTTTTCATTTTTTTTTTTTTTTTTACTTTTTCTGTCGTGTAAAACATATCAAATATAAAAATTGAATGTTCTGCATAATTCATAAGAAAATGGGAAAAAATTGAAAAAATATGTACTTTTATCGTGGCAATAGTAACGTGATAAAAATTTTGTTAGATGACAGATCCTAATAGAAATAATAACGAAATAGATTAGATAATGTCAGAACTGTGAAAGTCATAAAATAGAAAATACGAGTAATTTTTAAAATTCGACTGTAAAATATTTTTTAGATTATATTCATTTTATAATGATTACAATAAAACAGCTTGAAGTATTCTGGTACTGGCTTAGTGATTGGTAGCTTTAAAAACAATAAAAAAACCACACACAGAAATCTCTTCATGGCTTTTAGATAAGTTTCTGATAAGTTTCAGCTAAAATAGTGAATAAAATATAGTTAGGAAACATATAATTACATATTTCAGTTTAAACTTAATTAGAAAAACCACTTTATATAATTTTCAACTATTTTTATTTTTTTTATTTAATTTAAATTTTTTTTTTTTGTTTTTTCCTCATAACAATAAAAATTTTTTTTTATCTAAATGTAACACATAAAATTACAAAATTTTTATATTAAAACAACATACAAATTTACAATTAAAAATTCGATGACAGAAAAAAAAAAAATAACACATAATTAAAATTCTTTCTCAAATGAAAGGTAAAATATAAAAGAAAAAATAAATGGAGACAATCATCTTCTTAAAATATATCTATTACAAAAAAACAAAAAAATGCACTCGAAAAATATATCTTTTCATTTCCTTTTTACGGTTTTAACATACATTTTTTTCAGTTTTCTTTTTAGATTTTTCTTAATAGTTTTTTTTTCTTCTTCTGGCAATGCAATCTATGATGTGGAACAAATATTCAGTACTTCTATATTACTATAACATTTATATACATTTTTTTTTTTATTTAACTATGTGGAATTGTGCATTGTTTGCATTCCTCCATTTCTGGTGTGAAATCTTCAATTTGAATTGTCGTTTCAAAGAAATTATATTTAAGATGTACTGCAGTGTTTGCATCTTGCAGAATTTTTCTAGGATTGGCACCAGGCCCTGTAAAATAAAAAAAAATAAAAAATGAAAATAACAGTTTTTTTTTAGAAAAGCAAAAAAATAAAGAAAAATTTGAAACTAAGAAAATATTATGTACAAAATTACATACATGTACGAGTATACATACTATTTTTCATTTAAAGAAGAATTTATTATATTTTGTTTTTTTTTAAAAAGTGAACAAATACAAAAAGAAAACTAAATGATTTTTTTTTTCTAGTTTTCTAAGAAATGAAACGAGCTGATAAATATTTTTATTGGCTAAGTAAGTATACATTTTGATAGCTCTATGAATTTTAAATAGATAATCAACAAAACAATACACAGAATGAGATAATATGATGATCAGTAAAACAGTCATACTATACATACATACATATATTAAAAAAAACAGTATAGTACTTGTACAAGAGATAAAGTGATGTCTAAAAAAAAATCTTATCTTAATTTTTCTTTTTTAACTTTTTTTTTATATTTTTATTTTATATACATATATACATATGTATGTACTTTCTATTTTGCTATCTTATTAGTTTTTCTTTTCTTTTTTGCCACTGCGTAATTTTACAGAAAATGCAGTTGTTATAGCAAGAGTTTCCTTAATTTTCAAGAAAACAAAAAAAAAACAAAGAAAATAATACTTTTGTTGAATAAGCGGTTCAATTTCTTCTTATGATATGATTGTGATTTGGAAATTTTTTATATAATTAGGCTTTTTTTCTCTCAAAGATTGCTTAATAAGACAATATAAGAATTTGCCAAGAAAAAATAATTTGTTTTTTTTTTCGAATTAAGCAACAACAAAAACAACAAGAAGAATGAATTTTTCTACTTAAAATACGAAAAACTAAAAAAAAAATCTAATTAAAAAGTTTTTAAAAAATATACTATAAAAATTCAAATTTTGCCTTTTTTTTCACAAATACATACGAATATATTATGTAGGCTTTTATTTTTAAAACTTACTTATCGCTAAATGTGCAGATAAAGCACATTTATTTATACTTAATGCCCATATCCTTAAATTATGAACACGTTCAACACCGTCAATTTGAAGGAAAATATTCATAACTTCAGCATAATGTAAATAATCTGGCGTTGCTTCCATTAAAACCTTCAAAAATAAAAAAAAATGAAAAATATAAAATAAATAATAGCCGAAATACTTTTTTTTTTTTTTTTTTCAAATTTCACTTACTAAAATTGCATCCTTAAGAATTTTGAATGTTGTAATTAAGACAATTATTGAAAATACAAATGTACATATTGGATCAACAATTGCCCATTCTGGCTTAAAATAAATAATCAATGCTGCAATAAAAACACCAATACTTTGAACGACATCACCAACAACATGAATAAATGCCGCCCTAACATTTATATTTTCAGTTACATTTATCCTTTTTTTATGTCGTTGATCTAATGATGTTCTTCGTGATAATGGTGTTTTTCCTACAGGACTTTCTGCAATTTCTAGATTAATCGATTCATGATTATTTGTTGATTTTGCTTTTGTTAATACAATTTGACCATTTTGCTGTTTTGAATTCATCCCTTCGTCTGTTGTATTAGTTACTTCATCATTGGCTGATGGATATAATGATGATGATGATGGATCATTTTTATCTTGAGAGGTTAATGTGTCAACAGGTGTTTTATCATTAATATTAGTCAAATTTGTTTCAATTGAATTACTTTGTATTGATTGTGCTGATAATATTGTACCAGAATTTGTTACTTCTAATTGTGTCATTGCAACAGAAGCTTGACGTGAATGACCATGTGAATGACCATGAGAATGACCATGTCCAGAATGTAATTGCCAACCCATTCTGTATAAAATATATTTTTCAATAAGAGAACAAAACGTTTTTTTATTTTTTATTTTCAAATATTTACTTTTAATTAGAAAGGAAAATTCATTTCTTTTTTTGTTTTCTCTTTAAACTAAAGAAAACTTGAAAATAATATAAAGGACAGTCATGTTGAATATAGCATTTTTAATAAATAAAAAAATCGTTAGTTAATCAAATTCACAAATATTTGAGAGATTTTTTTTTAATTCACAAAAAAAGAAAAAATATACTGAGAAAAAATGACGAAAAATAAACTTAAAGAAAAAAGTGATAAAATGCCACATGCATACTTTTGGTAAACAGCAATCTGAACATTACGTGGTTTACCAACTGCAAACGTATAGAAAAATATGACATCACGTTTTACTCTTTTATGAGTTTACCTAATTGAATATGTGTTACGTTGACTATTTAAAGAAAGAATAAAACTGTTTTTTTTTTTTTTTTTATTCTTTAGTAAAATCCTTGCTGGGCAATAACACAAACAAGATTTATCATTGTAGTAGTGGATAAAGATAAAGAACCACTTTATTTACTGTTGTTAAATGTAGTGAAAGGAGGACTGGCAGAACTTTTAGTTTTCTAAATAATAAATTATAGTAAAATAGTAATATAGCTTGATTTGCTTTTTGTTTTCATTTTTCTTATTTATATTTAGTTTACTGGTTCTATGCACTGATTAGATATAAACAAAAATTGGCATAAAATTTTCTGCAATTTGTTTTTTCTTTCTTTCTTGTCACTATGATTTTTCTTTGTTGTTTAATAAAAACAAAAAAAAAACACCCTGTATGGAACGTGTGAATGAAAATTTTATTTGCAAGCAAAAAGGAAGTCAAAAAAAAAAAATAGAGAGATAATAAAAAGAACAGAAAATGTCCATACGTTTGCAATATATGTTATCCATTTTTTTTTGTTTTTGTGTCCTCTTTTATTTTCTTTTTTCATCCATATTTACTAGAAATGTGATTGCTCTTGATTATCTCCTGTACAAAAGTGTTAAATTAAGGAAGAACCTTTTTTTTTTCGTCAACAAATTTTATTTGTTCTTAGGCTACTTTATTTTAACTATTTGTAAAGGACTAATGAAGCTTTCCGTTGAGAAATGTACATAAAAAAAAGGTAACAAAAACAAAAAAAAAACAAAAGTAAATGAAAAATGGAAAAAAAATTTCAAACAAGGTTTTCCCAGTTGAAATGAGAACAAAAAAGAATTAAGGTGGAAATAGAAAATCGTATGGTTTAGGTTCAAATTATTCAATGAATTGTTTATTCCTTTTCTTTTAAAATTATTTTCTAGATTTTTTTTGATTTCCTTTTTTTTCTATACATTTATATAAAATCCTAAATTTATGGAAAAAAAATTAAAATTTCATAATAAAGGGATTACTTTTTTGTGTTGAAAATGAAAAAAAAAAAAAAGAGAAAAGAAAGGATAAAAGAAAGATAATATATAAAAAATTGATGAAAATATTAAAAATTCAATACTTACATTAAATTTGATACAATAGCCAATGCTGATGTTATTAACATAATATCTGCTTCTAATTCATAATTCTTTTCGATAATACGATTAATAGCTAACCAAATTAATACTGCAGTAATACCCCAAATCAATAAAACAGAAACTAGTGCACCAATCACTTCTGCACGATACCATCCAAATGATAATCTATACAACAACAAAAATATACTATATTGTATTTGAAAAAATAAATAAAGAATTCAAATGATGAAAAAAATTCTAAGTGAAAACTGGGTAATTTATCAAAATGAAATCAAATAACGATTTCAATCGAATTAAATTGGAAAATAAAATGTGAAAAAAAAAATATTATGAGGGAAAATATTGCAATGTTGATAACTAATTGAATTTTCTGATGACACAGACAAAAAAAAATTAAAATTAAGAGGAAAAAAATATTTGAAAAATTAAAATTTGGGTTATTTGGTCACGATAATAATTGAAATGATAAAATGAAAGTGATAAATTTATTATTTTCCTTTTTTTTTTGTTTCAAAATATTCATGACAGATTTAGAATGTAAATTGTTATTGTATGAGATTTTTAGAATTTTGAGAAAAACAAAATTTGAAAAATTAGATGGAAAAATATCTGAAAAACAAGTACACAAATATTTTTTTATTGAATGTGAAAATGTAAATTGTATGAGAATTACAACCGAGAAAAACAAAGTAATTTGTTTACAAAATTGGCGCCAATTTATAACACTTTTTATTACACAATTATTATTTTTTTTTCATTATTGACAAGTTTGTAGATATGTATTTTATCACATATCATAAGCCATATCATGTTTACAGGAGGGATTGAAAGTTCTTGACGAAATGAGTTAAATAATAAATTAAAAAACTATAATAATAATTTAAACAAATTTTTCAATTGACTTTTATCGTTGTAAATGTTTTAATTTTTTGTAATAATCTGAACTTGAGAATTTAAGAAATTTTTTTTTTATTTCTCCTTTGCAACGCAAATACCTTAAGGGGGCTAGAAAACTGTTCTCGATTTTTCTTATATTTGACTCTGTACTTAATGCCTGATAATAGAAAAATATCAAAAAAATTACTACTTTCTTTAAAAATTTTAATAAAAATATTGAAATTTTTTTGTACTAACATATTTTTCCAACCATCTCTATCCTTAAAAACTTCCGAATATATATGATACTTATGTATGTAGGTATGTATCTCAACTTCCAAAATTTTCGTTAAAGTACTCATCTTGCAAAAAAAATCAACAAAGTGAAATAATAAAATTCAAATTTGTTCTCTTAATAAAAACAACCTAGATACAAGTAGGTACATACATATTTATTTCACTTCTTTTTTTTTTGTCAATGATATTTTATCTTTATTACATACAATGAAAAGAACAAACAAAAGTATCATTAGAATAGAAACGACAAAATAAGTACAAAATGTATGGATATATAAAATTTGCAATTTATTTTCATATACGTGTCTTTCAAGTCAATAAAACTCATTTAAGAATTTCATAATGGTTTAACAATGGAAAAATATTTTTATTTTATTACTATAGACGTTATGTGTGAGATTTAAAAAAGAAAAACAGAAATATAAAAGTTGACAAAAAAAAAGATAATTTTCAACATCAATGTTACAGTGTTACACTGTCATAAAAATAAATAGATACATTTATTTTTTTGATTCTTTGATTACGTGTCAAATTTTCTTCTATGTAAGTAAAACAGTAAAAATTGAATAACTGTGAGATGTTTGATTTTTGAAAAACCGTTTTTTAAAAATAATTTTTTATTTAATGGAATTTTTAGCAAAACAATAAAAATATCATTTTAAACTGATGAAAAAATAATACCCAGTAAAATAAACTCTTTTGTATCAAAATGATTAAATGTACATATGTATGTATGTACCTACATATGAAACTGTTCATGACTCAGATTAATTTTTTTTTTTTCAAAGAAAATTAAACGATTTAATCTATGATAAGAAAAAAAAAAACACATATTTTCTAAGATAATTTTTGTTTAATCCAATTTTATGTACCTTTACCTTGTAATTGTTTTCAATTCAATTTTTCTTTGTTAACAATTTTGCCCAGAACGATAAACAAAAAAAAAAAAAATAAAAGAAAAACTCAAAAATATTTAAAGAAAATTTCTCAAAGGACACGTTCACTGTAATTGAAAATAGAATAAATATATTATATACCCTGAAGATTCTATTGAAAAGGTAAAACAAGAAAAACAAAACAAAATATATATAGAATAATCAATTTTTGTTTTTCTTATTTTGTTTTCAATAACAAAATAATATCGTGTGTATACAATTTTAATATTTTAAATTACATATTTTTTTTTTAAATTACACAAATAAAAATAGATCAAAGAAAATCTATAATTTTTCTTTTTCATACCTTCGAGAAAAATATTTACATTGTAATTTTAATTTAATGGATAAAAGTTACCTGTAAAATTTAAATTTTTAAAATGATTTTTTTTTTTTGTGTGAAAAGTTTAAAATTGAAATTGTTATTCAACTATTTAATAACATTGAACGTCGTATTTATTTAATTTCAATTTAAAAGAAAAAAAAAAAATTAAAGTAAAACTAAACAACTTTAGAACACAAAAATTTGAAAATCAAAAAGTATTTGTACGCAGTTTTTTTAAACTATTTTCTTTTTTTTTTTTTTTGCTTTTAGTGCATTAAAAAAATTATATTTATGAAGAGACGTTCTTGTGTTGAATTTTCATTGAATAATTTTACATAATTTTTAATTTAAATGTGATTTTTTTACAACAATTTGTTATTTTTCCTTGTACAACAAATTTTTCTCGTCCTTTGATTTGTGTGTACACAAAATACAATTATGTATAATATATAATCTTATTTTTTCATAATATAAGAAAAACTTTTATAAATTTAAAAAAGTTGAAAATCCTTTTCTAAATTTTATAACTGTTTTTCTTCTTTCTTTCTTTCTTCAAAGTATTTATTTGAAGACTTTTGAAAATTTAAATGTATGAGATTAAGAATTTAAAAAAAAAAAGGAAAAAAAAAGCAATGATTGAAAAAAGTGTTCATTATTCTATTCTTCATCTAGTTTTTTTTATCTTACTTTTTAAAATTTATAAAAATTTCAATGTATCGTATTTTAAAGTACAAATATATGAGAAAAAAATAGCACACTTTTACTTATGAAAAGTTTAAAAAATAATATTTTATCATAAATTAACAAAGTTTAAAGAAGTATTAAGTTTAAACTTGATAGAAGATTTTTTTTTCTTTTTTTTATTTTTATTTAAATAAATTATTGTAATTTAATATTTTAAATACAAGCGAAGTGTGGAAACTTAAAAGGATATTTTTTTCTCTACTAAATAGAAAATTATATTCCCATCAGTAAGATTAGTGAGAATGGTATCTTTTTGAAAAGCAGTATTCTTTCTTGTGGCTCTTATCGAAACTTAAATAAACATTTTATTCCAAATTTGTTTTTGTTTTTTTTTTAGATTTTTGTATTATATTTCAAAGTATCTTGTTGTATTCAATAAATGATCTGTGACAGGTGTCATTCAAAAGTAATACAAACAAACAAATAAAATATATCACACTTTTTGAATTAAATAGCTATACATGATGATTGTTTTGTAAATCTTTACTTAAACATTTTTTTTTTATTCATTTATTCGGATCATTCAAATCACGCTTTACATTTCGATGTTGCTTTTTGAATAATAAATATCATGTACGTACATATTATTTACAATGTACCTATATTTCAGTATTTTTCTAGCATAAAATCATAATCATGATGATGACGTTATGAAATTGTTGATGACAGAATGACAGAATTAAACATTTATAAAAATATTTTTTGTAATGCAAAGCATATGTGTGAGATTATTACAATTTTTTATCAAAATAAATAACAATTACAGTGACATAAAGTACTAAAATATTAAAGGATTATAAAGTACTATGGATTTATCACACATATTTTAAAATGCTCCGGTTTTTTTTTTTTTCATTCGTATAGGCTTTTTCATATTTTTGAGGAAAAAAAACAGTATGGTTTTTAACATATTCATATTTACAGACGTGTATTTTTTACCTTTGTGTTGAGGGTCTACCGGCAAGCCATATTGCGAATAATGATATCATAAAAGCTGCAAAATCCGTTAAAAGATGAGCTGCATCTGTCGCTATTGCTAAACTATTTGACAGGATACCACCTACAAAAAAAAAAAAATCAAATATTTATTCATTGATTTTGTGCTCAATTCAAAAATGTCTATATATGTAGTTTTTTCACATTAAGTGCTTTTGCAGGAAAGTTTTATTTTTGTTCAAACAATTTTTACTTACCAATAATTTCTGCTGACATAAAAACTAAACATAAAATACTGGCAATGATAAGTTTTTTTCGAGCTTTTTTATCAATTCCTTCCATACGATCACGGTGACAATGACCTACTAAAAAAAAAAAAAAAAAAATATGAATAAAATTAAATTTTTAATCAACATTGAAGAGTTTATTTGATGTAAAAAACAATATTAATTAAAAATCAATATTTAAATCAAATCATGTCCGTATTCTAAAAAAAAAATGAAAATCAAATCTTTCTAATCTTGTTAACTGATGATTCAACTATGTACATATGTACATATATACTTTTTATGTTAGTTGTTGTATCTTGTCTTTGTCTGCATGAATGTAGTTAAATTTAATTACAATTAATAGAAAAATTCTCAACAAAATAAAATTTATGCAAATTTATTGTAATGACATTTTTAATTTTTTTTTCTTTTAATTATTATTCTCACGAATAAGTAGATAGGTACTTGATAACATTTAAATGGAAATATTTAAAATTTTTTGGTTTTTGTTTTTTCTATCATAATAAAACAAAAAATTATCATACAATTTAAATACATTAAAACTTTCATTATAATACCACTTAACCAAAATTCATTTAAGTTCATTACAAAATTTAAATTAAATTATTTTTGTAATTATGTGAAATAACAACTGAAATATATAGAAGAAGCGAAATGAACCTAATTATATTATATAATTACGACATAATTACACAAACATAAACTTCAATTTCCGTGTAGATTCATTAAATCGAAGTGTCTTAAGTCAGTAAATAAAAACCAACAAAGAAGTTTATTTTTTTCTTACTTATTTTATTATTAAACATTAAAAAATTTTTATGCTTCGTAAAAAAGGGGAAAAAAAATATTATAATTTTTGTTTACCTTGTTGGAACCTTAATTAACTTTAGAAATTCATAAAAATAAATCATGTACTTAGAAAAAAAAAAATTGTATGAATATGCTAAAAATCTAATCATGCAAAATGTCTTCATTTTACTATTTTTACACATTAAACGTAAACGTAAAATAAATAACGTTTGTTTATTTATTTTTTTTTCATTTTTTTTTTCGAAATTATTATTATAATTATTGCATTTTTGCGTGTGAAGAATAACAGTAACATTAACTAGCAAATAATTAAAAATATTACTTCATTTCATTTTAATTCTCATAATGCTATTTAATTTACCTATTAAACTTTTTATTGTGAACGAAAAAAAAAAAAACAAACCAATAAACCTTCTGAAATAATTATTAAAAATATAAGAAATTTTAAATGTGCAAATATTAAAAAAAAATAAAAATAAAATAAAGAAAACTATGTTGAATTTGAATGTCATAACAGAAATTTCATTAACAAATTAACGCGTTTTTTAAAACTAACTATACACAATCATAAATCCTTTTTTAGAATCACATTTTTATGGTGACCAACTTTGTACTTTCAGTACGTATACATTAATTTTTCTTTTACCACATTTCTCCTTATTTCATGAGATTACCACTTTAAATGGTGCAATTAAATTAAAATTTTCGTATACATATGTATATATATGTGCATATGTACCTACATAGTTTTTATGTATGCACTTATGTAGATGTATATTTGTATATAATTTTTTGCACACTCTCTTTGTATGTATTTCTTTTTTCAGCCTTTACCACTTTTTATACAATTGCATATCAACCAGAAAAAAAAAATAAAAATTATAAGAAGTGTTATTTAAATAATATGTGTATAAAAGGATTAAAATTAACATTTTAGTAAAAACACACGTTGCAAAAATTACCAAACCATAAAATGGATTTCATGATAAATAGAGAATTTCTGTATATGCTTATTTTGTGAAACATCTGTAAAGTATAATATCCATGTAATAAAAATTTTATACTTGAAATTGGATTAGTTTTATTTAATAATTAATTATTTTTACATTTATCCACGACAAAGAAAGAATTTTTTTTTTTTTTTTGATTCAATAGAATGGAAACATGAGAACAAAATTATAAAAATTCAAATGTTATTTCTTCAGCAACAAAATTTGATTTTCTTTTTTCTTTTCAGAATGTTAAATTTTAAATTAAAATAAGACCATAGGTATGTGAAAAAAAAAATCTTGGAAAAATAATATTCTTAAGTAATTTCTGGAATATCTTAAAATGTCTTACAAATTTTTATTGTCATGAATCATGATGTAGTGTAGATGTTTATCAAAATACGAGTAATTAATATTAGTAAATTATTTATCTTATTCATTTATTCAACGCTACATTAGTTTTTAAAAATATGACGGCTTACCACCCACATTTAAAAAAATAAATAATATTCAAATTGGATGGCAAAAACTTAGACGTGAAAAAAATTACAAATAAATACTACTGAATTTTAATAATTGAACCATTCAAAAGAAGCTAAATTTTTACATTCCAATTCTACAAAGTTCTACTTTAAAAATCAGTTTAAAAAAATAAAAGTAAAGAAATCTCAATATTAATGATTGTAAATAATTTTATGGCTAAACTTCTTGTCAATCTTTGATGATTAGTTTTTGTGTTTACGATTGAAGTATAAACTTTCCAACTTCAAAAAATATAGAAAAAAAAAAATAATAGAAAGATAAAAATACAATAAGTAGGTACTCGTGAAAATTGAAATAAATTTCTAACACACTTCATTAATTTATTTTCCGGTTAGAAATTTAATAACAATTTTTTGTATTTTATTTTCTTCAATTTTTAACATTAACACGTGTAAATTCAAGGTCATTTATTTATTTTTTTTTTCACTTTTCACTTTAAAATTGCTCTACATAACATAAATATTCTAATTCTGAATTCAGAATACATAATTTCAACAGAATTCCTATTGAGTTTGTATATTAAATTAGAATTTCTGTTTTAATCATAATGATATAATCATATTATTTGTTATTACACACACGTTTATGTTCTTTAAAAAGACAGGTGAACATGTGAAGAAATAATAGTTTTTCCATTTAACATTTTTGTCTTTTTTTTTTTTTTTCAAAAATATTTGAAATTCAAATGCAAACCTACACGACTTAAATGCATTCTGTCTAAATCATATTAGAATATTTTTATTATTTTTGTTGATGTAATAATTTTTTTCAATTTCAAAATAAAAATAAAGATTATGACAATCACTTCCTAAATTCGATTGAAAAATAATAATAAGTGCATAAAGCCATTGTCACGTTCCGGTCTTGAAGAAAAAATCTTTGTATTTTTTTTTTTCAACTTGAATTATTAATTTCAAAAAAAAAAAAAGTATAAATTACCACATAAGAAATTGTGATTATAAGAAAATTAAATCGATTCGAAATTTTATCTTTTTTGCATCAGATCGAATTTCATGGTCAACTGTATGTATGTAAATTTGTTCATAATATACTCGTATATACATACATATATGTATATATTTTTTTTAATCCATGAATAGCAGGTTTGCACATTACATATTTTAAATCTTTGATAAACGTGAAAATATAATAAAAATAAAAGCTTACCCTTTACTTCAATTCGAATATCCATATTATGTCTGATAAAATTTATTAAATTGGATGAATAAATTAACGATGATTTTAAGGACTAAATAAGTAAAACAATAGTTCACACTAAATCGATACTATAGAGAGAAAAAAATTTAATAAACCTGTAACAATTATTTTTTAATTAAACAATTTATCATTTAATTTAATATAATTTGACCGATATTATGATCGTAATTTGTATACATGAAATCTTTTTAACAAAATTCAATATTCATCTATCGTTTCCGCTGTTCAAATACAAACTATTTTCACATTGATAATAATCTATTATTTTTTTCTATTATCAAAAATCTACATATATAAGATCTCAATTTCATCTATGATTTTTGTTTTGTTTTGTTTTTATTTTTATTTTCATTACAACTGGGCGCATTAAATTATACACAATAATGTAGACAAGATATCTTATTATAGACACATTTACTATTATTACTTTTTTTTTTTTTTTTATTATTTATTTATCATATTTATTATCATCAATTACAATTCACATAACTATTGTTTATTTATTTTTATTTACAACTCAGCTTTGATTAAATTCTTTTCTAATACGAGTAAAATGTTTCAGTTTGTTTGTTATTTTTTTTTTAATACTCTTTCTCTCTTAAAATTTACTATGGTCTATGTACAAAGATACTCAATTGATTAGTTAAGCTATCTATTAAAGTATTTTTTTTTTTATAAATCGTTTTTCTCAAGTATCTAACATTTATTTTCATTCATTACGATATAAAGATACCTATTATGTAGTAAGTATATATTAACTAGGCACTCATATAAATTTTTATTACGACAAAAACTAAGTATATAATTTGAAATTATTCTACGCGATTTAATCGAATCTGTTATCGAAACTTTTATAGTATATTCAATTAATAAATAATGTTAGTTGTATTGACTAAAAATATCAACTAAATATTTAATTTTATTTAACTATAGATTATATATAGATTCATTTATTCGTTATTATTATTTTTTTATTATTATTATTTAAAATCATAATTACAATTAATCCATTCATTGATCATTTGAGAAGAAAAAAAAATTGATCCATTTTATTGCGTAAGATATACACACTGGTGACATTCAAATAATAAAACTATAAATTTTTAAGATTTTTTTTTTTTTTTTATAGATAGGTACATATAAATAAACGTATGTAAAAATGTGAAACGTGTGCAAATCTCAGATTCAATCAAATACATATATGTAAATAATTCATCGTATTACAACAAAATAAAAGATTCATTGGATTTCTTTTTCTGATAAATAAATCAATCTAAAGAGACATCAACATTAAAAAAAAAAATGTATATTTAAGAAGAAAAAATATGTTTAAACGAAATAAAAATAAATAAATATAAAATTAAAAATGAATCGCTGTATTTAATGAAATCAGTTACACGATTGTCGCGTTTATAATTAATTAATTTGTTATATATAATTTTTTTCTTTTTTTTCCAGTATTAATTTTTTTCTCTTAAGTTTTTGTTATGGAGAAACTATTATTTTGTATTTAAATCATTTATTTTGAATGAAAAAAAAAAAAAACAAGTAAAAGAAAAATTAATAGTCATCATCGTTTTTCAACAATAATGTAAAAATTGTATTTGTAATAATTATAATTATTACAGAATAATTGGAATTACAAATTCACTACACAATAAAAAAAAAAAAAACTAATTATGAGTGGGAAAAAAATTAAAATAAAAAAAAAAAAAATTAAGTCAAAATTATTAGCAAGTGTTTAACAAACTTATTTACTTTATATACTAACTTTAATCGAGTACCTTATAGTCTTTTTTTTTTTTTTTTCATATTTCGCTATTAATCAATTTATTGTAAATTGAAATTAATGTATAATTGTGAAAATAATTTTCATTGATGCAAAATAATAATTTATAGTTGAAAGGTGAAGAATGATTGAATTATAACTTATTACTATAATTTATGAGTATGTATATATAGGAATATACGTGCTATTACCTATATCTAGATTTTGCGAAATATAAAGGAATATATTATATTGATAACGAATAATGATAAGAAATTTGTATAATAAATTTTTATTATTGTTGACCATATCTGATACAGTTCAATAAACTGAATGTTAATGCAAAACAATATACATACGCACATACATACATATAAACGTTAATTAGATCGATATAATAATAATTTTATGACATAGCTATCAACATATTTTATAGATATGTATTGCATATATCATACATACTTCATAAATGAGGTATTTTTGACATTGTTTAAAAAAGAAGAAATATATTAGTTAATATTTTTTTTTATTTTCTAATTTATAAATTGGAAATGAAATTAAGGTAGGAAAAACCCATCGGTATTTTTGGAAAAAGAGAAAAAAAACGAAAAATTTTTTAAATTGAAAGATTTACGTTAAAAGGTTAATTAATAAATACATAAGTATCTACACGCCACCCAAAAAAATATCGTAAATATGAAACATAAAAACTATGTAATAAAACTACATACACTTTTTTCTAAAGATTTTCAATTAAATTCGACTATAGAAGTGTATTCTGTTTTATTTTTTTCTTCATTTTTTCACATCTGAAAATTTTCAAACAATTCATAAATTCTAATTAAAATCCATAATCACACACAATAAAAGAATTAAGACAGAAAATATAATTTTTTTTTTCAAATTACAAACATAATTTTTAATAATTAAAAAAAAAAATGTAATTCATCCTTTACAATTTATACAAAAGCATTGTCAAATGAATGTGCTCGCTCACTTCCATACAATCCTTTTTTTTTTTTTTTTGAAAAAATTTCAAACAGAATACTGTCATTGTGAAAAAGAAAAGTGAAAGAATTAAATTTCAAGAATGTTTTTTTTAGAAAATCTATTAATCTAATTTTTTGAACATTCAACATTTCAATGGAATTAAATGAAAATGTTCCATTTATTTTCTTCACCGTCATAAATTTTTTTTTTATCATTTTGAAATGATAAGAAGAAATTAAAAAAAAAAAGGATTATTTTTTTGTCTATGCCAAATGGTAAATATTTTGGTCTACAGAAAATACAATAGTCAAAAGAAATTTAAAAATTATTCGTTCATAGAGAACATTATGAACAAATTAGAAAAATTTAATAAAAAATGAAAACATTATCGGAGAAGTATTTATTAGATTTTTTTTAAGGTTTGAAACTTCCATTTTCCAAGATTTTATATTAAAAACGAATAAAATTTTATGATTTCAGGAAAATATAGTGAAGAATTTTTTTATTTTTCGGTTATTTTTTCGATATTTTAAAATTTTTTCACAATAGAAAATATTTGAATTAAAAAATTAATTTAAAAAAAAAAAAGTTTTTTGTCGTTTTAATGCCGTTGTAAGAAAAGTAATATTTTCAACGTAAATTCATTTTTTTCAACTCTCTTACCTACTACATGTCTACGTCGTATATGTTACAAAAATAATAAACTACACTAACACTTCGCATAACTCCAAAACCATTAAGTATACTAAATGTAGCTACAAATACTTACTATGTATTGCATATTCAAAATTTTTAATTTAAAAATTATCCTCTTATGTACGAGTACATTGGATCCTTAAAATTCCAAGAGAATCATTTTTATTGCAATCAATAGAGGATCTCTTCTTTTTTTGACTAAAAATTTTCATAAAAAAATGGGTGATAGTTGACATGTTTAAACACAGGATAGTTTGAAAAAAAAACAGGAGTACATATTGAAAAACACATAGTTTCATATAAACAAGCAATTAAACAAGTTCAAAATGTTTACAGAATTCAGAAGCCTTGGGTCACCGTTATAGTGGTTGATAGAATAAAAAATAAAAGTAATATGGCACACCTAAAATAGAAGCAAAATAAAATACATATGTATGTATGTATATATAGCCTTAAAATATGCCTATACAATAACTACTACACACTCAATCCTTTTAATGGAACAAAATTTAATAATGAAAAATCTATGGTATGACAAGGAATGATGGTCGAAAAGCATACTCAATTTAAATGCATCATACTTCACTGGCTCTTTTGAAAATGAACAAAAAAACACAAAAAATAAAAAAATAAATTTAGAAAAAAAAAAAGCCAAAAAAGAAAATGAATGTTAAGGTAGATTTATAAAGCTTAAAAGGATTTCATTTTATAGAGAAATTTAAAACGTTGTAAAGTTCCACTCATTTTCAATTATGTTGTACTGTAAAAGAGATCTGTTGAATGAATATTTTCAAAATGTATATACATACATATATACATAAATATCTATTATGTACATTCTATAATAATGATGATTTTATCATTATCCAGAAATTCTTTGTGGGAAATATAGTAGAATAATAGATTATTCTCAATCTTTAGAATATTTTAAAGTAATATCCATTGAAGTATAAGATTTAAGGATATTGTTAACTAACAATATCATCAAAATTACAGTCAAAGAAAAGAATCGAGAGGATGATAAAAAATCAAATAATTTTAAAATCAATTAAATTTTCGATTAAAAAACTTAAAGAAAAATTTATTTGAATTGTTATAGAAAAAATTTATTAAAAAAAAATGATAATCGGAAAGAAATAAAAGTTTTTTTTTTTTTTTACCTTCAACAGTTGGATGTGATAATCCATGGATGTAATACACGGTTGGTGAACTTGTTGATTGTGTTGTATTTGTTGTACCATAATTACTTTTAAAATCTCTAAAATAATAATAAAAAAAAAAATTATAATTAGAATTATATTTTCACATTTTTTCTTCTTTTGAACAAAAAATCAATTTCAATAAAGAAAAAAAAAACTGTGTTGTAAAACAATTCAACAAGTTTAATATAAAAAAAAACAAATTAATAAAGTTTACACAAAAAATTTTTTTCCACAATATTTCCATTATCTAACAGCAATACTTACAGGTGTATACGTACTATCACAATAAGGATAATTATAAAATAGAAATGGTAATAAAAACAATTGACTCAACAGACGTAATTATTCGAACTTTTTTCACGTAAAAACTAAGGGAAAAAGAAACGAATATTTGAATTGAAACATAAAACAAAAAGTAAAAGGATATTATATAAGTGATGATTTTTTCACAGGATACTTTTTTTTTTCTTCTTTCTTTTAAATATCATTTTCAAATTTTTTTTTTTAATTGTTCAAAAGAAAAAAATGAGGATTTCAAGAAAAGAAATTATAATAAGCTTAATGCTCAAACTTTTTATATTTTTCTATCTTCAATTGTTTTTTTTTTCTTCATTTTTTTATTTAAAGTACTTTTCTGTATTACGCTATTATTTAAATCAATTATGTTTTTTTTTTTTTTCAATGATATTTTTTTTAAATGTGAAATTTACATGAAAATGAAAAGACAATAAAGGATTTTATCTCTTATGAAAGCTTTTTTTTTTTTAATAACAGCAGACGTTTCTTATAAAAATAAGAATGAAGAGAAAATTTCATTGTAATTTCTAAAATTACAAATTTATTTAAAAAAAATTACATGGGGTGATTTGTTATGAAAACTTTATTGCTATATGAAAAATATAGTGTGTAAAAATTGGACGATTGTAAAAGATTAAACATTTTGATTTCAAAGCAATGAAAAAAGCTTTGTAATAAGAAAATTTTAGTGAGTTTAATAAATTGTTTACTAAAATAAAAATTTTCCATAAATTTATATATATCTCAAAGGGTTAAAGCACCAATAAGGAACTTATCATATAGACAGAATGTCATTTCCCACATTTTAATCACGTTTACTTGCCGAAAATTATTTTAAATTTGTACAAATTCGAATTTCTTGTAATTTACCCTTCAGCTTTTTTTATATTTTATTTCTTTATTCTGTTAATCCTCAAATTCGTTCTACTAAGTCATAACCGAAAAAAAATCTTTCTTGTTTAAATAAGTTTCTAAAATCCCTATTTCAAAGTAAAATAAACAATAATTTTAACATTTCTCTTTACATATTTCAATAAAGAATTTTTTTTTTTTTACTTTTTGTTACTTTAGATTGTCTTTTATTTAACTTTTTTATTTCATTTCAAACGATTGTTGAGATTTTGTACTTGAAGAATAAAAGAAGAAAAAAAATACAACAATACATAGTCTAGATGGTAAACAAATATACAGAAAAAAATGAAGTCCTTTAAGTAAAAAAAAAAGTGAAATTCAAACATTATTCATCAACAATATAACCACAAATGAGGATATTCAAGCAATTTTCATTTTTCCCTAAAGGTTCATTCTTCTTTTCTGTTGTCTCACTTACTTTATCAACTTGTATAGGTATAGATGGATATAGATAGGTACATAAAAGCCGGATAAAAAACTTTTTTTTTCTGATATTTTATATTAAAAAAAAAAGAGGAAAATAAAGAAAAAAAATAAATGTTTTAATGGCCACGCAACAATGATGATGATGATGATGATGATGATGATACATACTGTAAGAAGTGGGTGATTGTTGTCTGATTGGGCTTTTTATACATCTTTTACAAATTTTTTTTCTTACTTGTTCTTGCTATTCTTGTATATATACGTATATATTTTAATATTTTTTTGTTTTCGAATATAATTTGAAGGAGAAAAAAATCAGATAACGAAATAACGAGAAAAAAATGAAAAAAATATTGAAAGTTTTTTTGAAAAAATAAAAAAGAAGGGACAAGAAAACAAAATAAAGCATATGAAGGTGAAAAGAAATATCTTTTTATATTTTACAAGATTAAAAATATGAAAAATTCATCAAAACATAATTTAATTTTTCTTTCCTTTTTCCAATTTTAAAGTTTTTTTGCTTTTTCTTGTTGATTTATATGACAATTTTGGCTTTTTAACACACAAAAAAAAACTTTTTAACAAAGTTATTTTTTTTAAACCCGTTTTTAGGAACTGAAAAATAACTGAACAATTTTAGGCTAATTTAAAAAGAAAAAAACAATCCACAAAATTTATTATTTCTGTTTTTATTTTATTATGAAAGAAAAGAATAATAAATTACGAAATCTATCGACCAAACATACATTACAAACATATGTATGTAGGTATGTATTTTTTTAAGTTAAGCTACCTTGAAAAATCACCTTTTCTGAATTTAGACAATTTAAAATTATATATTTTTTTTTTCATTTTAAGAAAATTTCTTATCTCAGTTTTCCTTCAGGTTGTTTTTTCTTATTTTTTTTAAAGATAACATTACGAAAAACGGAAAAATTTTTTTTTCTTCGTTATGTATTAGAAAAGCACACACATAAATATTTCCTTTTATTTTCTAGTCTGTTAAAAGACTAACTTATTTCTATTGCTATATATAATTTGAAAAACTATACAATGATATTTCCATTAGATTCAATTCAATGCCTTGCAGTTACTTAATTTCTGGCCTACAGCTGCTTTAAATGAACATGGAAATAAAATTGTATGTGTATACGTATATGTATATGTATATGTGTTATACAAAATGTATAAAAGAAATAAAACAGAATAACAAATTTTCAAGACTATAGAAATGTAAAAATTTCAATATCGCGTGTACATATGCCTTCTAGACTTGTTTTCGACAATTTGAAAAATACTCAAAACTATAGCTTAACAACGTAAAGTATATGCTTTTCGAATAAAATTTTACTTTTTATTTTTATTTTTTATAATGTCTTATTCACATTTATTTAATGCTTTAATTTTATTCAGGAATATTTTAAACATTAAAAATATACTTTTTCCTTTTCACAGAGAGGGCATTTATTACTACATTTTCTTAGTTGTAAGAGAGTGGAAATGTCAAAAGCTTCATGAAAATTCATTTAAGTTAATAAAAAATTCATTTAATAGTTTTTTTTGTATTTTTCTAAGTACCCTTTTCTTATTATTGCTAAAAATAAATTTGATAGAGAAATTTGAGAAGAATATTATTATTTTCAATTGTCCTTTTAATGCATTTTTTTTTTAGTTAAGTTGAATTTCCATCTAAAAAGTTCGTGTTCATTTGAAAAAAGAAATTTTTAATGGCAGCTACATATATCATTCACGTTTCATTCAAAAATAAATTGTGAGTTCTTAATTTATGAAATAACTCTTATTCCATTCAACAGTTATTGAAATCACAAAAACAATCACTTTTTCGATATTTTAGTGGAAATTTTATTAAAAATAAAATATTTTTTAATTACAAAATTTAAATTAATTCAAAATTGAATGACTTACACAGAAAATGGTTTTCTTTCTTTCTCTGCATCCATAATTTTTTTATTTTGATTTCAATAAATTTTTCACTTTTAAATTTTTTTAAATTGTATATAAGTCGTTTAAAGTTAAAAACAAATTTTTCTAAATATTAAATTTTTTCATTATAAATTATTTTATTAAAATTTATTACTATTAAGTAAAAATATTTAGTGATGTTTAAAACATAAATACGTTCAAATATAGTATCTATATATTTTTTGTTATTTATAAAAATTGTTCCATAAAATCCATAAAATATTTTATTTATCACGTTTTTATTTATTATTGCTTTTTTTTTCAAATCGAATTTGTATTGAACACACGGAATTAATGAAAATTAAAAACAAAAAAATAAGTTATACATTTGAATTATTGAGAAGTTACATGTATTTAACGCGTATCATTATTATTGTAGGTAGACTTCACATCACAAAATCAAATTATAAAATAATTACTGTATAATTGTAACCAATTTAAAAAAAAAAAGAATACCAAGAATAACTTTTATTCCGGTAAAAACAAGAGAGAGTGTGCACTGTATAAAAAGTGTAAATTATTTTTTTGTTTACTGTTTAAATAAGAAAATGCGATAAAAAAAATCTTACTTGTTTTAATTTTTTAAAAAAAGTATACGTCACAAAAATTAATTTTTTTTTTTTTTTGAGATTTTTTCAAATTAACAATCTCATCTTTTAATCTTCACATTTTTTTATTTTTTTTTTGTTAAAATAATAAATATAAATTTTTGAAAGCAAAGGTATACAAATATAAGATATTTCACACTGTACCAATAAAATGATAAATAAAATAAGATAAAAAAAAAACAAGGCAAATTAAATAGGTAAACAAAGTGAAATATAGTATTTTAGACTTTTTTTTGGTAGGTTTACAATTGAGTCCTCGAAATAGTGTTACTGACTAAGTTTATAGAGCCAAACTGTATGTATACAGATCAAAATAATATAGTGAACAGTGAACATCAACTAATTAAAAAAAAAAATTTTTTTTTAAATAAATTTAATGATACATACAATGGTACACAGTAAACAAAGTAAACACAAAAAAATAAAACAAATATGATAAGAAACAAATTGTACATGTTGTTGTTGATGTTTTTTTTCAACTCTGCACCACAGTTAAACATATAGTTTGTAATAATTTCTCATTACTCATCTCATACATCACACAATATAAACAATTGAATAAATATTAATAAAAAATAAAAAAACAATAAATAATTTCACTACTTATCTTTTAAATATTTCTATTTTCAGAAATGAAAAAAAAAAAAAACAAACAAACTTTAAGTGGAAATTTAAATAAAAAAAAACACAAGTTATGATAAAACTGCAATTCTGTGTAGGTAGCTGCATTATTGTGAAACAGAGAGACAATAATATTGAAAAATTGATAGGAAAACTGAGAAAAAAACAACAATAGGCATGTCATAATTCAAATAAAATTGAATAAATCTCGTGCTTACACAAAATAAGTAATTTCTGTGTATGCGATAACATTATAATCAATAAAAACAATAGAACATTTTTTTTTTTAAATAAAAAAGCAAAACAAAATAATAAAATATGTATTTTAAAAAATATCTACATTTTTCTGTTGTTAACAAACAATAAACAATAATTTTGAAATTACAGAATGATAATATGAGTGATTTGATTTATTTGATTTATTGAAATATTATTATCACTTTTTTTTTATTAAATCGATTGCAATTTTTAATATTTTCATTTTTTTTGTTTTTTTGTTTTTTTATAAAATAAATTTTTAAACAAATTTCACTGAAAACAATGACAAATTCATGATTAATTTTCATTTAGGAGAGCAAATAGCAGTAATGAGAATCCCTTATAGGAGATTATTTATTTTTCTTCTAATAAAATTGATATTGTTTTGTAAATTTTAAAGAATTTTTGAAATGTTCAATGTAAATTTTTCTTACATGGTAATCTAGTATAATCAGCTACCCCCAAATTTATTAGAAACAAAAACCAGTTCTTGAACCCATTATTACCTGTTACCTTGTGTCTCATTACTGGTACATTTACCCTATCCATTATTCAATAAATGTTTTCCTAGAAAATTTCCTTTTTTTTTCCTTAAATGTTTTTAAAAAATTAGCAATCGATATAATCAACCTTCCGTATTTCATCTACAGAATTATCCTTTATTTTCTTTTTTCTTTTTCTCTTTTACTAAATTTTCCAAGCTTAAAATCTATTAAAAATGAAGACAATTTCCAATTATTGTCTTTAATTTGCCATTTGTTTGAATTTTTAGTTTATTTTTGTTTTTTTAACTTCTCTCAATAAAAACAATATCATATTTTTCTCTCAATAACAAAAATAATAATAATAATCTTTCTTCACGTAAATAAAATAAAGAAAAAGCAAAAGTTATTATTCACATGAAAAAAAAAGTCCATTTCATTTTTTCGAACATTTTCTTTTCCTTATTTTCACAATAATTTTTGTTCTCCTTTTTTTTCTTGCAAATTCAAGTACTTACATTTACAATGCAATGTTGAAATAAAGAATAATATAATGTACAATTGTACTACCGTTTTGGTATCGATAGAGTATGTACAACATTACTATAAATTTCAATATTTTGAAAAACAATTTTCTAAAGGAAAAATGAAATTTTCATTTTATTCTTTTTCATTTTTGTGACATTTATACATTTTTTTTTCTCCTTTTATTCGTTTTTTTTTGTTGTTTTGTTTTAATACATACACATACAGGTATAAGTAGAATATTGTTTTTATTCAATTCAAATTGAATTTCTTAGAAAGAATAAATTATAATAAGAAAAACATAAAAAAAAACAATAAAGTGCTAAAAAAAAGAATAAGAAAGGAAAATTATATGTTATTGATTTTATTTATTTTTTTCGATTCCTCATTTTCTGTATTTCAAGTGTATTACAATTCTTTCAGACACAAAAATACAAATTGATTCGATTTTATGCCATGACGTGTAATATTCAAAGGTGTCTTTAGAAATATTTTCCTTTGAGTATATCGTGGAAAATACAAAAATAATTCTAAAACTAGATTCTTTAATTTTAAACAATACCTCGAGCTTTGATCATTAATTATCTAACTATTTCTTCCCATTACATAGTCGTCTACTGCAACACATCCGTAAATAAAATTATCCTTTCTGAATTATCCCTTAAAAATTATTATCATCGCCATAATAATAATTCAGAAACAAAAACAAAAATATAAAATAAAAATAAATATTATAAGATGCGCCCAAATGTTTATAAGTACCATATTTTATCATTTTATTGTCCCAGAGTACATACATTCATAACATTCACATATTTTATAAGTTCATCAAAAACTAACATTTTTTTGTAAATGATGAATAATGACACACAAACAAACATAAAAAATGAAGAAGAAAACAAAAAAACTGGTCATATTTTATTCATTTTGTTTCCCTAAAAACAATAAAATAATAATGATCTCATATCAAACCGAAATGTATGTCAAAAATATAATAAAGATGAAATTGACACTTGATAGACTCTTGAAAAAAAAACAAAAAAAAACTACATAGTTTATCAATAAAAAATCATAAGGATAATGAAAATTGTATTTGTATGAAAAAATGCGGAAAATGCAATACAACAGGATTTGTGTTGTGAATTCAAATTGAAAATGTTTTGCAAAAGTTCTTGGCAGCTTTCATAATATGGTTGTTTTCTAAATTAGAAGGAAGTTAAAACTTTTAGCTTTGCGTTTGAATCTTTACATCAAAAACAAGGAACCTATTTACTTTGTTCAAGAGATGTCCTTATTTTCAATATGGTAGTAGTATAGTTTTCAAATAGCCACTGTTTGGAAGTACGTACAGGATATTTTAAATTATATCAAATGTTCCGCTGTATTTAAAATTTAATTTGTATTTTTATCACTGATTGAAATAAAAAAAATCTAAGTACATACATACCTATTCCGATTGTTGGCTTCTTTTCCTCTTGATCCCCATGATGTGGAAGGAAGTTCATTTTCCTCCCCTTTCAAATTTTTTAAACCCGCTATATTAACTCCAAAATAATTATTTAAAAATATTATTCACGAATAATTTGCACATAATCCAAAACTTTTAAATTTTGTAAAAATAAAAAAATTCCAAATCGTTGAATCAAAAGAAATAAATGTCAAAATATGTGGCAATTTCCAAAATTAAAAGGGCCGAACACTATTCCAATCATTGACCACGACTATGTTCAATGTTCAATATGGTATGATTGCGTTCTGTCCACCGACAGAAAAGCTAAATATTTTCGAGTGTTTTCTTTGAACAGTACATTCAACGTATGAAATTCACAAAAATACATAAGTAAATCAATTTCATACTATGCGTTTTAACAGTTTCAGTTATAATTCAGATTTTTCAACGAAGCTAGTCCTCTCTCTAGTTATGTTCCAGAATTTTAATTAAACAACGTGGTTGGGAAGAGCCCTCCTATGTCTTCCAGAACGAAAGTATACTTCGAAATTTATTAATTGGAAAAATTTATTTAAACATCAGCTTTTTTTTAAAAAATAAATTTGTTTTTATTAAAAGCATAAGCAACACTTTAAAAATCAATTACATAAAAAAGAAAAATTCGTATTATGTATTTAAAAATATTTCTGAAGTGATTCTCCAAGGATTTTCTCTAATTCCTGTACACCTTTTTTGCATGATTTCTCTACACGTTCTATTTCATCTTCAAATAATTCAGCAATAAATGGAATTGTTTCTGGTAAAAGTGGATTAAAATCTTCACCAATTTTTCTTGCAATATCAACACAACAATTAAATGATAAAATTCTTATATCTGGATTATTATTTCGCGTTTTTAATAAAATTTGATAATTAAGTTGTTTCCAAAGTGTATCATTACTAACAGCAACAGCCAATTGTGATAATGTTGAAATAAGTAAATCTTGTAAATTTTTATTTGACAAAACCAATGGATTTTCTAATTGATCAACAATTGGTTGCATTAAAATATCGAAACGATGTGCATTTACAAAACCTTTACTATCATGTAAGAAAATAAAGAATAATGTTCGTAAAATGTGTTCAATTAATGTAACATTTTTTATATCTGATTTTTCAAAATATAATTTATCAGATTTAACTGAATTGCATTTATCTAATAAACCAGCTGCATGTTGAATTAAATCATTTGCAAATAAAACAAAAAGTGATTGTAATGCTTCTGCAACACGACTTGAAAGGAAAAAATATGTTATTGTTCTTTCTTTAGATACAGATTCTCTTAGTGCCCAATCATAAAATTTATGATATAATGGTCTAAATGAACTTTCTGATAATTTCAATGTTAATGAAACGAAAGCTTGAATAATACTTTCTTCAGTTGATATAATATCAATTTTATCAATATATTGTGCACGAAATTCGAATGCATTCAAAAATAATGTTGTTATTTCATTTTGCATTGCTTGTATATCATTTCCTGATGCATTTTCAAGTGATTCTTTTAATAATTTCATTATATATGAAACACCAAAATATTCTTCATCTTCTAATAATTTTGAATATGCTTTATCACAATTTGGTATTAGTATACGTAATGGTATTATATTTGATATTTTTGTCCATATTAATGTTAATTTTGTTATAATTATATTAGTTTTTGAATCATTTTGATATTTTAAACATTTTAACCATATTTTAATTAATGAAACTAAAATATCAACAATATATGGTCCTAAAAATAATGGTAATACTTCAAATAATTTTTGTATACCAGTTATAATTGAAATACAAACATTATCTGGTAATTGATTGTTTAAAATTTCTGATTGTTCATCTAATAATTCAATTAATAATGGCATAAATTTTGGTAAATGAACAATTGAATGTGCACGTAAATTTGATGAAATTTCTGTTATTGATAATACAACAGTTGCTAATAAAATTCTTGATATATTTTTATGTTTTTTAATTATTTTTGTTAATTTAAATATAATATCTTTAAAATAATCTGGATATTTAATTGATAATAATTTTGATAGAATTTTTAATGCAATTAATGCTGTCTGTTGTATATACATTATTTCATTTGTTGTTGCATTTTCAATAAATTTATCTTTACTTAATATTGAATCACATATCTCTTGTAATGGTTCTAATAATTTTAACATATTTTCTTCATTACAATTTTCAAAATAATCAGCTTTATATTGTAATTTATCAATTAATATATCGATTACTTTACGTCTTACAGCTGGTAATTGATGTTGCATTAAACCATGTATAACAATAAGTAGCATATCTGGTGATAATAATGATATTGCACTATCAAGTATATTATAACAATGATGTAAAATAACTTTCCAAAATTTCATTTGATTATTATCGGTTTGTTTTTCCATTGCATGAATTATATCTGGTATATAACTAAGTATTTTTATTATGAAATTTTGATAATATGGTTTCATAGCAACTGTTTCATTATCTTCAAGTAATGCAATTTGATTAATAAAATCAACTGATATTAAAAATGAATTAATAAATTGTAAAATAACATATTTATAATGACGAAGTTGTTTTGATGTATTTGTATCAACATTAAAAAGTGTACTATCAGTTATATCAATTTCCATATTATTATCATTATCATCATCAATTTTATCTATTGGAAGTTTTTTCAAATATGCAAAAAGTGAAGTACATGTTTCTATTGTGATTAAAGGTTCAAAATCTTTCATAATTTGTAAAGCAATTTCCAATCTTTTTGGTAATTCTTCAGTTTTATTACCACTGCTACCAATTAATTTCGAAGATGATACAGTAAGTGATTTTGATGATGATGATGATTCTTTTTTATTTTTTTCACTATGTTTCACATGAGATTCAAATAGAACACATAAGAACATCCATAAATATTTGATTGCACCAAGTGTACGAATTAATTTTGTGTAAAGTGGTAATCTTCTATGTTCAGGAACATCTAAAATTATATCGGCGAACACCTACAAAAAAATTTAGGAAAAAAAAATATTAGAAAGTGACTTTTTTAATTGAATATTGAAAAAAGAGTAAAAACTTACCTTCAACACTGATATAACAAGTTCATCATCATATTCTTGTTCACCATGATTTTGTGATTTTTTACTATTTGCTCGTAATAATGTTGGTATAACAGATTCAACAATATTTGAAATTATTTGAAAACTGAATGCATCATCTTGACGTACAACACTTGATCCCATAAATGTAAAAATGCTCATCATATTATCAAGAACTTGTTGTGGTACAATTGTTGCACAATGTGATAATAATAACAATGCATGATGATGTGTTTGTGAATTTTGTGTACCACGAATACATTGAACAATTAAATCAATTTTAAATGTATTCTCTGGTAATTCATTTTGTTTAAATGATGATTTTTCAATTAATTTTTGACATATTAATAATAAACATGATAAAATTAATTGTTTTGCATATTCAAGTGTAAATTGTTCTTCATAATAAACACATTCTTTTAATATATCAAATAATATTGGTATAAGAATTTTATAATTATCTAATTTTTTTTTATTTTGTAAAAATTCTAATAATGTTATACCACATTTCCATTCTTTACTATTTAATATTTGTGGATTTGGTGCAATATTTTTTATTAATTTTCTATTATTTGATATTGATGTTGATGATGATGATAATGATGAAATATTTTTCATATTTTCTAAAATATCTTGAATATGAATACAATTTAATTGAATACGTCTCATAAATTTTTTTGCATTTATAATTAACATATTATCAAGATCATTAAATGTTACAGCATCAATAAATAATTCAAAATATTTTATTTTAAATTTTTCTGCCATTTGATTATATGTTTGTTCATCGAAAATTTCTAAAATTGATGATGTTATCGATATTAATTTACCATCATTATTAATTAATAATAATTTATGTAATTTAAATGATTTTTCAATAAATTCCCATGCAATTGGTTCATCAATTAATAATTTTATTGTTGATTCATCATAACGTAATGTAATTAATTCAAATATTTTACTTTCTGATATATTTAATATACAATTTTCATTATTATTTAAAATTTTCATTTCGTATGATTGTAAAATTTCTAAACCGACTTTTAGAATTCTTTTAAAAATTTTCGTACTTGTTATTAATTTTAAATTTTCAAGTAATTCAGTTTTTATATAAATTTCAACAGAATTATCACAAATTATATTAATTAATTGATTTAATGTAAATGATATACATTCATTTTCTTCAGATGTAATATTTTTATTTTTTATTGATTGTTTTTTATCAGATGACATAATTAATGATAACACTAATGATAAATGTTCATCATGAATTTTAATTTCTTCTGAATGATCTAAAATTCGAAAAACAATTACTTTCAATTTATTATTTAAACCGTTATCTTTATCATCATTTCTATATTCAATTTCTAATAAAGTTTGAAGTATTTTTAATGTATATTCTCTTATCACTTGAATTTTACTCGATAAACCAAGTAGAATTTTTGTAAATAAAATTCCATCAATTTTGTAATTTTGATCACTACCAATTAGAACTAAATGAAATAAACGTAATGAACGAATTTGAAGTTCTGGTTTTATTTTACAAAATGTTTCAACATCATCAGTATTATCATTATGACGATCAACAATGAAAAAATTTGATAAAAATTGTAATTTTTCTTCTGCACTTTTAAAACGATATTGTAGAATTTCTTTAACAGCATTTTCATATTCTTTTTTACCTTGATTCAGTTCTTTTTCAAATGCATTTGTTAATAAACAATCATAAATTTTCAAATAAATTTGATTTAATTGTGATTTCATGTTAAAATTTTCTTGTAAATCATTATCGAATTCTGTATTTTTAATAACGGTTTTCAATAAATTTATATAAATATTTATTGGTATTCTATTTCGACGGATTATTCTTAACCATTCTTCACTATTTCGTGGAATTTTTAATCGAATCTTATTATCATTAATTTTCGTTAAAATCTTTATAATATCTAATATATTATTTAATGTTGTTTTTTTTCTATATGATGTCTCAAGTAATAATAAGAAATATGAAAAATTAAATAATTTTATAAATTGTTCATAATCAATTGCTTCTGGAAATGATTTTAATAATTCATCGGTTGTTGGTAATTCATTTGTATTACATAATATATTAATTACTTCACCAGAAATTTCATTTGGTGTTTTTAATTTATTTGTTTTTGTAACAATTGTACGTAAAACTGGTAATTCATTAGCAAAATCTGATGTAAATATTATTTTTGAATATTTCATTTCATCATTATCAACAATTATCATAAATGGTACAATTGCTAAAAATATACGATTTAAATCTGTTCCATTATAAACACATTTTTGTGTTAAATAATTTAATGCTAATGGAATTGGTTTATTCCATTTAGATAATGTTTGATTTTTACATAAAATTTCAATTAAAATTTTTACTAATTCTTCATTATTGAAAAGTTTTAATAAATCATTTGTTGATAATTGTAAAATTTCTGCAACAACATTTTCTTCACTATCATTTAAACGATCTTTAAGACTTTCTTTCAAAAGTAAATCATCTGATAAATTTAATTTTTTAAAATTATCTACAAGAAATTTAACACCTTCTATACGATTTCGTGCATTATTATGATATAAACTTTCATAAATTGTTGTATTATCTTTAAAATATGATGACTTTAAACGAAATGCTGAAAATAAATATCGATTGTTATTTTCAAATGGTTTCGATTGTTAAGAATGAAAACAACAAACAAAAAAAAAACTACTTACACAAAACAGTTCTTAAAGCTTTTTTTCGTGATTTTGATGTACCAGAATCATCTTGCATCACTTGTTTTATTATATCATCAAATTGAATCGGATATTGCTTCTCTAATTCTTGTAAATATTGTGAATACCAAATTTGTATATCAATTTCAGTCATTGTTTCATCATTATCTGAATCAATCTCAATTATTTCATTTTCTGAAATTTTTTTGTTTTCGGTTCGTTGAAAATTATCCAAAACAGTTCTGAAGAATAAAAAGAAAAAAATTATTTTTTTAATTGTACTTTTAAAAAAACCAATTACAAACCTTATTAAATTATTGACATCCTCATCCTTAAATTGTATTTCATTTAATAAAGAATCAAGAAAATTTTTACATTCATTCCATCCATCTTTTTTTGTTTGAACAACTTTTAAACAGCTTCTAACTAATGGACAACAAATTGCACTAACTTTTACAGAATCAACTGATAATTGAGCAATTGTCATTATAATCCATTTTTTTGTAATGAAATTAACTAAATATTCTTCAGGAAATTCTTTCAATATTTCAGATTGTCTTTGATAAATAACAATTAATGCTAAAATGATATCTTGTTGCATTGTTGGATAATTTATAAAAGTTATTTTTCCTATTAAAGCATCAAGTATTTTCTTGGTTAATTTTGTTCTACAACAAAGTTGCATGGTTATCATAAGTGCACCAGCTGTAAAATCAATTGTTCGTGTTGACGTTAAACCTTTAAGTATCGATGGTAAAATACTTAGAATATGTGATTCGGTAACTTTTCTGGCATATTCTAAGCCACCAATAACAGTTGTATAATAAAAATTTATTTGTGTTTGTAATGTGTTTGCTTTAATATCCAATTCTTTAATTGCATTTTTTGTATAATCACAAATAAATTTCAAAAATGATGTATCACTCGCAGCTCTATTTAAAATTGCTGTTTTTGATAATGATACACCAGGTTTCTGTATTGGTTCCAACCATTTCCATTGATCATTTGGATTTTGTAAATCCAATAATTGAACACATTTAACAAAAACTTTTGTTTCATGATATGGTAAAATTAAACCAATTAAATCTGATTTATTATACTCGTGGATATGAAAACGACGTATTAACCATTCAAGACATAAATGTGCTGGTTGTAACATAAAGTATGGTGAAAGATGATAAAAGAATTTTTTAATATTTTTATCAATTAATTTGTTAATATTTGCTGTTTCCACAGCACGTTCTAATTTAACTGATGCAATGTCAAATAATGTTTTTTCAAATTTTATAAAAACAGGATTGATTTCAATTAATTCAATTAAGCCACTATGCCCTAAATCATATATGGTTTGGCGATCCTTATTGGCAGCTTCCTTTGGATCAAAAAGTATTGAAGGACGTTTTTTACTATCAACAAGAATTGATGTTTGTGGTGCAGCCAATCGGCGTAGTTGTTCTGCTAATGATGTCGACATGATGATAAATTTAATTTTAAATCTAAAAGAAATTCAATAAATCAAACAGCGATTAACCTAACGTGTTTTTCCATTCAGACAGAGAGGTTATGTTTCGTTTTTTTAAAAGGACATTTTTCTAGTATTGAATTTTAAATTACCTACCTTGTACGTTCTATTTATTTCAGTATATTAATAATCTCTAATTTTAGATTTCAAATTGTAATTAAAAACTATTAAAAATAATTAATTCTTTATTCTTTAATTAACCACATTTACACATAGGAGTATGATTTATGCGCTCAATTTGAATTTTGAATTCTTGAATTTTGAGTCTTGACAATTAATGACATAACTACCCCATGTTAAAATGTTAGAAAAGGTATAAAAAAAAACATCGTGTAAAGTGTAACCAGTTGAAGGTTTTTCATAATAAAATTTTCGTTCAAACTCGTTGAAAGAGTATCACCACACCAACTAACTACACACCAAGTAGCATTACAGCCATCGCACAATTGGAGCGTCAGCATCAGCGACTATTGTTATTAAATGGGTCTTTTTGTCGCTGAAATTGATGCTGACGCTGACGCCGAAATAGATTCTATTCTATTTTTCAATTTTCAGCGTCATGAAACCCTTCACGACTTTGATTTTGCAGTAGTAATCTATTTTTTATGAAGCATTTTTTGACAGCATTGACATTGTCGCTGATGCTGTCGCCCCAATTGTGCGATGGCTGTTACAGTTGATGAGTTTTTTGCCTTGGTAATATTTAATTTAAAAGATTTCCTGCGATTGAAATTGAGATCTGATCACCACACACACGAGACAGATTTATACAAACGAAATGTAAAAGAGTATAGAAAAGTATGCCTATCTTGCCTGTACTGACTTTAATTGTTAAATAAAGTATAGTTTAAAACCGGTTTTTACAACTGCTCAAAATACACTTGATGGTGGCAACACCAAGTTGTAACGAGTGTGAGTGTATTACAACCGTCAGCTAAAATTATTTTAGACTGTTCTTATTATACCAAATTGAAAAAAAATTGTTACAACTACTACCTGGTGTATTTTGGCTGTATGGAAATAATATTAGTTAAAAATGTGTGGCTACACTGGTATATTAGACCATATTTTCCGCTGTCAATTGACAGCTGTTCATAACTCATGTTGTAATAGGGTTGGCACAATAATTAAAATTATGCAACAGCTACAAACCATTATAATGGTTTGGATTGGAACTTAAATCTTAAATCCGACCTTTTGGTGTGCAAGTACATACTTATAAGAAATGTCAAATTTGACATTGCGGATGGCGGTTAACGGAAGTTAAATCTTTTATCGATAGTTATTTTTAAATAAAACAATTAGTGTGAAATTATTTGAAAACATCATAGACTTTAACTAGATGAGTTTTGCATTTAATATTATTTTATTTTAATTGCTTTTTAACAAATTAAGTTTAGATTAACACGATTACCATTTAATTATTAAGGGTTTTTTTTCATCTGGTTTTTTAAACTCTTTTAGATCATCTTAAATCTCAAGAGAATATGTTACATCAAATAAAAGTTAGGATATAGCGGCAGCGGATTTCATTTTTCAACTATCATTTTATAGTCCTATTTTCATAAATTGTAAAATAATGAATTTGTTCTTTTTTTAATATTAAGTTATTGTCATATTCATCATATTTTTCACTAATAGGTATAATGACTCACAAAATCTGCATAAGTATAGTCAATATCCAACAGCTTTGAATATACAAATATCTAAATTAGGGCAATGTCAGGAATATTTATATGACACCGCCATTTTATTAAGCACCCACAATCCAATTATAAAGCGTATACGTAAATTTATGCATATTATTCGCTTTTGTAGGAATTTGAAAATTTTAATCTTCCCTTTAGCAGTATTTGGCAGTATAATGTAATGTATGTATTTTGATCCTTATATACAGTAGATTCCGTTAAAAGGATATGAGAAAAGATTTTATGTATACATAGTATGTAAGATTATACATAAAGGGTGAGGTAATATTTTATACTCGTAACTATAAATTACATTTTTAAGGGTATTTATTCACCTTTTGACAGTGTGGTATGCACTAAATGAATCTTGTTCATTGAATCTATTTAAATGGTCCATTTTATGTTTATATACTCACAAGTGATTTCTTGTATTGCTCTACTTATATTTAAATAAAGGACGTTTGGTATTTGAATGTAAGATAAAGCTTGACATAATAAATTGAACTTTTTAGTAAAATGGTGACATGGAATACATACTCCTCGTATATTGTATACTATTAAAAATCATACGTTCTATAGAGTAAAGATATAACATACTCGTTCTTTCACTAGAAATAAATTATGTATAGTAATAAGAATCTTTGAAAGGAATGTAATTAAAGGAAAATTGTTAAATTATACTTGGTGACATGTTTTCTTGTAATATTGAATATGAAACGATTTATGTGCATCAGCATCATAGACTAAAAAAAATCAAAGTAAAATGTGATTTGAAATTAAAGGGTTAAGCTTTATTTACAATTTTTTATTCTACTGAAAATTCTATAACAACATTTCTTTTATTTCAAAGAATTTAAACTTATTTATAGACTAAAATTGGACGTTTGAGAATTTTACTTTGTATAATTGGGACAGGTTGTTACAAAAAGAAAAAAAAAACTAACGAAAAATCATAATTCTTTCAAAAGTGGATAATAATTAAATAAATTTTGTAATCTAAATTTCAGTGGCAAATTTTATATTTTGGAAATTTACATATTTCAGAGTTATCCTTTTCCTTTGAATAAAATTACATTTTAAAAACAAAATGAAATTTTTATACTAACTGTTTTTATTTGATAATTTCATTTATTTTGTTTTTTTTCTTAATGCTTACTTACCTCCTTTTAACATTTTACATGAAATAATAAAAATGCAAATACTCGTATGTACTTTTGGAGAGTGTACTCAGTAAGCTAAAGAAAATCTCAAAGAAAGCTTGAAAACAACACAATAATAAACTCTGAATAAAATTAACACTAAATAAATTTTTATTCACTATTCGGTTTCATTTTGAAAAAAAATTATAATAATAGATGAAAAAGTATAGTTTTATATCTCGAATGAAAAATTTACATAATTTTTTTTTTCACATTTTATTCATTTAACAAAACTTGTGCTTCTTACTTTTATACTTCTTTAATATTTCTTAAAATTAAATTTGACTTAAATTTGATTTAATTATTTTAAATAGCTTCAATTTTAAACTTCCAATGTAAATTAAAACATCTTTATTCTTCCTGATCCTTATTTTTTTTTTTGTCTTGTAAAAAATTTATTACCATGTCATTTCAAGAAATATCTGTATAACTCAATTTACAGGTTCAATATTTTTATATATCTATACAAAATACTTTCTTCTTTTATTCTTCTATCTATCGCATCGTAACAAAATAGGGGACTAAGTAAAAAAAAAAATTAAGAAATCAACAACAACTTGTTAAAAATCCTTTTGCTTCTTCGAAGACATCTTATTACTTATTTTTTGAAATTGTAAATGAAAAATAATAAACTTAATTTGTATTGAGTCACGTGAAAAACGATATCAAATTAATTGTTTTATATATTTAAGACGTTATCACTTTGAATCAATATATAAACACCTTGTGCTTGTACTGAAAGATTTTGATCGTTGTCATCAGACAAACAATATATGTATGTATGTACGTAAGTAAATACACTGAATATATTGAGGGTCGGTCACAAAAATTTTGAAAGACAACGATGATGATGATAATAAAAATTAAATTACTTGTACAAGATTCGATTTGTCAACGAAACCAAAACATGTTTTGAATATTAAATGAGAATTGAGAAAAAGGATATACACATATACCTACCTTATGCAAAGAATTTGTGTGAAGTTGTGGATTGAAGACGATGTGTCAGCATATAAATAAAATAAAATTAAATATAAGCGTGAATAAAAAGTTGAAATGGGGAACAAAAGAAGTATCATTAGACATTTTTATAAATAGTACATTGAAAATTTCTAAAAAACAGAATGTTTTTTTATTTTATATTAAAAGGAAAAAATTGAAAAATGATATTTCTCCTTCTTGTTTCAGAATTTAAATTGAATTAAACCATTTTCCTCTTCGAGGTTTGATTAAAAATTTAAAATATTCTAAAATATGTTTGAGAATTTTTATAGTGACGTAAATTTAATGTCCTTTTATTTTTTAAGCAAAAATATTTCTGGTCAACTCTTTAAAATCCTTAATAACTGAAAATACATATTATTCATACATATGTATGTATTTATTTAATAAACGGATTTACCAATTTGAGGACAATTAAATTCTCATCTATTATGAAAACAAAACCATTTTCTAATAAAAAGGATACAATTTGTGTTTTCAAAACATGATAACATTAAACATACACATAATAGAGATCATTACAAGCGTATAGGGAATAAATAATTAGAAAAACAATGTCCTTTTTCGGTATTATCCTTAATATAAATGAAAAACTTTATATAAAATGATACAATAGTTTATTTGTTTGTGTCTTTTGTAAGCAAATATAATTCAAATTGTTTGTTGGCACATCTGCATCATGTATAATACTATAGTATACGAAATTTGCTAAATTGATTCCTTGAAGGTAAACTGAAGCGCGTGTTGAGGAATTAAAAAATTATAGAAATAAATTTTTATTTTAATAAAATATAGCGTTAGCGAGATTCAAAAATGCACACTTTAAGCTATTAGCCACCTCATAAGCCACCATACACATAAGTATATATATGCAACTTTGAAAAAAAAAAGTACGAATCATTTTTTCACTTAATTCCTCCCATTTTCTTTTTTAAAATTGTCATTTCACAAATAATTCGTAAATCTTAATTTATATTTTTTCCTGCTAAAATTTGCTTTTCAGTATCAAAAAATTTTATGAGAAAGATACAATTAAAGAAACAGACAGTGGGCTAATATTAGGGAAAATTAAATAGAAAAAGCATAAGACTAAGACGCTGTGCTGTCTATGCTACAAACAAGACAAATTTTATACATTTAGGAATAACAAAAGAATTGATTTACGAATGATAAACATGAAAAAGGATATGGTGGGTGATGTGCTACTTTGTTATTTTCTTTGCGATTGTGTACGAATTCATGAATGTTGCATGGAAAAAAAAAGAACAGAACATTGATTATTATTGGAAAATATAATATTCTGCTCGGGTGTATACTGCATAGACTTAGAAACAAGATATACAAAAAATTATAAGTTTGTAACAGTTGTAGAAGAAAAATGGTTTAGTATTAGTGAAGGATTAAATGAAGGAATTTGATGGGAAGAGTAAAGTGTTTTATCAGTATATAGAAATAGTGTAGTATATCATCCGATAGTTTGTATATACTTTTGTAAAAAAAATTTCATGAAGTAGACGAATGTTTGAAATGGTTCGAGGATATGTGATAAGGAAAGTAAAAGAATGAAAAATCAAATCCCTCCACTAAATTTTTCATTGGTTGACTGTGATTTTTGTGCCGCCCCCACTTGCATCGTTGTCATGACAACTTGGAAATTTTCATGCTACTTTTTATCATAATCTGTGCTTTTTTTCCCTGTTTTTTGTTCTGAGTGCTATCGTGATTGTATATGTGTATTGTGTATTGTTTGAAATGCCCAACGTTCCATATTTATAATCCTTTCAAACATTTAACCTCATTCCTAATAATTTGAAAAAAAAATGTTTTTTTTCATCCTAAAACATCGGGTCATGTAAAAAAATCTGATTTAAAAAACAAATTTTTTTCTGAGACTTTTTTCATGCACATACCACCACCATCACATGTCAGAAAACCATTTAACTGAAAATGTATTTTCTGTCTGGCAGTTTTTTCTTCTATACACATTAACTGAATTGCTTTTTATCTTTTTTACAGTTAACTGTACAAAAAACTTCAAAATATTGTCCTTTTTTTTGTGTGTCATCACAAATTTGAAGAACAAAGTAAATTTGTTCACGTACAAAAAACAAAAAGGTTTTTATGTAATTTTTTTCTCCCTGGATCTTGAGCATCTGTAAAAAAAAAAAAAAAATTGGAAATAAAAATGCAAAAAAAAACAACTATTTCTAGGAAAAATTTGGAAGTGAATAAAGTTCCTTAAAATGATTGAATTGTGGTAGAAACTTAATTATATTTTTTTTTCCAATTTTTAAAATCTGTTTAAAAGTACTATTTTCTCTTTCTATCGAAGTGAAAATGGGCCATGGGGGTAGAAAATAATGGCAGTAACAATTCCAATTTTTATTTTATGAGATTTATTCTTTTATAATGTGAGATGGACAGTAATAACTTTTAATGGTAAATTTTTATGTAAGATTTACGAATATTTAAAGATACTAAAAATATTTTCATGTCATATAAAATATATTTTTTTTAGTATAGCAATAAATTTATCATATGAAATATGATTTTTTTCATGGTTCTTTTTTTTTTTAAACAAAAGAAATAAGTATACAATGATCTAAAAACTGTTAAGGTGACTAAAAAAGCCCTTTGAAAATAAAATTATTGGGCTACTTAAAAGCCAAATATTCTACTTATTTACTCATTAGGTATTAAGTTATGCACAAGTGCAGATTAGGCATAATATACATACCCAACACAATATTGTAGGGAATTATAATATAAAACCGCATACAAAGTAGGACGAATAATGTAAAATCCTTTTTTGTGGTGATATGTTTTTTTAAAGCTATTTTTTTCGATTCCAAAAATGGAAAAGAAAAAGAGATTTTTTTAGATATTTATTTTTAACATGGTTTAAAAATCAAATTTTTTTATATTTTTCAATTTTTTTAACTAAAATTGTTTTACTAAATTTTTGACTTTGATTTATGATTTTATGAGAAAGTAAAAACAAAACAACATTTAAGATTTATTAAAAACATTTACGAAGAAATTGAAAATTTTTAAATAAAACATGTTTTTTTTTTTTTTTTTTGCAAAAAATATAATAAATTAAATCATAGTGTCCTTTTTGTTAAACTAAAAACAATTTTAACGTACTTTTTTTCAATCTGATACTTTTTCATTTACGAGTATTTATTTGAAGCCATATTAAATTTTTACATGAAAAAAAAAAATCATTTTAGCTTCAATATAATCATGATGACCCTTTTTTATGTTCATTTTTATATATTATGAGTGTATGTAAAGTATGTACATAACCAAAAAAGCTATTTCGTAAACTTTGTGTAAAAAAAAAACAGTATAATCCTGAAACATTGGAATCATCTGTTTTGTTATGTAGTATGTTGAAAACATGAAGCAAATATTCATCATCATCTCATCCTTTTTTTCATTTTGCCAGTGTGTACAGTTTTTGCAAGAATGTATATGATTTTTCATGGCGACGCCGTTTGGGTCATGTAATTTTTTTCTTCTGTTTTTTGTTCTGACGTTCTCTTGACGAATAGTGATTTCAGTGAAAATTTGATGACGACTCTATGTAACATATATGTATGTATATAGACATACATACATGAAATGATAAAGATTTGTGCTTACATTCACATAAACATTTTTCTATCACCATCAGGATAATATAAAAAGTATACCATATGAGGTTAGATTTCCTTTTATGAGAAAAGCTTAATTGTAACAAAAGAATGACCATGTACATATATATTTTTTTTTGCTTATTTGTAAAAATATTAAAGTCTTACAATTAAATAAAAAATGAATATTTAAGTTTTTCTGCATATATACAGTTTGGCTTATACTGCATTGCTTTGATATAAAACTAATGTTTTAGAATTGCAGTATATGTTTGAATAAATTTGTGCAATTTCTACAGGAATTTTTAATTAAAAATTTTAAAGAAATTCTTTAGATACTCATTTTTGTCTTTCTATATATACGTTAACAATTATATGTATGTATGTATATAGTATATGTAATTTTTTTATTATATAGTTGAATAAATTACTTTTCAAATTATTAGAATGCAGAATATACCTTTTTAGGTAAAAGCCAAATTATAAACTGTGGTTTATCGAAATTTCTATTAAATTAGGTAGAATTTTTATGGTAAAGTACAATTTTTGAAAGATATCTGCAAGATCAAGCTTTTTCAATTCACTAATCTCAAGTATTTCAATCCTTAACTTTTTCTTTATAATTTTTTTTCCATTTTTTGATTAAAAACTTAAGAAGCTAAAACAGTATATTCAAGTACTATATAGCCTGTTAGTTCCTAATTTTAAAACACCCTGTTTTTATATATTATTTATGGAAATCAGAGAACAGGAAAAATATAAATTCCTTTTACTAGATATTAAAATTTTATTTATGAGTTTTTTTTTTTTGTTTTTGAACTTTTTTTAAAAAATATTTTTTTATTACTTTGGAAATATTCTTCTGAATAAAAAAAACATAAATCCTAACATTGAATATTCTATCACCTTTCAAAAGAAATTTCAAAGATTTTATAAAGCTTTATTTTCTACATATATCTAGTAACATACATAGTCGAGATTTGAAATTGATATGTATACAGGTTTACTCATATACATATTCAATCACATTTTCATCAACGATATAAAACATCTGAATAACCTTACACCTTTGTAATAAAAAAAAATAAATAAAACAAGAACAAAAAAGAAGCTTTATTTTAAATTTAGATATCAAATTCAAAGTGTTTATTTTTTGCTTTTTTGGATCAAAACAGTAGAGAATCAAAACGCGAGAAAAGTAATGAGAATTTAAGGTTGAATGAATTTAGATTGAATGAAAATCTAAAAAAGAAATAGCAATACCACATCTTATGTATAAAATACGTATGCAAGCAAAGTAAGATTTTTTTCTTAAATTTTTTATGAGATTCTTTATTTTTTTTTCAAGTTTCTATTTCGATTTTTCAATCTTTAATATGGGTTTGTTTTTTATTTTTTTATTTTTAAGGATTCTAGTCTGATTTTCACTTTTGTGTATAACACCATAAAAACTGTAAACAAGATAAAGTTTTGTGTATGTGTATTTAATGTAATCTATAATACATATATGTGTGTATGTGTATTATATTTACAGATAAGTATGATCGGTATATATAGTTCTTTTCGCAGATTTTCAATCTGTGATTTTTCTTCTATTTTCATCGATTTTTATCTTTTTTTTTTATTATCATTCAAACACACAACCATTTTGTATATTAAAAATTTTTTTTCTATATATAATTGAATATTTGTTTCCATTAAGGCATTGAAATGTAAAGATAATATAGCGGGGGGAGTAAAAAGAAGACGCATACAATTTTAATGTATGTAAAAGGTTTTAGAACCTTTATGGGCCAAAAGTATAATATATGAATATAGAGAAAAACAATGTAAAATGATGGGTATTTTAAAACAAAAGCCGTAACCACAAAACTCATTTATTTTCAAATTTAAATGGTGTAAAAGATACACAGATATGTATACGAGTACTTGGTGAAAAATTACGAAAATGGAATTTTAAAGGGTTTTGACGGGATTTCTTAATGTTGTGATTAAAATTTTAGAAATCACTTCAATCATTCACATTTTAAGATTGATTATTAACAAAAAAAAATTGAGAAAACCTTGGGTAAACTATTTATTTTTGTTTTTAAATAAAATTCTCAATCATTAAATTTAAATCAGAACGAAATCATAAAATACGTCAAAAGCCATGGATCATTAATTTTTCTTTGTAAAATTTAAATCATATGTCCTACACACAATATTGTGTAAGAGCCATATAAATTGTACATTATACACAATATCTTGTCGACACGTGTCGAGAACACGGATGAGTGTTTTTTTGCCATTTTCATATCAAATGAAAAAAATAAAAGTAATAATAACAAGTGTATAACCAACCACTAAATTCTTCCCTGCAAATATTTTCCAACTGTCTGTCTGTCTGTATGATTATGAATATAAAATTTTACTTATGAATTAAAGTCCTTGTTTTTTTTTTTCACCACGAGTATTGTACACTTGTTTTATGTATTTTTTTTTTGTACCTAAAATAAACACGTGACCCGCCCATATATAAATGAGAAGAGGATATTAAAGTATATTATTGATTTCCTTGATGTTTTTGAGTAATGGAAAGGCGAATGTATTTATAATTGAATTATATAGAAATAAAAAAAAAAGAATAAATTTCCCATAAGATATTTATTATTTTTCTTCAATTATGATTTTCAGCTAAATTTTCAAATCTGCCTTTTATTCAAGTGTGATTTTTAAATTTTCAATAATTTTAATTGAAAGGAAAATCAAACAAGTAACCCTATGATGTATAAAAAATAATAATAAAGCAAAACACAATATTGACAAGGATTTGAACAAATATAGATGAGATGTTTTTGTAAAAGTCTGCATTAAAATTTTCTGCGTGGGGGTATAATTTTGTTTAGTTTGATTTAACAGCTTTTTGTTGTGGGTTATATTCACCCGTCGTGTATATAATGTACTTTTTTTGTACACATTTAAACTTCGAGTGTGTGTGAAAATACTAAAAAATACTATAAATTCTCAGTATTATTTTTTTCATTATTTCAATTTTAATATTAATGTTATTCACTTGTACCATTTTATCAAGTGTTATCTTTTATAAAGTGATTTAATGAAATTATTATTTTTTTCTTCAAGAAGATTTGTGGTTTTAAATTCACTTTAAGTAGATAAAATATTATCTCAAGAAGCGCGTTTTAATAAAGTAGAGAATGGGTCCTGTAATTTTTAAAAGCCAATTCAAAAACCGATAAAGTCAAAATTCAAAATTTTTTTGCTAGATTTTAATCAAAATACGATTTCCTGAATGTAATCCTTGATTTTTGGAATTAATACCTGTTAAACAACTATACAAAAGAGAGAGAGAGAGAAAAAATATTTCACAACCTTTTTACTTCCATAATTCTACTTCCTGTTTAATCGCTTTTAAAAATTTTATTATTTACAATTGTTTTGCAATTTCAATAAATAAAAATAAAAATTAAAAACGAAAAGATTTCAAAAACAATATATGAATTATTATTATGATAAAAATAATAATAAAAATAATCCCAGACAATTACAATTTTTATTCACTGCTACTGCAGCATCTCCCTTCAAATAATGACGCTTTTTTTTTTTTTTGCTTTCACATGGCCCTTGTATCATTTTTATAAATATTACCACGTTACGAGGGATTATCACTCTTCAGTCCTGGTTGAACATCATATAGCTTATGATGATGATATTATTTTTATTATTATTATTGTATCCTTTGTAAGGTATAAAGTAATTGAATCATATTTGTTTGCCTCTTTATGGTCATAAAGTGTAGTTTGATTTAGGGGAAAATTTTGTGTGATTACTGATTATTTTTTGAAATTATACACAAAAAAAAAGGATATCGAGGGGTTAATTTTTGAATATAATACAATACAACAGCACACCCTTTGTGTTAATTCAGCTAATAGATTTGCGTATATACAATGATATTTTGTTGTATTTATGATCATCATCAAGTGATTCTGATTTTTAAAACATTAAATTCAGTTTAAAAAAAAAATTAATATTATCTCATTTGATGATATGGTGTTCATGTGCACAGATATTAAAATTTTTTATCATTTATCTTCTAAGAAAAAAATAATTTTTTTTTTCTCGTGTCTTTAATATGTTTTGAAAAATTCTCTACGAAAAAAAAACTCTTAAGAAACTTAAAAATGTAGAAAAAAAAATTAAATATTCACCCAAAACATATTAAACATGACTTAGCAGATAAATTGTAATAAAAAAAAAAGAAAACAAGACTTTCTTTATTTTCCTTTAATGTGCTTTAATACTTCAAACACACATTCCATTAGACAGAAGGTAGAAGTAAAAAAGGACATTATTTAAATTTTATAGATTCAAAGTTTAAATATAAATGTTCTTTTAAAAACTGTAAGTATTCGATAGAAATTTGAAATATAATTTTACAAAATTTTATTTTAAATGTATAGAAAATTTATAAATTCGAAATGGTTATTTGAAGTTTATTTTATAAATTAAGATATCAGACTTAAGTCATCATGAAGAATAATATTTGAATAGAAGATACTGTAAATTAGAATAAGAACAAGATGTAGTAGACAGTATATAGAAGAATTATGCACAATATTGCTTAATATTTCAATGAAATATATTCAAATTTAGAATACATGCATTTAAACTTCTATTGATAAATTTAATGACCTTAGGGTTATAAGAAAATGTCTTGAATAATTATTATTGTCTAATAATTCAAATAAATGAAAGATAAGATATTAAAGCTACTTAATTTATTTATAACAAGGATTACAATAAGACTTATATTTGGCTAAATTTTACGAATAATCAATAGATTCCTTGGAGAGTGTAATTGAAAAATATTTCAGTAATTAAGTATTTAATGAATCATTTTGAGATTGTATACGTTATACACGTATGTGAAATATTAGGAAATCTTTAAAGTTTTTTCTTACAGAAAACTAAAATTCCAAAATATATTTAGTTTGGCATAATTCGGACAAAATATTTAAGTAAATAATATGATTTAACCATATTTTTCATTTTAAAGTTAATTTCGAATTAATTTTGAGTAGGTATGCTATTCTAAAGATCATCACGTAGGTTTATACACGCACTGTATTCAGTAAACAAATTTAAAACCATTTGTAAAAAAAAATACAGGTACATGAATTTTTTTTTCTCCTTATTTTTACAGATATGTCTACTATCACTTAAAATTCTCCCCTAAATACACATTCAATTGATATTTTCATATTATAGCGGTCGTATATTAAGACTGATTGCAATATAACGTTGAAAAAAGTATTCAATTGTTCTTTTTATTGCTATATTGTACCAAAATCATAATATGCCTTGTGATGTTCAATGAATCGAAAATGGTCCATCCTCATGAATTTATTTATATATACATTTTCGGACATCTTATTGTATTGTATCGATGATTTTGAACACAAGGGAAAAATATCCTTATCATGAAATGATTTTGTAAAAGAGATGTCCACACAATTGTGACGTGATATAAATGATGAAATGAAAGGAATCGATGAATTTTACAAAGAAAAAAAAAAAAAAGAGGTGATGATTACACAATTGATTTTTAATTATTTTGAAAGGGTAAACCTATACTGTTTTAATTTAATTACTGATATAGGTTACATAGAAAATTATGTAGGTAATGACAGACTTTCAATTAAAAATGAAATTATAGTTCACAAAAGAAACAATAGAAATCAAAGTATTTCATTATAGAAACAGAATTAGATTGATTTCTTTAATTTGATCATTTTGTACATTTTTATTGTTGAATTTGCAAAATGTCTTTACTTAAATAAAATTTTGATTTAACATGAAAAAAAAAGAAGAAATTTTTATTGTTTTCCAATTGTTAAATCATTTCTTCAGATTATTCTCCATGAACATTCGATACAACATTTCTCCTTAAAAGGTCATGACTTTCTTCAATCAAAATCAATTGAAAAATTAGCTTAATAAATAAATTCAAATATTATTACTTTCTATTTGTTTTTTTTTTTTACAATAATTAATATTGTAATATAACAGGGATTATAGAATAGATAGACCACACACACTGCTAATAAAGAGCAAAAAAAAAATGTTTAATAAGGATAAAATAGATTAAAAATAATTTTATCGATTCTTTGAAAGATGCGGCTAGATCATTGCGATATTTTTATTGACATTGGAATTGTTTTTGTGACTTTATTTCAATTAAAATTTAATCATTTATGAGGAAGTTCCTCATAGCTTTTTCAAATTGGTTTTTTTTGTGCAATTTTTAATTGAGAATTTTTTGAAATTTTTGTTTCCAAATTCGAAAAAAACAACAAAATAAAGCAATTGAATAATTAAAAAAAATGTCAACTTTTAAGTACAAGTGAAAAAAACAAAACTTAAAGACTAAGTTGGAAAAAAATCAAATAATATTCATTTAATGGGAAATTTGTATATAAATCTTATCTATCGAATTCAAAAGATAATTTTTTTATATGTTTTTCTTTTAATATCAATTGATTATGGCGTGAATTTTAACCGATAACAATTTTTGATAAGACGTTCGAACTAAATCAAAAATACTTTCTTGTTTGTTTGTAAATGTCTTTAGATTTTTGTTTGTGGTTTATAAGTGCATTTCATCGACTTTTAACCAATAGTAATAAAATTATCTTACACGTATAGTAAATACATAGATATGTTTGTATGTATATGTATAGGTAATGTTTTTTTTTTGTAAAGTGAAAATTGATCAATGTTGATCAATGTGAAAAAAAATTCAACAAAAGGTGCGTTTATATTTGTAAAAGGATTACGAACTATATATCTGATAAGCTTTTCGGCATTTAAAATAACTTCAAAATAACGGCTAATAGTGATTGATTGTCTTCTTATATTACGTACGTATATTTCTTTTTTTATTTATATATTATTTTTTGTCAATTCCACAGGAGGCTTTATGTCTGCTATGACCTTAATTATTTTTTTTCTCGTAAAATTTAATATTTTTTAGTAGACAAATCGACTCCTTTTTTTTGGTTTTTGTTTTGTCTCAGAAGATAAAATTAAAAAAAAAAACTGAATATTAAAGGAAAATTAGTTTCTGAAACAAGATATTGTAACCTAGAACGTTATATTCACTTCTTATTATTTTTTTTTATAGTAAAAATACAGTAGGTATACAATGAAGACCTAAAAATTTGTTAAAAATTATCTCACCACCTTTGTAATAAATAGTATTTTCTTTGAAAAATCTTTTTTTTTAGTTTTTAAACACCATGTATCTGCAAAATATTAAAAAAAGTAAAAAATATAAAAAATGTTATTTTTATAAACTTTCAAACTGGAAATATGATACAATTTTTACTTTTACTTTAACCTTTACTTTAACAATTATATTTTTTATTCAAATTTTAAGTAGATTCAATTTCTAGAAAATTCTTAGCAAAAACATTTCCACTGCCATGAAAATTCAAATGTAAATTTACCGTCGGTATTTTATAAATGCCCAGAATAATGTTTAAAAAAAAATTTCCTGGAGAAATTTCAACTTTTTATTAAGAATATAAAATAAAAAATTTAATTAATAAAAAATAAATACTTTGTTTATCATTTAATTTGAGCTAAAATTGAAATAATTTAAATTAATCAACTTAACGATTTTTTAAATATTTTATATACGAATATTTAACCATTTGTAGTTTGTCGATGAATCTGTTAAATTGTAATACTTGCCTAATTTGATAAAGAGTAAAAATTATATTTTATTTTAACTTAAAAAATTTAATTTGAAAATTTTTCACAAATTTCTGAATTTTTATCACAATTTTTTTTTTATAAATTAAGAAACAAAAGAACTTTGTTGCTTATTTTTGTCTTAAATAAGCTTAAATACAACAATTTTCTACTACTTTATTATTTTTCTTATCTTTATTTTCCGATATTTTTGATATTAATTTTTTTGTTTTCACTTGGTCCTTTTTCCTTTGAATTTTCCTTTTTTTTTTTTTTGAATTGGAATATATTGTCGATAGTTATGCGCTGTTTGCTGTATGTGATTAACTGAATTTTCGTTAAAAAATTCCAAAATAATACAAATCAAAATACATATAAAAATCCAGTTTTCCAGTATTCCAGCGTATTTTTGTTCGTGTGTTTGTGTTTGTGATAAAACATACCATGAAAATTGTAAACTCTGTGTGGGAACAAATTTGAGGGGGTTTCACTACAAGGAAATATTGTGTAAAAGTTTCAAGTGTTGTGTGTGTTTGAAACTTTTATCTTTTTTTAGATATGGAGAATATGAATACGTGTTTTATTCAAGTATGGCGGATTTCATAAAATTATATGGGATGGATTTAGTTTAATATTATTTAGTCAAGTGAATGAAGTTAAGAGATAGAATTTAAGTTGTTTGTTAAAGAGAAAGCAGAGAGTATATTTGAACTTCAAACATGTTTTAGATTTTTGAAACGTGTTTGAACAAATTCCGTTATTTTAATTTGAATTTAAATTTATTTTTCAGTTTCGTTGAGTAATGAAGAAATTATTGAAAAGTTTTCATTATAGCGTTATCGACGAGTGTAATATGGCTGGATTGGATGTACAGACAATTCGGAAATTGTGAAATTATCACTGTTCATTTTCGAATTGCTAATTAAATTTGTTCCTTTTACCTATTTTAATAAAAAAAAATTAAGTTTTTTTACTGACATAATTTTTATAATCGACTTAGAATAAATACAAAAGAACTGAAATTGAAAAATAATTGCCTTCGAACCCTTTCATTTGAAAAAAAAAAAAATAATAATAATAACAAGTTTGTGAGTCTATAATTTTAAATAATTCTATTTTTAACATTTTTTCCTGAAAATTGTCACCAATGAAATATAATGAAAAATTTTAATCCTTTTCTACTCATTTAATAGATATAATTTATTCTGTTTCTACTAGGTAATCTATTCTAACATCAAAAGACAAAAAATAAAGGCGTTATTTTATTATTTGCAAAAAAAAAAAAAATCCTTAAGCGAGGTTGGTCATAGAAGAAAGAAACATTCTCCTGAGGGTAAAATTAACAAGATATTGACGACTTCTGGAAAAAAAAACTCTCGCTTGAAACCTAATGAACTATTTGCATACAAATTACAATTTTATGTATCCTTGTTGTGAATGATGTTATTTAAATATAAAAAAAAATCATATTATAAATAACTATTATCACAAAGGACCCAATATATAGAGTATAGAATTATAAAGAGAAATAAATATGTATATGAATTATTTATACGTTAATTACATTTTTACATAATGTTTATATTTTTTCACATTTAACATAAATCTAACGACGTGTGTAAATATGTAAACAAAAGGTTTATGTAAATAAATACGGTTAGATTCATGCATTGCGAAAACTATAGCAGGTCACGTGTGGTAAATATTAAAAATAATAAATTTAAAATCATGCAAGACAATATTTAATATGATTATGTTTTTGCAATCAGAATTTTATAATTTAAAGGAAAAAAAAAACCGAATTTATTTGTAATTATTTTCTCTTGATTCAACAAAAATTGCATGAGAATGTAAAATAAATGTGTAATGGTAAATCGAAAATAATTATAGGTTTCTGTATTTAAAAAAAAATATTAATGGTTTCCAGATTTGAAAAGGTAATAAAGCAAATCAAGAATTTTACTATTGAAAAAAATTATAGTAGCGTTAGAAGAAAAAAATACATAATTAGTTTGAAAAAATAGAGAAAAAAGTTTTTCCTTTTGAAATTTAAAATAAACTTCGATATGTTTATTCTAGAGAAAACATTCAGGAATGTATAATTCGAAAAGAAAGTCTGTTTCTGTTCTATAACAAAAAGTTAAGTGCATAAAAATGTAATTACAATAAAATTAAATTTATTGCATAATTTCAAAGTTTTTCTTCACTTTTCTGTATATTTCAAAATTTATAACAACAAAATTTTTAAAGTGATTCAAGCACTTAAAGTCTTTTTTATATTATACATAATACAAGGTTTAAAATGGACTCAAACTTATCTGTATTGACTTTAATGTTATGTAAACTACAAAAAAATGCAAAAACATTTAAAAAAAATAAAAATTAATGACTTAAAAAACGTTCGCTATACTATTATAGATTTATACGGCCCAATTTATGCCTTCATTTTTAAGTCATTTTTATGGAAGTTAGTTTCAAAAATTCTCTTAAATATGTACATATATCCTTTAAGAATGCAACATTATGTCCCTAAAAATAAGTGTTCATTCAAAAAAGTTTTTTTTTTTTTTAATTTTAACTATTCGCAAAAAAAATAAAAAAACACTTTATTTTTTAGTTAGTCTCCATGTTAAGGGTTATAATGTAATGATGTTGTGGTTGCCATCAACTAATAACATTATTTGCATAATTATGCAATACAGCAAAAACATTTTATCTTTACTTTGAATATGTCACATGAAAATTATGCTTATTTTAGTTTGAAAACTTTTCAAGAATGATGATGATACTTTTATGCAAATAATTAACAAATTTAATGCAATTATAAAAGTTTTAAGAAAGTCGCAATTAAAAAGTTCTACGAAAATTTTCTTTATAACAAATTAATTTTCATTGTATAAATTGTATTTCCTTAGAAAATTAGATGAAAGTAGGATAAATTTGAAAATCTATTTTTGTTTTAATTTTTTTTTTTTTTTAATCATCAAAATGTAACACCTGAGTCATGTCATAAATAAATTGAATTTATTTTAAAATTTATGCGAATTTTTTTGCAAATGTATTTTTATTCTCTAAGGAATTCAATCAATCATACTCGTATACATTTACAATCGGGAAACACTTTCTAATCATGTATTATTATCCTTCCATTTTTTTTCCTATGAAAAATTCTTCTATATAGTAGATTTTTGTTTTTCTTTTAATTTATACTACGATGTGGTTTGATTTTAGAATCTCTATAAAAGTTATCTTACATATACACAACATTCACACCGTTTTATTGATTTTACTTAATTTTCAATGTACGAAATATGTATCTCACATCTGAAATAAGAATTTCTGTATACAACCCTTATCTTTGAAAATTTAAGTTTGAAAAATTTCAAATAAAAGTTACAAAAATTATATATATGTATACTAATATATTTAATTACAATTTCTCACCCCTTTTAACCTGTTTAAAAATGATTATAAAGGGTTGAAATTCTTGTCAGCAATTTAAATTGATTCACTTGATTTATTCCTTTTAATTAGTTAAAATTATGTGTATCTTCTTATCTAAAAAATACCGGAATTCCTCTTTTAAAATGAATCAAATGATTGTAATAAACAACTTTTCAGTTTTTCTAAAGAGAATTTAAAATGTGCCAAATGAACAAGATTAATTATATATTTTCTCATTCTCATAGAAATAACATGAAAATTTAATGAGATCAGTTCTTTATTTCATTTTTTGTTTTCTGATAAATTTAACGAGAAATATTTAATTTATTTTTTTTAATTGAGTAAATGAATTTTAAGATAAATATTAATTTAATAAAAAAAAATCACAGTCAAGGTACGAGTACATTATTCTGTTTTACGTTATAAGAAGAGTGATTTTTATAGTCATGTTTTCACCTTGTTTAATTCTTAATATGAATATTAAGTTTTTTTTTTGGCATACAGTGTGTTAGATTATGTTCTTCAGTACAAGTTTAAAAAATTATTGTCATTTCATAATTTCTATGCTTTTTTTTTCTTCTTTTCCATTATTTTGTGATTAGTTTCGTTTCTCATTAATACAAAAACTTCTTTAACATTTTTATATCCATGACAAATTAAAATATTGTTCAATTGTTATTATGTAAGTTCTAAATATTATGCATCATATATGTATGTATATGTGTATGTATGGATTGTTATTTAATAATTTATATATGGTACATTTATTTAGGTGTAGGCAAACAGATGTTTTATTTTTAAATAAAGATAGGGGTTGTTTTGAAAATGACACTAAAAACTTAATTTGAAGGCGTAAGAAAATCTCATGAATAGTAAATTTAGATAATTCTTCTATTTATAAATAGAATTTTGAAATAATAGATGAGAATGGATCCGTATAAAGATATACATACATAGTATGTAATTATTTTTATTATTGTCTTACTATACCCACAAGTCACAACAAAAATTCAAGAAAAACAAAAAAACAAAAAAAAAATTGTTTTCGTAATTCATTTATTAATATTTCCAATTTTCTATCTTATTTATATTTACAGAGCCATGTCTCTTAGTAAATAAAAAAGAACATCTATTTCCATAAAAATTGTATTTCTAGTAAAATCTAAAACTTCTCATAAATAAATAAAATAAAATCTCTAAGAAATCTTTTCTTATAACTTTTCGTTTTTGACATAACCTTTTACCATCATCGTTATATACCAAATAATGTTATATCGCATTTCATTGTAAATGTAGTTGTAACATTTATATTTTATTTTCATTTTATTCTTTATCCTTTTATTTTATTTTTGCGAAAAAAAAAATAATCGTTGTTTCTTTTTTCTTCTTCTTCTTTTTTAACTACCACGCTAAATACGAAATACGTGATGTATGAATTTTTGTGTGTATTTTATTTTGATATTTTTATTATTAAACTTTTTTTTTAACTAACTTTTTGAGAGCACGTACTTTTTTTATTTTTTTTTCTTTTTTTTTTTTTTTTTGGTCCGTTTTGGAATCAGTGTTCATGGAAGGACCCTTCATGAAATGAAAACTAAAATAAAACTTGATATTATTATTACTCTGGTGTACGTACATATACTAACTGCTACGTCTAGAAAAATAAAATGCTAAAGTTCATACGTTAAACGTGCTTTGTATCTTATATGAAATGTTGTTACATACATAACTACATATGTATGTATATATGTATAAAAAATATATAGTACATACATACATATAAGCAAACTCATTATACTTTGAATCTGAAATCCCTGGATAATTTAGATAAATTAGTACGAGGAAAAATCTGTATATGATATCCTTTTTCATATGTATATATGAAAGGATATAATTCTGATTTTTATTGTTTCATCACATACATACCATATAATATATTGAAAGTGATTGATGTCATATACTTAAGCACTCTGAAAAGGCATTATTATAATCATCATAATATCGTACAATAATATAAAATCTTATTCACAATAAATTCTTAAAATTTGAGAGATCAAAGTTTGCTGGAAAAATAAATAAATTTTGAAAAAAATAATAAAAAAGGATTTTGAAAATAAATTTGGAACCTCTAAAAAAAGAAAATAAACTTTTTTAATTTTTTCTTCAACTGTAACATTGCGCAATGTTATATTTTTATTTTTCATTTGTTATAAATTTTTTACTTTAATTTTAGTGAATAAAAAGTACGAGTACCTAACTCTTCAATGAAGTTTTTGCAATAAAATTAATTATTTTATGAATTGAATTAATGGTATATAAAATTTTATGTCTAAGATGCCGAAATTCTCAGTTGACAACCGCAGTTTGAATTTAGATATTGCTTATAAAACAAGTAAATAAGACATATTAATTGAAATATTGTACATAATGTACATTCATAATATATTTCAGAAAAAAAAACTTATTTCATGGGCCCAAAAAAAAAAAATTATGTATGTAATTCATTAGTTAGGAAATTTTTATGCAATTTTTTTCGTCTGTTTAAAAATTAATGAACTATTGTCGAAATCATAAACAGTCAAACTAATATTCCCCAAGGACTATTATAATTATTTTTTATACATTAACAACCTTTTTTTTTTTAAATGTACATTTTTATATTAGATTTAAGTTGCATGGTACCGAAAAGTATAAATAATTTAAAATTCAAACTAAATTGTAAATTTTTGAACATATTGCAGTGTGAAAAAACAAGTTGCAGCTAGTATTTATTTTTAAAAACCCTTTACTGGTTACACAATATAAGAAAAAAAGTTGGAAACTTTTAATAAAATATATATCGCTTATTTGAGGTTTTCTTGGAAATATTATCGAAATACGTATTCAAAATTATGACTTTCTAAAACAGAAAGTGATTGGGCGTTGTATTTTTCTAATTTTTACTTCATTTTTAAGAGAAAAAGGATATTAAATGCATTAGATTAAAAAAAGAAGAAGATAAGTTTAAAATTTAGATGTAGGTATGTCCTTTTTTATATTAAGTATATTTTTTCTGAAAGTTTGTAAAGAATTCTTATTTTCATTTGTAATTGACAATAATGTTTATTAAATTACTTTTATATTTTCTAAAATCAGGGAATTGTTAAATATTTCTACAGAAAAAAATATATAATTGAATAATTTATTGCTTAATTTAAAATTGACAAAATTCATTTAAAAAAATTTAATCATTCGAAAAACAGATGTTTTTTTGTTACTATTATAAACTTCACGTATGAAGAATTATCAAATAATTACGGCTTTATTAAAAATATCTTTTAAAAAAAGTGCATTTTAATTGAATTATGTTTAGTAATATCACAAAAAAAAACTAATGAATTGTTGGAACTTAAAAAAAAACAAGTTAAACAAAAATTAAAAACATCAACCCGCATTTTACAATCTGACTTTATGTGTAAACAGATAGAATGTTTTCAATTCCCCGATTTATGAGTGAAACCATTAAGATTTTATTTGCTCGTATTAAGTAGATATACAACCTTCATGTAATTGTAACTATTTGTGAGACTGCAAAATATATCACTTTTAGATGACTTTGTATAAAAAACTCATATTAATTTATATTGCGTGTTGTTTTTAATCAAAATATTCAATTGATCAGATCATATTGGTGGCTAATGAACAAAAAGATAAAAATATGTTCAATTAACTGTTTATAAGGTTTGATAATTCTGAAAAAAACCGTATGAGGGGACAAAATATATTGAGCTCTTGAAAAAAAAAAAAAGATATAAAGTACTAATTGTAAAAGTATCTTACCTATTGGAATATAAAACAAGAAATAGTATAAGAATTATTTTAAAATAAGTGACATCATCAATTTAACACACATTTTTTTCTTAAAATTATGAAATTATGTTGCTGATGATGATGATGATGACAATTGTAATCACTTTCACAAATTTAAACTTTAATTTAATCACTCACATGTGTACTATTATTCCATAATAGCAATACAAACTATAATGAATTCATGTTTACATTTTGTATATACAATATACATACTCAAAAAAGATGATTCACTTGAAAATACTTTTTTATATCTTTTCTATAGTAAGGGCTTTAGATAGATGTGGTTTAGTATTGAAGTTTTACTTTGGTCAAGATACAATCAATATATATAAAATATACATTTTACAAGTATCTGTACATAGGTCATAATATATATCTATCACATAAATATATACGTACATATGTGTATATCCCATATGTGCTATATATACACATCTATTATCATTTATAAAATTTATAAGATCAAGTGCCTGAATTCATCTATGTTTATCTAACTTTTGTGGTGCTTACGTAATTTATAAATTCAGATTCAAAAAGAGAACATCAATGTTATATTATGTTTTTACGTACCCGTATGTATGTATGTACATATACGGTCAGACTAGATTAATTGATGAGAAAACATAACTTTGACTAGAGTTTATAGACAAATATCTAGCCAAATGGTTATGTTGAGATTTTAGTATTAAATTGCATTTGAAGATTTGTGTTTTCTGATCATTTGCATTTTAAGAAAAAAAAAAATTATTAAATTTTCTTAAATGAAATGTAAATTGTATATATTTACAGTCAATATGAGAAAATCATGTAAACATTAGTCAAAAATTAGATACTTTCTACTTTTCATTAAAAAAATAACATAAATTTATTGATGATGAAATGAAAACACAATTTGCGAACCTTCGTTATTATAATTGAGTTGTAATAAAGCTTTTCTGATGGAAATATTGTAATTTTAATTTTAAATGATGATTAAAATATACTCATCTGTAACATATATGCGATTATAAACCTAATAGTAATACAGTTCTTTGAGAAAACAGCAGACAAGTAAACATTGAAATAAATTTGAAAATTAGAAAGCTTCTAGGCAATATTTTAATTAAAATTTTTGTTACACATGTAACACTTCACTATCAAAAATGTGTTTTGTAAACAGAAATGAAGTGTGTTAGTTTATTTTGTATTTTATGTAAAAGTAAATAGATACAGAGTGTAAAATAAATATAGTTGCCTAGTATCTATTAATTTTTTTTAAAAACAAACTTTGTGTTTTTAATAGGTTTTAATGAATTTAAACATTAAAGGAAATTTTCTATAGTACTTTTTCGCTAGATTTCGCTTATTTTATATTATTTTTACCTTTTTAAGTACCTAGTACCTTGCTAAAATATAAAAGCAACAGAAATAGTGTTTTTTTAAATGTCAATTTAAACTAATCTTTTAAATATTTTGTTGCTACATGCGAAATATCAAGTTTTATTAAGATTTATGAAAATTTCCATTTGTAGTCATCTCATTATGAATTAATTTATTCATATAAACCTTCCAAAAAGGTTAAAAATCAAAAAATCGAGATTAAAATTCAAATTGGAAATCAAATATACTAAAATAAATTCAAACTTATAAGCATTATGAAATTCCAAAATAATAACGCACCCCTTTCATATTATACGCACTAAAAATTCGTATAAGTAGGTACATATAGAAAATGAAAAGAATTTTACAACCATTAACCACGTAAAAGTCAAATAGAGATAATCAAATATGAACTGAGAAATCCGAATCGTATCATAAAAATACCTTAAATATTCTGAATTGAAAGAATTCATTGGATTTGGGATTGAACAATTATAGAAGTCGCCACAGATTTTAATCTCACAGGAAAAAATATCAGGATATATAGATTAAAAATACCTATACATATACTTATGAGTAGGATATTAAATGTATGTACCTTCATTACATGCTTGATATTCATCGTAATCATATTCAATCAATGAAACCTAGACCAAACAAAACCTCTCCCAGAAAAATATATCAAGCACAATAATGATAACGTTTTGACATTGATGGGATGATGATACATCACTCGGTCATATATGTATAGTAATGGTATATAACCTACATACATACATATGTGTATATGTACACGAAGTCATCAGGAAGTTTACAAAATGAAATTAAAAGGAATGGTCAAGTTATTAATATGATCATCACGCAAGGCAATTAATTAATTAGAAATTTGCATTTGTGAAGGATATAAGAGGAACATTTTTGTTTTAATACAGAAGAAGAAATGCTTAGAAAGGGGTAAGTGGAAAAAAAAAAAAGAGTTTTAAACAAAATAACTTTTACAAAAGAAAAGTCGATTTATTATGAAATTGGTTCCTTTTGTTAGTTAAAGATTACTCTTTTTCTTTGAAAATTGTAGTTTAATTTTTGACCATTAAAATATTTTTATGTATTTGTTAAATGAACATTTTATTCCCTAATGGACAATTCAAGTTGACATTTTATTGATCGTTTATACGCTTGTATTGCTGATTTTAATGTTTTTCGATGTTGTTAAATTTTAACCACATTCTAACGGACATTGCATGTAAAATTTTGAATTGTATATAATGCGAGTATAAAACAAATAAAAATAATCTCCAGGAAAAGTTTTTTTTTTGTTCATACCACTTGCCGATGGAATTTTTCTACACATAAATGTATGTATGTAACATCACAAATATAAAAAAAAGTATATCAAAATCATTAATCGTTTTCGAAATATTTATCGCACCTCAGGGAAAACTTTTTTTGATCAACACACGAAAAAAAAAAGAAAATTAGATGATTTTTTATTTAAAGGTGAATTCGTGAGAAAGCTGGTGAGGAAAAAAGTATTGATAAAGTTTTAAAAATATTCACATCCAATAATAAATAAATACAAAAATCTTTTAAAGAACATTCTTAAGTACATAATATTTCGTAAGAGTATCTTTTATCTTATGTATATTTTCGATCTTTAACTTTAATAAAAATTATTTTTTGCGTTGGGTGATTATATTTTATTTTATAGTTTTTTAGCATGTTCTTAATTTCAAATTTAGAACAATCGAATAAATTTAAAAATACTATAATACATATGTATGTATGTATGTATATGATTCATGCACATAACAATCGATAATATGACGATGATGATGATGATCCAATGCGTTGAGATTTTGCATTTATATAGTTTAGAAGATATTTTCAAATACTTAATATGGTCCCATAAAGTTCATTGAAGCACAAATCATATGTGATACACATCAATAAAGTATTGTATTTATTTAGTAGCAAAGTGTACTGTTATGATCATAAATATTTATTTGATCGTAATTTTTCAATTTAATAAATTATAATTGATTTTACTTACAAAATTAAATATTAGATGAGATTTTGTGATTATATTCATCTTAAAATAGCACAAAAAATTATTTGAAATATTTTTGAAATAATATTTGGATTGGAATGTTTTACAAATTTTGCAAACATTTTTATTTTCTTAAGTTTAACAAAAGATCCTAAAAAAGAACTTACAGGCAAAGATAATACATAATGTCTGTATTTAGTTGATCAATGCTGCAGATATGTATGTTGTCCAGCTTCCGACAAAAAAATACACTTTCTGCTTTTCTATTTTGATTATCTTATAGTTTGCTCAAGATACATATTTTCGTCAATTACTCCTGCACTTCATGTCACAAAAAAGAGATTTTCAAAAGAAAACATTAGATTTAGGAATATAAGACAACAAAAGCTCTTTATAAAGAGTTTACGCAGGATATTTGTGCCACTTTTTACATCTCAAATTTTAAAAAACAAAAGAAAAACTATTTGTCAGTAGAAACACCTTTTTTTCCTTTTAAATTCTTTTCTTTACTGTTACTTATTATTTGAATAAAAATATTCTGAGAAAAATATTTACTATACATCACAAAATTAGAAAATATCTATTATCCTTTTCAAAAATAAAAACAAATTTCATATTTGTCACTGAAAATTCATAAAATGTAAATTTCTATAATTCATGCAAAAAAGTTATAAAAATGACTAACTTCTTGTCCATAAAACATATCCTTAGAAAAACAATCACATGTATGCTAAATAATTCAAAAATATTGGCATGACAGGTGCTATCCACAATATAATCCATTTGAAAAAATTTCAAAATGATATTTGAATATGATTCCTGTCATATATTGAAACATAAACTGTTTTTAAAACAGGACAAATGATATACGTATATATGTATAAAAGAAGAGAAAAACGTATTAGAATTTGTTATTCTTTAGAAAATGTATACATACACCTTATGACCCTGCGGAATATTTTATATGTGAATAAAATTTTTTGAAAGGGTATGAAAAAAAAAAACATTGGTAAAAAAAATTGTATATTTCATTTTGGTTAAGTTTTTCATATTATAAAATATGATATTTTCAATGTCCGGAATATTTTATTTATTTTCTGTTATTTTATCATGAATTTTTGTTTTGTTTTTTTCTTTTCTAGAAGAACACATAAATATCACGTAAACTTGGGAATATGTTGATTATATTCTCCATCAGGATAAGAAACACTTTTTTTTTCAATTTTATTTTTTCGTAATTTGACTTTGACTATTGATATATGTGTATACATATGTATAGTATATGTTAATATAAATATAAAAAAATACGAGTGTGTAGTATATTTACGAGCAAATGTCAATCATAAAACCTTTTAAGAATATTAGATGATTGCAAAAATAATCATCTATTTCGATTGGTTCACTGCAAAAACAACACATTTATACTCGTATTTTTTTTTTTTTTTTTTTTTTTTTGGAAACTTTCTATTTCATATTTTATTAAAACATTTTATGAATATGCAAAAATTTTTATTATTCGAATAAAATATGCATGAAAATTTTCAATCGATTTAATATTTTCTTTTCAGTTATCCTTAAATAGGAAAACAAACAAAAATTTGAAGATGAAAAAATTTAAATGTTTTTTTTTTCATTTTAATTTCTATGGTACTCAGAACTTAAAAGCTCTTCGTTTATAAATAAAAATGATTTATCTTTTTATAGATGTTCAATAAATTATTGACATGAAATTTCAATAATAAAAAATGGTTCTAAATAATATAGATTTAATGAAAATGTGTAAATTAGAAAACTTATCAAAAAGCAGTTCTAAATATTTATGAAAATGGTAATTATCAGGTATTATCCGGATGGGTGTTGGATGGATATTTTTAACTCTCTTCGCTTCAGTACAAACGATTATTTGTTCACATTAAAAGGTGATTCTTGTTACTTCAAAAGAAATAAGAAAAAATACTGGACTTATTTTCAATTTTCTTTTCTTTTTTTACAGATAATATTTATTGTATTGTATTTCATCGCAGTTTATTCAAATTCACAATTTATTTTGGATGGAAAAACAGGTGAGTATGTAGTACGTCTTATATTTGATGTTAATGTATGTATGTACTTGTTTGTTAAAAGTTAATTAACAATTCACCAATTTTATCAATTCAATATATTTTCAATTAATTTTCAAATGTGTACATTATTTTAATTTCTATATTTAAATTTTGTTTATTTTGTTTGATAAATTTTTCAAATTCCCTTGTTGAACTATACTGTTAATCTAGTTGACATGTTCATAGTAGTTTAATTTTACTCAATACGAAAATATGTATCATTACTTGAAGCAAAATGAATTGTTTAATATTAATTTATTGTAATTATATATACGGTGTGTTTAGATTAGTTTTACAATACAAAACATTTAAGAGGCAATTTCATATTATAAAATTTTGCGATATTCTTCAACATATCAACTAAATTAAATGATTTGGGGAGTAATGTTTCTATTTTTTGATAGAATCAAAGAGCTATTTTTTAAAATTATAAAATCATTGGTAATAATCATGATGAAGATCTTTCATTCATAATAATAATCAAAGCATATATAATATAGTTGACAATTTTTTACCCTATAATACAAAGAATTGTTCGTATTCAACGCCCTCCAAAATAAATGGTCTTTTTAGGGGAAATAAAATAGTAATATGAAAAATTACTCATATCCTTCGGGAATAATATATGTACGTGTATATATAAGCAGAGTATACACTAGATCAGTTACTACAAATCGTTTATCCACTTTGATACGGAAAAAAAAAATTAATATTATTATTTTTCCAGGAGTATCAAATTTCTTTTCATTTCTTCATGAGCTTCCTCCTATCTATCTAGCATGCGAGCATTTTCTGAGAGTGTAATTGATTTTAGCACTTACATTCGAGTATTGGGATTTCATATAATTAACTATATCCCTTATATTATTTCAAAAATTCATACTGCTCGCTCACTTATTTTAAATGTGTATTTAAATTTTTATTTTATTTTACTTTTTGCTTTGTTCTCTCTCAAAATCTACTTAATTAAATTGATATCATTAGAGATTCTTGAATACATCTTGAATTTTATTGTACTACGAACAAATGCAATTAATTTTATTTTTTTGGTACATTCCAAAATTTTTTAATGTTAAATTTAATTTAACTGTATTTAAATTTATTTTGTTTCATCATATAGAAAGAAAACGGAAATTTTTTTGACACCTAACTGGAAAGATAATTTTAACGAATAATTCAGAATAAATCAAATGAATAAATTTTCGTTGTTGGCTTACATTTATTTAAAATTATATTTTTTTGTTTTTGTACTATTTTGAAAAATATGATTTTTATTGTGCTACCTACTTTTTCAGAAACAAAATGTAAATTAAAATCTTATAGTTTCCAACTAATGAAATTAGAAAAAAAATCCTGATAGAAACCTGATCTTTTGAAGAAAGGGTAATATCATTTAGAGTAAGATTTTATTCCAGCCAAGAATCTATTCCTAAACCAAAGCAAAACACAAAACTATGCCGTTCTGAATGACGGTTAAGTTCCTGTTCCACTGTCATTTTAGATATTAATTTTTAATTAGGATGAAAAAAAAGTGAATTTTCATGATAAAATATGAGATTTATGTCAAATAATAAGAAATATGTCATATGTATTAATATAAATTAAATATTATTCATGAACAAGAAATCGATCAGAAAAAGAAAAACAAAGTAAAACAAAATAATAAATCTGTATAATATAATAACGACTATGAGAATTACGTGATAAATTATTTATCATCCTTAGAATATGAGATGTTCAATGAATTATAAATAAAATACTTTCTATACATTCACCTTCAAATGTCCTATAGTTTATCATATACATATACATATAGTAGCTATTTGTGGTTATATTTATTAGATTTTATCTATCACAAAAATTGATTATATTTGAATTAATAAATTCTATATTTTGATTGATAAGTTTTTCTTTTTTTTGTGTGTGCCTCCTTTTCAAAAAAAAGGCTTTTAATTCTTAAGTAAAAATCAATACAAAAGATTATCTTAGCAAAAAAATATATAGCACAAATTAATAGCATCAAAGAAAACTACATATTTATAAATTTTTTTCATTTAGTTTTTTGTTATATTTGAGAATGTGCAAAAAATATATATGATCTGCAAAATATCATATGAAAAACATAACTGTGATTCGAAAAGAAAAAAAGAGATAAAAATCACTTTAAAAAAAATTTTAAAAGCCACTTGAGATCAATTAGCAATCGAAATTCTATTCAATTTAAAAATAGAAATACACATTTAAAAAATTACATTTACACAAGTAAGTATATTCGCGTGATATCTTGAAGAAAAAAAAATCTCAAGAGAAAAAAAAAATATCATTTAAAGAATCCTTTTAATTATGGCAAAATAAGAAATCCAGATGTTTCTTTTATTTAATACTCAAGTTGATTATTTAAAATTCTAAATTTTTTTTCTCTACAGTCTACTTTCGAAACAAACAAACAAACAAAAAAATAATAATAAGCAGGAACAAATAATATGTTGAAAGTAATTTAATGTTGATTAAAATTCATAGCATGAAATTTTTCAAACCATTTAAAATGAGTGCTGAATCACGAAACTATAATATCAAAATTAAAAAAGAGAAGATTCCTTATTATTAGATTTAATTAATTATTATTCCAAGGATAAGGATTTTCTTAACTGATTTAATGATTTTATTTTTTCGACAAAAAAAAATATTCCTATTTAACTTTTTAAAGTGAAGCAAATTGAACACGTTATTTGAAGTTTTTATTAGCGTGAATTGAATTGTCTTAATTTTAGTTCTTTAATGTTAAACTTTTTTTTTTTATTTCTTATTTCTTATAGTCTTATCTTTTTCCATTGTCATCATCACGTAATCAACTTGTTAAAAGTTTTTAAAATAGAACAATTTAATTTGCATAAAATATTTTGTTTCTTTTGCAACCTATAATAAGGGTCAATGTGATTTTTTATTCTTATTTCTGATCCATTCAATTTGTATACGTGTTTTACTTTACTTTCAATTCCTTTACGTGTTTCAGGATATTTTTTGTCGATTTTTTTAATTTTTCATTTGAAGTTAAACAAATATTCTAAATATTTTGTGAACGTTTTGTGTGGGGTTACACTAAATATAATATTTCGCACAATATTTAATTTTCCTATGAAAATAAAATTTAAAAAAATCAATAATTTATTGTTTTCAAAAAACATTTCTAAATTTCCTTCAAATATTTGAAGAAAAAATAATTCTCATTCAAAAGCTCAATCAAAAATTATAATATTAATTCTCCATTATCTATCTTCTATTCTTTCATTTTTATCTTCAAAATAAAACATAAAATCATTGTTTGATTCGATGTTAAAAGCATTACAATATGAAATGTCCTTTGTCATTGTAATATTTATGATTTTTTTTTTTTATACACTTAATGAGTTTAGCAATAAAATATAAATCGCTGCTATATATACCTTTTTCAATATGAAAACCATTTTTATAAATCGCTTAATAATTTGTTGAGGTTTAAGGCGTGTGTTCTTTTCAATATCATTAAAAATAAAAATATTTCTGAACAAAGAATAAAAGACAAAAGATAGAATAAAAGAATGAAAAAAAAAAAAAAATTCTGTTCATCCCATTTCTGATGGTGATTTAATCCGATATTTATTTGATCATCAGCATTAAGCAATCTGTTTTTGTCGAAATGTGTATATGAAGACGAGAGGGAGGAATAAAAAAGAAAATAATAATTTTGTCCAGCATTTAGAATAAATCAAAAGGATGAGAGATGAAAATATATTTCAAAATATTTAATGAAATTCTTTATTCAACTGGTATTTAAAATGACAAATTACTTCTTACTTTTGTTTTTTGTTGTTGTTTTTTTTTTTTGCTTTTGAAAATAAATCGATATTTATGAGTTTTAATAAATTTTCTTTTAACATTTTTTATGTGGGGTGTGTGATTTTGCATTTAATTTTTGACTTATGAATTTGATTTGAATTTTAAAGAATTAAATTTTTATAATTTATTAGATTTAAAGTTGAAATTATTTGTATGGGGCATTTTGTTAATGTTTTTTTTTTTTTCAATTAAAAGAAAGAATTAAAACTATCTCGAGAAATGAAACAGTTGTGTTATAAATATTTTAGGCTTTTTAAAATGTTCCTTTTTTTTTATATCATATTCTTTTTTTTTTTAATTTTCAGTAAAGATTTCAAAATTCTTCTCTTTCATTTGACCAAAATTTTCATTTACATATCTTCGTTTTCAGAAAAATAAATAAAGTTAAATATTATGAAGCAATTAAAAAAAAAAAAAATCCAGAATAAAGCAATTAACAAGCAACTTCACATCTTTGTTAATTGTAAAGCTTAATTTTTTTTCAGAAAAGAAAAACACCTTTACAATTTCAATTCAAAAATAAATTTGCATATAAAGTATCACATAATCTTTATTAAAATATTATTCTTAACAAGAAATTACCTTTTTTTTTTTCAAATTACAAGAAAGAAAAAAAATTAATTTTTAAGTTACTTAAAAAATGAAATACCAGATCCCGCAAAGATATTATTTTATCGTTGAACTTTCTTTAAGAAAATAAAATATGAAAATATAATCTTGTTAAAATTTCTGATAATTGCATTATTTTTTTCGCATCCTATGGGCATACTTAAGTTTTAATTACACTTCTAATTTATTCTATAAGGTAAATTATTATTTTATTTTTCTTTTATTAAAATATAAAATTGTGTTACATCGTTGTATTATTATTTCCTTATGCCACACGCACTCACTATAACAAAGTATCAAAAATTTTCATAGAATAAAGTTGATTACTCCTTTTCATCTTCTCATAATCTCATACCACAACATTTCTTATACTCGTATTTTGTGTAATTCACTATAATAACATTTATGAAGTAATAAAAATGATAACAATGTGATGTTTTACAGTTTCTAACTTCTCAAAAGTTTTAAAACAAAAGAACAAGTAAATTTATCTAACAACTTTTCCTTGGTAGAAAATAATTTAGCGGGTATATTATTTTTGTAGTCATGGGTTTTTTTTTTTTGTAGAATAATTTTCTTTCTTCAAAATTTTCTTTTAACAGTTTTAAACTTCTTTGCTATGTCTTAATATAAAAATAAATAATAATAAAATGCAAATTTTCTTTCAAATTTAAAGGATCTATTTTTAAATAAAATAATATAAATCCCAAACAAGGCATTTTAAAAGATGATTGTGAGAAAAAAGTACAAAAAAGAATAAAGTAAAGGATACGAGGTCTGAAAAATTATTATGCGGTATAAAAAAAAAAATACATACAAGATTTTCTTAACTTTTATTTTTTCCCCAGATATTTTTTCTATTAAGAGACCTTTTAATTTTTCATTACATCAACTTTATCTTAAAATAATATTTTGTTAACAGCAAGCAGAAAAAAAAGCAATCAAAATAATCAACCAAATAAATTTTTTTTCATTTATAATTTTTCTTTATTATTTTCTTCAAGTTACAAATAAAAAGAGCAGGAAGAAGTTTTTTTTTTAATTTCATTAATTTAGTTAATTTGTAATATTGTAATTTTTTTTTTTAATGAAAAAAAGTAGGAAATCTATCCTAGTTTTTCCATAATTTGAAATAAATATAAAAATATCTTGTCTGTTTTTGTTCTATATTTTCGTATACTTACATACTCTAAAACATTCAAAACCTCGAATTATTGAACATTTAATTTCATCTAATGATCCTAAATACACAAAATACACTAAAATATTTTATTAAATGAAAATAATACAAACTCATCAATATAAAACATCATTTGGATTTTTGTCTTTTATATTTTTATCTTTATTGCAAATAATATAAAGACTCAGATTCCTTTTATTCATGATAAATGCCATATGCCCTATAATCCTTGTGTAGATAATATAATAATATAGAATTATAAAAATTGATATTCCATCAAGGATTACAGCAATTCATTATTTATTGCCGATATCATTAAAAATAGAAAATCAAATAACAATAATCGGAATTTTATTATATGTATTTTCAAAAATAAAAATAAAATTAAGAATTTTCTAGACAAAAATAAAGCATTAACGAGAAATCTGTTTTTGTGTGAATGAAAATTAAATAGAAACAAAAAACAAAACCAAATATAACTGATATATTTAAGGGTGGGTGGTCAGTTGAAAAGAGAAAACAATTTAATTTGGAAAGACGAAAAAACAAATTCACGAATTTTTTTTTAAATTAAAGCTAGATATTCATTTTTTCAATTAAAAAAAAAGGATAAATGTACAATCTTATTTTGCCTCTAGGTAATTTTGGCTACTAATAAACCAAATGTCCTCTTTTTTGTCTATATATACATACTAAAAAAAATTCTTCTTGTAAAAATATGCAAAATGAGTATTGAATTGCACATCAGTGTTAGGGGGTTTTGTGTGTAATATCAAACCGCGTAACAAACTCATTAAATGTATTTTACATTATAACATTAGTAACTTGAGAGTCCTTTTTTGTGGTAAATTTTTATTTTCATTAAATGTATATAAAAAAAGAAAAAGAAAATATTAAGTACATCTGATAACCTGTTTTAGATTTAAGGTTTTCATTGGAATTGTAAGGGATGTCATTGTAATCGGAGATTTTTAAAATAACCATAATTCAGTTATTTTCAGTTGGCACCATTGAAAAATGTTAAATTAGCTAAATTTGTGGTGGATAAACACTAAATAGATTTGAATTATGAAAACAAGGAGTAGATTTTCAAAATAATTTTATTATTTTTATTTAAATGAATTTAAGACTTATCAAGGCGATATGAGCATGTGACAAATCTTTTACAAAAACTAAATTTATATATTGTGTTCTTGAACAATAACAAATCACTCGAAAATTTTTAATTACAAAGTTTAAGATTTTAATTGATATTCTCAAAGATATTCTCACAAATATTAAAAATGGTGAATCAACTTTTATCTCCGCAACAATAATTTAAATTGTTTCAATTTTTTTTTTTTTTTTAAAAAAAACAACAAAAGCAAGCCCTGAAACTAATTAATAGTAATTAATACTTTAGAAAAAAAAACATACCACCACCAACAACAGTATAATAATAACAAATATTGAAATAGTGTAAAAATCATCACCCTGGGATTCTGAATCCAACAAATAAAAGCGTGAGAAACTAAATTTTTCAAAATGAATGAAATGAATTACGTCAATTTTATATTCTTACTCTACATACTTATACATATGTATGTACATATTATGTATATATACGTATTGTGTATTGTGTAAGAATGCCATTGAACGAAGAGTAGTAATTTTAATTACAAACGACCAAACCAACCACATAATCATTTAACTAAAATTAATTTTTTACAATTACTTGATGACATAGGTTCGTATTGTATGCAGACTTTTAAATAGAAAAAAAAAAAATTAAAATCTTTTTTGACCTCAAGACTATCTCAAAAAATATAAAAATTATTTAAACAAAACTAATAATTCATCAATCATTAAAATTTTCGTTATAATTTCAAAATGTCATGTTTTGGTTTATTTCGTAAAACCCTATACATATACACATTCATATATAATTTATTTATTACATCAATTTTGTGTTGCATGACGTTTTTTTTTTTATAAGCTATCACCCGCACTTAGCAAAATAAAATCTATGAATAAATTCTTGGCCATTATCGTTAATTTGTTTGAATCAGTAGAATTTTTTGATTGAAAATAACACGCAAATGATCGGTTATTATGTGTCGAAAAATAAATAATACAAAATATATTATATTTTATAAATCGTCTTAAAATCATTTTTAATTCAGGACATTAAATCGAAAATGATAATAAAAATGAAAAGTCATTAAAACAAATGAATTATTTTTATTCATAGAAAAAAAAAAAGAATCCACATTAATGATAGTCATATAATGCGGGTTCTTTTTTATATGCACGATTGTATCCATGGAATTTTTTATTTTCGAGAATTTTAATAAATCAAACTTTCCATTATTTTTATGATTAAAAAATTTTAGACAAAAAAAAAAAAAAACATGCACTTGTGCAGACGATAAATTAAAATCAAATGTAAAAATATACTTCCGACATTCATGTAGGTACCATGTACAAGTAAATTAATTTAATTTTTTTTTGTTATTTGTAAATCTCACCTATTCTGGAAAAAAATTCACATTAAAATGAAATATCCTTTCTTTCAGTTTTATTCTTTCTACAATAAAAATTTAAATATTCTATATGGCGTACGAATTAAATAATAGTAGGTAGGTGGCACAAAAGGGGGAATTAATCGTATACTTATATAAAATATGTATAACAAAAATATTATTTTCTACATTTAAAATTCCCTAGTGGTTTTTCCATTTAACCAACGAATAAACCAAAGAAAAAGATTATCACATTTTGACTTTTCATATATGAATTTAGTGAATTTATTCACATTTCTACATAAAACTTTTGTTATTATCTTGAAAAAAAAATAAAGAAAAAAAAATCGAAATAAAAAAATTCATAATCATATAATGTTTTTCATAGTAATAACCATTCAAATATCAGAGTACTATTATAATTTTTGTAGAAAACTTGAACAAGAATATAATAAGAATAAAGTATGTATATCCTTGAAAAAAACACATTCTACACTTTAGGTCAGAAAAATATTATCAAGAAAAAAAGTGTAAAATTGCTTATTGAGTGTTTTTTAAAAGTTCAGAACATTTTTTTGTTTATAATTTTGCCTCACTTAAATATTTTTTTTACAATTTTAAATTGTAGACATTATTTTCAAATGATACTGTAAGTATGGATATGATGTCCTTTTTTATCGTATGAAATTTTGTTCCTAGAATTTAAATGAATTTAAAAAAATAAAAAGAGCAAATAAACAAAATATCTGAAAGTCTATTATGACTTTGTGTATAAGAGTGTTCAAAATTTATATATAACGATAAAAAAAAAGGATAGACCATCATAGACTTTTAGTACAATATACAATTTAAGTACTGTGTATGGGCAATAAATGTAAATGTTATGGCATACAATGTGCTTTCACAAAAAAAAATTTCTACATCATTTTACAAAAATTGTTAGGATTTTTTATTTTGTTTTTGTAAATTTTTTTTAAAATTTTAATATCATGATTTTAAAAGCACTTGAAAATATTCGAGTTTGTACAAAAAGCCATTGTATTAAAATTGTTCACTTTGTTAAAGGTTGTAATAATATTTACTTATTTTTCTAAAATATAAAAGATAATTAGAATTTAGAGAAAATAATTAGAATTCAGAATCAGAAAAATTCAAAAGTAATTTCCAAAAAGAGAATTTTTTCATTTCGAAAAAAAAAAAAAATTGAGTAACAATTTTTTCCAGTTTCAAAAATAAATTTTCTATTAGTTTCGAAAAAACTGTTTTTCAAAAATCTAATTTTTTTTTTTTGAAGTTGAATTCGAATTATTTCAAAGAAACAACGTCAACCAATTTTCTAATACACATTCCACAAATTTCCTGAAAAAAACCTTTTCATTATTTTCTGATTCTATTCTATCATCAATGTTTGTATACTTTAAGATGAACCATTTCCAATATGTGCGTGGTGCTGAAAATAATATCCTTCACAAAAACTATCAATTTAATTTTTTCTTTTCAATTAATTTAATTGTGTCAAACTGGTTTATTTTCCAAGTAAACAAATCATATCGAAATAGAAACATGACTCCATTATAATTATAAACGATAAAACAAAGGATATTTCTTTGAATTGTTAGCTTATTTTTATTCAGACTGAAAAAAACAATACGTCTTCAATCAATTTTTTACGCATTTTTTTAAGAAAGCAAATATCCTGATGCAAGTACGAGTAGTATAGTATATCAAGAAGGAATAAAGGAAATATTATTCTCATGAAAAAAAAAAAAAAAAATGTTTGAAAAAAAATTTATAAAAAATGACGACTTTGTTACCAATAAACGATACTTTTAGATAATTACATGGCATTAAAACAATCAAAATGTTTATTTTACTTATTATTAGATCCGTGTCGTGTGTGACGATACAAACAAACAAAAACACGACTATAAAAAAACTATGCTGGTAAATAAATAATACCCAAAAATAAGAAAGTGTAAATATAAATTTGATAAATTGGTGATAGGATAATGGTAAAAAAATACCCGCGTACTAGTTCAACAAATAAAAACGCAGAGGGATGTCTATACTGAATAAAATTAAGATGTAAAAATGGTGAATGCGATGTTTGATTAAAAAATATGAAATATGGTTTGATAAAGATAGTTTTCATGTTTTTTATTTCTCGATTTTTTATTTTTTTATTGAAGTAGTCAACTGATACTTGAGAGAAATGTAAATAAACCATATTTTTTAGTGTGGGAAAATTTATTGTCTTTTTTTTTTCAGGATATATGTATGTATGTGCATAAAATGTAAAATAATCGTTTTTCTTTTTTCACTTGGAATTTAGAAATTTTATTTCTAATTTTTTTGCTTAAAATAATATTTTGTTAATTTCCTTTAACCTTTAAAAGTTTTTTTTAGAGGAAAAATTGGAAATTTTAAAAAGCAGAGTGGTCTTTAAAGTTTGTTAAATGAATATTTTGATTCATGAAATGAAATATATGTTTTTTGATAAGTTTTCTGATTGTGTCCAACAAGTTGAAATTCGTCATTTTTTTTGTAATGAAAATTTTTTTGATTATCTAACGTCTACAAAAACAACAATAAATTCATTTAATTAAAATGCAAAATATATGATACATAAAATTGTACGTAAAATGTAATTAAAATGAGATTTTATATATGAAAATAGGTGTGGTTTAAGATTATTCAACAAAGAAAAAAAAATTAACCCTTTTATGTTGATGTGTAATGTATGTAACATAAAGTAAAGTATGATATATGTAATTAATTATATGCATTTAACTGCACCTATATTTATTCTATTAAATTTTCCATGACGTGCATTAATGTTGATTTTCTTATTCTTCTTCTTTTTTAACGTACATACTCATATATGTATATTTAAGTCATCAGATAACATCATTTTTAAAAGTTAATCTAAATATCCTGTTTTTATAGATACTTTTGTTTAAATTGGAAATTTTTTAGTTAAAAATTTTAAATTATACTTTTTAATGTTCTTGTTTTTAATTATATTATTTTTTTGTTGTTTAGGAATGAAATACTTTTAATGGAAAACCAACTTCAATATTTACATGAATTGTAAAAAACAAGGACCTAAGGAAATCGTAAGTCTCATTAAGACAGAAATTTAAGAAATTTAAATAAATAATTACTAATTATTAAATTTTCGTGTTTAATAAAATCACTGTGAACAAAAGTGAATAAGAAATCATTAAATGAATACAATATCTGTCTGATTCACCTTAAAGTAAAAGGTACAAAATCTAGATTAACCAAAAGACTCTCCCATTTGATACATCAAAATAGAACATATACGAATATGCTTTGACGTTGATGAGAAGCACGCGAAGCAATTAAATAATTAAAGGTTTATTCTGGATTTGAAAAGGATTATGGAAAATTTTTCAAAATCTAGAATAAAAGTTAAATGTAAAGAATATTGAGGGATTTTAGAAGAACAAAAAAACGTTCTGTTATTAAGAAAAAAAAATGAGTAGGTAGACTTTTCTGATGAAATTACATAAATTAAAAATGTGAGTAAAATAATGAATTTTCAAATATTTACTTTTACATACTATATTTTCTTTCTATTGTTTAGTAGAACAAATGTCCGTATCCTTCGTTGCAACATGAACAAGCTAATTAAATATTCAAAGTGACGTCAAACGATTATTATTTATCAATTATGTTAAAAGTTGTCCTTCTCTTTTGTCCAAAAATAAATGTTTCATTTAATTAAGTACTATATTGACGTACATATTACAGTATACATGTAACGTAATTATATACTGTATGACAAAACTAACAAATAATTAAGTCATCGAAGTTTAACGTTTGATTATTAAAAGACACGCATACGATAATTAATTTATTTTAAAGAATCATTAAAAATTCATTTGTAACGAAGTTTTTAATACATACTTTGAATTTATCAATTATTTTTTAATTAAAATATTTTAAGTTGCAAATTTAAGATAATAACTCGTAAAATTGTTGTTTTTTTTTTCACTTTTGTGAAAACTCTTATTCATATTTTTTTTTTTAAATTTTAAATCAATTTTTTTTCTAGCATTTAAATTTTCAATTTCAAATCTAAAATTTATTTTAATTTTTTGCTACAATTTATGTAACTTTAATTACTAAAAAATTTGTTTTCCTGTCGTTTTATCTTTCTCTGCTCGAATAACGTTCAAAAGATAAAAACAAGAAAAGTCATAAATAAATCAGCGAATTCCTTTCATATAAATACTAAACTGAATTCCTTTCTTGTCTCACAATTCAATTCCAACACCATAATTTTCTTTATTATGGTGTAACTTATATAAAATATATCCTGTGTTATACTTACATAATAAGAAAATCAACACCCTCACAATTTAGTGAAGAAATTAGTACAATATAAGGAAATTATACATCTTATCATTTATACTCTTAAATCTCAAAATTTTGTATATGTAAATACTACCACCCAATTTTAACACATCATTCTTTTTTTAATGATGGTGACAAGAAAGTGTTTTATTTGGCGTATTTAAAGTTCACATAGTGTATAACAGTAAACATTACACAGCTAAAATATTATTAAAATTTTGCTACTCTAAGATTAAATGAAAGATTTTTATAGGTATTCTGTTCAAGCTTTCTTCCTCATTAGAAACATTTAATCACTGAGTGACAAAGTGGTATATAATTCACGAATAGTTTTTATTGTGTAGCTTTTGTAAGGAGTTTAATTAATTTTTTTTTTCAAAAAGAAATATTTTGACTTGAAGACTCGATTTAATTTATAATTCTGAAAAAATCTATCAATTTGAAAATTGCATAAAAAATGATGATGACATTGAACGTAATTTCAGTAAAAGGATAATATATGTATGTATTTTCTGTTCATTTTAAATGTAATGTGATGTACCTACTAAAAAATTCATAAGAAATAAATAAGAACTAGAATTTTTTTTGACGACAACGTTTGTGTTTATACATTCAATATATATGTAATTCCAAAATAGCAATTCGATATGATTGTTACATTTATATACATTATATGATTTGTTATATATATACAAGTATCTTTACACATACGAAGGATCCAATTTAAGAAGAAGAAAAAACAATTTACTCTGCTTAAAAAACACACTCAACCCTGTGGTATATTTTATATGCATATAAAAGCAGCGTAATGTAAAAGGTAATAGCATTTAGGGAATTGAAACTAGAAATGTTCTAAAAGTTATGAGTGTCACGTTGTTGTAAGATAGTATCAATATCTGAAATATTTAATTTAATTATTTTTCGTTTCGAGAAAAAATATTGTATTTTTTTACAGTCGTTACTCAATATACATACATATATGTAAGTATATAAATTTTTTATTATTGATGTTTTTAAAAAAAAAATTGTTGTTGAAAGTTGAAGGAAAAGGAGCTTTGTAATATTTTGAGGAAACAGGAATGACAGTGTTTAAAAGGTGAGACCGCAGTCAAGATAGTTTTATGTAGAATTTTAGCATAGAAAGTTCGGATACTGTTATATGAAAATATTCTTAGGAACAAAATAATGTAACAGGAGAATGTCGTAAACCGTAATAATGGAAATTTTCGATTAAAAGAAATGTTTGGAAACGGATGAAATTTTGAATAAAAAGCCAAATGAAGAATTTGTCTCAAAGTCCGTTTTATACTTCAAAAAGTAATATTTTATAATAGTTAATTTCATTTTTAATAAGTGTATTATTACATGATTTTAGGGTAATTCGAGAGCAGAGAAAAGAAGTGGGTTGAAATGAGTTTCAAACTTTACTCTAAACCTTTCACAAATTATATGGTTTTAGTTAAAATTGAATATAATGAGTTTTTTAAAAGCTTAAATGCTGAAATTGAAAAAAAAAATACCTTTAAAAATCTAAAAAGCAAGTTATTTCTACTTTCAATTTTTTATTTCCGTTACATTGTAACAATTCGCCATTTTCTTCAGAGAAAAGAAAATCCATAAAAATAAACAAAAACTAAAAGCGGAAAAAATTATTTCAAAGTAAATCACGCAAATCAATCCAAAATACAATTTTTCTTCTTGAAACCTAATCTCAATTTTTTTTTTTTTGCCAAAGCAAAAAAATATTTTATCTAAAAAATTCGAGAAAAAAAGAGAGAGTCATATCACAAACAACAAAAATTTGATTGTATAAAATCAAAAAAGTGTAAATTTTTTCTATGGGAAAATATACATCTGTTGGTTGTTATTTTCTTCGAAATGATTTTGCAGTCTTGATTGAAAGATGAAAATTTGCTTTTGTAAATCTTTAGTATATAAGGAAAACAAAACAAAAAAGAAATAAAGAAAAAAATTTGGAAAATTGATGATGAGGATCTAAAATTGATTGACGCAAAAAATAAAATGGAATGTCATCAGTTTTATCATTAAGAAAAATACAATTCTTTTGATTTATCTTTTAAATATGTTCTTCGAGAAAAATAGCATTTATAACCAAGAATCCAAGGATAAATTACGATGATTTTTCGAAATATTTATTTGAGAAACAAAAAATTAAATAATTTTCAAATTCACCAATTTAATATTTTTATAATTTATTGTATTATTTTATTATTCAAAGAAAAAAAATCCATGTTTTTTTTTTTTTAAATATTATTATTATTTTTAAATACATAAACATTATTTATCCTTAGCTTTAAAATGCAATAATAATAATAATAAAAATAGTAAACAGCACTTAAACAAAACTCATTTAATTTTATTTTTCGGTATTTTCGTTTAAATTTGGTTCATTCTGGTTTGAAAAAAAAAAAGTATATAAATCAACAAAATTAAATTTAAAAATAAAAATTGTTTAAAATAAAAATTAAAAAACAAATATAAAAATTGAAAAGAAAAAAAATTGTTTTTTTTTTGGCCACCAGATAAATTCTTCAATTTAGAGAATAATATTTACAATAAATTTTTATTTACATTTTTTTTTATTAGAATATTTGTTTTTTAAATGTAATTATTTAAAATTGTCTTTTTTTTTTTTAAATATACCAGGAATGGTAATTGTTATCATAAATTTGAAAAAAGAAAAAAAAAAGTGATTTACAAAATTTTGTATTTTAATTTTATTCCCATTTTAATAAAATTTTTATTTTTTCAATTTACAAATCACTTTAAAAATTTTTTCATATTAGCACCATTCAATCAACATCTGTTTTTTATAAGTAGAATGTTGTTTGATTAAATAATAATGACCCTTAAGCATTCATTTAAAAAACATTCAGAAAAATATTATGAAGTAAGATTTTATTTTACATCTCGACAAATGTCATTTTTTGTCGTTGTTGTCATGTTTGTTTGTAAGTTTTAATTAACTTCTGCGCAAAAACAAATAAAAAAAATAAGATGTGTAAAAAGTGGAACAGCGGCCAGCATCACTGCAATTTTTGAATTTACCTGTGTTAAATTTTTTGTCTTCACTTTTTTTAGAATCAAAATAAGTTTTCTAGCTTTGGTAATTCATATTGAATATATTTTGAAAAATTGAAAGCTTAAAGGTCAAATTTCAAAATGTTTACATTTATTTAACTTCTTATTGTTGAAATTATTTTAAACTTTTTTTTTAAATTTTATTAAAGCCTTTAAAATAGGAATAATTTGTTATATTAATTAATTATTAATTTAAAGTATTTTTTTTTACATTTATAAATCCTTAAAATATACACAATAAATGAAAATATAGCAATTAATTTACTAATTTGTTTTATCTTTTGTTCTGAAATTTGTATACAATTGAAATATCTTTTAAGCAAAAATTTACTACCTCACAATTATGGAAAGAAAAAAAAAAGAAACAAAACTTATTTTGTAAATTTATACATTCATAATTTTTATTTATTTTATTTTTTATTTCTAACTAATTTTCCTTTTAATGTTTATATTTATTTTTATAATGAAATTACAATTGAATGTATTTCAGAATATTTCTTAAAAATTATGTATGTCTATATACTTAATCGAAATTCGTTTTTCCAACAAAAAAAATAATCATAAAAAGAAAAAAAAAACAAAATTGCACAAATTTACAAATAAAAAAAATATCTTTGGTAAAATAATTCTTGGCATAAACCCTTTGGTTTTCAAATGAAAAGTATTTGGTTTTATTTTTCTTTTTCTTTAAAAACCTTTTTTTTTTCTAAATTCTTCTAATAAACAAAAAAAAATGTATTTAAGTTAAAAATAATTAATTTGCAAGTTTATATGATAATTATTATACATAATTTTTTTTTTCAATTTAAATTTTATTTATTGCACGTATTTAATTACATTAAAAAGGATTTTGCATTTTTTTTAATTAATCAATTATTCATATATGAAACCAAATTGTTGCAATTTAAATATACAAAATTCACTTAATGTTTTTTTTTTTTCATCATTGTCAAAAGAGTGTTCCTTCATCTAAAAAGTTTTCAATTAATTAAAGGTCTTAAATCAGTGTGTTGTGTTTCTTTATGACGTCGAAGATCAACTTTACGTTGAAATGATTTATGGCATAATTCACATGCGAATGGTTTATATCCTGTATGTTTTCTAGAATGTGTTATCAGATTTGAACTTTGACTAAATGCTTTTCCACATACTTGACATTTATGAGGTTTTTCACCTGAAATACAAAGAAAAAACAAATTTTAATAAAGAAAAAAAAAAAACATTTAATTTCTGAAACAAAAAAATTATAATTTTCTTTTTCCTGAAAATCTCAAAATTACTTTCTTCGTTCAAACAAAAAGGAAAATCGAAAAAGGATTTAACCATTTTATAAAACGGTAATAATAATCAAATAAAAATTATAAATCTAAAATTAAGTGCAAAATGACTTAAATATCAGTCGAACATAAGCATGATACATATTTTCCTTTACTTGACGAAGTAAAAATAAAAAAAATCACACAAAGACAATATATTGGAATGTTGAATTTATCAAATAAATTTTATTACTTTGTTTTTTTTCTTTTTCCACAAAATTCACTATCTAATAAATTCTCATTTGTATACGATTCCCCAAATATCATAAATGTATTTGTAATTTTTCCTTATATTTCTCTAAAAGTCTGAGAAAATGAAAATTTTAAAATGAAAATGGAAAATCAAACCCCTCCATTAAATTTTTCATTGGTTAACTGTGATTTTTTTTGTGCCGCCCCCACTTCTAATGTTGTCATGACAACTTGGAAAATTCTTGTCCCTATTTATTGTCCTTTTTCATATATATATTGTCATGATTTAATTTTGTGATAGTAGTTGTATAGTTAAAATTGGAATTGTCAAATCCTAAAACTATAAAACTTCTGGTTTTTCTTCTTCAATTTTTCAATTTTATTATAGTTTTTTTTTTCTTTTCCTTTTATGAGTTTTGTCTTTCAATGGTTTTCTATTATTTACAGAATTTTCTTTTTCTTCATAGTTTCGAATTGAAAAAAACCAAAAAGAAAATGAAAGTACAAAAAAAGAAAAAAATTCTCTTGTTCCGCATCATTAAATTGAAGAATTAAGATAAATTTGTGTTCACGTGTAAGAATTTGCTTTTCCTTTTTCTCTTCATTTTTTTTTTTTTTATTCATAATTTATTATAATGTTCACTATTTTTAAAGCAAAAAAAAAAAAAAATCTTTTGGTAGCTATAAAATTTTGTTTTTCAACAAAAATAAAATAAAATGAATAAAATTTATGTTTATTTGTAATTTCTGGCAATAATGTTATTTATAGCGAACAAAATATTTCATAAAAAAAGCATGCTTTACTGTTATTTTTGGTATATAAAAATTATATAGGATATGAAAATTATTATGAATAATAATTTTTCCTTTTAAATATTTTGAATCTGTGAAACTCATAAAAATTGAGGCTATAAATTTATTCTTTTTTTTTTTTTTTTTTTGTTTTATACTTGGATAAGATTTATGTCGTAAATTAGAAGAAAAAAAAGGTTTATTTTTTGTTTTATGAGGTGTAAAAAATTTTTATAATAATTTTTAAAGAATTGAGAATAAAATAATGTGATTTCTTTTAATAGGAAATTTTTATTGTTTAAAAAAACTTAAATAAAACAAAAACATTATTTAATCGAAAATTTATGTTTGAAAACTACATGAAAAAAAGGAGGAAAAATGAGATACAAAAATAGCGAAAAGGAAAAAAAGAAAAAGAAAATGAAGAAACGGATAAATTTATCATGTTGAATTTCAAAAACTTTTCAAAATAAATCCCTTGTATGTTTTTTTTATTCTGTCCTTTTTTTTCGTTTTCATCTACATTACTCTCCAAAACACATTTTTCTTTTTCATATATATACAAGAAAGCAAAGGGAAACAGAAAAAATTATATAAACTACTATCAACACATCTGTCTTTTATAAAAATTGTATACATACTATATTTATATATATATTTTTTTTTCTTCAGAAAATCCAAGAATCTCATAAAGAAGAAAAAAAATCTGAAAAAATCTTTTCTTACAACTTTTTCCTGACATAACCTTTTCTCTTCATCGTAAATGATGATATCATTTTGTTATATACAATATAATATACCTATATATATATGTATGGATGTAGTGTACTTGTATATATGGTGTTTATGTTTCATCCATTTTATATGTATATCCTTCATCCTTATATACTGAAATCTCCTTTATTATTTTTCTTATTATATATATTTTTTTTCTGTTTTTCATTTTTTTCTTCATTTACACGCTCAATCCGATGTATCGAAGTACGTGATGTGTAAATGGTATATATTTCAAAATAATAAAAAAAAAAATCCTCAATGATGCTTTTTGATATCTCATTTCCACTACGTCGTTTTTTGTTTTCTTTTTTTTTTCTTCTCTACTTTTCCACCCTTAAAACTTGCAAACACGTAAAATAACGTCCAGAATTTTATTTGAATCACAGTATAAAGCTTTAGAAAATCTGGATAAGTATATAATTCTTTATACATACATATGAAATATGTATATGTATAAATGTACAGTTATATAATGTGTTGAATGCTCGTATATATACCAATGTACATATGTGTATGTGTACCACTTTAAATGTATTGGTGTGTAAGTGGGATGTAATAAAAACAAATTATTTTACCGCATCTAAAAATCCTCAGATAATTTAGATAAATTAGAATATAAGAAGAAAAAAAAGTTTTATGAAATACGTTTTTCTTTTTTTATACATAGGTAGTATATACATAAGAATTCGTGATTTTTATTTTCTTCATATGTACGCTTTAACAACGTAATTACATCTTTTACTCGTAATCTTATTGATTTTTTTTTTATTGTTATAAATCAATTTTTTTCGCAAAAAAATAAGGTAATTATTTTTTCATGTGAATATTTTCCTTTTTTATTTTGTTTTTCTGGAAATTCCTAATTTATTTTTAAATTTTATTCTTGAAAAATAAAAATCATTTAAAAATGAACATGGTTAAAATTATATTACCATCGTTTTTCAACCTCATTTTGAATTTCAACATAAAATCCTAATTTGGTAAAAAAAAAAAAGAACAAAGATTTTATATCCTTCACAAAGACATACTCTCATTGTGAATGTATTTGTATGTACATATATATAGTACAATAATATGGGGAGATATAATATCATGAAAAAGAAATCTTCTTTTATATCATCATGGAGCACACGTTTTCATCACATTCAATTTTCCATTCCCCATACATACCATACCGTTAAAAATATGATTTTTCATGGCGTCGCCAACGTAAACTATATTGCTAGTTATTTTACTTGTGCAAATTTATGAGTGTTAGTGTATGTGTAGTATATAACATGAAAAATTGATGCTTTTTAAAAGGATATGTGATGAGTAATAATACGAAAAAAAAAACTTATTTATTTAAAGGAACAGTAGATAACAATGGATACAGATTTTTCACAAGAAGTACATTTAAAACAGAAAATTAGTTGTTAAGTGGTCAAAATAAAAAAAGTTTTTTCTCTTAAGTGTTACGTATAAAAAAGTAAAATTTTATTTTATATGTACATATGTACATATGTACATAAATATATTAGTTTTAAAGTTTCTTATGTACTTTATGTTCACCATATAAATGCGCCACTTTCTCATATGAATTTACACAATTTACTTCAAGAATTTTTAATTAAACCTCCGAATGAATTCCTTACATATTCATGACTTTTTCATATATTATATTTCCTTTTTTTTCTATTATTATTTTTTTTATTTTGATGTCATGTTTTTCAGTTACAAGGACTTAAAAATTCATTAGAATGCGGAACTTGTTTATAATTTGAATGAATTTATTTATAGAAAAAATAAAATAGAAAAAAAAAGCAGGTCAAATAAGAAAAGAAGAGTTAAAAATTATTACTGCAGATTGTTGTCTAACTGAAGAGATGAAATTAAATCTGATATCACAAGACAACTTTCTAAATCTCATTCCAAAATATCAAACATAAAGTTTTATATTAAAAAATAAAATAAAAAAACAAAAACTACAAAAGTATAAAATCTTTTTATTCTATTGAATATTTTATCATTGAACATCTCTATGGAGTAAATCTTAACGTAATATGTATACTTCTAAAGCTTCAGATGCTTATATGTAGGTATGTATTTAATTTTTTTTTCAATTTTCATGGTATTAGTGTAATATACATATATATGTTATATTTTTTTATCTATCATATAACGGAAAATTTAAATTTGATACTTTATTTTTACATTGAAAATTTCATCAGATATCAGATATGTATATAAATTTCACGATAAAATCACATTTCACCTCAAAGATACATAACAAGATATCAAACAAAATTCTTTATTTATTTATTTTTTTATTTTTTCAAAAAAACAAAAATGTAAAATCTAAGAAATATGTGTTAAAAGAATTCTTTTATATAAAAAAAAAAATCGAGATTATGTTTGTATGTGTTGAAGGTATTGAAAAAAAAAAGGAAGAGAAAAAGAAAATAAATAAACTGTTGTATATATTTATATGCAAAATAAGATTTGGTTGTTAAATTTACTTTATTTTTTATTTCATTTTTTCTACTTTTACGATTTCCTATTTTGATTTGAGTTTCCCTAAGGTAAAATACAAACACATTCTTGGATAGCTATACATTTTTTTTTTATAGAATATTTTGAGATTTTATTTGGTTTTTCTGTTTTTTATTTTTCTATCTTCCTCTGCTTAGTTGAAATAAATGAAGAAGAACAAGAAGAAAAAAATCTAGACAAAAAAAAGAATGTATCCACAATGTGATAAAATTACATGAATTCCTTTTTTTCTTTGATTTTCGACCCGAGATTTTTTTATATCGATTTTTCATTTCATTTTTTCAACAGACATTGCTTAAGTCTTATGTGAATTTATATCCTTAAAGAATTTATTCTCTGTTTATTATAGCAAACTTTATGGTATACATACATATGAATGTTACATATATTATTTTCGTATTTTAAGAAATATTGATTTAAAAGGATATCAAGGATTATTTACTCATTTCGAGACGGACTTATGCATAAATAAATTTAAAAAATGCGAAAATAAAGAAAAATTCTTAAGTACCTTAAAATATTTTTTTATTTTTAAATCCTTAAAAATCGAAAATAAATTGTTGAAGCTTTTATCTACGATAAAAAAAAAAAAGAATTATTTTTGTACTTTCGTGTTATTTTCGAAAGTTTGAAATTGGAAGTTGAAAAACAATGCAAACAAGCAAACCAAAAAAAAAAAAAAAAAAAAAAAAAATAGTGATAATAATAATAAAGCAAAACTCAATTTTGTTATTTCAAACAAATGACAAATACTTGAAAAAATGTCTTCTTTTTTTTTCCTCATGAACAAAACAATAATAAAATATTTTCCTATAAAAAGCGATATACGAAAATTTATCTGAGAAGGGTGCGGTTTTTGGTTAATTCAATGGTTTTGCTTGTGGTTTATGTGTAAATATAAACTTTATTTACATTATATACGTATATATTTGTATATATATGTATGTATATTAAAATTAAATTGAATAAAATTGTGTTAGTCGTTTAAGATCTTCATAAAATCAACTTTTATTCTTATGTTTGCACATTTTGTCAAGTGTTTTTCATAACTGCTTTTAGTAAAATGATTTTATTTAATTATAAAATTTATTCAACATAGAAATTATGGTTTTTTTGTGTGTATGTGTGTTTGTGTAATAAAAACAAATATTAGAAAAGAAAAGTTTTCCTAAAGACAATATTTTCAAAATTTATTAAAGACAAGAAAAAATTAATATTAACTTTACTCGTACGTACATATATACATACACTACACATATTAACCATGGAACTATAATAGTAAAATTCAAGAAAAAAAACTTTGTTCTAAAACAATTTTATGTTATGTCAAAAATTCTTTTGCTATTTAAATTAAATTTGTTGAAGAAATTTAATAGAGTTACAAATTTTCAAGACATTCTGTGGATAATAAAAAACAAAAGAAAACAAAACAACAAAAGTTTCTTAAGAAGCTGTTAAATTTTGTCGCCCAAATTTTTCAATTAGAAAAACTACCTACTCATTAAATTTTTTCTATTTTGAATTCTTTATTAATTAAAGTCTTAATCAAAATGAAACCTACAGAATTTCGGTAATTTTCTTAGTATATTTAAAATTCATCAGATGTTTCTGTCTCGCAAAATAAGAAAGAAAAAATCAAATAGAGAAAAATTATTATTATCCAACATCTTTTTTAATTTTCATTTAGTATTCATTTTGCGTTCCAGATTTTCTACTCTCTGATTCCAAGTATTTGAATCAAATCTAAAGACATCCATCTTGTTGATATTTCCCTCCCTAAAGTCAAAGAATCCTAATTAAATTAGGACTAAGAAACATGAAGAACAAAAAACAAAAAATAATGTATATACAACGCAATGTTTTAAAATGGAAAAAAATCTTTATTTTTATTCAACTTAAAAAATAGATAAATTTATTAAAAAAAAAAAAGAAAAATAAATCAGATTTTGTTTTTATTATTCCTCTGATTCCTACAAAAAGATACGAATTAAGAGACTTGAAAGGAACATTTTATTGTTAATTTTTTTATTTTATATTCCGTAAAGGATCTTCTGTATGTACATTCATTTTCTAACATAAAACTTGAGGGATAAAAACTTAGAAAATGTTCACTTGACGAGAAGCCTAAAAGTCTCCTCTTATTGCCAAATAGGTGAACAGAATAAAATTAAAGGAACATAACGTATTTCAATTAAAAAATTATATAAAACGTAAAATTATTAAAAGTGTCAGTTCGCATCCTTTCAATCCTTGAAACATAAATATCGTCTATTACTTCTCCCTATAAATTTCACTAATTCAAAAAACGATTTATTTTAAGTCCAACATTTATCTAAAAACGTAATTACACTAAATTAATTGCATTAAATCAAATGAATCAATTTCAATTGTCGACATGTATTTTATTATATATGATACATAGTACGAATATCTTATATGGATTTAGATTCTTGCATACATCTTCTATTTAAATAGTAGGTGGGCTTCTTAAGAAGAGAAAAGTTTATGTCGGTACTCAGTACCTTTTCAAATGCAATTAATATTACAAATAACAAATGATTTAAATTCTGTGACATGAACATAAATATATTATACATAGGGTGTTTCTATATAAGTTTAATATTAATATAAAATTATATTAACCTTTTTTGTCTCTTTATACAATTAATCTTGATAAGAATCATAATTTAAAAATAATGTTCATTGATGGTCTTAGCACAAGAAATGAAGAAAATAATCTACTAGTCAAATTTGCCTAATTTTGATTTTGAAAATGTAAAATTGAAATATTTTTTTTAAAAATTAATTTCTTTTCATTAGCATTACAGCTCGTCCTGATCCTATCTACCCCACTTAACCTGAAGATGAAAATTTTAACAAATATTTGAAAACATCCTGTATATTCTCATCGTTATAGATTTAAAACATTCAAATATTAGACACTGATAAAGGGTGAATAATTTATTAAACAATGCTCAAGATATAAATGGTAAACACATAAAATATTAATATAATAAATAAGAAAACAGGTAGATTGAGAAAATACATTAGAAAAAAAAAAGGGAAAAAGCGATTAAAATAAATTTAAATGGTGATCCTTGTATAAAATCACAAGCTTTTAAAAAGTTTTATCCACAAAATATAAAAACAAAACAAATATTTAAACTCGTAAGCACTATATACATATACATACATACATGTATGTAATATTAATGTCATATTTTTGTCTAAATTTTACTATAAATTCACATTAGAATATTCTCCATAAAGCAGTAAAAATTATGGCTATGCATATTACCGCAACTTTTGTTTTAAAATAATACTCTAATATTTAGAAAAAAAAAAAAAAAAAGAAAATAGAAAGTACATACCATATTTTCATAAGTTATTCAAAAATGTGCTTTATTTTAATATTGCATTAGGCATACATATATGTTGTGTGTGTGTGTGTGAGTATGTATGGCTTTGTGATATTATAATTTTATAAGGCCTCAAAATTGCCTCAATATACATACATACATACAATATGTATATGGATGTGCATATGAAATGCATGATGCAAAATATTTTCCATTTTCATAATATGCATACTTTATATCGCATTGTACTTTAAATATGAAAATAATTGCAATATGTAATACTCGTATTTTTTGTAGTTTATTTTGCGTATTAAGAAAAAGAATTTATTGGCAGTAAAATGAAACTGATACATTAAATTATAGAAAAAAGGCACACAGTCAAAAATTTTTGACTCAATTTAAATTACCATTTGTATTTTCTTAAACAAATAAAAAAAAATAAAACAAAAGTGTAATTCAATATAGACATAATTAACTTACCTGTATGAATGTATGTATGCTTTTTCATATCACTTTTTTGATGAAAACGTTTACCACAATAACTACAAGGATACGGTCTGGTATCACTGTGTATAAGAAGATGCGTTGACAAAGTACTTGAACGTTTAAAAGTTTTTCCGCATTGTTTGCATTCAAAAATTTTCTCAACATTATGTACAGCTCTAATGGATAAAAAAACATATATGTACATATCGTTTTTATAACCACAACATTTTAATAATATGTATATCTTAAATTGTGAATATTTTGACTTACCTATGTTGACTTAAGCTAACTTCATGACCAAAAGTTTTATTACAAAGTTCACATGCAAACGGTTTTTTTCCATGATGTGTCCGTCTTGCATGAACTTCTAAACCATGTGCAGTTGAAAACATTTTTTCACATTTTAGACATGAGTATAAATCACTAAATTGTGGTAAACCTGGCCATTTTGGTATATGATGAAAATGCATATGAGATGGATGTGGAAATGCTATATGACCATTTGGATTAATTGGTCCACCTTGTGCTTGTGTCATTAAAGTACGAAATCTTAAGACTTCTTCTTGTGTTGGTGAAACATAACTAAATTTATATAAGAGAAAAAAAAAATATATTATTGTTGAATTTTAAATTTATATTTTCATGTATGTAAGTAAGTATATTTCATTACCTTCCACCTGTATCTGGTTGTTGACCCTGTTGATGAAAAGCAAATGCTGCTAACCATGGTAATGATGAAAACATTGGTCTTTGTAACATTGCTTGTTCATAATTTGGTTGATAATGACAACGAAATGATCCGAATGTATTAACAGGTACTAAAGATTTTGTAGACGATCTTGGTTGATCTTGTCGTAATAAAGCTGATACCGAAAATGCTTCTGATTTTTTTGGACTAATCGATACATCAGTTGTTGTTGGTGAATCTGTTGTTGCTCTAGATGATGCTTGTTGTTGTTGTAATATTGCTGGTGGTGGTGGTGAATCAACTTCTAATTCAATTGAACTTGAACTTGATCTAGATCTAGATCTAGATCTTTCATGATATATATCATTTGGTGAATGTGATAAACTTCTTGAACGTGATCTTGATTCACGTTCAAAATTACGATTTAATTCATTAAAATTTGAATTTTTCTCTAAATTATCACATGTTTGTAAATCTTTATAGTTATATGTATTATTATTATCTTCATCTTCAGATGATTCATTTGTTCTTACTAAACGTTTTATTCCAAATGCTAATTCATCTGAAAGTATCATAATTGTTTTTTTTTATTATTAAATAAAAATATTGGTGAAATTATTTGTTAAAGTAAAGCAAATATCACATTTTATAATATAGAAGATCTTAATCATATTTTTTATTTATCCTTTTACAATTAACTACTGTTTCAAATTCGAACACTCCCCTTAGATTACACACAATTTACAACTACGCAAAATCACATTTATCATTCAATTGTCATGTAATTATTTTCCCCTATATTTTCTGTATTATCGAAGATATAAAATTTTTATTAACTTGGTTCATCTTTTTTCTCTATACAGCAATGGAACCCTTTTTATTTTTTATTTTTGTAACGAATTGAAATTTGTATAGAAAAATCATGCGTTTTAAGATATCCACAATTAAGATATGCTCCATTTACTTGGGTGAGGACAAACAGATGCTTTACTACTTCTTTTTTTTAAAATTTCAAAACAAATAAAATTAGGGTTGTTCAAAATTATCGATTCATCAGAAAAATTTTTAAGTAACAAGTGAATCTTTTTCTATTTATGGGATAATTTTATATAGTTGTTAATTAAATTTTCATTGGTGTCAATATTTAAAATTGATGTTGCTAAAATATTTTCAATACAAAATATTTAGTTAAAAAAACTATCTTATAAGAAATCCATTGATTATTATACATTTATTGCAATGATTTTGCTAAATCGCGTGCTGACCATATTTTTCAATAAATTAACTTCTATTCTATTCTTTAATATAAAACGAATTTTTTCCCATATCCGTAGGTAATATATCGCTATATATCTTGAATTTGAGTCATTTTCAAACCACATATAGCTTGTATAATTTTAAACCACACAACAGACAAAATAAATAAGAGGAAGTTGTTAGTTTTATGACAATTTCCATATTTTAAAATATTATGTATGTAATTATTACGATTATGAAATCATTATGCATACTCGTAGTAGTAAAAAAATTAAAAAAAATAAAAAAAATAAAACAATACAAAGTTTGAAAAAAAAAAATCATCGCAAAATCTGTTAAGATTTAATTATAACGAATAAATTGTTTTAATTGACAAAGATACTAACTTATTAAATTATAACATGTTAATTTTAAAATCAAATAAACAGGAACTATTGTATATTTAACTATTTTTTATCTTTGAAATTTTTAAATTGAAAACACGAAAAGAAAATATTTTAAATGAAAATTTTTTCTTTAATTTTTAGTCCAATTTTTTTTTTTTTAATTTTAAAATAAAAAAGCTTTGTAGATAAACCATATAACTTTATCTATTAATTTATTACTTTTTTTTTATTATTATTTTTGTTGTTGTTTTTAGTTAATTTATCAAAAATACACAATCCACATTTGAATCATTTTTGTTAAGTGTTTCAATTCAACAGCAATGTTCAAATAATAAATGACCTTTTGAACAGGTGAATAAAGTACTGAATAAACAGGACCTTTCAACTTATACAAAAACGAAAAAAAAAACAAATATCTAACTCCATGTATATGTATATCATCAAGAAATTTTTTCTCCTTATGTTTTAACAGTGTTTTAAAATTTATGAGATTATGTACAAAAGGGAACCATAAATTATCAAAACAAACTTTCCCAAAGGACAATCATGATTATTACTCATATTATATATACCTTGATCTTTTTTTATATTATCTCTATAATAAGACTTTGCAAAATATTCTGATTGGACTTTACCCTAACTTTATTCGTCCTTGTTTTCTTTTTTTTTTTTTTTCTTATTCATTTTTACTAAATCTTCTGTTAAAAACAATAACACAAAAAATTTTTTTGCCTTTTTTATTTACACAATGTTTAGTTCAATCTAAAAACATTAGTTCTGCAAATTTATAAGAAAAAAAGTGAAAAAAATTGAAAAAAGAAAAAAAAAATCAAACAAGATGAAAATCAACAATATTGTACATAATTTTACTCCTGGTAAAAGAAATAAATATGAAGAAGAAAATATCCCTAAAAACCCTCGGTCAAAATTTATACACAAAACTTTTATGTATCACTGCAGTCAGTTAGTCTAGGGGTGATTTGAATTCAAGTTATCGTTACATAAATTGTTTCATATATATATTATATAAAAAAAAAAACTTTACTAAAAACATATAAATACAATATTCAGGATGAATCGTATACAATAATGTTTTTTTTTTTGCTCGGTAGTTTGTCAAAAAACGAGAACAAAAAAAAGTTAAAGTGAAGAAACACTTGATGTTTGTTGTTTCTGTACAAGAATCATCACATTGAAGTACAATGAACTGAAAGTGGTTCATTCATTCAGACTCAAATTTTTTTCAAACAGTTCCTAAAATCTCATTTATTGTATATACATTTAAAAAAAAAGGATATATTTAGTTAAGGGATAAATGTTAAATATTTAAGGGGTTTGAGATTAATCGATGGGGTTCGAATGTATATATTTATATAATATTATGTATGTACTACATACACTATATTATGTTAGTAGCAAAGTGATGACTAGACACGGTTGATTTTGAACAGTTCACGGTTCAAAATGGATAATGCACCTGCTTTAATTGCTTATATAGATTTCAATTGTGAAAAAAAAAAAATGGGACAGGAACTAAATTGAAAATGAAATTGTGCAGAAAATTATAAGAGATGTTTTCAAAGAAAAAAGAAGAAAAAAAAACAATAGCGTATCAATGCACTATTGAAATACTCTATACATAAAATTTGATACTATTTTATAATTAAGGCATTATAATTTTCAAAAAATCTTTTCAAAATAAAATTTTGATTTACAAATAAAAATTGTATTAAAATCCCTCTTGGTTTTGTAAAACAAAAAAAAAAACAAAAAACACACATTGGATACTGATTTTAAGTTTCCTATATAATAAATAAAAAATTTTATGTGATATGAAGGATCATAAATTTTCTTTGCGCTATCAAAGAAAATAAATAAATTTTGTGTTTTTTTTTTCTTCTCAGTATAATCATAAATTAAGTATACATGTGTATACTGTTTACTGATAAGAAAATATATATATTTTTATCGAAATAGCTATGTACTTTCAATCTGAAAAAATAATAATAAAACAGTATATTTTTTATAACATTTTATTAATAGAATTTTAAATGCGAACAAGGTAACAATTGATTAGGTATTATTTTTGTTACATGTTGCACTATAAACCTTAAAAATATCATATTAAGTCAATTCTACTTTTTATCTAAAAATGAAAAAAATAAAAAATAAAAAATCAAACTACCTAATCTCAGTCAATAAAATATGTTATATACTTAAGTCGGTGAATATTTTAAAACTCGTAAGTAAAAAAAAAAAAATTAAATGCACAATAAAATTAATATATGAAAACTGATAAGTCATCAATAAAAATAATTTTAAAGTGTGATTTTATTTTATCAAATTATGATTAATATTTTAGTATGTATGTATATGGTAGTTTGTTGTAATATCAAATAATAACGGATAATATTGTGCCTATATAGATAATTATTGGAAGTATAATTTAATCCTTAAAATAAATTATATTAAATGCGGCAAAGCTTTGATGAAAAAATATTGCTCAAAGTTTAAAATCAAATTCAATTACTTTATCGAGATTTTTTTTTAATACTTTATTTCATTTTTATGTAGTTTTCTATACGATTAACTAGGTAAATACAGACAATATACGTAATCTAGATATCTCTAGGTACATGTTTTAGTACAAAATTTATGTTTACACTCGTTGCATATATGTATATGGTAGTAGTAGTAGTGCTTGTATAATAGTGATTACAAGTTTAAAATATGAAATCAATGTATAATAACTGAATAATAAATCATTGCTTATCAAAGATTTTTATCTAATGTAAACGAATACGAAAATTATATGGAAAATGTTGTACGAGTGTATTTTTTCAACAAGAAAAAAAAAATATGTGTAATAACGGTATGAGTGTTGTTGGTGTTGGAGTAATAAAAATGCGAAATTCAAAAAGTGTTAGGATTTTATCGTTGACCAAACGTACTGAAAAAATTGTAATTACATATATTTTATAAATAAAATTAATTTACTAATTTGTAAAAATCATATCTTTTTCACAAACAGGATTTTTAAAATACTCTTAGTCGAGTGATTTCAAATAAAAATATTAATTATACTTTTAGAAAAATTATCCATATGACCTCTTAATTTAATCGTAAATTTGTGCTACCAAAATCTATTAGCTACCCACAATAACAACTACTTTAGCTATATGGTAGTTACTTTTTAGTTAGAAAATTAAGATACACGAAAAAATATTTTTTTTCTAATTGATAATTTTTTTTAAAATTGTTTTCCTTCTAAAAACAAATTTTTAACCTTTTTTTTTTTCTTAATTAATTTTACTTCGTTTCTTTCGATTGAAAAAAAAAATCAATATATTAAAGGATGTTACCAATTGATATGAAATGTCTTTTCAATTTCCAAGCTGAATAAAGTAATAAAAAAAAATTGTTTTTCATTGTCTTATTCTTTAAGCATACACACTTATTACCAACAGAAAGCGGTTAAACTTATATACATATACTAATCTTTTTATTGATTGATATTGCAATATTTTATTTTAATTATTATCAATTGATTGTTTTTAAAAAAAAAAATAATAAATGTTTCAATATTTTTTATTCGCATTTTTTGATAAGGAAGTTCCTGTTTGCAAAATACAATCAATCTAATCCGTATTTTTCATTGTTATAATGTTCGTTTTTAATTATTTTGTATTACATGATCAACTTAAAAAACCCGTAAGGTAATAAGGAAATTCATTTTAATTGAATGTCAATAAAATCGCATATTATGACAATGTTTGAAAAAAAAAAGTATATAAATTCATATAAGTATTTTCTGTTTTGAACTTTAAAATGAGAAGGAAAAAATACAATATGGTGGAAGATATTGAATAATAATAAATTATAAATTTTGTGATAAAATAACGAGAAAATAAAAATGAACTGATAAAAAAAAAATTGTCTTATCAAAATGATTTTAGAATTTTAAACTTTGTATTTAACTTTTAAAATTTTTTGATTTGTAATTGTTATATGCAATTTATGATAATTATTCTGTTATTTTACTCTCACAGTCAGGTATATATGTATGTATATGCACAATAATTTGATTTAAATTTAATAATTTATATAATAATTTTAAATGTCAATTATTTTTATTGAAAATCTTTGACATAATCTATTAATTCATTGATTCATTCTCTTTATAAAGGTGTTATTATCTACTTGTATATAGTAAGTATATGTAGATTTTCATATTTATTTATTTTATGTTATATGCACAAATTCACATACATACAATTTAAACATTCAGTCACCTTTCATCACATCATCATATCATTATCATTATTATCATCATCATCATCATCAATATCATATAAACATCAATTTTATATCAAAATCAATCACATTACCTCAAGACATAATCAGTCTAATCAATTTTCGATTTAACTTACTTTTGATTATTCTCTGATGTCTCCTTTCAGGTATTGTTGTTGATGATTCTGTTGTTAACATCAATTGTTGTTGTTGTTGTTGTTGCTGTTGCTGACGATGATGATGCTCTTGGTGTTGATGATGTTGTGACGATTCATTAGTTCTTAAAGGATTTCCAGCATTAAATTGATGGTTATTTCTATCAGTTGTTGTTAATTCTTCTGCTTGAGATGCTGATGATGATATATGTTGTTGTTGTTGTTGTTGTTGTTGTGTATTTGAATTAGAATTAGTTATTGCTGCTGTAGTTGTTGTTGTTGTCATATTAGAATTATTATTTATTCCCAATGAAGATGTTGTCATTTGATTTGATGTTAAAATACCTGTATTATTTGAATTTGTTGAAACACCAGCAAAAATTGCTGAAGGCCCAATTGGTAATAAACGCCGATAATGGTTAATAAATTCAAATGGAGATAAACAGGTATCATTACGTGTACCTACATACATATACATAAATAAAAGAACAATAATAATGTTAATTGTGAATAAATAATAAAAAAAAAATTTTTTATAATAATAAATATATAGGATATTTATAAAGACAAAAATGTATACCTATATTAAATTAATTAATTCTTTTAGAACTGTTTTTTTAAAACAAAAATTTTATAATGAAAACTTGAATTTGAAAAACTTAAAAATAAAGCAAATATTCTCTATAAAGAACACAACTGATATAGAATATGTTTAATATTAAATTTTAAGAGCATTAATTGATCTCAAGTACTTTCGACAACTCATATTTTTCCCAGATTTTTGAATAATTGAAGTTTTGCTAATTTTAAAAACTTCAAATGAATTTCAACATATGATATTTTGCAAAATTTAAAAATTAGAACACATATACACACTACATCAAGTGCATCTGCCTTTTATCTTAAAAGATAATTTCAAAATTGGACGTGAAAACGAGATTTGTTATTTTGTATTTTAATTATTGCTTTTTTCATATGCATAAACACATTCACACAAAAATTACGTTGCATGTAGTATGTATTCTTATTTTCATTTGGAAATTCACTTCACGGAGAAGGATGTTTTGAAATCCCGTTTTTAATGTAATATGACAAGGGATTTACAAGAAAAATCAAGCTAAAACGGCTGTAATATAATTGTTCGTGATATCAAATATTCTTTTTTTATTGTACAAAATATGATTGAATTTTCAACATTTTCACTGGTTTATCATTTCACAACAAAAAAAAATTGTGGATAAAATTTGAAATTAAGGTATTTTGTGTTTAAATGTCCTTTTTCTCTTATCTAATTAATTTTTTTTCTGTCTTTAAATGTATTGTTTTTTTTTTTATAAAACATAACTTATTTACCATCTATTGCTGTAGATTATAATTCTCAAATTTTTAAATAAAAATTTTGCAATTCAATAATGAAAACTTTTATTCACAAAATAGTCAAAAAAACAAAAAAAATTAATATGCTTATAACATTTTTTCATAAGCTTTGAAATGACGCAATACAATGTTATTTTGTACTTTTTTTTCATCCAATTATTTACTTTAGATAAACACAAAGATCATTTTTCAAATCTGATGATAGAATAAATCGGAAAGTTGAAAAAATTAAAAAAGAGAAAGAAAATGTCATTATTTTATCATGAATGAACGCGTGTAATGTTACCATAAGAAATAATTCGAAAAAAAAGTTGTTTTTTTCCTCTTTTTTTCAGGAAAATATAATACGATTAAGAACCATATGTACGCTTAAATTTTATGTATGTCACAAACACATATGAGCGAGGGAAACCGTTTTATATCGCTTGTGATAAATTTTTGTTTTTTTAATTATTGTGATTTAGTGAATCTTGCAAAATGTTTATAAAAAAATATAACTTCAATTTTGTGTTGCCAATAAGTAAAAAATCAAATGTTTTAGAAATGTTCTGAATTTATCTTAATCTTCGGATTTTGAAATCATTTAACAGCCGATTGAAAAAATTTCATTTCTCATTTCTAAGAAAAATGAAATAGTGCTCAACATGGGAAGCACATGCAAAATATATAAATTTTCTTATGAACTGCTTCAATAGTCTATTTAGTTTAGATTTTATTTTCGAAGTACGAAAACAAATTATTTCGAATACAAATGTTTACTAAATTAGACGAATTATTGAATTTTCTTGTAAATTTTAGACTTTCACATAATAAAATTTAAAAAAAATATATGTATATATTGGAACTTGGGAGTAGGCATGAGATTATTCACAAACAAAAAACACATCCTAATTTCATCATAAAAATTCGAAAATTAATTAAAATTAATTTCATTGGCAACACTTACTATATAAATTCTAAGCAATATGAATGAAATAGTTTACAGAGATTTCAAATAAACAAACTAAATGATAATATGTATATTTTTTTAAGTACACACAAAATATTATAGCTTCATCAATGAAATGTTAACAGATTATATTTATAAGAATCTTCCAGATGCTTAATATGTCAACATTTACTGTTGATCTACATATCATTAAAGATATTATAAGAATTTAATTTAGAGGTCGAAAATATACGCAAAACATTTTAGTTAGTTTTGTCATATGATAGTGATGAATAATAATATTGGACCAATATGTTGTACTTAAATTGTGATTACTCGATGAGGAAAAAAAAATCGAAATTTATATTGCGAAATTTTCTTGAGAAAAAAAAAAAAACTAACTAATTAAAAAATGAAATATTTGAAACTTAACAGATGAAATATATTTCCGGTCTAGTTCGTTCATAAAAAACAATTTTTTTTTACTTGTATAAAATAACTATTTCGATCCGGAAAAATCAGACGTAATTATTTAAGATTAATGATAATTGATAAATTTTGTATTGGTGTAAAAAAAAAAAAATAATACACTAAATTCAATTATTTTCCGCCCTTGATAACATTTTTCCCTTAAAATTAAACCATTAAAGTATTTATAATGACTGGTGCTTGCAATATAAAAAATATGTTTTTAAATCCTGGAACAAACTAAAACAACAAAAACTTAAACTTTCCCACAAACAAAATATTTTCACGCTAAAAATTTAGTTATCCATTGTCATAATTCAATTTCAAAAATTTCCATGAAAAAAAAAATTAATTTTTCATTTTCAATTTTATTGTACGATTTATAAAATCAATTTTCAAATCCCTGCATTAATATTACGAACAAAAAAAAAACATATTCATGATTTTACATTATATGTATGTGTGCACGAGATTTTATTATATTTTCATCATTATCTCTACATCCAAATATCCTTTAAATGAAAACAAAATTCAATTAACATACAAAGCAATATTCCATAATACGTGAAACATTAACGTATGTAATGTACCTAATATGTATATATACGATACTCGTATATGCATTTTGGTTGGTTAAAATTTAAATTCTATAATAAATTTAAATGCACAGGATATAGGATAATGAAATAAATTGAATAAATATTTGATTTTATACTGAAAAATTTACCATCGGCTTTCATTTTTGGTTTAACAACACGAAATGCACTGGAAATCTGGTAACTATTCAAATGTGATGGATGAGGTGGCTGATGTCCTGATGTGGGTAATGTCGGTGGTGGTGGGCTATTACATGATGATGTTGATGATAAAGAAATCTGCTGATGATGGCCACCATTACCGAGTATTTCTGCTGATTGTTGTACACTAGAATTATTTATTGCTGCTGATGATGCAGAAATAGCCGTCGCTGATTCTAAATTTTGTTGACGACTTTCAGTATTTAATAAATTATTTCCTATATTGGAATTGTGGTGATGATGATGATGTATTGAAGAATTATTGTTTGTAACAGAATTATTTTCGTCTTGAGTTAAATGATGATGATTATGATGAGTATGAAGATGATGACCTAAATGACGTTCATTATGTGATTCATGTTTAACATTTAAACTATAATCCAAAGGTAATTGTTTCTGTTCAATCACTTCCATTTTTATCCACTAAATTAAATCAATTCACTTTTTTTTTTAACTTTAAAAAACAAATTAAATAATTTCACTTGAAGTAATAATTTTTTTCTTATTCTTCAAATTTTCTAGAAACTTTCCATAACCACTGTAATTTTATATTTTTCCAATAATTTTATTCACTTAAAAATAAATCTGAGAAAAAAATAAAATCATAAATCACAAAATCATTTTTATAATTATACGACCATTGTACTCATATTGTCATTATTTTTTCCACGACCGATTTGTTCAACACTCATGATGATACTATACACCACTTATTAAACTAAACAATAACAATCTGATCTGTTGATCAAATGTATATGTAAGTCCGATTCCGATTTGTGTAAATCATTTGAAATCCTTTAACCACTGCTTTTACATTTCTGTTGTTAGTATCGTCATCATTGTTGTATAACGTTTTTGGATCAAAGCTGTTTTTAATAATCTTATCAAATGTCAAGCAAGCTTAATACACCCTGAGGTTACATATTTAAAAATTTTGACTGTATTAGAGACAAACCCCTGCTTTTTTCATATATTTTTTTTTTTCAATATTCCATATATGTATATATTTTTTTTTAAAGTACTTTATGTAAAGCTTATGTATTTTCCTTCTTTTAAACGCACGCGTCCAAACACCAATGCCAAAGACTAACTTTAATCCGAAAGCAATGTGACAAAATCGTGAAAATCATGGAAAAAAGTCCACATTCTAAGTCATTTTTATATTATGTCGTAGTTTTTTTCTTTTTCCTTTTTTATTTTAATGTTATGCGTAAGACTACCTCATCAACGATTAACGACAAATATTACTACTGCCTTATGTTGTTTATTCTCTTATTCTATTCAATTCCGTTCTATACAGATATTATTTACCGACTTGGAAAAATAATTCCAGTCGACATCACTGATTACAGTTCTTGAGCAACCCTAATGATGTATTTATTTCAAGCTTTGATATAAATCAGATACAAACACCAATACACCATCAAATATTTTGATTTTCCAGTAATATATACATATGTATATACGAATATGTGTTACACAATAAAACTATCTGATATCTGTATATTTTATTTATACATACGGTATACGGTGATGTACCCTATATCATTTTCATTTATTACATCCAGTCTTTTCTCTCTATAGTTTTGTGTACAAATGTGTATTTGCCACAGCTAAAAAAGATTATGGAATATATACGTATACGTATATATGAATAAAACAAGTATAATAAATAAACATATAAATCCCCGCCTTCAATACATACAAAACATAATCTTTACTTTTTTAATATTGAAATAGGTAGGAAATCTGTTGGAAAAACATAAAAAAGAAAATGATTAGAGGGGTTTATAAAGGTATGAGTATATAAGAAAAAAAAATAACGAAAAAGATTTTATTTTGAAGGGGTTGTGCTTTCCTGTATATGTGTATGCTAGGAATAAAGTCTAAAATCTGTGTGATGTAATACAAAAAAGTGTAAGCTTTGAATTTCTTTAAAACGAAATTTTCATTGATTTTTCATGGAAAATATGTGAATTGCGTATAATCTAACATTTCAACTATGGCGTCTTTGAAAAATTTCTGGGCGGGATTTTTTAAATTTTCATACACAATGAAATGTTTTACGTTTTTAAGAGAAAAATTTATCAATGTAGTAGTGCATTGATATATATATTAAGAGGATGTATTATATATTTTGTTTTTCTTGGAAAATTAAATGTATGATAAAATAAAAGCAAATTCGAATGAATTTGTGTTAAATTGTGACAGTTTGATAAATAATTCTACAGATTTTAAGGATTCGTATGGTTTTTTCAAACATGTTTGAAGGTTATTTAAAAGACAGTAAAGAACATGGATGAAAAAAATGATATCTTTTGGGTTTAGTTTAGAAGTAAAGGTTCTATGATAGGTACAATTATTCTCAAAATATGTAGATATGTAATAGTAAAAATAAATTGTCCAATATAATAAAATCATAAAGATAATGTATTGGAATTTCTAAGCAGTTGCCAAAATAAAAAAAAAATGTTTTTTGTCTTTAAATAAAAAAAAATCACCGGATGATTATCATCTTATCATATATCGTATATTTCAATAAAAATCATTAGGTAAAATTTATGATTGATTTCCTTCGAATCAAAAATGTTATTAAATTTCTGTATTTTTAATAATTATTATTTATTATTTTCAGCGAAGAAAAATTTATGTATTTAAGTATTTATATCAAAATACATTGATATCATAGTTATAAAAAATTACCTGAATCACCAATTATATAGATAAGATAAGATAAAATAATAATAAACAGGTATTTTTTTGAAACATGAGTATTGATTGAATATTTTATTACCATAGGATAAATGTAGTAATTGACTATATTTTTTGTGAATTTAAAAAAAAATAATAATAACGATAATATGAGACAATATATGTATGTGGCTGATATGGCATAATTATTGGTTTTGATTAACAAATAAGACAAAAAGTGTGATTTTTATCATATGTATACTTATATTGGTACTTTTTAATATATTTCTTATCACATTAAATACGCGAATAACAACAATAAAAATGATGAAACAAAAATATTTAATTGCGTATGAACCAAAAATTTTGACTATACCTACAAACAAAAATAATTTATCACATTATTGTCGAATTATTTTTTATTATTTGACTTTTTATTGTTGCTATTTTTGGGTTTTTTCTCTAATTATGACACGTTTATAAATTATTAATTGAAAAATATTTATAAGTGAAGGGATTACCCTGATATGTACGTGATTTCATAAAAATAAATATAGGTACTTTTATTTTATGTTTTAAGCAGAACCAAATTCTTTTAAATTACAAAAGAAGACACTGATTATTAGAATTTGTAATTTACAAAATACAGATATAAGACACAAAGCAGATTATATGTGATTCATTTTTTTTAAACGTATATATTTCGTATCCTTTGCGTCTAATAACAATTATAGGAAAATTTGAAGTAGAAATGAAGTATCTAAACCACATTTCAAAAATAAACTTTTCAAACCCACATATTTTATATTTTTCTTATATTTCTGATATCTATAATACAAGTATATCTACATATACATATTTTTTTATTTAATTTTGTTCTTTTATGTATCACAAGAAATGCATAATACTGTATATATGTTTTGTGTCTTGCGTATCTAATTGAATAGAGATTGGTTGTCATTATTCAAGTAAAGGAGGAGCTTTCTATACTGTGAATCACAATCAACCATAACTGATAAGAATTTGGTTGGTTTTTAGTTGTACATCGTTTGTTGTTACCATGAGCCATATGATATATTATACAATTTCTGATTTTAAGTAAATGAAGATATTTGAATCCTTTCTTGGTAATTTTTTTGTTGTTTTAGGTTTTTATTTTGGAATTTGATTTGACTACCGTTTGAAATAAGTAAATACTTATAAATTTTATTTTATTTTGTTAATTTATTTATATTTTTATTATTTAAATAAGCAGAACTAGTAGATACTATGGTTTTGAATTTTAAAAAAAATCTAAATTTTAACTAGAGAACTACTTAGAAAAAAAAAATTTAATAAAGCTGTGAAAAAATTGATTTAGAATAAATAAAATACCTTACTTTGATAATTTTTTAAAAAATCTTAAAAAGAACAACCACAAGCTTTTACTAAAATAAATCTCATAATCAAATTTTTATCCTTCATGAATCTTACAAAAAAATTATTTATATGTATATTGTGTTAATTTTTTATTATTTTTTTTTTCATTTTAGCCATATTTCAAAGTACATAATATGTATTTTAATCAAGATTTATTTTCAAAGAATTATCAATAACATTGCTATATCAAAAATAAAGTAGCGACTTTATTGATATGAGAGAAGTACCGTTAAAATATTCGACCAAATTATTAATTACAGAAACAATAAATAAAAAAAAATAACCTTTGATTACTTGTTTGAAAAAAAAAAAAAAGACTTTTATTACATTTGAATCTTTTAAAAGAAAATTTAAACCCATCAGATAAAAACGTTTTTTAATTAAACGATTTATTGCCCAATTAAAATCTTTGAAAATAATTCTTTTTTATATTTGATAAAAAAACAACCACAACATAAATTGAAAAAAAAAAAATAAATTATGAGTGGAATTTTTATAAGTCGATTTTTTTTTTAAATCAGTCAACCGTGTTGTCAAGAAAAGATATTTATCAAGAATGGGTTATACAATACTTGTGGAAATTTTTATAAAAAAATTGCAATTTTATTAAATTTAATAGGTATCTTATTGATCATATGAAAATTATCAGGGTGTACATATATAATAAGCCCGCATTACACCATTTTTGAATTTTTTCATAACATGCGTAGATTCGTTTGAGTTATTGAGTTATGGAATTTTTTAAATCAAGATTTCAAGATTCTTCTTATATCTTGGACATTTTTATTTTAGTTCTGAAAAGAATCATGTGATTTTCATTAATGTTTATTTAAAATTATAAACTAAGCTTGCCCAAAAGTTCACAATAAATGAATATTGATTTTTTCATCATATATGAGTATGATTAAAAAAATTGAAATTATTTGAAATTTTATTGGTTTAATTGCCAGTCATTTACATTTTTTGAAAATTTTTTATCAGAAAATTAAAATCATCTCGATTTTTTCAAATTCATTATCCTATATGTGAACGTTTTCGAAATTTTTATAACATTTTTCAAAATGTAATCTTAACTAACGGACAAACTTTTGTTTTTTAAACGTATATAATTTTCCCTAAAAGTCCTTAAAATGCTAAAAAAAAATAATTACAAATTGAAATCAAATTTCGATGTATGTAGATTGAATGTGTAATTTATTTGACTTCTGGAAGGATTAAATTTTAATTCAGAATATTTTAATCACTCGTAAAAACATTATTTCAAAACATAACTTTTAACACACACAAAAAAAAAGATAATTAATTTTTATATTTTTCATTGACAAATTATTAACAATCATATTCATAAATAAATGACTCATCAAAATCTGACAACAGAAAAAAAAATAAGTTTTATTCTCTAACACAACACCCACGGTTTCTCATCAAAAATATAGCAAAAATAAATAAATACTATATATGTATACATATGTATGTATATACTATATAGTAAGTAAAATCAAGCCGATCAGATATAATGTTATAATAAAAGATGTGAAAAATAAATTAATTCCTTAATAACAAATAATCTCGAACAAACATTCGGGAGCGTGAGAAAGATTTTACGCTTTAAATTAATTTTATATGAATAACAAAATTTTATATTATAATTTATATACGTAGATGTACGAGTATGTATACATACACGATTATATTCCAGTAATAGAGGTATTTATTACAATTTTAAATGTATCTAACTATTCACATCTGTATATACAGTTATATGTCGAGTATGAAATTAATTTTAATTAGAGTGTTGAGAATTAATTGGGTTTAATTGTTTTGCAAAAACAGTAGATGACCAAATGTATTATAGAATCATAGAATGAAATATGAAAAAAAATAAAAATAAAAATAAAAATATATATACTATATTCGGATGCGGTATAGTATAGGATTTTTCCCAAGTTTATAAAATTTTTAAATGAAAATTAGTTTGTGAACTTTGATGAAACTGATATAATTGTGGGAGGAAAGATTTATTAATGACAATATATAAAATACGAAAAATTCAGAAAAACTTTTAAAATTATTGAGTTTAGAAAAAAAAAAAATGTTGTTTTACTTGAATTGAATGATCATGAAAGCTAAATTGTTTATGAGAAAATTTTATAAAACGTTGAATGAGAAAACATATTTCGAGTAAAAAATGATTGAATCTTTTATATGAAATATTTGTATTAATCGTGTGAATTCAAATTAAAAGTGGCGAAGGAAAAAATCGTATATCAAAAATTACAAACAAATATATATTTTCAAAACTCGGAAAATTTACTTATTTTCAATCTTATTCATATCTTCTTCGAGTATTCTTATTCTTTCCACATAATACCTGAAACTACCTGTTAATGGTTTCCACCTACATATAAAGTTTTCACGTGTTACGCTCAGAAACTTCGTTTTGTTAGCTCCGGTTCTGATACTAATACATAAATACTTAACGCAATATTCCAAAAATAGATAATAGATAAAGATAATAAAATTTTTGTATTTCTATATGATTCAAGCCCTTATCATCTTTTTATTCATCTTTGGTTTATTTTATTGATGACATCATATCAGTTAACGAAAAAATGAAAAAAAATTAATTTACTCTTTCGCAATACTTTCATTTCTGAGGTCAGTTCCAATTATCTAATTCTTATTCTTTTTTTTTGTCTTTAAATTTTTTGACAAGCAAACTCGATATTACGAGTAAATTCTTGTTTACATTTTCATTTGACCAAAAAAGATGATTCACTCGAATGCATAATAATTATTGCTCTACATCAAATCGTCTAACATCAAAATGAATTATTTTAGCGTGAGTATGATACTGGTGAAATAATGAAAATGTGTTCATGACCAAATCAACTTCGGTCTAGATTTTTGTTGTTATAATCATCAAAAGTACATCATGTTTTGTATCTATTTCATCTTTTATCTACATAGTTACACACAAAATTGTATCTATAGATTTTATTATATGCAACAAATGGTCAAGTACTTGTTAGTTTCGTTTGTTTTTCAGACTTATGCAATTATAACTCAGATTCAAAAAGAACTATTAGAGATATCACAAATATACTATATATTCGTATGTGCATTGATAGGATCAGACTAGATTAATTGATGAGAAAACATAACTTTGTAACTAACAGTAGACAATATCTGACTAAATGGTCATGTTGAGATTTTGTGTTATATGTTTTTGTTCTGTTGGATGTTTTAAAACAAAATTTTTCGTCAGACAAAGTAAATTTTTTTTTAAAATAAATTATTATTTTTTCTAATTTTGAGAAATCATAATTATACGACAGAATTAGTTATGATTAATAATTTTTTTGTCTTCTTCCATTAATTAAAACACTCTTTGAGGTTAATAATTGTCATTAATTAAAAAAACACTACCGACACACAATTAAAACGTCCAAAAACAAAAAAACAAAAAAAATTATCTTCAAAGTCAACAATCACATTCAATTTTTTATTGGTAGTTCAGGGAACTCTCAGCATTTGATAATAATAATCAAACTTGTATATCAACCATCATGAAGCCGCAATGTACGTATAAACGAATATGTGTAACAAAACTTTTGTCGGTTAATTTTCTGTTAAATAAACGCTGTTAATTTTATTGTTTCTATAACAATTTAGGCATTTTACGAGTATATGAGCAATATAAAATTGTTTTAATTTAAGCATAATTTCTTGAATTAAAGCAAAGCTTATTGGCATGATAAAAAAGATTTCTTCAGATCTTATATGATAAATTCTAATCTTTTTTTTTGTTGAACTACGATGATTGTAGAAGAATAAATTGTACATATACTATAGAAGTATGTAACGCAAAGTCACGCAAATGATTGTCTGTAATTAAAATTAAAAGATCTCCACCGCTTACTACATTGAAATAATATTTTTGTTATTCGACAAATAGATGAATCGTTAAATTTGTTTTAATTTGTTAATTTTATTTTATTTTTCAAGTCATATTGTTTTAATGTACGAATTACGTATTAAATTAAATTCCCTTTGAAGTTATAAAAATAGAATAAATCTGAGACATGATAAACTTGACAAAATCCCTTTTGTTCTTTTTTTTCTCTTCAAAATGTCAAGGAAAATCAAATCGTAGGCTTGTTTATACCTTAAAATACATTCGATCCTCTCAGAATTATAGAAAAAAAAATTGGTTAGCCGAAAGAAAGGGCAAAATTCAAGATTTCTTGGACATTGTTCTTTTTTTTTTCTCTCTATGTTATTGTCAAAAGGGCTTGCATGCAAAATGATGGGTAATAAGCGGAATGACAAGTCACGTGCGGCTTAATTTCTCGCATCCTGTCCCAAAGGTAATCTGTCTAATAATATGAAAGGGTGTGCTTCAAATGTGTCATGCTGTATATGTTTTTAAATGATATATGTATGTGCGTAATTGGTAAGAACACGCAAATCGTACATATGTACATATGTATGTATATATACGCATTAGAATAATAAAAGGTACCTTCAAAAACCGTGTGTAAAAATCAATGTTGCACTTCAGTTAACCCTTTTTTATATGCATTTTGATAAAAATCACAAAAAATAAAAGGTGAATTTGTTTATTCAAGGGAATAATGTGTAATAAAAGGATTTTATAAATTGTAATTATGTTGTAATAGATTGAATCATTTTTAAAATAAATCTAAATTGGAATGATTATATCAGTTTGGAACTTGATAGAATTCTGTTGAAAGTTTCTAACAATTTTAAAAAAAATAGGAAAAGAAAAAACAAGTCGAACTAAACGAAAATAAATCCTTGTTCATAGTCTATAATTTAGAAAAATGATTTAATCCTTTAATATATATCTGCTTTAAATTGTCATCTGTGCAGCAGCTACTGTTACAAACTGTTTAAAAACCACAAAACCCTTTTATTACTTGTTCAGTAAAAAAATACAATTTTTGATTATCTTATAAAAGTAAAAAATTAAAGACGAGAAAATAAATGAAGGCGTAACTGTGGTAGCCTTATTTACACTCCTTTTTCGTATGGAGCCCTTTAATTATGAACATAACTTTCATAGAATAAAATATACAATAAAAATGTAACAGAGCAAAAAGGATTCTAATCTATGTATATGTTAGTCCTTTCAATAACAATTTATAATGTTTTTTCGATCCTGCATAATATTTTTGAATTTTTTATTTTCAATTTACAAAACCTTTTGCGTATCTTTTTATTTTTTTTTTTATTTCAGAAACAATTCTATTAGGTCGACTTAATTATTTATTTTTTTTACAGTTGTTTGTATTATGAAAATTCAATATCCATACGTATACGTACTGTTATGTACAATTTTTTCAGGTTGTGCATATTCATTTAAATCATTTATTTTTGTTGAAAAACAAACGGTGGAAAATTAATATACATATTATGTATGTATATGAGGATATGTATGTGTTTGTATCAATGTATCAATTTTTGATGTATACATACATATTCGCATACATATATTACACAATTCGATTGTGGAAATAAAGTTCATTTTTGTTTATAAAAACATAAAAAGTATTTTTAATTAAATTGTGAAAATTGTTTTCTGTTTTCCCATGTGATATTATGAATACGTAGGTAGATTGTTTATAAAAAAAAATAATAATAGTAAAGTATAAATTTCAATTGAGTTAAAACAAATAATATTCTTTTTTATTATTTTTAAATTTATCTTCCACATAGGATTGTTGAATAAAACAAAAAAGATAATTTTTTACTTGAAACAATTTTTTGTAAATTATTTTTAACAAAATTATAATTATTCATGAAATTGTAAATGAGTTTTCGATCTAACAAAGGTTCTTCACTTTTTCAGGTTCGGACCTCTGGACTGAGAAAAACAGGAAATGGGTTAACAAATTCTATGTCTAAGAATAAATGTCTGTATAATGTAAGTATTTTTAAATTTTATATCGTATAGTTGAAAAAAAAGGTCACGGAAACTAAAATTTGATAATTGAAGTCAAGATCCACTCATGACAGTCATGACTATAGTGTTGAAGGAAGAGGAAAACAATTAAAGCTTCTCTGCGGTCGTATTATATTGCCACATCTTTTTTTTAAAGTCAACGAATATCCTTTTGAATTTCTTCTTTTAAAAAACTCATTTAATTTACCAAAAAAACGATTTATATCAATTGATTAACAAATTAAATAAATTATAAATAATCGAAAAAAATTAATCAACCTCTCAGAAGGAAACCACATCATCATCATGTGTTTTTTTAATCATAATAATTATCGACTCTATTAATGATAATTTACATTTTTTTTTATGTAACTTATAGACAATGAGAAAACAGTATATATTTTTTTTCAATAATTAAGGTCACGTGCGGGTAAAATAGTGTTTAAGATCTGTAAGGGATATTTTTCTGTATCCATTTAAAAAAATATAAGAAACACTTAAATTTATATTGTTAATGAATAAAAAAATATTCCTAAAAGCAAAATGAACTCTACACGAAAAAAAAAAGTGTAAATATAAGATGATAGATTAGACATAATATAATATTTTAATGAAGTACCCGTACTTGAATACTTTGAATTTGAATATTACACAACACAAAATAGTGGTAAGTTGGTAAGGTATATAAAATATTCTTATGCAAACAAGTTTTTTGAATATGAGAATTAATATTTGATTAAAAAGACAAAAAAGAATATGGGTGTGTGATTTTTCTAATAATATATTTTATTTAGAAAATTGTAATTTACATTCAAGGGAAATATTGTGAAAGTATGAGAAGTTTATTTTTTGGATTTTTTTTTATAGAGTTTTTATTACTTTCCTGAAACGTTACATATTTTTATTATCAATTTTCATGCAATTTTTGTTGATTCTAAAAAAATTATTTCAGTAACTTAAGAGAAAAAAAGTGATTATTTTTGGTTACCATATGTCATAAATTGCCCTTCAAATATTTGTATACTACATACATGAATAAGTGTTCATAAATCACAAACCATATTTTTTTTTTCTGTATTTTTAAAGCAAAAGTACTAAAAACTGCATTGAATCAGTTTCTAAATATATATGTAGATATATGTACGTATGTATACAAAAAAAAAAAAAAAAATTACATGCTATAGATATTATGTACATTGTATATATGTATGAATTTTATTAATGTTTTGTTTCAATTTTATTTTTCTAACCTTAAAAGAAAAAGTTCTGTTGGTGTCTATACATAATATGTACATATATTTATGTAATTTTGTATGTGTGTAATCAGCAATTTTTTTTATTATGTCATTAGTTATAAATATGAGTACATGTAAATTAAAAACTCTTTTCTCGTATGTGACATATGAAATGAAAATGTGAAAGTAAAAAACAGAAGAAAAAAAATTGTATATGTAGGTGCGGCTTTTCTGCAACCTTAAATTAACTCTTCCATTATATAAACAATAGGTTGTCTGTTAATAGATTTTAATATATTATGTTATATGTGATATATCATACATATATGTACCTACATATGTATGTATAATGATTCTCTCCTTCAATGATAGAATCGCATAAAATTCTACTTTAAAAAAAAAGAATTGAAGTTTTATATTACGATTAAAATTTAATTTCATGAAATTTTGCATTACTTATATAATTTTTTTCTAATAAATTAAAAAAAAATCCTGATACATCCTAGAGTAGTTATTAGAAGATAATTTGGAAATTTTTTCATTTTGTTTTGATTAATTTGGCCAATTTTTAAGCCATTAATTTTTCATACGCGTTTTTTTTTTTGTCCAAGTTGAAAAATATCGTTTATAAATATAATAAACAGTTCATCCCTCTTTTGTTTATTCAAATTTATTAAATTTTTCAAAATCTGAATAAAAATCAAATGTTCATAATCTTCTACATTAAGAACTACTAAATTCCGAACGATTAACACACCCATTCACTAAATAAACAGAAAAATAAAATACAAAATTGTAAAAGTTAAAAAGAAAACGTAGAAATAAACTAAAAATCGTTTCACAATAATTATAACCACATTAAAGTCTAGTGATATAATCAATCGAAATGGAAAATCCGTATTGGATCATAAAAATACCTAAAATACTCCATTTAAGGAATTCTTAAGATTTTAGGATTAAATTATTATGTAGTTGTTTACAGGAGACTCACACATAAAAATTTCGTAGATATTATTATAGGTATAGGGTGTGACGTAAAAACTGATGAAAATCTCTGTAACTTAGTAGAACTGTTGATTTTATTTGTCTGAGTATATAATTTTTCGTTATGAATCATTAGAATTTGGATTGCTATTGATGTTAGTAGTCCGGCTGTGCATGATCATTGTAATTTTCACAATGGAAAATGAAAGAAAATAATGGGATCTACATAGCTACACAATATATTCTAAGACCTTGACCATCTTTGATCTGATTTCGTCAAATATAACTTCAAGTTTTATTCTTTAATTACCAATTTCAATGAACACAAGTCCATTGACCTAAATTATTATATTCATAGGAAAACATAATTTCGAAAAAAATCACCCTGTTTATGTTCAAATGTATGTAAATCCTTATAAGTTTTTTTTTTTCTTTCTTTTTTTGTATATCATTAAAATATTTTCCGCGTTTGTTTTACATAATAGCATGCAATCAACAGAAGTTAGGTCAAACAAAAAGCCTTTCCCCAGTAAATATATATCAAGCACAATATGATAACATTTTGACATTGATGGGATGATAAAAGATATGTTTTTCATATTTTCTAATGTTATAAGAAAATGAAAAGTAGAAAACTCAACGGAAAGAACCTCTTTTTCCATCAAAAAGTAAATTTAAACAGGAAGGTATAGAGAGGTAAAAATAAATTATTAATAAATTTATCACGTAAGGCAATTAATTAATTAGAAATATGCTTTTATATACATATATGAAGGATTATAAAATATTATTATACATTATATAGACACATTTGTATGTGTGTGAAAAATGAAAAGAAAGGGTTGATGAAATGAATAATAAATTAAATGAAAGGAACATAAACTTGATTAATAATGAATAATTGTGGTCAAAAGACATTTACATAAATCATTTACACTTGAATCAATTCATTTTAAAATTTTCATGTTTTCATAATACTCGTACACATGAATATGCTTTTGAATAAAAAAACCTTAATCTTTAATATCTTTTTTCAGACATTAAATTACACAGTATAAAAAATAAAATTAAAATAAAATAAAAAATAAATAAATAAAAGAAGCTTTTAAGTATTTAAAATACACTTTCATTCCCAAATGAACCATTTCGAATTTCGAATTGACATTTTCTTAAAGTCCATATTATTTTTATGTTCTCCATTTCAAAAAAATATTATTCGTTAAAACCATAAACGGTTCAACCACATTTTGCCAAAGAAAGTTCAGAATACAAATCGATACTATCAGAATCAGGTAAATTTTATGGATAAGAGGGAACCACCTCTAAACTTGTATCGATTCACGTATTATACAAATGAGTATCTAATGTTACGATTATAGCGAAAAAAGAATAAAAAAAATTCAAATAAAAATAAAAGAAAAAAAAAATATCAAAATCGTTTATCGTTTTCGAGATATAAATTTCTCCTATGGGAATAACTTTGATATAAATACTGTTATACTAAAAGAAAAATATTATAAGAGGGTATGGATATAATCATCAGCATCATCATCATCTTCATCACCATCATCACAACAATCAGCTATCGTTTAGTTTTTATAATATTTCAGTTGTCATTTTTATTCTAAAATTCACGACCATATTGAAAGAAAATGAATACGTTTAAAAATTGAAAAAAAAAAAAAATTGCTGTGAATAAAATAATTTTATTGAAAATGTTTTAAGGGTTGTACGAATTTTTTTCGCATATACATACATATGTATGTACAGTACAAGAACTTTATGTTGTTTCAAATAAATATTGTTTTTATGTACTTGTTTCTCGTTCTACGATAATGCTGATGATGTTGATGTTTTTATCAGAATAAAGTCTGGTATATATTATGTATGTACAATGTACATACATACACTTTTCATATACAGAATAGCAATATGTATATATGGTTTTCTATGTAATTTTTTTTTCTAAAATATAATATTCAAAGTTACCTGAAGAAGTAGACGATATGTTTTCATTTTAACACAAACTCATAGCAAATTTTTGTCTGATGTTTTAATATTATGTGATCCATTCCATATTAAAATGTGTATCTTATATGTATAAGAAAATAAGTATCTTATAAGAATGTTTTTATATTTAATGTATGAAAAAAACCATCAATATTTTTTTTTTCTCTGTACGAAGAAAAACCATATAATATTATCCTGGCAAATTGAATGAAATTGTTAACGAATATTTTCAAATGAACTTATATTTGACATGTCACGCGATTTTCTACTTACAATGTTTTAGCAATAAATTGAAAATTTCATATCAAGCTCACATTATAAGAATGTGAAATTTATGCTTTAACTAAAATAAAAAGATAGAAAATGTCTCTTAAGGATAAAGAAAAGTATCATGTCTGGTATATGTATAGCTTTAATTTAGTAATAAATTAAGTATAATGTATATTTTTTGTGAAAACATAAATATAAGTAAGCAAAAAGTTCAAAGTTGTTCAATATTTAATTAAGTTTTAAATTTCTATCGATGTAAAATGAATTGAGAAAGTTTTCAACTTCTTACTGTCACAAATTTCTTTTACAAAATTATCTTCTTTAAAAAATTGAAAGATTTATAGATGGCGGATCTATTTTGTGTTGTTATTAAAGTGGACAGAATAAAGTTGGTCTTTATTCTTGTTTTATGATTTAAAGTGTTTTTATAACATTGAATGCTCTTTAAAACTTCAAAATTTTAACATTTCTTCTAGGAGAACAGAAGAATTTAATCGCCTTTTATCAAGCATGATAATTCCCTTACGTTCGACATTAAAAAATTAAGTAAACAAATCTCATTTAATCGTATCTTTAAAAATTCATTTTTTCGTTTTTCATTTATTTATTTATTTGTATATTCTATTCAAGAATGGAATTATGTTCAAGTGCTTTTTTTCTATTTAAGGTCACGCAAAAATCTTTACACACCGTTTGCCAGTGTATCTTTTCCAAATTATAAGGAAAAAATAAAAGCAATAGGCAATTAAGAATCAAAATTATAATCATTGCTAAATTTTGGTAGAACAATAAAAATCAATCGCAAAAATTAAGTATAATACACTGGTTAAATTGTTCTCTCACATGCAATCTTTGTAATTCAATTAATAAAGTTATTCAATATGTATGTATGTATGTATGTGTATGAAGAAAAAATCCTCCCTTTTGAATCTGATGAAGTTAATGCGAAGGAAAATAATATCTCTAGAATATGTTTCAGTATATTCATTAATTTCTTCAGAAAATAAATGTTTTCAATAAAAAATTCTTAGTTTTCTAATGAAAAAAAAAAAACTAACACTAGAATACAATAAATTCTTTTGAATGAAATATTAAAAAAAAAGAACATGAAAAATTTCAATTCTCTTTTTTTTTTCGTTCAAAATAAAAATATATAGAGGTGTACAGCATACGTAAAATATATTAAATTTCTCGATGATTTATTTCTGTCGTCCGTCGAATGATCCTTTTTAGTTTGAATATACGTGAGATGAATTTATTTATTTTTTTTTAAAACGACAAAATATTGAAAAAAAAAAAAACAAGTATGTAGTATATGACACGTTCTCAATGGTAGCTTTTTTTGCATACATACAAATATACTTCATTTGTTCTGAGAATTAGTTTAAAATATTCTAAAGATTTTCCTGATAATTTTTCATGTTTTCTATGTTCACCTCGCTTTTAAGAATTTTTTTTCCTATTTTTAGGATACTTTAATTTGTTCTCAAGCTAAGAAAAAAAAAGAAATGTTGCATATACGTAATTGCTAAAAGTAACATTTCAAGAAAGAAAAAATGAGGATACTTTGTGACATGATTAATCACAAAAACGTATTTCACTTTTCACCCTTTTTTTATTTGTCCTTTAACATTTAAAATTTGTTAAAAATGAAGAAAAAAAAATAATAAAAACTGGGACAACATTTAACATGACAGTTTAAAAAATTTGTTTTCGTCCTTAATTTTTTTTAAGAAAGTTTCAAAAGAAAAAAACAAATTTATTTATATTTAATTTGCTTAAAAGTTTTTCCGCGTAACATCCTTACGATTTTTCACTATACATCTGTCAAGTCAATTGTAAATGAAACAAAAAAGAAATTTTAATTCGAAAAAAGTAGAAGACCGTACATTTTATTTAAAAAAAAAAATAAAAAAAAATTTTTTTTTAAAAAAAAGTCCTTATTAAAAAGAAACAAAAACAAGCTTTATAATTTCAAGTGTTTCCATATTTTTTATATTATTTTTATTGTAGAGAAAAACAACGCATAAATTGGTATGATTGATTGAAATTCTTCACACATAAAATTCATATGCCAATTTTCATTACTTGTGTATTTATTTAAAAAATTTATAGCAAGTTTATCATTTATCCTTTTTTGAAATTGTATGATAAAATAAATAAAATTGAATTGTTCACATAAGTAAAAAACAAGGGCGTGCCAACAGTATGAAAATTATGGAGTCTAAAATCCTTTTTATTTTTTTTTCTTTTGAAAATTGATATGAAAGGGATGAGTGGGCTAGACATACAGAGTTTCCAACCAGAACCCAAATAAATTATCTATTTATTATTAACAACTTAATTCTTCTCTTGCAGAAAAGTTCTTTTCATAAACATTTTAAATTATTCCGATTGAAAATATAATTGAGCATATAAGTTGTTTCAATTTATCCTTTAAATTTATTCTTCTGCCAAATAAACTGAAATCACACTTTTAATTTTTTATTCTGAACTCCCCTCTTTTAGGACGCATATGTGAAAAAAGAGACACATTTGCCGAAAGAAGAAAATTTTTAAATTTTTCAAAATTTAATATTCTACTTGAAAATTGAAATATATTTTTTTTTATTAATTTAATAATTCCTATTTTACGAAGCAATTTCCTATAAAATCTATCTACGACACATACTCTACATACATATATACTTTTCAATATTTTATATTTGATAAAACCTGCTCTCATCTCATATTCACATTTTTGCACATTATTTCACGAATCGTAAGTACATACATAAAATATATTTTCATATGAATTATTTTTTGTTTCTACTGTAAAATCAATCCATCGCGATACAGCTAAATTGAATTTGTACATGACAAAAATGAAAAAAAAAAAGTACATACATATTATATAAATTGGATAAAGTGGAATATGTGTAATTTCGATCACAGGTGATATGTTTGCAAAAAAGTTTAAAAAAAAATAAACAAAAATGGAAAAAAAATTGAACATGAAATATAAATGAAAATTGATTACATTAAAAATATTTTATCTGTTATTATTTTCTGAATTCAATTACTTACAAATCTTCAGATTAATAATATGTATTTTTTTTTTTAAATGCATTAAATAATTGACACATTATGGTTTAAATTTACAAGTTCTATAAACATAATATGATAAATTTAAGAATGCTTGTTCGATCTTTTGACCTTAATCAAATTTTCATTATGCATTTTTCATACATCAAAGTTAATAACTTCCTAGATATGATCTATAAAAATTTAGAACAATTAAATAAATTTAAAGAAATATGAGTCATGTTTTATAATAGATTGTCTAACAATTGATTAAAAAAAAAAGTGTTAAGTGTACTGAATCAACATTCAATCTCCTCAAGCCAATCATACTACATACAATACCAAAAAAGAATAAAAATAAAAATATACGCATATTAGATTCATAATTTAAATATGATTTTTTAAATTAAGTTCATCACTTATATAAATGAAATGTATGTGATATGTTATAAGATAAAAATAGAAAATATATTTTATATGGAAGTAACAAATCATCATTTGATCGCAATTTTTCAAATAAATAAATCACAATTGATTTTGGTCATCATATGAATATGAATATGATGTTGTTTTATTTTTTATTTTTTATGATGAAGTTTTGTTGATTTTTCTTAGTCTTAAAATAGATCATGAAATGTTTATGAAGCTGGGATCACTTTTGTTATAAAACTAAATTATGCTATATTTAGTTTTACGATTTACGATTTATTTATGAAATAGAAAAATTTCATATGTAGTGATTCATTTTTATGCATTTAAATGATTTTGATTGTAATGTGATTGTATCGATTGTCAATTGGTTATTTTATCATGTGGTATAACAGAGATTTGATTAGAATGTTGATATTATACATATAGAATTGAATAATTAAAATGTTATTCGGTTGATAAATATGTTTGAGACCACACATAATAAAAAAACTATTGATAATTTTTTGTATGGGTTAGTTAGTTATTTAAATAAAAAAAAACAATAAATTATATAACTAAAAGAAAATGAATTGGACTGTCTGGACTATTATAGTTTCTCAAGTCAAATTTCAGGAAATCAGTATTTCTAGGAAGATTTTTCGTTGATTTGTAGATTCGATTCGACATTTTTTTCATGAATTGTATCACAATTTTAAGTTTTCATTTAATAATAGTTTATTTTTGCTTTTTTTGGCATAAAGTAAGATACATACTTTTAGTGTAAATTCTACTGCATTCTTTTTTTTTTTTTTTCTATTTTTGCTTCTTTTTCTTTTCTATTTCATTTCAATATTTTTCTAGAGTAAACGGATGTATTCGTATTTTAAAACTTTATCGTTTATAAAATGTTCCTTCTAATTAGTTTTTATTTTCTAAATTCTTCTAGTGTGTTTGATGTTACCTTCAAAAAGAAAATAAAAATCTATGTATAGGAAATGTTCTACTGTTTTTTTCTTCTTCTTGATATTTAATAGCTCTTCATTGCCCTTTCAATGTCGTTAAATTCTATCTTTGTTTGATTAAAATGTAAACAATTAAATCATACCATAAAATTGAAGTTATAGCAATTAACTCAATTCAATAATTTTCATATGATATATTTATTAAAACGTAGGTAGTTCTGCTTTATTCGTAATTATGAAATGAAAATATCATAGTTTGTTTTCCCAAATTTAGAGTTGTTTGCTTAATAACGTCATCACATAATTTTAACAATTTTTGATTGGTCTTAATGATATTATAAAATAATGTTGCTATATTATTATGCTGCAGTTAAGTTATCATGATTTTTTAATCCTTAATTAAGGTGTGTTTGCTCATTAATCAAAGTTTGTAGAAGACAAATAAATACATTATATGTAGGTGACGCAAGAGCCGCTAATAAATTTAGTTGTTTGTCATAATTTAAAGGACAAAGTTTTGAAATTTAATGGAATCAAAATGAACTATGATGACCGAAAGTGGAATTAAACTTATAAAGTTTACAAAAACCGTAAAGAGTAAAAGAGTGATTACAGATCTTATGTTATAAATTTCAATGAATTTCACTGTGTAATCCTTGGAAAATCCTTTTCAATTTTATTTTGTTCTTAGTATGTATGTATTAAGGTCATATATATACATAAAAAATATTAAACTCATTTTTTTTTTACATTTTTCTCGAAATAATTTGATCACAATTCTCCCATGATCCTTAAATATTTTGAAAAATCATCCAAAATAGAATAAAAAAACAATAATTTTTAGTTTATTTACTGTAATTGTTGTAAATTTGTATAAAATGATGATAAATGATTTTAAATGAAATAACCCTTATTTCGTTAAACATTAACTCATTTGTGAACACAATAAATAACAAAATTTTGTAAATAGAAATTCGACTATTAATTTGTTGAAATAATGACTTGCAAAAAAATAATAATACAGAAACAAATTACAGTTCTATTATAGAATGCAATTAGATCTCTATTATTGCAATTTGATATGGATTATATAGTTTTTAAATCTAAATCATTTTCTTTTTCATGGTAAACAAAAATATAACCAAAAATATGGTAATAAATATGCTTAAAACTTTTTCTAATTTATTAATTACTGCCAAACCTTCATAAATTTTTGCTCATGTATTGTTTTATTTAATGCAAAAATTAATTTCGGAAATTGACGAAAACCACATATTGTGTTTATTTATTTTTATTTTTTGAACAACATGTTTTATATTGTGTACAATAACTGAAAATGTTTTTCATATTGTTTTATATCAAAGATGACAATATAAAGTCACGCTATCCTACAGGTGAATTAATTAACAATTATCACATTCACGAGTTTGCTTTGTAAAGACATACCTTGTTTCTAAACCACTGTCAATTGCACGTTTGATTCATTTGCCACTAAACTTAACCCATTTTCCGAAAAAAATAAACAGAAAAGAGATAGATACAGAGAGAAAAGGCAAAAGTAATAAAACTCTTGCATGATATCCATTAGTTTGATTTCAGTTGGGAATTTTTAACTCGAATGAAAAATAAAAACCGATAAAAAAAATTCAAATAAAATTGTAACTTTTTTATGTGAACATTTTCAAAAAGAAGGATAACAACACACCAGCAAAGATTACCTGACCATTATCATGCTGATTTGATATTATCTTTTGCAATATACAAAGAATGAACCATATGAATCCTCAACCCCATTAAAAAAAATAAAAGGAAAAAAAAGGACCTTTTAATTTGATATTTTTGTTTTAAAAACAATACAAAATAATGAAAACCATCAGTGGTAGAAAAATTGAAAAAAGAAAATGCGAGGAAAAATAAAGGAAACCCGATAGGATTCTTTCTTTTAATTTGTTATAGATCTATCCTTGATGATAAACATGCAAATCACAGGAGACATAATAATGTCCTGATGTATTATAATTTTAGAAAGTGAATAAAAAGATAACTGAATGTGGTGGACGTGGTGGTGCTAAACTGTAGAATATCATTCAATTTTTGGGTGTGCAATAAAGTTTAACAACAACATAAAGAATGTCCTTTTTTTTGTTTTTGGTTTGCTTATTTTCCTTTTTTTTAAAAGAAACTGATATAAAAACAATCGATTGTTCTTTTAATCCTTTTCTTGTTTATTTTAAGCTTGTATTTTAAAATCATATGCTAAATTCTCAGTCAATATTTTGATTTTTTTTTTCATCATTATTTAACAAGGATCATCTTATATCCCAATATATAAATTTGAATTTAAATCCTTTTCATCTTAAGCGTACTGGAATAATTTTCAACCGCATTATAATCCAGTCCTCTTTTTGTTTTGTGTATATATACTTACTATATGTCTTATCCCTTTTTATGTGTACAATTATCGTAAACAAGGGTTAAATATTACAAATAGGTACTGTAAAACCACATTTTGATCATCCTTTTTGTCGCAATTTTTATTATCCTTGTTTATATTTGTTATATGTATGTAGTTTAAAAGTAGCTATACCATTTAAATAGTGTATTCTATTATATAAACAAAATATGTAAAAACAATAATAAAATCCTTAATTTTCCTCTTTTACTTTAAATGTAAATTTGAAGGATTTTAAAAAAGGATATATTAGCACAAGAAAGAAACTAGTAACATACTTAAAGAAAATAAATTAATCAATAATTCTTATACTTATTTCAATAATAATTGTCAATAATTTTGAAACTTTTTCAATATATCCTTCAGTACTTTTTTTTTTCTTGTAGAAGAACTATACGTATTTTGTTTTGTTATTTATCTTTCAAATTATTTATTAGTTGAATACTATCATGTAAAAACAAAATTATATTAAATGAAAATAATTGTGTTTTGTGTGAGTTAATATGTGAACATATGTTCAATTCAATATGTGTACTTTTTAAATATACATCATAGAGCTATATAATTTATTGCACACCCAGATATTATTTTGTTATCCTTTATTTGAATTTAAGTACATACACAAGAAAGTCATCATAATAAAGTACATAAATATATCAGGAAGGAGTCAGTTTTTTTATTTTTGGTTATCAAGACTTTTCGATGTTTGTTATGTGTACAATAATTGTGTATGACATTTCCGTGCTGTTTGATTATATTATTGTACAATAAAACATACAGAATTACAGATATTATTATACATACATAGTACGTGTCACAATAAAACATACATATTATAAAAATTACTGCTTTCAAATGAATACTTATGTTTTATTCAATAAGTTAACATCTCTGTTAAGTTGATTAGCAGCAACACGAGCAGTCAACGCAGTTAGACGTCATCATATTTAAAAAAGCAAAAAAAAGAGGAAAAGAGGAAAACAAACGGATATAACTTATTTAAAGGGCCGCATATAAATACCTACTCTGTTTAAATACAGAAAAGCGATAAATATATCCTTATTAAATTAAATAGGGGTTGGTTTGTGAATAATTCAATGATTTGATTAATTGTAATGTATCCGCAGAAAATTTCAAGGCAAAAGGTTATCTGTCACAAATATCGTGGTCATATATCCTTTGTTGATATTTACTTTAACGCTTAATAGCTATACATATTATGAAAACGAAAAATACATAAAAATATAAAAAAAAAACTATATTTGGGTCAGTTGTCAATTTCATCACGAAATATATTGTATATTTTTTTAATAATAAAATAAAAATTTACACAAAACACTAACACACAGGACATATATACGAAAAAGTTATTAAACATTTGTATAATCAAGATATTCGATATTTTAGACAGCACTTAAGATATCAAGAAAAAGGATTCATGAATTTTTAATGATGACTTATGAGAATTTTGATATTCATTTTGTGTTCTAATCGGTTTTTTTTAATGCTGATTGGATACACAAGGAAAAATAAATTTTATTGTTATCGTATTCTTGTATTTTAGCTTTTGTTTTTTTTTTTTTTTCTTTGTTCCTTCGAAATGCAAAATAATGATAGGTTATCGTATGAATTAAAATCGGGAAAATAAAAAAAGAAAAGTTTAACAAAATCATAAATATCCGAACCAATCCTTTTACTTCGTGATAAGAAAAATCACTTCGGTATCATTTTCCTTTTTTGCCACACCCAAAGATATAAAAATATCACAACTTTTGAAAATTTTTTATAAAAAAAAAAATAAAATAAAATAAAAAAGAGAAAAAGCAGATAAAGTGATTATAACAGGATCTAGGATCTATCCTGCAGAAAAAAAAATGCGCTAAAGAAAAATGTCAGAAAGTATAATGTAGTGTATCTACAGAAGAAAAAAGAAATCTGAACAGCCATTTACGTTAAAAAGAAAAGACGACGATGATGATATTACATAAAAAGGTAAAGATATATATTAATATGTAGGTAGATGAAATTGTAGGTGTAGGATGAAGGCGTGGCTTCTACCTTACACGGAGTGTTTACTTTTTTTTTTATTGTTTTTTATGTAATTTTCATTTTTATTAAATTTATTATTATTTTATTGACTATTTATGAAAAATATAAGGAATGTGGTGTTCAAGTGATAGATTGAAATTCGTGTGGGTTTTGAACAAAATTTGCCTTTATATCTTTATTATTTTCCCCATATTCTGAAGTAAACAAAATTAATCATTTTACTGAGATATGCTTTTTTGTTTATTGAAAAAATATAAAAAACCTCAAAAATGTTGAAGAATTTAAATCTTAAAACAGAAACATTGAAATTCTAAATTGAAATAAATAAGAAAAACCCAAATATAAAAATTACCTATTTCCTACAACATATAATCAATTTTTTAAACTTCTTAAGAAAAAAATTACTTTCCATACAAAAAATTAAAAAAAAGAAAAACTTCTTATATAGGTACTAAAAATACATACAATCATTATCTTCAACATCTTTTCATATTATCCTTTTTTTATACATTATAAAAGTCAAAGTCAAAGCAGTGCTTTAAGCATTTTAATTTCCATTTCAAAAGAAATAAGATTCAATTGAATGGAATAATAAAATCAACTTTTAATATTTGAAGTTTTCTTATACTTTTTATTTTAAAAAAAAAACTCCAGAGATCCCTTATATTCTTAAACAGAGGCTGAAATTTTGTATATGCAGAGTAAAAAGGATATAAAATTAATATCAAAATATTATTTTACAGGGAGAAAAATGTTTTTCTTCATCTCCTTTGATGTTACAAAAACAATACTGAAACTTCTACAGCTCACGTAGAAATAGTTCATGTAAAGAAAGAAAAATAACTCGAAAAAAAAAATTATGAGATTAATAATCCTGAATTGATAACGTATGACATTTTTTTTTACAGAAATTAAAATAAAGGTTTCAGAGTTTATTCTGAATTTTCTTTGCAATGTTTTTTTTTTATGCTTTCAATGTTTATTTATCTTTTTAAACATCTGGAAAATATCCTTCATAAAATGATACAATTTATTTTCATCTCAGATGTTTTTTTCTCTTTTGGTAAATATCTTACTTGAGATTACATAATTTTTCTTAGAACACAATTTGATTTCTGTTTTTCGTTAAATTTTCTTAATAATTTTTCATAAGTTTTTTCTTTCTAAAAATAAGGAATGATGAAAATACTGTAGCACATTAGTTTTAATTTCGATTTTTTCTAGTTCACAAAGGACAGTAATTGATATTTTGCTTTTCTTTGCAAAAATGTTCTTACAAGATTTTATCTTTTATGTTTTTTGAATTTATTTTTCAAATTAAAAATTATAACACTATTTTCCAACTGTTTTTCGTTTTTTAAAATAATTTTAAATTTTTCGGTAATAGCATCGCCATCTAGTGAGAAACACACAAAAATTCTGCGTTTAAGCACGTACACCAATCTTTTCTATTTTTCTCAGCCGTTTTGTGAGTCGTTAAATAAAAATTCAACAAAAGAAAAATATTCCGTTTAAAATGTTAGCAGACAATTTTAACTTATTTTCCGTCACGAACTCAGTACTGCAAAACAAAAAGTCATAGCATATAGAATAATAGCAGACAAAGTATGAATATCCAACCAAAGTAAAGCAGGAGGTATATATACACTCATGAAATAAAAAACTCCATTTTTTTTATTTTTTTTAATTTCAGTTAGTGGAAATGAAATGTAAATATTTCACATTTTTATAAACGAAAATTTCAATTAGTTAAAATGAGACAGACTGACATACAAAAACGACAATATTTTTTGTTTTATTTTTCAGGACGCTGAATTAAATGTACATGTTAAATAGCTGATAAACAATAGGACGCTGAATCTAATTTAACCAAATTTAACATATGTTCATAATTTTTTTAGAGTAGCCATACACAAGAATTATGAAATGAAATTTTTTGAAATGTTTGTCCGTTAGATGGTGTTGTTATTTTCATACCCTATATAATTATATAGTATATAATTTTATAAATATATAATTATATTTTTTATTTAATTATATAATCATATACATATATATATATTTTTTGTTTGTTTTAATATTCACATTATATAGTAGTACATAACTATGTAAAACGTAACTTACAAATTTGAATGTTTGAATTTTTTAATGTACTACCCACAAATGTATTCATTTGGTAGCACTAAATTATTAACTTTAAACTGCTGAATTCATACAATGATTCAACTTCATTGTTAATAAATTCAAATTCGAATTTAAAAACGGCGACAAAATTTTTTTAAAAGAAATTATTAATTTAAGTTGAAAAAAGTTTTAAAGTATTTTTTTGAGGTACGTGAAATAAAAAAGACATTTTAATTTGTAATAGTGTAGTAGTGGAACAATTTGTTCAGTAATAATATTTAATTTAATAAAATAATTTAATAAACTTTATATTGCACATCTACAGAATGAGGATCTGCATCGCATGTGGAGAAAAACAACACTCTTGGAATAATAAGAAATTTTTTAGTATTCCAAGTGATAAAACCACGTAAGTTATAAGTTTTCTTAAGCAATTATGTTTAAAAAAAATGCTTTTCAGTACCACAATAAGTCTTTTCTAGAGCTATAATTAGTCCTTCCCAAGACTACAATAAGTCCTTTTCAGGACTACAAAGGAATTAACAAGGAGAGTCAAATAAAAGTTTTTTTCAGAAATAATTTTCATTTAGTTCTCTACATTGTGTATTTTAAAAATATTTGTAGGAAAATACTATGGCTTTATAGTTTAAACAAAATGCATATATTGGAAAGTTTGAAGGAAGCTAGTTGCATTTGTAGTAAACATTTTGAAGATGAAATGTTTACTGCAAACAAGCGCAGGTTAAAAAATGGAGCAATACCTACTCCTGAAGCCGGCTGCGAAGATTTGGGTCTTTTAATGAATTTCATCGAAAATCTTGATGTAATACTATTTTAAAATTTTTTTTTAACTCTTATTTAATTTTTTTTACGTTTTTTCATTTATTTTATAATTTTATAACCAACCATTCCTACTCCTTCTTTTGTTTCATTTTCTTACTTTTCATTTTATTAAACTTTTGGTTGCTTTATTTTTTAGGTTTATAATTTTTCAGGTGTAAATGATGTGTATGTAGATAAAAATATAGGTGTTAGTTCAGTTAAAAAAATTCAGGTTTTAGATGAGGAAAAATTCTTAGATTATGGATGTATGAGTAGAGAAAAAGTTATAAATATATTTTCAAAATCGATGTATGAAATGAAATTATAGTATACGCAAATTTTCGGTTTTTATAAAACGAAATTTGTTTAATTTATTCGTTTATCTATTACATATCAACGTAAATATTTGTTCATATATATGTACATATATCATTATAATATTTCATTTCAAATATCTTCTGTTTTTGAATATTTCGTGTATGGCTATTTTTATCTACATACACTTTTCAGAAATGAACTCCTCAGTTTTAGCTAGATGTATATTAGGATTTTTGATATATTCGTATGTAGGTACATTAAGGTATATTTAGGATGGTGGAAAGCTAAATTTATACTGCAATTTTCTTGCTCAAGCGAACTTTATCTACGTAACTCAAACAAGACACGATAATAAACTAGCTAGAAAAGGTAGTTTCATTACCATGTTCTGTCTAAGCTACTTGAATAAAGTATGCTTGAACAAAAAAAGCTTAGCAGTATAATTTTAACTAAATAGGCCTATCGGGGATACCGGCCACCAAGAAAAAAATCCGGTAATGCGCCAGATGCTTACCTCTAATCTAGAACTCAAGTTTGTATAAATAAAAAACATAACTTTGAATTCTAGATCAAGGTGGTGTGGAAATAGCTTCCTTTAAAATAAAATTTTCATTATTTCAATATTATAATCATATTTAATGTAATCTAAAATAGTATTCAATTTATTTATTATTCAATATTTGTTTTTTAATTCATCATAATCAAAATGTTTTGGTGTTTTATATTCTTCTAAATTATTAATTTCATAAAATTTCTCAACAGTCATTGGCTCTTTTTTAATATTTAATTGAAAATATTTTCCATCTTTATCCATTACAATCTGTTGTATTGGTTTTTTAATTATTAATTTATTTATTTCATTAAAATTATAATCATATTTTTGTGGTTTCCAATCATGTGGTGGTATAATTTTACATATTCCATTTTTATGTGCATTACGACTTTCTAAATATTCAATGTATTTTCAGAAATCTTTTAAATCTTCTAATGCTGGACGAAATGTCATAACACGTGATTCCATTTTTTTTTTTATTCGAAAAACAATACTTATAAAAAAATATTGAATACTTTTTCTAAAAAATTTTAAATTTCTGCGTTTGTTTTTTTTAGCTTTTATTAAATAATTTTTTCTGTTCACTTTTTATTCAAATTTTTCGATTCCATAATATGAATCTTAATTTTTTTTTTACAAAATTTTTACCACGAATAGTAAATTATTTAATTAGAACAAATTTTTTACTAATTAATATGAAAAAATAATATCTACAAAAAATATCTATTCCGTTCAACAGCGTCAACTCAACATGATCTTAAAATTTAAAAACAACAAAACCATGGTGTAATGATATACATATATTATTATTTATCTTTAAGAAGCATCACCAGATTTGTTACGTTATAAGAAAAGTAACAAGAAATTTGTTATTTTCAACCTTTTCTATAAAAGGTTTTCTTTTTTAAGTTCCTAAAATAATAATTTTAGAAAAAATGACGTTATTATTTGTTGACGATTATTATGTTTTAATAAATATTCCTTGATATTTGTACCACAATCAATTGAATGTCGTTTTTCAGTTTTTTTTCACATTATTATTATTAACAAGATTTATCATCTTTTTTATATTATTATTATTATTATGATTTTGTACTGATTGTTATGATATTGATGATAAATTATTATTTTTATTCACTTTGTTTCAATATTTATTATTGTTATTAAAATTTTCATGCCTATCTAACCTATAATCATGGTCAATTTGACGTTTAACATCTGATTCATAGAACGCTGAATGCTAAATTGAAAAAAAAAATTTGAAAATTGAAGTGGGAATAATTTTATGTTTTATCTCTTTTCAGCTTTAATAATTTATAGTTCTATTTATTAAAGTGAAAGACAGACTCATCTCATATTTTTTTTTTCACTCACACCAATAAGAAAAACAACAATTTTCACAGAATCGGGAACACAATTTGTTCTACACTTAGTATTCTATATTTCTATATTCTATGAAAAAGTGAACGCAATATTTTCTTGACGGAATACCGCCACCTTTGTTTTACATGTACATATATATGGGAAACGAAATTTCGCTTCGAACACAATACGGAGCTTAAAAAAAAGAAGTAATTCTATCTAAAATCCTTCACCTTCTAATAAGAAAAAATCCTTTGACCTACCTCAACCACATTTTTAAAGACACTTTAATAAGGCATTTGAGTTCCGACGCTAATGGTAGTTGGAATTAATAATTCTTGTCCAATGGTTATTCATTTTAAGTTATATTAACTTCTCAAACGGTCATCTTACTTTCTCTTCAGTTATATAGATTTTTATACATTGATTGGAACTATTTTCAAAATCACGCTGAAACAAAAATTTTAGTTTACGTTTGGAAAAAAGAAAAATTACATAAGATTTATCACACCTTTTATTTGTTTTTAAAATTAAAATGTCATCCTTGTAATCCAAAAAAGATATTTAATAAAGTCCTTATTTTGTTCACAAAAATTCATATCACATGTTTTACTAATCCAAATATGGTAAAATAATTTCATGTATCACTTTTCTATTTCTATGCCATCGTAAATGATGGACATTTGGTCTTGTTATAACAATTAGACGATCCATTTCTTTAAGCGTTTTGAGGCCAATTGCATCAGTTTTATAAATCTTTCTCTCCTCGAATGGAACTACATCTAAAGTTTCGTTATAATAACCAAAATGACTGTGAAAAAAATTGAAAAAATTCAATTATAAATTAATAATTCATAAAATTTAAACTATACAAGCACATTACCTAGATTGCCAGGGTGTTATCACACCATCATCTGGACCTCCAATTAGTATCATTTTACTTAATTTAATTAAGCCATTACGAAATGATGTTGAGTTAACTGAAGTTATTTCATTATTTACGTATGGCAAGAAAACATTATATTTATAATAAAGCTCCTGTTTATGAGGATCATTCCAATAATTACCAACTGAAGTGTACTGACCAACATGTGAATAAAATAATTCAAATGCAGTCTTAGCAGCTAAATCAGGAAATATGAGATGCAGGAATTCAGCTAAAAAATGAAAATAAATTTTGTTTTTTTGAATAGTAAAAGAAAAATAAGCATTCTTACTTCCGAATTGACCAGCTTGTGGTGAAGAGAGCGATATAAAATTTTGTACATTGTGTTCTGGAAAAGCTTGAAGAATAACCCTTGAAAGTAATCCACCTTGTGAGTATCCTAAAAATAAAATTTCATTGAAGCAAATATTCGGGATTTCGTAAATGAAAAACAAATTCAAATTTTAAATTACCTAGCAAATGAATCCCTTCTGGATGTGCATCACGAATTCGCATTAAATAATCACCCATTTCATTAACTTGTCTCCATGCACTTTCTAAACTTGACCATCCATCGAATTTATCACAATTATAAACTTTGGTACCAGGATGATACTATGAATTTTAATTAAACAATTGATGAGCATATTTAATTAATTAATGGTCATTGAAATCTTACTTTTCATTATACTTACGATTTCAATTTGCTCTTGAAGAAATACCATATTCTCAGCTCCTGATAGTATTCCGTGAAGGATAACAACAGGTTTATATCCATGGCAGGTGATAAAAGTAGAAAATATTACAAGCACGAAACTTATGAATTTCATCACAAACATTATTTTTTTGGAATATTTATTACGACGCAGTAAAACTAATGAAACAAACAACAATTATCTACATTTCTCGTTTGCTTCGGAAATCTAAATCGACTTATGAATGATGATGAACTGGAGGCCCCTTTGACTTTGACATCATTGGAATCGGAAGATCTTAACAAAGAAAAAGAACAAAGAATTTTAATGTAAATCATGTGAAGTTAGCCACAATTTAAACTTTGCTTACAATTGTACTTTATGACTATTTGAGTGAAATGTAGATGGCTCTGAACGTTGACAAATAGTTTAAAAAATTTGAAAATAAAAATTAAAAAGGTTCAAGGAAAAACACACAAAAAACAAGAAGAATGTTGAACTGGAGTTTACAAAATTCCTTTATTAAATTTTGTTTTGAATGCACCTACATAATTAAAACAATTTAACTGCAATTTCTATTTTTCCTTTTAAAAGTAGCTATATTGAAAAGTTCTAAATCTACTAATACATTTTTTCTTTTCTTTCTTATATCTTATAACGTTGACGTAAAAATTAGCGCAATAATGTTAGAATTTTGGAGTGGTAGGAAATGACAGTCCGCAAAAAATCTCATTTTCTAATGAGTGACGTCAAATGGTCAAGGTCTTAATTTCGTGTTTCTTTTCCTGCGAGAAGGAAAACAATATTTTTGATCAAAAAGTGTTGTTTTTTTTTTTAAAAAAGTTTAAAATAAGTATTTAAATGTGTTTTTTTTTTTCTTTAAAAAAAGGTGTTAAAATCAAAAATTAGTTGGGGATCATCTAAACGACGATCAAACGTAGCAATAATTTTTGGAACATTGATTTTTGGTGAGTAAGTAAAGCATTGTACATATGTAATACATACATACATAAATTCAAGAATAGTTGCGGCATCAGGATACATATAATTATGGCTATTTTTATTTTAGACACTTTTATTTCAAGTTCTTAACATTTTTAACTAAAAAATAGCTATGTGGGTAAGTACATATACTGAATTTTAAATATTCTATTTTCTGATTTAATTTGAAAAACATTGTAGACCAGGGCCGTATTTAGGATCTGTAGGCCCCTAACCTAGGCTGGACCTGTGGTGCGAGCCCTACCGGGACAAAGACTTTTCAAAAGCCGAAAAGAAGATTTCTTCTCTTTTTATAACTAGAATTTTCTAAATTTTGTAAAATTCTGAATATTGTCTGGTTGAAAGATTTTCTTTTATTTTGATGAAGCAAAGAAAAAGCAAATATTATGTAACATGTGATATACTAAATATAAACATATGTATATAGTACACTTGTTCTAATTTTAGCGATCATGCTCACTTAGAAACTAATTTGTCACATTTCAAACTTAAAAGAAATATTTCTTTGGCTTTGTATATGTAAATTTGCATTTGAAATGCCACAAAAAATTTTAAAATTACTTTTAAAAATCCTTTTTATGTTTTCTTTTCAATATATAATATTTGAATGACATTTTTCTAACTGACACATTGGCTCTTTGAAATTGAGATTGATATGCATAAATAATATGTATGTAAATACGTATACATATACATACATATATGTATGTACATATAAAAGATGTATGACATGTATGTTCTTTGGAAGAAAAAAAAATTGTTTAATAAGGATAAAGACTAATGAATTCTATCATATCTCTTTTGCCTTTTTGTTAAGAAAAAAAAATTTGTAATAAAAAATAAAACTTAAGTAAAAAATATGGAATGATAACTACATAACTACATATGATACATATTGTACATACATTTCAAGTGATTCATAAATTAATTTTACAAAACAAAAGAAAAATTCAAGGTTTTTTCCTTTCTTTTGTTTTCAAATTCATATTCTTTCTTACCATATTTTTCTGAATTTCATTTTTTTACTTTTTTTTTTTTTATTGAAATATCATGTAGGTACTTGAAAATTTTATACAAATAATGATTTGCAATGAATGGCACTACAAATTTTTAATGAAAAAACATAATAATACAACGCAATGAAAAGAAAAATAATAACAAAATGCAAGTACATATATTTTAAATTGAATTTATCTACTCAGAAAAAAAATTGGTAGTTTTCAAATTTGTAAGAATACAATTTTTCATTTTCAAAATGTAACCATTGAATATAACTTTTTTAAGCACATCAGTATATTTCTTTCAAGATGTATGTAAATATAGTGTGTTAAAATTAACCTATACATATGTATTTGTATAGGAAAAAAAAAGTAAATTATGAAATAATCCAAAAATCAAATTAAACCAGGTATGTTGAAAAAAAAAAAATAATCCTAAAAAAATACTGAAGTACCTACTATAAAAACTTTTTTAAGTTGTTGTGAATATATACAAGTTTTTACATCCAATATATGTATACACACGTATAGTATATGTAAAAATATGTTGATATCCACATATTATAAATTTTGTACATTATAATGTATAGCGAATTTTTTTATATCCTTGCTTCTACTATTGAGTAACTTTTCGTATAAAACGTATGTGTGTTGTGTATACGTATGTATAATGCATATATGTACCTAATTCATTATTAAAAACTTTTTTTGCTATCTATGATAGGATTCTTGTTTAAGTACCGTATAGTTAACTTCAAATTCTTGAACTAGAACTACATTAAAGAGACCCGACATTTATATGTAAATAGTACTCAGAGTAAACTTAAGAAATGTATGATAATTTTAAAAATAAAATTTACACCTATCAGTGGATAATGAAGGTGGTGGAAAAAAATTACAGAATAATAATTTTATTATTTTGTTAAATTTTACATTCTTTCTAATTGATTTCCTAGTAACAATTAATGATGAGAATCCATAAAAACATTTCAAATGAAATTGTACAGAGCCGATATGGCTTACGATGCCTCGGCTTATGTAAGTTAAGTTAAGTATTTTTTATTAACTTAATTTAGTTTTAAATAAATAAATAAATTGTACAGACTGGTAAGTTCCAAAGCTCATGTACATACCCATACTTGTTGTTTCCGGCAAAATACTTTATTTTTCTTTATTCTTATTTAAATTTTAAATAAAATTTCTTGACAGTTCTAAAGGACATTTAAGAATTGGTTTCCATATAATTATAATATTTTTTGAAGATAAATAAATTTATCAAATATCTTAACGGTAATAATTTTAAAGGAATAAAATATAAAATTGTCAATATTACGCTTCATAAATTCCATCTAATTTATTTTTTCTTATACATTTAATTTAATTTATTATTTTATGTCATTTATCATAAATTTCCATATTTATTGGGAATAATTTTTTTTTCAAATATGTTCCTACGTTTCAACATCCTAAAAGGACTTAAACAATTTAATTTAATGGTTTATATAATAAATTTCATTATGTACTTAAAATAAATTCAGTTATGATGTATAGCAATCAATACATACCTCTATTTTAAGGATTTTTTTTTCTTTTCAATTTTAATGTCCTTTTAAAATTCCCAATTTCCCATTATGCTGCTGCATCATAAATTGAAAAATAACAGCGAAAAAGAAAATAAAAACAGTCGTGATATTAAATACGTATATATAAAAATAATATTTTTAAAAAGTCATTAAGTGTAAACCTGTTGAATCCTTTACTGAGAACAGAATAAAAAATATAGTTTCATTTTTTTTAAAATCTCAAAAGCATCTGCTCTCTATGAATGCCGCTTTCTCACAAGTACCAATTTATCAAATTACAGATGATTATTTTATGTTTGCGGTTCTACTTCATATTTTCTGTGGAAATAAACAATGAAATTAGAAGCCATTAGTAAAATGTTAAACTTATGACTCAAATAAAAATGTGACAATTATTATTTTTTTGGCTGAATAATAAAGAAATAACAAAACAAATTTAAAACTAAAAATTAAATTTTTTCAAGGTTCAAAAAATACACTACTTTTTTTTAAATCCTTATTTTTTTCGAATTAACATTTTCTCCCTAGCTTTGTAAAATTTTACAATTTAATTGCTCTAAAAATAAAAATTTCATGTTATTTCAGTATATTTTTTATTTAAATGTTTTTTCTACCAAATAAATTAATAATAATAAAATTTTTCAAAATATGAAGCACAAATTGTAGAAAATGTAAAATAAAAAAAACATAAGTAACTCTTTTTTTTTTTCGTACAAATAACATGTGTAATGTTGAATGTTAAAAAAGTTTTATTTTTTTTTTTATTTTTCTGTGAAACAGATTACACAAATACTTTTACTGGTTTTTGCATTTTTACGTTATTTTAATTTTCATATAAATTTTTATTGTTATAAACATCATGTTTACCTCACAACATACACATATACATATGTACGTACGAGTATAATGTTTTTCTTTTTAATTTTTTTTTCAATGGCATTGTAGATATTTGTTCAGGAATGAGTGAAATTTATGCTGACAAAGTTCATTGTAAAAGAATTTTATTTAACGTTTACATTTTTAAAAGACATTATTTTTATAAAAAAAAATTTTCCCAGGTTTTAAATTTTTTCCACATGACTTTGATTGAAAGCTCAAAATTAAACATTGTTCAAAGTTAAAAAGATGAAAAGTAATAAGAAAATGAAAAAAAAAACCTCTAAATTTGAATAGGGTATAAAAAATTATTTTGTAAAAATGTTGATATTGTCCTGTTCTGTTCATTAAAAGCACGTGTAAGAGGTTCTGGTTAAAGTGCAAAAGAAAACAAATTTCGAATCTTCAAATTAAATTTTTATTTTTTTAAATGATTTAGGTTTTTAGATAGAAAAAATGATGACAAACTTCCAAATACTGATTGAAATAAATATCTACATAATTTTTGCCTAGAAATTTTAAATTAGATAAATAGATTCCTTACGGTAATCCCCCATTAACTAACACCACATTAACGCTCATACCAATTTCTATTTTGTTTTTTCATTTACATATTCCATTAAATGAAATTTATTTGAAATAATCGATATTATTCTCTATACTACTATTATGTCGAGGTTAATATCAAACAACTTCGCTAATGGAATCTGTCATGTTATATAACGTAATAGAAAAATAAAAAAATAAAAATAAAATAAAGATATCCTGTTGAATGCGAATTAAAATTATTTATATCTTTTTTTTTTGTTTTTTTTTTTTTTGTCACAAGTATGATTAAGTTTGCATTAGCTTTATATCCTTTTGAAATGTCAACTTAAATATAACGAACTTTTTTATTATATAATATATGTATAATAGCAATAGCTTATAGCTTCATCCTGTATCTAAAATTTTGTTTAATAGATTTTATTTGAATAAATTGAAATTTTGTAAAACGATAAACTTAAAACAGTTTAAGGATACAAATTTTACTTTTATATACATATAAATATATGTAGGTACATATATGGATTATTTTTGCCTTTCTAGTTATTTATTAGATTTTTTTTTAAATATTTAAGTATCGAATTTTTAAAGGATTTTTAATTTCGTAAGAGTATTTTTTTATAAGAATTTGTTGATTCAGAAGAATATTCAAAAAGGCTTTAAATTAGGCTTTTGTACTAATTGTATAAATATGTATGTGTATAAAGAAGAGTCTTCTATATAATAAAGTGCTAGTTATGTAAGTGATAAATTTAAAAAGAATTTTGAAATCTTAACTAGATAAAATTTCTTTCATTCGAAAAATATTATTAAATTTTCTTTGTTAACAATTTTTCATCATTTTTACTTTGATAAATTTTTCATTATTTCTTAAAATTTATATTTTGTTGATTTCAATTTTATGATATTGTGTAAATATCAACAAAAATTGACATGACAAAATATACATATAAGTACATAATGTAGGTATAGGTATGTATGTAGCATCATTTTGAAACTTTTCTTACATTTTCAAGTTAAAATTTAACTTCTTGATTCCCTTTTTACAAAAAATTAAAAGAATTTTATTCTATCAAAAGTTTTATTACACAAAGTACATACTTCAAAGAAAATAAGTGTGAACGTAAAATTTTGTTTTCTTGTTAAAATTCTTAAAATCATTCTCTAAATTCTTAGTTTATTGTTCATTTATTTTTGCTAAATTTAAAATTTTCATTTTGATTTTTTCCTTGTTGTCATCATCTTTCAAAAGAAAGAATTTTTTTTTTCGTTGTTTATCTTCCGGTTTTATTCTTTTTTTATTTTGCTTTATTTCTAATAAATTGTAATTTATTTTTTTTTTTTGCTTTTTTGTGTATCATTAAATAAATGTACAAAAAAATATAAAACATATACATATTATATAATATTAGTATACAGTCTATTCAGAGTATAATCTAAATGCAGATATATAAAAAAAACAACAACAACAACAAAATAAGACATTCTGTTCGTAGTAAACATTTATGAACTGTTTCATTTAATATCTTATGGGACTTTTGGTTTTTTGTTTTCTTTCATTAAGAAACCATATACATATATGTACCTAATAATGTATATTCTCAAGCTAATACATAATCTCATGAGAGACATTTTTTCTCTTACTTTTATAATTTTTTATTCCTAATATTTATTAGAAGTCATCATTGAGGTTCATTATTTAACAAATATATCTTTTCTTAATTTTTTTTTTTTATGTAGGTCAAAAAATGTTTTTTTATACAAAAAATCCCATTTCATTTGATATTTATATGCCATAATATGTTTTTAATTTTGTTGCTGTTTCTTCTTTTATTAAAAGATACAATAATAGTAATATAAATTTCAAAAATGAACAACTAATACATATTCATACTTACATATACCTATATAATGTGAATCATGGATATATGAATTAACAGAAAAATAATATTAATTGATTATACAGTATCGTTTCATTCATTGAAATTCAAGAATGACATAAAAAATAAAAAGAATCATTTTTAATTATCTCTTTAATGAAAAAACAAAAGCTATGGGTTTAGTATTGTGTATGTACACATATTCTCATTTGAAAAAAATATGTTAGCATGTTTTTTGTGTTCTTTTTGCTTTTATAAAAATTGAAAAACAAAAACTACATTGTTAAGTAAAAAGATTTTATAAGACGATACTTTTTTCATATGCTAATGCTATATACGAATATATCTAAAGGATAAAATATTTTAGTATAAAGTATGATTTTTGTGTTACATATCGTTTTTTTTTTTTTTTTTTTTAAATATTTTTGACAGCCATTCCGAAAAGTAGAGTTAATAAAATTGAGATGTGAGTTATGAAAGTTATGAACTAGAAAGTAATTGGAGGTACGTCGATTTATTGTACATAATTCTCTTCTTTTATTTAATGTTGAGGTTTTCGCATAATTTTTGTTCTTTTTTCAACCAAAACGTGCTAGTTTTTCTTTGAGTTTACTTTTTGGAACAACATTCACATATTCACATATTCCTTCTTTTCAAAATTTAAAAAAAAATTCTTTCAATTGTTTTATTTTTTAGTCATTGATAAAACAAAAATTAGAAAAAATCCTACAATAATGTGGCAAAATTTAATAAAAAAATTCATTAATATGCATATTGGATATACCTACATTAAATTTTTTAAATAAAAAATGAGAAATATGTCTCAAGTATTCATTAGAAATTTCCCAAGAATTTCACTGATCATACATTTTTAATAGTACATATACGAAAAAATTTCAAAAATTCATGTGATTTTTCTTTAAATTTAAAGTGACAATAATAAAACGAAACAAAGTATCTTTCTTTTTTTTTTTGTTTTTTTTTCGCACGTATTGTGTTAAAATTTTCAAATGCTATTTATGTTAGTCATTTTTAGATTCATACATACGAGTATCTTATGTAGTTTTGTTCACATGATGAGTTAAATTATTATTAAGTATACATCAAAAAAATAAAAATAAAATAAAATTTATATGATGTAGTTTACCACTTCTATAAACTTGTATGTAATGTTTTTTGTTGTTGTTGTTGTTGTTGTTATATCCTTTAATTTTACATTATCACACGGTCGTATAAAATATTCTCATCCTAATACTGTAATTTTATCGTATTGCACATATTGCATGGAAAAACTTTTTTATATACATACACACAAAATATAATATTAAAGTGCCTTATCGTGTCAGCAGACAAAAACAAAAAAATAAAATAAACTAGAAGAAAAAGAGAAACAACACATCATATAGTTTTTATGTTCCAGTGAAATATACAGGACGTCAGTTAAATGTTTTTCCTGACAAACATATTAAAAGGATTATAATCTTTTTCATTATTTACTTTGGCTTTTTTTTTTTTGCCCACTTTTTTTTTAATAGCCATTTGGAAAATACAGTTTTTATTTATTTTGTTTGTTTGTTTTTTGTTTAATCGAAGTAATTATAAAAGTTATGTAAAAAATTCATTTTTATTTTACCTATGCGGTCTGGAATGTCTGTTATCCTCTGAAATGCTTTTAACAACTTTATAAAATTCACATTGTATGTCCATTTAAAAATATGTTTTTCACTTACTAAAAAAAAAAAACAAATACGAGTATAAATAAAAAATGAAATTTTAGGTTGTAAATCAAGTAAAAAGCTTGGCTTAACAATTTAATAAAATTGAAAAAGCCAAAAACGTGCAAAATAAGTTAAAAATTCATGAAATAATGTTTATTGTACTAAAGAACATTGCGGTATAATACATTACCTGATGTAATCATGAACTTCTAAATTTAATACGTGCATTTTTTGAAAGGACATTTTTATTTTTCTTGTTTTTTTTTTTTTTTTAAATTTTTTAAATTTAGTTTTTCTTAGTTGAATTTTGTTTTCTTTTATTTCTATGCGAAAAAATTAATTTTAATTAAAATAAAAATATGATTAATGAAGGATACGTGTTGTTTGTTGTGTTATAAACCAGTTTAAATATGTGTGAAAATATAATACATCAATTTGTTGACAAAGTTAAGTTAGTAACATGTATGCAGTTGTTTCATATGGATTATTGTTGATGATAATAATAATATGTTGAAGATAAAATATAATTTAAGAACTTTTATAAAAACTATTAAAAACAGTAGTGATTACGTGATAAAATTTATCACATTTAATTTTTTGGTTGTTGACTTTTTAAGTACTCGTACATGCATATGTGTATATATACATATGTACATACATATATTACGTAATAAATAAGAAGAGAATTTTTTGTTTTTGGATTAATCATTATTGTCTGTCATCGTAAAAAATATTTTACATCACGTTTGCGAAACAGATAACACACATCAGATAAATAAATTTAAAAAAAAAATAGCATTATTTTTTCTTAGAAAATATAATAAATTGATTGTTTGCAGAAAAAATTACCTAAATATTTGTAAATATCGATTAGGCAAATTGTATGAGAATGAGAAATACATATTTATATACATAAATAACATTTCATTCATTTTTTCTATTTTTTTATTTGTTCAATTTTTTGTACTTTTGAATTTTATGGGATTCTAAGTCATAATTATAGTATAGGACATATTTTATGAGGTATTTGTAACATTTGAACTTTAAGAAATTTTATATTATTATATAATTCATATTTTAAACACTATGAAACTTTCAAAAAACTTTTGAAATTCTTTTTTTTTAATTTATTGAAAGTCTAAGAAAAGTACATATATATTTGTAGTAGTTTATTTTTCATCATTATTACATTTTTTTTCTTTTTTAAATTGTAATATTTCCTGTTCTAAAAATGTTTTTCTATTACTCATGTGCTTGCTACTGTAAATACCCTTGTTCATTAAAATAATTAAAATTGAAAAGAAAAAAAATATATGCTAGAAATGAAATTCTAATGTTTAATAATTTTTTTCTTGTGTTTGGTGTTTTTGTTTTATGTAATAAATATAAACATTTTTTTTTCATAGTGATAAGTTTAAACATTTTATATAAATACATACATATGTATGTATATGTATATATTTTTCAACAGTTTACTTATAAAACAGTAGTCATATTTTCATTGTATCCTCTTATTTATTAAAAATATTTGCATGGTTACAAGCATACACATTAATTAATTTATATTTCTTGTCGTTAACTTAAAATGAAATAATATATACATTTTTTGCATGCATATACTACATAGTATGATATCCTTTAGACATATACCGTCATAGCATGTAATAATAAGTATAAAGTTTTTATTTTTACTCCACAACTCGTTTTACACACATACATAAAATATTAACTGGTAGCAGCATGTAGCTACCATTAATCATATTCTTGTTTATTCAAAGAGTCTCTTAATTTTAATATAAAAAAAGGATCCTTGAAAATTCATATTACGGCATGTAGAATGTCAACAGGATATATGCAATATATAAATGCTCTTTTTTTCGGGTAGAATATTATATTACTGCGTTGCACTTAATATGATAAAATTTCATATTTTTTTAATGTGTGTGTAAATATATGAGTATGTGAGTATATTCATGTTTTTTTTTTTTTTTTTTTTTTTTTTTTTTTTTTTTTTTTTAAGTGTTATTTTCATTATAAAATTTTAGTTGGCTCTGTAATGTGTGTTATAGTGATAATTTCTTTTTTCTTTTATTATTCTTAATTTACATTATAAAGTATGGTGTGAAAAATTAAGCAGTCAATTAAAATATAAAGAAAATATTGCAGTTTATCATAATATCATTCAGATTTTTTGTTTTTTTTTTCTCTCTTCAAAATTTATTGCCAAATAATGATAATGTTATCAAAATTTAGATATTTTTTGAATTATGTGAATGTTGACAAATTATGTAAAATGATTATGAATTTTTTCAACCATAATGAAAATACGTATGTTTGTAGAATAATTTTCTGTCTACTGTTTATTATGAGAATTTGTTTTTTTTTCTTCTTATTTATATTTGATTAAGAAAGCAACACAATTTATATAATGTTTGTATAAAAATTCCTACAAAAAAAAAGAGAAGAAAGAAAATAATCTCAAAAATTCCATTATATCTAACATATTTATTCAAAGTCTCACATTCTTCATTTTCATTTTTTTCTTCTTCTTCTTGTTGGTCCTTATAATAAAAAAATTGTTTTTCATTGTTATAATAGAAATATCTCATTGTCTTCACATCATCTCAAGCATTCGTAATCATATTATAACCAAAATCATTTTCAGACTTTCATTTTTTTCTTCTGTTTGTTTTCTTTTGCGTATTTTATATTTATTTTCAGTTTTTCTTACTATCTTAATAAAGTTGATTTTCTTGAAATGTTATCATTTTCTATGAATTTATATGTATATCTTGTGTACAAGTATGACTAGTATGTATATTTTTGATTCATTTCAACTTCATTTAACAAAATTTTGTGTTAAAAATAATAATATAAAATATATATTCTGTTGTTGTTGTTGTTATTTTCATTTTTATTATTGAAATGAACAGTAATTTTCTAAATCACCTAACATACGTTCCAAAAGCATAACAACATATTATAATGAACATATAAAATGCTTGAAATATTAGAGAAAAAATAAAATATACATTATACCAAATAAAAAACAAATAACAAAAAATAATAATATAGTCCAATACAAATAAAGTATTATTATGTACAATATATTTAGATATTATTATAATGCGGTCTCTAGTGGGACATTTTAACTTTATTTTTAGGATATTTTATTTCTTGTATTAAATGTTTTTTTTTTCTATTTTTTTATTTTAAATTTTTTTTCTCTCATATTTTTTGTTTCATATAAAAATGAAAAGAAGATTTAAAAAAAAAAAAAAACAGTGAATGAATAAGTCTATATGTCCTTGGCCTGTCTTCATTTTTGGAAAATATATTCACTTTGAATTTTCATTTTCCATTGAAAATTGTATAGCTATTCATGAAAAATATGTCTTTCTTGGTAAATTAGAATTTTATCTTTTACATGATTTGAATTTAATTTTTTAGAATTTATTTATTTTATACTTTTGATGTTGAATATAAAATAAGAAAAAGGAAAATAATGAATACAGAGTTCATCTATGTATGTAAGAGTATATATACATAATTATGTACAATATCTAAACGAATTTTTTGAAATTAAAGAGTTCTTTTAAAGATAATAATCAATCCGATTTAATTAAAAATTACAATACTTTTTCATATAAATTAGTTTTAATAAAAGCATAAACATTATTTATTCTGTAAAAGGACTCATGATAGAACAAAACACGAATATTTGAATATTCATTTGTATTCTATTATAATATTTTTTTTTTAATTAGTATCATATTCAATTCATTGTACTTTTACATTTAATTTGAAATAATATTTACTGCATTTAAAGATTACAAAATTCCACTGTCCGAATTACTTTTTTTTTTTCAATTTGTTTATTTATTTATTTTTTACTCTAGGAAATGAAAATGAGTTTTTGGTTTTTTATTTTGTATTATTTTTACGAGAAATTAATATTTTGTGTTTTCCATTTAATTTCCATTCATTTTTAATATTAAACTGCAGTATTTTTTTTTTTTTTTTTGTATACACAATTTTTCTTTTTTTTACTTTTAATAATTAAATTTGTTCATGTGTAGCAGGTAGAAAAAAAAACAGGATTATTTTGTCTAGTGAAATAAATAATTGAATGTGGTTTTTTGTAATTTGGCGCTATTATCATATTTTATTTATAAATTTTACAAAAAATGATATGCTGCAGATTTTGCTTTTGGTTGTTTCAATTTTTTTTTAAATTTTTCATTTATATGAATGAAATTCACATGAATTAAAAACAAAAAGATTATAAATGAAAAATTTACAAAAGTTCAATAATTCAAAAACTAAATGATACGAGTATAATAATTGAGTTAAAAAATTAAATATATTTAAAAGAAAAAATATGTTTCAAAATAATTAGGGATAAAAACAGGATATTTTGAAATTTTCTAGTTCCAAATACAATATTAATTTTTTTTAAAATTATTTTTTTTTCTTTTTTTGACCGCACAACATTTGCACATTATAAAAAAAAACATTAAACTAAAAGGGTTACTTTAACTTTTAAAATTTGTATACATTTCTACATATAACGAGTATATACAAATGTATTACAAGTTTTATTATTAGATGTTATAAACATATTTAATTAAAATAATATCAATGAATATAAACGAGAATGTATACATACTAATCTCTTTGTGCATGGCTTTAGATACTATCATCACAAAAAAAGGAAAATATTAAATCAAATAAATAGAACTGTCATGTATCCTGTTTATTTTACTTCTTAAACAGAAATACCATTTTGTAATATCATCTATGTTGATATCCTTTATCCCACTATTTTTTTTCTTCTTTTTTGTTTTGCAATTCCGTTCTTTATTTTATATTTTTCATTTTATGTTTTCATTTTTGGAAAATAGGATGACTTTATTTCACTATAGAATATTTGCAAATCGTAAACATGATGGCAAAAAAGAAAAAAAAAAGTATTTCCTATTTATTCACCAAAAGCAAGAGAAATGAAGAAAACAAAAACAAATTCGCGAATGTACAGTTGTTAAAAGCATATATTATATTAAAGAGATACATACTTACTCGTACGTGATTACATATTATGTACTCGTATATGCATATAATATGTATAAAAAATGTTGACATAGTAGAGTTTTAAGTTTCCATAGTATATATTGATGAAAATTATATAAAAAAGTGCCTGTGTATATGGATATTGGATATTGAATGAATTTCGGTCTATCTACATACATATAATATGTATATCTGTATATAAAATTTTTCACATAAAAAATTGTGTCTTTTGGAAGGCGATAAAATTGAACATTGAATTGAATAGTTTTTGTTTATTTTTTATTTTATTTGAACATTGGGATTAATATACAGATATATTATTAAACCTATTTTATAGCAAATAGAAATTTGTATATATACATATTCTCTTTCACCTTTGTCGCCTTTATTTATTTTGTTTAAACAAAAAAACAAAAAATACAATATGTATAATGATTGTTCTATAAAAAACATATTGAATTTTAACAAATTCCGAGTGATTTCAATTTATATATTGTACATACCTATGTATATGTATGTTTGTTTTTCTTTTTTAAATTTTTATATTTTTCATTGAATAGAAAATGTTATCTGTATATATTTAAAAAAAAAATCAATTTTATGTTTTCATTATTTTGACTTTTCAACAAATTAATACAAAATTGTGTCATATCAAATTACCTATAAATTTTTATCTTTTTTATGACTTTGTTATTTTTTAATTTAAAACAAAAAAATCAAAACAACAATAAAGTAGAAATTATTAAAATTAATTTGTGTATTTAATTACTATTGAAAAAAAAAAAATTTAATGCAGATAATTAAATTTAAACTATAGAGACTAATAAGATGTTTAATAATCTTTATTTATTTGAACGTTATGTGTTTATAAGGACAAAATGTTCAGTATTATTTTATATTACACAGTATACGTTCGAGTTTTTGAAAAAATTAAATTATTTTTCACATTTTCCTTATTTGTTAAGAAATTGCAAAATAAAGATTGAAAAAAGTAAATCCAGATGTGTATCTATACGTATGTACATACATATAAACACATACGTACATACGTATGTATGTGTGTGTTGTATTAAAGCAGTTTTATTATCATAAGATAAAAACTCTTTATTGAAATTGCATTGTAACATAAAATGTAAAATATAAAAATTAAAAAAAGTAATAGGAAAGATATGAATGTTAAAATGTAAAGAGAATTCGTAATATGTACAAACACATTGCGGAAAATGAATGCAAAAAATAAAAAATAAAAAATAAAAGAAGGAAAAGAAAACAGCAGAAAATTCTCTTGTATAAAAATTTTCATTTTGCCTTTGAATAACAAAAAAAGTGAATAAAGAAAAGAATAAGAAAGTAAATTGTAAGAAATAAATTAAAATTGTATTTTTGATTTGAATAATATATATTCAAAAAAATACAACAAGAATTTGATGTTATGTTGAAAAGTTCTTAATACATTATTATAAACGATAAATGAAAACACATGTGTGTATGTATGTACATATGTATGTATATGTGTACTATGATCATGTGCATAAGTTATATTATTATGATTATTATTTATTATGATGGTGATGATGATATTGTACGTTTATAAGAATATTGTTGAATGTTTAAAATATAAATGAAAAGAAAATAACTCGAAAACAGTTTTTTTTTTTATTGTAATTGTTTGAAAATAAGAAAGAATATGTGTTTGAAAATGAAAAAATAAGTTATGAAAAGTGGGTGGGTGTGTGTGTGTGTATTATAATTTTGATAGAAAGAAAACATACGTTTTTTTTTTTAAATTTTATTAAAACAAAATAAGTTTCATATGTTTTATATGATCCTTAAAAAATAATATTCCTTTTCACTGAAATGATACTTCACACTTTGAAGAATGTATTTTTCACTCTTTTTTTCCAGTTTAATGCATTCAATTTGAAGCTTTTTATTATAATCTATTAAGCGTATATTTATTATTTTATAATTTTCTTTTATATAAAGACAAGTGTATATTGAAATTGAATATTTTAACGTTTAGAATGTAGTTTTTTTTTTTTATAAATCTCTTTGATGTTTTTCAGAAAAGAAATTAAACAAAAAAAAAAAAAAAATAGAGAAGTATGATAGATTTCAATACAATTATTGAATCAGAAAATAAAAGGATATTTTTCTAAATTTTGTTTTGATGTTAAATTCAATTTTTTTATACATTTTCCAACAAATGTGTGACAGTTGAAAAACAAAAACTTAGGCAATAGAAGTATGATAATTGATAATACTTATAAAAAAAAAATAGCACAAAAATACCTAAAAGATGTACTGAAAAAGTACTAAAGTGGTTAAGAAAATGCGAATCAAAATGTAATCACTTTGCAAGGTAAAAATAATTATGATATTTGAAAAAATTATAACATAACAAAAACAAGTTTTATTCAAAATGAAATTATATTTTTCCATATGCTGTTTTTTTTTGACATATTCATAAAAACAAAATTTTACAATAATCTATGCTTTCTGTGGGTAAAACATTGCTTTCTTTTTTAATTAAAACAATATCCGTGACATAATTTTAGAAAATTGCATGAAAATACCCTGTCTACAGGATGTTCTATTATTTATTAGCATGTAAAGTATTATTTTTTTAATTGAAGAAAGCTTTTGGTTTTTCTATTTGAAAACTGATATTTTGAAAAACCAAAGTCTACAGTATTTTTCTTTTTGGAAGTCAGTATTGTGCTTATGGAGGCAGTACCCGATGAGTTTTTTGCCTTGTTAATATTTAATTTAAAAGATTTCCTTCGATTGAAATTGAGATCGAGACAGATTATTTCAAACAATTTGTGAAAGAATATAGAAAAGTATGGCTATCTTGCCTGTACTGACATCCAAAAAGAAAAATAGTATATTATTTTTGGCAAAAGAAAAGAAAAAATTATCTTTTTTCTCAGTGCAAAAGTATTCAACTAACATATACTTTCAGACCCAGATATCTTTTTATTTTATTAAATTTTTCTATGTAAGCTTTATTATGAGGCGGGCAGTGGACGAAGCGGTAGAGTGTTGGCTTCTGATGCTGAAGGTCTCAGGTTCGAGTCCGCCTGAGTTCACTCAGTTTTGAATGAGTACAAATTCACTTTGAGTTGGGTATAAGTGCTCGGTACTAATTATTTTGGTGGCTTTTGCTTCGAAATCATAAGCCAAGTCCACGACAAATAACAAGAAATATTAGTACCAAGCCCTGTCATACGAATAAAAAAAATTCGTTCTCTACCAACGAATTTTAGTGGTTCGCATTCCACTTTAAACTGTAGGTACATGTATGACAGAAGACGGGGTACAATGGACTCTCCTGTCTGAGTGCTCGTGGATGCCTAAACCGCATCCCCCCCACCCACAAAACAAAACAAACAAACAAGCTTTATTATCTGGAAGATTTTAGCTCACATCCTGTAAAAAATATAAATTTAGAATTACTATCATTCTACACCTGTGCATACAAATTACGTATTTTATTATAGTTAATCATTTTATCTGATTTTATTGTGTTTTGTAATAACAACGATGGCCACATCTGCATGATTATGAACGTTCCACATAAAATTAACAACTAAAAATGAAAATTCTACGTGAATAGTAGTTTTAAATTTAAAATTTTAAAGGAATATATTGTATAATAATATCTTTGATATGATTTTATGTGCACATAATATAGAAAACTACGTATAAAAATTAATAGAATATAAATTCAAATTAAAATGAAATACCTAGAATACTTTTAATATGATTTTCTAATTTCCCTTCCTAGTGAAATATTTTCAAGCACATAATGTAGGGATGAGTGTAATTATGGAAATTCTATGATTAACTTAAAATTCATTTTATTTAAAGTACCTACTCATATTAAATTTTTCTTATAGTAAAGTTGGTATTTTCTTTGAAGCTTTTCAAATGCACACGCACTTACAATATGATTCTGTCATAAACAAAAGTTCTCATGTAATCATTGAGAGCATTTTCTGAGTAATTTTATTCTGTAATACACGTCGTCCTCTTTTATTTTACCTTTTACTTTGAACGAACGAAAAGAAAAAAATGAATCTATTATACTTTACATTCTATAAGAACAAAAAAAAAAAAAAAATTTTTTTTCCTTATCTTTTTGTTATTTCAGTTACTTTTACAACGTGAACAAAGAACATTTTCTATTTTATATAATGTGTTTGCATGAACAAATACCCTCAAAACGAGTACTTTTGTGGTTTATACAACTTTTTTTTACACTTTCTCTACTATATATTTACTATATGTAGGTACATGCATATAATTTTTGTTCTTGACATTATCCTTTTTTGATCTTTGAAGAAAGCACAGCGAAACTTACAAACATAAACCCATGATGTATCAGTTGAAAATGGAAGTTAAGTAAATATTAAATTCTTATTACACATTCAGTTAGTTTTTTTTTTCTTTCATTTTTTATTTCATTTATCGTAGACTACTATTAATTCATGTCAAGGATGTACTCTAAAACATACATACATACTTGTACTACAATAATTGTACTCTCTATTATACAATGAAAAAATACAACATAAACAAAGACGAAACAGATAATCTAAATCTTACCCAGTTAAATAGACTCAACAGTTAAGTTTTTAAGCTTCTTGATATATCATTTAACGTGTATCTTAAAGAATTTTTATTTAAATAAAAGTATATAAAATAAGATCCAGATATCTACTGTATTATATGAAGTTGTTGTAACCGATTCATTTCATTTTTCTTGATTATTTGTTTTATTTTTCTCGTTCTATCTTCTTGAACTTATATAACAGTATATTTATAAAAAATGAATACATATAGGTATATAATATATAACTTTTTGCACCAGGAGCTACATGTTATAGGGAAGAAAAATAAACATATATGCTTCAAAACTCGAATGATATGAAATGTTTACATACATACAAGTTGAAGTATTGGAATCAATATACTTTTACATTATTAATATGTTTAATATGTTTTACGAAGTGTAATATCCATACATCATCTAGATCTTATGGGAAATTAAATGCCTATTGATTTGAAATTGAAGTTTATCTATATAGGTAAATTAAATTGAAGAAAAATCATGCTTGGAAACGCTTTACTTTTCAGCCAAATTGAAATTTCAAAATTTTTTCTAATATTGCGGGATGGGTGAAAAGCGTTATAAAAATTAAATTCAAGAAATAAAGCTTACTTTAATCTTTTGAATTTTTTGCAAGCCTAATAATTATAAGACAATATATTATAATTTTTTCTTTAGCAAGTGTATATAGAAGACATCATTTTTTTTTGTGATTTTTAAATCGATTTAAATCGTGATTACTACATTATCCGACTGTTTTTTTTAAAGCTTTAAATCGATAGAGTTGCCTATTTATTTTCTACTAATCTCTTATGGGAATCACAAATAATTAAAACTCATTAAGTTTAGTAATTTTCACAAGTCATCATGACCTAAAATATAACAAATTAATCCTTGACTTTCTCATATAACGTAAATGAGGAATTTTTAATTTTCTATTTCTCTTTTTTGTTTTTTCCACATTGTCATAAAAAAAAACTTTACACTACCAACATTATTTTATGTTTTCATTCTATTTTATTTTTATCATTATTTTTCGTTTTTCATATTGTTTGCATATGTTACGCTTCAGCAATTCAATAGGATGTTAGAAAAATTTCAATGTTTGCATTTGTATTTCACAAGAAAAAATCACTTTTTTTTTTTTTTTGAAATATTTAAATTTTTTTCGTGAATGACTTCCTCCAAAATTACAATTTTCTTTGTTAGAGCAAACGAACATAAAATAATAATATATACATACACATAGCTTTATTATTATTTTTCTTCTTATTTCTGTATCAAGTAAAAAAGGGGTTAGATAAAATATAACGGATATATTGTAAATGATATGAAGATAAAGTAAAAATTTAGAATCACTGTTAAATGAAACAGGAAAATCAGAACAAAAGAATGAAATTTAACAAGCTTTTAAAAAGTTTTCCTTCTTTTTTTTGTGTCGTTTTCTTTTTTTTTTTTTTTGTGTAAAAATTTACATAAATGATTTCAACACAAAAATTCTTTTTATGATATGAAAATTTTATTTTATAATATAGAAAACATTTTTTAAGGATAAAAATACATACATATATAATCGGTTGAAATCTTCAAAATCTTGTTTATTTTTGTTTACCTACATATTTTTATAAATTTTTTTTGGGGGTGAAAATAACATTAAAATTAGAGTTAACATAGTACCTATATTTTAATAAATTTAAAAAGGAATTTTGTTTAAAAATCGATAGTGCATTTTTTTGTGAATATTTTTGTTTTTCTTTGAAGTGCTAGGTAAGTAGATTAAAGCCTTTTTTTTACAAAATACAAACGGAAATATCTTGTCCTTTTTTTTTGTCATGTTTTTTCTTTATTTTTTTTTTTATTTCTCGTTTTTTCCAATAAACTTTTCCTACCTATCCAATTTCCGACCACTTTCACCGACTTTCTTTCATTTATTTTTTCCTTTTTAATACAAATTGAACATAAATGAATGTGAAAATAAAACTTTTTTGAAAATAAAACCGAGAATTGAATTGAAAATCGATATTCTATTTCACAAAAAATAAATTTTCAACCTTTTATGCCATTTTTCATAGTTTTTTTTTTTTCATGATTTTCGTTTTAGTTTTCGTTATTTGTATTGTTGTTTTTTTATATTATTCTTTTCCTGCAGATACCTATATATTCTCTTCCTGAACTTTATACCATTTTATATTCACTTTTTTTTTTTATGCTTGTTTCATAGATTTCGATTTTCTGATTGAATTTACAGGATTGTTAACTCTAACGTTTTTCACATATATGTATGTATATGAAAATTTATACTCTAGAGATCATGTTATTTTAATGTGTATACGCGTTTATTTATGTATATGTTTATGTGTGTTAAAATTTATATTTTTAATATCAAATAATACTTTGTTTGTACTTTTTCAATTTGAAAACAAATTTTGTACATAATTTGATCATTAAATAACGTATAATTTGCTTCTATATCGGTAAAATGTGCTTAATACAACATTTTCTATTTTATTTATTTAATGTTTTTCCGAATGAAAAAAAAAACAAATATAAAAGTAAAAAGAAAAATTTCCTTATACGTAAACAGATTTTCTACAAATTTTATATACAATTTTTCAAAAGTTTTTTTTTCGCATTAAAAAAAAAAACAAATAGGTAATGCAAAATAAACAAATACTCGTATGTACATAATTTAAAACGATATTAAAAGTTACCCTTTAGACCTGAATTCTCTAACTTTAAAACAATTTAATTAAATGTATTCAAAATAATTTGAAATTTATGACAATTTATATAATGTCTCTCTGGTCTCAATTATAAATGTAATAAATGAAGTATAAATTCATTTATTTGAGTAGAATGAATTGGAAGTATTTTTGGGTGGTCGGAATGTACATACACTCGTATTCTTGTTATATTTGAATTGAATGTATAATAATAATATCATTAAGAGAATTGGTTTGTGCGTGTTACATGTATATATGATTAAGAATTTTGATTTACAATTTAAAATTAGAAACATAATAATAACATCTTGTATATATATTTAAATATTTAACATTCTACAATATTATTACTGAATTTTGAATTTGGAATGGGTATAATTATTTATATCATAATTTTGCCAGAATTCATTATGTAAGAAGTGATATGTAATGAATTAAATGAGATTTTATTATGTACGGTTATTAAATCGAAAATTTAATTAGTATTAATTTATTTTTTCTTTGTAATTTGATTAATAAGGTTTTATTATGAAATCATATTACACTTTACTAAGTTTTTTTTATCTTAATATTAATACAATTTTGAATTTGAAATATGAAAACTTTGAAAATTTCGTAATTACTTAAGACATGTAACAATACACAGAATTTACCAATTTCTTATTTTTCTTTTCTTTTAATTCACATGTTTTCTTTTACAAAAATTAATTTCTTTTGTATCACGGAATGTTTTGCTATTATATTCCCAGATTTAACTTACATTAAATAATAATACACTCCCATCTTTGTTAGACAGATAATCAAACCTCGCCTATTTTTTTCAATTTTTATTTTGTATTTTTAATGATTTTATCCTTTTAAGAGAATATACGATTACATACATATAATAATGTATGTATTTCATGATAACATGTAATAGTTGTGGGCGCGCCAGTAGTCGATAATACATTTTATTGTTCGTTTCTGGGATAATAGTTTGGCGAATTACTCTGTTGCAGTAAAAAAACAGTATGTAGGTTTATTACTAACAATAAAAGTGAATCAATGATATTAATTTTTGTTTTGAAATCTGTTTTGATGGAAATCAACAATGAAAAAGATATAAAAATAATAAAATGAAAAACTTGCTAAAAAATATAATAGAATGATTTTATTTTTTAAAAGATGTTTTCAAATGTAAATTCCAAATGTATGTAGCTTACATATTTTTATTTAGAAATTTCAATCCAAATTATTTATTTACCTTGCCTGAAATTTAATGGTATATACATATGTGGATGTACATTGATTAAACATGTTCTTATTCTAAATATTATGTATGGGAATATTTGAGAACCATTTAAATAAAAAAAAAAATCTATAAAGAACAAAGAACACCTTAATTAAAAAGAACTTAAATTATGTTTATTAAATTCTAGATCACAAAATGCTAAGTTATAATTGAAAAAGAAAATCATTTAAATTTCATATAACATATTGCATATATATATACATATTTGGGTAAATTCATACGCATGTGTTCATATATACATATATAATGTGCCCCAAAAAAAATTCATTTGATTTGATTCCAAAGATTAAAAAGGATATCTAAACTGAAATGCAATATATTACATTGGAATTGATGACATGTGTGACGATTTAGTATATTATTAAAACCCAATGCATTTAATCAGGCTATATCATTGTATAGTATTTCGATGTTCATTTGTTAATACGGCATTTTCATTAACCTAAAATTTAATTAAATTTCACAACTAAATGTAAATTATTTGTTAAATTAGAAAAGAATAAACTAACTTGACTGATGTACAAGTAATTAACATAATATTAAATTAATTTTTTTTTATTTGAATGTTTTCAACTCGAAGCTTATATTTAACATTTTCTCGTTATTCTATTTAAATAACATACGTGCATATGATGGTCTACATATGTATTATATGTATCCTTTAAATGAGCGGTAATATTAACAATACAACAATTGAAGTCGATATGTAATCCTGATCAATTTCATCAATTTTTGAGTTTGTCCGCAACAAATACTTATATATGTATATATACATTTTTAGCATGTATATTCTATTTTTCGTTAAATTTAATTACATTCATGTATACAATACATACGTATATTTGAAATTGTTTTTTTTACTCATGATATTACAAACGATTTATTTGCTTTCGACGTATAAATCTGAATTGTACTGTAGTAATTTTGTATATGTATGTGTGTAATGCATGTACATACATATATTTTGGTATTATATGATTGTATCAGCAATGATGCATACGTAGCCTATGGGAAAGGCAATTATGTACAATTTCTGCTGTATTTTCAATCAGTCAATTTTACTTAGAAACGAGTAGATATGGAAATGAAAATTTAGATACTGAACATTTTATTAGTTTTCGTTTGAAAAAAAAAAGGACATTTCTAATTTGTAGAATTTTTAATTTGTTTTTCTAATAAACAAAAGAAGAAAAAAAAAAGAATATAAATCACTTTTTCTCCCACTCCAAAAAAAACAAAATGTTTATTATACATACATACATATGTAAATACTCCTACCACTTTTGTGTAACCATTTTTTTTAACTTTCGAAAAGGAAAAATAATCATATCGAAAAATTGCATTACTTTTTTTTACAAAAAAAAAAGAAAAAAAAAGAAAAGCAAAGAAAAATGAAAGTTCGAAGAAAAAACTACGATAAATGTATTCACCTTTAAAATTACATGTCCTTCTATGAATTTCAATGATGTTGTCGTCGTCATCTGATAAAAAAAATCAAAGTAATGAAGGGAAAATGACTTGTACTTTTGAAAAAATGTACATACAATTTTTTACTATACATATATGTATATTATATGTTTTTTTTTATAAAAATATTTTTTAATATTCATTCAACTGTTATAACACATATTTTTCTCTTCAGTTGAAAATATATATATACTTATAAAAAAACAAATAATGAAAAGATCTTTTCTTTGTTAATGCAAATATCTACTTTTTTCATAATAAAAAAAAATTACTGACAATATTATGTCGCATCAAAGATTATGATTATGAATAAATGTGATGAATGAAATACATACATGAATGAATATACAAGAGCTTATAATATATACATAAAAATATAAAATTTGATTTACAAATTATGTATTCTTAGATATATGTTTGTAACATGTATGCACGTACATAGAAAAAATTTCAATGAAAAAAGAGGATATAATCCTTTTACATCAATAAAATATTGTACAGGATTTATATTCAGTTCTCTGATGCTTCATCTAAGTCCTGTTTATTGACAAAATTGGTATATAAATGTACAGTTGATATTGAATTTATACACACACCCACAACTCATATAAAAATAATAAAATGTATTAAAAAAAATATCAGAAAAAAAATAAATAAAAAAAACATCCTACTTTTAATGCAATGCTTACTAAAATGATGTGTGTGGTGTGCTTATTACGTGATTTTAAATTTTTGTCTTATATGAGTTGAAAAAATACATACATAGTATACGTAATAAAATAACTATGTATAGATACACATACGTTATTATTCTTTGGGAATATAAAATCTATTATTGACTAGAATTTTAATGTTATTTCTTTCTTCTTTGTGGTACACATCAAAATTTTCTATATCATTCTGACCTATAAAAGGTATAGTGAAAAATTACATACCTACCTATAAAAAAAAATTCCATTTTATACATTAATATACATATGTATAAGTTTAAAAAGTGAAAGTATGAAAAAAGTTTTTAAGTAAGTGTTAAAAAAAATTTATTTGAAGAAAAATGAAAATCGTATAATCCACTTCTTCTTGTTCTTGTTCTTTTCCACAATATCTATTTAAATTGTTATAAAACCGTATATTCTTCTACACATTTTTAATGGTGCCAAGGATTTTTATTTCTATGTTCCTTTCTAAATACATACACACATAAAAATTTTTTAGTTATTGGTGAAACTTCGTATTCAGTATTGTGTTTTTTTAATATTTTCATTTTATATACAAGTATGTATGTGGAAAACATGAATTTTTAAGTTTATGTCGAACTCACAATATAACGTGAATATGTCACTAAAGAAAAAAAAAAAACCCTTTTTATATCTTTTGTGTGTCTAAATTTGAGGATATGTATGTGTGGGAATATGTATTTTCCTTTTTTTATTATATTTTATTATAATTTAGATTTTACATGAAATCATATAAAATGATAAAATAAAATAGATACATAAACATTAAATTTCATCTACACAGTTGATGTTTTATATAATAAAAATTTTGAATGAAAGTAAAAGTGAAAATAAGAAAAACTTTTATTGATAAAATTTTTAATATGATGATAATAAACTACATATTTGAAGTGTGGTTTTAAAATAATGAAAAATTTAAATTAAAAATGTACTTTATATGTGGGGGAGTATGAAAATTATGCTATAAATTAAGTGTACGAAAATTTCAATATTTTTATTTTTATTATAAAGTGTGTAAAAATTTCGGACTGAAGGGGGTTAAAAATTTCAATGAGAAAAGTTCCAAATGTACCTAAATAAAAACTTTTTTTTTTTTATTTTCATATAATTAAGGATAAAATGAACATTATAGTGAATAATGTTTATGAGGAGAAAACCCCATTTTCTTGTTAAACTTTGAAACTCATTTTTGTTTCCAATTTGTTTTTTTTTTTGTTTTCATTTTTTTCCCTTCCTTTTTTTTGTGTATAGTAAATTTAACTTCCGGTTTATTCTTGTTTTATTTTAAACAACTTTCTTAATTTCATGTTGAAATTTTACACTACAAATTAACTAACTCTTGTTGCAATATAATCAGCGTACTTAGTTCTTTACACTTTTACTATAATCACAGTCTTTAATTTGTCTGAAAAAAAAAAGAAGATGAAAAAGAAATAAAAATTAAAATTCAGAGAAGAATTAACAAAGTAAGTACATATTTCGAAAATGAACAGATGTACACAATATTAAATATTTTAACAAGTGGAAACTTACAAAAAAAATAAAGGAAAAATGTATTAGCAAAGAATATAAAATTAAATCACATAGAAATAAGAACGGAAAATGTTTCAAAGAGTTTAAATAATTTCACTATTACATGAAAATTAAAAGTTAAGAGAAAAATTAGTGACAAAAAAAAAGTTAAACTTTCGAGTGCAATTATGTTTAAATTTTTCACTTGTGAATGCAAAGGCTACTAATTCTTTAACGAAATAAAAATTAAAATACTTAATATGCATGAAACGTACTGTATTTTTTTTTCAAGTAAAAAGCTTTCAATCATTATTATTTAATTTCAGGATAAATTTCTTTTTAGTATTTCTTTGTTGCTTAGACACACAGATTTTTTTCCAATTATGTGATAGAATGAAAAAAAAATACACTCGTATCTTGAATTTTTATTCCCAGGGATTCCTTTCTAATTTGATATTGTCGGTATATCACGTATATGTACTACGTACTTATTATGTAGATAAATATACGTAATACCAACACGAGGAAAATTTAAATAATCAATCTTGAAATTAGTCTTTGTAAAATAATCAATCACCTTTCCAGTGATTAAACAAATGATATGATATGTATAAACCCTCAGGATATGTGTAACGGAAAAAAGAAGATCGATTACACATATTAAAGAGACAATTTTTCCAAAAAATAATTTTGTTTACTTTTTTTTCTAATTTCAAATTAAAATCTTTTTAAAAATAATTTTAGTATATAAACACAATAATATGTTTTTTAAAGTATTTTGTCTAGAATTTTTCCAAACTAAACAAACAAATTTGTAACTTTTAGTCTCTAAAGGCATATTTCAGAAAAATAGTTACTATATACAATTCAAACAAAAGAATTGTTACAATAACAGCTTTTAAAAGACTTTTTGTAGATAGCGTAATGGTTCTAAAAGGAACAATTTTAACAATTGATTGAAAAAGTTCCCTAATATTATTTCACTATACCATTACGATGATGTCATTAAACTGTAATTCAATCATAACGTGATTGTGAATAAAAAGTTTTCCATACATAAAAACAAATCAAATAGTACACATAGTTAACCTGTATCAAAAACTGAATTTGATAAAAACTTTTGGTGGTACTGAATACAAAAACACAAAACTGTTTTCACTTTAAATTACATTTTCAACTTCATTCAAATTTTATTCCGATTAGATTGCATATGTATACTATGTATGTACAAAAATTTACTAGCTCAAAATACATTAAATGTTTACTTGAATTTTTCAATTAATGTATTTTGTGTATTTAAAAAAAATGAGAAAATAATGAATTTCTGTATTTCACATTTCTGTTATATCTCTCTTACCTGTTCAATAGATTCATTCCAATTCATTAGGCATAAACAATACACAAACAGATAAAAACCATTTAATAAAAAAACAAATCTATGAAATTCTTATCAATTTTCTAAAAAAATCCTTTGAAAATAATATTTTGTTAAATATTCTGCTTATTTTAGAAAATTCATTTTTTCTAAAGGAAGATCGTGAACCTATTTTGAAATATGAATACAAATTAATTTCATTTTTGTTATCACAAAATTAACATCAAATTATTTATCTTTTATTTCTCTAATTTCATTCCTTTTTTATCTTCCCTTTTTTTGTTATTGAAATTTTAAAATAGTTTGCTTAAAGAATTACATTTTAATTTCCTAACTACTGAAAATATATTCAAAAACTTTTATACATACATTACATATACATATGCACAAAAATCTATATACAAAATCTCTTTAGAGAAAACACTTTCTTATCTCCCATTAAACTTTCAAATAATGAAAATTCAAAAATTCATCAAAAACTAGTACATTACTTTCCATGTATGTATTTTCTTTTACATAAGAACAACTTTTTACACTTTATTTATATACATATATGTAAATTGTTAATTCTATAAAGAAAATATGAACTATACATATACGAATATTTAACAGAAATAAAAAAGGGTATACTTATGACATGAGTTACAATACATAAAAAGTCAAATGAATTGTGAATGTAAATTAAAATATTTAATTTTTAATACAATCTTATTTGATGAAATATTATATTCCAAAAAAAAAAAAACAAAAGACATAAAACGAAGAAAATAAAATCAAAACTAAAAACAAACTATTCCAAAATATACGTATGTATTACATTTTTCTTCTTCTTCTTGTATAGATTTTATTTACCTATATGTTTACATATTTATATTATATTGTTTGTGTATATATTTCTACTTTAAATTTAAAATGACATAATATTCATAGATTTAGATTTTCCTTCATCTAATGTCAACTGTATATTTGTTCTTGCATACCACATGAGGATTTTCATTTGAATATTTCAACATTTTTGTATATACGAGTATGTATGTACATACAATCAAAAGCAAAGTTTATATGTACATATTTGTATATAGTTATTCATACGTTTTTGTAACCATAACTTTAGATTTCATGTCAAATTCATGTTTTTATTCACTTTCAATAAATAAAAATAAAGAAAAATAACAAAAACATAGAGAGTCCTTTCAAAAATATCCTTATACTTACTAACTAATCCAAACTGATTTATACATGTGTTATATCAAAATATAAAAAATAAAAAAGAATAATAATAATAATAATAATGTGAAAATAGTGTATATATTTTGCATAGACAAATATACTGTATACATAACATATACATAACATAATAGTAATTTGTACTTGTTTTCATAATGCAGATGTCTATCTATATTTTATATATGATTAAAATTTATACATACTTTGAAGTGTGGTATATATAAAAATATAAAAAAAAAGGAATATAACATAAGATACAAATATAATACTTAAACTTCAATCAATAAAATTGTATTTGAATTATATTTTTTATGTACATAAATGTACAAGTACATCTGCATTAAAACTGTAACTAAGGAGTAAAAAAATTTTTTTGTGTATGTACTTCTTAAAAAAATTGTTTTTGTGATATTGTAGAATTTTTATTGAATACTTGTCAACAATCGATTGAAAAGATTCTTTCTTTCCTACAAGTGAAAATGAAAAATCTGTTTATTTATTTTTTTTTTCCTCTTGTATCAATATCAAATGTAATATTTTAGATATATTGAAATAAAAAGTAATACTCGTAAAATATAACGAAAAAAAAAAAGTTATTTAATCTTTATGAAAAAGAATGACTGAACGTGAAAATAATATTTATGACCGGAATCTGTTATAAAAAAAAATAAATAAAGAATATTGTATATTTCATTTGATGAAATTTCTTATATTGGTTTGATGTTTCTATATTTTACGTTTCTTTTTGGAAAATAAGATATCAATTCGTAGTACTTATACTGAGAACTTTTCTAAATATAAAAATATCTTTTCGAAAGTAATACATAGATATTTGAAATATATTATGGTTTTAATAAAAACCGTAGGAAATGAAATTCTTTTATGTTTAAAGAAACAAAAGATTATTGCTATTGACAATTTTATACTCTTGAGGCAATATTGATGATTTTTGTTTTTTTTTTGTTTTGAAAAATTTTGCTAAAAAGTTGAAATAGTTATCGATATTTTCGTTGCATTTCTTAGAAATTCACTCAAAAGAACCTTGTAATAAGGCATACATTTTTCACTATTTATTTTTCAGTCAATTGTGTTTTTTTTTCTCGTTTTTACTATGACTACGACAAATTAAATAATTTTAAAAAATTTCGTTCATTTTTTTTTAAAGAAAATTTGAAAATGCAAAACTCTAGAACCTTATACTAATAACATAAAGTGCTTTCATAAATGCGTCGACGACGCTGACGGCGAATAAATCATACTAATAAATGACTTTCCAGTGCAATCGTGGAATGGTATTAGGTTCATTAATTCAAGCTTGCATCCCATTCGGCTGAAATAGCTCAAGCGATGTTTATTTTCAATTAAAACGAATAGTGTTATACACTTTATTTCCTGACATTTCTTTAGTTAGATTTTAAATTTAAAATAAGATTTGAACTTATTAAAAATTATTAAATTGTATAAACATTGCGACGTCATATTTGAAGATGACGAATATATGTTCATTCATTCTAACAAATGCTTGCATGCACAGTTGACGACTTTGATTACAATTCCAGCGCATTAGAGTCGTTAACGTAATGTTGACGATGCATTCATAAAAGCACCCATAATTTTAATTTCGATTTTTATTTATTTATAATTTGGAAAACACAGAACGTTCTGAATTTACATACATAATATGAAAAACTTGGAAATATGTATTCTTTGGTTTGAATTTTATTAATAATGAAAAGTTCAGTAAATTTGTTTTGTTTTTTTTTCAAATTTTTCACTTATTTTCATTGAACTAATTGGGGCAAAAAATGATCTATATCTTCTTTAAAAGTTTGATTTAATTTAAGAATTATTCTGAGTAAGAAATTGATAACGTGAAACCGACATCTAAAAATAATAATTACACGAACTATATTCGGTCAGATACTTGGTTGAAATAATTAATCTAACTTTATCATTTCTTAATGTTAAAATTTAAAATTTACAACAATCAATGGCCACTTATTACAATATTCATTTTAGAAAATGCACGATGCATGCTTTAAAATTCATGATGATAACTATTTGAGCTTGAGTAGTGTACAGTCTCATGTGAATAACAATTAAGTACACATTCATTGAAACTAAACAAAAATAAAAAAGTTAACAATTTAATCTCAATGAAAAATCTCAAATATTTTATAGTTGTGTTGTATGCATGATGCAGAATATACTATACATAAATATGTATGTATGAAAGTACTTTAGTTTGTTGAATTGAACTTGTTCTTTTTCAATAGCATACTTCTCTCCACAAATCCTTTGTGTATTATCCTTGCAGTAATTTTTCTTTTATTTATTTACTTTTTTTTTTTTTAACTTTATTTTGAAGCTTTACTGCAAAGCTATAAATCGCAAACTATAATTGAGATTCAATAGAAGTACTGATTTTTTCTAAATAAAATTTCTATTTTTTTTTTTTTTTTTGTGTTAAACTTTAATTCCATAGAGATAATTTATTTTTTTCTTCACTTTTTAAAAGATTTAAGTTTTGTGAATGTACATAGTTCTTAAGTTATCTGGTAAACTCATTGTGCTAACTATAGATAAATTTAGAAAATTATTCTGAATTTGTATTTCATCATAAAATGGAAAAAAAAAAAGAATAAATAAAAAAAGAAAAAACAAACAAAATGCTTTTAGTTTTTCTAATTTAGAATGAATTTTGCGGTTTCATGCTTCTTTCTTTTATTATCCTTTTGCTTTTTAAAATCAGATTACAGAATGATGTTTTTTATTTACAAAATCAAAATAAATAGTAAGCAAAAAATCAATGTACTTTTGGTTTTCATTATGGCAATTGTTTGTGGTCGAACGTTAATTATAATGATATTTGATAGATAAAAACAAATTACTTAAATACAAAAATAAAATACATAATTGAATCAATTGAAATAGTATACAATCAACATTTTTTTTTTTTTTTTCAATAAAAATTTATTATATGAAAAAAATCAACAATAAATGAAACAGTAATGGAAATTTTTGTTCAGGATTAGAAATATTTTTAATTTAAATTTGTTAATTGAGATTTAATGAGGCAAATGGGTAATTAAAACTGGATCTGATAAAAAAATAGATCATTTTTAATACAAGACATTTATTTGTATAGGAAAATTTTCAAAATAAAAAAAATGTTGATGAGTTCTTTACTTAAGTTTACTTGACCGTTACTCAAGGAAAATAATTTTACAATAAGATTTGACATTTCTGGTTTTTATTTGTAATTATTTTCATACGCTTTTTAAACTTTAAAAAATTGAGTATGAAGTTATCTGGTGAATCAAAAATTTATTGCTGGTAATTTTCACAAAATTCACTTCTATAAAAACATTTTCTATGAAATTAGATTTTTATAAAAAAAAAAAAAAAAAAAAAAAATACATATCTTCCGAAGAGATATTATCCTTATTTGTTATTACATGAATTTCTCTAGCATGTTTGAAAAATAAAAATGATTTAACAATAATGTTTCTGCTTCAACTGTAAAATATCTTAATATCATTTTATAATGTTACTTCTTATCTATTGTTATACTTGAATTACACTTTTTTTTTTATTCATCGATTTTGTTTATAATAGAAATCCTATTATTGTAGTAGTTTATTTGTGCACATATCACTTTATCATATTTTTTCTTTTATTTTTTTTTTGAAAGAAACTTTTTAATATCATCCGTTTCTCATTATAAAAAAAATGTTTGTACATACATACGTAGTTTCAATTCACTGATAGTAAATGTTATTTACTGTGTGAATTGTGGTATAGTTTTCTTTTATGAAGAATAACTGCAAAAAAAATGTATATCGATTTCTTTATTGTATAAAATATGAAAAACTGTTGAATACGTTTTTATTATTATTTTTTTTTTTTTCATTTTACGTACAATTTCCTCTTTGTGAATAAACGAGTCAAATAAAGATAAATTCCATTGGTATAACGTGCACAGGGTTATGAAAGAGTTTTCATGTTTTTGTCTATCAGTAAATCGATTTTTATTTTAGACAATTTATCCGTGTACCTACATCAAGTTAACTTTTTTATAGTTTTTTGATTACTTTAGAAAAGAAATACTGAAATTAGGGATGATCGATCGATGTATATTTTTTAATGATTTATTTAAAGAAAGAAAAAACTAACATGTTTTCTTCATTTAAGAGTGAAGATAAAGAATTTAAAACTAATTTTCATATGATAAATTTCACTTTTTCTTTATAAAGAATATTTTTCAATTTTAATGAACGATGTAGTTGAAATTTCACGCGAATACAATAAAAAAACATTGTAAATATATATTCAAAGTTTTTGTTATTTAAAATAATGCGCTTTTTATAGTTTAATTTGTTCTTTGTTTCAACTAAATTATATAATGAAAAAATTAATTAAATAAAATGTACAATGAATTTAATTAATTAATTTAAAAACAAAAAACACAAAAAAACTGAAAAAGGATTTCATCGAAAAGAACATCGAATAAGTAATAATATTTAAGTTAATTGTTATTTATGTAAATAATTTACAAATTTATACATGCAAAAAATAAAGAGAAAATAATCGGATTTGTTGAAGTGTATGTAAATGTATTTTTTTTTTTTCAATGAATACAACTCCAGTTTATATGTACGTACATGATGTTAATTATTGACACCCATTTTTTAATCAATGAAACAAGCAATGAATTTAAAAAAAATTATTATACGAATGTAAATTTTTTTTAGTATTTATAAATGAGGGTTAATTTATGAAACTTATACGAGTAAAATTACATCATAGTTTTGAAACTCTTCCCGAAGGTTCATGTTCAGAGTAGATAATATAAAATCCCTGTAAAAATAAATAATTATAATAATTTGATTTATGATATTTTATTTGTAATTGTGAATTCAAAAATTAGAAATCATACATGTACATGGAATAGAGAAAATGTAGTGGTAAACATATTTATGTTCAGATCAATTTTGCAAAAAAGTTAGAGGGATAAAACTTAAATTATTTAAAAAATTCATCAAATTGTCACCTTTTAAAGTCAAATTTTCTTTAGTAACAATAACATTTACAATATATTTTAAGTGGTAAAATTTACAAAACAAAAGTTTCAAATAAATTTTTTTAAAAGATGTTATTAATTTAGAAAACAATTATCTTTCGTTCTACATACAAAAACACCATATCAAATTTTAATTTATATGAAAACTCTTTTGAAATTTTTAAGAAAAAGAAATCGATAGATAAAAGCATAAAAAAAACTGTTGTATAATTTTATTATAACTTTAACCTTAAATCTTTAAAATCTCAATAATTTCACTTTAATCTTAAGAAATAATTTTCTTCTTATTAATTTATAATTGATAATTTTAACACAACAACAAACAAAAAAATACTCTCTTTATGGATTTTTAATTTTATTAAAAGTTTTTTTTCTAATTAATTTTGATTAAAAGTTTATAAAATTCAAATATTCTTGATTGTATTTTCTGAAAGATAAAATTTAATAAAATAGTCTTTGTGTAGAAAACCATCACAAACATTTGCTTTAAAGTAAAATTAAAGTACTGTCATTTCAAATAAATAACATATTGGCATACCAATTTTCATTCTGAAAAAAAAACAAAAAAAAAAACTATCAAATCGTCCCAATAAATTGAACTTTTTTCATTTATATACTTTTTTGATAAAAAAATCTTTTAATATTAATTTTTTCTGAAATTCAAAATGAATAAAAACATATCATTTATTAACATTTAAATTGTAATTGAACTTTTTGCAGGATTTTAATTAAATTAATTTGTATATAAAATTCAAAATAACTTTGTTAAAGGAGATAAATGAAAGAAGAAGAAAAATAAAATGGAATTAAAAGAAAAAAATGTAATAAAATGTGAATAATGTCAATCGTATATTGCTTACACAATTCCATTACAAAATATCATTTCATTATCATTTCCTATGTATTTTACTTGAAAACTTTTTTATTATAAAAAAAAAAAAACATGGAAAAGATACTACACAATTTCTACAGAATTGTGTAAAAAAATTCTTATACTGTCTAATCTGATAAATAAATGAAATATATTTTAAATTTAATGAACAGAATCTGTACAAGAGTATTGTATTGTATTGTATTAAATAAAAAAATTGTCATTCATTGTTTATTTTTCAAATTCAATTCAGTTTTGTTTTTTTTGTTTTTTTTTTTTGTAAATTGTTGTTTAAACTTTGTTCTTGAAACTTAAAATCGATATGAAATTCAAGTTGTTTTTGTTTTTTCGTTTATTTTCTTTAAAAGTTGTGTGAGTTCAATACATGTAGCAAAATTATTTTTTGTAGACATTCTTTGTTAAAAAATTTCAAAGTTATTATTGATTTTATTTTGTGTTACTTTAATTTATCAAATTTCTGAAATAATTAAATTTCTACATCAAATAATTACAAAAAAGTTGATTTAAATAATTGAGTAAAGGATTTGGATTTTGAAGGAATGGTATCAATAAACGGGTCAATAATATTGATTTTAATTAATGTAAATTAGATTTTATTTAAACACTGCAAAATTTAAATTTAAAGGTCTAAATTAAAGTTTACAAAAATAATGAATTCTTTTAATTTTATGTGAAATGTAAAATTGGCAACACTTATTAGAAAATTGAAAGGACAGTATAAGCATCTACACGAAAATATTCAAATTATACTTTAATATATAATTTTATTTCAAAAAAATCAATAATTAAGTATTTAACATATTTTTTCTTTATTCTATGAAAAAAATAAATAAAAATCTAATTAACATTCTATAGAACACAATGAATAATAAACATCAGAAGCACTTATGCATTAATTTTCATCGTCTGTTAAACTTTTGTAAACAATTTAACAGCAAATGAACATGTTTGAAAATAAAATTCTTCACTCCTACTATGTAATAAAATAATTTAAAGTAATGAAAAATAAAACGAATAAAAATAAATAAAAAAATAAAAAGTATGAAAAGAAAAAAAATGTCTCTGCTTTATTACAAAATTTTCAAATGCAACTTCACTTCTTTTTCTTCTCAGAAAGTTTAACTACCAGCATACGATAATAATTAACAACTACGAATATACACAAATTTATTACATAACTTCAGAACTATTTTGTATAATAGTGTGTATGCAAAAAGATGAAAAATTTTTTTTAAAATAATTCCAGGACATAAAAAAAGGATTTTTTCAACCAAGAAAATTTTCTACTGTGAAAAAACTGAAATAAAAAAAAAATATGCTCTTAAAGTTCAAGTATGAAAGAAAATTTTAAAAATTAGTAGCGAGGGAAATTTTTTTGTTTTTATAAAAGAAAAAATTTCAATAAAAAGAATATATATTTGGTTAAATTTTGATTCAAGAGGACGTAGATACATTTATTTTTTAAATTATCCATTTTTAGTGACTTAAAGAGCACTTGAAAATTGGAGGAGTGAAAAGGTTCTAGCGAATTGATTTCTAACAAACGATAGTTTTTATAGATATAGGTACTTATTTATAATAATTTTATTTATGAAAACAATATTTTGGCGAAAAAAAGTATGCTTTTCATTTTTGAATTAAAAACTTTTATCCTTTCTTTTTACATATAAATATTTTATACTAATGAAAATTTAGTCTCGTTTATTTCCAGTACATTTACCTACCTCTTTTTTTTTTCATTTGGTTTTTATAATAAATCTCATCATCTCATCAAAAATTTAATTAAAAAAAGTTATATTTAATAATGCCAATTTTAATATAATTCAAAAGTATACACTCACAAATATTCAGCTGATACATTACATTCGATTACATTATGTATGTGTATATAAGTACTATCATGTAATTTTCAGTTTTGTTTGTCCATATATTTTATTATAACTAATCCTACGCATACATTTTAAGTATCCGCAGATGTGACCATCATTACTGTTTTACTAAAAGTACTTAAAATATGATAAACTGATTAATTCTCTCTGTACTTTTTATATAATATTATACACATACAGATGCTACATATTCACAGAATGAATATTCTGTTCCGTTATATTAAAGTGGAATATGTTGTGATGCTTAAAATACGAGTGAGTACCTATATACTTTTACAACAAAAATAAGGATATAATATAATCATAATTTAAGTAGGAAATAGTTATTATCAGATGAATTATTTTGAAGGTATAAAACAGAAAGATCGTGTATACGCAAATGTAAATTCGACCATAATAATATACATTTTAAAATTTGAATAATATTGCAACATAGTGACTTTATTATTTAATAACATTAATATCCAATTTTATTATTTAAAAAAAAAAAAAGTTTTTGCTTTACATTAAATTACAAATTAAACTAGAAAGCTTGATAAATGACTTTCCTCGGATTAGGTTGTCAATCTAATACCCTACCCTTGGTTTTGATTGATGAACATTTCTTCTTTTTTTTCAGTTTTCCCATATTTTAAAATGGTTTTTCTATTTGAAATTCAATGAAGATGAACAATATTATTAAAATCTAGCCAAGTGAAAGTGCTTGAAATAATAAGAAATGTCATTTTCTTAGAAATGTTGCTTTTCTTTTAATAATTTTCAATTATACATATTTCCCACACAAATTAAATATTTTTTTTTTAAGGTTCAAAAACAAAAAGGACTTTTTTATATGACAAAAATTGCAGGGAATGTATACATACATAAAAAATAAATTTATTTGAATTTTTTTTCCTTGATGGTTATGGTTCTTATGATGTACTCAAGTCCTTTAAAGTTTCATTTTTAAAAACACATAAAAGTACATAAATTAAAAGCTTTTAATAATGGTTTTTTTTGTCTATTTGATTAAAAATTTAGTTAAAAGCGAAAATAAAAAAATATATTTTGTCGAAAAAAAAATTTGTTTGGTAATGGAATATAATTTTGCTAATGGACGAGAAATGAAAAAAATAATAAATAAATACAAATGTTTTTGAAGCCTATTGTTTAAATTAAGACAAAAAAAAAACAAACAAAACACCTTTCTGTACGAGTATATTATATACTTGAATATTTTTACATTTAAAGTGTTTAGGAAGAATTTATTTAAAAATTGTTATCTTAATGTATGGTATGTATGAAATTCAGTTAAAATACCACTGAGTGATGCGGTATTTATTTCACACATCAAATAATTCGATTGAGCTTTTGAGATCTTTGTATGAACTTTCAATTGAATTTTATTTATTTTTCATAATGAAAAAAAAAAAAAAGAAAAAACTCCATGCTTACAAAAAATTTAAGTAATTTTTAACATTTCTTTTCTTTACATTTTTAATTAAAAAGTGATTAAAAGTTCTTATTATTATACCTCTTGAAATCAAAGTACCTAAAGTACCTATGTATTGTATGTATGCATGTAATAAATGAAAAATGTTTTCTCATATTATAAAGTGCTTTTATCCTGTATGTATATTTATATTTTCCACTTGGATTTGTGTGTACACAAGGCTTTGAAAACAAATATTTCTTTTTTCTCTTTTTCCGTTTTTTTTCAAAATGTATAAAACTCATGAAAACTCACTCAACCTCAATCGATATCCTTTCCATAAGCTTTATTTGTTTTTATTTTTTTTTAAATAAAAAAAGTAGAAGATAAAAACAGCGTGTTTGTTGAGTGCACGAAAGTGCTCAAATGAAGACATATACAAACTTCTTCTTATATATTTTTTTTCGTTTATTTACTGTTCATTATTATATTTCATAAAGTTTAATGTTCACATCATGTGATAACATATCTGAATGAGAGAAAAAAAAAACGAATTTTTAGAAAACAAACAAAAAAAAAACATACATTTTCTTTTCTTCCATTATATGCAATATAAACATTAAGTCACATATTATAGTATGTACGTACACAGCATATTATTTCTATGTTAAGGTGTCCTGAAAATTTTCTTTATCAAGAAACATATTATATAATAAACATAACTTCTTGAAAGCGCATTCATTTTCTGTATTCTTTTCATTTTAAAATTCGGTAATGTGTACGTACAATGCAATCATGTGGTATTTTTCTTGTATACATGAAAACATATTTCTTTTTTATGTAACTTTTATAATAGGTAAATATATGTAATGTATACATACATATGTACATATATATATTTTCAGTCATTTCTAGTAACCATCATCATTATGATCATTGTGATAAGAAGTTTTCTTAGTTATTGTATACCACAAGATATAAAGAGAACTTAATAGAGGAAATATCTTTTTAAATTTTTTACATTTATCTATGTAGCTCTAGCTTAAATAAAAATACATATAAAAAAAATAAGTGGATAATGTGGTTTTTTCTATTTTATTTCAGTATTATAAAAGTCACATACAGAATTTGACTTCAATTTGTAAATTTTGTCATACATACTATGAGTATAATACATTTAATTTAAGTTAAAGTTTATATATTTTATTCTTCTTTTGGTATTTATTTTCATTGGTTTTTTTTTTTATTTTTGTTTGTTTTGTTTTTCATTATAAATTATTAAAATATTTTTTTTTGTGCAGATTAAATATTAAAATTAATAATTTTCGTATAGTTAACATAAAACCAATTAAAATTAAAAATAAATATGAAATTTCCACACAGTGATATCAACCATTTTAATCGGAAAATCACGAAAAAACAAAAAAAAAAACAAATAAATAAATAAAATATCATTTAAAGTAAACAATATCATTTTTGTAGTAATACCGCAATATCAAAATACACATAAATATGTATATGTATGTACAAATACGAGTATAAATTTGAAATGAAATAACATTTCACCCATAATTCAATTGTATAAACAAACATAGATACTTTTAAAATAATAATATTTTATAAGAGTTTTGTATGCCATACTTTTCTATATAATATATAATAGAGGTAAATATTAAATGAGATTACATTACAAAATATTTAATTTAATCGAATATTGTATATTCACGTTAAATTAACATTCAATGTGACTTGTAGTATTTTCCAGTACACATTTATAATTGTATATACTAACATATGTATGTGTATGTACATATGTATGTATGTTTCGTTTTTGTTTGTCATACACCCTGAAAAACTCATATATTATGTAGAAAACTATAGTAAAAAAAAAAAAAATATGTAAACAATTATTTCACTGACAATTCATTTTTATTGATTGTTTATGAATTTTAATTTTGAAATCAAAACAAGAAAAATATTAACACAAAAATTTTAATTTATATTTTTTTCAATGATTTCAATTCAATGATTAAATTTAATTAAAATTATGAAATAATAATACTTTATGCATTTACTATAATGATGACAATACGTTTATAATTCTTTAAAAAAAAAAATATTTAAAAAAAGCCATGGAAAATTATGAGAGCACTTTATACGATTTCTTCGGTTGAATTTTTTCAAAAGAATTTTAAGAGATGAAAATTTTCTGAACTTATTTCTAATAGTATTTCAGAAGAAATTAAGCTTGAGTTTTTCAAAGAAAATAAATATGTAATTAAAAAAATTTGTATTTGTATTGCATGCCGATATTTCTTGCTAAGTTTGAACAAAAAATTTGTATTCCATGCGGGATTATTAAATTTGAAACTGATTTATTTTCGAAGTGAATATTTAAGGTCTTAAAAGTGTTACAAATACGCTATTATAACACGATATTCCTAATAGTACAAACTCCTCGCTTTTAAAATGTAGAATAGGGATAGGCAGAATATAAAAGGCAAAGGTAGTTCAACTGAAAATTGTCAAATTAAAAATAATTCTCTATCTTTTCTTATTGTAATACAAATTAATCCTTAATACGTGACATATTTTACTTTAATTTTGATAATGTATAAACAAAATTGTACCTTAATTCGAATTAAAGTGTATGTATTTGAGATACTACAAAAAGATTTTATGAATATATAGTATGTACGAGTATATGAATTTAGAATTTAAATTATTTTTTTTTATTTAGTACATAAGTATATACAATATGCTATAAATGTAAATTTACAAGAACATTTAATTATTTTAAGAAATTTGTAAAGCTTTTACAAATATGTTTGTATAAAATACAAATAAACTTGTAACGTACATATGTATGTAATTTCATTTTATTAGAAATATCTTTACAAACACAAAAACAATTTTAAATGTAGAACATGTTTTTGTTTTTCATATTATCATTTAATTTAACAAATCTATCAAAATGTTTATATGATAGAAAGGAAAGGTAAAGTTTGTTTACGAAAGCTTTTCAATTAATTGAGATCAATCTAAGTATTTAACAGAACAGAATATTTGTTTAATAAAGTAGATCTTATATGTAATGAAATAAAAAAACAAAATTTAAGATTAAAACATGAAATGGATATTTCAATAATTTCTATTATGTTGAAATCAGAATTATTGTATCATTAAACAATAATAAAATAAAATTCTGTAGAAGACATCCTGAATGAAATAGGCCATTGAAAAATGTTATATAAAATATAAAATACTAAAAATGTATTTTGAAAATAAAAATTTCTATTAAAATCCTTGAATAACAATTTTCGATATTTTTTTTTCTTTTACAAATCAAAATTTAAACAAAAACTAATAACTTTCTTTTAATCGTAACATTTTTGGAATGGACATTTTAATGAAATAACATTAAATGTATTTTAACAAGATTTCAAAGGATCATAAACATCAGATTCAAACCGATTACATTTAACCTTTTTTTTTAAATCTTGTTATCTGTATAAGACATAATAAATGGAGCATTAAATTTCTAACAGAAGAATTTAAATATATTATTGAAATTTTTTGTATTAGATAAATATGAAAACTTTAAAAATCACTATGCCATATAAATTTTCATTGAATATAAAATTTATTTTTCTGTTAAATTTTTTTTTTTGTGGAAACAAAATGATTTTTCAATAATTAAATTATATTCTTAGAACTTTATAAGTTTTGCTCTCAAGATTTATTGCAATAAGTGAATTTAGATAATTTAAATTTAAGAAAATAATTTTTATATTAACACTGTTCTTAAGAATCCTGAAACAAATGTGTGAAACTGAGTGTCCAACTTCTTTGAACTTCGGTAGTATAATTATCATTTGGAAAACTAACTTTTTTTTACAAAAGAAATATTTCAACAAATATTAAAGTAAAAAAAAGTCTTACCTTTGTAAAAGATTAATTATTATAGATACTGATTTTCACATAAATTTCCATTTTATATTTGTGATTATATTATGCAGACTTAAGGGTTGAGTGCCCTTAATCTAAAGTAAATATGCAATATTGTTTGTACAAAATATGTTGAAAGAGATATAGACAAAAGGATAATTTATATATACGAGTATTTCGTAGTAGCTGTGTGTATATGCAGAAAGAACCTATAACTTAGAGTATGTATGTATCTGATGGTACAGACACAATTTATATTGTATTTTTGTTTACTTTTCATATTTTCCACACTAATAATTGTATAGTACATCATATGATAACATTTATTAGAATTGCTTAAATGATATTTTAATAATATTCACTTGTTTTATACACTGAATATGCAGAAAATTGAAATGTCAACAGAAATTTTTGAATAATAATGGTATAGGATATTATTATTTATGTTCTTTAGAAATTTTGTATCTTAAATTCAAATGATGCATATTTACATTGATTGGTATTTTACAATGAATATATTAATAGAAATTTCATTAGAATTTTCGTAGAAAAAAGAATTTTGACCAAAAAAATGTCCTATATTTATACAAAAAAAAAATACTCCTATAATAAAGTTATAAAGAATTTCAAGTTTCACAAACAAGCAAAAACAAAGACAAAACAAAATATCTCTTTATTTTCACTTTACTTAATTTTTTACAAGAATTTCGTGTCACTTTTCTCTTTAAACAAAATTTTTTTAGGATTATGTTACTTTAAATGCAAACTATTTCTGTGATTTCAGAGTCTATATTATTTCAAATCACGTATATTCTTGTCACGACTCTATCACCTAGAGATGTTTATACGACTCCTACGCACTTTCAAGCACGTGCTATTTTTCTATTCTTATTCATTTGTTTAATGTTGTTTTAAATTTCTTAGATACTTATTTAATATTCCTATCTATTTTTGAAAGTGAAAATTTTTACAGAAGAAAATATTTAAAGAACATTTTTGATCCTTAAGAAGAAAACATCCTTTGAACTCAATAACTTATAATAATTGTATAAAGAAAGCAAAAGAAATAAAAAACATTATGAAATCACTTTATCTAGAATTTATCTTTTTTTTTTTTGACATTTTATGCTACTCCTACGATTTCCTAGAATTTCACTAAGTGTGCAGAGTGTGCTACCTCCAAGAATAAAGGAAAAAAATTTCTAAAGTATCCGCGTTAATATTGTTTAATGTTTATTTTCAATCAAAAATAAATCTTCTTAGCAAGAAGAAGAAAATAAAAATTACATCCAATCAAATTTATTAGTTTGAGAAAAAATGAATTCGATAAATGTATAAAAAATGGATGTTATTTTTTTTAATGGCCATGAATAACGTGTGTATTTCAATGATTTGTATTTTAACTGAAATACCATATATGTATGTATTTTACACATTTAGGCAATAAGTATTAGAAATCAATTTGATAAGTTACAGTTCATTGATTTGTTGAATCTTTGAAAAATAACGTCGATATAGATTTTCTTTAGAAAGAAAATAATAAAATATTCTTATGAGTATTTTTCAAATATAAGTATGTAATACGAAGATATTTTATTAAAAGAAAGTAAATAAATACACACGCTTTTTTAATCCTATTAAATTGATTTATGGCTATGGGATTTTGATATGTGATTCTTTTACAGAAATTGTATAATTTTTTTTCTTCTTATTTTATTTCATTTGAAAAGTGATATAAAATGGAAGTGATACTCCTACTTTATTTATCAAAAAAAGTGTTTGCCAAATTAATTAAACGTGACTTTTGTTCCTGTTTTCAAAGAAATTAATTTTACTTTCAATTGAATTCCCTATTTTTCTATTCAAATTTTAATAAAATCAGTAATCAACAATAAGACCAATTGAACAAAGATTGAGTTGTCAAGCATATGAATTTACATTTACAACAAAAATACAATTGATATTGCAAAATTACTTCTAGCTGATTATTTTGTGAAAATCCTCAATAATGCAGAAATTTGTGTTTTTAACTTTGATTTTTTATCTTTGTGAAAGTTTCATTAAACTTTGAAATTAATTTGAAAACAATTATCAGAATAACATTGCCTTTCATGTATTTCTGTGGGAAAAAAAAAAAACATTTTTAAATTACATTTCGAATCAAATTATCATTAAAATTTTCTAGACTATCGCAAAATTGTGCTATAGCTCTGGTGTATTTTCATAAACGTCATTTTAAAAAAAATTCCAAAACTCTGTAAAACACTCTTTGTTTTCGTAATGTTATCAATTTTAACTGTTTTCATGAAAAGATAAATGACATATTTTTCAAATTAAGATAAACCAAAAGGAAATTAATTAAATTTAATACCTCAGAGTTTGCAGTTATTTTTTGTAATATTAGGCCATATTATGTTATTCTATAAAACATAAAGTTTATTTCATAAATAATTATAAAATATTATATACATAAACCTTGTATGTATATCTAAAGATAAAAAAAAAAAATTAAGATAAAGCACAAAATCCTTTTGTCACCATCAGGTAGGTATACATATATATAAATCTAAATACACATTTGTTGTATATACAAAGTAATTGTATGCAGAGATATATTTTTATTATACAAGTATTTTAGAATAAATATAAATGTATATAATAATAATTTAAAACCACATAACCTGGTCATGTATTCACGTATGTTAAACATATATAAAAGGTAATTACCGGTTATATGAGGTTAGTAATTTAACACATTCTATGACCACACACACACATTTTATATAAAACAAAATATAAATGAAATAGCTTATACATATACGGTACAATGTAATCTTTCTATTATATCATCTTATACACAATATTCATAGAATTTTATTATATAGATTTTCTTAATTTAATCCTTTTATCAGGATGTTTAATTTTAGGTCTGAAAATGTTTTATGATTTATAAGGCGAAATGTCCTGTCGAATTTTGAAAATTGAGTTTCTCGTTTAGCATAACAAGTATTAGTTGCATTCTGTAAAATGTAATTTACTTTTATATATCTGGTGTATAAATATGTTACATGTGTGATAAAGTTTGATTTCGTATAGGTGTGAAAAATTGATATTAATGAAAATGTGTATTTTTCAGTGTAATCGTTGTTATTAAAATTTGTTATATTCTGGATTTGTTTTTAAACTCTTCAGATTGTTATTTTACAAATAACCGCTGTCAGAGCAGAAAATTGTTTATTGTTATTTTACTCTAACCTTTGAATCATTTTCATAAATATATACATAACTTTTTTCTTTATTGTTTGGCACCAAAACATTTCACAGACCCATTTCATTTTTTAATTCACGCTTCTATGCTACGTTATGAAGCACAGTTGCCCAACCCAACAATATTATAAGAAACCCTTTGAGATTTTTAAACAAAAATTCATTAAAAAAATAAAATATGTCTTATCTTTTGTTTTTTGAACAATAGTATTTACACAAAAAATAGCTACTTTGTTCTTTTTGCAAATTCTTTTATGTTTAATGTCCTTTAATTTGCAAAATATAAAATCACAAATCTTAAACAAGTTAGGGTAAATAAAAGTAGTTGAATGAAAAAAATAATTAAAAGATTATAATGAAGTACACAGAAAAAAAGGAGAGAAAAAGCGATTTTTAGCAAAAAAAATATAATTTTTGTGAGTTTGGCTTAATTTTTTCAAATAAAATTATTTAAATAAATAATAATAATAAAAAAGTTGTTTTTCTTTCTATGAAATAATACAAAAATTAGTAGGAATAAAAAAGTGTTGACAAAGGCAAAAATTAATTAGAAAAGTTCTTGGAGTTAAGGGTTAAATAAATATAATTAAACAAAAGACAGAAAAGTGTTCTCTTTCTTTCATTAAGAGAAATTAACGAAATGGTTGACACGTTCTCTACTTTCATAACTTTTCAAGCAATAGTTATAAAATTAATTAGTCCTGATGGTAGAAATTTGCTGCTAAATTTAAAAATAAAAGAAAAAAACAAGAAAAAATACAATGACTTAAATTTAAAGGATTGGATGCTTTAAGCTCAAACCAATTTCTAAAAAAAAATATATATGTATATGTATATATTTAAAAAAAATATAATTGTTTAATGTGCCTATAAATTTGAAAGGTTAAAAGTCATAAATCCTGGGAAACATTTTCTTTTTTCTCAAGTCTGTCTCAATAATTTTATTTTCGTTTGAAATTTTTTAACAAAAAGGAATGGATAAAATGCTATATATAGTCAACCTTTTAACCAATCAATAAATTTTAATAATAAAAAAAAAAAAACAAGTCTTAACCTTTGACATTTTATACTTTTCTCAGACAGTTACTTCTTATTATGTTTTTCAATTTTTTTTCTTTTTGAATTTCAAATACAATAGCTAAATAAATTCAATTTTATGTTTTATAAAGAAAAAAGCAAATCGCGTAAAATAACTCAAAATATTTATGTTCTGATGAAATAGTGAAGCCATTTCAGTTTTTAATTGAAATCTAATCGAGCGGTAATTCACTTAACAAGCTAGCAAGACATTATCGGTGAATGTAGTAGTATGGAGTTTGTTTTTGTTCTTAAAGTAATATAATTCAAATGCCACCCCATTTAGAAATAAATAAAGGTATGTGTGTGTATTTATTATACCTTATACTAATTAAAATGAAAATACTAAAGTAGAACGTCTTAATGAAGAGAAATATTTTCTGAAAACCTTTTTCACTTTTGTTTTATTTTTTAAATTTCCTTTTTTTATTTTTGTGAAGATGTTCATTTGTTGCTTCAGGCGTAAATTGTGAACGATTCTTTATATACATACATACCCACATTTTATTAATTTTTTTTTTAAAATCTTAATTTGTTGTTTTTCTTTTAGTTTTGTTTTTATTCATTTACTTTGAAATGGTATTTAGCCTTTTAAGTATTGTAAATTCTTTTCATCACTTTTTTCTTTATTATTCTCAAATGGTGTTTTTTTTCTTTCTTTTCTTTATTCGTCTTTAATTATTCTGTTTTGTATGAAGAATTTTTTCTTAATTTTTCTTTTAATGACTTGCGAGATTTTCAAGTTCTTTAAGAAAAAAATAATAATTTACTTAAGAATTGATCTATAAAAATAATCGTATAATGAGTTTTATAAATATAAAATTAGAAAATGAGATGTCTTGTTAACAGTAGTGTATAAGGATAAAAAAGTTCCCTGGATAATACATATTAATATTTATTTGATGATTTTCCAATTTTAAAGAAATCTAAAAAAATATATATATATACAAAAAATGAAGAATTAAGGGTTATTTAAGTAAATACATCAACTTTTCAAACTTGAATAATCGTTACAAGTCTTCATTTACAAGTCAATAAATTTCAATAAGTTATCACAAAGAGAATAATTTTAATAAAAAAAAATCTAAATAAGAAATTTTTCTTATAACAAATTTAAATAACTTATTCAAGAAATAAAACAAACTCCTCTAATACTTTAAACACTATATAGAATTGATATCTATGTACATACATATATATTATATTTACTATAAGGAATTATTTGACCTATATTCCTTTCTTAGTCCTTTCATCATTTCTCTTAATATTTTTCTATCTTGAAATTTATGTCTGATGTTGAATAATTTAAATTTTGCAATTTATTTCAAGAAATATATCTTTCAAATGTTATTTAATGAAATTAAACATAACATAAAATTCTTAAAAATAAAAAAAAAATTTTTTAATATAAGGACTAAGACACAAAAAAATTTAAAAGGTAAACATAATATTAATTTCGTAATTTTGATTTATCAACAACTACAATATTTTCTGTATTACGATTCTCTTGAAATTTAAAACATAACAAATTAAATTTTATCTACAATATTTTTAATGTTCTTATTTATGAAATGAAACAAATACTTTTTCTTTAAATTTAGCAAACAATAACTTGAAACAATGTATCATAATTTTTAGATATTTTCTCACAAAAACTTGATAAGCTGTTTCTTATTTTTAATCTCGATTAAGTTTTAATTGCAACAAGAAAAGCTCTGTAAAAAATACATACACAGTTTGTTCCATAAATGTTGATGATATAAGTGTTTAGGAAAAATTTTTTAAACATTTTTAGTGTTTTTAATTTATAATTTAAAAGTTGAAAAAAGAAAAAAAGAGAAAATAAATAAATAAATAAAAAATCAGAAAAAGAAATTAAAAGTATAAATTTTTAAAACTAATAAGAGAATGCTCAAAATAAAATTGGTATTTGGGAATAAAAGTTTACCAATGAGATTGCTACATTTTTTTTCTTCCTTTTATTTTTTCTTTCTGTTTTCATCAAATTAAAAATTAAGAGATTTTGATACATTTTATAAATCTTTTCAGAATGTCCATTTTGAAAACAATTCCCAACACATTTGTTCTATAAATGTTAACAAAATGAAAACTAAAAAGAATTTTAAAAGCACAAGAACAGAATTGTATTAGATTGTAAAGTAATGTTGTATTTTGTTTTATATTTTTATATAAGTACATATAAATATTCGTATATGTGTATATATTTTTATATATATACAAATATATGTATATGTTTTTTCACATATACGAGCATATATATTTTTTTGACCTTTTAAAAAATCATTTTCATCTATTCTATTGACTGCAGCTTTTAGAAATGGATTTGTTGTAGACGATTGTTAAATTTGATTCTATTTTATTTTTTTTTAAATATTCTCTAAGGATATTAGGTACTACATTGTATATTTATTTATTTATATTTTATTTCAATGAAAATTTGTTTTCATAAATTTATTTGAAAAATTTTTCAGTCTCTTGCATACAGTATTATAGTATTCTTGATATTTAGAAAAATCGTGGGAAATTTTGTGTTACCCAGAAAAATTCGTTTCTAAATAATTTGCTTGAAAATTCTAAAAATCCTTGTTTTGAATTACGTGTTATGTAGATAGTTTTTTGGTAATTTTTCAAAATTTTTTTTCACTCTACTTAGTTTAAATTTTCAATGGAATTTAAACAACAGAGCTTTTTAAATTCGAAATAATTATTAATTTTTTTTATTCACTTAATAATAATTATTTTATGAAACCAGAAAAATACATTTACATATACTTTCATTTTAATTAATAAAATTACATTTTTATATGTATTCTGTTGAAATATTACATATACTATATAAATAAAAAAATTCTAGACCAAAGAAGAAGCCACTGTAAATTAACTTCATTTGTTGAAAATAATCAAAAAAAAAAAGACCACGCCAATTAAAAAAATATATTTAATTATCAATTTACTATACATACTTGAAAAATAATGTTATGTGATGAACCGTAAAATGTTCATTTCAGAAAAACAAAAAATACTTTTAAAAACATTAAAATGAATTAAATATCAAGGGTTTGATAAATATTTACACACATTTTGAATAATTCGTAAATTTTATTCAAATAAATTTGCGTATATTGATTTTTACATATTACTTTTTCATTTTCTATAAAAGTTCACATTAAAAAAAAAAATGAGAAAAGAAATTAAGATAAACAACAACAATTGTTTAGTATTCCATACAAAAAAAATTCTAAGCATTTTCCAGCATTAAAAACTATATCAACAAAAAAAGTTTTCACTACAAAAATTTTTAATGAAATTTTAACTTTCATTTTCATGAATAAATAATTTTTTTTTTTAACAATTTGCATAAATTTCTGTAATATACTATATGAATATTCTGTGAAATTTCATATTCATGAAATGAGTTTACAAAAGTTTTTAAATGATGATTTTAAATATTTCAACATTTTTTTTTTTTTTTCATAGAATTTTTCTATTACTGAGCTGATACGTTTTTAACAGTATTAGCATGTTAATGAAACTTTTTAAGTTTCATTAGAAAAGAAAAAAGTAAAAAATTGATATTAGAATGGAAGAAAATAGAATTATTCAAAACTAATTTACTAGAAAATGGCATTAAAATATAAATTATTAAAAATTTGCCTTCACTGCATACATTTAGTAAACGACATTATTATCAAAATATTTTATTCTCTTGCTTTTTCATATGTATAAGGATCATGTGTGTATTAAGTTTTTCGAAAAAGTTTTTCTAACTTAAACAAATCTTATTCGTTACTCAACAGAATTTATTCAAAAAAGATATTTTCGTATTTCTTATTTTCCATGAATGTGATCTCAAAATTAAGGACAGGATATCTACGTTTTATTCATGTATGTTTTGTAAAGTAAAAGGACAGAATCTGCTGTGCCAAAAGAAAGATCATTCTGTTTTTTTTTTTGTAATAGCTTTAAAAATATTAATTAACAAATTTTCGTCAACAGGACTTAATCGAAAACTTGTTTCAAACTTAATTGTTTCAAAAATGATTAATTTTTTGTTTCGATTTTCTCACTATTTGACATTATGTTCTAAAGAAAAAGTTTTACGAAAAGTTTGAAGAACAAACAGATCGGTAAATATTCTATATATGTAATATGTATGTATGTATGTATAGTATGTAATAAGAAGACAACCAGACAGACAGACAAACAGCTTACCTATCAAAAAACTTTCTTTTTAAATGTACATACATATGTATATACATATGTACCTACTTTTGTTTTTTTTGTGATTAAAAGTACAATGTTACAGACATAACAAAATTGTTGAAATTATTTAACTTTCTATAGTGATAAAATTCTTTCTTTTATTTACCTGAAAAATATTTTGGAAGTACTCGTATGTGAAAAAAAAAGTAAAAAATACAATTGAATGTACCTTTATTATAAACACATTTAATTATTTTTGTTTAAACTGAAAATGTATAAAAGAAGCTTATTACAAAATTACTCTAGAATAAACAAAAAAAAAAGAAAAAAACAAGTTGTTAAACAAATAATTGTCTCCATAAGATTTCATAACACACAGCTTATTTTTATATTATAAAAGTATACTTCAAAATAATTACACAATGAAAACTTGTGTCATTTGTTTTTGTATCTCATTACACTAAACATAATGAAAAAGTTGAAAATATATTAAATTCTTTATAAACATTGCGAATAAAAGTAAAAGAAAAAAAAAACATTTTCATTTGCAAGAAGAAACATTAAAACAAAAGTTTGATTTTATATTCAAAGAAAAAATTACGAAAACTTACTTTATTATCCCTTTGTGTTCCACATATATTACATATTATAAATTTTTAGATTTCAAACAGTGTTTGTTGGATCGGAAGTTACATAGCGAATTATAGAAACGAGTATCCGTCTTTAAAGGACCATAATATTATCCTTAAATGTCCTAGAATCGAATAGGTTTTTTCTTAATTTTAAAAATAAAACAAGTTTACACCTTATGAGAATCTTTAAGAAGATAATTAAAGACTAAAACTTCGAATAATATAACAATTATAACTTGAAGTATTTTCGGTATTTTATCATTTTGAAAATTTTTTATATGTGAATGACATACATATTATCTATAATTTTTCAACCATACATAAAGTCTATGAGGATTTAGTAGGCTTACTGAAATAAATTAAGTGTGTGTTGTGGTTTTTACTTTCTTCTGTTATCTATAAAATATTAAGTATATATTTTTTCCTTGCATTATAAATAAAAGAAAAATAAGATTTAGACTTATCGGACTTGTCAAAATTTGTATCTATGTCAAAACAGGATATAAATGATGAACAAACATAGGATTTGTGTAAGAAATTAAATGAGGATTACATTAAACAAAAAATACCTATTAACTTTTCAATTTTTCTAATTTCTTTAGAATTAACTGACTACTTGTAAAAAATCAGCAACGTAAATCAAAACAAACAAAAAAATTGTATCTTCAATCATTTCGTTGTCTTCGATTTTTCTATGTAACACAATTTACAATAATAATAATTTTATTAACTGTGGTCAAATGTCTAGTCATTGAACCTTATCTTATGATTTATTTATACTCATGAATATATTACACGTCCAACAGTTTTATTTGTTTAACATTAACATTTTTCTTTAAGATTTTCACACTTTGTTGCAACAGCAATTTATTTTTCTTTTTATTTCACAAGCAAATACATAATTGTAGATGTTTATCAAACACATTAAAAAAAAAAAAAAATTTGTAAATTCAACATTTCTCAAATTAAATGATGTCTATAGAAAAAATATCAATTTATGTTTAACATATTTTTAATGTTTATATTTTTAACTGATTGATACCTTATTCAATGTCACGTTAAATTGGGACTTGTAAAACGTTAATCATTCTCAATGCTAGCAATAATTATTTTATATATGATTATTTTTAATTACTGTTACATTTAAATAAAATTAATAGATTTTTAATCATAGAATATTAATCATTTCTTATAAGAATATTAATAATTATTCAATTTTTTAATTAATTATTCGATTCTAATGTAAAATATTTGACAGATTCACTGATTCATGATGTAATATTTATTTGGAATTATGTCATCGATTCAAATTAGAACAAAATATACTTAAGTTTTTTTTGCAGGTGCATAATACTTGAAAATAAAAAAAAAAATTACATATGAGCTTAAACAATTTTTATGGTAAAACAAAAACAAAATGTAATCGAAAATAATTGGTTCAACTATGATCATGTGTGTAACCATGAAATTAATTCAATATTAAATACGTTAAATTTTTTTACTTATTTTTTTGATAATTTTTATCAATGTTACTATAGACTTTTTGAACTTTTAAAATCAAATAAAATACTCTTACATACTTTAAAGCAAAAATCATATAACTACAAAGATAAACAATTGCCATATATCCTCATGTCACCATTAATTTTTACTTCTACACCTGATATCAGGTGGCTACATGTTTACTGAATGTTATCAACATTTTATGCTTATGCAACAATTTTAAAATCCAGAGCAAACCAAAAATACGTTGATGTTGCTAAACATTATATGTATACCCAATAATGTGTCTGTTTACCAAATATAAATAATGGTTGCATTACGATTGCAATTACGATTTATACTTTTGAATTTATTTTCATTTTGAATAAAAATACATATTTGCTTTAAAAAAAAGAATTTTTAATACTAAAATATTTTTGACTTGAAAATCAGAGTTTGCTTAGATTAAATTTTAATGAATAAACATTATAGTATTTCTGAAACTAGCATTAGATATTCTATAATGTAAAAGAAAATGAAATAACGTGCCTATTGATTCTGATCTCCTGATTCATTACGAATAAAATTTTCATATTTCTCAATGAAGATGAAAAATATTAAAATATATTTTTAAAATTTGAAAAATAAAATGTATTTTGTATATAGTATATGTATATACGAGTATGTATCATACATATATAGTATTTAGAGGTATAAGAAAAATAATATTTCATATTAAAAAAAAAAATTTTTTTTAAAGCAAATATGTATTTTTATTCAAAATGAAAATAAATTCAAAAGTATAAATCGTAATTGCAATCGTAATGCAACCATTATTTATATTTGGTAAACAGACACATTATTGGGTACATTATAATGTTTAGCAACATCAACGTATTTTTGGTTTGCTCTGGATTTTAAAATTGTTGCATAAGCATAAAATGTTGATAACATTCAGTAAACATGTAGCCACCTGATATCAGGTGTAGAAGTAAAAATTAATGGTGACATAAGGATATATGGCAATTGTTTATCTTTGTAGTTATATGATTTTTGTTTAAAGTCAATAGTTTTGTCTTAAAGCCAAGTACATAAGTACAATAACAACAGGTGAATTATATTATATTTTTTTATAAGATAATTCATTTTACAAAAACAAGTATAATTGTTTTTGTTTTCTCTTAATTGCTACTTACCTTTTATTTTTATGAGAAACATTATGTATTTCAGAACATATGGCTATATCATTTTATTATTATTTTCATTTTTTTTTTGCCTACTATACTGCAGTCTAAGAAAATAACTTTCCAGATGGTAACAGACTTAATGATGTTCCTATATACAGACATTATTTTTCATCATCTACATAAAAACAAAGGATCATAAAAACAGACAGAAAAAAAAATGTATTATTCACATATAAACATATAAGATGTATAAAAATTTATACATCCATTATCCATAGAATATCTGTATTTACTGTCTATCAAAGGATTTTATAATATTTTAATACCATTACACACATATAAAGCTTATATAGTACTGATAATTCAAAAATGATGTTATGATATGTCTACAATAATGTAGAAACTAATGTAGAAATTCCATCGTATTATGTACGTTTAAATCCATTCTTATCCTTTTTTATCCTTTTTACAATTTTTTGCTCTCTCTCTCTATTTTGTTTTGTTTTTTTTTTTTTTATTACAAAAGATAAGGAAAAATACTAAATATTATCGTTTTGACCTAAATAAATGAGAATTTTATTATCTTGAAATCTTCGTTGTATTGTAATTAATCCAAGTACGATAAAATAATTATTATTATTTTAAAATGGAATAGTTTTTATTATTTTTTATTTATTAATAATAAAAAAAAAAGAAAAATAAGAAGAATAAAAAAAAATAAATAAGAATAAAATAATACATTTAAAATTTCTGCCCTTATTTTTCTTATGGATGTGTTAATTAAGATTTTGTAATAGTTTCACAATAGAAACATTTTGTTGTTGTTGTTGCTTTTGTTTTGTTACACGTTAATGTGATATTTTTTGACATCATTTCTTTCATACAATTTTATTTAGTACATTACTCGTTATCATACATAATAGCTTTATTTAAAATTCAATCCAATGTTTCAAATTAAAAGAGGAAAAAAAAGCAAAAAGGACGTCAACATATACTTGAAGAATCGATCCAGATGGGAATAGATGCATATTATTCATCTTTAATAACTTTTTATATTACAGGGTGCTTCGTAGTAACACTATATAATAAAACCTATATATGGACAATTGTACATATACATAATATGTACATATTTATGTACCTGAAGAAAAAAGTGTAAATTGTAGGAAAAAAGTGTATAAACTATCTTATAGGTTACAAGGAAAAATACATGAGATACGATTTTTCTTCCACATTTAAACAGTACGGATAATAAAGGATTAACTATATATACTCTGTTGTACGCGTGTAGAAAAATGTATCAAGTAAAACCATGTGTGGGATTTTAATTCAAAAAGCTACTGATTCTAGTATTGTGAGATAGGATAAATTTAGAATTTATTATCTGTACACCTACTTAATACTTTTAAAACAAAGAGAAGGATCAAAAATTTGTTGGAAAATTTGAAAAAATTATACCATGTAGTAAATATATTTTTATTGATCCTGAACACCCTTTATATTGGAAAACAAAGTATAATATGAATGCCATTATATACATTTTTTCTGAAAGCATCAATCTTTATAGCTACTATACATACAGTAAAAATAAAAGAGTTACATGATTATTTATTAAAAACTCTTTAGTATAGATATACATTTACATATACATACGTACGATACTATGTACATATTTCACAATTTGAAAACATCATAATATTTCATATTTATTCATGCTTCACATTCTCTATTCATCCTTCTTATTATTTATTCATAATGTCTGATCTTAATGTGACAAATAACTGTTTTATATTATATGGTTATTGGCAATGATTTTAAATATAAATCATTATTTGCATTGGAAAATTATTCAACATTTTACTTTAATTCTTTCTTCTTTTTTTTTTTTTTCAATATATCGGAAATAATTTTTACTCTATTATCATAATGATTTACACTTATTTTTCTTTTCTTCATATTTTTTTTTCTTAACATTTATATTTTGTAAATACATGACGATAAAAATCATTTTCCGCTTATTTATTTCATTTACTGGAAAATGGAAATAAAAAAACGTCATTGAAATTCATTACATATACATAATCCATGTATGTACGTTCACTCAATCCTTATTTTTATTTTTTCGTTTTTTTTTTTTTTTATTATCCTATTACAAAGTATTTAGGTTAAATAAAATGGAAAAAAAAAATTAAAAATTTAAATTCATAAATAAAAAAAGAAGCAAATGTCAAGTGAATTGTGGGTGGTAACTTACATACATATGAATGTTAAAAATTTTAAAATGAACTTTAAAATCATATAATGTACTTTTCTTACCTGTTCTTATTTTTCTTCTTCTTTTTCTTCTTCTCTATAAAAACATGAAAATTTTAAACTGTATAGTAGGTACAAGGTGCATAAATACTAATTTCGTGCACAGAATCATAATAATGTCATATAATGTATACATATAAGAAATTACCTTATACTGGGGGTTGTTGTACATGTCTTGTTTTATTTATTTTTTATTTCTTTTATTTCGCTTTTTTTTGTTGTTGTTTTGTTCTATAGTCATTGAAGTTTTATATTATAAAATATTTTTTATTATTATTTTTTTTTTTTTAAAAGTTTCATGAAACATAAACAATTTTATATTATTTTTATTTTTTTATTTTTTCTTCTGTGGAAAAAAAAAATATTTATTTTATCTTTACAGAAAGATTTAATGCGGTGCTACATACATTAATACTGACTGTGACATAGATTATTTTATTTTATTACTTTTTTTTTTAAATCATATAAATATAAGTATGTATATTTACTTAAAAAAGTTAATCAAAACTTCATTTTTAAGAAAATGATATGAAAATTTTCATGAAAACTTATTATTTGTTATTATAAAAAAACTTTAAAATAGCTAAAAAGAATATATTTTTTAAAATGATTTTATTGTATGTAAATATTGTCTTTAAAAGTTAAACATTTTTATTGAAATATGTGCACTTTTTTTGAAAAGACAAAAAAAGTTTAAATCAATTTAAATGAAAAATTCAGTTTATAATCTTTTATCTTCACCATTACTCAAACTGAAAGTATAATATTAAAGGGATTCATTTCAATGGATTTCGTTGTTTTTGTAAACTTTGAAATAAATCATGAATATGAAAAATTATTTGGTTTTGATTTTAATTTGATTTTTGGGAATGTGTCAAATGTCGAACGAAGGTCATAAATTGACAGATTAAAATAACAATTTCATGTTAAAAAAATTTGAAAATTATTTAATTTTTTTCCTAGAATCTGAATATCTAGTTCACTTTTGTTTAGAAGTGGAAGAACATTAAATACAATTGGATTATTTTTAATTAAATTTTCTAAGAATTTGAATTTTATATACTCAAAAAAAAACTACTCATACAATTTAGAACGAGTTTTAATAATAACATGAACACTTAAGTGGATTTTATTTATTTATTTAAAGTTTTTTTTCTTTTCCAAATAAAAGCTGAAATAAATCAAAAAAAAAAGTTATTAAAATAATCTTCTTCTAAGAAAAAAAAAAAAACATGTGCGCTTTTTTAGTATTAAAAAAAATATAAATAAATTTCTTTGAATTTTCATACTGTTTTATTATTTCATAAAATATGTAAATGAGTTAAAAAAAAAAACAAAAATGATTGTCAAGTAAAATCATATCAAATCCTTTGTAGAAAAATAGACAAGAATATTTCTTCTTAACAATTTCATAATATACTTCATTAAATTTAATCTTCTATGTTTTTAAGTACCCTTTTTCTTTTTTTGCACATTTTTGAAATATGATACAAGTATGATATGGTTCCTTACTTGTTCCTTATATGTTCTTCTTAAAATTCTATATATACATATCTCTGAAAAGAGATATTAAAATATGTACATCATATTTTTGTTTATAAAATTCAAGTATTTAATTAAACATCATATCATGCTTCGTTTAAATTATAATACTCGTATATTAAAACATATGTACATAATTTTAACACGTATTAATTAATATTAAAAAAATATAACATAATATATTTTTTTTTATCTTTATAAAAAGAAAATTAAAATTTCTCTACACTTATATGAGTTATTATAGTGTTATAATTTTCATTTAATATAATTCTAAATAAATGAGAAGATAATTCCATTTAATTTGTGAAATTACACAAACTTATTAAATACTACTACACATATAATACACGACTACATATTCATATAACATCAAGCTAACACAATTGAAAAGACTAATCTGTGTAATTACACGGTAATTATGAATAAGTATTTTAATGGAAAACATATTGTCGGTATAAATTAAATTCTTAAATATTAATTTAAAAATCTTCCTTTTTTTGTAAATTAAAATAAGTAGATAAATTTTCTTTATACACATACATACTACATTTTCTTCGTTAAACATAAAAAATGTAATTAAATAAATTTCACTATTACTTAAATCAAACAATGTTGTAAAATTTCTCATTTTTATTGTTTTTTTATTTTTTTTAATTGCTAAAATAATACACAATCCAAAACTTAAAATAAAATAAAATGAAAATAGTGAAAAATTTTCATTCTGAAAAATTCATGAAAAATAGACACTCATATATGTATATGTATCATATGTATATGTATATGTGTGTGTGTGTGCTTGTCTGATATATCTAGAAATGTAACAACTTTTACGTAATATATTATTATATATTTTGTGTTAGTTATAGCAAATTCTTTCTTAAATTAAAAATAAAAAATTTATTGTAAGAGTTAAGCTTTATTTTGAAACTACTTAGTTCAATCGCATAGAAAATCTTAAATTCTTTAAATTCTTTTTTTTATAATTGCAAAAAAAAATGAAAAAAAAAAATACAGTAGAAACAGGAACCTATAGTAGTTAAAATGTGTCATATGTGAACTATAAATTCTTATTCATTTATTTTTTATTTTACATATTGAAATTTTCAATTCTCATTTTTTCTCCATTTTTTCTTTTTTTCAATTGAATTGAATTGAAAATAAAAAAAATGTCAAACAATTTCAATTTTGTAGAACGTGAGAACGTGCTATATTAAGAATTTACGCAAAATAATAAATAGAAAGAGGAGAAAAAAAAAACAAAAATATTATAAATTGAATATGTTACTATGACAGAATATATAGACAAGTAAAAATGTGTAGTATGGATATTTCATATTGACAAGGTGTTAAAAGTAAAGATTTAATTATAATGTCGATATTCTTAACATGATAATTAATTGATAAGATTAAATTGTTATATCTTTGAAAATTTATAGACAAGAATTTGTTCAATTTAATGTGTGTGTTCAAAGGATGATTGAATATAGTTTAGGATATTAAGTGTACTTAAAATGGAATATATGTATGTACATACTCGTATGTAGTATATTATTGTATTTGTTTAAAATTCACATTAATTAATTTTTGATAACTGATGCTTATTAAGTACCTTACCATTTTCACTCAAAGTTTAGAGTATAAGTGGACTGAAATTATTATCACTTTTAATAATGTCGTTCAATTTTTAATTATTTTTGTTCTTTTTTTTTAAATTTTCATTATAAATTTACTGCATTTTCTAGCTTTTTTTTTGTGTATCGTTAAAATCATTTGGGATGCGAGTATGACTTTAACATGCAATTATGATAATCTAAAACAATTAAATCAAGTTGAATAAATTTATTCCATTCTTATAGACATGTATCACGAAAATTGGGAAAAAAATTAATAAATAAATAAAAATTCATTTTTGCACATGATCCCCATAGTCCATATATATTTCTACGATTCTAATGACCCAAATTGAGCTAAAATAAAAACAAGAAAGTTATTTTTTCTATACTGTAATTGAATTTGGTCCAAATAAGTCATACTTAGAATTTTTCTCCAAAATCACACCCACGTAAACTCGAATGTTGAACTTTATTCAGCATTCAAGTCTATTTTAATTAAATTTTTCAATAGAAACCAAGCATAAAAGCTAAAGGACATTTTACGATTGTGAAATATTCAGCGTTTTTGTTTGTTTTTTGTTTGAATTTAATTTATAAATTGGTTTAGATCATCCACCCACCCTTTAGTCTCTTTATAATTGAGATGTACATGTAGGTACATTATAAGTCATTTTATAGAAGACAAAAATACTTTTAATTTTGAGTTTTATAGAATTATTATCAATACCAACAGGTTAATGTTTTATGCTTTATCCTATTTTAATACGACTCCGGGTTTTTTTAATTCTTCTGACAATCATTTATAAACTTGTATACATTTGCATAAAATCCATAAAATGCATTAAATGAAATATCTTAATAGTATTACAATGAATTACAATATAATAATATTCTTTTGTTTATCTTAAACTATTTTAAAACTATTACGGAACAGTAATAATACCTTTTATTCAATGAAAAATTCCTTAGTGTGTGTAGGTATGTAGGTATGCATGTACATATATACTTTCGTAAAATACTTTAAAATAACTTTATAAAAGTTAGATAGAAAAACATTGCAAAAACTGAAAATATATTGTATAAAAAGAAAATACGACAACAATGACAAAAAAAAAAAAAAGGATAACATGATGTAGATAAAAACTGAATTCTTGTTATCTATGTCATTTTATTCTTTCAATTAGTTAGTTCATTTCAGTTCGTTAAACAAAACTTTCACCATCAAGATGAAACGGTTACAGGTGGGATATTAAATTTAATGTATAGATACTTGTATGTACCTATACTTGTATACACATACACAGAAACAGACACAAGGGAAATAAAAAGTATTTTACAAAGTACATATAACTAATATTTTCATTATTACTTCTTTTTTTTTTCTCTCTCTCTTGTAAAATATAAAATCACTTCAATGCAATGTTATGATAAATTTTATACTTATGAAATGAAAAATACATTAATTCAAAAACGTTCTCATTAAAATTTTACATTTCAAGTAATTAATTTAATTTTTGTTTAATGGAAATTTTAAAAATAAAATAAAATAAAAAAAAAAATTTAATTTGTAGTTTGAAAATATTTAAAATAAAATTAATTACTTTTGAAAAATAACCAGAATAAAAACTGTATTTTTTCCTTTCATGTAATTCATTTAATAAAAAAAAAAAAAATCCTTAAATTAATAAGTATTATTTAAAATTCTACCTTTTTTAAGGGATTTTCAAAATTAAAAAGAAATTTAATGATTAGAAATACATGATCTTTTGCCTTAATTGAAATTAAATTAACTGTAAACTTTTTTTTTTTTTTTTGCTTATAAAATAATTTTTTTTTTCGTTCTAAAATTAATCTAATCAAAATTAAATCTTATAGAAGTTTGCTTTTTTTTTTTTGCAAATTAAAAAGGATAGCAAAAGAAAAAAAATCAACTTTTTTACTAATGAAAAAAAAAGATGAGAACGAAAAAAGAAAAAATTTGTTTTTCACAGTAAATTATTTTTAATAGAGACAAGAAAAACCTTTTTGATTGAAAATTCTGGTTAAAATCTGTTAGTTGAATAAAATATTACTAAAAACGTGTTTAATGGCAAATTTTATCACAGATGTTGCTCCAGTATAATATTCTACTGATCCTTTTCTTTAAAAGAAAAGAAGTACACAATTTTTTTTGATAAGGAATGAGAAATATATAAAAAGGATGTGGTTTATAACTTTTGATTAAAATTGATGTTTAACATTTCATTTAATGTTATTTGTAAAGAAATAAATTTTATTTTTCGAAAATAATTTTTTTTTCTTGATATTTATAAAATTTTCAATATTGATTTTTAATTTAATTTTGTTTATGTAACAATTTTTGTTTTTTGAATAAATTATTTTAAATCAAATTACCAAGGTATTTCATTGTTTTTTTCATTTTCTTTTCATTTTATTTGTTTCTTTAATTTATTTTAAAAGTGTATATACATAAAGAAGTCGATGAAAAAATGAACTAAAAACTTAAAAAGCCTTTACAAATACAAAAAGTAAACGATATTTAAATTTTTAAAGTTTTTTTTTGTTTTTCTTTAAAGAAGGATTATAAGAATAATTCACAACCTACAATAAAAACTATTATAGTAACAAAAAATGCTGCGATAATATTGATTTTAATTAAATAAAAAGTATTTACTTTGAATTTGTAATCATAAAAACAGTAAAGTAAAGTCAACAAGACAAAAAAAAAGAAGTTGAATAAAAGTACACAAAAATTAAAAATAAGAGAGAAAAAAAAACAACATCAATGAAAATTTTTCATGAAAGCAGCGACAAACCAAATGAAATTGTAATTTTTGTTATTTTCTTTTTTCTATTTACTCTATTTTTTTTTCTGATTCAGTTGACAAACACAACATTGGATTAAAAAGGAAAATGTAATAATAACAGGTGATAAAAATGAAATAGTATATGTCTATGGTATATGATGGGTGGTAATTGAATATTGAGAAAATAAAAATATAATGTACAAAGAGATCAAGTTAAAAAATAAAATACGAAAAAGTTAATTTCATCGTAATTCCCTTGGTGTATCAATTCATGCAAAAAACCAAAAATAATCTGAAAATTTCAATTTAATTTTACGAATAAAAGAAAAAAAAATAGAAAATTTTTAAAGATAAAAAGAGTGATTCTCATTTTTACCGCTAAAAAGAAATACATATAATGCTTTTTAAATTTTTTTTTCTTAAAATAGAAATGAAAAAGAAAAAACGACCAGATTATTTGATTTTTTTTCCTAGGATACATAAAGCAAATTTAAATTTATAAGCTTATATCAATATTATTTTGATTAAAGGACATTTACCTATAATACAAAATTAAATGTTTTTTTGTTCCCCTATAGTTTTAAATTAATTTTGATAGTGGCTCATTAATTTTTGTTAACAGTGACTGAATATGGAGAATTTCAAAATCATTTTATTTTTTGTTTCATTTTGTTTTTAATTGTGATTGGTAAACTTTTCATCCTTAAAAAATATTTTTTCTCTCATTAATATTAAATTCATTTTAATTAGAAGTTTTCATAATATAATATGTTACACACAAAACCACAGAATAAATTTATCATAAATTAAAAAAATAAAAAAACAAATTAATAACAAAAAAGTTAGAATATATGTATAAGTATATACCTATACAATCAAATGATCCGAAAAGGCATTTATAAATATATGTACAAATACATATACATACATGCCATATGTATATATTCTCTTCAAAATTATTAAATCTGTGTCATTTTCTTTTGTATATTAAAACCACATTTAACGCAAATGTTGGTTTAATTCATTCAAAAATAACCGAATACTATTTGTTGAAAGCTATATGAAATATGTACTACTATACAGATAATGTATGTATGTGTAAGTGTATTGTTATTATATGTATGTATGTATATACATAAAAAGCAATCGGAAGCAAAAGAACACAAAAAGGAAAACCTTTTTCCTATTTCTCGAGGGAATTATATTAACGTAACTATGAGAAAGGACATTTTGACCACCAATTAACATACTGTCCTTCCTTAATTTAAAATCTTCCTTAAATTCTCTTTTGTCTATTAGACCATATTTAACTTTATTTGTGGTGAATTTTGTAGAATAATTAATAGTAGATATAGATATGTGCATGTATAAAAATATATTATTGGAGTATATTTCATACAATAATTTCTTTTATATTATAAGTATATGCTGTAATAATTGTATTTGTTATGATGAATTGATTTTTAGAATACTTTTTCCTTATGAAAAATTTTACAAAATGGTAGTTTGTTCAGTTATTATCCTAGATTTGTGGTCACAAGAAGTTAATCTTTTAAAATTGAAATTCCTAGAAACACAAAAATTGATTTCAAATTCATAATACCATTTTATGTTTGTCCTTTTTTCATTTATAATATTTTCTAAACAAATGCAAAACAAAACTTATAACTTTCAAAAAAAAAAAAAAAATATCCTTCGAAATTTTAACTAAATTTTGTAGAAACAATATTCGAAAATAAATGTACCATCATCTTTTAAAATTATTGTTGACACTTCAATTTTCTGCAATACTCAACAATAACTCATTCATATATACAAACATTGTAGGTATTTATACATACACATATAAAATAGTTTGCACATATATACATATGTAAATGCAAAAATGCAATTCAAACACCTGAATGAAGTCAAGCGTAACAAAATTTTATAAGTGGAAAATTCGAAAAGTAAATATTCTGTTGCATACTGCACTTTTTTTTTGTACATCCTTGTACATCAGGATCAGGTAAAACACATATGTACATACATATTAACATATATGTATATTCATTCAAAATATGTGTTGAAAGGAAATTATAAATTCAACTTGATTTTTCTCTGAAAAAAAAAACCTTAAACATTGACTTAGCCTATTAAATAGTTGTACATATACATACGAGTACATAATATAGTCTCAACTTTTATTTAACAAATGTAGGAAATTGTATAAAACTGTACAGCTAAAGAATTCAGGAAGTTCAACTACAAAATTCAAATAGAAAAACATGTTTTATTTGCTTTTTACTTTTAAGTTTTAATCTTATTTTAAATTCGATTGTCATAATATTTCACTTTGATATTTTTGATAAAAATGGAAATAAAAAAAATATGAAAATCTCTCTATTCAACTTTTAGTAGAAAAGCAACAGAATGTACATACATACAAACATACATAATTATACATAAATATTATATGAAAATGTACGAAATACTATTTGAAACGAAATATCATAAATTGTTAAATTGTCATTGTTAGATACATTTTTTTTCCTTTTTTTTTAAATCTGTCACATTTGTCAACACTTTTCGTCAGGTAACAAATTTATGGATTAAATTTAATTAAATCATTTTCTAAGGTTCTTTAATTTTTCAATAACAACATGAGTGGGTGTATGTAATTATTCAATGTATATGATTTTTACCTTGAAATTCATACATGGATTGAAAGGGGTGATTCTTGATTATTTGCCCTGTGTGAAAAATTATGTTGAATCTACAAAAGAAAGTAAGTGCTAAATGATAAAAATCCATCAACATCAGTTAAAGGATCAAAAATTACTTAAAAAATTTGTCTTCATTGTTCTTTTGCAGATCTAAAGTTTAAAAAACTTACCATAACATGGGATTGATATTGTTTTAATAAAAAAAGGAATAAGAACAAAAATTCAGAGTTTCCGCTCTCCAATTGCTTCATTTTGAAGCCATGATGATGTAATGTGTTCGAAGGACACCACCGTAGATTTAAACAAATATAAATTTAATTTCTCTGAAAAAAAAATATCATTTTCCACCTTATTCATCATCAAAACAATATAATTAAAAGTTCTTTCTCTTTTACTCTAGTAAAAAAGGGAGAAAAAAGGAAAAAAAAAACAACCTTAAAAGATTCAAATCAAAAACATCAATACAAACAACATTTTCTAAGCGAAATAATAAAATTTTTATTTCACCTCAACATAATTTTTGTTTTCTTGATATTGAGATTTATTTTTACAATATACATATATAATTCTTTTTTTTTTTTATATTTTCTTTCTTATTTTCATTTTATATATTTTGTTCTTCATAATTCAATATTATTTTTTTTTTTATTGTTTTATTTGGTAGTAATTTTATTATTATTTTTCGTATTTGTTTCATTTCATATATATGTCATTTTTGTTTGTTTGGTTTTTTTTTCACTCTTTTGTTTTTTTATTCTTTCAAATAAAAATCTATTGATTTATTTTTCTTTCATATTTTTTTTTTCTTTTTTATATTTTTTATTATTATAAATAAATTATCCTGTTTCACATTTCATACGTTTTTTTTTGTGGATGTTGTTTGTTTGTTTTTGTATTTAGTGTTTTTTTTTTCTTAAAAATTTATTTATTCATTTTTAAATCTGATAAATATATTTATTTATTTTCTTCTTCTGCTTCTCTTGTTCACCTTATATTTTCATGAAAATGATTATTGTATATTTTCTATTTATTATTACTTTTTTTTTTTTTTTTGTTCTTCTATTTCAATTATTATTTTTTATTTCATTATAATAACAAGGCACGAATACTTTTATAAATTTATTATTACATATTATGTATATTATTTTATATATAATATTTTGTTCTTATATATTACAACAACAGAATAATTAAAAAGAAAAATTATACATTTTTTAATGTGAATTTATTATTTGTAATTGTTTTTTTTTATATTCCTTAAAAATTATTTATTTTATTTTTATTATTTTTTTTTTCATTTCAATTGTTTTATAATTTTGATTTTGTTTTTTTCTACTAGTTTTTGTGTTGTTATTGTTTCTTTTTTTTTTTTTTTAATTTACAAAAAGAAAATAAAGTGATTTTTTGTTTTTTTAATATAATAATAATAATTAGAATTTATATGTCTTGAATTTACGAATATTTTTGTATACATACTTAAATATTTAAATTTTCAAAAAATTCTGTTTTTCTTTTAAATGTTTTTAATTATTATTATTTTTTTTTAAATTTTACTTTTTAACTAGCTTTTAACTACTAATTAAAAAGGAAACATAAAATTTCTTTTCTTTTTTTCAATATGTATATAATTTTTATTAACACTTAAAGACTAGAACTAGTGATTTATTCCTTCTTTTATTTTTTTTTTAAGTTTTGCTTATTAATTCAAATTTCTTCTTCTTCTTTTTATTTATTTTTAATAATATGTATCATTTAATATTTTAATAAACTATGATAAAAGTGTGAAAATACTTACACTAACATTTTGTTTTTTTTTTCCTATTTGATAAAAATGTTTTACATTATTAAGTCAATTAAACAACGAAAAAAAAAAATTAAGAACAAAAAATACTTTTTAATAGTGTGTAAATTTAAATTTCCTTTACATTAAATTCACCACACGCAGCGCATTTTTTGTGCAATATATTTAAAGAAAAAAAAAAAGAGGAAAATATAAAGGAAATACAAAGTGAAAATATTCTACAATATTATTAGCACTATATAAGCTCCTATAATCTGGAAGATTTTTTTATTTTTATTAATAATTATTTTTCTCTTTTCTTTTTTTCTTTTTTTTTTTGTATTTCAATAAAAAAGGCTTCAATTTATTTTATAGTGATAAATTCAATGGGAAAAAAAAAATTTGTCAAGCACAAAAACGATGTAATTTATTTAATAAAGATAAATATGATTAAAAGTGGAAGAAAATTGTGTTTTTTTTTTTTTAAATTAAAAAGAGGGAAGAGTTTGAAATGATTGTACTGATTAAATTGAACAATAATTTTTAAAAGGAAAGAAAAAAAATGTATGTCCTTGATTATGTCTTCAACACAATTTCATGTTCAAAATTTATTTTTTCTCCATTTCATATTTATTTTTATGATTATGTTCCTTTCTTGTACACAAGAAGATCTATTGGTTTCTAAAACATTAAACATATCAAGCCTTCTAAAAAACCAATATTTTTTAGAAAAATTTACGGAAGTAGTACAAATTGAGATAAAATTATCAAGTTTACACATACACACACATCACATTTATCTTTTGAAAGCTTCATTTTTTTTTTCTCATGACATTCGACTGATGTAATTTATTTTTTATCTGTACACAATATTATATAATATGGTATGGTATGATTACAATTTCTGAAAGTAAAGAAGAATTACTTGAACTTATCTTACAATTCCATGAAAAAAAGAGATTCTTGGCTTCTTTGATTGTAAATCAATTATGAATTTTAAAAGTTATTTCTCATTCTATTCTATAAAATCTGAAAATTAATCTCTGTTAGCGACACAAAACAGAATAATCGTTTTATTTTTATTTGTAGAAGGTTTCGACTTATTCCCATGGGTTGACAGTAACAGTTCATGACCTTTATACTCTTTACTAGAATCGATGAGTTGTATTAAAATTTAAATATAAATTGTGTAAATGTAAATTTAGAAAATTGATAAATATTTATCAATAAACTTTCTTACTTTTATGTAATTAAGAAGGATTTTATAAAATTATAATAGGGGGAATTAAAAAAAAAATTTCTATTGATGTGTAAAACTTTTTTATAAATTACAAAATTTTATTTTGTAATTCAAAAAGGACTATAAAAAAATTTTGTAACCATTCAAATTTTTAAATTTTTAATGAAGCATATTTTTTTTTAAATAATATTATTTTTCGTTTTGTAAAAATTTCAAATTGGAAAAAAAAGAAGTTATTCTTAAAAGATATTAATACCCTTTTATTTTGATTTTATACCTTTTTGTGGTTTTACCGTGTTGGTTTTTTTTTTTTAAAGGTAAAAGTAGATTTTACCTGTTTTTTCAAGTAATTATTTATTTAGCTTCTTTACTTTGCACAAAATTTTTTTGTTAATATTTTTTTGACATATTTTTCGTTTATCCTTAATTCAAATATCATGTTAACTGACAAGGTTTTTCTTTTATCTAAGAATGATGAAAACATAAACAGAAATAATAAAAATAAGGGAAAAGGATTGATATAGAAAAAAATTGAGAATAACATTTTTTTTTGTCTTTAAAATAAGAAAATAATATGTAGCTATACCGTATTTTGTTTTTACAATGTTATATATATTTTTTTTTTTTAATAGAAATTTATCTAATTGCGAATAATTATCGAAGCATAAAATTTGATTAAAATTTATTTCATTTATTATTATTTTTTTTTTAATCTTTTTTATTTATAATTTTTAAATGTCTTTTATAACAAAGTATACTAAAATATTTTATTTACTTGTCTACGAATACCACTAATATGTTTTCTTTTTAAATTATTATTAATTTTTTTAATTAATTATGTATTTTCATATTTAGGACACTTATCCTACCTGCATTTCAGCAAAATGATCTTTGTCTGTTTTTTCTTTAGATTTTACTTAAAATTTTTTTAAAATATCAATTAACAAATATAAAATTATTCTAATCAAAGGGAAAAAAAAAACACGAAACAAAAAACCCTAAACAAGTCACAACAAAATTAAAATAGAAAATTATATACCTAAATAATTTTAAAATTGTAAATACTCAATAGTTTCGTTTAATTTAAAAAAAAAAACTATACAAACAATTTCGTTAAAATTGCAACAACTAAATAATCGCTTTAAATTTTGCCTAAAGAAAATAACAAACAATGAAAGCGCTTATAAAAAAGGAACCTTTGTCCTCCATTTTGATTTTTAACCCTAATTGTAAATTTTCTTACAAAATTACTGCGAGAAAAATATCTAATTAATTAATTCAACGAAACTTATGAATATTTACTTTATTTTTTTTTTAAATTCAATTTTACATTTACGTACTGTGTAAAATTCTGCTGTTTTTATTTTTTTTATTGAAATAACAACACAAAAAATTTAATTTTATTACCTATGAAAAACAAATTTTGAAAAATTCTGAAATTAAAAACAAAAAAAAAGATAAACAAAAATTTAAAAAAGGATCAGCATTGTTTTTAATTTTTATATTTTTTAATTATTCATACAAAGTTTTTGTCAACTTTTTTATTTATTCAAATTTAAACTTTTTTCGTGTACATTTTCAAATAAAATTTTTTTTGTCTTTAAAGGCAAAAAAAAAACAAAAAACAAATTCTTCATTTACTTAAATAACGAATGAAATTTCTTTTGATTTTTGATAAGTTCAAATTTAAGTGTATACAGTTAGAAAATTTTTTATGATTTTTTTACGTTTCATTTTTTTTCGTTATTATTATTATTATTATTTTTTTTTTCAATTTATTTATTTTGTTTTTAACCCTTAATTTTGTCTCTTTTGACTTAGAAATTTCTCTTCCTTATTTTCTATATTTTGTTTATTCTTCATTTTATACAAACATTTTATTTTATTTTATTTTTTATTTTTTTTTTCTAAAAAAAAAAAGATCTTTTTTTGGGGGGAGGGGCAAGATTATTATGATATAGTCATTAATTTTTCTTACATTTGTTTTTTGTAGTTTTTCATTTAATCATTTTCTGGTTCTTGCCAGTTTACACGTGCCCAATCTGGAAGTTCTGTTTCATATTCCCATCCAGGTCCCTGTGAAAAAATAGAAGAGAGAAAAAAAAAACCATTTTATATTGTTTTTAAATTTTTTTTCTCGTTCAATTTAAAAAAATAATAAATAAAAAAAATGGGTCTAGGAAAATTCATCGCCAGCAATTCTTTGCCAGCAATTCACCGCCAGCAATTCTTCGCCAGCAATTCATCGCCTCAACAATTCATCGCCACAGCAATTCACCGCCAGCAATTCTTTGCCAGCAACTCGGCGGAATTTTCCGGATCCCAAAAAAAATAGGTATTTTGAATTTCAATGTAGTACAATATAAAGAAAAATATCTTCAACAGCAAGATTAAATACCAAAGGTAAAAATATATTATAATCGTTAATTATGAATTTTTATCTTATTAAAAATTGCAACAAATCATATTATAATAAAGTGCAAAAACAACCATGAAATATTTTGTTTTATAAAAATGGCAACAGAAAGAAGAAGAGAAAAAAAAAAAAACAAATTGCGACATAAAGACTAACGACCTCAAAACAAATTTGTTAATGAGCTGTTAGATTTCACCATCATCATCATCATCATCATCACTTGTGTATATTTTTATGTCAAAAAATAAAATTGACTACAAAAGTTTTATATTTCGTAAAAATCTTTCCTTGAAAAATTTTGTTTTTTTTTCATTTATTTTTTAACTTATTAATTTATGACTATAGTAAATTTATTTCAAAGTTTATGAAGCGTTTTGTTCTCGAAATGCAGTTTTGCATAATTTAAATGGAAATATTTAAGGAAAAATAAAACAAAATTATTTTTCATAGGCATGATGATGACTTGACTATAGAATTATGATGATGATGATAAGATCTAATGTAAAACGCGTGTGTTTAACTAATTTTTATAGTGGTGTTGTTAAGATTAAACGTACTACATATATGCTTGAATCATGTCATGTTTTAATTTTTTTTTAAAATTCATTTACTATGTGAGAGAAAAAAAAATCCTCAAAAAATTCAACTAGATCTTTTTCAATACGGTAAATGTATACAAATCACCTAAAATATTCATCATTTAAAAAAAAAAATTGTTGCCAAGAAATGAATATGCATTTAAATCATTGTAATTTTTATTGTACCAAATTCTTAACAAAAATTTTCATATTTGAAAAAAAAAAATATATTTAAATTTAGAAATTACTTTTTTATTTGCTTTTATTATTTTCCCATTTGAATTTTCAAAGGAACAAATAAATATACGAGTATGTATATAAAAATAATTTTGAAAGAAAAACCGTTGAAAATTACTTTTCAGAAGAAAATATAAAATTCTATTTTAGACTGAATGCTTATTTTGTTTTTTTTTAAAGTCTAGACATTCACTTTGTATTTGAAAAAATTTGTATTTCTATTGAAAATTCATAAAACTACATAAAGAGCACTTAAAAACTTCTTAAAAACCGACGTTAATTGATAGTTTTATGAGTTTTTGATTTTAATTTAATTTGTAATTGTATAAAAGATAAAGAAAATCTGGAATATCTACATTTAAAGAACGAACAAGATTTTAGAATTAAAATATAAAAAAGAATTTAAAAAACTTTAAAAATTAAAGCGATTGAAAAATATAACTGAAAAAATCGAATTATCACAGAGCGCGTATACTCCGTAGTATACCAAACCGGTACTAGTACTGTTTTGGTCCCGGTATATATGCATGGTACCGAACCATTTTAGGCCGACCATTTTGGTGCGAACGAACTAATTTGGTCCTCCTTTCTTTGTTCATTTCCAATTAATTTTGCACAAAAAGAAAAAAATTATTGATATTAAATCAATTAACAATGAATGAAATATTTGAGTTTGACAAGTATTTTTTTCTTTCTTTTTTCATTATTTGCATCTACGGTATATACAGGCAGTACTAAAACGGTTTAGTCATACCAAAATGGTATATTAGACCGGTTTGGTACTGCGGAGTATACGCGCTCATATAGAAATCTTTATTTTTTCATATCAACATCAATAAAACTTTTCACATATCTGAAAATCAGATTTTTCTTGCTTCCGATCATCAATATATCAAATACATAAATCTATAATCAATGAAGTTTTTAATTTATTCCTCATTTATTCGAATTCATTTTCACACATTTTGCCAAAACTAATCAAAATCGTATAAATAAAATAAAATTCACTAAAGATAAACTGTAAATACAAATAAAATACATATAGGATATACGACCTAAAAATGACCCTTTTTATTGTGAAATAACAAACAAAAGTAAGTAGTAATGCGATATTTACAATTGTACATAACATACTACCCATGTCACATGTATGTATAGGTACATATGTATGTACATATATGTATATGCAAAATAAATGTTATTTTATATTGTCATATCAAAAGGTAAAAGATAAAATAAATAAATGACTCTAGGAAATCATTGTGTTTATAAAATATTCTTTTTTTTTTTTTTAATTTTCTGCACGTATATGTATGTGTTTGTATTTAAATATGTATATACTAACTTCAAAACTATATATAATATACGATAGAGGATTTCTTTACCACACATGTTTGCCATATCAAAGTTCTGAATAAAATTGCGGTTTTAGAATGCAATGTAAATATAACATTGGTTATTTCTAAAAACCAATAAAAAAATATAAAAAAAATAAAAAATAAAACATTAATTACCTTATATTTCCACGCATGTAAATACATAACCAAGTCCTGTGGTTTTGGATCCCTATATCGTACTTTACACTCATAACAATGTTTGTCTGTGGTCATTTTATCTGGATTGAAAGTTAAATCGGGTGATTCGTGTCCTGTTTGAGTTGCTACGGTTACCTATAGCATATTCAAAATATATTAAAAACAAAAATCATAAAAAAATACAACAACAAAAAGTAGATAGTTATACATAAAATCATCATCAGTCATTTTAACGACATTTTATTTAACAAAAAAGAAAAAAAAACAAAAAACAAAAAAAAATTAAATAATGATCTAGGAAATATTCATTTTATTATGAACAATAAAAACCTCATAATAAAGAAAATTTCAAATTTAGAAAATCTTAAAATTCACTATAGCTAGGTACCTATATTATTATTATTATTTTTTTTTTGCATATAATTAACGTTTATACTAACCTTCACTTTTGATGGTGAGGTTAATGATGATGGTGGTGTAACATTAACATTGTTAATATTGCTATTATGATTATGATGATTATTATTAACTGGACTAATATTATTATTATTATTAATATTATGATTTGTTGTTGTATTTGTTGTACCAACACCCATATTTATAGCAGTTGTTATGGTTCCTGATGTCATTGTTGATGTTGTTGTATTCATTGACGTCATTATATTTTCATGAGGACTTTCACTACCAAGTGATACTGGTCTAGGACTTTCTGAACATGGTGAAGCTTCACGTGATACACTTTCTGAATCATCATCACTAAGGATATTACCTTTTATGAGACAATAATGAATAAAAGACAAAAAAAAAAATTTGTTTAAATAAAAATGAAAATAAACGAAAAGAAAATAGAAGATTATAAGAAAATATAACGATTCAGCAGATAAAGAAAATTTGATGGAAATTTATTATTATTTTAAAGAACAAAAGAATATATTAAAAATGATAACTTAATCTTAGAAAATATCTTAAAACTCGTATAAGGATAATTAGGTTATTATAAGGAAATATTTTGTCATAGGAAAATATAAAAATGAAAATTTGTTATTTTTTAAATTAAAGAACATTAAGGAAGAAAGTTTTATTTTTTGGTCTTTCACTTTAATAAAAAAAAATAATAATAATGAAAGGAAACATTATAAAGTTTTAATAATTAATTATCCGAGGCGTATTTTTTGCTTTTCTGGTCGGCTAATTACTTAAGTAATTTGCTTTTTAAAATTAAAAATTATCAAAAGAATAAATTTAAAAATTTAGGATAAGAAATTACTTTTGTTTTTTTTTCGGTTTAAAATTTTCATAAAATATTTACCTTTTCCTAATGTTCCAGCTAAACTATCAGAATCTGAATCACCTTTCATTGGTTTGAATAATGATAATTCAGAATCACCATCGATACCTAACCAATTTTCAGCATTATGAATATTAATAAGGTCACGTACTAATTGTTCATCACTTTTACCACCAATATCACCACCTCTACCTTTATTAGGACCAAAAACTTCATGATTATAAAGAGGATCATTAACAACAGGATAACCTGTAAATGAAATTAAAAAAAAAAAAAAAAATAAAGCATTGAAAAGAGAACAAAAATTTGTAGCAATTTTTAAGTAATTTATCAAAAATTCTTTCAATTTTTTTCTTCTTTCTTATTCTATTCTTTCTAAAGAAAAGATTTAATCTAAAATCTTTTGTATAGAATTTTTTTGTGTGTGTGTGAATTTTTTTTTTTTTTTGTATTGAATTTCCTCTTACCTAAATATTGCAGATGTACACGAATCTGATGCATTCGTCCAGTAAGAGGTTTACATAATACAACACTTGTCTTTCCATTGTAACCAAGCTTTTGAAATCCTGTTGTACATTCTTTACCCTTAGGTGATACTTTACAAACTCCAATTTTATAGCTGACTACTTCAATTGGTTCTTTACATTCTACAATACCACTATACGTAGTTGAAAAAAAAAAAAAAAGAAAGAAAATAAAATATAAAAAAATTAGAAAAGAAAAAGAAAAACAATTAAAGATAAGAAAATTATAAAAGATTTATACTATTGTACTTGAAAAATACTATAGATTTTTTATATCATCAATATATACCGTTATATTACAGATATAGAGAAAAATTTATGAAAAGAAAGAATAAAAAAGAAAAACATTTTGGTGATGGTGGAAATAACAGAACTCATAAATTTCTATTATTTGATTCGTTTTCTCATAAATCAGAGTGTTTTAGAAGTGATTTGTTTTTTTTTCGCGATACCAATATTTGGTTGAAAAAAAAACCGGTGAAGGAGGGGGGCCAGAAAAAAATTTAGAATTGATTTTTTTTTGAAAAAATTGTTTGCAATGGATTATTGTTTTAGGTTATAAGGTTCGGGAAAGAAGAATTTCAAAATTCTCAAAAAATTAGTTTATTTTCACAAGGAAACAATATTTCTTTTCAGTTATCAATAAATCAGGAATATAAAAAACAATAAATTCAAAAAATTGATTTTGGCAAAAATTCCAACATAGAAAATTTAACAAAAATTATATGTAAATTTTAAAAAAGAATCAACGATTCGTCAAGTCTTGGAATTATGTTCACTGAAAGCTAAAGTTACATAATTCAAATCTATGTACATATTAAATAGTTATTTAATTCTTTTGCAACACATTTTTAAAGGATATGCCACCGAAAAAGAAAAACCATTTGAAAAATATATAAAAAATGAGCCAGATTTTCCACATCATCACCAACTTCTAACACATTTTTTTTTTCATTCTAGTTATAAAAAGTTTTTTATTTTTCTCTTCTCATCTGTTATAAAAAAAAAATAATCAAAAATTCAAATTAATATAAGGAAGAAAACAAAAAAAAAATGTAATTTGTATAAAAACTTACTCTGGAAATTCTCCTTCTACTCTACAAACATATTGTTTTCGAACTTGTCTATTACGAATTTGATGTTCCATTTGTCTTGCCTTCTTTGGACTTCGGCCGAATAATAATAAACCAGATGTTAGTCGATCTAAACGATGGATTGTCCTTAAATTTTTTAAATTATATTCCTTTGCTAGTATGAACACAACTGTATTGTGACGATATCTACCACAAGGATGAACCTAGTTTTTTTTTTTTTTGTTTGTTTGTTTTTGTTTTCATTTTATAATTGAGTTTTTTTTTTATTGTTTGTAGAGAGAAAAATAAAAATAAAATTTTTCTTAATGATTATTGATTTTAATAGAAATGTAAAAATAATAATTTACGTAATACTAAAAAAAAAAAAAGAAGGAAAAAGATTCAATTGTTTTTCAATTAAATCAATTTCTTCATTATCGGTTGCCTTTTTTTTCTTTTTCTATAATTTAATTTTTGATTAATGTCATTTGTATCACGATGATAATATATTGTTGTAATGTTTTAAAATTTATCCTTATAAATTTGACCTAATTTACACATATACAGTGATTAAGCAGTTTTATAAACATATACATATACAATAATTAAGTATAATATAAATTTTTTGTGTAACAATTTAAATTTATCTACTTAATAAATTTTAAATACCTAACAAAAAGAAAATTACTCGTTTTAGTTTTTAACATAGATACAATCTTCAAATTTTCTTGTTAAAACAAAAATTTATACAAGAAAAAAAAAAATGAGAGAACAAAAAAAAAATAAATAAATATAAAATGAATTTGTGTGGTTAAGGCACATAAACAAAAATTAAAATGTAAGTAAGATAATAGGATTTTTTTTTTTTTAATTTATAATATGAAGAATTATGTATGTAAATCGGTTATAGTATGTATTTTGTATTCTTGAAGGTAATACTAAAAATGTATTAAAATTCTTAATTGTAATAAAGATATGGTAAAAAGCTAAATTATAATATTTTTAGATAAATATGCAAAATTTCTAAAATATTCAGATATGTATGTTTGTCTAAAAAACATAAATTTAAATATCACTCATGAAATATTATATGAATTTACCTTTTATTTCTGAAAAACAAAAAAAAAAAAGTGGGTATAAAAAAGGTATAATAAAGAAACACTTTGTATATAAAGGTATTTTGAGCATTTTGCGGAAATTAACTAAGTAGATACCTATAGATGTACTTAATGTTAAAGATGTAAGTACCTACATATGTATGTATGTAGGTATATTTGTATAAAGTAAATAAATATCTGTGAATATTATTTTCGAGAACAAATAACTTAATTTTAGAATTTTAAATTATTTAAATATTAAAATGAATGTATTTTGGAAATAATTTTGTTTTATAAAAAAAATAATGAAGGTGGAAATATTTGAAATTTTTTTTTGGTTTTATTTAATGTTCTGCAATTGCTAAAATGTGATATATAAGTACTCGTTTCGTTAAGTAAGTATGTATTTGAATTATGTAAGAAATATAATTAAGATGAATTTGATAATACTACGATATTTTTTTAATTTTTAAATTTCGCTTTTTTTTATTAAAATAAAGTTGTTTATTATGTAAGTTTATGAAAAACTAAAAATAACAAAAAACAAAACTAAAGAAAAACACGCAAAATTAAAGCTTTTCATTGTAGCATTCAAAAATAAAAACAAAATTCAGAAAAAAAAAATAAAATAAAATAAAAAAAAAAAATCAAGGTATTTTTAGCATACATACTTATGTATACGTCATAAATTCTGTATATTTTATTCTTTACAGAAGGATCAGAATTTTGTTACTAAATTAATATTTTTTTTCTTCAAATTATTTTCATGTGTATTTACGACATTTGATGTATAACATAAATACAATTTACTAGGATTGTGATGAAATGATACCATATAGAAACATTTTTTCATTAATTTCATTTAAAACAAAAAATATTACATGTTGTCAAGTAAACAAGATTACCTTTTATATGTAAGTAAGTATTGTGAGTTATAAATAAAATATGTTTCACATATTACTTTGTGTCTAATAAATAATTTTATGATTTTTATGAGAGAAAATGATACCCACCCACATATGTACATTTTAAATGAAGAATACCTTTGCAAAAAAAAAGGACGAAAATGAAAAATGTATCATTTCACTAAGTTGTTCTATGATACATTGATAGAAACTAGAAACTTTAACTAAATAAATTTCACAATACTAGAAAATTGTATATTTTTCAATTATTTATTATTATTTATTTTTACGCCATAAGCTTTTTCAGAAAAGAAAAAAAAAGGAAAGAAAATTGTTAGTTATAAAAATGTGCATTTTCTACCCATTCTAGGTGAAACAAAACTCCAATTAGTAACGAAATATTTGATATAGAGTTACTTTTACATTTATTAATAAAAAGTACTTGAAATTTCGGCTGCAAAAAATAATAATTTTATTTACTTTTATACATAACCCTTTTGTGTTTGGTATTTCAAAAATATAAAATCAAGTAAGTAGAAAAGCATAAAAAAATAAAACTATGAACACAATAGGTTTTTTTGATATGATGAAAAATATTTTTAGAATACAAACCAATTAAATGTGCAGAAATTGAATTTAATGTAAATTCTGATCCTTCTATAGAGTTATTTTAAAACTCTCAGTGCCCTTTCAAAAAGTAAGCTCTTTTGAATTTTAAAATTTTTAAAAATTAATAATCTTTCTTTTCACAAAGCTTTTTTTTTTAAGTCACAATGTCCAAAAATCTTTCCTGACACTTGGAGTGTTAAGTAAAAATTCAAAATAAAAATCAACTGCGTGAGATTAGAAAAAAATAATTAAAAAATAAAAATTCACATACTCACAACATATTGTACATACAAGAAATTTTGATAGCCAATTTGATCTGTTTAGGAAAAAATATAGAACAAAAATGTTCTAAATCTTTTAAAATTTAATTTTAACCAATTTGTTTTTTTAACTAAAGGATTACAAAAATTATAAAAGTTATGAACAAAAATTTTCAAATTAATAAAAAATAAATAAATAAATTAAAAAGGAAGTAGGTAGTAAGTATATTGTGCATTTTCTCATATATGTAATTCTACTCACCGGTATCGAACACGGTTTATCCAATACAACAAGTTCACTATCTATGTGGATAATTTTTATAGGATGATCTAATATGGGCGTCTCATGCCTGATTTATATCGTACCAAAAAAACATTATCATATATATATGTATATCATTTATACATAATAAAAACATATACATTTAGAAGAAGAAAAAAAAAAAAATTACAAAATATGCAATATGTTTTTGTGTGTGTTTTTATAAGTCTTAGTATAAAATTATTGAAATAAATAAGTATGATAATATCAATAATATAGAAAAACAAAATTTAAAAAAATATATTTTTGACCTTTGTTTTAATTCAGATGCACCATGTGTCGCATTTTTTCAAGTGAAACAAAAACAATTTAACAGATCATATAAGTCAAGTCCTTTTGACTTTTTATGTACAAATATTGTTTTTTTTTTTAAATTATTTTTTATTCAAATTTTTCAAAGATATTTTTTTTGTTGTTATTGAATCCCTTTTTTCATTTTGTATTTTGAAATTATTTTCTGTTTTTGACGGGAAACACAATTTTCTAAAAAAAATTCATTTCGTTCACATCAATTGAATACTAATGATTTTTAAAAATTGCAAAATAGGAAAAAAAAATTTTTCAATAAAATATGAAATCAAAATTTGAAAATAAAATAAAAATATTCAAACAAAAAATCATTTCTTTTTCATTTTTTTGTTTTTTGTTTTCAAATATTTGATTTTCAAATACAAATTCTACATAGCAACTAAATCCTTTATTTTTATTTTTCAAACTTTATATTTCAAACAATAATTTGAAAATTTCACCAGAATTTGGTTTTAATCGTTTGTTTTTCATGAAAATTTCATTTAATTTTCATGTTGTTTGTTATTTTGTTCATCATTGAGTATTTATTTTGTGTGTGTGGTATTTAAACATAAATAAATTGGAAAACTGTTGCTAATTTTATTTTGTTTTGTTGAAAATGCATAATGATGCTAATGATTTATCCCTTTCTCAATTTATATACAACCAAAAACAAAAAAAAAAAAAACAATTTAATATATTTAAAGTTATTCATTTATGTAAATGTCAAATATTTTTGTTTTCTTACTTTTTCCACTTTTTTTTTTCTCTTCTAGTTTTTAAATTCTTTGACTTGTTTTTTATGTTTTTCTTTGGATAATTTCAAACCAAAAAGAAAAATAAATAAATAAGAAAAACTAACACATCAAGTTTATGTTGTTTGCTTGCTTGCTTTCACATCATTTTCATTATTTTTTCTTTTTATTTTCTATAATACTTTTTTCTTTGTGCTTAGTAAATTGAATTTTCTTTTATATAAACTTCGCATAAAGAATTAAACACATTCCTCAAAGTAAAAAAGGAAAGCAAAGAAAAGAAGAAAAAAAAAATAACGTTTATATACTTATCTACACAGTATATGCATAGATAAACAGACAGACAAAATATAATGAATAGAATGTATATAATATATTATGTACATAATATAAATGTAGTATCTATATATTTACAAAATTCAAATATCCACTCCCTAAGTTTACGTTAATGTTAAAATTGTCTTTTATACAAAACAAAAAAGAAAAAAAAATGCAGAATAAAAAAAAAAACACCATTAAGTCACATGAAATAAACATTTGATATGTGTCTCGACTTTGTGTTTTTCAAAAATTTGCATAAATTCCTCCCACAAGGATGAACAGAAATAATTGCTTTTCATGTGCAGTATTCTAGAAAAAACAAAATGTTTCAGTGTTTTGTTTTTCTTCTTCTTTTTTAGTTTTTGCTTTCATTATTATTATTATTTTTTTTTTTTTTACTTTCTTTCCTCTACAATGAATTTAAAACAGTCAGTAATTGAGAATGGGGATGTGAATACAATAATGCGATGATAACAATAATAAAAATGCATTAGAATTGCGAAATAGAGGAAGGATTTCAAGAGAGAAAAAAAACCCAGAGAAAGAGAAAAAAATAAAGCAAACTTTACACAAAACTATAACCATAACCACTTAAAAGAGATATGACGATTGTTTTTTCCTCATTAATTCTACGTTTTCGTTTTTTTTTTCCTGTTGTGTTAATTTCTCTGCAGATGGTTAATTATCCTTTTACTTTTCATTATAATAGTTTTTGCTTTTGTTTGTTTTTTTTTTTTTTTTCATTTTCAATTTAAATCATCAAAATTGAAGAGTTTCAAAAAGAAAAAAAAACAAAATCTATAAATGTGTTGTGCATCTTATTTGGATTTTCTCATAACGTATACATACTCGTATATGTATTAGATTTATCATTGTCATCAGTACGTAGTACAATGTATATCCTTAATTTTATGTAAAACATTCGAAAGATTATAATACATTATATTCCCCAGACAAAATGTTAGTGATAATGTTGTTGAATTGAATTGAATTGTATAGAAAAAAAAATAGATATATGGTATATATGTACATATTTCCATAATTAAGTATAATGTGTATCCTTATTATGTTGTTTTTGTTCTTACTTGTATTATTGTTGTTTTTGATATTGTTGCTTCTAGTAGAATTTTAGAGCTTTTGGCACTCTTGAATTAAATTTGTATTTAAATATTCTTGTTTTTTACTTGTTTAAAAAAAAACAAAATAAGTATGAACGAAAATATCTAAATATTTCAAAAATAATACAAATATGCATGTATGTATATGTACATCTGTACTATATATGTAGATTCGATGTATTTATGTACATAATGTTGTATGTACAATATGTATAGACAAATTTCTTAATTTAAAATAATTTTTTTTTGTTTTTTAGTAAAACACACACACACACTCATACATTTTCAAAATAAAATATTAATATTTGAGATTATTATCGTGATACAAATGACAATTTCTTCTCAATTTAGATTATCGTATACTTTAAAAAAATAAAAAAATAACAACTTAATGGTAAAATTTTTTTCAAATTCTTGTTACATAGAATGTTTCTGAATAAAGTAAAATTCTATAATAACAAAAATTTGAGGATTGTATGCATCATAAAATTATGAATAAGTATATATATATATTTTTTTTTTGTTTCTAAAATTTAAAACATTTTTTTTATTCCTTTTTCAGGATTTAAAAAATAAAATTTGATGCAAACAATCTTTTTATAATATTGAACTAAATGAATTTTATACTATGTATATTTAAAATTTGAAAAAAAAAAAGTTAAAGCTTTTCAACAATCCAGAAAAAAAAATCTAATTAGATACTTTTTTATATAATATGCAAATATTACTAAACTTTTATTAATTCTTTTTTTTTTTAACTTTAAACAAAAAGCATAAAATTTTAACTCTAAAACAGCTTGTATTACTTTACTTTATTTTGTTTAAAGTGTTTGTTTTTTTATTCAAAATAATTTTTTTTTTCTTAAAGTAATAAAGAAAAAAATAATTATGTAAATAAATAATGAATAATCAGGAATTTTAAAATAAATATTATATTTAGTAAAAAAAAGTATATTAAATATTTATTTAAAAAGGAGAATTGAAGTGTAGAAAGATGAAGGAAAAAAAAGTAATTCAAGAAAATCAAAATAAACAAGAGATTGTAAAAGAAAAGTATCTGTTTTCTCTGTTTTTTTTTTTTTTTTTTTTAAATATAAAAGATATAATAAGTCATACAGTTATACTTTAAAGTTATAAAGTTTAATAAATACTTTTATATTCTTATTATTTTTTTTTTTTCAAAACTAAATTAATTATTATTATTATTTTTTTTTTTTTGGTTTGTTTATTTAACAAATAAAAAATGGCGGTCATTTAAGCCACTTACTGGTATTGATGCTGGTTTATTCACAACCACAATATCATCGTCCATATGCACTATTGTGATTGGTTGACTAGTGACTGGAACTTCATGTCTGGAAAATATACAGTTTTTTTTTCTTTTTTCAATATTTTTTTTTTTTAATGATAAAATTAACTAATTTTTTTTTTTTTTGGCGGTTGGAAAAAAAAAACAAATAATGAAAATTTTGTTAAATTCAAAAACAAAATAACTTTTTTTTTCTTTTTTTTTAAAAAAAAAAATTTAAAAAATTCATAATAATTTTTAAAATGTGTATGTAAAATGTTATTTATTTATTTATTTTTTTTAAATTTTTTGTAATGTGATGTGTGAATAATGTGAATGAATTGCGAATGAATGCGAGTGTATTTTTCAAACCATAAAAGACAAACCAAGACATGACAAAATTAACATGTTTTGTTTAAAATACAAATAATTAAGAAAACTATATTAAAATTATTTTAAATGAAAATCCTTTTGAATAACTCTTCTAGAAAAATATCGAAAATATCATAATAAACTGTAAAATATGTAAATGTTGGCTTTTTGAAGAATTAAAATTTCAATCGTTGGAATTTTTATTTTTAGAGAATAAAATACATAATTCAATTATTAAAATTTAATTTTTTTTTTGAGGCACATAGAAATTCAACATGTTATTAATATTTTTGAGTTGTTAAATTGTAATAGCAAAAATTACATTTGAAATTTGTAAAATTCCACTGAAATATACAGAAGATTATTATTTAAAATGTATATATATTAAAGTACGACTTTACAACTATTTCTACCATTTTTAAATTCAATTTATTACTTAATAATATTTTTGAAGAGTTAATCCTTCTCTTATATTTTTTTTTTAAATTTCAATTTAAAAAAAAAAATTTAATTATACATTACCATATTAACAATAATTTGATAATATGAATATTATTTTTAATCATATAAATACGTTCGGAATGAATAAAACATGTAATTTAATCATTTTGTTTTATAATATGATGCATAATAATCATTTATTTTCTTAGTGAAATAAAATATTAATTGAAAGCACTTTAATATGTTATGTGATGATCATGTTTATCGAATAAATAATGAAAAAGAAAATAAATAAATAAATTATTATTAATATGAAAAAATTATAAATTGAATATTAAATCAGAACGTTAATATTTATTTCATATTTTAAATTCTTGATGTATGCATGTAGCTATAATTTAATATATAAATATTCATTTGATCATATTAAATATTTTTTTCAAAAAATAAATTCTGATTTAAATAATTGTTTTTTTAATTTTTTTAATTATATAATTAACAAGATTTTTCATATATGAGACATACATACTCGTGTGTACTTATGTACATTTTCATTTATATGAAAATGAGAAAAAACGTAAATTTTATTTACAAAGTATGTACATACATACATACAATGATTCAAACGTGAATATAAATTAAAATTGATGTCAACATTTTTATATTAATTTTACTTGGATTTTCTTTTTTTCAAATTCAGTTTTATAAATACAATTTAATTTTGAATAATATATTCCAGGATTTAAAAATTATTATATATACATATAATTAAGGAAAAACTCGGATTTTCGTATTTCAATATTTTAAAAATATTAATTATAAAGCTAAACATTATCCTATATGGAAATTATTTCGTAATATGAATAATTCGAAATTAAATTAATAATTAAAATGTTTATGGAAAAAAAAAATTAAAATTTGAAATGAAACTATAATAACGTAAATCCAAAAATGCTTAACAATGAATTTCACAAGCAATATGATGAAAATATGAAAAATATGAAGAAAGAAAAAGGAATACATGCTCTTGACACAAATTTTGATGCAACAAATTTTCATAAATTATTTTTATTTTTCTCATTTTTAATCAACAAAATATACTTTTGAATATGGTTTTCATATAATTTCCAATTTTTATTTCGAGAATGAAAAAAAAAAGAAAACAATTTAAAAAACGATTATTACATTTCAGTAAAAATTGTGAAGAAGCATCTCGATGAAGATAATGTTTAAAAAAATCCACTCCTCGAAAAAAAAATTTTTTTTTTATGATATGCTTAAAGAAAAAACCCGACAATATACATATTTAAAAAAAAAATAAATAACAAGGATTAAAAATTTAACAAAAATGATTCTTATAATTTCACATAATATTGTACAAGTATCTTTTGAATTTTTTTACCAAAGCTAAAAAAAAAAAAAATTCACATTACAAAACAAAAATAAAAAATAAGGCTTTCAAAATAAACCATTTTAAAAATTTTATAAATTTTCATATTTAATAACATTTTCCATTACCAAGAAAGGAAAAAAAAAACAAGAACCAAAAAAGCCCAACACTAAATACAATTTAATAAATAAAAAATAAGATATTATAAATTGAGTGCTCACAAAATGTGCCAAAAGCTCTTGTATTTTCTTTTTGTAAAATTAAATAGAAAAAAAAAAAGAAAAACAAATAAATGTATATAATTATATTGAAAGAAAAAAATATATGTATATATGTAAGTATACATGTGTGTGTATGTATGAGTATATTCTGTGTGTTAAAAAAATATCAATAAGTAAAAAAGTGTACATTATATAAAATTAAATGCAATTTTAATGAATTATAAATTATTTTCTATATATTCACAAGCTTTTTCATATAAATAAAAATAAAATGTATATAGGTATATTATATTTTGCAATTTTTATAATATGTACTTTCTTTCATTTTCATCTTTACCCATAACCATTAATTGTAAATAACATACTTAATATTAAAATCTCATTCATAATTTATTTTTGATATTTTATTTATTTATTTATTTTTTTTTTTTTTTTCAGTAAACTCACCTATGAACTACATTAGCTAGGAGATCATTATGTTTTAGCCTGTAATCAGTTGGCACCTTTTCATAATTAACAGTTAATGTGCCAGCAATAATACATCTTTCATATTCTTCAGCTGGATGTGCACGAAATTCTCTAGCAAATACATCAAGAATTTTTTCACCCACCCATCGTCCCTTTGTAAATGTTGTAAATGTAAAATAATATGGATATACTTTACGAAGGCCTGTAAGGATTAAAGGAAAGATTAAAAAAAAAGAGAAGAAACATTTTTTAGAGAAAATGAAAAGGTTTTAATAACTTAATACATTTTATTCTGTTAAATAAGAAAAAAGTACACAAAAAAAAAAAAGTTTTCTATAATTCCCAAGTTATACAATAAGAAGAAATTTCTAACTTTTTTAATAAAATTAAGGATTATGTCAAAAAAAAAAAATTTTCTGATTATTAAGTTTTAAAATTAAAAGTGTTTGGAATATTCTCTTCTTTTTTTTTTTTTAAATTTGATTACTCTGAACAAAAAATCCCTTTTTTCTTTTCAAAATAATTACTTGTTTTTTAGATTTAAGTAATAAAAAAATTTCGCTTTAATTGCATGGATATTTTTTGTTTAACTAATTCGTTTACTTTCGAATTAAATTATTTTAAAGTGTCCACAGTAGTTTTAAAATTAAAAATAAAATATGAAATGTCAATATTCTTCCATTGAGTTCTTTATTTAATGCTCATTTCACAACTAAGTTTTTTTTTTTTTTTTAATTACAAAGAAAACTAAATAATTTAGAAAATTTTCTTCTCAAATATTTTATAGTCACATCGTTTTATACTGTTTTTTTTTTTTAATGATGAACATTAATCATTTATATCTTTTGTTATGACGAAAAATGAATATTTTATTATGAAAGACAAATATTCGATTTTTTCGTAGCGCTTTTCTTCAAGACGGATGAAATAAATTACAAGAAATTATGATAAATTATACTTAAAAAATCACATTTAACTATACTAAAAATATGAAAAATTTACCATTTTCAATATAATATGATGTCTCATGATATCTTTCATCGGTAAAACCTGGTCGTTTTGCTTTTAATGCTTTTGTCTCAAGTTTTGCCTGTATTATAAGAAGAAAAAAAAAAATAAATAAATAAATAAAAATAAATTCAATCTGTAGATAAGATAAACTTTTTATTTTTAAATACTTAATTCAATTTATATCACTAATTTATTATTTACTTAAGTTTCAATGAACAAAAACAAAAAGAAAAGATCAATAAAATAATCCGTAAAATAAAAGTTTTTAAGAAAAAGTATATATAAATGACCATTAGCAATTTAAAACAGTTTAAAAAACTTTTTAATGAAATATCAGAGTTTTATTTATTCGAAATTTAAAATTTTATTGTGATTTATTATTAATCACAAAATATAACAATTAATAAATAATTACGTATTTTTTATTGATAAAAAAGCAGACATATTTCAGACATATTTTCTTATTAAATAAATTATAAAATTTACATTAAAAAATTAGTTTCATTTATTAAAACAATCATATAAATTTCATAACCTACACATTTTCAATTTTGATTATAATAAATTATTTTTTTCACCAAAAGGAGAAAAAAAATCTAACTGTAATGGAAATAAAATCTTAATTCATGAATATTTATAACCGTATTATTTTCACACATTCGAATGATATATGTATGTACATAATCATTATAAATACTTAATTTATCAAAATTAGATTAACTTATATTGTTTCATTTCACATTACAATCAAATTTTATGCGAAAGGATGAATCAATACAAATCAGCACTTTAATTTTAGTTATATAGCCTTTAAAAGTATAAAGAAATGAAAATAAATATGTACATTCATAAATACATTATATTGGTAATGTGTGAGTAGAAATGATACTCAGAAAAATAAAATAACGTATAAAATTTCAGTTATAGTATAATATATGTATAAATATGTACATTCCTAAAAATGAATTATTTTTCTCCCTTTTCATGCAAGATATAAAATGAACACCCAAATGTATTAATTATTAGGTATTTCATTAATTTTATATTATGTAGCTGTTTTGTAAGTAACTACACAGCTATACAATTCTTTTATACAAAATAATTCAATATTATATGAATAAAATGTGGTGTATTTATAAAGATTCATTTACATTATTGTTTAACTTTTCCATCAAATTCATTTTAATATTAAATAGTACAACAAAAAAAAAAAGCATTATTTTTTGATGGCTGACATTTTGTTGTTGATTGATTTGAAATGTTATGTTTGAATTTGAATTAAACTTTTATTGTGATTGTCAAATATTCAAAATACATTTAAATTGATTTTTGTGATTATTTGTTTTACGAAATTCATGTCAATGTATTACTGTTTTCTTTCTTTTTCTCATTTATCATAATATTAATACATAAGGTTGATTTTAATAAATAAAAATAAAGAAAGAAATAAACATTCATTAATCTTTATCAATCAGTAATAAAACAATATTAATTTAATTACAATAAAATAAAAAAATTTTATAAAATATTATTACCTTTTTCAAATCTTTAATCTGTTCATTTTCTTCAGCTTTTCGTTTTTCTGCATTAATTAGTTTTGATTTATCTTTATCTTGCTGTAAAAGGACCTGTGAAAAAATAATAAAGGAAAATATTTAAAATTTTTTTTTTCAAAGGAAATGAAAATGTAGAAAAACTTTTATAATTTAATAAAAAAAAAAAAATGTTCAAAAAAATGTAAAATTACTAATTAAATATAATTTAATAAAAAATATTTTGTTTTTATTTATACTTATTTTTTTTTTTCAAAGTTTCACACAAAGAGTACTCCTAAATGCTCAAAGTAAGGAAAAAAAGGGAAACCTTTTAATCCTTTACAAATACTAATTTATCCTCTGGCAGTAATACTAATTTTTCAACAACAACAAAAAATAAAAGAGAAGGAAAAATATATTTGAACTGTTACAATGAAGTAAAGAAGCATTTCGCAAAAAAAAAAAAAAATAATACTAAAGTGTCCAAATTTAATAAAAATCCGTCGGTGTACAGAAATAATTTTTACAAAAAAAAAATAATGTCCCACAGCACTTTAACTAACCAAAGTTAAAAACAGTTTAGTTGAAGAAGGAATGGAGAAAAAAAAAATTAAAAAAGAAGAAAAATGAAAGATAAAAAAAGGATCTTTTTTTGCATATTTATGTATATAAGTGTCACGAATAATTACATGTGAAATACATGAGATATCACGTACAAATATTTCTACAGAATCATTTTTCAAGTTTTGCATTTACTCTTCTCTTGTACATTTATAAAAAATTCAAAAAAAAAAAACAATATTTTTTCTCCACAAATACCACATTAAATTTAGGATAATAAAATGAGAATGTACGTACTTAAATATAAAATGGGATTATATATAAAACTAGATGGACTGTCGTAATAAATTCAACGTATTTGTACGTACATATTTGTTTGTTTTTTTTTTTTTTTAATTCGAGAAAAAAAGTCTTACTTTTTGGGTTTGTTATATACATATATGTACATATACATACATTATGTACATATAATATGTTTGTAAGTGCTAAATTAAATATATATCATGCTATGTGACATTTTTATTTTGAAATGTCATTGACCTTTTGTCATTTTGATTTCATATGTCTTTTTTTAAAAAAAAAAAAAAAACAGATTGGGTTTTTATGTTGTTAAATCTCTTTAAATTTCTGCAAATTTTGTAGATTTGAATTTAAGAGAATATTTTGCTGATTTTATTCACTTAATGGAAGAAGAACATTTTTAAAGTAAAAGTCAAATTATGATTTCATATAATTTATTCCTTCGAAATGTTTTTAAAATTATTCTAAAATTTTTTGACATTTACTTTTCTTATAAAATCTTATAAAAGTTTTTTCATTTGACTTTTTGTTTTCTTTGCGCAAAAACAAAACTTCTTGAAAATGTTTGCCAAACACCTTTTATCTTTTCTCTTTTTTTTTTACAATTAAAAATATTCTGATAAAACTTATTCACCTTTAATTTTAGAATTGAACATTTTGTATTGTCCTTAAAACCTTTTTTTATTATTATACTATTATAGTTTTATTTTAGTTAAATTATATGTATGTAAACTTTTCATGCGATTTAAATGCAAATGAATATGCTAATTTATTTTTATGAAATTTCGTTTTAGCCTTCTTTCATGCAAAAAAAAGTAGTAAAAATAATAAACTCCTGCAGAACAATTGGTATATAGCAATAGAAAAAACGAATAATTTATAAACATATTCAGGTTATATCCTTTTTATTCAAAATGTTACTATAACATATAATATAAAAACTGTTTTGTTACTATGTATAATACTGCATAGGTAGTAGTCATATATATTTCGTTTCATTCTATTATCCTCTTTATAGTTTTACTTTTTTTAATGCCAAAGAAAAAATACTGAACAATTTACATGGTTACAGATAACTTAAAATACATTAAAAAAAATGATATATAGTAGAAACTTGTAAACTAAAAGGTCAAGTACAATAAAGGAGTTAAAAATATAAGTACTGGTGTAATGGGTAGGTGAAAATTTTTACCGAAAAAAATTCAAAATACACACTGCATGCGATTATTTTATTAAATTTATAATTTAAAAATAAAAATGTGAAAACAATACGTTATTAATTTAATCAATGTTTTTATTGCCTTAATTTTAATTTTGATAACTTTTTAACATAAATAAAAATTAATTTATTTATTTTTTCCACATGTTAGCTTTTTTTTTTCAATGACTGATTTGTATTGCATAATTTATTTTATATTTGAAAACAAAAACAAGCGCACACAAAACACAAAAAAAATACAATAAATAAATAAATGGATTTAGTCCAGGTAACATAAACACAAGATATTCTTTTTGAAAAAAAAAAAAAATTATGACATAATTTTACACACTAGAAAAATTATTAAATTTTAAATTTTCCGTATTTTAATTTTTTTCAATAGCAGAAAAAAATTGGTATATAAAAAAAAGTATATTCTTAATTTATGATTATTTTTTACCATTTAAAATGTCGTAAATCAACAATATTTAAAAGATACATATGTATGTATGTACATTATATAATATGAGACAAGAGAATGAACCACAACAATTTGCAAAATTTCAAATATTTTAATTTTTAATTCTGAAAAACACGTGTTTTTATTTTTTTTTTTTTTGTACACGTTAAATTAAATTTATTTTCTGTTTAAAAATATTTATTTTATAGATGATAATAATTATAAAAATATTTAAATTTAAAAAAAAAAGCACTAATTAACGTCAACATCAATAAAATTTAATAGAATTCAATTTTTAAGTTCATTAATTTCATATTTTGACATTTTTTTTTTCCTATTAAAAGTTGATAAAGAGTGTATTTAAAAATTATCAGAACTTTATAGAAGATTCAGCTGTTTCTATTCGTCTTAAATCGATAAAATTGCCAGAAATTTTTATTTTTTCTGTTGAATATAAATTTTATCTTATTATATCGTTTCTGTTTCCCTTTAATACATATAAACAAGCACCCTGTGAATTATTATACAATAACATTCAAATTAAATATTAAAATGAAAAGAATAATAACAAATCACATCATATTAAATTGAAATAAAAATAAAAATCAATAGCACCACTATTTATTTATTAATATAATATTATCCAATTTGAAAGGAAAAAATAATTCATTTCACTACTAAATATAATAAAAATAAACCGAACAAGAAGAAGAAGAAAAACTGTTTCCTTTTTTTCTGAATGCTTTGTATTTATGTGTTTCTTGTATTATGTAATTTCCTTTACAAATAAAATAGTATTATCACATGATTTTATAGCATAGAACATATAAAAAAAAAACAACCAAGCTTTTATTTTCCGAATTCCCAATGGTTACATCAATTTAGTGATTATAAAATAATGTTTTCTTCCTTTTTGTGTGTGTGTGTGTGTGTTTGTGGGTGTGTGTGTATATATATATAGTTTGGATACATAAAAATTTCTGATTTATTAAGGTTCATTCTTCGTCATTGTCAAAAGATCATTAATGAATAAAGTAAAAGGACGAAGAAGAAAAAGAAAATTTCAAATTGTTGAATTTGTTAAAATAAAAGTAAAAACTTATTACATGAAAATATTAGAAAAATAAATTATTTTTCAGATTTAAGAAAATTAAGAATATTGTTACATTTCATTTATTTTTGATTGAATCAATAAACGATCTAAATAGATTTTATTTCAGATGAAAATACAGTAAATAAATAACTTTTTTAGCTTTCAATTCAAAATTTAAATAACAATTTATCTCAAAATTAGCCTGTAATATGACTCCTGTTCTTTTGTTTTCCAGGATAAAATCTTAATTGAATAGGGACTTTTGGTTTGGGCACTGGTTTGTTTAAAAGTATGTACATATAATTAGAAGTTTCTTTTATTTATGGCTTATTGAGTTGAGCTTTATTTTATTGGTTTCCAATAATTTTTTGTTTTTCCTAACTATGTTATTTGTTCTGTGCTTCAAAGTTGAAGTTAAAAAAAAAGTAGATAGACAAAAACTACTTTCCACTTCACTTTATATTATTATTTTATCCTTTTCTCTTTATTTTAAAAATAAAATTTAATTTGAAGCTATTGAGATTAAAAAAAAAAAAATTTAATTTAATTTATACTCTAGCTATTTTAGCAATAAAATCATTAAAAATCTGAATTTTAAAAATCAGTATTATAATTAATCTAAAATTAAATTGTTTCTAAAATCAAATACCAATTAAAACTTTTTTATTTTGTATTGGCTAATTATTGTTTAATACACCACTTAATAAACTCTGCAATATAAAATAAAATATGTAGGTAAATATGTACATGTATAAACAATGTATACATGTGTATATATATATTCATGTATTTTAAAATACTGGGTGATAAAAATTATATATACATGACCGATTTTAGTAGTGTATAAAATTAACAATTAATCAATAGATAAAAGAACAGAATTTTATCAGTATATGAACAAGATACTGAATATGCGTTGTGGTTTTTTAACAAAGTTATTATATATCTACTAATATAGGTATATATGTACATATGTATATGCATATTATAATACATAAATATATATTCTGCATCTATAAACATAAAATTTACGTTCTCTAATTATTATATGTCGCACGTTGAAAATTAAAACATTTGCAATTGAGATAATCAAATTAGCAAACTCAATTTTTATCAATTTCATTCAACTGAAAATGCAAACATCACGAATTTTATACACATGAACTGTTTAAATTTTAATGTGCACCTTAAAATAAAGTATGTATGTACATTGTACATACATCTATTGTTTTTTTAATAATTTATTTATTTATTTATTTTTTAAATTTTTATTTAAAAATAATTATTTTTCAGAGAAAAATGTGATTTCGTGTTAAACTTTCAAAACCACGAATAACATAATTTTAGAAAAGAAAATTCACTTAAAGAAAAGAAAAAAATGTGGTAAATTTAAAAAAAATCTCAGGAATGGAAGTTTACTTATTAATATCATTATACATAATATGTAGTATAAACAAAATTAATTTTAAAATTCAGCAATTATGTCATTCTTTTCACAATGACAATTTAATCAATTGCAAAACAAAATTCAATGTGTTATTCTAGAAATCCTGACAAAAAAAAAAACATTTTATTTTGATCAGAATAGTAATACAATAATGTATTCAATGAAATTGGATACATACATACATGTACATACATATGTACATAATATGTATGTAGCTATACATTCAGAATAAACATGTAATGAAATCACTTAGCAACAATACACACATAATCGGTATTAAAATAGTAATATAATGCATTTTGTATTATTGCAATAAATATCTAAATTCTCATGTACATTTGAATTATGTTATATGTACTCGTATATATGTATGTACATTCATATTATTCGAGAGAAAGTTATATTTATAATAAAGAGAAAAAGATACACATACAGACGAGTATGTATCTATTGTACATATTTATGTAATACAATTTGAAATGAACAGGTGCAAATATTTTGAATTTATAAAATTCTTAATATACGATAAGAACAAAATGTTTATGCTGACATTTTGTCAGATTTATGTGACTTATTATCACTTTTGTTATATACGATACATTTTACATACACACATTTTATAATCTGTCTTTAAATGATTACACATTCATGGATTTAAAATAATTCCACACATTTTGCCATTCGATTATGAAAACAAGCAAACAAAAAAAAACATTTTTTATTAATTATTTACAGAGAGAGAAAAAAATACATACAAATATCTATGAAAATATAAAATCTTCAAAATGTAACATTTTAGAAAATATTTTCCTTAGGGATTCATACTTAAAAGTTTATTTCACCTCTATGAAGTTATACGTTAAAGTATGTATATGTACTCGTATGTGATAGGTATGTACCTTGTTTTTTGCACATAAAAGTATGTAATAAACGGAAAAAGAAAAAGGATCATCATTATGTTCAAATGCAATAGCAGCTCTAGTTCACATTCATATGTACTCATGTAATAGAACTTAATCTCTTAGTCAAATGAAAGAGACATCGACATATACATATTTCTATTTTATGGTTACTTGAAAGCTACATACATATTATAATGTATACTTATATGAGCTCAAGGAGAAAATAGAAAAAAAATACCATAGATACTTAACAGTATAGCTATATAGAACGTAATATACACACGTGTAGATAATTAAGTTGGTTCGATATGTCAATAAAATCCATTAGGTAAATTTTTGGATTCTACTACACCATAAGCATGTACTTTATAGTTTATTTTTTGTATTTTTTCACAATTAATTTTGGTATGTCAAAGGAATTAAAAACAGATTTTAATGGAAGTTATATCAAAATGAGATTTTATAAGATTGATAATCATATAATGGATGAAAATAATTATCATGTTGATAGATGAAAGATTTAATTAAATTACATTATTTGAATTTTTCATTAAATTTCTTAAATACATTTTTTTTTCTTTTTTTTTTTTTTTTTTTTTTTTGTATATCTAATACAGATTTTTTAATTACTTTTCTCTGTAAATTTCATTTTTCCAATTTTCTCACTAAATTACATGCTAAATCAATTTTCAATGATGCAAATAAAAATTTTATAACACACATCTACATGATACATATAACTTAATTATATAATATATGTACAACATTCATCAGATGATTATAATTCATGTTCTTTTAAAAAACAAAAATATTAAAAAAAAAAATAAAAAATCATTTAAAAATGAAAATCTTTAAAAATTTTCTTTTTTAATTGAAAAATCAAAAAAAAAAAAAAAAAATTGCTAATTCATATTTTCAATAAAAATGAAAATTACTAATCTATTTTTAGAACTTTTTCTTTACTCGAATATAAACAAAATTAAAAGAAAATATACAAAAAAAAATAATTTAGATAGATAAACTAAACATACATTGCGAACACAGAAAAAAAAAATGAATGAAATTCGCTGGTCCGGTCCGTTTTTATTTTGCTTATTTTATTTTTTTTCTTTCTCTTTATAATTTTCTTTTCGATTCATACAGTGAACAGTGTAATTGAAATATGAGAAAAAAATCACTGACATCACCACCACAAAATAAATTTTACAAAATCATGGAAAGCCATATTTCAAATTCATTCATCAAATTCAAGATTCAAAAGAGAATTTTTTTAAAAAAAAAATAATAAATATTCACTATATATACTATCTACACCTACTACAACTGCCTGTTATTTGACGTTTTTTTTCCTTTTTATTATTTCAGGAATAAAAATAAATTCGAATGTTGCTATACTGATACTGACAGTACGTCAGGCGTTTGCCTATAAGATTGTATGTATCTTTATGTTTTTCGTGTGTTTTTGTTTATTCGTTTTTTTTTTGTATCATGTAATGGAATAAAGAGAAAAAATAAATTAATAAATATGTACTTAAATAAATAAATAATGAACGAACGAAAAAAAATCGAATTTAATATTATAAAAGAAGAATAAACATTCAATTATAAATGCTACAAAAATAAGAAAACATCAGAAGAAAACAACATACACAAAAATTCAATATTAATTTTTTTTTTTTTCTGAAATACTTAAGTACATAAGTAAAAACCAGTAACAGAAATGATAAATATGTAAAATCTTTCTCATGATGGTTTAATTGAATACTAAAGACGTCAATTAAATCAATTTGTTAGAAATATACACCGAGTGAATGTATCGATTAAAATTAAAATAAAAATATACAAAAAATATATCAAAGACATGTGTACTCATTATTTTTTATTTTAATACTCGTATGTATTCAAACAGATAAAATGAACATCAATCTTTATTTATTAAATAAAAAAGATAAAAGCCTAAATCTAAAAACAAATCTATTTAAGATTTTTCTTTTATACAAAATAGCATTATAGTCAATTAAAATAGCATTACAACCGAATCAAAAGGAATTTTTATATATTATGGCAACAGCATCAAAAAAATAAATCTTTTAAAATATTTTCAAGATACAAATTCCATAAAAAGATAATTGAAAAAAAATAAATAAATAATAATAATTTAATGTAAATAGTAAAATCGTACATATACAGCAAAATTTTACATTAAACTCTTTAAGCAATGTGTAAAAATTAAATTTTTAATTCATTATGTAACTCAATTTATTGTCATTGTCATTGAAAAAAAAAAATATGAAATTTTAATTAAATAAATTTTTTTTCTTCTTTAAAATGAATTTGCATATATAGAACAATTTTTTAATTTAATATATTTAATAACATTTGAAAAACGACAAATATGCATACATATTTACGTACTTTCGTATAATCAATATTTTTTGTAAAAAACAAAAAACTTAAATTTTAATAATTTAACTTTATAGTTTAAAACTCCTTTTCCTGATAGTCATTAAGTTCTACAAGTTCTACAAGATATGAATTAATTTTTTTCTAAGGAAATTTCATTATATTTTTACTTATCTGCAATCACTCATTCTACTACCTCATACTTTTTTTTTAAATTCAAAATTAATTTAAAACTGATAAAAATTCATTTTATGTGAAAGAATAAAAAAAAAAATTATTGAAGCAATAAAGTTAAAATCAATTTAACAGATAAAAAAAAAAAATAAATAAATAAATAAATAAGAACAAAAAATTGATAATTTTAATACTACAGCACATTTCATCTCAATTTTACTGCAGAATGTATACAGATTTTACATAAGTAAGTACGTATGTGTATGTATATTTAGAAAAATCTAAAGGAAATATCATACAAAATAAAATAAAAATAATTTTCTTAGTAATATTTAGCCGCCCTCTATAAAAATAAACTCCCACACTTTTAAAACAGGATGTTGCAAATTGATTCTAGTGATAAGAAGGAAAAAAAAAAAGGAACAAAATAGTAAAAATATCCTTAAGATATATCAGAATAGCATGTATATTCATATTACATATAATAGTTATTGTTATGTGTTACATTTTTTTAATATTTTTTTTATATCTTTAATTTAAGCGGTATAATCGATAAAATTCTTGTTATGATAAAAATTAAAGAATGCTATATTAAATAGATTTTTTATTTTATATTTTACACCATAAAAAAATGGTAAGTTTAAAAAAAAAAATGATCTCATAAAATTAACTACTGTTTCATTTATATCACGAATAATGACCATATACAAAAAAAAAAAACAATCTTTATATACATATAATATGTACATAGTATAATGCACTGAACATATAAGAATCATAAAATTTAATTGAAGATCATAATCGGTTGATGATGTGTATACTTTTTGTGTTACAATCAACTATTATAGATTTATAAAAAGAAATATTATGTGAAATTTTTAAATGGCTTCAAGAATTTTTTATTTATTTTTATTTATTTTTTTTTTAAGTCCTAACAAGTGCAATTTGTTATAATTTTATGAGATAGTATACCTACTTTGTTTTATTTTATGTTTATTTTTTTTCTTTTTTTCTTGTTTTTTGCTAGAGATTTGCAGTGATTTTGTTCATAACAAAGTTTAATAGAGCATTAAATATTTAAATATGTATATATAGATGATGTTCAATAAAAGAAAGGGGGAAAAAAAGAGAAAATTTAAAGTAATAATGACAATAAAATATAATATTAAAAATAACTATAAATAAACATATATACATACATAAAAGAGTTTTAAATATTTTATTATATTTTTCTTGATTGATTTAAACAGATAGAAAATTTCCAATTATGTACAATGTATGTACATACATATATATACATTATTAAATTAAATGGATGAGGAAAAATTTATGAAAGATATTAACAAAAAGATCTTATCCTTAGTATGATATTTTGCATATACACAATTGCAAGAAATGGAAAATTCTTAATGTGTTTTTCCTATTTTTTTTATATTTCACTTCAGTCGTATGAAAAAAAAAATAAATTCATCAGATTTAAATCAATGTTAATTTTACTAATGGAATTACATTACAACAATTTGAATAATTTGAAATTACTTTCTTTTGAACTTACTATCACTCTATTACTTTCATTCAATCGAATTTCATTTTTCTCATTTTAATATTGCGGTTAATTTCTAAAGTAAAATAAAAAGCTCAAAGACAGAAAAAAATAAAAGTGTATTTGTATAGAACAAAAAACTATAATTTTACAAAAGATTTTTCTAAGAGTGTTTTTTTTAAAAGTTTCAACTTTTTCTTTTCAATCTTTTCATTTCGTGATAAATTTCAATAGGTTGACATAAATTTCGTCAAAAAGTCATGTTTTATGGTTTTTTTTTTTTTTTTTTTATTTGTAATCATGGAAAAAATATTTTCATGATATATCTTTGAAAAAAAAAATGTGGTGAAAAGTAATTACATTAATGTACCTTCAAAATAAGAAATTCAAAAAAGATACATATAAAACCATAAAAAGCAAACCATTGAATAAAATTAAACTAACATTTTACAAAAGAATTAATTTTGTTTTCCTCATTATTTTAAATTCATATCTACGCAATTTACTCACAATTAACTATTTTCAAAAAAAGAAAAAAAAACTTGATTAATTATAATCTTATATTAAGTAGATATCTTTAATTTATCTGCTTACAAAAACCTCAAATAAATTAAACAATCTCAAAATATAGTACATATTATACATATTTCATGCAATAACATAGCAACACCTAAAACTTTATATCTTTCTTTCTACTTTTTTCATTTGAATGATTAAAACATATACATATATAACAAAAAACTGACATTTGAATATAGCTCTTACATACATATACGTACATACTATACAGATATATTCCCTACAGGACTAAATTTAAACTAACATATTACTACATGGAGCAGACAAGATAAAAATGTTTTTGTTTTAATTTTTATTTTTTTCCCTTTTATCTGAAAATTTTATTTCTACATAAATATATGTATGTGTTTTGTATTTAACAAACTAAACTACACAGAATCATCATCATCAGATATAATCGTTTAATATTTGTGTATCTATTTATGTATGTATGTGTATTTCCCTTGTTATAAAATTTATCAAAAAACAAAAAAAACTACAAGTCTTGGTGATTTGATATTTAAAATATTTAGTTGGCACACAATCACTTGATGAAAAAAAAAAATAACATTTTTTAGTTCATATTTGAATAGAATATCTACACAAAAATATAACAACTATAAAACCCTTGAAATATTATGATTTTATATACCTACATATACATAAAAAATATAGTCTAGCTAGAACAACGCTAAAATACCATCAGTGTCAAATAAATGACCAAATATTTGACATTCTTTGAATACAACAGTAAAACATTTGTTCAACAACAGAATAAAATACAGTAGTTTGCAATTTTCAATTCTAAAATATATATAATAAATTTTAAATTTCAGGTCCAATAAACAAGACAGAATGTACATAGGTATATGTAGTGTGAAAAATAAAAACAAGTACAGAACATCTGATTAAAATATTTGTTTACAATGAGGAAGAAAATTTATATACACAAAATATTTTCCGAATAAATCATAAAATGAACGTTTCATTTTAATCATCATAATTATTGACCGTTTTGATATACAACAAGAAAATTCTTGTTATTTATAGGAACAATAAAATATAATTATAAGATAATTCATTTACCTTATCTTATTGGCACACATATGTACATAAAATACTAAAATAATTATAAATTACATGAGATCGGTATTTTAATGTCGTCTGGATCAAATTTTTCAAAATTTAAAATGGTAAAAAAAAGTAAGAAAAAAAAAAACGAGAATTCTAAAAAAAAAAAAAAAACAAATGAGTCGTGTGTTTTATTAATTAGGCAAAGTGCCAGCTAATCATCATACACAATCTACGTACATATATCTAAACTTGTTGTTCAATGATCGTGACCACAACAGACCTTTTTTCTGTAGTACTTTCATTTTTTTTTCTTTCGCTTTTCCCATTTGTGCGTCTGAACTGAACCTCTTATTTTCTTTTTTAAACTAAAAAGACATATTATCTAAAAACAAAATTTAAATCTATCTTTGAGAACATTTTCTATAATAATTCTTTTTCATTTTTAAAAGACATTTCATATAAATTACTTTCAGAGAATAGTTGAATTTATATTATCAAAAATTAATTCATATACATAGAATCGATTAATTGTGTACATATACATTACATACATATTATTGTTGTCCTCATATAGAATATATGTATGTATGTATGTACTTCAATTTTGTACCTTATCAGATAGTTACACAATTAATTTACTCTGTATATTGCAAAATTAAAACATGAATTCTTGATTTTTATCATGTTTCTATATATATATTTTTTTTCATTTTTCTTTTTATTTTCATTTTCTCCTTGATTTTATAATCTCCTTGGGATATTATATGTATCATACTTGTTATTTTTCTTTACACACGTACTATATATAATCTCGATAAGTCAATTAACCTGAAGAATAATAAGTTGATACTTACATATACATTCGAGTATACAAAAATATATCTTTATGTAGTTATATAGCAATGATTGCGACCAAATGTAGGGTGTTTGAGAGTTGAGTCTACAAAATTAAACTATTAGTACAGAGGTTCAGGTGACTAAAATCAAAGTTTTACAACATTCTTTTTGTATAGCTCGAAGAACAGAAAAAGTATTTCTATTTTCGAAATTAATTCTTACATGGCTCATACATATATTCCCTTACACGTTTCTCAACCATGGTCCACATTAATAATATTTTTGGTACCTACATACATGGTTTCATATTGTAAACTTTATTTTTCAGACACCCTGCATAATAGAACACATAAAAGAAAAGTTCTACTATTTTGCACCATCACCTTCTTATACATATATATATACATACATATGTATGTATTATACTTTTTTTTTATAGACAAGAAAAATTTTTAATTAAATTTATTTCAACACTTTCGTTTTATTAATACATACCATTGAATACAGAGGGAACATTTTTAATTTCTGTTGTGTTGTTCTGATGACTTTTTATACATTCGAGACAAAATTATGTGTGATGATTAGAATTTAATTAGATACAAGAAACAAAAAACAAAAACAAAAACAACTCACTGTCTTTGATGATTAACATGTTCCTTCGGCGTAATTAAATGGACATAGATTGACGCCATTTGAACAGGTGGATTTTTTTTCTCATATATACACAAATATATGTAGATATAATATCAACTGCATTATATAGATTTTCGAATATGCTTACCTGAAAATAAAAAAAAAAATTTTATAGAATATAAGTTATTTGTTGTAAACTTGAAAAAGATTTTTTTTAAAAAATATAAAAATAATTTAAACGAATAAAAATGTAATTATAGCTTCATAAATTATTATTTGTCTATATAGTATAATTATCTTATACTATACAGGTAATAAATTTTTTTTTTTATATTTTTGTTCATTAAATAAATACATAAAGTATTCCCGTGAATCAAAATAAATGGTTAATGGTAAAAAAAATTTCATTTAGTTTAAATTTTTGTTCTTCTTTTGTTTCACTCTATACATTTTTCATATTTCACATTAAATAGTAATAAATCAAATGTACTTGAATTAAATATGTCAAAAATGATGGCTTTTTAAAGAAATATTTAATTAATTTATTTATAATGACGTAAAAAAAAGTTTTTAAAATTCTTTTTTTTTTTCCAGAAATTTTTTTTCATGTTTCTATCATCTGCCGGTAAAACTGCACATGTTTATTTCACGTGGCTTTTTCTATATATATTTTTATAACTTTAAATTTCATTAAAATTAATAGGATCTTGAAAAAAAAAGAAAAAAATACACTATGCAGAATTAATATGCAAAAAATCTACGATAATATTTAATGTAAAAAGTTAATGTTGCGTCATAGACAAAATGAAAATATAAAAATAAAATAAAAACGCATCTATATTTTACTTAAAATAAATTATCCAAAAATATATTTTGTTCATTTTTCAAGTGATCTTGCAACAAAGTGCAATTAAAATTCAAAATTCTTCGAAATGCAATTTTCCTATTTCTTTATTTTTTTTTCTTTAAATTTATTTTTCCAATTTTTTGCGGTTTCCGAGTATATTCAACTTATTAAATTGGTATGTGTGGCCTCGTGCCATAATTGATCTGTGTTACTTACAATATCATATTGTAAAACCTATACACAAAAACCAAAAAGCAACAGTTTTGGATCAATTCCAAATCCTGGAGTAAAACAATTTATTGAACAAAAAAAAAAAAAAAAAAAAAACCAAACCAACATCATCAGTATTATTATCTTGTATGAGTACAGGATGCTTTAAAATACATATTTATAATGTCAGAGTAAAAATAATGTTAAAATCTAATTTAAAATTCAATATGTCATAGTATGTATATTAAAATCAGTTCATTGGAAAATAATTTGAGTTCCAAGCAAAGATTTTGATTCAAGAAAATTAACGAAAATTAGTAGTTGAAGAAAATGTGAAATATGTACTGTATATTGGTTTCAACTAAGAACACAAGATATTATTTTAAATACTCGTATTTTAAAATCTTTTACAGACTATAAAACACCCTATCTATGTAAATATTTCTGACAGACACATATTTTGAACCTCTAAAGTTCCCGGTTCTGTTGTTAGTATTACATACTACAATCTGTAGTAAGACAGACTAGTTTGTTCACGGTACAAGAACAACTATGTCCCCAGCTGTACCCGCATTACTATTTTTAAATTATATTATGTATACGAACCGAATAGTTAATGAATATCTTTCTCTTAGCCTCCCAATGTCTTCCAAATATCTTTTATTATAGATCAGTCACATATTTATGTGAAGGTGGGTATTGTTTTCTACTATATATTATGTATATAGTATTTGTATAAAATATTTAAAAAAAAAAACAATTTTTCTCGGGGTATTTGTACAATTCGAGTGGGTGTTAAAATAGAATTTGTATCTGCTGGTACTGGTGCTATACTATAGAGTGCTACTATTCCTTTACTGCTGATCATTCATATTGCTTATTTTCTTACGTAATCGAAAATCTTTTGTACCACATGATGTGTGACGCTGAAAAACGTAATTTTTCTTCTTTCAATTTTTCTTTTTTTTCCTTTTTATTTTTTTTTTATTTTGGCCTGATGCCAAAAAATATCAAACGACGACAAACCACGCGTTCGTATCGTAATATTATGTTACTACATATTTTTTTTCCAAAGGTGCAAAGATCAACGCCAATACAATATAATTATTATCTGTTTAACAATCATCATCAGAAATTCTTTTTATAATATTATTAATTTATAATGATCATCATTGCCGGTTTATTTAATAAAACAATTTACTTATTAGACAACAATCTATTATTCACATTAAAATATCAATATTTTATATATTTTTTAAATATACATATTTTCATGTAAAAATCATTTGTAAAACTCTAATCATAATAATAATAATATAATTACAAATAAGAAAAGTTATATTAGATTTTCTAAAATACCACGTATTATAATTAATTAAGTACGATATATTGTATATTATTTTTTCTTTGAATTAATTCAATGTATGTACTCGTATGTATGTATTTACAATCAGACTAATATACTACATTTAAATTTTACAACACAAAATTTTCTTAAATATATAAAAAAAAAAATATCAAAAAGTTATACAAAATTTTTAAGATTTATGAATTATTGCTTTTAGACATCATGTTGGATGCCAAATTTATATATGCTTCAACAACTTTATTCTATTCACAACGTAAAACATATGCTAAAAAATAAATTTTTATATCTCTTCTTTTTACACTTTTATTTGATTAACGATTTTATTAAAGAAAATTGAACTTTACAAGAATTAAATTTATGTCGAAAAAAAAAAATTAGCATTTTTTCTGAATTAAAAACAACAAAAAAAAAGAATCTATAAAACAAACATCAAATCAATCAAAATCGTTGTTTTTTTGAAATTGAAAAAATTCCAATTACTTGTTATTGAATATTTGAAATTTCTTATTTTTTTATGGCGCTTAATTAAAGATTATTTTTTTTAAATTCAATGGGAGTTAACATGATATGTGACGTAAATCTCTTTATTTTTTTTTCTTTCTTCAAATTAAATTTTTTTCTTTTGAAATTTATTAGCGTAGAAAAAAGTAGCAGCATGCGATTGTAACAGATGTGCAGTATTTTAATATGAAAATTTATTTACTTGAAGAATTTTCAGGAGATATTATAAAATATGTGTAATTTATTTTTATTATATAATGTAAGATGATTAGTCATAGAAAACATGTTCTTTTTTTTATTATTTTATTTTTTTTAACAAAATTCATAAAAGAAACATAATGTAAAATAAGGACTAATAAATTGAATTGAGTAATTTAGGTAATATGTATTGCAAAAATATGCACAACTATCTGTTTAAATAACTCTTTCATGAACAGGGTGTTTAGGATTTTCAAAATTGTTTTACAACAGTTTGGAATGTTGAAGGTCAAACTGTTTCACCATTATTATTATTATTATTTTTTTTAACCATTTTTTATTTAGGATCCAAAAGTTTACTAAAGTTCAAATCAATATTTTATTTACATACATATTTGTAAATTATAGCCTGAGCTTTGGTATTGCTTCTTTCCGTTTTATTATACATACATATGTACATATGCATATGTAAGTAAGTTTATATGTATGTATGTATTTATTCCATATAGTTTTTCCTGAATTGTGAACCACGATAATTATTTTGAAAATGAATGTGTTTCCACAAAGATGTAATTGATAATTTCAAAATATTAGCTTCACATACCCTGCATATAGTTTTTCCTTTTTCATTTTCGTTAAATACACAACAAAAATTTAAATAGAACTGTTTCTGGCATTCAATCTTATAACAAAGATAAAATAAAATAACCTTAAGTTTGAAATATAATTTTTTATCAACAAGGAAATGTTTAAAATATCATGGATAATAATAAATAAAGAACATGCTGTTTATAATTTTTCACAATGCTATTTATTTTTTAATACTCGTATGATATACATATAATTTTTGTATGTACGAGTACACCGACAAATCACTAAAATAAACATATTATAAAACATAAAAATGAAAATTGAAATAAAAAAGAAAAATATAATAATATGTACATAAACTACATAACATACATATAGTATAAAATAGACAAAAATATAATGTAAAAGAAAAGTAGAGTACTTATATCATATATGTACATACATACATACTCGGAAAATGAGACCGTCATATATGAATTGTATAAAATACAGAAGAATAGAATTATAGCTTCCGCAATGTCTATTAGGGACATAAAAAAAGGAAATGAAAATATGATGTTCTCAAAAAGAGAAGAAGAAAAAAAAGCAAGAAGATGGTGAAAAAATTAGCTTGATATACTGTGTATATGGTTAATGTTCATATTTTATTCTATCACTTTGTACGTAACGTATGTACTATAATATATTTTTAGGGAAAATAAAAAGCATTAAAAAAAATGTATTTTAGGAAAGTCATTTTCGACATGACTTCAAAACAATATAAATATGTATATAATTTTTGGTTTTTTTATAATACACACAATATCTTTTTTTCACTACAAAACAGTTAGATTTATATAAAATATATACATTTTATCCTTTTAGATTTTTTTCAGGATACTTTTGTTTATATACATATGTATGTACATATGATATTAAAATGTACATATTGTTTGTGATTTAAGTCTTGTATATGAAGGCTGTAAAAATATTGTGTTTCCAAAATATATAAATATGTATGTACTTTTTTGTTTTGTTTGAAACAATATAGCTAATAAAATATCACTTAAAAATATATATTCTTGTGTATGTGGCATAAAAATATGTAGATCATAATATGGTAGCGTATGTAAAATCGTTTGTTATTACATCCTGTCGAAAGCATATTATATGAAAATTCGTATATTTTATTATACAGGTGTAAAAAGTGCTCAATATAATAACATATAGGATTCTGTTGTTTTTTATTATAATAAGAAAAATAAAGGATTACTTTATTTTGATTTTTAAAAAAAAACATAGTATGTAATTCCAAACATGTTTTTTGTAAATTTTTTTTTTTTTAAATTTATTATAGTTTTAACCACAGGCATAGAAAAATTAAAATTCAAAACAAAATATTTATTTAAAAAAAAAAAAAATCATTAAAAACTGAAATAAAGGAAGAAGAGTAAGGGAATAAATTTTATAATCCAATTGTACAGAATAACAAGAACATCAATGCAATGTATAGAATGTATGTATAATGAAACAAAAAAATAATCGGATGTAAAAGTCAGAGATAAATATTTTAATTCCTCTAACAATTTTCTTAAAATACCAAAACAGGCTTTCTTTGTTTAGAAAATTCAAGTAAACATTTCATATTTTTATGAAATCTTTTAGAAAAAAAGAAAAAAAAACGTGAATGGTAGGTAATTCAAATGAAAATATGGTGCAATTAACCAGTTTAATATTTGATTTAAAAAAAAAGGTACTTGCAAATGGAAATTAAGGTAGAAAAGGAAAAGTTTTAGGAAAAAAAACCAAACTAGATCTTACCAAACAGGTGAGATGACAACTATAAGCAAGTACTTTTTAGCACAATCAAGTATTACCTATTTTATTTTTAGTTTCATGCAGACATGACTAATTTTTTGTTTGTTTTGTTTTTAATTATTTTTTTTCTGTTTTCAGTTAATGCACTCACGATACTACCGACCAAAAACAAATAGATCGACCAAAGCATATGAGATTGCTGATTACAACATTTATTGTACCACGACGAATCTGAAAAATATGTGGTTGTTGGTCGAAGTTGTTAAATTTAGTTAGAGAGAATATTATACATGCATGCATACTTATTTATTTTTATTTTATAACTTAAATGCAATGATATCAACCCAAATGTGGAAATTCATGTTATAAAATGGTGTTTTTTTTTTTAGAAAAATCATTCTGAATTCCCTTTTATATTAAAAAGATTTGTTTTTTTTTTTTTTTTTTTTCATTTTCATTTATCTGTTTAAGAAAAAAAAAAAAAGTAATAATATTATCAGAAAAGTATAATATGTATACTTTATATATTCCAAGAAAAAATGTCAAGTCATCACCTAAAGTAAGTAACTTGATGTCATCACTTAACACTTGAGTTTTTAACTTCTGTTCTTTTACCATTTTTTCTTTTTAAAGATATAAGATATGTACCTACATTTCTTTTTCTTTTCCTTTCATTTTTGTTTCTTAAGATACTACTACTGTATGACAGTCAGTGAAGTCTCAGATAACATATCGTATTCTCATTTAAATTCTAAGTATTAAAAACAAAAGGACTTTTAAAGTTTCTTTTCATATATGATAATGCCGATTGTAGTTGATAAAATATCTACTTACTATTGTGTATATGTATGTATTGTACTATAGAAATTGAATGTGTTTTCAAAATGTCATTACAATTATGGTAACTGACAGCAATCATCAGAAATACCTTAAAAGTACATTTTGTATATTTTCAATTTATCATTTTTCATGATTGAACAAATTCGTATTATTGATGCAATGTAACAAAATAAAATACAAATCAAAGTTAAAAATATGTACTCGTACTTCAGGATATTTTATTTATATTTAATTTTTATTTTATAAATTTCACATTTGAAATGAACACGAGTTCATATTGAAAAGCGTTGAATTTGAGGTATTTGTTTTTTATTTATTTTATTTTTTTTCAAATTTAAAATTTGATTTGTCAATAAAAATTTGTCCTTAGAGAAAAGAATGAAGCCGGTTTCTACTGATATTTCTTTTTTAATTTTTATATGCATTTGATTAAGGTGATGATCGTTGGATTTCAATTTATTACTTAAAAAGATAATAAATATTTATTAAAATAAACTTAAAAAGAAACGAAAAGGATACAGAATTTTATTTGATAGAATTTATTATTATTTTTCTTTTCATTCTTGATTAAAATAATGAACGTTGGCCATACTATAAGAATTTATTTATAGATAAATTATAAAAGATATTCTCATATAATTTTTATAACTTTGTCAAGAAAACTAGAAGATCTTTATCTAATTAAAAAAAAAGGAAACAAAAGGAAGAAATAGAACAACACAAATAAATGATTAAAAAAAACGTCTGTGCAAATGTTGTATTTTCTTAGAAAAATAATGAAAAAAAAAAGTACTTCTGTTAGAAAAGAAAAACAAGAACATAAATCTGAAAATCTAATGATATAAAAAGAGAATGTTCTTGAAAGGATCTGCTACACAGGACTTAAAAAAAAAGGAAGTTAAAAAATAATATAAGTAAAAACAAACATGACCGAATTAACCAAAATTGCAGCAGTCGGAGATAAAATTTGATAACACGATGTTACGTCATTGTTTATATTATATTTGAAAGTCAATAAATTTTTGATTAGACTTTTTTATGTGACTATATGTGCATATGTATGTGTATTCAAATAAGATGAAAAAAAAAAAACAATTTTAAGAAAATAAAATATGTGAAGGATTCTTATTTACTCTTTTAAATTACTCAACCTATGGCATCATAAAAATTTTTTGACCTTTTACAGTATTATTTTATATGTTTTTATTTTTATTATTTTATTTTACTTTTTGTAAAATCCTTATTTTTTTTTATTTTTTTAATACAAAATATTTTTACTTGTTGCTATCATTTTTTATAATACAAATTTTTTTTTTTCCTTATAAAATTCCTTTTTTTTTCTTATATTATTTTATTTTCTTCAAGTACTTTTTGTTTTGTTTTGTTGGTTATCCTTTATACATTGTAAAATATTCCTTTACAATTTGTCTTCAAGGTTTAACGATGAAAAAATATGTTACACAAACTGTTGTTTTTTTTTCTCTTACACTTGTTTTTAATTTTTATTTTTTTTTTGAAGAGAACAATATAGCCTTGTTTAATAAAAGTTGTCTTTTCTTTTATTTTACTTCAGGTTACATTATGTTTAGATATAAATCTTGCCACCATTCATGTTGTATCTTTTTTCTTTTCTTTTTTTTCTTTCTTTTTTAATATCCATAATTTATATTGTATTTTTATGAAGATTTTCATAATTTACAACATTTCTTTTTTTTTTTTTTCATTTATTATAAGAAATTAAAATATTTTTTCTCAAATTCATCTGGAAATCTATTTTAGCGAAGAAAAAAAAAATCAGTAAAAAATATAATTGCATTATACACAATCAAAATTTATTAAAGGTAATAAATAGTAGATATTAAATTATATTATATTATTGTAAGTATCACGAACACAAAATTCTTAAAATCCAAGCTGTATTTGTCTTTTTTTTTTTGTCATAATAAAATATTAAAATATTTTTGTAAAAAGAAAAAATGTATAACAAAATTCACGTCAATTATTATTGAACAAGACACGTACTTAAAAAATTCTTCAGCTATAAGCTAAGATTTTTTGAATCGTTAAATTTTTCATGCACGATTTCAATTCGTAATGTTTACGCGTCTTTACATTTTAAAATATCTCAATATTTAAAAAAATTTTTTTTTTGTATACCTACGTATTAAGAAGATTAATTTATTAAAATCTAACAAAGTTGAAATATGTATTTAATTTGTAGAATGTAGAATGGTACTAAAATTTTCCATAGTCTTACACGAAATAGATTTGAAATTCTATAATTTTGTTTTTAATCTTTTGTTATAATCTTATTTTTAGCTTTAAATTGATCCACCTGATTGCTTTTTTTTTTGTATAAATGTACAAAACATTTTTTTGTACTTATTCGTAGAATGTTTATATAATACTTATATTCATTGAAAATAATTTTAAATTAGAAAAATATATATACTATATAAAAGAGATATTATAAAAAAATAAGCAAATATTAAAAATCTTATCTCGAAGGACACGATATAATTTCTGTATATCTAATTCATCCTTTAAAAAAAAATATGAAAAAAAAATGTAGTAATCTTTAAGGGATTTAGTAAGGAATAACATTAAAATATTATATTCCTTTTTATTTTTCGGCATGTGGGATGAATAAAAAAATTATTATAAGATATTCAAAGTCAATTAGAATTTCAAATTGAACATTAAAATTTATTTAAAATTTAAACTAAAAATGTTTTGCATTTAATGACTTTTTTTTTTTCATTTTCTTGTTTTTCATTTCGTATATATACCATAAACATTTTAATTGGATATTATTCTTCACCATTTTTTTATGAAAAGAGAAAAACTAAAAAAAAAAGTTGTAATAAATGAAGGAAACCTTTTTTTTCACTGATTATAAAATTTTATTCCCTTGAATAAAACATGAAAAATTGCTAGTTATTTTCATTTTTATTTTTCTCATGAGAGAAATGTTTTTTTTTTCTTTTTATGTAGGTACCTACAAGAAAAAATTATGATTTTTTTTTTTGTAAGTATCTTGTTTCAGCTGTTTTATTGAAAAAAAAAAAAAAGAACAATTTTAACTTTCTTGAGTAATCCAAATCTATCTCTTGACATAATAAAATTATTTTTGGCACGCATATTGAAAGAAAAAAAAAACTAAAATAAATAAAAATACAAAATTATATTTATATGCATTGAAATTCAATTCAAATTTGATATTCAATGATAAAAAGAATGTTTTTTTTTTCTTATTTTTTATTCGTGCAATGATGTTTACATATATAATCTAGAAAAGAAGAAGAAAAACCTGAAATTAAAGTCGAATGTTAAATAAAACATTTGTGAAATTTTTAAGACAGATTAGTGGTATATAAAACATTGCTTTTGTTAGAATAAAAAGAAAAAATAAGTGTTTTGTATTTAAAAAAAAAATGATATTTTATTTCATGTGTTTGTTTAGATACCTCGAATATGGTTTATTTAAAAAATACAATTTAATTCTGAAAAGAAAAAAAGAAAAAACATTGCAAAAATCATCTGTTATACACGAACATTAACGTAGACAGACTACAAAGACGCATTTTTATTTTATTTTTTAAATCATTCACTAAACATCATAAATTTTCTTTTCACTTGCTTTTTCTGGATGAGCTATTCTGAGAATTTTATCACGTGCTGGAAATTAAATTATTTAAATAGTAAAAGAAAATTGTGGAAAAAAAGCTTTTAAATTGATGTGGATTTGAAGATTTTCTAAATTCGTGAATAAATTTTGTTTTTTTATATATATATAGAAAAAAAAGGAAACTTTACATTTCACAAAAGGCTAAGAATTATCCATTGATGTTTTTTGGGATTTTGTTTTTTCTTTGTATAACTTTCATTTTGAAACTCCAAGAATAATTCAAATGGGATAAAAAAGGATTTATTTTTATATCTACCGCAAAGGGTTGTTATAAAAATAAAAAATTTAAAAAAAAGTTTGGATTACCATAAAATTTTATAAATATTTTTCATTTTTATTAATTCATTCTATCTATGATATGTATGTATTAGTTCTAAAGTAATAAGTTAAATTTTTTAGTTTTTGAATAAATAAGTATTTAAAAAAAAAAAAAAAAAAAAAATTGTCATGAAAGAATGAATACATATCGTGCACATCACATCCTACATTAAAATTTGTATGATGACATCAGAATTATTATTTTTTTATTTTATATTCGGTCATTAGCTCTAAGAATTGTAATAAAATATAAATGTATAATCAATATTCTTATTATTAATCATATGAATCAGTGGGATTAACCAAACACTTACAACTTGATGGAGGTAAATAATACGTACTTGAAAAAAAAATTCTTTTGCCTACATTGTTTTAATTTGCATTTTTTCCTTCTTTTTTTACACATCAAGTACTTTGAAATGAATCAGGTAAAATATTTTAATTATATGTATGTATTTATGTATTTATGAATCAAACAAAAACAAATATATTCTCAGTTGAACAAATAAAAATATGAATTAATTTCCCACATTTTCAATAATACGACATTTATACATACATACATACACATTTATATAGTATCTTTATTTCTTAAGAATTTAAAAAGAAAAATAAATAAGGCTAAGTACTCATTTTATCAACAAAATCAATTTAAATAAATTTAGTTAATTTAATTTTTAAACTTATGACCTCACACAAATAAAATAATAAAGAAAACAAAATTTAATAAACATCATCTAAATATGTAAAATAATGTATAATTTACTTATACACACATATGTATATACAAGTGTAAACTTCAAGATACAAAGTTCTTCTTTCATGTAAGATCTGTTGTTCGCGTTTTATATATTCTTGTACGAGTACATAAGAAAATATATAAAAATGATTTAAAATTCAATTTTAATTTTAAATTGTTGTTAAATTACTTAAACGATCAATTTGAAGAGTGATCTTTGCTATTATGAGGTACCCATACTATAAATACATGACTGGCTATATACCAGATGTACGAGTGCATACATACATACATATATATTAATATTTAAGTCAACACTCTTTTTATATTATGCATGATATCAACATATCATTCGCACATTGACTTTTTAAAAAATACTCTGGAAGATAAATAAAAATTGAAGAGAAAAAAAAACTAGAAGAAAAAATTATAAACAACGCCTAACTTTTTAATATTTTTGTGATGTTAATAGGAGGATCAAGTTTTCGAGATTGATCGGTCGAGCTGTCATCCTTCACATTAGCCAATAAATATAAATTCATATGTACATGCATCAATTTACAGATTTTTTTTTTCAAAATCATGTACACAATTATGTCTTGTAAAGAAAACAAATTATATTCACCTTAGGTTTTTTTTTTTTAAAACTCTTTTTTAGCATCTTGACCAACAAGAATGTGTTTTTTTAAAAATTTATTTAAATTGAAGATTTAAATACTACAGAAAACAAAAATCAATCTGCCTATCAAAGATCTTTAAAATTTAACGAGAAAACAAAAAATCTTTTTCTTTTTTTTGTGAATGATCGCGTGAGGTACTTGATATTTAAATGATGATCATTATCATGAATTGCATGATTATTTCTTTGAAATAATACAAAGTCATTAACTCTTTTATTGAATTTTTCATTTACCAAAAAGGACAAACAACTTGATATTTGATTTAAAAAAAGGCTTTAATAGCTTGAGAAAAAAAGAAGTAAAAAAGGGACTTCATTGAAATATCATTTTTCTTTTATAATGAAAAAAAAAAAAGGTGATATGTGTGTAATATATCAACCCATAAATTACGTATACCCTCGATTTCACAAAGAAACTACTTTTTTTCTTTATTTTACAATAACTCTCTAAAAATTCTTAATAAAATGAATGTATCTATTAAGAATATTATGTGCGAGTTTAGAGAAAAAGTCGTATGTGTAATATGATTACAGTTTTAATATATTAAACGATCGAATTATGTAGTACAAAAAAAAAAAGACATTAAAGAAAAAAGAAAAGTTTTTTCTTTTTGTTTTTTAGCAATATAGGATCACATATCAAAGGATGAATTTAAAATATGAATAAGAAAAAATAAGAAAAAAAAAGTTATGAAAATTTGATAAAGTCCCAAAGAATCTATGTATTTTTTTTCTTTCTTTTCAAATTTTCTCAATCCTTTCTTTTTTTTTTCTTGTAAAAAACAAGGACTTCTTCATATACACATTCCAATGCTGTTGTGTTTCTACACCTTCTCAACAACAATCAACTTTTCACTCTTCCTTTTTTTGGTCCTTTTTTACATACATACATAGGTTTAGATTTATTTTATTTTTATTCTTTGAAAAAACCAAAAGACTTGCTTTGAAAAGCTTTTTAATGTTAAACAGGAAAGTGACTTTTTTATCAGTTGACTTTTTTTTCTTGAAAATAACAAAAACAAAATTTCCTTTCTTAGAAAAAAATTTAAAAAAAAATAATAAAATACCAAAAAACAGATAATATCAACCTAACATTTTTTTTCTTCTTTCTTTTGCACACGAAAAGAAAGGACAAAGTTTATATGTATATTATGCCATATACTGGAAATGAAATTGGGTGTTTCAAATTATATCGAAATTGGAAAAACATAATAAGAAGGTGAAAAATTATTCATTAATCTGGTGTAAAAGAAAATTGTAAATTTTATTAACAACGTGATATTGTAAATAAACTCCAAAAGTCAATGTAGAGAAAAATTCATAATTCATAAATTTATTTTCTTATAAATTCAACACACCCTGTATACTTTTTATTTCTTATGATTTTTTAATACATTACAAAACAACGGAACAACGACAAAATGACTTTCTGTTTTCAACAATACCGCGAAATGATTTTGCTATTTTGATATTTTTCTTAACAGGATATTTTCAATACAAAGAAAGCTTATGAATTTTCTATATGTATACATGTATATGTATGCTGAATATATAAATGTTAAATAAATCACTGCATCACATAAAAACACGGATAAATGGATAAGAGTATGCGTGGTATCTTTTCACTTTTATTTTTTCTTTTTTTTTTCTCATTTGAGTTTATTAGTTCAGAAAAAATAAGGCCATCTATTCTCTGTTCTATTGACTGTGAATTTTTTTTCTAATTTTAGTTTTTCTTCTATCAATTCAAATTTTAAAAGTTTATGCACATATACATACACTCACGTCATTGCAGCAATTGAATACATCAAGATAAAAAAAATAAGAACAAAAGATACCACACGAATACAAATAGAAAAGAAAAGAAAAGAAAAGAAGGAGAAAATTTTTTCTAAAAAAACCCCTCAAGGATTTTTTTTCATTTACATATATCTGAAGGAAAATGTGGACATAACGAGATGGTTTAAGATTAAATCCTTTTTTTTAATACTGAATATTTTATTCTTTGTTAAGCAATTTGAAATAGTGTATTTCTTTATCTTTTTTAAACATTCTTTACAAAGTTTAAGAAATAAAACTTCAATAGTTTTTTAACCTTTAGTAAGTTTTAACTTTGACATTAGTTCGATTATACTGATGAAATTTTTGCTTTCCACTTTTTTTTTCAATTATAAAAAAAAAAATGGAAGAATGAGAATAGTATTTTTCTCAGTATAATTTCCTACACGAATCTTTTCTCTTTCCGGTTGTACGGATATTTATCACCTGCATTTTTTTTAACTCATGAATTCTTTAACCTTTGTGAAAAATGTATATTATTTTCACAATCTTATTTATATCAACATTGTTAAAAAATCACTTTTTTTTTTCTCTTTTTATAATTATAATGTGATTTTCCCTTACTTTAAGATCAGGAAGTATAAATAATTACAAAATATGACTGATTGATATCTCACCGCAGATATAGACACCTTCATTCGAATAAATTATTCTTTAACATACAATCTCAATTTCATTACAAAAACTATTTATTCTTTGTATACATTTTTTTTTCTTTTCACATTCTTTTAATTAAATAAAAGAATTTTATTATTATTATCTGTTGGCATTTTTTTTTTCTTCTAGAAAAAAATAAAATACAGAATATTAAAATCTTATTATATCTTTTGCATTTATAAATATAATTAGCCGTTCATTAAGCATGAAGTTAATAAATAAACTTTATAAGAGAATATACTCGTACACAGACATAAAATTCATTTCATGAATTTAATTTTGAATTGTTCACATGAAAAAATAACAAATTTATCATTTTTATGTAAAAAGAAAAAAAAAGAGAAAAATTAAAGAGATTATAAAATTACCCGAATACAAATAAAAATTTGCACTTTGTACTGAATAAATTAGGAGAAAATATCAATTTAAAAATTTCAAAAATTCATATGAAAGAATTTTCGTTTTTATTTATATTAAAAAAATAAAATAAAAATACATGCATTTTTTTCCATTCATTGCTAATACGTGTAATTACAATATAAAAAAAAACATGTTAATAAAAATTTTTAGTATCAACCCTCGACTACATTTAACAAGAGAAAAACAATTTTTTTTTTTTGTGTTACACGTACGCATTATTTATATTATACACATATGACCATTAAATTCCAAAATACTATATAAAATCAACCAAACTCTCAAAACTATCGGATATTTCCAGTTGTGGATTAAAATTTAATTTCATAATTTGTATTCATGACTTTAAGTATGATAGTACAATTTTGAAATAAAAAAAAAAAAAAAAACAAATGGAACAATTTTGGTGCCACTGACTGTTTTGAATTTCAATAAAAAAAATAAAAAAGAGTCAAAGAAATTACTTAAAAGACAGAAAAATGTACATACAAGTATTTTAAACACAAAACTTTAAAAAAATATATATACATATATGTATAAATATTTGTTTTGTACTTCTGTCCGAAATTCATAACGTTAATATGTGTATTTTGTAATCAAAACAGGCTTTTTGCCAAAAATGTGAAATAGAAAGAATAAAAAAAACAAAAACAAAAGAAAATATAATTTTATTGTAAATAATAAAATTGAAGACTTTTTCAGAATATCAATGATAATCTCAATTTTCGATCATTATAAATTGTCTATGATCAAATTTATTAAAATATTGAATCAGAAAATTTTTTTTTCTTGTTACTGAATTTGAAATTCAAAAATTTTTTTTTTTTTTTTTTTTTTTTATAAATATTGTTGGGTCTACGAACACAAATTTGGTTATATTAAGACCTTCGTGTTAGTTTTATAGAGTGTTCTTAAGAAGTATATACAATTATGATGTTTTAGTTTTGTCTTACATATCTATTATCTTTATCATGACATTATTATTTATATGTATATATGTATATAAATATATATATATTTATTTATTTTTTTTTTTTTTTTTTTTTTATTTATATATATATTTTTTTTTTTTTTTTTTTTTTCATTTTTTTGGTATACAATTTTTATATTTTATCATAAATATTAATTTCTTTAAGGAATTTGTACAAATTAATTATGTTTTCTTGTGTTGGGTATTTTAGCGTTTCTAAACTGATATTATATTTATTTCGTGTACTTAGTAGTTTGTGGCATGTTTGAAATATATGTTGTATTGTTAGGTCAGCCCTACATGCACATAGTGGAGCTTCAGTTTTGTTAATGAGGTGTACATGTGTTAATGTCGTGTGTCCTATTCTTAGCCTTGTTAGGATAGTAGATTGTTTCCTGGAAAGTTTAGTGTGGTGTTTATCGTTTGTTATATTTTCTTTTATTAATCTAAGTTTGTTAGTAGTTGGTGTATTTAGCCATATTCTGTTCCATTCGTCTTGGACTTTTTTAATTAAAAATGGTTTTATGTCTTTGAAATAAATAGTACTTTCCGTAGGGTATGTGTTTTTGGTAGCACTTTTTGCTAGTTTGTCTACGATATCGTTTAATTTAATATCGCGATGGCTTGGGATCCATACAAGTGAAAAACATTTTTTTGGGCTTTCTCTAATGAGGTCTTGTATTCTTTGAACAAAAGGGTGTTTTGGATATATGTGTTGTATCGTTTGGATTGAGCTTAAAGAATCTGTGAAAATTGTTATTTTGGAATTTTGTATGTTTTTTCCTATTTCTATTGCTGCTTTTATTGCAAAGATCTCTGCAGATAGTATGTTTGAGTGTTCTGGTAGGTGGAAGGTCTTTTCAGTTGTTTTATATTTTACGGCACATCCTGTTTCTGAGTTGGTGATTGACCCGTCGGTATAAATATGTTCGCTTTCATTGTAAGTGTTATGTATTTTTTCTAAATAGAGTTTTTGGAATATTTTGCTATTTGTTTCTTCTTTTTTAAATCTACATAGGTCCGTATCTATATGCTAGTGCAGTGGTAACCAGGGCGGGGTGAACTGTGTTGTATTTCTCTCGTATAGGGTGTTTAGTGAAATGTTGTATTTTTCGAGTGTTAGTCTGATTCTGGTATAGGATGGTTGTGATTTTGGTTTTTTTTGTGTATATAAGGAGTGTGTTTGATTGTTAAGAATTTTTGTATGTAAAGGGTGTTCTCTTGTTGCAAGAATTTTATTACCGATAATTAGGGATTGTTTTTCTCTTTGTAATTCGAGAGGTAAGGATCCTGATTCAGCAATGAGGCTTATGAGTGGACTCGTTCGATAGGCTCCAAGGCTAAGTCGTATTCCAGCATTGTATATGCTATTTAGTTTCTTAATATGTGTTTGTGCTGCTGTTGAATAAAGGATACTTCCATAATCTAAGATTGATAGGGTTGTTATTTTATGTAGGCGTAGGAGCAAGTTTCTATCTGAGCCGTATGATGTATGGCTAAGTATTTTCAGAATGTTAAGACTTTTAATTGTTTTAGTTTTTAGGTATTCTATATGTTTTTGCCAGGTAAGTTTTGTGTCGAAAATTATTCCTAAGAATTTTTGATTTTTTACAGGTGTTATAGGGTGTCCATTTAGGTATAATGTAGGGAGGTTTTCTGCTTTTCTTTTCCTAGTAAAGAGCATTGCTGTTGTTTTTTGGGATGACACTTTGAGACCTGTATTTTTTGACCAGATTAAAATTTGGTTTAAGGCGTCTTGGAGATTATTTTGAGCTGATTTTAGGTTTTTTGAAGTTATGAAAATTGTGATGTCGTCTGCGTACATTAAATATTTTATTTTTGATGGGATATAATCTTTGATTGTGTTTATGGCAGTTAGGAAAAGAGATACACTTAATACAGAACCTTGTGGAATTCCTATTTTCATAGTTTTTTCCTCTGAATATGAGTTGCCTAAGCAGACCTTATATGTCCTGTTTTGGAGAAAGTTTGAGATGAAATGTACTATGTTTCCTTTTAGTCCTATTTTTGTTAATTCTTGTAGTATAATTTTCGGGTTAATTGAATCGTAAGCTTTCTCGATATCTAAGAAAACGCTGAGGAGGTAGTTCTTTTTGTTAAAAGCTTCTGTTATTTCTGATTCAAAGCAGAGGAGATTGTCTATTGTGCTTTTATTTTTTTGAAAACCAAATTGAAAGTCACTTATAGCTTTTTCATTTTGCAGATGCCACATAAGACGTTTACTAACCATTCTTTCTAACAGTTTACATGTGCAGTTTGTCAAAGAAATTGGACGGTAATTTTTTGCAATTTTGGGGTCCTTGCCAGGTTTAAGGATAGGGATGAGGATTGCTTTTCTCCAGTTTTCAGGAAAAGTTCCTTCTTTCCAAATCTTGTTATAAAGATCTAATAATGTGTTTTTACCCGTTTCATTTAAGTTTTTTAGCATGTGATAATGGATTTTATCAGGTCCTGGAGAAGATCCTTTACATTCTGAAAGTGTGTGGTTGAGTTCTTCTATTGTGAAAGGAGAGTTATATGGCTGTATGTTATTGATGGTCTTTAAATCAGTGAGTTTGAATTTAGAGTTAATTGGTAGGTTTTGCTGGGGGTTGGAAAAGGTGTTTGATAAGATTTCGAGTATGTCATTTTTATTTGTTATTGTTTTACCATTTTCATAAAGGTTTGTTATTTGTGTTACTTTTTGTTTCCCGTTTAGGCGTCTTAGTTTGCTAAATATTTCTGTCGTGGGTGTTCGTGAGTTAATTGAGTTTATGTAGTTCGACCAGGATTGTTTTTTGTAGAACCTTATCATTTTTCTTGCGTTGTATTTAGCGATTATGAAGTTTTTGTAGTCTTCAAGTCTAAGGGTTCTTTTGTACTTTTTATGAAGTTGTTTTCTTTTATTTATGAGTATTTTAATTTCGTTGTTCCACCATGGTACTGGGTTTTTAGATTTGATGGTTTTGGAGAGGGGAATTGAATTTTTTGCAGATTTATAAATTTTTGTTGTAATATAAGATTCATAATCATTTACGTTCTCAAATTTTTGTGGAGATAGGTCTAAACATTGTTGAAATTGAGACCAGTTGGCTTTTTTAATTTGCCAATTTGTTCTTTTTTCATTATGCACTTGATGTGTAGGTAGGGGTATAATGACAGGGTAGTGGTCGCTACTGTGTAGGTCTTCTTCTACGTACCAGTCGAAATAATGTTGTATTTTTGGGGTAATGAGAGTAAGGTCAATGCAACTATGTGTTTTGTAAGAAAAACTAAAAAAAGTGGGATTTCCATTATTCATTATGTTTAAATTGAGTTCTTCTACAAATTGTTCTATTGTGTTGCCGCGTTTATCAGTTTTATCGGATCCCCAAATTACATTATGTGCGTTCCAGTCTCCTACTATTAAAAATGGGATTTGGAAGTGCCTGGCTAAATTTACAAGGTCGTCTTTAGTTAAATGGTATGTGTTTGGTAGATATATATTACATATTATGAATTCGATAGGGTAAAATAATTTTACAGCTACCGCTTGAAGGTTTGTGTTAATTGGGACTTCTTCGCAATTAAAATTTTTATTAATGAAAGTTGAGACTCCACCATGTGCTATAGTGTCTGAGTTTACGTTTTTATTGAAAGTTATGAAATTTTTTAATTTAGGTTTGTGTTCATATTTAAATTTAGTTTCTTGAATGCATAAGGCTATTGGATTATATTTATTTATAATTAGTTGAATTTCTTCTAAATGACTATAATACCCATCACAATTCCAGTGTATTATGTTAGTACAGTTAGTATATTTATTTTTTTGTGTTATTTTGTTTTAGTTACCTAAGTTCTATGTTAATTACACTGTCAGCTTCATTTTCTTTGTCTTTTCTTGGTCGACCTCTTCTTTTGTTTTGGGGGATTAGTTGTTCACTAGCTGTTTGTATTTTGTTTGGTGGTTCCGTTGGGCTGATAAGTGTGTTTTCTGCTTGCCGTTGTCTCTTTGTTGTTCCTTGTTGTGTGGGTGCCTGTGTGCATGATTGTTGTATGTTGCTGTTATCATCTGTGATTGCTATTGTGGATTTATTTTGTTGGTTGTTTTTATCAATTTGTTGAGGAATTTGAGGTGCTGTTTTGTTGTTATTATTTATATTATTAGGTTTATTTCTGGTTGTATTTGAAAAAGTGAATGGTTTAACTACTTCTGCGTATGATTTTACATTTGGATTTCGTATTTGATATCGATGTATTGCTTCTCGTCTGCTTACGTTTTCAATAATTTTAATTTTTTGAATTTCTTTTTCTTTTACATAATTCGTGCATTGTTTCGATAATGAATGATGATTTTCTGTGCAGTTTAGGCATTTTGTGGGACTTGTACACGTATTTTCAGGTTCTTCTAGATGGTACTCATTTCCACAGTTTGCGCACATTTTTGTTCTTTTGCATTCAAACTTGAGATGACCAAATTTTAAGCAGTTCATACATCGCATTGGAGGTGGTATATATTTTTTAGTTGGAATTTTCATGTATCCAACGTTTATTTTAGGTGGTAGTATCGGTGTTGCAAAAGTTAGTATGTATAATCCAGTATCTTCTAGTGTGTTCTCTTTTTTCTTTTGGATGTTCTTGGTAGCTAATATATTTTGATCTTCTAGTTCTGCTAATATTTCATTTTCACTCATATATTTAAAGTCGGGGCAGTAAATCACCCCTTTTGAATAATTTAAACTGTTATGTTCACTAACTGTTACTTTGATTGCTTTGTCCATTTGTGTTAGTTGTATGAGTTTTTTTGCTTGATTTAGGTTTTTTGTTTTGATTATTAAGTTACCACTTTTTGTCTTTGAGCAATTTTCGACTTCTCCGGCAACACTATTTATTACACGTTTAATTAAAAATGGAGAAACACTGCTCATTGTTTTATGTTCATCGTCACGAGTGATTACTAGGAATTTTGGTGATTCAATTTTATTTTTTAAGATTCTTGTATCATCTAATATAATTTGATGATTCGGATTGTTTTTATTTTTTCCCGGACCCGGTCCGGTTTGAAGATTTGTAACCCCCATTTTGGGGAAAACAGAAGAAAAAAAAAAAAAATATATTAACTACGATAGTTGAGTGTGAAAAGGCTCGCACAGTAAAATTATTGCGCTACCGTCTAGTTTGAAGTCTCGAACAAGACTTCAAAAATATTTTTTAAATTTTTTTATTATTCGAATTCAAAAATTCATTGTATTATATTCTTTGTTTTCTATAATGAAGAAACTTTTTATTAAAATAAAAAAAAATATGAGAAAGTAATAATAATAAAAAATAAGAAAGGGTTCAACTTCCTACACCTGTAAAATTTAGAAGAAAAAAAAAAGAAATATTACTACTTATTATACAAAACCGAGACAATTCAAATTAAACAAAAAGTAGAAAATTACATTTTTTTAAATTCAAAACAGAAGAAATATAATACTCTTAATAATAATAGAAATGAGTTCATTTACACTACTTAAAGATACGAAAGTTTTGCAGTAGGCGAAAATATGTAATTTACATAATATCTATTTATATACAAGTGTGAAATGCTCTGTCAACCGTATTTTTTCTCCATAATAACTGCAAATTACTATTAGTATTATTTTTGCATATAACCACTATACAAATTGTATATATACATTTGATCGTTTTGTATATTTATTTTATAAGAAATTTTTCTAAAAACAAAACAAACAATATTCCAGCAGAAATTGAAGAAAAAAAAAAACGTTTTGTTATACTTGTTATAGCATAATTTATACATTTTTACCAATTACCAGGTACCTACATACACACATAGGTATATACAATATAAAAGTTGTTATGATTGTTGCTATGTGATTTCTTATTTTTCTGAAGGCCGCTAGTTGATCTATTTTACTTGAAAGAATCTGAAAAAAAATGTATGTACTCGTATATAAAATTGCAATATTTGTTGTATTTGAAGTTTAATTATACAGTACTTGATAAAATTTTTCATTCGCACATTTTATGCACTTTTGTGAAATTGAAGAATGTAAAAATTAAAATTTTTAAAAAGAAAAATAACATCTATTCAATGAAAAATCTGATGTAACTTTGATAACTGAATTTCAAATTAAATAAAAATTTGTAGAAATATTAAAAATTATATATCGGTGTTATTATCAAGTTTTATGAAACATCTTTACTTTCAATTAAATGAAGAAATTCATAAACGTATACAATTACTTTTAACATTGTACTGTATTTAATATTTGCAAGTTATTTACCATTTACTTATGTATGTATATACAATCAACTTTTTCTTTATTACAATTCATTTTAATTTTTCTTTTCTTTTTGTTTTTCCGTGCTTTAAAAACTTTTTTTTTTTATTTTGTATAATTGAAATTTTTGTTTTTTTAATTTAATTCAAAATGTAGAAAAAATAAAAGAAAATAAAAAAAAATAGAATAAAAACCAGAATTTACCTTTCACAATGTCATTAGTATACAAACAATTTAATAATTTATTCTAGCGTGCAAATAATTTTTCAACATTATAATAACACTGCAAAATTTTAATGTTAACTATTTTATTATTATTTTTAAGTTTTCATTCAGTTATTATTTTTTTGTAGTTAATTTTTTTTCCTCATTTACTTAATCGTGATACCATCAAGTAAATTAGTAAACACCACCACTATGAAATCCATTTTTGGGAAAATATATAAAAAATTATTACTTTTGCTTTTGTTTGTTTTTCTTTATTTTTTTTTTTCACATTAACTGCCACAGTATTCTACACTTTCCTTAATGAGAAAAATATAATATGTATAGATTTTTAGCGGTCAGCTACTATTACTTTTCCATACTAAAAAATATATGTAGATATATATTTTTTTATACAAAATAAATAACCATGTTATTGACACACAAAAAAAAAAAACATATTTGATAAATAATAACATAAGTAAGAAAAAGAAATAAAAAATAAAAACCATTAGTTGACCATGACCTAGGCAAATCTCAGATGAAAAGATAGATACTACAAAGAGTGATTCAGTTTTTTTTTTTCATGATTATTTCCAAGTTTTCGTTTTTATAATTCTCACATTTATTTTTGTTTATAAAATATAAAAGAAAATTATTATTTTATAGCTGCACGTGTGTAAATTTGTGTTTAAATTGACCGTTACTTTTATTCGTTTCTGTTATATGTATGTATGTATGTGTATGTTGAGCCATTATAAAGATTACAAATTACAAACATGAAAATAATTCATTATATTTCTTGAAGTAAAAAAATAAAACTCTATAATGTAACTGTGAAAAAGTAATTTTTCTTTTTGATTTTCCTTGTAAAAATTACTCTTTTCCTAGACAAAAAAGAAGAAAAAAAGAAATAAAGCATGTACTCGTAATTTTCCAATTTCACTTTATCTTACTTTTCTTTTAAGTACCAAATTGAAAATAAAACTTTACATATTAAAAGAAACAGGATGTAATTTTTCAAGAGCTTATGAATTACTTTAATTCACTTACATTTCTTCGAAATTTTCATTTTTTTTTTTTTTCGGGAAAATTTATGCTATTAAATTTTTCATAAGAAAAAGAAATTGTTTAAGTGCCATTACTTACGTATAAAATATGTATGCATACCTGAAAGAAAAAGAAAATTTGATTAGTATAGAAATTTGTGATGAATTACAAGTATAAAATTAAATACAAATTTTTTTTTTTCAAAGTGAATAAGAATTTCAAACAAAAAACAATATTTATATAACGAATCGATAAAAGATAAATGTTTGTTGTAATAAATGTTTGTTTTTGAAATCATTAAATATGTAATTAAATAATTTTGCAATACGTCATGTGGTCATGATTACAAAAACATTAGTAAAATAAAAAAAAAATAAATAAAAAAGCACAATTCTGCTCTACGCTTGATTTCAAACTTTTGTTGATATTAGTATTTTTAAATGAATATAATTAAAAAAAAAAATATATATTTTTCTTTAATTTTAGTGTGATTTTATAACATTAACCTAAATATATAAAATCTTGAATGTAAGATATCATAACAAATATGAAAAGTATTAATTTTAATTTATAAATTATGTAATAGTATAAAATAATTAAAAATTCATAAAAGTTTCTTTTAATTAAAAAAGTACTTAACAAAATTCCTTGAAATTTATATACGAAATAATTTTTTTTCTTTTTTGTATTTAATAGTACTCATAATTTTTTGAAAATATTCATTCAAATTGAATTCATTCATTTCAAATTTTTGTTTTAATATTTAAATAAATACAAGAAATGCTTTCAAAACAATACAAAAGCTTAGTGGAAGAAAAAAGAAAAAAAAAGCCTAAACTAAAAGTCTACAATATTTTATTTTTGATCTTTCTATTATTTCCTGAATTTATATTTAATTTTAAAAACATTTCATTCATAAAGCTATTTATTCTCTATACAAAAAAAAAAAAAAAAACATTTCAGATTGTTTCAAAAGTAATTTGTTCAAATTTAAACTCTTTCTGTTTTATCATACATACTTATATATACAACATTTTGTATAGAAATGAATTTTTATACATGAAATGTTTGAACTTTATTCAATTTACTGGAAAATCTTTGAATCTTTTAAATATCATATTATCATGTTTTGTAAGCATTGTGCTGTTGTGTGATTTTTATTTTATATTTATAGTCCTTTATATGGTAAATAATGAATTCGAATAGACTTTGTAGAAGTAGTAACGTTTTAATATTTAAATTTTGACTTTATTTTCAATTTATTTTTCTTTACTTCCTTCTAAATATTGAATTTCTTTGTTAAATAGGCATATTTTATTTTTTTTACGGGTTAAAATAGGTATGTACCTATTAAGCATGAACCTTTTTGAGTTAGACATGTTTTTTTGAGAATGCTTTTTTCATGCTAACGCTGTTTGTAAATTGTGAACAATTAATATTCACTAAAGTATAATTCCGAAAAACTTTTTGTAAAATTTCTACATATAAGTAAATTGTATAAAAAGGTTCAAATCAAATAAAATTATAAAATATAATTTAAATTATTTATGTAGTAATATACTTTTAAAATAAATTATATTTCCAATGTTTCACGAATAAAACTTTGAAAAATGTGAAAATTAACTTTATCAATTATTTCAAATTAAATTTAAAACTTTTTCTAATTATATATTTTGTCTGTTTACAAAAACAAAAAGTCATTCAATGAAACCATTTTACACATTTAACCCTTTTTTTATAAAATAAATAAATGAAACATATTCATAATACCTATAATATACCTACTACATAACACCGTTTAAAACAATTCAACTATAATTAAAATCCTTGAAAATATTCTCATTTCTATATTTAATTTATATGAATATTGTATTTCCTATTAAATGTCATGTTTATCTTCTTCTTTTTTTCTTTTTTTTTGTACAATTTTTATGTCTTTTATTTTTATGGATTATTCATGTTCATACACAAAATTAAAATTAGATATGATTTTATTGTATTATAAAGGAAAATTTTCGAAAATAAGATAATTGTATTAGATTTTTCATTGTTGCTGTACAGAACTTGTTTTAAAAACATCATAAAATTAGAAAATTAATTATAAGACTAAGTAGAATCAAGAGAACAATTATAATTTTTGGCAATCTAACTGAAAAAAAAAATTTTTTTTCATTTTATTTGATTTGCTAGACCTCAATAATATTCAAAGTAGAAAATTAAATATTTTTACGATCAAACAGAGACAAAATGTTGATAAAATTGAGAAAAAAACAAAGTAAATGAAGGCAATTTTTAAAATTATTCAATGAGGATATTGAGGAAATGTAATTAAGTGTATCAGGTTGGAAATATTTAAATTTAAACTGTATCTGTCTGTTTCTCATTTATTAAATCATTTTTTAGTTAACGATGTTATTTGTTGAATTTACACTATTTAGCAGAAACGAAATGCATTTGAAAATTCTACATTTTTGAAAGTTATGATTTATTTTTCTATATTCTAATATAAGACACACATCGTTGAATACATTGGAAATTTTTTTTTAGAGAATATCTTTTAAAATATTATTTTAAGACACACACATTGAAAAAATAACATGTAACTACACCTCCTACGTAGTTTTAGCCTATATACGAGTATATATGGAAACCATAGCCATTTTTATCCTGTGGTTTTTTGTATTTTCACTTTTTTACACTTTGTCACATAGTAAATTTTGTTTTAAGCTCTTGAGGTTTTTTTTGAAAAAAAAAAAGCATTAATAAAAAAATTTGGTTAACTTTACATGAGCGTTAACGCAACAATGTGAACTTTAAAAGAAACAAAAAAATAAATAAATAAAGAACATACAAAAAATAGCAAGAAGATTAAATAACAACATATAATTTTTCTTTTAAAGAATATACCTTCATGTCAACTTAATTCTCAGACTGATAAATTTCTGAAGTTGTGGCTTATAAATTACAAACAAAAAAATAAAAACCAACAGAAAAAAAAACAAGCTATTTTTTTATATGTTTTCGACGACCAGACATAAAATTTCCCTTTTGTATGCAAAAGAACAAAAAAAATTTTTTTTCCTGTGTTTTTGTTTTTTTCTGCATATAATTTTTGTGGTCTTCAATATAATTATATTTAATAAAATCAATAATCTCATCTTAATATATTCTTTTAAAACGACATGTATATATATACAGTATATATTCATCTTAAAAATATCTACAAAAACATATTATAGATATGTATTACATAAAAAAAAATAAGGGTTATAATATGCATTTAAAACCTAATTCTCATTATCATATTTCAATTTTGATCTGACTCGATTGAGTGGATTCTTGGTGGTCATCGATTGTATTCATTTTTTTTTTCTTGTGCTTCTTCAGTTTTTTTTTCTTTTCTTTCTATACACTTTTTTTTACATGTGATTTACTTTGTCGATATTCATTTTAATCTTTTGCTTAATACAAGAAGATGCTTTAAAAAAATTACAGAAAAAAAAGCATCTAAATAATGAAAAGCATTAAGAAAACCTTTTTAAACCGTCTTTTTTTTTTTATTAAAATTTTAATAAATGAATCCTATGGTGAATTATAATAAATATGAGATATAAATTATAAAAGAATATAAAACAAAACAAAACAACAAAAAAAAAAAGCTAAGCAAATGTTCCTCAAAGGATCACATTTAAAAGTTGTGTGGTTTTTTAACGAAAACGAAAAAACAAAACAATAAAAAGCAAAATTTAAAAAAAAATAAAAGATGGATCCAAAAGAGAACATTTAAAAAAAGCAAAAAACCTATACCTATATACGAGTAACTTGATGTTTTATTGTGTATCTAATGATTCTTCGTATTCATATAATCAGACGGCATTATAACAAATATAAAAATTCTTCTTTTTGTTTTTTCTTCCTTTCGTTATTTCATTGTCCTGGGACGTATGTTAGATAAATGTAGAGAAAATAATAATCTTCGAATGAGAATATTTTGTTTAATGAGCTGAAATAAACATACAATGAATGCGTAAGAACTAAAAGAAATGTTTTAGATGGAGACTTAATAAGAGACTAAAAAATCATTTACATACATAAAAAAATAACAAAAAATTTAAATGTACTAAAAAAACAAAGAAGTTGCAAAAAAAAAAAAAAATTTTTTTTTTCTGTTTTTGAAAGTGGTTTTATACCACAAGACAATATAATGATTACGATGAGTTTCATTCATTCCGCATAGCAAAAAAAAAAAAATATTAATACTTTTATCATTGCCTTGTTGAAGCAGATGAAGAGCAGATGAAATTTTAATAACGGAAATTACTCCTTGTTCTTATTATAAGGATTTAAAAAAAAAAAAAGAATAAAAAGAATGCAAAATAATTTGAAGATGATGTTGAAGAAGAAATTTTCACTATTATCTCCAGAGTTTTTTTTATCTTTTATGTTGATTAAACCTGTTGATGAGTTTTTTAGCAAAAAAAAAAAAAGTGATTTTTTAAAATAATTATTCTTTGGAAGATAATTTTATAAATTTCTGCAATTTTATTTTTCTATTTATCATTTTTCAAAAGAACGACAAAACAAAAAAAAATTCGAATTATTTTTTTGTAAAGAAATTCTTAAAATTTGTGTAATCAATAAACTTAAAAATTTCATACTTTATAAATAATTAAATGAAAAAATATTGCTAAAGAACAAAATTATTTTTATGTAAATATTTTAAAACACAAAATACCAAAACTCGTAATAATAATATAATTTCATATTAATTTCATAAAATCTAATTTGAATTTATCTAAAACTCGACATACAGTTTCAGGAGAACACGTTTTATAAATATCAATTCGTAAACAAATTTTTATAATATCTGAACACTTTATCTTTTAAATATGCATACGTTTGTACATTTTTTGGTTTTTGTCATATACCTAAATAATATGTACCTACAAGTAAACAAAAGCTTTTTTTTTCTTCATTAGAAAGGTTATAGGTTAGACATTAGAGTCATTAATTAAGGGAAATTAATTTATATAATATCTAACAAAAGCACAAAATATATATGTACATATATGTATGTATTTATGTAATATGTGTTTTGAACAAAAGGAAACTACAAAATATATAATTATATGATGATAATGGTAAACTTTATATATTTAATGGAACAAATGAATATTGAAATTCGATGCTATAATAAAAGTAATCCGAAAACATGTAATACATGTATGCTCTTCACAAAAGTATAATAGTATTCATTTATGTATGTATACCATGTATATATACATTGAACGAACATATACATGAAATTATCATACACCAAACCAATCTATGTTTGGAAGTTGTATGGTTCATAAAAATCTACTGAGATTATCTTTTCTAATTTCGATTAATAGCAAAAGGTACAAATACATTAAAATATATTTACTTGATATTTGTACATTTATAAATGTACATATATGATATATTAGGTCATAAGTCACATGTGTAAGACATTTCAATGATTAATCAGTTATTTCGGTCAAGGATGTGTTAAAAAACATCTCCATAAAGTTACATACATAAAACCTTTCAATTTTTCTTTTTCATTGAAAAAATCCATACATGTACGGAGTATGTCTATGATTTTGCTTAATTTTCAGTTTTTATTTATCCAAGAAAAAGGTACATATAATTAATGTAACTGAGAAAAATCACAAATAACACAAAAATATATAACTAAATTTGTTTTTTTTTTTTCCGTTTTCCTCTTATTTTTCTTTTTGATTAATCATTTTCTATAGGAGACAATATGTCGTCAGGTGTGTATGTTTGTTGTTTACTATTAAAAACACACACACTCACAACAAAAACAGCACGAGAATAATAAAAAAAATACATCATGAAAATAAAAACAAAACAACAAAAAAATCAATGAAATCGAAAATGAAAATAAATTAATATACTGTGAATTTTCATTTTATTATTATTATTTTTTTTTTGTATTGTTTAATTTTCGTTAAACGTCTTCTTTTTTTTCCAATTCATTCATTAATTTATTTTATTCCATTATTATTACACATGCTATATTATAATTGCTTGTACAATCAGTGTTTAGTTTTACACCTGTATTGAATTAAAAAAAAATAATAATAATAAAGAAAAAATAAAATAAGCAAAAACAATCATAAACAATATAATGATAATAAAGATGCCCTAATAGGCATTACTACAAATGTCCCTGAAATGTTTAAGAAAATAAGGAAAATGGAAAATGAAAAAGAAAAAGGGAAAAAAAAATTATAGAAACAAATATTGTTGAAAAAAAATAAAATCATCATCATCACCATCTGGCTAGATCAGGTATTGAATATTAAATGGACCTTGTCTTGTCAATTAATGTTTATAAACGTTTCGTTTAGGATATGCTAATATTTTTACTAGATAGATATGTACATTATAAATAATACAAAATACATTTACCCGTATTTTTAACTAATTTACTGACACTCGTTGTTTTCTTATTATGTGTATACTATCCGCTTTATTAATAATTCTCTTTTTATTCTTTTCTTTTTTCTTTTTTTTTCGTTGTTGTTGTTATTTTTCCTTTTAAGTTATTCATTTTATATTAAATTTTTTTGCACTTCATTGTTAAAAATAAAATTGATGAACAAATTACTTGAGAATTTTTTTTTTCATACTTATTTTTATATATACTTTTAATTTTTCCTTTGTTTTTGCAAAATCATCGTCACTTGTGATTGAAGGTAAAAAGGAAGAAAAATATGTACAAAATTTTTTTTTCTACTTTTTTTGTATCTTTTGTTGTTGTTGTTGTTTTTTGAAACATAAACTACCTATAAAATCAATTCTTTCATCATAATAAATTAATTGAGATCCTCTTCTAAATTCTTAATATCTATATACATAAATATGTATACACGTATATATATATATATATATGTATAACACATTAAGTTTAGTACAGTCACTCGGTCATCATTTTAAATCCGGTCCATGGACATAAAAATAAAATCTATGTTTATGCAATTACTCATCAAAATTTTAATAATTATTCTCTGAATAAAAAAAATTTTTTTAATAATAAAATGTAAGATAAAAACAAATGATTTGAAGGAGAAAAAAAAGTTCCATTCATAGAACTTTATTTGTAGAAAAAAATTAACGTATAAAAATTTTTTTTTTAAATTAAAATTTTTTTTTTTACTTTTTAATTGAATAATCAATATAAATTTTTTTTAATAGACATTTTCAGATAAATTATGTATTCTCAAATAGCATATTATTAATGCAATCCATATGTTGATAAATGCTAATAAATTACAATAAAATCTTTACAATGAAGAAAAAAAAAAATAGATATCTTATAGATGAGATATACTAACATCCGTTTCATTAAATTAATTGTGAACATATAATAATGAATTCTCTTGTACAAACAATTGTATATTAAATATCATACATCTTCATAATAAAATTGTTTATTTATATAGCAGGTGTACCTTATGTCATCAAATCAATTTTAGAAAATCCCTTCAAGACCATATCATCACATTAAAAGCATGTTGTATATGTTTGCAATTACATATGTGTACAATGTACATACTTACTACATAAATTGTTCATGATGCGTTAAATTATTATATTTTATCATTAGCATATTGTGTAGTTGATTAAAAAAAAAAACATTTTTTTATTGTAATTTGAAAATAAAAATTTTTATATGAAATTTAAGAAAAATAAAATAAGTAAATAATATTTAATGATGTAACTCAAGTATACATATTTTCATTTTATTTATTTTTTTAATGCTTTTAAAATTGAAATAAAAGTTGTCTTTGAAGATTTATGGTTTTTTCCAGACTATCTCGATTTTAAAAACATATAAGAAAAATCTTAAATACACGTTTTTTTTTTAAAAATTTACATTTGAATTAATTAAAATATTTTTTTTCAAAAATTATCAAAAAAAAAAAAAAAATTATAACTGTCAGTTTAAATTTTTCAACAACTCAATTCATGTATGTATGTATATTCTCAAAATTATTGCAGATATTTAAATTTTCTTTAAGAACCATGTTGTGTACCAATTTGTTGACTTGTCAACATGAAGATGAACATGATGCATTAAATTCGATCTTAAAATTCTTAGTTTGGTTTTTGTTTAAAGGCGGTAAATAAAAAACAATTTTTTTTTTTAAAAAAAAGACAGAATATCACAAGTCACATTTATTAAAATCATCATAAAATCAAGTGTCATGTTTATGCATAGGTAGACATACTTTTAAATCGCAACTAAATAACTTTTCCTTATCCATTTTTCACGCATTTTAATTTTTATGAATTTTAAAAATTACACAAAAAAGTTATTTTTTTTTTTTGAAATTGATTCTTTTAAAAAATACGATACTTTTTGTTATCTTACAAGGTTAGATGATGATAGAAACTACTGATTTTATGGACATGGATATAATTTACATAAAATGAAAAAAAGAATTAAATAAAAAAAAAACAGGTAAATTTTTTTTTAAAGTATCTTTAGATTAATTTACCGATATTTAAAATTTTTCTTAAAATTTATTTTCCTAAAGATAATATCTCTATATGGCTTAATTGTGAATCAACAACAAAATTCCAACATGAAAATTCACTTTTAGCAATAAAATAAACATTGACTAGGAAAATAAATAAATATAGATATGCAGATATGGTCACGACCTTGAAGGAAAAATCTAAAAAATTAATATGTTTATTTATTTGTTTTTTTTTTTTTTTTTTAAATGCTAATAAGTAAAATTATAATGATCATGCTTAATGGTCACCAGTGGCCGTGAAGAGAATCGATGACGAGCGACGGCGGTTTCTAATTTCATAATGTTTTTTTTCTTTTATCAAGTTAAAAAGAAAAATGAAAAATGTTGCTGCAACATCAAAGCTATTGTTGCTTGTAATATTATGCGTTAAGTTCATATATGCAAGAACTTGAGGAAGTTTAAATTATGTATAATGATCACAGACACGAAGAATATCGTTCCGTTAGATTAGATATAATATGTACCTGAAAATCAGTGAGAGTGTTTCTTGTATCTACATTTGGAAAGAAAAAAAAATTGTTTTATGTGTTTATGTAATAAATAATGATTGTAGATACTCTTTGAGACCTTGATTCAATCTTCTTTATTGCGTGTTTTGTTTTGTAAACCACAAAAAAAAGCGTATTTTATCGATTGGATTTGGTATAACTCTTCTTCATTATAAATATAAAGTGATGATTTGAAATAACGGCAGGTGATATTAGATACAATCAGAAGTTTTTTACGATTATGTTGAATAATTAACTTTTAAGTCACGATAAGTACATACATCAATAATGGTGAATTTATGTTGTATGTCAGACAATATGTACAAAGTGTAGTACAAACTGCAAATAAAATAATTTAATGAAGTCTTAGCAAAGAGTATGTTTATTGCAAAATCACATCAAAGAAGATTAATTTGAAAAAACATATTTCTATTATATTTATTAATGGGAATAAATTTTATAATTCGTTTGTTTTATTTTTCTCAAATAATTTTTTTGTTAATGTAATGATAAATTTAGATATTTTTATTCATATTTTTCATATAATATATGTTGAATACCATCTTAAGGTCAATTATAATTACTTTTCAAAAAGAGTTAAATGAATTAAACAATAATAATAATACTAATTTTTTTTACTGAAATAAACTGATTAAAATAATAATCATTCAAAAAAACTCTTACCTTTTTTTTTTCTTTTGTGATTTTAAAAAACATTTTTTTGTGTCTAACAAATGAACCGGAATTTATTTTATAATTGGCTTTTCAATCAGTTCTTTTTTTTCCCATTAAATATCTTAAATGATGACTCAAGAAATTAAATAATTATATAATAAAAAAATTCTATTAAATAGGAAGAAGATATGGTTACTAAGATATAATAACCTTGTAATTTCATAAGAATTTAATTATAGGGTTTTACGTAATTATATATCTATACAATAATCAAATTTTTATTTGCTAAAGGTGTTTCTAAATTCACTTTAATACCTTCTAAATATACAAAAATGCCGGTAGCAAAAATTTCAACAAAAATACTCTATGAATAATGATGATGATGATAAAGTAATTAAAAAATCAAAAAAGGTGTTGTTTTTTTTTTTTTTTTTTTTTTCAAGCTATCATATGGAACATTATTGAAAAATATTGTTGATTGTTTTTGAAAATGGCACATGTTAAAAACAAATTTTTAAAAATACAACAATTATTAAAAAATAAAAATAATGTAATACAACAGGTTGATGTTTTTTTTTCTTCAAATATATATTTCTAAATTTGTAAACAAATATCAGTATTATTTTGATTTTTTAATTATAGTTGTTTTTTTTGCCTAAAGATAGATCCTTTCAAAATATTTTTAAAAGTTGAATTATGCTGATATATAACCCACCAGAACTTTTCAAATTTTAATTCAATAATCATATAAAGATTTTTTTAATTTTATATGGAAATCACACATACATATGTACATATGTATGTTAACTAGAAGTTTAATTTAATTTTACATAAATTGTAAATTTTTCTAGGTCTTATCTTATATGAAATGTACTATATAGGCTTTCGAAATAGAATTTATAATTTTCTCAAAGGATTCGATGGAATTTTCTTTCAGTCAAATGATTGTGAATAATGTATTATACAATACTATAATTGAAGGATTATTTGTTTGTATCACTTTTCTTATTGAATAATTAATTGAATTCATTAAAGTGTTTGTAATTGCAAAATTTGTTAGTAAAAATACCGATTCATTTTCAAAATTTATTTCAATGATGAAAATTCTAAAATAATAAATTCAAGTTAAGAAAAAATTCTATTACTTCTTGAACAATTTTTTTTCTTTTTTGATTTTATTAAAATTTTATGTTTTCACTTTTAGCACTCTTTAAAAAAAAAGTCTTTTCGTACACATATAAATTTTACAAAAACAGAACATAACATATATACATAATATATATGTATAATATCGCACCACAAACATGCCAAAAGTGTGTATGCATATGTACATACATACATTTATAAATATTCCCATTGAAATTATTTTTGTTATATTGTATATAGATTCTCAATTTTTACTTTCTTTTTACTTTCCTCAAAATCCATTGTGAGTGTGACACACCCTAAGGATTATTATTTTTTTTTACTTAATCTATAAGTTTATAGTATATAGTATATGTATAGAAGACATATTTTTCATGCATACATGTAATATAAATATTTTACTATATACATATGTATATATCTATATACATTTTTCCTTAAAGCTTATTCATTTACACTTCTTTTTTTTTTTTTTTCTTTCTTCCTATAATCATTATCCTTTCCAACACTGGACAATATACATACACTTATTTATATAGGTATAACAAATATTATACATGTATGTAATACGTAACACAAACCACATAAAGGTAAATATTTATTAATTTCTTTCGTTTTTATTTTCTTTTTTTTTATTCTTTACAATCATCATACTCCTTAAATCCTCCATACACTATATACACACTATTTGTAATTCATGTCAAGGGTGTACTCCATATATATTATAACAATTGTACTTCATTAAGATGAACAGATACCAAAGAATGAAAAAATTCACAATTCCAGCTACATATCTACTATGAATAGACTCAACAGTTAAGTTCTCGAGCTTTTATTTATTTTTTTCTTATTTTTTCTTTTTCTTCATATTTTTTTAATATTTCATTCACGTATCTATGAGCATATAAGATATCTTATTTATTATATGAATTTGTATATTTATACATGTATGTGGTGAATATTAACAAAATACGAAAAATATATGTATAGGTATATGATCCTTCTTCCTCTTCTTCATCATCTTCTTCTTCTTCTTCTTCATTTTTTTTTTTTTCAGCTTTCTTTTATTCGAATAAAGCATCATTTTTGAAATGGAAAATTCAAAAGTTTATTCTATAGTGTTGTTGGTACTTTAAGATATTTTCCTATTTGTATATCTGTATAGTTTTTTTTTTTTATACAGGACAGAAAAAAAACAACATCTTAATAATAATGTGAATATTTGTAAAGGATTCTATTATAAAAAGTCGGATGTGATGAATCGATTATATATATGTTCTAACAAAAAAATCATTTTTTTGTATTTTGAAAAGAAAAGACACAAAACAAAGACACCAAAAAAGTTATTCTCAAAGGAATTTATATAAGATAATATTTTCATGTCGAAATGTCAAAATAACAGAACTTTAAATAAAATAAGTTTTTATCTTTACGAAATAAAATAAGATACAAATTTTAATTTTTAATAGCTAGGGTATTATATAGAGATATTTCAAGCAAGAAGAAAATCGAAAAATCTTGACGCATGTAATTGAAAAGTTAACATGAATATTGATTGTTTTTCAACAAAAAATTGAAATTTTAAAATGAAAATGTTATAGATTTCTCTAATGTATTGTATGTATGTACAAAACTTTTTTTTTTGCAATTAATCATTTGTATTTTTCTAATTCTTGTTTCTATTCTCTGTAATATTTTTGACTAAAGCTGTCATCACTAAGACTATTATTGAAAATAATTCTCAGATATTCGTGTTTAAAATCAAAATACTTTTTAGTGATACTTCGATCACAATTCTAAATTAATTTTAGTTAAATTTAATAAATCCTATTATGACATAAATATACATATACTATTGTAAAATCTTCTGTTTGTGACGTATTTTATCTTACAATCTCTTACTTAAAATACAAAACGTTGTAAATCAAAATATAAAATTTCTGTTCCAAAACACATATTACTAGAAAATTACCAGTTTTTAACGCTCGATTAACAAAATCACCAAGCATTATTAAATTAATCATTATTCAATGCAAAAACCAAAAAAAAAAAAAAAAAAAACAAAATCTTCCGGTTTTTTTAAAAAAAAATAATCTCAGAAAAAAATTTAAAAAGCACTGACTAATCCAAAATAATGTTATAGAACATTTTTTTTTCTACTTATTATATTTAATTAATAATTTTTGAAAGCGTGTCAAAACCATTTTAACCTTATTTTTGAAAGTCATAATTTTAAGATTCAATTACTTAGAAGAAAAAAATTTCTGCTTTAAGCAATTACTAAGCAAAATAAAAGAAAGAAGAAGAAAAAAAAACAATTTGAAAAACAAAATATATTATTTTATAATGCAGAATAAACAAAAACCTAACTTTTGCATCAAAAGTCCAAGAAAAACAAAAATTATGCAAACAAAAATCATCATTATTATTTGAAAAAGAAAAAAATATTATGCATTCATTCACCATTTACATTATTTATAGTTTTTTTTTGTCCACATAAAACATACATATGCACATACTACTGTTGCTTTTACTGTTTTTTTTTTATTGATGTTCCACCATCGATTTTTTTCAATATTATTATTATTAGTATCTGCTGTTTTAAAAATTTAGGTAACTAGGTCAATTTATCTAGATGAATTGATTTACAACAAGAAATAAAAACGAAAATTTCAAAAAAAGAAAAGAAAATAAAACAGAAACGAGTATCTAAAAGGTTAAAAAGCACATCTTCAATATATGATCTTACATAATCATTGGAAAATTAAATTATCGAAACTACAACAAGATATGTACATAAATACAATACGTTGTACAATAGTAACGGAAATCAAACAAAAAATCAAAAGTAATAACAGAAGAAGAAAAAAAAATAAAACTTATAATGATGAAAAGTATACACTTACATACTAGATGCACTCTTGAAAATTATGTTAAACATACATGAAGTATTTTACTTGAAAATTTTTTTATTTAACAGAAGCCAATCATTGTATCACATCAAAAATTACAAATACTACACTTTGGTATTTTTCTTGTATTTGTTGTTATTGCTGTAGTTTAAGAGCTATCATCGCGTATCATATAAAAGATGATCATGAAAAATATCAACCATGCGAGAAGAAAAACTTGTATGAAACGTATTATTTAAGTACATAATATATATTTTTTAAAACTTTTTCTACTTTTTCAAGTTTCAATCGAAATGATGTATAACATATATTAATTGAACATACATACGTATTTATAAGACTCGTAAAGAAATTAAGAGAGAAAAAAAACAGACATTAAACATTAAATATTTTTTTTTTTTGAATATTTAATATTTACAATAATACCTTGACCAACTATTACAGGTAAATAAATACAATATACTTTCCAAATTAAACTTTAATTGTGATACTAGTGACAATGATGTGAAATATTTAAATTATCATGTGATATTTTTGTCCAGACAAAATAAAAATAAAAACATAGAGACCTTAAGTGGATTTTTTTTAAGTATGTACCTATTTTAATTTTTTTCTGATTAAAATATTTATGTATTTATTAATTTTTAATTTTCTTGCATGTAAAAATATGAACAACAACAAAATGACAGGTAAAAACAATTAATTCATTTAAAAAACTAAAAAAAAACCATCTTTAGAATCATTAGAACACATATTTTCAAGGAGAAACTCAAGATCAATTTAATCGTGCAATAATCTGTTCATCTTCATGCAAAAATCTATTATTTTTTTCCCCTATTAAGTTATTCATTCATTTTTTTTTTTTATTATTCATGTTTAAAAAATACAATTCATTTTTTTAATTTCATTAAAAAATACATACATATACCTACAAGTATGTGTATGATAATGAAATAAAAAGGAAACGGCAATTACTAAATCATTGATTGTTTGGTGGCTTCTTTGAGAAATAAAAATTTAATATATAATAATATAATAATAATAAAAAAAAAACCTTATGAATAATACAAGTACTTTGATTGAAAGGAAGTTGATTCTCTCACGTAAGCTTTTTAAATCATTATTACATTTCATGATGATCTTTTATAAATCTTGTACAAAGTATATACTTGTACCATTAACGAATAAATGAGCAAACAAAACAAAATAGAAAAAAAAAAAGTAATAGTAGAATAATAAATCAACAATAAATTCATTTTTTAACGTGTCATTAAGATAATGTGAAAACTTCAAATTATCATTTATCAAATATTTAATATTTTTTTTTTTTTAAAATTTTTTATTTAAGTTTGATTTTTTCAACTTAAATAATCTAATTTGTCTTTCAATATATTATTTCTAGTACGCGTACGTTACAATACAAACTATAATAATCAAATCCTCGTTTATCACGAGGTCTTATTTCTATCGATTTATGAACATTTTCTTTTTTCACTTTAAAACTTTATTATGTATGTACAAATTCCACTAAAAATATAGTTTGTCAAAAATTTATATTAAGATATTCAAAACTAAAAATTTTAAAAATAATTGTTAAATATTTTAACAAAGTAAATCTTTAAAAGAACTATTTTCCTAAATACATAATTATTTTCCTGAGGGCACCCTAAAATATTTTTCAAGTATGTGTATGTATATATTTTTTAAAAATTTCGTTTATCCTTGAAGTAAAATTAGTAAAATTAAGTAAGTTATGAGTTAAAAAGATCTATTTTTTTTCTTTCTCTCTCTCTCTCTCTCTCTCTCTGACACAAATAATATTCTTAATTTATTCATTATAATTAGGTAAAATATCGCATATTTAACTTTTATATTTTGGTTATTTTAGAATTTAGATAAAGATGAAAATTGTGTTGATCTTAAATAGATACAAAGAATCTTCATCTTATTTTCAAATGAAAAAAATGTGATGCAGGAGTATATTTGTTTTTTAAACAAATTTTATTTTAATTTACCATGTACTGAACTGATATCTTTACAACGACTGTAATTTAATTATCTGGAAATTTTTTAAATTTTTAGCATGTAGGTAATATTTTTTCCTTCTTTTTTTCCTAATCGCACATCATCTGAAAAATTCAGTCAATAATTAATTATATTAATTTACAACCATGAAATTAAGAATGAATAATGTACATCAAAAAAATTCTGACACATATTCAAAAAAATGAAGCAAACAAAAACAAATACCCTATCTAAATCTAATACGATTTATGTAATTAAAAAATATTTTAAATTATAATTACTTTTTTCTAAATTTGTTAGGTCTATGGAACAATAATCCTTAAAAAAGAACATCATTAACAACATTGTTTTTACGTACGTGAAATACAGTAAATGTACGTACATTGTTCTATTATGTTATTGAAATTTAATTTATCATTATCCATAAATTTTATTTTTATACACGTTAAATGATGCGAATTTGAAAATTTAAATTTTATACTTGTGGTTTACAAAATTCGAAAAAAAGGAAAAAAAAATCTAGGAACAAATTTTAACATCGTGTAACATACACAATTTAATATTTTATAGTCTAAAAAATGTTTTTCTTTATTACATTCATATGCCATTGCTATAAATAAAATACACAATGCAATATTATTTTGCATTCATTTTCAAATTTAAATTTAATATAATGTGTATGTGTGTAATTTCTTGTTACAGCTACAAGTTAAATCAAGTTAAATTCAATTTTATAACATAAATTTATATCTTCGTCTCTTCTCTGACTTTTTACATATCTTTTAACCTCGATTATTCAAAGAATCTACATATAATATATGATTTTGAAGAGAAAAAAAAGCAAAGAAAAGAAAAAACAACAAGAAAATCCCAAACTATTTAAATTTTATTTTCTAATTTAAATAACACACAAAATAAATATCTAGTATCTGTGGTAATAGATAATTATGCATACATTACATTTTTATATGATATTACTATAAGGCTTTTAGAGATGAGCTAAAAATACGATAATAATAATAATAATAAAATTTTCTATTTTGCAAAGAAAATCGAACTGATGAAAAATATTATGTTGTAAAAAATAATAAAAAAAAAAAAAAAAACAATAATAACAACAAGAATTAGATGAATAAATGAAAAATAAAAATTTAAAATATGTTTACACACATATTCTACATATTACATATTTTTATGTACATTCTGCTGGAAATTATATAGAAAAATATACATGCAAAATATATTAAATGCCAGAAGGAATTGATATATGGTCTCATGTTGTGTAGATATACACCTAAAATTACGTATACACACACGTGTAATGAAAAAGAAAAAATATATGTTTCGTTCTCGACTACACAAAGAAAAATAATACACTTTTATTTCGTTTTTCCTTTTCTCATTTCTATTTTATTTGAATTTTATACAATTTTATCGGAAAAAGGATGAAAAAAAAAATTAAATATAAATAAATAGCACTATTGAATCCTTATTTTAATATCAAATAACATATATGCATATTGATTTATTATGATGAAAATTCGATTTAATGTGTATCCAATATATAACATAAATATACTTGTACATATTTATTTATTTCCTTTTTTTTTCTGTCTTTTTTTTTTCATTTTTTATTTAATTTTATGTACATTCTGTTTAAGTAAAGAGAGAAATTAATTTGAAACACTAGCTTTTTTTTTCCATTGAATTCAGAGAGTTGTTGAAAGCAAGGAGAATTTATATACTTAATGTGGTTTTTTTTTTTGCTAAAAATTCTTACTCTCAACTTACATCAAGGATTCTTAAATAATGTTAAACAGAATCTAAAGTAGTATAAAATATTAATTAATTTTCAATTGTACAATATTTATTTGTTTTTTTTTTCCAGTATGATTGATTTTAAATTAAATTTTATTCAAAGTTCTTATAAGCGTAATAGCATTCAATATTAAAATCGTTAAAGTACGAGTATATCGGAAAATCATGTTTCCTGTTTACATGTTCATCAGATTTTCAAATATTTTCTATTCAAAATCAGAAAAAACAACAACGATTCAACTTTTTTTTTTCTTGCGATATATTTTTTTTTAAATACGATCCGAAATTTTTTTTACTTAGTATGAAAAAAATTAATTAAAAAACAGAACAATAGGAGCATGAAACTTTTTTGTTTTCTTTATTAAAAATGTTTTTAAAAAAAATTCAATAAAGTACAAAATATGAAAATTGAATGATCCATATAAATCTAATTTATATTCAATTCAGATACTTTTAGTTATAACAGATATTTTTTACAGAATATAAAAAAGTTAAAGAGAAAAAATCCAATATTATAACATCTGTAGAAAAAATTCTAAATTCATAAAACGAAAAAAAAAAATAACGATTTAGAAAATTTTTATATTATGTGCTTATAAGATTTTTTGCTCCTCATTCTTGTCATTAATAAGATTAAACTTTGGAATATGTTTTCTTGAAAGTGAAACTATTTTACAAACAGAATAATTAAGTAATAATATTAATTACATAATAAGAGATCATTTAAAAAAAAAAATTTAATTATAGACAGACGTATATATATATGAATATGTATATGTGTACGTAACAATTGGAATTATCTATTCATATATAAAAATTCTAATTTACAAGTAATTATGTCTAATTGAAACTATTATTATTATATAAAAAAAAAAATCTTTTTAAAATGTATTTAATCATGTTTTTTTTTTTTTTTCATTTATACTTTTTTTTTCTTTTAATATTTTTATGCAATTATATTTCACCTCATTTATCTTATTTTCCAATTTAAATTGTGATTTAAAAATGAAAAATAGAAAAATAAAATATTGTTTTTGTGTTCTAATTGAAATTCAAGGTAAACTGTAAATATTGTTTTTATAGCACAAAAACGCTAAAACAGTAGTTTAATTTGTATATTTATAATACTTATTTAATTTTTTATGTAAGTATATACTCGTATAAATACTTTTCAGCTTCTTGTTAATTAACAACTAAGTGTTAAGTTTTATACAATACAATATAATAATAAAAAAATAAAAATATAAAGACATACATATTAATTTTTAATATCATTTGAAGCTTCCATAAAATATAGAATTAAATTATGATTACTTCTGTATGTTTGTAAATATTTTCTGAATAAACTGTTTTGTGAATGTTGTATTCTCTCGTAAATTCATATTGTTTTGTATTCCCCCTTTTTTTAAAAAACAAATTTTTTTTTTTTCATTGTAAATAAGAAAATAATAACAGTTCTCTAAACATGAAATTGTTCCAAATCGATTCAGTTCAGAAATTATTTTTTCAATATAATTTCTTTCGAATTCTGTTTTATGTTGTATTGTCAAATAATTGCAACTTTCGCAAATTATATGTTTACTTGACTTAATCTTTTTGTTATAATAATGGAAATTATTTTTACCTTTTCAATATGACTGTTTTTTTTTTTCATCTGGTTATTATTTATAACTTAATAATAAATGAAATTTTATGGGATACAACGAAACATGATTTTTTATTTTATTTTATTTTGTTTACTTTTTGTTCTAAAGAATTCTGAATTTAAAAAATTGAAAATTAAATAATCACATGTTTGTGAGCTTTATGTTACGTGAAATTAACAATAAAATCGTTGATTTGTTTTTATTTTAAAAATAAAATGAACGGAAACTTGTTGAATACTGTTCAAAGGTTTGTTTGGTATTAAAACCATAATTATCTTTACAACTTCAATTATTTTCCATAATTTTTAATATTTTTCCCAAAATTTTTAGAAAAAAAAAAAATTACCACTGATTATAATCGCTCTAAGTACTCAGAACTTCTTTCTTATTTACAAAAATAATAATTCTTTGTGTCAGAATTTCATCGAATAATTTTCAAAGAAATATAAATTTTTAAACGAACTTCTCAATTATAACCATATCAAAAAATCGTTCTATTTAGTTGATCTACATACGTACATGTTAAATAACGCAAAGAAAAGAAAAAAAACTTTTATTCAAAATTACCTTTTTAAAGAATTAATTTTCTTTTTTAACATTTTATAAAAGCAGAAAAAAAAATTCATATTAATACTTCAATCAAAATTCCATATTTAAATTAAAAAGAAAAAATAAAATAATCATGTATACACATTCCCACAATTTCGCACAAAATCTGTCATACTGATAAATTACTTTATTCTGACTCATTATTATTCCATCTTCTTATATATAAAACAGTCATCATTACATTAAAAACATACACCTTATACACAAAATGTATTTCATTTTTATTATTTTTATGTATTTTCTGTCATAAAACATGATGAAATAAATTCATTTTCACATTTAAACACACAAATAAAATACACATACATAAAATGTAAAAAATGTAAAAAAAATTTAAATAAAAAAATAAAGGTAATGCATAATATGTCAATTTCATATATTTTCGATGCCTGCCATTCTGATATTTAACATACAAATTTTCACGACATATTCGTAAATATAAATACAAATAATGACAAGCATAATAAATAAAATTCCTTTATAAAATAAAAGAAATATAAAAAAAAAAAATAATAAAGGGAAAAAAGTAAAAAAATATATAAAATAAATTAAGGTGTGTGACATGCTCATAAGGTCCAATTTTTAATAGAAATTTTTGTTGTATTAGTGTTCCAGAACGAGTCCTATAACTACCTACCTATGTATATTACACGTTATCTTTTCTGTTTTGACATAAATAGCAACTTCATCCTCCCAACCCTAATCCACATTTCTTTATTTTATATAACTTTTTTTTTATTCCTTTTTTTTTTTTAAATTTAAAAATTATATTTTGCTTATTTCCCAAAGGATTTTATCTTTTAACGAAATTATAAAGAAACAAAAAATTAAAACATAACGTGAAAAAAAAATTTTTTATTTTCTTCCAAGAAATAAGTTCAAATTTTAAGACGACTGCGACGACAGTGTTCCTATAACAACTTTTTATTTTCTTGCTCTTGAAAATTACTTTCAACTCTTTTTTTTCTTTTCTATGAAAAGGCAAAAACTTGAAAATGATTTGATATTTAATGATAATAAATGACAGGATAACGAACGATGTTTCTTTTATTTGCACTTTTTTTTTATTATTTTCTTTTATTCAAAAGTTTTAGTTAAGTTTGTCTTTGTTAAATTTTGTGAAGTGTATACTTAAATTCTTTAATGGTTTTCTTTTCTTATAATTTTTTTCTTTTTTGCAAGAAAAAAAAAATACAATCAATTTCAATTTCTAAAGATACAATAAAAAAGACAAAAACAAAAAATATTAGTAGCGAAAGAGAATGATATGGCAACAATAAAACACAAAATAATTTTAAATAGTTGAATTATTATGATATGTAATTGTTTTCATTCATATGCATAAGGATAATGAGATTTTAAATAGATAAACGTGAATGTTTTATCAACAAAAAAAGAAAAAATTATAATGTTCAGCTGTACTGTACATCGCATACATAACATTGGATTTTATGTATGAAAAAGATTAAAAAACAAAAATAAAAAGGAAAGATAGGAAAAAATATACACATTTATAATATGTATGTATGTACTCCGTTTTGCAATTATATGCATCAGAACTTGGTTATTTTGATTTATTTTTTCTATTCTACTTCATTTCAAATTAGAAATGCATATCATGCGTGGGTTGTGATAAAGGTGATATGAATAAAAGGCGCATACATATAATTTATGATTATATTCTAAAGTATGTGAAACATTTTTAAAACCTAAACGTACTAACTACATAATATATGTATACATATACTCGTACAAGTACAATAATGCAAGAGCACATATTATAAATACTTATATAGATTATATAGGAGTATTTATAAAGTGCATTCATGTTAAATTGATATGATGTTGATAGCTCATTAGCAATTTTAGACCAAGTGTTTGTTATTTTGCCACTTTTAAATGTTTTCGTTTTTTTTTTTTTTTAAATTAAATTCTAGGAATAAGCTATAAAAATGAAGCATGAATTATGTGTATAATAAACACAACATTTTTGTAAAATGTAGAAGAAAAAAAATGTATGGACATTTCCATAAATATTATAAAAACTCATGTTAAAACTTAGCATTGTCATCTTTTGATTTGTTTATAAGGACATGTTATTAGAAAAAATTATGAAGATGAATGAAACAATCATACGTTAGACAGATTTAAATTTTTTAACTACCTATTAAAAGTTTTTTTTCTATATTACACCGCACTTCAAAAAGACATCAAATATTTCGACATAGGTTTCCTGCGTAATTCATACAATTGTATTTTTTTTCTCTTAGTATAATTTTTTCTTAAATATCCGCTTGAAAAATATTATTAATAAAATCAACATTAATATTCGATAAGGAGGCTTTTAGATACTTTTTTTTAAACAAAAAAAAATTATAATAGATTGTATGTATTATACTTAATAAAATTAATTGAATGCTTACCTTTTTGACGGGCATCAATACACCATTACCAGGACTCGTTTGTCGCATTGCAACAACACCAACATTTAAATTCATTGCAGCTAATTGTGATTGCGTTTGATTTGTTGCCTGTGGTGTTGGTTGTGTTTGCTGTATAGCAGCGGTTGTTGTTAAAGACTGCTGAGCAGTTAAATGACCTAAATGACTAGGAGGTGTAATAAAGGTACGCAAGGATAAGGGTGTAAACATTGCTGCTGCCGCAGCTGGATGCAAGGTTGTTTGTGGATGATGGGGATGTTGAGAAGTATGATGTAAAGCGGCGGCCGCTGCTGTTGTATGATGTAATGCGGCGGCTGCTGCAGGATGCAATTGATGCTGATATGCTGGCTGAGTGGGTTGTTGTTGTGGTGGAGGCTGATTTGTTGAAACCTGACAAGCAGCCGCCGTAGCTGGCTGTGGTTGAGCGTATCCAACAGCAGCAGGATGTAACGGCACAGCTAACATTTTTTGTAATGGTACTCCCCATGGAAGATACCATGATCCAGGATGATGTTGCATGATAGTATTTAAAATGATCCCTTTATCTCCAAAAATTGTATTCTTTATCTTTTTCTTAAACGTCAATTAATAAAATTATAATCTTGTCAAACTACAACTAAAATTGATTCTCCTTTTATGTTTTTGGTTTTTTTTTTAAACTTGAATACAAGGAAAAAAAAATGACGTCAGTATCAAAATTATCTGAAGAACACTAACGTTAAATTCCACATAAAATGTTATCAACCCATATGAATAATCAAATTACATTAATTTTTTTCACATAAAAACTACTTTATTCTTTTTTTTCTTCGTTTTCACTGCTTATAATATAACAACTGCAATCCCATTAAAAATGTAAATCCAAAGAAGAAAAAAAAAATAATTAAAAAAAGAAGTAAAATCAAACGATTATAAAAAAAAAAATGCCGAATCCCAACACTGTTGTTTGTTAACGATAATAAATAATCATAAAATCTTAACGATGATTATCATCCCAATACTTTCACAATTTTTTTGTACAAGCATTTTTTCTTTGTATCTTTATTTTGTCTTTTTATTTCCTTTCGAAAAAAGAAGTGATTTTTGTTGTTGTTGTTATTATTATTAAAAATAAATTTTTATATTTTACAAAAATTCATTTCAGCCGTCTTCAATAATCTTAAAATACAAATTTCCAGTAAATGCTGAATATTTGTTTAAAGACTGCACCTTTAATTGAGAGAAGAAAAAAATATGCATTATGAGCAAAAATTGTATAAGAAAAAAGGATGCTCAAGATAAAAAGGTGTGATTTTCAATAAAATGCCATTTACGTAGATTGTATAAAAGTTTAAGCGCATCATTTTAATAATTATTATTCATATAACACACAGATGATAGATAAATAAAATGAGAGACACTTTTGTTGGTTTTTGCTTCTTCTTTTTTTGTTCACCTTTATGTCTACCTGTACTCAATACGATAAAATGGCATTTTATAGATGTTGTGTTTCTGCAACATGTTCATAGCGATTTATCTAGTGTTTTATTTTGTTTTAGTTTTTTGTTTCTTTTTTTTTTTTTTTGTATTTAACACTTTAAAACATCTTCAAACACGACACGTAAATTGGTTTGGTTTTAAGTTTTTCAATTTATTTAAAAAAAAAAAAAAACTAATCAAAAAAGGGTTGAAAAAATACTTTAAAAGAAAAAAAAACTCATATGAGCTTTGAATTTTTGACCTTTCCTTTTCTACTTCTTTTTGGTCTTTTATTATTACAACATATGAAAAATAATATTTTTTTTTATTCATTTTTTTTTCTGGAAACCACATAAGAAATGTTGAAATTGTGCAACATACTTGAATAACATATAACATACTTATGAGTATATTTGTATGTACTTAAAGTGATGGTGTCAGTGAGCTTCTGAAGCTAATTTTAAAATCTTTTTTTTTCATCTTCTTTTTGTTGGTTTTTCTCTTTTAAATCGTTTTATTGTGAATTTTTTTTCGTATTTTCGTTTTTTATTGTATGCAATTTATTTCAAATATTCACCTGATATGGTAGTATTTTTATTTTTTTACAAATTTCAATGACTTGAAAGAAATTCATTGTTTGTGTATATATTATATGATCCTCTCACGAAGAAATCAAGTTTTATTTTAGGATTAATAAAAAAAAAAAATAATAATAATTTTCACTTTTTTTTTTTTGCAACAGAAATTTTTATGAGATTTTTAACATTTCAAGATCAAATTGGTATTTTTTTTTCTTTCTGTCTGTGGAAATAAATTTTATTGATTTTTGTAATCGAAACAAAAAAAAAACATTAAAGCAAAATAAGATACAGATGAGTAAAAAATTGATATTTTTAGTAATTACATAAATGTTATATCAATTAAATAATAATTAATTATTTGAATAAGTGAAAATGTGCAACAGATTAATATAAAATAAATTACAATTGGTATATTTTTCGTGTTTTTATAGTATAATACATACTTTTTGTATTACTTCAGAGAAAAGAAAAATATATGTATATGTATGTATGAAAAACAGAATAACTAATAATCTATAGGTATAATCAAACTTCTTGTCTACCTTGAATAAGGTTTCGTTTTTTTTTTTTTATTGTTTTTCAATGATCATCAGAAATTATAATATCTGTATTACAAAGTGGTTTGTACTAACAAAACCTCATTGAATGTTATCTGAATCTCTTTTTAATTCGATATTAGTTTACAAATAATTCGTTAAATCTTAATTATTATCATAATCAATTATATTCTAATTTGATGAGAAAAAAATATACTTATATACTTAGATATTTTTTTATTTATATTTTTAATAAATTATTCATTGTGGTTTATTGACGTAGTTGTGACTAACACTTCTATCAAAACAATCATTTGATATGATAACTTAATTTTTTTCTAATTAACTAACATTATAATCATTATTCTCCACCGAATTTGCTTTATAATTATCACTATTGTTTTTTTTATTTCTAATTTATTTATTTTTTTATTAATTTTTGCATAGAATGATGTTTTTGAATAATAATTAAAAATATCGAAAAATTAGATATAATAATTTTATCAGAATAATTCTTTTTAATTGACAGCCTGGAGCCACTAAAATTATAAGAAAGAATGTTGACTTTTTTTTTTTTTTGTAGCTACTATTTAATTTAAAAAGATCAAATCAAAATGTGTATGTACCTATACGTATTCAAAACTAATCAGAAAAAATTTATTCTTCAAATATTCCATAGAAAACTTGTTTCAATTGATTTTTTATTTATTATATGGAATATTTACGAAAATAGAAATTTTTGTTGTTGTCATATTTGTCAAAAAAAATTGAATAAATTATGAAAATTAATTAAAGAAGAAAAAAAAAATGTCAACATCATTTTTTGTATGTATGTACTTAAATAAAAAATAAGGAAATATCATAGGAGTATTTATTTAAAAAAAAATTAAAAAAAAGAATAAACCCGTTTGGTGATTAATTTAATTATTACACGTGATTTGTTTTTATTTGTAAATTAAAAACTTGTCCAGTTAAAGGTCTTTGATCATATAAAAAGGTTGATTGACCATTATTTACAATAGTTTGGTTATTAACCAAATACTTGTAAATTACATCATTATACTAAAATTAGAAAATTATTCTATCATGAAATCTTGTTAACCTAAAATACATTAGAATGACATTAAATTATTCAAGATTACAATAATAGGTAAAATATTTAAAGACATTTTGAAAAGCTATGATAATAATAGAAAAATATAGAATATTAAACAAAAAGGTTAATTTAATTTTAAGATTTACTTGAAAAAAATTTTAATAAAAGAAAGATTTTTCATGAAAAAAAGTATATTTGTTCAATTTTCACTTTATATAACACTGACCAAATAAATATTGGTTAAAAATGTAATTTTATGTGATGTGATGTAAGATAACCAAAATACCCATGACATTTTCATGTTTCAAAAATTCATAAAAAAAAATCGAATTATTTTGCTGAATAAAAAAAAAAGTGTGTATATGTATTTTCAATCCTGTGTGTCAGTCACCACAAATACATTGTATAACTTTTTTTTTTCTTCTAAAATATCCAGTTGAATGAATTTGCGCATATTTGAATATCTAAAATGTATCTAAAATCTAACTATATAAGTATATATAAAATATGATGTTCTTCAAATTTACCAAAATTCTTATGTAATTCAAAAATATTGTTACATCTCCCCAGTTAGAAAAAAATTCTTTGATATTATATACTTTGAGGAAAATTCTAAAACACAAAGAAAAAAAAATGAAGAGGAAAAAAAATACCTCTCGTACTAGCAATGTATTTTATGCCTCTACATATATTTTTTTTTTGTAAATGTTAAGCTTAACCCTTCCGAATATTTAAATATGTGCTTTATAAAAAAAAGAATTTTACAAAAGAACATTAAGTTTATATGGCAGTTAAAATTTTGAATACATAATAATACATCAAAATCCTTTGTAACTTTTCTATATCACTCACAAAGATACAGTAAACAGAAGAAAAAATTTAGAAGGGATAAAAAAAGAAAAACAACAAATATATGAATATGAATGGGAAATATCTCTGTGCTTTATACTACAACAGTTATGATGAATTTTTTTTTCTTCCTTTTTTAACTTTTTTAAGGGTAGAAAAATAACAAGATGATTGAAAAAGAGAAAAAGTTGATATTTAGGAATTATTTTGAAAACAGGAAAATATTTAAACGATAACTTTTTTTGTAATGGGAAGGAGTAAATCATTGTACGGATGAAAAAAATAATAATAAAATAAAAATACTTTTAAACGCTTGAAAGATTTTCATCATAATACTGAAATAAAAAAGGGGCTTTTTAACAAGAAAAACCATAAGAAAATGTTTTAAAAAAAAGTTACTGTGTAAACCTTTTGTAAATTAAAATTTTTTTCTTCCTATATATTTCAATCGAATAAAAGGATTTTTTTTTATTATTTTTTTTTTCTCTTTTTATACATAAACGAACAAACTCACACACACTTCCGTACGAAAATATTGAAAAACAAATTTTTTATGCTTATTTTTAATAAAAACAAGTCTTTGACCAATTTTTTTGTTTTTGTTTTTAACTCGAATATTGAATAAATATTTCGAAAATAATCAAGACGAAAATTCAAATTAAAAAATTCGTTTCAAATGTAAATTTTGTTTTTGAAAACAAAAAGGCAATAAAAAACAAACAGATAAACAAAATTAACAAAAAGGATTATATTTTCAAATGAAATTTTTCTATTTAACATTTTTTTAAATTTCTGAAAATTTAAAAATCTAAACTAATTTCATTTTTTTTCTTATTATGTAAAATTCCAATGTTGTCAAAATCACACCGCATCTATTTTTATTTTTAATTCACATTTCACATATGTACATACGTATAGACTTTATTCTCTTGTTCAACGTTCGTAAAATGAAAAAAAAATATATAATATAAAATAAAAACTCAATCAGGCATAACAAATTGTATTTATCTCGTCGATATATTCCCTAGATTGTTAATTTAATTTTCAGGTTTTTTTTTTTTCATTTATACTTTTCATTAAAAAAAAAAAGTAAAGTTCATGCGCTACATGATGACAGTGAATTTAAATTTTTATGTACATATGATGATGATGATGATGACGATGATATACTACAAATTGAAAAGGTGTGTTTTTGAATGATTGGCTCTAAATAATTGAATAATTGGATTCCAAATTGTTTGATTAGTTTTTTTTTTTCTTCTTTCGTCTTGAATTCGCATTCAAATTGAAATAACTGCTACCGTTTGGGAAAAACATTAAAACTAATGAAAAAAAAAAAAGAAAATAATGATAATAAAGGTCACAAACAACAGGGACAACTGTGTGATGATACCATCAGCATTTTATTCTGTTTTCTATTTTGTGGTTTGTACATACATTCGTGTTTTTTATTTTTCTTTTACTTAACGGATTTTAATTCTTTATAATTATTATGGTCCTACAGTAACTGATTAAATTCTTAAATGCAGGATAGCTCAATTTATACTGAACAAATTGCATTTTTTTTTAAACTTTTACCTATAATAAATTGGATCATTTGATATATTTATGTATCTGTATCAGATACAAAACTAGTATGTTTGTATGTATGTACAAACTTTTATTTATTTGAGATTATTTCTAGATAATGATACATTTAATTATTTTTTTTTTCTATTTTACAAATTTTCACATAATTTATTTTGATGGAAAATTAAAAGTTAACGAAACATAAAATTATATGTTCTTTTACTTTTTCATTTTTTATTTTTTTTTATTTTTTAACAACCTTTTATTATTACATTTTTACTAGATCTCTGCTCTATAAACTTTAATCACATTATAACAATAATGATTAAGTTTCTGAAAATTGCTTTTTTTTATGACACAAAACTAATTTGTAGTCATTTGAATAAAAATACATAGAATGTATTCAACATTAAATATATATTCTAATTCTAATTTTAATAAGTATATATGTATGTGTGTATAGAATCTCTATTTAGTGAAAAAGTAACAAAACAAAAGCCAACATACTATATATTTTCAACACATACATAAACATAAAATGTGTATACTATGTATGTAGGTATACATTATATGTACTAGATTTGATGTATAAAACAAAGATTTTTATAAAAATAGTGATGTATGATATTGTCTAAATTAAAACAAAGAAAGAAAAAAAAAATATCTTTGAAACATTTCCAAAAATTTCTCAACAATCACAAAAGAATATAAAAATTTTTATGATTATTTATTTATTTATTTTTCTGTTATACTTATTAAACAATATTATTATCGTTTAAATTTCCTCTATATTTCACATATTATACATATATACATAATCGTATATGCTAAATACATTTTCGAAAATCACGTAATATTTTATCATTTTCCTGTCAAAATATTTTTAGAAGGTACCTACACTTAAAAAAAAAAATTAAAAAAAGAACAACAAATACAAACTAAAAGTCTATATAGCTATAAAAAATATATCAAGTAAAATAGTTGTAACATAAAAGAATATTTTTCTCTATAAGATAACATCTAAGTTAAAAATAAAATCTATCAGGGAAAAAAGAAACAAACAACAAAAAATTCATAGGTAATCAATTTTCTCTAGCTGTCAACTTAAATATTGTATTTTAAAATAAAATTCGTTTACTTAAGATAAAAATTGAAATGAAAAAAAAAAAAAAAACAAAATACAACACAAAAAGCAATTAAATAAATTTGTCAAAATAAAATTAAATAAGAAAGAAAAAATGCTAGCTATGCAAATGCATAAATGCATCAAATGAACAAAGTTCACTTTTTTTTTTAAGAGGTCAAAAATCTGGAATACACTTACATGAATTTTTGAAAATTATGAAACAGAGACAAAAAAAAATTCAAGAATTAAAAAATATCTCAAAACAATCGTTTAAAATGAAAATAGAAAAATAAAAAGATAATGATGAATATTTTGTCTCAATCAGTAAGTAAATCAGCACTCATTTTTTTTTTTTCATTGTGGGTGAATTATTAGCGTAGTAATGTTTTCAATAAGAAAATGACATAAAACTGTCAAATATTTTATAAGACAAAAAAATTAAGAAAAATTTTTTTTGAAGGAAAATTTGATTACATACATAAGTATATTTCATTGATTTTCCTGGTTTTTGTTTTTAATGAATATGTTTTGTATCTTTAGCCAGTTTATTATTTGATTTATTTTTTAATCTTCATCAATAATTTATTTTCGATGTTCAAAATCTAATACTGACATATTTTAATTTTTCATTTATTAAATCATTTCTTTGACATTTTGTAATTCTGATAAATTTTAAATTTGAAAAATAGCCAATATTGTATTCATAATTTTCCTTCAGAAACAAGAAGAAATAAAATTAAAAAATAATCTAATCTTGAAGATTATTTTTACGTATAACGGTTTGACTTTGAAATATTTCAATAATTTCGGAATTATTTTATATTTTTCCTAACTTTTTAAACAAAATATACAAAAAGAAAAAAAAAATAAACATTTTCATATGAAGATTTTTCAACAATTTGAAAATTATTAACGTCATAAGTTATACAACAAAGAGAAAATGAAGATGAAACTTTTAGTAAAACTTTGTTGATGTCATCATGTCATTAGCACATATCAAATACATATTATATACAACCTAATACACATACATATGTATGTACAATAAACTTAATTGTACGCATTGCAGTCATTAATCATTCCTTCTATTATACATTTAAACATTAAGACTTCTTTTTTTTTTATTCTTTTAATGATTTAAAAACAAAAAACAAAATCACGCATCTCACACTAATAGAAGAAAAAAAAACAATCTATCTTGCACCTATTTTTATATTTTACTTCTTCTAAAGTAATCTAGTGCTTAGTCACGTATTTTACTGCTTCATTAGTTTTAGTATACATACATATGTACGTTTGTAAACCTAAAAAAAGCTAAATTACACCTACATCATTACATGTATCAATTAGCTTCTTTAATTTTTGTTTTTATCCAACTCAAAAAAATTGAAACCGGAATTATAATGTTACACAGAACACTTCACATTCCGACGAAAATTTAAGATGAATTATCTTGAAAAAGAAAAAACAAAAAATATAAACACATCATTATTTTATTTTTAAAAATAGAATCTTCTCTTATTCATAAATTAGTGTTTTAGTTCAAGCGAAATTTAGAAAAAAAAAAATAAAATAAACGCCCTACGAGATACTTTTGTCAAGTTTTTATTTTAAATGTGATTTGATAACTAACATTGAAAATTGATTTTTATATAAAAGCGTAGGTTTTTTTTTTATTAATTATACTGGAATATTGGATAGAATATTTTTTTTCCCTATCGTTAACAAAATTTTATGTTGAATCAGTCATTTAAATTATACATTCGGGTTTTGTTTGTTTGTTTGTTTAATTAAACATTATATTGACTTGTCATTGCGAAAAGAAATATTACACGCACGCTTAATTGTTATTTGATGAGTTGACAATATTCCAATGTACACTTAAATATGGTGAAGAAAAAAAATATCGAGTTCAATGATTTTCTTGAAGTTTTTTTTTTTTTCATTTTTCTTTAAATACTTTTTTTTATACATATTATTTTAAAATTTCGTAACATATAATCGTATAATTAAATCCTTTAATACTTTCGATTTATTGTTTTTCTTCTACTTACATATTATAACCATTTAATTTTTGTATCTTCCTTGTACACATTATAAAAAATTCAAATATAAACTTTGCGTGTTTAGTGTGTGTTATAAACTTTGAAATAAAATAGGTACTTACGTACAACTACAAGATAATCATGTATTTTTATTATTGACTTTTAATTTATAAGTTTGGTCTACTGAACTACCCTCATAACATACAATTAAAATAAATCTATAAAGTTTGTTATTAAAAATTCAAGAAATGATTTTTAAATCACTCACTTCTTTATAAATACCCAACATATGTACATACATACATCTATTCACACATTTTTAACACGTGCCTCAAAAATAAATTTTTAAAATCATCACACGACCATCAGGAAGCTTTAATAAAAAATAACCTAAAATTGAAAAAAAAAACTCTTACAAAATTGTGTTAAAAATTCTATTTTCCTCCTCCCACGGGAACGTATTTTTTTTTTTTTTTTTTTTTTTTTGAGTATTTATGTGTATGAAAGTCGTAGTAACTTGTAATTTTTTAAACAATTCTGTAATTTGAATACTGTTGCAAAAAAAAAAAATCACTTATGATAAAAATCAAAATACAAACGATTGTTATAGCGTTTCAAAAGATAACTGCCTTGCAAAATTTTCAAATCTTCAAATTCAGCAAATATTTTTATAAATTTGATTTGAAATACTCAACCTCTTGGTCATACGGTGTTTCCAGTCTGTTAGTTACCTTTTGAATTGGCTCAATCGATTTTTAAAACATTTCTCAAAAATATCTTCTTTTTCTTTGCACCTTAACAACAAGACAAATAAGTTGAATCAACAAAATAGAAAAGTCAAAAAACTGAAAATTAATATTAAATAAGCATTTTTTTATTTTTGATTCTTAAAGTAAACATTCTTATAAGAATTTTTTATTACAAATAATAATTATTCATGTCGAAAGAAAGAAAAAACAAATTCATTTTGTTTATTGAATTTAAAATTGTTTTATAATATCAAAATATTTCGACTGAAGAAACTTTAACAATTTAATAATGTGAATATGTTGATTTATGAAGCGTCTAAAAGTTAAAAGTTTTTCTCAATTTTTTTTTTTTTTTTGAATGTTATTTTGAAAACATGCAAGGATACAAAAATTTCCTATTTCATTTAAATTTTTTTTTATTGCTTTTCAACACCAATATGGACTAAATAAGTATAGTTAATTTTTTTTGGGCTATTTTTTTTTACTTTTTTCTATAATTTCTTAATTTTTTTTTTTAGATTTTAGTTTTTTTTTTATATAGGTATTATTTTTTTAACGTAAACTAAGTTTTAATACAACGAAACACAAAAAAAAAAAAAAAAAGAAAGATATATATCAAACTATAAAATTTGTATACACGCTAAAACCGATGAATATAATAACCATTACATCATCATCACGTTCATCGTTCATTTTCAGTAGTCATTATAACGAAATGTTAAAGAAAAAAAAATCCTTTTTTTTGTTTTTTTCTTCTTCTATTTTTAAGGACGCCTTCGCCTATCATATAATAATGACGGCAATAGTCTAGCTAGGAGCAATATTTTAAAAAGCAAAAACGAAAAAATAAAAAAATTACTGATGGTATGATGGTGTAATAAACTTAAAGCCTTGTCAGTAAACGTTATACTATTTGTTATAGAAATATGTATGTAGGTATAATACAGTTATACAGTTATAACTTTGATTTAAAACAGAACACTAAAAGTTAGAAAAAAAAAATAAGAAAAAAAAAGAAAAACAATGAAAATTGGGGTGAGTATAAAACGGATTTTGCAATTGACGTAATGGAGGATATTTGATATATGTATGTATATGTACATAAATATATGTATGTATATATCTAAATATATGTACATGTATTGAGAAAAAGAAAGGACAAAAAGTCTAATATTATTAAAGGAGAATATGAACGGTAAATATGTATATGAACAGGAAAGAATCATTTTATTCGATATGGAAAGAAACAACAGACGAAAGAGGAACATTAAAGAAACCAATATGAAAAAAAAAACAAGTTCAATTATAATAAAATTCAGAACAAAACAAATATATGTATATGGTATATACACAAACACACAAGTATACATGTATACCTATTACATTTTAGGAAAATTATGTAAAATCAATAGAAAGTAAAAAAAAAAGTAAAAAAAAAAGAAAGAGGTGTAGAATGAAAAATATAATAAGATGTTGAATAATGTTTAATATATGAAATGTTAAATAAAATACACAATAGAATGGAAATTTCTTAAGGATAATATAGGTATATAATATGTACATACACACCTTACCTCCTACCTCCTACATACATATTTTAATATGGCACATACTTATTCTGATTTTATAACTTCAAGAAAATTGTAATATGTATTGTAAAACGTCAAAAAGCTAAAATTAGGCTCTTAAAAACATTTAATTTTTAAAAGGTTCAAGTAGAACTCTTTTGTTACAACAAAATATAATCAATCAATAAAACATTAACGATTTTTATCACTTAAATTAATGTAGGTTAGGTTGCTATTTTTTTTTTTATTCTACATTTTTTTTTCTTTTCTAATTTTATTATTTCCTTTTATTTTTATTTTTTCTTTGTTGTTCGCAAGCTTTTCTGTTTATTTCAGCGGAAAATTCAACAAAATTACTTTTTATAAAGTCTAAAAATAAAAAAAAAACGAAAAAAAAAAAATTAGAGAAAAAAAAAACGGAAAAGAAAATAAAAGGATCAGTTGACATGTCACGAACAATAAAAAGGAAAATCTAATAGTACTTTTTTTTATATAATATAAGGGAGTGCTCATGTAGATTTATTTGTTTTCTTTTTTTCTTCTATTATTTATATAAAATGTTTTAGAAACATTTAAAAATGTTTTATTGCCATTATTAAAATAAACTTAAAGAGAAAACCATGAAATTTATTTTTCATATATGTATACATATATATTGATTACTATTAAACATAAAAACCATATCATTTTATTTAAAAAAAAAGAAGAAGAAAAAACATTCTATTAAATTGATTAATATGAGTGTACATATATACTGTTGTTCCTTTATAAAACATACTCATTCTGATTCATCTAATTCACTTGAGAACCAGGTGGAATTTAGAAAATGTTCGACCATAAAATTGAATAAATTATGATCAATAAAAAAGTACATTAAATATACCTACTAAAACTTGAAAAAAAAAAATGTAAATAAAAATGATTTGCTTATCTAGTTATACAAAATAGAAAAAAAAAACACCACAATACAAACACGTATCATTCAATCAAATTAAAAGTTTAGAAACTCATAAGAAAATATGTACAGAAAATCAAAAAAACGAAAAAAAAAACACATACCTTTAACAACAAAAATAACTATCTCAAAATACATACTATATACTCGTATACAAAATTTACGAGTCACGTGGGATTTAGAAGTTTAGAATAAGGAAATTGATTTAAAAAGTTTTAATGGACAATGATTTAAAAAAAAAATTCTTTTCATAAAATTTAGTTTGTTGTTTTCTTCAGGATATTATTATTTTCATTTTCGCTTCATTTTGATTAAATTTTTTTTCGCTTATCTAACAAAAGGATTTTTTTTTCTTCTCTATTATAGTTTTTCTTTCATAATCATGACACATATTGTATTTCAATTTTTTTTTATTATTATTATTATTAAAAACTATTCGCATAATTTGCATAGAAATTGCATTATAATAAATTCTATTTTCTAAATTGAAAAAAAAAAAAAGAAAGAAAAATACATTTCATAAATGTTTTTATTTGAACAGGTTTCCTTTTTGCATTTTTTTGAATTTTAATAAAAATCAAAAATTTAAATTTTTTAGATTGTAAATAAATCAAGGTAGGATAATAGGTACATGTTATTAAATGAAAACAAAAGTTTTAAATTCCAGCATCCAAAAAAAAAAAAAGATTGGTACAACCTTTAATCTAAATAGCAATCACGTGTAAAGAATTTATCATTGTTTTTGTTGTTTATTAATAATAATTAATAATTTTGCATTCATGAATTATTAATTTTTTTTTTTAATTATAAAATAAATTTAGTACATAGTAAATTTTATTTATGGCTCAATTTTTATATCATAATTCGCATTTTTTCTTGTATTTTTCGTAAGAAAATCCGAGTTTTTGAAATTGTATTGTATAAATTTCTTTTTTTAACTTTTCTTTGTCTTTTTATTTCGTTAAAACACATCATTATGACCTTCTAAAAAAAAAAAAAAATTGAAAGCATCAGAAAAAAAATTCGAAACTATACACAAAAGCGAAATTAATAAAACTTTTTTTTTTTCGGAGGTTTTGCTTTTTAAATAAATTACTGCGGTTTAATTGAAAAACAAAATCAGGGCAAGCAAGTCGAAATAAAAAAGAGAGACGATAATGAGAAAAAAGATAAAAGCCAAAGTATAATGACGACGATTTCGCCATAAAAATGGTACATACATACTACTTATAACTTTCCTTTTTTAATAATAATTTAATCTTTAGTGAACTTTTTTTTTTTTTTTTGTAATTTGTACATACACCAATGTATGATTACAAAAAACCTGATTTCTTCTTTAGATATTACATATATACATAAGTATATTTACTCAACCGGATTGCCCTATGGTTGATTTACAGTATTACAGCTATTTAATATTACCTATACATATATTATCTGTTATACCCTCGTTCTGCCTTGCATTTATTTTCATTATGTAAGAAAATATTCTTCCCTACATCTCAAGTTCACCTTCTTTTTTTTAAATATTTCTTATTGAATTGAATATCATTGCTTATTTCTTAGGTAATTGTTGCTTGATATACATACGTACAAGTACCTACATAATACAATAATATATTTTAGTAGTAGCAACATTTAAAATTGAGTACTGTTGTTGCATGTACGTATGTACGTCAATGTTAAATGACATTTAAAATAATTGCCGTGAAGTCAGGTTATTAAGGTGATCTCGTTTTTTTCCTTACTTATTTAAGCCTTTCACCTCAATTTTATTTTATTTTTTTCCTGTTTTGTAATTTTATTTTATTTGTATCCTTTTCAACGCCAACCGTAATACTTTTTCAAAAAAATACGATATAATAAAATTCGAATAAATAAAAATTATTTAAAGGAGAAAAAACAAAGCATGAACATACCGAATTGTACATGGGAAACAGAAAAATATTTGTGAATTTAGTTCACGATAAAATACGAGCACATATTTTAACAATTTTCTGTGTACATACAGTAAAATCATCGTCTAAATGAATGCATATGCATAATATAATTTTTTTATATTCAAATTATTACAAAAACAAATACAATACAGTTACAATAACTTTCTCGTGATCGAATTGAATGAATCGATTCAAAATGAAGAAGCATCAATCTATAAAGACTTGCAATAATTATAGTATAGTTTAAAATAGCATTTATCGTATATAAGTAAAAAACAAAAAATTGTTTAAGTAATATTGTATAACCTGTCCCAACGAAAGATCAACATCACGATCTTCATCATAAAACACAAGATAAATAATAATTATAAATAATATATTACATGATCACATGTAATCTCCAAAAGAAGTTACGTAAAACAAAAATATAAATAAAACTAAACCAATTAGTTGCAATCAATAAACTGCAAAAATTTTGCGCGATGTTGTGTAAATTCAGTAGCAAACTTTTTATGGTAAGAGAAAAAAAAAAATCATTTTTTAGTTTTTTGTAATTAATTAAAAAATTTATTATTTGAAAAATTTTGTAACCATAAAAGTATCGAAAATTTTTTTCGAATCCTTGTAATTTTTTTTTTCTGGCTTTTTGTTTTCTAAAACAGAAGAAAAATTAGAAAACTAACTTGTATTATGTACAATATAAAAAAGACAATTGTGCAAAATTGAATAAATACATCAATTTTATTGAAAGCTTGTTGAGTTTTTTTTGTTAAATAAGTTTTTTTTTTTTTTTTTAAAAAAAAAATCTTGTTTGCAATGACCACAACCATAAAACTAGTTTCAAGATAAACTACTCTTTAACCATTTAATACAATAAATACACAATAAAAATAGTATAAAAGATAAAACCATAAAGATTATGGTAATTTTTTATCATAATATTATAGAAAAAACAAAAAAAAAGTAAGAAAATGTCTAAAACCAGAAAAATCGTTCGAGGTTTAATATATTTTTTTATCAATAAATTTATACCTTAGAGTAAAATTTTTTTTTATTTTGTGTATTTTGTTGTTTGATTACTGGCACAAGTCATTGTTGTTGAATAAATAATTTCTATAGATAAAAATAATAATAACATATTTGAAAATAATAAAAGTATTAATACAGGTAAAAATTGCCTCATATTTATCATATATATAAGTGTGATATGATATAAATATACATATACTTGCACATATGAATGACAATTTTTAATGCTAACATATTGAATGACTGATTTTATGATAACAACGACAAAGACGACGACGCCCTGAAACTCTTGTTTTCGTTTTTTTTACTTCTTATTTTACACTTACTTTTATTTATTTATTTATTTATTTTTTTTTTTTGCTTAATTTTAATTTCAATTTTGTACTCATTTTATTAATCTTTTAATTCAAATGATCTCAATTTCTAATATTATTTTACATGTGAATGCGTGATTTAAAACCAATCATTATGCTGTACAACGTGGTACAGTAATTATTGTAGATGCAAGTAAATGTAACTAGTTTTTATTTCACCTAAACATTTATTGTACATACATACTCGTATGACATGTGAACGTAATATGTGATTAGAAGTGAGACTGATTTGATAATAACTTTTCAAAACACGTTTACCAGTGATCATTTGTTATGAATTTGCAATTTATTGGAACGTGTTATGTAAAATATATATATACATAAAAAAAAGTACATTTATGTACATATTAATATTTTTTTTTTTTTCGGTACAACTTTTAGCAATTTGATTTTATTTTTAAAAATAATAATTTTAAAAAGAATTTTTTTCTAAAAGGAAAAATGTACTTTCTAGCGAAAAATGTATCTACATATTTTCCTAGAATTAAAAACTGGTAATTTTTCAAAGGTCATCTATAAATTCTGAGTACTTTTCAATTAATATAAAAAACGTATGTACCTATTTTTTATAACTACATAACTAACTTTCTCCCACAGCAAATTATTTTCCCATAACTTTCACTGAATAAAAGAACAACGGAAGGAAAGTGATTGTTTCTTCCATCGGCAAGTTATGAAATCTAAGAAAAAAATACGTAATATAAAAATTACATTTTGATTTCAATAATTAAATAACGTAATTAATGGAATAAAATTATGTATGTATATATGTCCCAAGTGACTATTATTATTATTATTATTGACTATTGTGTGCTTGAAAGTTCAGGCAAAGTTATTGCTAGTCACTGAAACAAAAATTGATTTGTAGATAAAATTTATGATTTTTTTGTTTTAATCCAAAGTAGCCGGTAATAGGCCTGTTAACCGATTATGATTACCTAATTTATTTTTAGAGCTTAAGAGATAAATAAGAGAAAAAAAAATAGCAGGCGAAAATCAATTACAAAATAAAAATCAATGATGATTGGTTTAGATCTCGAAAGAGTTGAAAGGAAAAAGCATAAATTTAAAAAAAAAAAGTACATACTAAGAAAAACCCTACTATCTAAGAGGAAGTAAAATGACTTGATGATGTTTTAAATAATTTTGTATGCTTGTCAAGTAATAATAATCAATTTTTTTCACAGTCATTAAAACAAGCAAAAAAAAAAAAAAAAAAAACAATCACGATACTTATCTTGAAATCATTTGATTATTTTTGCATTTTTTTTTTCTTTTCTGTTCCTTAACTTTTACTTTAAAAAATTTTTTTTGTGAAAGGAAACAAATGAAAAATTAAAAAAAAAAAATATGTAAATTAACTTTTGCTTTTTTTGAAGATGCAAATTCTTGTCTTGAAGATGTTGTTATGTCATGTGTATCATTAAATTGTACTTTAATTAACAAAGTGATTTATTTGAAATTACATAACAAAATTACAGTGAATGTAATTTTATGTACTACTTCTTCTTCAAACTCAATATGTTTAATGACTTATATTCATAAGAAGTATAAGTAAAATTGTTATATGTGTATACTTAAATGCGAATATAAAAGGTATTCTTGAAAATTGATGTACATACGAGTATGTAATAAATCTTCTCAGTATTAAAAAATAAATATGTATGTCATAAGTCATTTCAAGTTAAACACTCTTTATAATAATAAATTTACTGAAAATTTAAATTATATATTTCAACACATTTCACATTTACTACCTATATACATATGTATATAATATAGAGAGCTACGGCACATTTGCAAAATATAAAATATCTATAAAAATTATGAGTTTTATAATTAGTTGTAATTCAGTGAGTATATTAAATTTCTTAGTTAATAAATTAATCGAATTTCCTGATATCATATTTAAATACTATGGAAATATCATTTTAAGTGTAATCATCACATGTTACACATGTTCTCATTCACTTATTTTGTATTTCAATTGAAAAAAATGCATGTTATGTATTTATCATATTTCCATAGAATATTTTTTATTTAATTTTCATGAACTGCAACTTTATCATATTTCAAAAAATAAAAACTATATACCATGACGAATGGAGCGGGAGCGCCAATAATACGTACTTTTTTTCTTTTTAAATTCATTTTTGTTTTCTTATTTAATTTAAAACTTTGTTTTTAATTTTTACTCAGCATTTTCGAAACTATGTTAGGGTTATTAGAATATTAATATGTATTTTTATTATAGTCGATAGACTTGAAAATTAATCATTGAAAAAAAGTAACCTATAATAATAATTATAATAACTGAACCATATACATGATACACTTATAATAAAAGTGTAACAAAAGCACAATTTATATTTTTCTTTGGAGAACTATTAAAAATATTCAATTTCATAATCGTTGCAAATGTCAATAAATAAAATAATAAAATTATTATTATTTTATTAATAAATTTATTGACAATATAAAAGCAACAAGTCAAAACCGATAATTTACTTAGAGAATATTGTTAAAATAAAAAAAATAAAATAAAAAACAAACAAAAAAACAAATTATTACAAATAACAAATGAGCATTAAACGAAAATAAAATAAAACAAATAGGATTAAAATTGGTGTTACATTGTAATTATCTTTACATATGTACAATACGTATAAAGTATAAAAGTAAATCATAAGATAAAATTACAAGTATGATTACAAAATAATCTACAAAACAGAACTATTATGAAAATACATAATGACAAAACACAACAACGAAAACTGTATGAATACATATACATATATAATGCATGTATATATGATAATATAATTAATAAAAATGTTTTTCTTGCCAAAAATAAATCTATACCACAATCTCTTGATTACAACCAAACCCTTTTTAAGGTATTTAGGAATATTTTAATTTTTTTTTATTTGTTTAAATTTAAAACTTGTCTTTTTTAATTTTTGTAAAAAAAAAAAAATAAATTTAAAAAAATCCCATTCATGGTAGAATTTTTTAAAGCATATATACGTACACACAAAAAATGTAATAAATTATCAATACAATTTTAAAAATAAATTGCTGTTGCATTAATTAAAGCAAACATTTTAGTATGTTTGTACTATATCTTTTTTTTTATTTGATTTATTTTTTCTGATGAGTAGGTAGATATACTGAACATTTTTTTTTTGTATATACAATTTAATGTATTTAAAAAGAAAGGTTATTTTATAAGAAAGCCACGACATTTTAATTAGTAGGTTTATAAAATATCAAACTGATTAAAAAAAGAAAATGCGTGTAGTTTTACGATTTGCAAAGTACGCGTGTAAGGAAAAGAAATATTGTGCAAATATAAAATGAGAAAAAAAAACATCAAGAACAAATTAAACATAATATTTAATTAATTTAGAAAAAAAATTTATTTGTTATGTAATTTTTTAATGGAACAAAAAATATAGCTATATAAATATATGTATATGAGATTTTAATCGGCTTTTTTAAAAGCCTTGCAAATTTCAATTTTTAACTGATTAAAGTTGAGTGATTGTAAAACTGAAGAGACAAAAAGGTCTTATATTTGATTTTTTTTTTCATTCTTTAGGAATTTTTTATTTGTTAAACTGCAATTTTTAATTTAGAACCCTTTTATAAATTAGAATTTGTACCTATTTGAAATATTTTTTTAGTATTGTTATTATTTGATTTCCACGAAAACAAAAAATAAAATCTTATTATCGGATAGTAACAAAAGAACATCCTTTTTTAAATACCACGTTTTATTGAAAAACATCGTTGAATGAGTAACATGTTGCAGAAACATAAATTTTTAACCTTTATTTCTTTAAATAATAAACTTTTTTTTATTTAAATACAAACCGTTTTCAATTAAAATTCAAGTTTATAAATTATTTCCACGTTTTTCTGGTACACTTTTATTGTTGTTTTTTTTTCTCACTCAAATCAATTTATAAATAAATGATATTTGTTTTTTTCTATTGTTTATTATATTTAATTTGTAAATAAGTGATATATTACTTTTTTAAATACGTTAAATAACTTTTATACATGTATTTTCATTAATTTTTAATTTAAAAAAAATTCTACTTTTTATTTCATTATTTGTTTCATTTATTACACTTACTTGAATTCACATATGTTTAAATAACTAACAAATAATCTACATTTATTGAAGAATCACAAAATTTATTTAAACGATTTAAATGTTAACAAATTTTAAAATTTTTAGCATAACAATATCTTTAAAAACCAAAAAAATGATAAAAAAAAACTTCGATACAAACGTTCACTAAAAATGTTTACAATGGAAAATCAAATTTTCCTCTTTCTATTTTTTTTTTCTTTTCTTTTTTATACAAACAAATCAAAGTTATTTACAATTGAACAAACACTTATATTTTATTATAAAAATTTATCAAAATGATTATAAAAAGTCCTTTTTTTTACAATATGATTTTTTTTCCAATTTCAAAGAGCTTTTTTTTTGTATATATTCCACCTACATATAAAATATCCTCGAGAGTCCGATATAATTGGGGAAATAATACAATATCAGAAAAAAATCACGATACAAAAAAAAAAAATACGTAATAGAAAATGTGCAAAATGAGAAGAAAAAACAAATTGGAAGTTTTCTGTCAAATCGTTTTTTTAATATATATATCCTTTTTCAATAGTCTCCTTTTTTTATTTATATATATTACGATATGTTTTAGAATTTTTTCAAATATTACAAAATACTTTTCCTATATATTTTCTAGAATTTTTTTTTTAAAGAAATAGAACAACACTAATGAACAAAAATTTACAAATTGTAATATGTGTATACATGAAAACAGATTGTAAATTTTTTTTTTTTTTGTACAAGAAAACAATTATTTTTAGTTTAATTTATTATTTCATAATTATTTTAACTTTATTTATAGAAGTCTTTTTTCTTTTTCTTATTATTTTTATAAGTTTTTATACAATCAAATGCGGTGTAACAATTAATTAGAATTTTATTTTCTTTAAAATTAATATTATAATACTTTTTTCTGTATGTTTGAAAATATTTACGTACCACACAACACAAAAGACCGCGATGGACTAAACGTTTACATCCAACTAAACTTAACTAAATACATAAAATGTCAAGTATGAAATCGTCAAGATTTTTTACTGTGATAAACATATTGAGCATTTTGTTGAGATACAAAATACAATAAACATTTCGCTTTATTAAGATTAGTCGCAACTTCCAGTATGTTTATAAACTGACAAACTCTCAGAGTAAATGTTTCAGAATTTATACATAAATTATATATAATTAACTTTACACAGTATAAGTACATATTTTTAGTAAGTATCTTGTTGCATTTTGTAGACTTTTTAATAGATAAAATACATCAATACTCAAAGGAATTAGATAAAAGTTTGATACTAAAAGTAGGTTTTAAAAGCGGTATTTATTATATTAATAGTTCATTAGTCAAGTGCGAAGTTAAAAATTAAAAATAGAAACATTTTTTTTGAAGAATTGAAACACCAAGTATTCTAACAAATAACCAAAGAACAATTACCGACACAATAAAGTCATAATCATTCAAAAGTATACCCAGATTATTATACTGGATGAAAACATACAGAAACTGAGAGAATTATGATACTGACTGAACATGTAATCGCATGAGAAAAAAATAGTATAGGGGAAATATTCAACAAATATACTTAATTTGTATGCAATATAAAAACTTTCAAAAATTGAAAAACTAAAAGATTATAAAATTTGAAACAGTAATAATTTTCTTTGTGCCATAGTTAATGATCCAATTTTCCTTTACAAGTAATTTTAACCTTTTACAAAAATTATAGGCATGCGCAAATGTACCGCACCGCATCTAAAAATTTCCTCCTAATTTAAATTTATTGAGAAAAAAAAACGTCAAAAAAAAACTATAAAAAGAAAATAAAAATAAAAATATTAACAGTCAATGATCCATTAATAAATATTCAAATTTACCTTTGAACGTTTTTTTTTTCTATAAATCTGTTATGTAGTCGACCTGAATTAGCATAAAAAATATAAAAACAAAAAATTATATCAACTCTTAAACTAGTTTTCATTATTTTTTTATGCTTGAATGAGACCCTCAAAATGATAGTAAAAGTAAAAGTTTTTTTTTTTTCATATTACATTTTTATGTTTTCTATCTTTTTCCATCATTTAGTAATTCCTATACTTTCACTCATTACTTGAGGTAGTCAGACTATTTTTATCTGTAATAAGCAACAATTTTAAAGTTACATGAAGCTTTCCTCAAAGTATTATGATTAATTTTGAATATTTTTTATAGAAACCTGAGAAACAAACATAAAAAGAACTGAATTTTCAATATTTCTCAATTTTACAAGTAAATACTATAATGTATATTCAACCAGACCAATACAATGTTTAGAAACAAATGTATGTTCGAAACGCGCAACATGATGAGGAAAAAATGTTTTAAACTGTTACTTGCTCACTTTAAAATAATAAATTAAAAATAAAAATAATCTAATGCATTTATTGAACAACATACTAGAAAAAAAAAATCAAATTTTCCTGTGCTGCAAAACTTTCACATGGAAAATTTATCGAATTTCGACTCTCGAGATTCACACACCCACACATAAACTCCAGAGAATATATGTATAGGCTATATGTTGACGAGAATAATGTTTTCTGTTTTTTTTTTTCATTTAAATTAAAACTACACGAAAAATAAAAAAGCTTTTTTTTTAGCTCAAAAAATATACAACTCAACATCATGAATGTAAAAGCACGAAATTTGTTTTGTTTTTATTTCTAATATTTATTTTTATTTTTAGTTTTCTCCTTTTTTTCCTACAAATATTTTGTTCTAATTACAAGAAGGCTTAATCGAGTGTTAAACCAACAAAACATGTGTTCGGCACTTTCCTTGTACAAAAATAAATAAAAAATAATCACTTGTAGGATGTTCTATAATTAGTGTTTGAGCAACAAACAAAAAAAATTTAGGATTTTTCATTAGATTTTAAGATTTATTTACTTATAAGGATCAAAGGATCACAATAATTTAACACCTTATGTAATTTTTGACCTTTTTGAAAATATGTTATCCTTTTTATAATTCCCTTCAAATAATCAATTTTTTCATTACATTTTCTATTTTTGCCTTCTTGCTTAATTACAATTTCTTTATTTAAAAAACTACAACAACTACAAAATTACCTTCTTATTTGTAAATAAGAAAACTCATTGGGGAAATTTAAAATAAAATTATGAGAAATATAATTAAATTTGGTCTATATGGTTTTTTATTTATGCCTATAGAAATATAGTTTGAATTAGTAATTTTTGGCTCCACCCATTAAAAAATATAATAAAATTTTATAGTGCGAACGATGGTAGCCAAGTGTAAATAGAAAAAAAAATCTATTAAAATTTTAAATGCATTAAATTCAAAAATACATTATTTGAAATATAGTGTAGAGTACATAATACTTAAATTTTGTTGTTCATTTTTGAAAAGCTCTTAATTTGTTCTATAGCACTGTGTAAATCAAAAATAATAACAAGTTTATATATGTATTTTTATATACCATCTGCTTTTTATTATTTTAATGCGAGTAAGTAGTTGATAGAACATTAAGTTTTTCAAAAATAAAAAAGGAAGAAACAGTAATAATAAACAGTTCATTTGAATATTTTTTTGTAAATGTGTCAAAAGTGTTATCAGAATAAATTAAGATTGTTTTGAAAAGGTTCCTGTGAAAATATGACTTTTGTAAAAACAACCACAAATTTCCTAGAAACCCCTTTTTTAAATTAGTCTTCTAATTAAAATGGTTTTTAGTTCGTTTTTAATCCTTTTTAACCCTTGTCCGATAACATTGGTACATATAGGTCCAAGGTAATTATAAGAATGAAATAAGTAATTTATATTTTATTTAAATACTCGTAAATTACAAGCATAACTATGAAATGTATAAGTATTTTGTTTGATGAAACCAAACAATGAACTTGTCCAATAAATATAAAATTTTTAGAAACACTGGAAATTGGACCGCAAAAGCTTAAGAATTGAAATTACATAAGTACATACTCGTATATTCTGCAAAATTAAAATATTATTGAAGCTGTGGGTGAAATTTCTTTTAGATCTAGTGAAATAATCGTTTTTTACATACAACAATTTTATACTCGACTATACTGTGAAAAAACACCTCTTACTAAAGGCCCACTCATGAAATTGAAGTAAATAAAAAGAATTTTAAAGAATTTTCGACTAAATCACTTTTTTTTCACCTCAACTTAAAACAAAAGTACCCATATTGTGACTGTAAAACATTAGCTATAAAGTATCCATTTTTGCATGAAATAAAATCGTTTTCAAATAGAACTTTTCAAAACAATTACATTTGCGTTATTACAATTGCAACAATTAAATACTTCGTTTTTTTCGTATAAAATATTCATGTCCTTAAGTGGATTTGATTAAAAATTAATCAAAAAACAATTTAAAAAAATCTATAAACGAACTCTTTCATCACGTTAAATGTTTTAAAAATGAAAAAAAAGACTTAAAATAAGATTAAAATTGAAATGGGAGTAAAATTGAAAATTAAATAAAAAAAAAAAAAACCAAATTCATGTATTCTTTGAAATGGTTCATTAGCTTCAACACAAAAAAGAAAAAAAATTCAAAAACGTCTACTTCTTAATTTTCTTTTATTTTCATTCTTTGTCTTTGTTCCACCTGACAATATAATTCAATTGACGCGAGAATAATCGATTCCTCCTCAATATTGTCAAACAAAAATGCTGAATTTACAATTTTGTTAACTTATAATGTTATTGGATGCGAACTTTTTTTTATTTTTTTTTACCTTCTCTATATATGAATGTATTTATTTTCTTTTTCGTGGTTTTATTGAAATTTTAAATTACTTTAATACATAACTCTGTAAAATATACATATGTATGTACGTATAAAGATAAAATTTAGGTATACATAATTCTGATGAGATAAAAACGGGAAAAAGAAAAAGAAAAATTTTCTAAAAGTATTTGGAAAATCTCTTCTATTACATGATTTTACAACATAAATATAACGTGAAAAATACTGAAAAAAAAAGTTGATAAAAGACTAACAGAAATTACAATACCTATACTCGTAGGTATACATACTCGTATACATATGATATGTAAAACATATGCGACAATTTTATATATTCACCACTTTATTCATTTTTAGATTTGTATGACAAAAGGAATTTTGTATAAGTGAAATTTCTTTTTTCCTTTTTTTTTTTTTTTGATTTTTATAACCGTTGTACACCGTGATAAAAAATTTGGTGAACTAGTTCATTGAATATACATTTTTTTCTTTATATAAATGGAAAATGAAGGTAACAGGAAAATAGTAATGTTGAAATTTTTTCCATTAAGAAAAAATAAAAAAGGAATGAAAATGTTATTAGGTAGATTGTGTGGAAGAAAAATTATACTTGAAATTCGTTAAATTTAACGTTCTATTGAGTTTTGAATCATTTAGAAAATTAACTTTCTACATAATTTATTTAATTTCAATTAAATTAATTTTCAATTACACTTTAAATTCAGTTCTATTAGTAATTGTTTTGCGTCTTCTATATTTAAAAATTAAGCTTCAGTAATTCGTTGTTCAATATTATCCTTCTGAAACTCTTAAAATCTTTTTCATCTTTTTGGCTTTTCATATACTCGTAGGTGGTGTTTGCGAAATAAGAATACATATAAAGTTCTTGTCACAACGAATTTATACTATAAAACTATGATTTTTTTTGAAATTGTTGCAAGCATTTTACAATCAAAAATTTTCGGACAATTTTTTTTTATTTAATTACAAAAAAATATAATAAAAACTCCGGCTACAAGTAATTTTATGTATTATTTGCAAAAGCAAAGAAAAAAAGTTAAAACTAATACGGAAGACTTCAACGAAAAAAAAGCAATAAATTAAATTCAATCTTACAGTTTTAAATCATTTAATAGCTTTCATGCTTTTTTTTTTTGTGTTAAGAAAGGAAATAAAACTTATCAACAGGTAACAAATTTTATGATTTCATTGCTTATCGCATTAAAATATTTTGGCACTTAAATTATGTTTCTTATTCTTTCTTGTTCTATTTATCTTTCGAAATATTTATCATGGATTATAGCCAAATATATGAAATAAAAATATACTAATTTTCAAAAAATACTTATTTTGCCAAAAAAAAATATTATGATCTTTTATATTCAAACACGCACACACACATATAAATACATACACATACATACACATATCTGCTATAACAATCAACAAGGAAATTTTAAATTTAATATGTTTTCTTATCTTATTTGATTTTCATAACTGCAAAAAATAAAAGTTTTCAATTGAATTTTAAAATCACACATAAAAGGAGGATATAAAGGATTGTGTTATTGATTTTTAAATACATATTTTATTATTCATACGCAAATTTAATGATAAGTAAATAAAGGAAACATTAAAACATAGAAATATTGATTATATTTAAAAAAATAAATATGTAGTTATAATTATTATTTTATTTTCAGTTTCTTATTGCCTGTACTACATATTGCGTTCTTTGTTTTAATTTTTTTTATTCATGCTTTTTATCAGATTATTTTCGCTACATTTTATAAAATTGCTGAATAATACGATAAAAAGTACAGCGAAAAAATAAATAAAAAATTTTTATTTGTTAAGCTTATACTTTCTCTTTTTTTTTTTTCTTCATAAATTTCATTTTACCTGGACAACGCCCTTTATATAATTTTTCTTTTAATAATTATTAGTATTTCAAGCTTATTTTATTCCATAATATACTTAAATATACCACCCCATAAGGTAGAAGGATTTCTAACTTTTGATATTATCATGATCAACGCGCATTATTATTATTATACATACTTTTTTTTTCTCTATTATCCTATACAATTTCACTGTATAAATTATTATCAAAGAAAAGGATATTTTTTGTGCGTGTTTCTCTACTTTTTTCAAGGATTTATTTAAGTATTAAGAATATAAAATAACAAGTTTGAAAAAAAAAATTCTAAACAATTGTGAGCCTAAAGACAGGAAAAAAATTATTGTTGTACGTATATATGTACGAAAGTATATTTTAAGGGTGTTGGCATTTTTCGTTTACAATTCTGCTTACTGGTTTATATAAATAAGAATGAGGCTAATTTGATCGTTGCATGTGATAATATACCAATTCATTTTTTTTTTCTGCTTATCAAAAAATTTATGTATAAAAAGTACTATTTTTCGAAATTTTATGTTCAAATAAAAAATGAAACAAATAAGAAAAAAAGTAGACAGGAAAATCTACAAAACAAAAAATAAAAAAATTACTGTATTTAGCACACCAAGAAATAAATTTCATTTCATTTCATTTTTTTTAGAAAACCAAGGACAATTTAAAGACGTAAAAATAACTACATATGTACATTTTATTTCGTTCATGAATAATACTCAACACAGGTATAGGTATTTATGACTTTTTAATCTCATTAATAGAAAAGAAAATTATATATGACTTTCTACATTTTAAATTTCTAAAACTTATTTTTATGACAAAAATATTTGTTGTTCATTTATGTTTTTAATTTTCAGAAATATTACTCAACTATTTTCATTAAACTTGCCAAAAACAGCAGTAATCTAAATTATTAAAGGACATTTAAAAGAAAAAATTGTTTAGAAATTATTTTGAGAAGAAATCATAATCGTCACTAGCAAACGATAAAATTTAAAATAAATTTTTACAGAAAAATAATTATCAAATGTACAAACTTCTGTAATTTATGATCATTAATTATTATTTTCAATCAACTCCAACACAATGGCTTTTTTTTTTTTTAAATCAAAATCGATTATTATTTTTTTTTCCTTTTAAAATAAGTGAAAAATACTGCAAAACATAAATGCAATACAAAACAAATGAAGTATACAATAACGTCCACTTCAGCAGCACAATACAATATATTGTATATACTTTATGTATTATACAGGAAACTTCACAACAATATATAGTATATAGGTACTTGTGTAAAACAATACAAAAGTACAATATGAATTATTTGTAGAGATCTACTTTGATGGAATTCGTACTTGTGTACATATAATTCCTTTTTCAAAAATTTTAATCATGATTACCCTACAATTCTCATCGACATTCAATTAAAATTTTAAAAACAAGAGCACAGAAACTATACAATAAATTACACAAAACATGAGAAAGTTAGAAGAAAACATAAATAAAAACAACAACATAAAAGCTGATTTGGTTTTATGAAGGATAACATTTTATTTATATTTATCACAATGCGCATAAAGCAAATAAAGTAAAACACTCTTAAATGTGAAACATCTAACCTTTACGAAATGGACTTTTATAATACCACAAGAATGAACACTTACCTTTAAAATGTTGTAAATACGTACATACATACTTATATGTATGTATATGTACATACAAAAGGTAAACCAACTAATACAACTATATAAAAACTTGGTCCTTTAATCCTTTTATATCTTGTGCAATAAAATAATGCTAACATGTATGTAGACATTTTTATATAACAAATGACCGCCTTAAAAATTATAAACTGTTGTCATTGCAAGAATATCAAGCTACTTAACATGAAGTGCTTAAGTTAAGAATTTTTATATATGTATTATACATATGTATGTATGTTTGTATATCATGATGAAAAAAAATTTATAATGTACTTATACATATGTACATACATATTATATGAATTATTGTGAATGTTTCTAAGAATATAAAGAAACCTCATCAAGTACTTGAGAAAAAGTGAAAAACTTGAAATGCTTAAAGGCTCCTGATGTAAGCTTTTATGTGATAACGGAATATACATATGTATATATGGCTTTTAAATTCTAACGTTATATAAAGCCATTTCAATTTTCATTTCAAGAAAACAAGGAAGCATATACATATTTGTTTTCCTTACACAAAAAAAAATTTCGCTTTGAATATTATTAAAAATCTTCAAAATTAATTTCATTTTTTAGTCAGATGAAATTTGTTGAAAACAATTTTAAAAAAAAGTTTCCAAGTCATTGAGAAGAAAAAATTTAATTACCCTTTATTTTCTTGAAAATTAAATTCGAAATTTATTCTGAGAATACTAAAATCCAGTATCTAAACGTTGCTAGATTACATTTATGTAGTTGAATATATTTTCAAAATATGTTAACTTTCATGTATGATATTTTTAAATCTTTGAGTAAATAAGCATAATATACGAAATACAGAACGTTCTAAGTCACATATTCCTTTTCTTCTTTATTCTTTGTTATTTTTTTAAAATGTACAATATTACCATTTCTTGATACATTTTTTTTCTTCTTTATATTCATGATAAATTTTAATGTTCAATTTTTACAAATCATTTTATTTCAATAATAAATTACCAATAACAAAGCTTCGTACGTTTTATTTATCAAAACACAATCTGAATTTTAAATTCTTAAAATTCAATTATTATGTTTTTATCACACACAAAACTCTTTTTATTTTTTGGTATTTCAAAAAAATTATTTTCACTTTTTTGAATGTCAACAAACATGTGTCAATAAAAATCTATCAACATTCTCTAGATACATATATTTTTTTTGCCGACAAACATTTAAATAGAACAACAATGAGTTAGAAGCTTTTAAATTTGATATTTTCATATTTTTTAAATATTCAAAAATTTTATAAAAATTTCTCTATGTACTTACCCCTTTCATTTACCAATTTTTTTGTTTCTAGTTTAAAACGATTTCTAATTGCTTACCTAAAAAGAAAACATAAAAATGCGTCAATAATTAAGAAAATAAAATTAAATATGAAAAGTTATTTGAAATAAAATATGAATATGTATTCTTTTTTTTTTTTAATTTCATCAAATTTAACCTCAAAAAATCAATTATAATTGCTTTCAAGCAAAATTCTAAGAAAATTATTTTCAATTTGAAATAAAAAAAACATAAAGAAAAAAAAATTAACAAAAACCATACACACGTACTGAAAATATGGTACAAAAATGTATAGATTTTTTGCTTTAATTAATAACACATTTTCTTAAATCACATATTGTTACTCAACAACGTTTATCGAATTTCAAAAAGATTTTTTTTTTTTTCAAACATTTTGACCATGCAATCTTATAAGATATTCTGCCAATCATTTTAACATGATTTTCATCTTATATGTCATCGAAATACGTGTGATTATTGTCAAACATTTCAAAAATCCTCTAGGCATTATCAAAAAAAAAAAAAAAAAAAAAAAAAACGAAGAAAATTATGTTTATTTTTGTTTAATTTTCTTTCTTTTATTTTAAAACAAAAATTTTTTTATTTAAGACAAACATACGCATTCCATTTTAACAGTTTTAAAAATCTTTCCTTTGAATTGTAACTTTTTTTTTCTTCATTTTTTTTTTGTTCTGTAGCAAAAACTATACCGAAAAATATATAAAAAAAAATTAATGTCCAGAATTTCGTTATTTAAAAAACTTTTTCAATTTCTAAAAGTTTACATTTATCTTTTTTTCCAATTTTTTTTTTTTTGCTTTAATAAACTTTATTTCTTTTAGGCTAACGAACCCTTATTAACCAAACTCAAAAGTTTTTTTCTTAATTCCTTTTTTTTTTCTTCTTAACTTACTTTTTTTTTTTTAACGAGAAGGAAAAAAGACAATTTTTATACATTGTTTTTGGATTTGAAAATTCTTCTTTATGATCAATTTAAAAGTGAATAAAAAATAAAAATAAAAAAAGCAACAAAAAAATAAAAAATAAAAAGAAACATAAACATTTCTGTTGACATTCTAACCTTATATGCTTTTATTATTATTTCTTTTTAAACTTTGCTGTTTTTTTCTCTCTCTCTCTTTGTTTTACAAATTTTCTTGTGAAATTTTTGATCAATATAACGATATAAATTTATTTTTTCTTCTTCTATGTTTTAAAAATGTTTAATTGACAAATTTTCTCTAAAATAAATATCTTAAAGCAATGAAAGTTGAAAAATTTGAGATTTGAGATATTTTAGCAAAAACGAAATTTTACTTTATCTTTTTTTTTTCTTCAATTTTTTATTTTTATTTTTATTATATTATTGCTTGTTGTCTGACAAATAATGAGAATTTTGTTCTAAAAGATAATTTAATTGAATGATTATAGATATTTTTCACAATATATATATGTATATGATTTATTGTTTTTCAGTAACAACAAAAGATATCATTAAAATTTTATTTTAACATTTTATCTTCTATTGTAAAACAGTAAATTAAATAAATCATTAAAATAAACAACTAATTAACTAAATATTTACTATAAATTTTTATTAAAGTAAATTAAAGCTAAATTTTCAGAAAAATATTCACAGAATCATGCATGTACATCTCTACAATAATAATTTAAAACAAATATATACATACTTGTACATATGCATGTATGTACATGAATTCTAGAATAAAATCATTATTACCTTTACATTATTTTAAAAATCGGCTTTTATTTACATATTATGAATGTATGATATAACAAAAATATACTAAAAAGACCAAATTTAATTAAAAGAGATTTTTTAACTGTTGTACACTCAATGCAATTATATTAATCACATTGCTTAAATATATGTACTATGTACATAATATACAGTATGCTGATGCGTTACATACATATTTACGTATACATATATGTATTTATACAATGTTTATTTTACGTACATAGGTACACACATACATTTATTTATTTAATATACAATCGGAAAACATACAACGAATACGATTAAAATGAGACATGAAAAATTAATATCATATAAATTATAAAATAAATTTAATCATACGGTTTCATTAAAAATGTAAATTTTTGAAATGCAAAAAAAAAAAAATCACAATTGTTGTTGGTGTTCTGTATTTTAAAATATGTAATTTAATGAATACCGTTTTGTTTTTTTTTTTTAGATAACATTGAATCAAAATTTACAACCTCAACTGAAAAAACAAAACCAATAAAAAATCTAATGCTTTTATAAAATATAAAATATAAAGTTCCTTAACATATTATTGTGAAAAACGTTTTTTTTTTTTTAATACAATTTATTTCCGATTATGTAAGAGTCATCGTCAAAATATACACAAAAGAAAATTTCATAAATTTAAAACAATGATTAGACAGGAAAATGACATTTTTTACATATTTTCTTCTTTATATTCTTTTTTCTTTATTTCACGCAATTCCTAAAATCCTTTTGTTTATTCAAATATCTTAGATACTAAAAATATATTGATGACAGGTGTTCTAGATTGTTACCGAAATAAATCACTTAAATATTTAAAATTCTTCAAACCATGATAAATATAAAATTCAAGGGCTTTTCATATTGAATTCGTTTTTGTTTTTTTTTTAACATTTTATATTTTTTATAATGAAATTTATGTAGCAAAAACAACGACGAGGAGGTCTTCTTGTTTGAAATTTCTTAAAATTTAGCCCTTTACTTAAAATTACTCTGAAAGTTGAAAAATGATGATTTGTTATCTTATTATACATACGTACAAGATTCGAAGAAACGCAGAAAATTTGTGGTAAAAAAATACTTTAAAAGCTTTTATAAGCAGGCTGTCAATGAAATATGAAAATTTCAATTACTTAACATCAGCATTAACGATGTATGATGTACTCAAAGGATTAATAATGAAATTAAATGAAATGTATCTAAAATTCGATTTTTTTAAAAATCGGAAATCTCTAATCACTTCTAATCCTTAAAGTTTCGAAAAATATCATAATTATAGCTTATTAAAACCACAATAAGGATACACACAAGGATCCTTATAATTTATTATTTTTTTATTTCTTCACATAATTAAAGCCACCACAGGATTGATAACGATTTACTTAATACACAATGAGAATTCATTATTATTAACTAAACTAATAAAAACCACATATAAAAAAAAAAATCTGATTATTTTATTTTGCATTTTATTCTAAACATGTACAAGAATCATTTATTAAAGTTAACATTGCTGTGATGAATTGTATATAATATTTATTATTGTACATACATATAACAAACTCTCTTTACATGCATACATATATGTACTATATGGTACATGGTACATATATAATTTAGGTCAACCCACACATTTGATAATCAAGGCATTATATGTACATACATAATATTATATACACAACACCAAAAATTATATTCATTGCATTTACCAAACATACATACCAGAATATTCAGATAGATGTGACACAATGTAATATTAAATTTTATCATTTATTATTTATATAAAATTCAAGGGCTTTTCATATTGAATTCGTTTTTGTTTTTTTTTTAACATTTTATATTTTTTATAATGAAATTTATGTAGCAAAAACAACGACGAGGAGGTCTTCTTGTTTGAAATTTCTTAAAATTTAGCCCTTTACTTAAAATTACTCTGAAAGTTGAAAAATGATGATTTGTTATCTTATTATACATACGTACAAGATTCGAAGAAACGCAGAAAATTTGTGGTAAAAAAATACTTTAAAAGCTTTTATAAGCAGGCTGTCAATGAAATATGAAAATTTCAATTACTTAACATCAGCATTAACGATGTATGATGTACTCAAAGGATTAATAATGAAATTAAATGAAATGTATCTAAAATTCGATTTTTTTAAAAATCGGAAATCTCTAATCACTTCTAATCCTTAAAGTTTCGAAAAATATCATAATTATAGCTTATTAAAACCACAATAAGGATACACACAAGGATCCTTATAATTTATTATTTTTTTATTTCTTCACATAATTAAAGCCACCACAGGATTGATAACGATTTACTTAATACACAATGAGAATTCATTATTATTAACTAAACTAATAAAAACCACATATAAAAAAAAAAATCTGATTATTTTATTTTGCATTTTATTCTAAACATGTACAAGAATCATTTATTAAAGTTAACATTGCTGTGATGAATTGTATATAATATTTATTATTGTACATACATATAACAAACTCTCTTTACATGCATACATATATGTACTATATGGTACATGGTACATATATAATTTAGGTCAACCCACACATTTGATAATCAAGGCATTATATGTACATACATAATATTATATACACAACACCAAAAATTATATTCATTGCATTTACCAAACATACATACCAGAATATTCAGATAGATGTGACACAATGTAATATTAAATTTTATCATACAATGGAGTGGTAGTAATATAATATTTTGTTAATACTATTTAATGTTTAACAAAATGAATTTTATCCAAACAAGAAAATTCTCATAATGTGATTCATCATTCTTGTTTTTATTTTTTGTTGTTTTATTTTTTATTTTTTATTTTTGTTATCATTTTATTATCTTGTCTTTGGCGCTTAAATCTGTTTAAATTGCTGGTCAGTTAAACGTTGAGGTCAAGTTAGTAGTGTTTTGACTTTTTTTTTTACATACGCATATAAATATGTACCATGTACAATGTACATATAAGAAGCAAAAGAGAAATAATCTTATGGATAAATTTTCTTCATTTTTTTATTACATACATATATATTCATATATTTATAAGATGATTTTTAATATTCTGAACAGTGGCTATTATGGCTAAGGCTATGGGTCTAGTCAACCAGTATGCTAATTAAGATAAATTGCGTCTTTCCTGTTTTTTTTTTTATATTTCTTGTAAAACGAAAATAATAAGAAGAAAAAAAACTATTTTTAAAAATAAACAAATACACGTATTGTAGATATATTAAAAAAAAAACCAGTAATAAAAATCACATGCAAATTTAAGTTATTTTTTTTTTATAATCTTCTTTATTATTATTGTTAAATTTATGGAATTTCTTGAAGTGCATTTTCATTTACAATGACGTCTCCTCATGCAAATATTATAAACAGAAAATCTTAAATATTGACATTAAAAATTTATAAGATTCAAGAAAAATAAAAACGAAAATAAAAAATGAAACTTATGACATTTCATTGTTAAAATGTAAAATATTGTATGAGTACTTACATACATTACATACACTATATAAAACACACATTGTTGTTAATTGATTCTAATGAATGCTCAGGGCGTATATTTAATTGTAAAAGTTCAATAGAATTAAAATGAATTGCAATTTCAAGGGTGAATATTTTAAAGCAAAAATAATAAAATTTATCCTTCGATTTACTATCCTTGATAATCATTTTTGAACATTCAATTCAGAATCAATTGGGACCTTTAACTTGAAAATACTTTCATATCAAATTCCTTCACAGAACAAAAAAAAAACTATGTTATTAACGAATTTAATTAAATTTAATAAACCGAAAACAAAAAATAATTATTATTTAAACCAAAAGATCTGTTCAATTGATTTAACCTCAGTGAAACACCCAAATAATTTTTACGCCAAAATCTGACACAAAAAAAAAATAAATAAATAAAAAAATTATAATAAATAAATTAATTCAATTTGTTTTAATTAAATTCAACAATTAGATATCAACCTACAAATATTTGTTGTTGTGTTTTTTTTTTTTTTTTTTTTGTATATTTGTCACTTTGCCTTTGTAAAAAAACCATATTCTAATTAAATTATTAGGTGAAATTATAGCCAACGAATAGTAAAATTCATTAGAATACTACATATGATATTTAGTTAATTATAAAATTATGTATAGGTACATGTATTCAAAAAATAAATTTTAAATTTAAATATTTCACTGATTTCATAGTCAAAACATTGAAAAACATACAGGAAAAAAAACATATGTACGAGTGATACATACATATTATGTATATTAGAAAATCAGATAACACAAAAAACTATGACAATTTTGACTTTTTACAACTCATTAAATTCAATTCTTTATGATATGCTGCATTTGATGCTCTCTTTCAAAAATTTATCAAAATTTTTCTTGGCAAAAAGAAAATTGTTTTTCCTATTTTTTTTTTCTAATTTTTTTTTTTTTTTAATGTTGTACACATTGTTAATTTAATTGATTATAATTTAATGTACATTGAAGAATTTTCTATTTATATACAAAAAGGTACATTTTATTTAATAAAATTATTTTTAGATACCCACACGCACCTCTGGGACTAATTATCTTTTTTTTTCTATTTCTAAAAAAAAAAACAGAAGTGTTCTTCTACAAGAACAAAACATACCCAAATCTAAAAAAAAGTTTAAATTAAATTAAATTTAGTAGAAGCAAAACAAAATTTAGAATTTTATAAAATATTTTAATGTAAAACATCACAAAATTTTAGATATTTAACTTTAAATTATCGAGAAGTAAAAATTAACAAAACAAAAAACAACAAAATAAATAGAAAACAAAATCACTAAGATTTATTTTAATGTACTCAAAAATTTACAAATTTTGTTTCATTTTATTTTATTGTTCTGTCTGATGTAAAAATCCCAGGAAATTTTATATTTTCTTCTAAATAACTATATTTAAAAATGCTTGCTCAATTCTATTGTAAGATACAAATAATGAACGGGTGGCAAATACTTTTTTTTTCTCTTTTTTCCTTTTTTTTTTTTATAAAAAACCAAATGTATATACATACATTTTATATTGAAGACAGAAACTCTTCAAACTATATTTTATGTAAAACTATTTCAGAAAGCATTTATATTACGATTTTGTTTTTGTATTTAAAATATTAAGAAACATTTGTCAAAGAACTTAAATTAAAAGATATATTCATATGTTTGTTTTAACTAAAAAAAAAAAAAATCTTTGTTCTTTAAATCTTGCTTTTTTATAAATATCTTTCTGCTTTAAATTAAGTTAAAGTTAAAATTAGAATACAACATAAATTTAAATAATTTGAAAAGTTTTTACAAATGTTCACAGCCATTAATACAGTAAATCAAATTGTCTGTTTTTAAAAAAGAAATATTTTTTTTTGTTTTATTTATTAGATACTTGATAAAAAAAAATTTAACTAACCCAACCAAAACTGACATAGTAAAAGCCCTATTTAGTATTTTTTTCTTCAAATTAATAACATGAACTATTAATTTCTTTTCTTCGAATTGCCTTTGGTAAAATCAATAATTATTAAAAATTAAATTTGTATTTAATTAAAAAAAGTATCTTTTTCGAGGTACTTTTTAAATAATTTTAAAGGTAAGTACTTTTCAGATTCTTACAGACATTCTGAATTAAATTAAAATTTATCTATAGATATTCCAATAAACATCATAAGAAGAGAAAAAAAAAACTTTCCAAGAAAATAAAGAAAATAAAAGTTTTCATCACGAAAACAAATACTACGTAAAACATTTTTAAAACTTCTTATTTTATTCACAATTTCAATATTAAAATTTATTTTAACAATTTGTCTGTCTGAGATTTTATATAAGAAATGCTTGAAAAATAATTTTAAAAAAATAAAATAAAAATAAAACTCTTTTTGTTCAATATTACAAGAATTTGTTCTTTTGTTCGCTTACTTTTTTACACAAATAACTATATAAATACATACAAATTGCATTATTCATTTTAATTTTTCATTAGGTCCTCCACTCGCAGTCAATAATAATTAATTAAAAAATAAGAAAGGATAAAAGATACTTTTTTTTGTTATTATTTTTACTTTTGAAAAATTTCCAATCAATTTTATATTTCATTGTATATGAATTATTTAAAATGAAAAAGATATTTAATGTTCATTATTCTTGAAGTAGGATTTTTTTAAGAGAATAAAATCTGAATATTATATTCCGTAGCACGCCGATAAATAATATAAATTTTTTTTTTTGGAATAAAAAACTGAAATATTTATGTGCTTTTAAAAATAATTATATACATATATATGATTAATTCTGTTCTCTAGTGATGACTGTTTTTTTTTTCATGTTATTATTCTAGGTTAACTGGAAAAAAACAGCGATACAATAAACAAAATTAAATAAATTTAAATATAATTCAATCAATAAAAATAATTGACAATTCAATTTATAATCAATTCATTTGTTGAATACAAAACAAATTTTTTTTTTTTCATGATTGTTTTTCATATCAATTATTTTTTCATTTTTTTTTTTTCATATTTTTTTGTTTTTAAACATAAAAAAATAAGAACACAACATAATAAGTACCATAAACAACATCCTTTTGAATGTCTGATCATACAATACATATTATACAAACAAAAGTATAATAATCTCAATAGTTGTAGTCCTGTCGGATGTTATATGAATTTTAAAAAAAAAAGGATTAAATTTTTGCAATAACATTGTCATTATTTTATTTTACTTTTTTTTTCTCCCTTTTATCGTATATGTATGTACATTTATTTATATTTATATTAAAAATACTGCACACCCATTGTATTAAATAGCCACACTATTCATTCATCCATCCATCAACCTTAATTAATTTCCATCAATCTTCGAATTTACTTGAATACCTTTCAATCTGAACATTCATCATACCGATACATTGTGAGAAAGAATTTTAAAAACATATTTGTTATCTCTAGAAAAATTTTAGATTGAAAGAAAAAAGTACACACGCATATAGTATGTTTAATAAAATTAGGAGAAAAAAAAGTATGTATTAAAAAAAATGATTTTCTGTTTTTCTTTTTAATTTTTTAAAATCCTAGTTTTTTTCTTCTTTTTATTTTTTAAATATCCTATTTGTGTTTTTAGTATAATTATCAATTTCATGCATAGCATTTTATCATTCATCATTAGGACGACACCTTACATTAATAGATCATCATGGGTACATGGAAGAAAGCCTAAAGGCAAAAAACAAAAACAAAATTATTTTGTATATATTGTACATAAAACATGAAAATCTACAGATGTTTTTGCTTGCTACTTTTGCTGATGATGCTTCTGCTCTAAAATATCTTTACATATTACATGATATGTATTGTATATGTATGTACATATATGGCGTCAATAAAGAATGTTGACAGTAATCGTGATCGTTCACCAAACATTGTATTCTAAAATTATTTTACTAGAACATGTTATACCGTATGCATGCATGTATCTAAATTTGTACAATAGCACATAATACATATACGTATACATATTACTCGTATATTAAATAAATTCATCTCATATATTGTATCTTTTACTACATTACATAAAATTGTGCCTTATTCCATTGAAAATTTCTAGGTTATAGCTTTGCAAAACTAAAAAAATAATTTAAAAATAAAATATCTTTGATGATAAATTATTGTAATGATAAAGAACAGGACATTACGCTTGTATACTAAATCTCACCTCTACAAAACTATTTCCAACTTCAATTTTAGTCTTGTCTTTAATAACAGGACTGACTGACTGATTATGATTAAGAATGTAATCTCTATATGTACGATATGTATAGATATGTACGAATTATAACACAATAAAAAATATCTTTTTTTTTTCGTTATTTTGGTGAACACATAAAAATTACTACTAATTATATAGAATGATGGATTTCACTGATCATGTTTTATTTTTCTATCTATTTTACATACATATATGTATCTACGTAAGTCCATACAACATATGTACTGCATATGTTCATTCTGATATATTTTTATTAATGTTTAGTTCGCTTCTAAATTATGATGACCATCATAAATTTTTTTTTAAGTATAATGAATGACGATTTTCAATATCTGGTATATACTCATTCAATTCATTACACATACTCGTATACATATATACATATGCATGAAATTGCCTTTAGGTAAAATTTGATTAAACAGTAGTGTGAATCATGATTAGACATCATCTAGAAGTCATATTATAATATAATAATTTTTTAATGACATTCGACACGCAAGTTTCTCCTTTTTAAAAAAGAAATCTTTTTTGTTTTTTTTGTTTTTGCAATATCCAGCGTTCCAGACTAAACGCAAACAAATGATACATGTGAATCAATCAGAATGTTTTTATTGTTTAGTAATAAAATGAATAAAAATGTTCTAACATCATTTTAATTTCGTGAAGTGATATAAAGTGCTAGAAGATACAACTACTTCATGAATATGGTAATTTTTTTTTTAATTTCTATTGTATTAAAAGTATCTTTTTTTTTCTTTCTTCAAACTCATGCATTACAAAAGTTTTAAAATTTAATTTTTCTTTCTAATTTTTGTTCGTCTTTTTTTTTAATAAACTTTTTAATATTTTTTTTATATAATGTTCTCATTTAAATTATAAATATGTTGGTTATATTTTAACGAACTTTCTCCATAAAGGTTAAATTACATACATACTATACTCAGAAGAAATTGAAGATAAAAGTAATGAATCTATAATAGCAAAGTTTTCCTTATCAGAAACTTTCTTCATTTTACACATACATACATACATACGTATACTACATACATACATACATATATGATATATGCATGATATGTACTTACATATAATTTTATAATATTAATTTATTTCATATTCTGCGAAAAATAAATTACAATAAGGTGTTCTTTTTTGTTTGAAAACTATTGATTCGTAAAATTTTATACATATAAAACAAATCTAAAAAAATTGATAGAAGCCTTTACTTTATCGAATACTTTTAAGAGAAATTTTCAAAATAAATAAACAAAAATTAATCCTATGATTCCTATGTATGTGAATGTCATAATAATACTTTTTCTTTTTTGATGAAACAATTTATTGTAGTCATATTTTCGCTTGAGAAAAAAAAATATATCACACTTGGAGCCAATTTAATGATTCATAAACATCTAGTTTATAAAAGAACCTTTCAAGATATAAACACACATACATACATAAGAGTATGTACAATATATGAGAATAGTTTTACATTTTATTTTTTTTATATTTTATCTATGAAACATAATATTCACATACATACATAAACATGCTTATTATTTATATATGAGTTAGCCGTCATACCATAAAAATATAAATATGCTAAAAACCTATAAAATTTCAGCTTTATTACCATATGAAATTTTTTGTTACTGTATAGTAACAAACAAAACAGATTTAAATCTTCATCATAATTATATTCTGTATAGAAGTTTCTCTCTAAAATAATAATAATAATGAAAAATTTCTATAATACATAATTAAAAGTAGATCATATATTCAACACCATTTTTCTTACAATTACTTTTTTTTTTTATTATTATTATTATTATTATTATAACGTTCTAGTGTGGGAAACATTATTAAATATTTATGCCAATAGTTAAAATGATGCACCGTATCTAAATATGTATTATTATAATTCAATAAGACACCAGATAATAACACAACATTTATTAAATTTTAACACTTTTTTTTTTTAAATTTTATTGTTTAAAAAGCTTCAACAAAAAGGAAACTAAAAAAATAACACAAAAAAAATTAAATATTAAAATTGCGCCGATTATTTTTGTATAATCTGTCATCAATGAAATTTATAGTTCATGAATTTTTATTTAACACTCCCTAAAGGACTTTTTAAATAATAGTAATAAAATTTCGACTAAATTACGTTCAACAATCAATTTTATGACCAATTTGGTCAAACAACGAATACACTAAACTTATAGAAGGATTGATTCGTATAATTGATCTCGTATTGAAAATAGTATGTGTTTTATTTGATGATAAAAAAGGACATTACCGCACTTAAAGTTGAACCATAAACTGATCTTAATTTATAATTTTTTCTTATCACTAAGCATTAACTATAGAGTTTCACTAAGGTTGAAAAAATCAATCATTAATTCTTCACATATAAAAAAATTTTTGAAACCTACAAAGGATTTTAGAAAGACAACCGCAAATTTTATATCTTATTTTGAAGAAAAAAAAGGCGAAAAAGAAACTTATTCAATTTTGTGGTTGGAAAAAAAACGTCTGATCCCATTTAACTAGTTAATCGAAAATATAAGATTTTATATAACAAACAAACAAAAAATATCTACTTAAAAATACATGTTATATATCCCAGGATAATATATTATATATAAATAAGACATTTATAAAACGACATTAAATTACAAAAGAAAACCCTTTTTATTTCATATATAATTGCTGGTTTATTTTATATTATACATGTACACAAGAGTTTTTTTTTATTTTTTATCATCATTGTATGTGTGTGTACGATATAACATACATTAAAACAAATAAACCACATGTATAAAAGTTTTCTTAAAGGAAGGATAACAAATAAAAAGGAATAAAAGTAAATTTGGTTGCAATTAAGGATAAATTAATTATGCTTTACGGTGGTGAAAGTTTTTGTTTATTATAAAAAAATAAAAAATAAAAAAACAGGTAAAAAATTCTGTTGAATTAAAAAAACGAGAAAATTAAAGAAGTTATTTTATTTGCAAATAATGTCATCAGGATTAATGGATGAAAGGTAATGGAGCAGACGGAAAATAAAAGAAAATAAATTCAAGAAGAAGAAGAGAAAATAAAGATATCTGATTTGATTTGTTTAATTATATTTAATCTAAATTTGATACGTTCTCGAATAACACACAAACTGTAATTCTTTAATTATACGTATAATGAAAATGTTTTAGAGAACAACAAGAAAAGAAATTTTAACAATGAATATTATTATTATTCAATTCAGTTTTTTATCTAACGTGAAAAAAATGTCCATCTATTTTAAGTTTCGTTTATTATTTGCAAAGAAAAAAATTTGTTTGTTGGTTAAAAAGGGGTCCAGGTCCAACACTACCATTTTGTTACTATGAGATTTAAAAAAAAAGAATCAGCTTCTGAAAAATCTAAAATGATAAAAATTACCATTGTACAGTGTCAAAAGGATTAAAAACATTTTCTATAAAAAATATTTGAAAAAACATACAAAAATAAAAAAGACATCATTCACACAAATAAAAAAATAAAAAGCCACTTTCATATTTGATGAAAAATGATACTTTCATTTTTTATATCCCTCTTGTCATGAAAAAATTTTGAATACGTATATTAGAAAACTATGACATACACGTTTTTCCAATAGTCAAGAACTAATTCTAAAAATGAAAAATCTAAATGTACACATACATTTAAATATAATGACAACGATGAACATTAAAGATTATGATAGCAATTTTTCCATATCATATATTTTGTATATTATGAGACCGTGATTTTTCTTTTCTTTGAAAAAAGAAAAACTAAAAAATCAATACAGAAAAAAATGATAAAAGCAAAGTGGTTATAAAATATTGCAGTTTTTTTTTTCTCTCTCGAAAAGATAAAATAAACTTTAGTATTTCTTTCTTTTTTTTACTTGATTTTTATTAGTTTTCCTTCAAGGTTTTATATTTTTCACAAGTATTATGAAGATGAAGATGTAACTATGAAAAAGATAACAAGTTCTTCACATTTCTGTGTGTTTTCTTGTATTTATTTAAAAAAAAAAAAGTTTAAATCCGAAAGGAAAACCGTATTACCTATTTTATAATAATGTCATGCTTTTGAAAGAAAGAAAAAATGAATGTTGATGAATTGAAATGTTATTTATAGTAAATTCATATTCTTTTCATTTTGTTTAGAAACGACTAAATAAAACTTGAGTTATTTTTGGAATAAACTTGTAACATTTCATTTCGTTTCTAATCAAAAAATTTAAGTTATATAAGTTTTTTTTTCCTACTTGGAATACTTGTCATTTCTTGCAATATTAGGTTTTACGTCATTCATTGGAAATTGAATAGGTGTTTGATATTTTTTCAACTACATACATACATATATGTATAAAAGATAAAATTTAAAAAAACTCGTCAGTATTATTTGTATAGATTACCTGTCGTTTTTAATACTATATATATTTATTTAGACTTAAAAAACGAAAGGTAAAAGAGACATACATACATACCTACACATTAAAAAAAAAATCTTTCTGATTTTCTAATTAAGTCTCCTAACGTACCTACTCTATAAAATTTGTATATATATGTATTCGTTTTACATTAAATAAAAATTTAATTCTTATCAAATTACTTTCTAATCAGTAGGAATTTTACATTTAAAAACAGCTTGTGATTTTTAATTTTCTAAAGAATTTAAATATTTAATTAAATTTCGTTTATTATTTTTTATTTTTTTTTTGTAATGTTTTCATTTTATCATCTTCCCTATTCATAAAACCTTTCAGAAATTCCATTAAAAGCCCATGTTTTTATTTATCTAATTTTTTTTTTCCTTTCCTTTTTTTTTTTTTTTAAATTGATAAAATCATATTTGATTATACAGCATTATGATCCTGTCAGCAGAATTTGTTTTAACAAATACGTATAGCATCATGTAATAATACCGAGAATATTAATTCACAAATTTCCATAACATAACAAACTATTTAGGTATATCAAATTTCTTTCATTACATTAACAATAACAGTGCCTAACACATACATATATACACAATATATAACACACATATATCCTTTAATATAAACAAATATTTAAACAAATTGTTTGCAATTTTCTTGAATAAATTGACCTGTCATCCTGTCTTTTATTACAAGAATTTAGAATGACAAAGTACCTTTATATCCACATACAATTTTTACTCCTCACACATGAATTACACAAGAAAAAAAAAATAAATATGAATAAAAAAAAAGCATTTATAAAAGTCTTGTGAGTCCAGTTTCATTTCTTTTTTTTTTCTTTTTAACTTTTTTTATTTTTCAGATTTTCTTTATCTTTGTCTTTTATGTCATGAATTAAGCAAACAGTTTATAAAAAGGAAAAAAGTTTTCTCTTAAAATGAATGTAATACGACATTAAAAATTATTCAAAAAATGATAAGGATTTAAATAAGGTAATTTTTTAAAATTGAATTTTTGAATTGAAAGATTTCTTTAAAAAAAATAACTCTCATTTCATTTGAAACTGTAGGGTGCATGTATGGATACATACCTACATATGTGAGAAAATCAAATTCTTAGCTGGTGAATCGAGTTTTTGTAGGAATGAAAATATAATTACTTTTTAAATTTTTTAGAAAAATTTATGAAATTGAATAGAATCTCTAAAACCCTTTAGTTTCCTGACATGCTTTTTACTGTAAGAATTTTATTTAAAAATAATCATTATTATTTATTTATGTGAAATAAAACATTTTAATATTTTTATAAAACAGATAATAAAATGAAGATAATAAAAAATGTTAATATACAGAAAATCTCTGCAAAATCAAAATTTAATTTTAAAATTAAACAAGGTACATCATTTATTTCATTTAAGATTATTTTATGATATAAATGAAAAATAATAAAAACAAGAAAATTTTTAAACACCACCTGATATTTGAGAATATACAATTTTAAATATAAAAGAAAGTTTTTTTTCTTTTTATTTATTTTATTATTAAAAAATACGCTATAACTTTAGTAATAAAAATTTAAAAGAAATAAAAGTGTATTAACGTTAAAATTATTACAATGTAAATATTTAGTAGTAGAATTTTTGAAATTTATTCAGGAAAAAGGATAAAATTATTATGTATTATTTTTAGAGCACAGAAAAAAATATATATATTAAACTTTTTTGTAATAACAAAAAAAAATAATAGACAAAGAAAGAAAAAAAAAAGAATTAAAAAATTTCAGTTTTTACCTAAACAACTAAATTTTTTTTCTCAGTTTTAAATTAGTTTATTCGAAAAAAAATAAACTTTTCCACTTAAAACATATTTCCATAAAAAATAATTTTTATATTTTCATTTTTCAAAAAAAAACAACAAAAAAGTGAATTGTAGGAAAGGTGTTCGTAATTCTATAGATACATAACATTTAAATTAAAATTGAGACATAACTATGAAACATTCTGCAATAAATTTTATGAAAAAGTTTTTATTTTTTTTGTTTTTTTGTGTATGTACACTGAAAATTTAAATTTTCAGGTAATGATTATAGCTTTTAATATTATTTTTAAATTAATAATATACCGACTGTAAATTTAAAATTTATTCAAAAAAAAAAAAAAACAAAAATTCAAAACTTTTTCAAAATGAAAACTAAATTGTTTCAAAAGTGTGAATTTAAAAATATAAATGTTCATATATCCTTCTTTCTTTTTTTTTTTTACATTGTGCCAAGATTTAGGAATTTCCGTTTGTATTGCAAACATATATACCATTTGTAAAATAAGAAGAAATGACTCAGGGCAAAGAGGAAAAGTAAAAAAATAAATAAATAAATAAAAAGGAAAAACTATTTTACAATATTCCTAACTCCTTATATAAAACTACATATGTACGAGTATGTATATGTACATAAGTTACAAATTTTCCGTTCATTTAGTTCCTTCATGGCATATTACAGGTGAATTCAAAAAAAAATAATAATAATATGTTTACCATAGCAACAGTATGTGTTGTAAAAAAGTTTCTAAAGTAAAACTTTTATAATACAATCACAATGCATGAAAAAGAAGAGAAAAAAAAAAAAGAAAAATAAAATTTACGTGTATGTGCCAGGATAACTTTGAAATGCTTCAATTTAAACAGCGATCAAATAACTTAATAAAATAGTATTTTTATACTAAAAATAAACAAACAAAAAAGTGAAAAAAAAAAACACAAAATATGTATAAAGTAAAAAAGTCTAATATAAAATATACATATATCGAATATGTGTACACAGTATAGATTTCGACGATAAAATAATACAAAAATAAAATTATTTTACATAAAAGTCCTGCAGAAAGAAAAAAATTGAAGAAAAAAATAAATAAAAGTAAAATATAGAAAATAACGAAAATATTTTCGAGGATAATTTATTTATACCTATATCAAAATAAGGAAAAATTAATAAAATAAAAAAAATTAAAAAAAAAAATAAAAATAAACAAAATAATAAAGGAAAGAAAAAAAAATGTTGGCCAGGACAAGAAAAATATTTATTTTCTTTCTTTATTACATACATATGCAAACATATTATGTATGTATATATACTCGTATATATATTATACATATGTATATACATACAGATTTGAATAAACCAAGTGTAATACAACGTACTTTTATGAGATACGTGAAAACACAATATAATCAATATATGTATGTAGATACTATGTTAATACATATAATCGACTTTTTAAAAATAAAGTTAAAAATATTCGCAAAGGAAATACCTATTTACGAAAAAAAAAACTTTATCCTTTAAAAAAAATTTCTTCACATAATAAAAAAAAAAGTTTAGAGAATATGAAAGGTAAATAAAATTTTTTTTTGTAAATCGAATATAAAAACAAAAACATATGAATTGAAAAAAATTCCAAAGCTGAAATTTTCAATTGAATAAAAATAAAAGGAAAAAAAATCAAAACTAATAAAGTGAAATTTCAAAGGCTTTAAACTTTAGAATGAATTAAAAACCAGAAAATTAAGAGATTAGATATAAAGTGTGAAAAAGTAATATAACAATTGTAAGGCACTTCTGTTCCTTTTATCTACCTTTTTTCAAATCTTTATTTTTCAACTCCCAAAAGCTTTAATGTTAGAATTCGATTTACAAATCAATAAATCTTTAATTTTATTTTTAATCAAGTTGCAATAAATATATGTATGTATAGTTACTTTTAAGCGTTTGAAATTAATTTTTTTCGGTTTGATTAAAATAATAAACACTTGTAAAAATTTCCATTTGTTAAAAATCGATTTTTTTTTCAGAATTTTCTAAAAACGAAAAATCTCAAAATTATAACAGCCCACACACAATCTTATACCATCTTTTTTTATAAAAATATTATTCAATATACATACATACAAACATATAAAAAATACTCTTTTATATACTACAGAACTTTTCCTTTTCCTCTTTTAACCAAAATTAAATAAAATTACATCTTCAAAAAAAAAAATAAAAAATAAAATAAAAAAATCTAAACACTAGTGAAAGTAAATCGAATTTTTTACACACCATTTACCAATCTAATCTCAATACTTTTATTTACAATTTTTCTATTTACTTTTTTAACGAGAAAAAAAAACAAAAACCAACAACAACACACAAAATACGTACACAAGTATGTCTATGTTTAAATAATTAAAATTAAAATCAGAATCATTAAACATATAATTTCGTTATGTAAATTAAAAAAACACAAAATTAAAAAGAAAAAATAAAATATAAAGAAGAAGAAAAAAAAATCAAAACAAATTTTCCTATGTAGACTAATTATTTTCATTCCCTAATTCCTCGTTTATTTAATAAAACCCCTTACTCCAACATTTTATATATAATTACACCATTGAAACATTCATACACCCAAATAATTTTGACACCCGTTGTTGTTGTGTTTATCCTCCATTTTCAATCTTTTTTTTTGTTTTTTTTTCTTCGTTTCTTTTGCTTTTGACATTATTAAGTTTAATGTACACTTTGTCGCCCCATTTTATAACATTTTAATTGATACATAGTCTCTCTCTAAATTCTCTAATGAATTTTCTTTTCTTTTTTTTTCATCATTTTATTACTTTTTTCTACTTTTTCGATTTTATACACTACCACACCTTTCATTATGTGTGTGTAACATTATATATCCCCTTATTTAGTTTTTAAATCACTTTCATTTACTGTGTGCATATGAAACAACTAAAAAAACAAAAAAAACAAAAAAACATAAATTAATGTTTTAAATGATTGGAAAAGAAAGATAAAAATAAGGTAAAATGGGAAAATTCAGAAAAGTGCTGATTGAATATTTATAAATAGATCTAATATTATGCTACGTTTTCTATCCCTTCTATGTTTTTTTTTTTGAAATACATACTGAACCTACACCAATCTGTATTATAAGACACAGTGTATGTACATAAATGTACGTAGAATATAATGCTGATAATAATGATAGTAATAATGATGATGTTGATGATTTTAACACTATACGGGGTGTCCTTTAATAGTCATTATATCGTTTCTATACTCGTATACATATTATAATATACAACAGATGATTTTCGATTTCTTAGGCACTCCCAGAAATTTTCACATAAAATCAAAAGCCTCAATATTACTGGTATAGATATCAGACGTATGTATGTATACTCGTATATTTATATTGTAAATGTTGTTGATTTTTATATGAGGGTTTTTTCAAGTCATTAAAATCAACTAAAACAAGAAACAAAAAACCAGAAAAAAAGCAATATTTGGCGGTGATTAATTACCACATCATACATCCTTTCCATTTTTTTTTTCATTTTCCAAACAATTTAAACATTTTCAAGGTGTGGTATTAGAACATTTACGATAATTTATTCAATATTATATACAAAAAACAAGAGTATTATTATTACATCAGCACCTATTTAATTGTTGTTTATTTCTACCCATATGCAATGTACAATATCATATACTAAATACACGTATACATACTCTCATAATTTTCGTATTCATATCCTTATAAATGTATATTTATTTTGTATTAGGAAGTTATATAGAAGGATTAAAAACTGTTTAGTTTGTTATAGACACCTGTACTATATACGTTGTTTTATTGTGTATACGTTTATGGAAATGTATGTATGTATATGTTTTGTTAACTTAAATAACTTGTGATTAATCAAATTTACTAAAATAAAAAAGAGAAAAAAAAAGTTAATAAATAAATGAAAACTTTTACTAAACACAATGAAATTTTCGAAATTTATGTTTTTATATTGTTATCTTATTGTATTATCATAATATATACTTTATATATGATTTTAAATACTATATTATGTATGTAAATATCATACTTTTTTAACACATTTTATGTGATAATTATATCTCGTGATTACGGAAAATTAATGATATTGAATATTTTATAAATGAAAAACTAATATAAAAAAATATATCTATTCTGATTATTTCAATAAATAATCTGGAAAATTTATTATTTTTTTGTATTGTGCAACATTTAATTTAAATTTTAAATAAATTAAATACAGGATGTATCATATACCTACATAAATTATTTTTAAATTTTAGCTATTTACGAACTTTTATTAAAAATAATGGATTTTGATAAGTAACATTTTAAAAAAATTATCCACAAAAAAAATCATATATGTATATAGCTACTGTACAAAACATTATTTTAATAATTATTTCAAAACAACAAACAAAATAATTACATTTACAAATACATATACAGATTTATCAAGTAAATGATTTTGACCCAATCTAAAAATTTTAAATCGATGGAAAATTATAAGGAATAATGTTTAAAATACCCTACACATGTCTAAAACAATTACGGAAATAGCCAAAATTTAGTATTGTGCATGGAAATAAAATAAAAACAAAAATAAAAAAAATGCAGCATTTTTACAAGTCCTATATATTTATTCAGTATAATGAAGGACTTTTTATAACCAACATGAAACTCACTGAAAAAAAAAATAACAAAATAGAAAAATTATTGATTTTAAAATTAAATGGTGCTATTCAATGTTTTTTTTTCTTTTTTCTCTTTAATATACAACACCTATACCTACACATGTAATATCAATAATAAAAATGAGAACAGAGAACTATGTTTTTAGAAAGTAAAAAAATAAAAAAAAAAACACGAAAAACCACATAAAATTCAAAAGTCAAAACCTCACCTTTGCAATTTCCTCTTTCATTTTTTTCAAATATATTTTTCTTTTTTTTGTATTCAAAACTTTTTTTTACAAAATATAATTCATTACCACCAGTAATGCAAGAACCAAACCTACAATTGCTCTAACATGAAATTTGTAAAAAAAAAAAGAAAGAAAGAAAAAGTAAAAAGAAACAAAACTTTAAAAAATATATAAAAAATCATGTTGAAAATACAAAAAAAAAAAAAAAAAAAAAAAAAGTTAACGTGTAATAACATAAAACTTTCGATATTCAGACAGCACAAGGTTATGACTTGAAAATAATGTGGATTTTTATCAGAAAAAAATAATAAATAAATAAATATATTTAAGGATCAAGTTTTTACTCTCTGATTTATGCTTTAGATCATTTTTTGTTTTTCAAAGTATGATTTTGAAAGGTTCACAAAATTTTTTTTTTTTTTACATATTTTAAATGTTTGTGTTTCATGCTTTTTGTTCCCTAAAAAGGAAAAGAAAACACAAAATGTATGAGAATTAAAAGTGTAAAGTTAGAAAAACCACAAAGAAAAATGTCGTACAGTATGGTGGGCAGGGATGCCAGATTGGGCGACTTTTCGCAAATTGGGCGATTTTCTGTTTAAATTTGCGACAATAATTTTGATTTTGCGAATTGCGACTTATTGGGCGATTAAATTAATTTTTTTTGCGATTTTGGGCTACTTTCATGTTTATTGATTTTGTCGAATTCAATATGGAATAATAGAATAGAAATAGGTATTTTATATTACATAATACAAAAATTTATACGGAATTAAATTTTATTTTGTTTATTGTTAATTTTATTTGATGATTTGAAGTGATCATTTTTTTTTGCAATATTTTTTGTTATGTGATTGAAATGTTAATGGTTTTTTTTATTTTTTTTAATAAGAATAAATGCTTTTTAAAATTACAAATGCATATAATTTTTAGCCTCGATTTTGATCTCCCTATAGTCCCTATCTCTAGAGTTAAAAATACATATTTTAAGTACTTTATATTGAACTTAAAATGTTTAAAAGAAAAAGCTGCGAATTTGGGCGACTACTTTCCTGATTTTGGGCGACCAACTAACATTAAGATCTGGCATCCCTGATGGTGGGTGAAAAAAAAAGAAAAACAAATTCCTTTATTTGTGTCATGCAAACATACATACATATAATTTGGCGATAAAATCACGCCACGAAAAAGCTATACCCATATGTATGTATACACTTACTACATACATACATACTTATTTTTGTATAATGTACTCGTATATATGTATATGTATTTACCATATCACACAACGGTTAGTATGTTGTGTATAGTTTTCAGAATTTATATTGAAATGAAAAATGGAGATTTTAAAGTAATCATACACACACATTTACATATAATCATACTACAGAGGACACGATTTAATAAAAAATGAAAAATTCTATGTACTAAAATTTTATACACGCACGCTACTATATATCCTTTTAGTTGTTTTTTTTTTTTTTTTCTTAACATTTCCATTATCTTGAATAACATTAATGCCGATATCATGGCGTGTTTGCAAAATTAAGTTACCATTAGTGGCGTCAGTATTCGACGAATAATGTACACAAATCATGAAATGTGAATGTACCTTATACAATATATAGAACACACATATATTATACAAAATATTATATACATATAGTGTGCAGGGTGTATTTTTTTTATTTGATTTAATTGAACAACTTTCTATGTACAATTACAATAAATTTATATTTTATAAACAAACGAAAAGTTTTTTTTAACACAATAAAAACAAAAACAGAAAATAACAAACAAAAAACAAAATAAGAAAACAAAATCAAAAACAACAACAACAACAAAAAAAGCTTCTAAGGTTTTCTGAAAAAAAATATTTCATACAATTTAGGTTTCAAAACACTTTCTCTTTTTTTTCTCTAAATAACTCACTTTATTAGTTTCGTTTAATAACAAAAAGTTTTTGACCAAGAAGGTCAATAACACCTTATACTGCCTTTTATACAAAAAAAAAAAAACAAAATGTTTAGAAATTAATGAACCGAAATAAAATATAATAAAGCAAAAACAAATAAGAAACAAAAATTTTTTTCTGCAAAGGATATAAATAACGGAAAACTTTAATCATTTAGTATGTATGTACTTGTACATATTGTATAGTTTTGTTAAATTGAAGTTTTCTGGATAAAAATCAATATTTAGTAAGTATCCGCTCCTTTTTTTTGTTGTTTTGTTTTTCTTTTATCTTTAAAAAATAAAATAAACACCCTGTACAATATGTACAATATGTACGTTATGTATGTATATATTGTATACATAAAATACTTTTGTGCGTTTATTATAGATTCAGAGAAGGTGGTAATATAGTGACAAAAAGGATAATAATCCATGAGACATTGAATGTACACAGAGTCTAAATTACAATTTCAAGTAAAAGGATTCAAAATTATATAAATGTATATGTTTTCTTAACCACATATGTGTACATGTGTATGTTTGTATGTATATATTTTCTCATTCCAAATTCGTTCCAGTCAGTTTCAGATTTAATGTATAAATGTTAAATGAATCATAACGCACTGTTTTATATTGTTATTATATTATTCTTATATGTGGAATAAGTAATATTAAATTTAAATATAACACAGATAACATTCAGACACGCGTAGATATTTTAATTACATACATATACATATGTACATATAAATATACGAGTACATCCATGTATGTTATACGTGTACATATAAAATGTAATTGTAAACTTATTTTAATAAATTTGAAAGCAATTTATTTTTATATTTGAATTAATTTTATTTTAAAAATATGTTCGAATAAATATTAAAACTTTAGAGAATCAAAGTAAAAAGATTATGTAAATAAGAATAATAATCAATATTTATTTTCGTTTTTATTAGAACATTAGTTTTAATTAAAAATTTAAAATGAGAAATCTAAAAGTCAACTTTGGGTTTTTTAAAAAAATAATAAATAAACAGGAAATTAAAATTTTGTTTATTTTTTATTTATCGATATCAGGAAATTAATCATTATTTATTAATAAAGCTCAAAGAGGTTTCAGTGCCTTTCAGTGGTTTTTAGTTTAATACATTGAAAAATTGTTAAGTTTGTTGTTAGGTTAGGTAAAATAAGGGGCAATGTTTAAATATCCAGTATAATCAAGAGTATTTAATATGTACATATTTTTATTACATTCGCTTAACGCACTCATTTTGTTTCCACTATTAGGTTGATTACCCTAATGAAGGTCGAGACCTAAAACAAAAAGGATTTCTATAAAACATTCAAATTTTTAATAACATCTAAATTTTCGTTCTCCAAGAAATATTCACTATTCAAGATACATCATATTCTCAAACAGAATGTCCTAAAACAACGTTATAAATATGAAAAAATTACATTTTCTTCTTATGTGTCTCTTATTCATACTGAAGATTATTAACTATAGAAATTATAGAGAAATAACTTTCCTTATGATGATGACAACACAGGATATTTTGTGGTTTTTATAATTATGTCTTAAATTAAAAAAATAATACTAGAATTAAATTTTTTATCCAAAAATAATTTGTAATTATTATTCTTTAAGTAAATTGTTATTTCATATAGATAAAAATAAATCCAAATATACATGTATTTATGTACATATTAATTAACAATAACATCAAAATATGTTTATCCAATTTTATTGCACAAATACAAAGTAATATATAAACGTAATAATCATTATAATTGTGAGTTTCATTTTCTACTTTGTTTCTAAATGATTATATGTGGTGCATTGTAAAAACATGTAGGTACATATAATAATAATTACACAATATGTGTTTGTATATGTATTATATTTCCATTTGATTATAATTATATACTTATTTAGATATTTGATTAATGATTTAGAACATTAGATACACATTTTGTATCTTTAATTATAAGTAAACAATATTTATAAAGAAATAACAAACATAATACATAATTATATTCTACCTACATATGTATGTACCATATATATACAGTATACCTATATATAATGTATACCTATATATGAAATTACTTTTCATAATAAAAGTTAATTGTTTTTATTTTATTTTATTTTTTTTTTTTAATTCGAACACACATGTGTAATACATACATCTACATATAAATTTTTTTTCATATTATGAATGGAATAAAAATGCATTAAAAAAAAAAAATCATGCATTATGTTGATTTTTATTACCATAAATATGTGATCCATTATTTATAATCTGAACATTGCATGTAAATTAGGTGATAAATATATATATAAAAAAAATATACATATGTACCTACATATATTGTTATTGTTGTTTTGATATGTATAGTATTATAATAATAATGATAATCGATTTATTATGCGGAAAATTTAATCGAAAATGATTGTATCAAAAAACATAACATATGATAGGAGCTACAAATGATATATTTTGTTTACACATAATACATATATATATTATTTTTTAATAAAAAAGAATAATAATAATAGGAATTAATTAAATTAATTAAGAATATAAAATAATATATTACTTAATTAATTATGATAAAAATAAATATTAGATGATTTTAATTTCAATTATTCATTATATTTATTGTTTTTTTGATCAGAATCTGTTAATTAAATTTGAAGTTTATCATGATTTGTGAAAAAAACAATAAATAAAAGTGTTACAAATTTATTTATTTTCGATATGATGAAAATCAGTTTATTAGATATTCGCCTATATACTTTTTTATTCTAAATTATGAAAATTTAAAAAAAAAAAAGAAAAACCTACATAAAATTACAATTTCAGACGAAAATCTAAAATATCAATTAAACAGATATTTTGTAGAAATTTTAAACGAAGGAAAAACAATTACTTTTCTGTCCTAAAAATTTTAAGTCATCTTTTTATCGCATAATTGTGCTTTATTTTTTGATTGATTCAAATTTTTTGTTAAATTTTTAAAATCATCGCATTTTATAAGTTTTTATTCTTGTCACCGAATTTTTCTTGTACGGATATTAAATATTTTTCTATATATATACAATAACCGAGTATATTGAAAAAAAAATTTAATGTGTTTCTAGATCATAATTAGGATGCAAATAATTTCCGTTCAATTGAAGATACTTCCTTTATATAAATTTTTTTTCTATTCTCAATTATGTGTTACTTCCACATATAACTAAGTTTTTTTATATTTCATTTGAATATATGTAAAAAAAAAAAGAAATAATTAGTTGTTCATCCATATATGATAAAAAGGAAAATATACAAAGTGGAAGAAAAAAAAATATTCAGAAACAGGATGATGATAATATATACCCATAAGTAATTTCATTTCCTTTGAAATGCTATTCTTGTTTTAGTTCAATTGTAATTATGTATAGAAAATACGGAAAAAAATTATGCATTTTTTTATTTTTACAGCTTTTTAACAAATAGCATTTACTAAAGTACATTTATTTTTTCTCTTTTCTCAATGTAATGAGGAATTGCAAAAAAAAAAAAGTCTTCAAATACAACATTATTTGTTTAAAATAAAGGAAATTATATTATTTACACTTTTCTATAGCTACAAAAATATGTATATATGCAGAAACATCAAAGTCATTTAATTTGAATTTCTTTGAAATTATACGAATATGAAATTACATTTTATATATACATTTAATTACATTTTAATAGTTACATAATGTGAAAGAATAAAAGTAAAAGTTTATATTTTCTCTATTTTTTTTTTCTTTCTTTGTTTTAAAGAAAAAAATATGAAAATGAATTGAAGTAAGTTATTCAAAAAAAATAAAAAATAATATGAACGTTATTTGAAAAATTGAATAAATACATAATAAAGATACAAAGTATTTATATAAAGGAAAACTTAATAAAATCTATTTCTATATTTTTTAAAAATTATTCAATATCAAATTTTTACCTTTACTTTTCTTTTCAAGTTTTTTGTTTTTATTTCTATTATTTTTTTTTTCAAGATGTTTGAATAACAATTTGCCGTTGTGGAATTTTTTTCTCATTTAAAATTTTCCCTCATAATATAAAAAATTCTATTACAAACATTTATACATGTAGATTGAAATTTAGAATATGCACACGTGGTATATGTATATAGATCCTTAACGAAAACTAGAAATATTTTTTTTTTTTTTTTTGTAATTTCTGAATACATGATGATAGTGGTGATGATGATGATAATGATGATGATATTCAAACCAAAAGTGTATAGAATTTTAATTTACTCTTATCATTCATGAGTATGTATTTGTGTTATAGTTCATCTACAAAACCTATATGATAAAATAAATAGATAACATAAAAATTTCCTCATTCTATTATTATACACCTCTTTTCAATATTATATCCTTTATCCTTTTTTTAAAAAAAAAAAATCTCTTCTTCTTTTTTATTGTGTAATAATAAAAGCTTTCTTTTTATTTCAAATATTCATTTTTTTTTCTTTCTTCAGTTTCATTTTTCACCCTTAGAATATTATTTTTCTAGAATTTTTTTTTATCCTTCACAAAAAAAAATAGTAATAATAATAATAAATAAATAAATAAATAAATAAATGTATAGGTTACAAAGATATGTGTAGACAGTTGCACACATGATACCAACCATATATTAAATAATATGTGGGTGCGTCTATTACCATCAACAATATAGTTTTTCATTACAGATATTTATGTATGTAGTATGTATTATCCTTTTACATAGTAAATTCACTATCTATGAATAACAATATTATAGCAATGAAGCAAATGAAAAATTTTCCAAGAAGAAAATGCATTGTGCGTTGGAAGTAATAAAAGCATAAAACTGATATTGACTTTCACATAAAAATAAAAATAAAAAAAAGAGAATTAAAAAGAAAGAGAAAAATAAGGAAAATAAAGTACAATGAAATTATATACGTCATCACTTAAGGCTTTTCAAATCCTTTTCGTATCATTCGATGAGAAAAAGTAATTTCATGGTTATGTGACAGGGTATTTTGAAAATAAATAACAAATAAAAAACTTTTTTTTTTCTTGCATTTATGAAACACAAGTCATATCCACCATTATATTTAATTTTCAGTAAGAATAAATAATGTCCCTACATACGTATACGGGACAACGTTAAATAATCAATTTCAAACATCACCTAACCACAATGTCGAAAGTAAAATAAAATCATCAAATTCAAAAATCCAGATTCACATATTTTTCAATTTTTATATTTTCAATAAAATTGTTACCCTGTTTATATCTTAGAGCTTTAAATTCATAATAAATTTTCATGGAAAATGGAAAGGACATTTTGTTTAATGTTCAAAGAAAAAAAAAAGTAATTCAATAAAGCATCTCGTATTTCAAATTAATTTTCACAAGTAAAATGTATAAATTTCATATGTAATAAAATGAAATATCCTAATAAAGGATTTATCCGTAAAAAAAAAAACGAAGAAAAATTCCCATCCATACACAAACATATACTCGTACAGATACAGAAAATATACATTATAAATATCATGTAATAAGATGAAATGTGAGTACAAAAAAAAAATATATTAAGGTAAATAAATATAAATTCATACAAAAATGTAAACATGTAAAATGTATATCTACAATGTTCTTTTTTTTTGTGCAAGAAAAAAAAATAATCATGAAGTATAAACCATGTAAATTTAAAAATGTAAGTATGTACCTATACCTTTTTTCTTTTTTTTTTTTTTGTGCACTTTACCTACTATGTAAAACTTTATTATTCAAATGAAGTAATTTATGTATAAAATTAAAATATCTGAATAAGTTATGATAATAAAATATTTGAAATGTTACATTAACTGAATAAATATTTTGCATTTTTTTTTTACAAGAGGATAACTCTTTAACAATTTTTTTGTTTCTCTTTTTGAAAAACTTGGTTGAAAAAAAAAATACAAAACACTAAATTAAAACAAAGAAGAAGAAGAAAAAAGTGTAAATAATATAAAATATATATGAAACATGATGAAAAACGATGTGTGAAATTTTGAACGTTCTAAATTTTCTGTTGTATTAAAAATATTTATAATTTCAACAATGCACTGAAGTGAATGTTTAAACACTGAACCGTAATGAATTAAACTAAACCAAATTAAAAATAAGGAAAGAAGAAAAAACAAATTTACATATGAATTTAAAGCAAAAAAAAATAGGATTGTAGGGAGAAAAAAAAAACATATTTTTAAAAATCCCAAAAGTGGTTTATATACTGAATATAATTATTGCAACGGAAAAATGGCACAAAATAAATTATTATAACAAAAAGGTCAAAAAGTTTGAAGGGGTTATACCATTTATTTTGAATAAGTCTTATATATATGTATTTATTAATGCAAACATCATCATGAGAAAATATTTGTATTAAAATCAGTATATTAAAAAATTATGAAAAAAAAAAAATATTTTAATGCCATACTAATGTACAAAATTATATGTATACTTGTTGTTGGGATAATTCAAAATATGGGAAATGTTTATATGTATGTTTAAAAAGTTTAACCAACCTAAAAGAAAAAAAACTTAACTAAATATGTATTCCAAACGAGTAGCTGTGAACAATATGTGTATGTAATGTAGAAATTAAAAAAAAAAAAAACAGGAAAAAACGTATGTGAAAATTTAATTAAATGGTAACTGTTAATTTGTAATTCAGCAAAGAAAAAAGTAATTTATAAAAAATAAACTTGTTAAAGCTTCAATTCCCATTTAGTCCTCTCAATTTCATCAGGAGGAGAAAATTCTTGAAAAAAGTTTTTGTCATACATATTTCACTTCAAGGAATTCAATTCTCTTTTGTTTTTCAAATAGAAAAGAAAATTATACATAAATCTGCAGATAATTATTTTTCAGATACTTTTTAGAACATGACTATTATGTTACAATTAAAACACGTCAAAAAAAAAAAATTGATGTGTAAAAACAAAAAATGAAATACATATATAATTAACAAACAGACAAAAATCAAGATGTTCAAGGATAAAGAATATATTCGTATTAAAATTTGGTTAATTTGTTTTAAATGAAATTTTCATTTCCCAATCCAATCATTCAAAAAAAAAAAAAGTGTTTAAAATTTTCTAATTCAAATACTCTAACTTTTAAAATAGCTTAAAATTTTTAAATCTCTAAATATAATTTTGCTAATATTTCCTAACAATTAAAGTTTTTCTCCATAATCCTTTTTTTTTTAACTTTTCAAAGTAAATTTAAACAAAAATTAATAATAAAATAAAAATTATAATAACATAACTAAATAATGAACTTTCTATTATTATTTTTAATTTTTTTTTTCTCATCCGTATTTAAAACTTTCCATAATATCCACAATCCAATAATCTGATTATATATTTTCTAATTATCTTTACTTTAAATGATTATTATATTAAATCATAAAATTTAATTAGCTTCAAAAATTTTAACAATTTATAATAAACTACGTATGTATATATAATTTATTTTGTAAGGATTTTTTTGCACTATATTCTTTCTTTGTATGAATAAATATTGTATGGATAATAATATATTTTTTCATATATCTATATATCTAACTAGCGGAAGACATATTATTTCAAATTTTCTTTAAACCTTTTAAATTATATGAATATATGTATGTGTATTTCAAGGATTAGAAGAAAATACCATAATACACAATATAACATGAGAATAAAAATACTATTCATACAATATAAGTAGATGCAATTTATATCAAAAATGTGAGGGAGGCCATTAGTTTGAAAAAAATAAAAATATATCTTGTCATAAATATTTAATTTTATAGTACAGGACAAAATATTACTACTTATTTTTATGTTTTGTGCTTTATTGTGTTCAATTAATTTTATTTGTTATTTTACCTGAATTTGAACCTATTTTTTTATATAAAATTTGGGATGTAGATCGATAAAGTTTATCATTTTTGAAAAAAAAAAAAAAAAAAATAACATAAATCTTTTTGAAATGATGGTTCTTCTCATATAAACATTTGAGTTCACAGAGAATTTTTCATATAAGTATGATATATGTATGTATGTTTAAAAAATTTAAAATAAGTTCTACAGTTAGTAATATTCATATTTCTGTCACTACATAATATAATAAATTTTAAAACAAATATTACTTTATTATATTCTCAATATTCCTATAAATATGAATTCTATATTATTATGTGATAATATTATAACATAAAATATTTAATAAATCTCAAATTGAATTGTATGTGAATTTACACAAAATTGTTACAATTGCACAGTTGCATGTTATCTTATATTTGCCAAAACAAAAGCTTTATAGATACTGTTACATATCCTCATGTTTAAACTTTAAATATAGAAAAAAAAAGAGAAACAAAAAAGATATATATGTACATAATATGTACATACTATGCATGCTGGACACAAACACAAAAATAATTCAATAGTATAAACCTACATTTGGATTTTTTTTTTTTTTTTTTTTTTTCATTTTCATCACTATACAATTTTCACAGGACATTAAAAGAAAGGAGCAAAAACAAATATTTGCAAATATGCTATATTAAAAAAAAAAAAAAGAGTAAAATAAAATAAAAATAAAAAAAAATGATTACTCGTTAGGGAATAATAAAACTTTTATAAAATGCATTTTGCAAAAGAATATAAAATCATAAAAATCCGGAAGGGATTTTTAAATTACCACAAGGATAAATGAGTTGACTAGAAAACCAAAAAAAAAAAAAAAGTAAAAAATAAAATAAAAATAACAAAACAAAAATAATAGTCACACAGGAAAATTTATAAAAAATATAAAAAAAGGATCAGAAATAAGCAGAGGTGTCAAGACAATATTTATAGTAAATAATTCGTTTAGAAAAATTTTTGTTTCTATTTTTGAAAATTAATTGCAAAACAGTAAAATTAACTACTTATGTATGAAAAAAAGATATAAATTAACAGAAAATTACCTAAGTAATGTTTTTTTCTTGTGTAAACTTGAATTAATTAGGGCCCGTTCAAGATTTAATTTAAGTAAGAGTATATTATCAACTTGGGTATTATCATAAATTATCCTCTATGAGATAAACACTTATTATGGAGAAAAATGATGTATTATAAAACAAAGTTTTCTTTTCTTTTTTCAAAGCTTTCTTTTTTTCAGTTATTGCAAATTTTTTGGTTCAAATTTCCTAAATATTTTCGAAGTTATTTCCGAGTTTTTTATGTTATTTTTGAATCTTCGAAATAATTTCCGAAATACATACTTGCGTTTTTAAACAATTCTTTAAAACAAATCAAAGATTTTGGTGTGTACTTCTAATTTTTACAGAGCAAAAAAAAAACAAAATAGTTCACTTGTTTCCCTATATACTCTCCCATAGCAAATTCATGCAGAAAGGGTATGTACCAACAGAAAAAACCTTATTTCTAAAAAGTTATTACATAAATTGAAAATACATTAACAAAAAAATTAATTTAATTTTTTATTTTAATATTTAATAAAAATTTCACATCAACAAAAAAATCATAATGAACTTTTATCGATTTCTTTTTTCTCTTTTTTTTTTTTTGTTCAAATTTTCCAATAAAATTTAGTTAACTCATCCATCCTTTAATTTATTTATTTTTTGTCCATTAAAATACCATTAAAATTTAAAAACTGACAATTTATTTTAGTCAATATTTTTGTACATAAAATATAAAAACGAATAATAATAAAAATTAAAAATAGAAACAAAATTAAAAATAAAATCATGGTCAATATAATAAAAATTTCAAAAAAAAAAAAAAAAATATTGTTATAGGTATCTATTATGTAATACAAGAACAACAACAAAATAACGAAGGAAAAATAAATATGTTATTGTGAAATTAACAATTTTATTTCTCTTATTACACAAAAAAAAAATTTAACATTTACAATGAATTTTCATTTTATTATTGTGTCGTCAACATCAATAATTTATTACTGAAAAATAATAAATTTTTGCGTTTATACACACCCCCCATTCAATACCAAAAACCAATAAAAAAAAAATTCAAACAGCAATAAAAATGAAATATTTAATTTTTCAAAAAAAATATTTAAAAAAAATTTAAAAAAAACAACCACAAGTCAAAATCAAAATAATAAAACATATGTATGTACATGAATTTAAAAATCAGGAGGAAAACCTATTTTCTCCTCCTTTTCATTTTTTTTCTTTTTCCATTATTTTTTATTTCTTGTTAAATGATTTGATTACAACTTAAATTCAGTTTTTAAAAAATAGGAAGAACAAAAATATAAAACAAAAAAAAAACAATGAAAATTGTTGAACATCTGCCCGGAAAATTTTGTTCAACATAAATTTACCGAAATCTCCGGAACGAATGAAAGCGTTTGAATGTGGATTAATGTGGATAATAGGGCATATATGTGGATATACGTTATTACGTGTACATAATTGTAGGTTCATATACGTACTTATGTATTGTGTATATATATTTTATAAAGCACACATTGTGTGTGTGTGGAATAATATATATGTGTAATGTTATATACGGATAACGGATGTGCAATTTTCTTTTTTTAGATGAAAAAGCAAAAAACAAATTCGTAGTGAACATCAGAGAAAAGAGAATTTAAGCAATAATAATGGTGATAGCAACAGTAGCGTAATATATTGTAAAAGGAATAAATGTACGTGAAAAAGAGTATTTTTTTCATCGTATTTTATTCTGTTAATAAAAAATTCACATGGCGTATCCTTTTGTATGTTTTCATATATATTTTATCGAATAAAATAAGCAGAAAATATACCAACGACAAGGATCACAAGAATAAAAAAAAAAAATTAAAAAGAAGAGAAAAAAGCAGCCAACATAATAATCATAAAAATTGGAAATTATTCAAGCTCACTTTACTTTGATTACGTTTCTGCTGGTTTTTTTTTTTATTTAATTTTTCCATGTCATATTTAACAAACGATTTTTTATTTTGGCATGTTTTCAAAATAATTTTATTGAAATATTAATTTTGCAATTTGAAAGTCTTTTTTTTTTCTTAACTTTTTTTTTTGTTCATTATCAAAAAAATTTTTATATCTACTCTCAAGAAAAAAATAATAATTTCTTTTTATATTGCTTATTGGCATTTTGTGATCCTTCAAATGAAAAACGAGAAAACAAAAGGTTTTTTGAATAATAGGTGAACGTATAAAAGCTTTTACATAATTCATTCTCACCCTGCATATTTTCCACTCATTATAAACTATGGAAATACAATTACTTTGCTTTACAAAAATTATAATCTTATCCTTGCTCTCGTTTTTCTATATAGTAAAAGATTATGTAGTACAATATAGTATAGTAAAAAAGGATATTTCTATTCTCTGTATTAAAAATTATTTTTAATTTTCACACGTTTTGGAAAATGTAAGCAATACTTTTTTATTCTCCCTACGGCTAACTTTCAGTACTGTTGTGAAAAAAAAAAAATTGAAAAAGCTTTCATTAAAAACTAAAATAAAAATAACGATAAAAAAAGAATTATCTTTGGTTTTTTATAAGATAAGAAATTGAATTATAAAGTGATTTTTTTCCCCCTTTTTGTAAAAAGAAAAAAAAAACAATTAATAATTTATGCAACTTAATTAATTTTGAAATGATTAAAATTATGAATTTATTAAAAAGAAAGTAAGAGAGAGAAAAGAAAATTATACGAGTAAATCTTTAATTCAGTTATTTTGTTAAAACTGGCTTTTTATTCATAACATAAACATGAAACATAACAAATAAATGAATTCTCTTATTGTATTTCCCTTTTTACTTTTAAATAAATTAAAGACGTAGTTATTTTATTTGTTACCCGTTTAATCCACCCATAATTCATTTTTAATTCTTTTAAGATAACAAAAAAAAAATCATAATAATGAAAATAAATACAAAATATGTCTACTTACTGTCGCTATATTAAAAATATGCAAAAAGCTTTATCATGTAATTAAAATTGTCAACTTTCATTCTAATGAAAATTAAATTTTTATTCAAAAAAAAAAAAAAACAGAAGCTTTTAATTATATACGAACACTTTTTTTTTGCTTCCTAATTTTAAATTTGGAAAAGTTTTAATCCAGTTTTCTTTAAAATATGTATGTATGTATGTGTTTTGTTTTCCTCCCTGATCACCTTTTTTTTGATTTTTTTTTTTTTGCTATTTCAATTCAAAATAAATTTCATTTTAATTTCATAAACATAAAACAAAACTTTATAATCTATCATGCCTTCACATAAGATATACACAATTTTTTTTATTTTCGAGGGAGGATAAACAAAAATAAACAAAATTATATCATAAAAAAATTTCTCTAACTTTCATTTTTTTTTTTTTTTGTACTTTTTATTAAATGCGTTAAATTAGAAAATTTAATGTCTTCTTCATTTCATTTTCATTCACATTTTACAGGATTATTCTTTTTCCTAAGAAACAAAGAATAAGAAAAAACATAACATCAAGTGACGATATAAGGACGCATTCATGACAATCTCATTTTCAAATTTTCATCAAAAGTCATAAAACTTTTGTAAAACAAAAATTTAAAAAAAAAACATAAAAAATATAACAAAATGAAAAATTAACTGTAAATTTATATCCTACATAAGTAAAATATGTATGAAAGTATACAATAGAACTACCTACATATAATATATGAAATGAATTTTCAAATTTATTACAATTAAATATTCTCTTTATAATTTTTTCTTTTACGCATCATGTGATTAATGTAATTTTCATTCTTTTATATACTTTCACATTGGATAATAAAATAAAAATTAAGGTATTGTATGTACTGTGTGTGAGATAAAAAAGGGTATTTTTTATGTATTTTGTCGAGAAAATTAAAGAAATGAGAAAACAAATAATGGATGTGAAGAAACGGAATGACAAAATCACTGATGGTAGACTTTATTTTAATATTGAGACAAATTTTTATGAATCAAAAGTTTATTAAATTGTTGCTATGTCTACCACTTAATTAGAAATTCAAATTAACTTTAGACATTAAAAATGTTGCTTGCAAAATTCTCAAGATAAGAATAAATAAATCAATGTAAAGTTTTTAACACTTTTTATGAATTTGCAATTAAAATTTTTCAATTTTCCTAGTGAATTCAAGGAGTTACATATTTTTTTCAACCTTCTTAATACCTTTGAAGAATATTAAAATTGTCCTTTGATAAATTCATTAAGCTTCCACAGAAACATCCTGTATTTAAAAATAACCAAATTTCAATAAATTCATTTAAAAACTTAACATTTATATATATATATATATATGTATATACGAGTATGTATATGCATAATTCACATACTCAAACATTTTACGCATACATAAACATAAATTCATATATATAAACATACATAGAATTTTTAAAGTCAAATAAATTTTGCAAAACTTAATTAAAAATAATTACATCATGTACTTTTGCATATATGATTACGCCTACATTTTACTTCAGTTTACAAAAAACATTAAAATTGTTGTGTACTTAAAAAGTAAAAAAAAAAACAACAAAAATAAAACGAACTACACACAAACTCTTAAACAAATATTTAAAAATTGGAAGAAAAAAAATTCTCGTTCTGTTTTTTCTAGAATTTATCATACTTTGTTTAAATATTATTATAGTAAGGTTCAAAAGACTCCCACTTTTTTTTGCGATTTTTTTTTTTTTTGATTTAAAAAAATAATGTTAATGGTAATTATGTAAATATACGTATTACATCAAATAGTTTTTGATCTTTCCAAAATTTTACAATCAAAAAATCTTGTTTGTTTATAGAATTTTTGTTCTTTTTTAATTTAACATAAACAACAAATTTTTGTGATGATGTGGTTTTTTTTTTTCAAATGGTAAACTAACTGATTATCAATTTAATTTTAAATTATATTTTATGACAAAAATTAAACATTTTTACATGTATAAATTGATTTGACAGTGTTTAGGTATATAAAATAATTTAATAGACACAGAAATGTTTACATTGCAAGAACCAAAATGATAATAATAAACAATATTAACTAATTTCTAAACTAAATTTTTCTACACCAATAATAAACATTTACTAAAGGGTAATCCTTTGAATCCTTTTGAGCAAAAAATTAAACAAGTTTTTTTTACTATAAATTTAAAATTTGACGAAAGATAAAAAATTGAAAAACATAACAAAAGACAAAATATCTTATATTTACAAGGATCAAGAATGACACATTCCTTTATGTACAATTACGTTACACACAACAAAAGAAATTTTATCTTGGTTTTAGAACATATCTAAACCAAATTCATTCTAGAAAAAAGCTATCTGTGAAAATTATAGAGGAGTTATCCCTGGCCTCTTTTTTTATTATAAAACGATTGATTCTGTCCACAATTTTTCTTCGACCCCTATTTCGAATACTATTCACTATATTTTACAGCAACTGGCACCATTTGTTTTTAATTTTTTTTAGTTTTGCTTCTTCACCATAGTTGAGTCCACTGTACCAAATGTGATAAGTGTTTCCTTATATTCCTGGCTCGCACCTTATACTTTCTGAAATTTTAAAAATCTTTCCAAGTACGTAGCGAGCTTTAAATTCGAAAACTTTAAACCAATTCTGTCAAAAATTACTTTAATTCTGAAAAAACAAAATTATTTCCTCCTAAGTCAAGCTGCTCATAATTAACTGAACGAGGAAAAAATATCTGAGAGGCAAATTTTTGCAAGCAGAAAAAAAGTAATTTTATTAGTAAATGAGTTAAAAGAAGGACAACTTGAAAAAAATTAAACTCAAACAGTTTGATTAAAAAAATAAATAAAAAACAAAAAACTATGGCTACAGTAATGTTTTAATTTGTAAAATTCTTTTCAAAAAGGATGTAATTGAAAAAATTGTATTCTTCCATATAACACAACTATGGTAATCAAAGAAATGACCATTCATTAATTTAAATTAATTTTTTTTTTTTTCATAGAAAATTCTCTTTAACTTGTATAACTATAACAAAAAATTTTATTCAAATGTAAGTACATTTTTTCTAAACTCAAGAAAAAGATTCTGAAAGATTATTAAAAGGACACAGAGTAAAAAAAAAACATATAATTATCAAGTACATACTAAGTTGCTGTTTGTATAAAATTTTATAGAGAAAAAATGGTATACAAGTACGTTATTTATAAAAGCATCACAGTATTAATATAATCTTTCGATACAAAAATATAAAGGTACTATATGTATAGTAGACTTATGTACATATATGTATTCACTATTCACATACATATAGTTTTAAACTTACAATTTTTTTTAATGAAATTGCAAATATTGGCACAGGAAAACTTTTTAATTGCACTTTAAATTGATTTTCTATACAATTGTGCATAAAGTATTAACTATCTAACTAGGTATCCACTTCTGCATAGCCTAGTTATCTGTACCTACATCATATATTAAAATCATCTCCCTTTTTTTTTTGTAATTTTATTTGTGATCAATACAATTCTATTAAGTTACCTTCAGCTCTAAACTATTCAATTGCAATTCAATATTTGAAAAATATGTATATGGACTTTTTGCAAAAAAATATTTAAAAAATCAAATAGACAACAAGAAAAACAACAGTATTGTACATACTATTCATCAGTGGTACACAAAATAAACTCATATAACATAGTATGATAGGTATATTTGGATTTTACTATAGATTTCAAAATACATATTGGAAAAAATTGTATCATCATTCGACCATCATCAAAACTCATCAACTTTTTCTATAATTGCCAAGAGATAAAATCTAATATAAAACTCGTTTGCATTCTAGATGGTTATTTTAATAATTAAATTTTAACACTTACCTTTTCATCTTCATTCGTTTTTTCTTCATCTGTTGTCGTTGTTGTTGATGTCGTTTTTAATGCTGTTGGCATTTCAAAATCATAAAACCATACACAATCTGTTGTTACTGGATTTTCATTTGAATTTATAACTTCTGAATTTTCATCATTATCATTTTCAATATTTTTTTGTGTTTCCAATAATATTTGTGTTGGTATTGGTGAATGACATCTTTTCAAAACAATAATATTATCTTCATCAACACTACGATAATCACCATGCTGAGTTTGAGCACAACGAAATAATTTACTTTGAGACATTTTAATTGATGTTTGAATAATTTGTTTTTTTAAATAATTATGAAAGATTTTTTTAATATCAATTGGATTATTAAATGCAATCACAGAAGTTTTTGAAGCTTGTTTGTAGCTAATTAACTAAAAAGAAAAATAAAATCAAATACATTTTTTTATGTTGTCTGTTTGTATTTTTCTTAATGAATAAATTTTAATTTAAACTAAGTAGAAATTTAGAAATTATGATATTGTTTCAAGAAATGGCATTCAGTATAGATGTACTTGAAAAGTTAAAATACCGCGACAAATTGGCGGTAAATAAAAGTATGAAACGAAAATCTCAGGACAAATTAATAAAACCAAATTATGATCCTTGTTTTCTTTTTCACACTTTTTTGTTTATTGTAAATAAGTAAATAATCAAGACTAAAATTTAATTACAAATTATACCTTTCTTAAAATTAAAAAAATACATACATAAGTAGGTACATCGAAAAAAACAAGAACATTGATAGATGGATAAAATTGTAAATCCAGCAATGATCTCTTAGTTTTTAGAAATAATTTGTTAGGAAACACATTGCTCCTAATAATACTCACCAAATAGTTAGAAACTATTTTCAAAATATTCATTTAATTTATTTCTAATTAATTTAGAAAATTACCACTCAACTTTCACTTTGCGACACTTACTTTTTAGGTTATGTCAACAATAAACAGTTGGTATAGTAATTGTTTTAGGGGAGGCAACAATTAACGCCACCTACCAAAATGTCTAAAACTCTATATAGAATTTGAGAATAGAAAAGTGGATTTAGAAACAACCAAATTACACTGAAAGAAATTTATTCAGTTAATCACTTTATAGTGACTTTATACTTTATTTCAATAGGTTATAAATTAAAGACTTTATCAGTAAAAGGAAATACATATTATATAAAAAACTCCTTTCATCTTTATTTTTTATTTTTGTTTCTTATTTGCATTTTGTGCCAACGGTCTATTTCCCTGTGATGAAGCCCTATTTTGATTCGTTCCACTCCTATTAGTGAATGCATTTCGTCCACCTGGTCGACCTCTTTGATTTTGTCCACTGGCTCCACCACCACCACCTCCACCCGGACGACCTTGTTTCATATCTGTACGGGTCCTTGATTTTGCTTGTGTATCTTCTTTTACCATATCAATAACTTCATCTGGAATACGAAGATATTTAATCGTACTTCCTCGAATATAACATTCTGGCATTCTCCAGAATCTGTCACCATCCTAAAATAATTGGAAAAATACATATTTAAATTCAGCACAAATTTATTATGTATTTGATTAAAGAAAAGTGGCACACAATGTTTGTGTGTTTCGTTTTCACAACATCTATTAAAAATGAGAATGCTTAAAACTAAAAGACAAACTTACTTTTGATGTGCAAATAACATCTCTTAAATTGATATTCATCCATGTATCACAACTAACTAAATGTCCGTTATATGTTTCACCATTTTTTAACTCAACCAACTGAAAATTAAAAAACAAATCAATCAACGTTCTTGAACGATATCTTCAAATGTTTGTTTTGGAACATTGCCACAGAAGACTAAAAAGTTTTACTCACCATTGGATGACTTTGAGCTGTTTTGAGAAGCGACAGAGGTAACTGAAATGATAAAATGACAAAATTTACTAAATTTTTTCACAAAATAAGTAATTAATTTCTTTATTTTACCATTTTTTACTTAATAATTTTATCTAGTGCCACTTTAAACCGCTTAACATGTGTACTTTGTTGTTTTTTTCCCCCAACAAACAAATGTCAAATAAAACTGTCAGATTATCAAATTTTTTTTACGTCCTGCCAAGCCAACTAGGTAAAATTATGAATCGGTACAATTTTGCGGTAGAATTCGTGAATATACACGTGTAACTTAAAATTAATTCCTTTCACCCGATAAAAATTAAAAAACTACTTCAACGATAAACGATTTTTTAAATAAAATTATTGCATTGAATATCCAATTGTTAATGGGATGAGAATTTCATTTTTAATGTAATGCAATTCATTGGATCTCCCGTTTCGCATTTCCTCGGAATTTCTGCTGCTACAACCCTGGTTGAATCCAGAAAAGGATGTCAAATGTCAATTACTCGATTGACAATGACAATTGACAATTTAATTTCAATTCGTTTTCGATAATTTGTGTCAGTTCAATTGGAGAGGAAGTTCAAGTTCCCATCTTTTATTCGTGATAAATTTTATATTTTTCCATTGAGAATTTTTACAATTTCAAGTAGATTTTAATTTTAAATCTTTCGAGATAATGGCCAGTTCATCAAGGTATGTATTACATGCTTAATTTATTTGACCTAGTTTATAAGTATTTCACAATGGTTTTTACACTTTGACATTTAATTATTTTTTTTATTTTTTTGGATAAACATTTTTAATTATGTATAATTAATATTTCTTAACAAAAAAACGAAGATAAAATATACAATATATACGTATTAGAAAATTCAAAAATGCACATTTCGTTTTCTTAATTGATTTTTTGATTTCAGACTGGACGCATCCAATAAAGTATGTTGTTATGCACATCCTGATTCACCATTAATTGAAGATTACAGAGCTGGTGATATGATATGTTCAGAATGTGGCTTAGTTGTTGGTGATCGTGTTATTGATGTTGGTTCAGAATGGCGTACATTCAGTAATGAAAAAAATGGTGTTGATCCATCTCGTGTTGGTGGTCCAGAGAATCCATTATTAAGCGGTGGTGATTTATCAACAATGATTGGTCCTGGTACTGGTGCAGCATCATTTGATTCATTCGGATCACCAAAATATCAAAATCGTAGAACAATGAGCAGTTCTGACAGAGCATTAATATCAGCATTTAAAGAGATTTCAACGATGGCAGATCGTATAAATTTACCAAAAACAATTGTTGACCGTGCAAATAATTTATTCAAACAGGTAAATTATTATTTTATTTTTGGTAGTATGTAGTAATTTTTTTGTGTGATAATGTGAATTTCATTTTTTTTTTTCAGGTTCACGATGGTAAAAATTTAAAAGGTCGCTCAAATGATGCAAAAGCATCTGCATGTCTTTATATTGCTTGTCGTCAAGAAGGTGTACCTCGGACATTTAAAGAAATCTGCGCTGTCAGTAAGATAAGCAAAAAAGAAATTGGTCGTTGTTTTAAATTAACATTAAAAGCACTTGAAACATCTGTTGATCTTATAACTACAGCAGATTTTATGTCAAGATTTTGTGCAAATCTTGGTAAAAATTTTTAAAATTTCTCACACAAAATTATTTTTCTTTTATTAAAATCTTTAAATTTTTATCAGATTTACCAAATATGGTTCAAAGAGCTGCTACACATATTGCAAAGAAAGCTGTTGAAATGGATATTGTTCCTGGACGTTCACCAATTTCCGTAGCAGCTGCTGCTATTTATATGGCTTCACAAGTATATTATTTAAAACAACATAGAATTTGGATTACTTATTTTAAATTTTTAGGCATCTGAGCATAAAAGAAGTCAAAAGGAAATTGGTGATATTGCTGGTGTTGCCGATGTTACGATCAGACAATCGTACAAATTGATGTATCCCCATGCAGCAAAATTATTCCCAGAAGATTTCAAATTCACAACACCAATTGAACAATTACCACAGATGTAAAATATAAAAATGATGTTTTAAACTGTGAAAGTTTTCACATGTTTTATAATTGTTGATGACATAATGACTAACTTGTCCTAATTCACATTTACGAAACTTTTCAAAATTTAAAAAAATGAAAGAAAAAAAATAATGTCGTTGTTGAGAAATTTTAAGAAGTTCTACTTCTTTTATTTTAGGTTATCGAGTCAAAATTAAATTCTACAAAAACAGTTGGTCATTTATGTCAGCTCACTGATGTATTTTTTTCATAATTTTATAGAATAAGTTACTATATAGATATAAAAGAAGAAAAACTAATCGTCGTTCGTAAAATTGAAACCAATATTTCAAGTGACGAATTTTTTTTTTTTTCAATTTTTTGTTTTCGGATAACCGCTTGTTATGTTAAGTATAAAGTACAAAAATAAGGGGTGATTTGCTAGACCAGTAAAAAGAAAATTACAATGAATACCCAACGCACTTTTTCTTTTAAATTATTTACTTTTTTTTCTTTCATTTATCTTTTTATTATAAATGTAATTTGTAATATAATGTTGAATTTTTTTCCATTCTCTATTATTCAGCGATATAAGTAATTTTATTTTTGTTCAATTTTATAATATCTGCAATTTGAAGTCTCAAAAATCAATTTTTATTTCACATTTTTTTTTTTAGAATATAATTTTTATCTATGTGACATAAATATTACACACTAAATAAATAAATGTGAAATGTCTGAATTTGTCGCCTTATATAAAAATTTGTAATAAAATAAAAATTTATAGTATTTACTGCATTATTATACTTTTAAAAAAAAAAAGAGTAAAAAATAAATAAAAAAAAAAAATCAAAATGAAATGTTAAGGTAAACTGTAAAAATGATGTTTTATTTATTTATATTTTTAAACATTACAAATATCGAAAATGTAACATGTTAGCGTTTAACAATTACTTGATAAGATATTGACTACTGAAACTTGAAGGTCTAACGTATGTGGGGCATTTTTAACCGTAGGTATAATATGTATTTGTTTTTTACATTTTCTTTTTGCTTGGAATTTCCGAAATGACTAATAAATAATTTTTTTTGATTCTGAAATTTTAAAAAAGCATATAAAAAAAAATTTAAAAGACAACATCAGTTATTATTGCAACAAAACAAAACATGTATAAGAGTTTTCAGACTAATTTAAATCTTAAGTATCTCAGAATCACGTAAAAAAAGATAAACAGTATTTGAAAATAATCGAAAATATAAAAAAAATACCAAGAAATAGGGGTACAAGAAAAATTACGGACAGAATCAATCGTTCTACAGCAGTTTTTATAATAGGAAAAGGAATTTTAGTAGTTGTTTAATTGAAGAAGTTTGATTCATGAAATTTCCTACTTTTTGTCAATCCGTTCCTTTCTCTTCTTTATGTTCAACGTGAACAGTAGAGATAAATCTTTAGTTTTAGTGCAATCAACAAAAAAATACGAAAAATATTTCTTTAAAAAATTAAAATAGTTTTTAAATACTTTTCTGTCACATGTTTCACCCTTTTTGTTTTTAGGATGTTTTTTTTTATTTTTTCCACTTTCTCTGTAATTTCCTCTTTTTATATACTTTTTATCCACTTACTTTTTCCTTTGTGGGTAAGAGTGTTCCTCGTGACGTAATTGAAATTATGGAAAGAGTTTTAGGGTAGTAAACGTGAACGGATTTACATGGGGTTTTCGGATTTGGAATGAGTGAATAGAATGCTTCCTGTCTAGAATCGATCCCTTTCTTAAAAATAATTAAATATGATGGAATATTCGAAAAATATGAATTTAAAGAACGGAGTAAGTTACTGAGAAACTTCCGAAACGTCCTCGAACAACTCCTTACTCGAATATCATCGTAGTTACAGAGGCTTTATAATCAATTTTCAAAAAGTATATGTTTTAAAAGTTTTTTTAAACCTTCAAGCTTATTTTCGTATAGTGAAGATTTTAATTTTCTCATTATTTAATTTCGAATAAATTATAAAAATTCAAATTTATTGATATCAATCGCATAATTTTTATTCGTAATATAAATTTTTTTTTGTTGCTTCTACAATTAAATAAAATTAATAATAATAGTTAATGATATATTTATATGTAGTATGTATAATATTATTTTTTTTTTTAGTATATTTACGATAACATGGTAATCATTTATAAATAATTTTTTTATCAAATATTTTTCTTATTATTTTTTTAATAATACATATTATATAGTATATGTATGTTCATGATAAAACGGTATAATAATGTAATTTTCTTTTTATTTTATTTTTTATTATTTGCTTTTGTTTACTTCTTTTTTTTTTTCATTAGTGTATCCTTATTATCTAATGTAATAGTATTTATATTTTGTATTTTTTTTTTTTCATTATTGTAATTTTATTTTATTGAACTTAATTATTTATTTTAAAATTAGTGATTTCTTAAAAATTATTTATTATTTAAAATTATATTTAAATTTTTAATTTATTTTGCATTGAATTTTATCATTTAAATTTAACGTATTTTTAAATATTTCTTTTTTATTCGGTTCTTTTTTTTTTTAAATTATTATCCTTGGTGTTTGCCGTTTGGTCATTTAAAGTGCTGAATGTTTCAAAAGTCATTAAGGATTTTGTTTTTGAAATCCGATTGTTTTGTATCTTTTGTTTGTAAATAAAAAAAAAAAAACATTATCATGGAAGTGAAATTCGTTTGATTAAAATAAATTCGATACATAACAGTTCCCTGAATTGTACAAGAAAGAAATATTTTGGTAGTTTTAAGATTTGTTTTTTTTTTTTTTTTGCATAAATAGTTCCTATTTTACTTTTGAAACATTCAGTATTTTTGTGGATTAATTTCTCAATATTTTGTCATACATTTTGATTTTTTTGTTTCAAATTATTCATATTAGCTTACGTTTTTTCTTCTCTTTTTGTATACAAGTCATAATTAACTCATAATAAGGTGGGTTAATTAAAATACTTTTGATTGCTTTTATAGTGAAAACATAAACTAAATCAATTTAAAAAAAAAAAAAGTTTAAACAACCGTAGTATTGCTTTCTTTTTCATTTTTAAACTAAAAAAGAAATAAAAACTGAAATACAACTCTGTACGATCTTTTTTTTTCTCAAAATTTTTAAAACTCTATGCCGTTAAATTGTCATTGCTACTTAAAGTTTTTCCATCAGGTACCTTAATTTTTTTTCCTTCATAAATCTATCTTGAACGGGCATGTCTAATTGAGAATATAAAGAAATCTAAATTAATCTAAAGAATCTAAAGGAATCTAAAAGAATTTCTAAAGAAGACATTTTAAAGAAATCATCATAAAAATAATCAAATAACTGAAATTCGAAAATTAAAAATAATTTACTTCCATATTTTAATTTTTTTACATATTTTTTTTTTTTTTAGAAAATAAGTTTTCCAAAAGCTTCTTGTACGCAAAATTGAATTTCTTTAAGAATAAGAAAGTACAAAAATTTCGGATTTTGCAATTATTCAAGAAATTTGTCAAATAGAAACTAAAAAATTACTAAGAATTTATTGCAAGTTAGTTTTTTTACATTCAAGTGTAATTTTGTTTTTAATTGTTAATTTTCGATATAGAAAAATTTTAGTGTTTTTTTATTGTAATTTTGAATAAAATCAAACACATTATTTTTAAAAAAAAGTGTTCTTAATGTGTTGTCTAAAAGTATAGACAGTTCATTCAAAGCATTCATTTTTTATGTTATAAAGGTTTTTTTTCTATTCAATTACATACTTTCATTTCAATGTATATTTTTTTATTATTTATAAACATTCTGGTATAAAATGCCATACACATATAAAAAGGAACATATTACAAAATTTTATTTAAAAAAGGAAAGTAAAGTTTTTCAAAAACTTTCCCATACGTTCGTCTTTTCCTTTTTAATTTTTTTTCTTTTATCAATTATCAATTTTTTTTTTTCAAGGCGAAATCTCATACAAAAAATTTCTACTTTTATTTCCTTCTTAATTTTCAAAAAAAAAAAATTAATTATTTATGATCACTTTCTGGCAGTTACAATCGTAATATTCGTTTATGTTTTTTTTTTCTAAATATGCAATTCGATTTTTCTTTATTATATTTTCTGTTCGAAAAATTGTTTTCAAAAAATTATTTTTATATTAACAAACTAATTTTCAAAATTAGGTATATGAGTAATTTTTTTTTTTTTAATTTTTTTAAATCTCAATCTCAAAGGTATTTTTCTCTTAAATCACCTAATTTTTCAACTAAAAAATTTTGATTTCAAAATTGTTCTTCTTTTATATTCTTTGATTGAGCTTTTTAAATGCTTTTTATTTCAATCGTTAAAGAAAAAAAAGAAACATTTTTAATTAAAGCATAATAAATCTATAAGCAACTACAAAGTAAAAATTACATTGAATAAATCGAATTCAAAATTCGAATTAAATATGTATTTAATATGTGATTATGTAAATTTTTATTATAATAATTTACAAAAGATATAGGATAACGTTTAATAATAATAAATTAATTATTATTTAACTTTTTTTTATACCTCATTACATAAACCTAAATCACAATACAGATACATACTATACTTTTTTAAATGATATCGAGGTAGAAAATAACCTTTAAAAAAACAAAAAATAAATAAAAAACATAATTAACAAATTAAAGATGATGTGATATATCTGGAGTTGTAAACTAGTAGTTAATCAGTCTTTGTTGAAAAATGAATGTGCAATAAATGATAAAATAACAAAAAATATGCAAATATTCTATACCATTGCCTTTTATTATTTTGATTATGTATGTTTGATTTGAAAATACTACTAAATTTAAGGATAAAATAAAGAAAATAAAAAACAAATTCTTTAATAAAGTCCAAGTAAAGTTTATTTAAGTAAAAACATTTTTATTACAACAAAAATTAAGAAATAACATAACTTAAATCACGAGAAAAAAATAAAATAAAATCAAAATCACAAAATAAAAAATAAATCATTTTTTCGTTTTAAATTTAAAAACAGTAACTTAAACAAAAAAAAAACAAATAAAAAATTACTTGATATATGTACGTATAAGCACAAAAATGGAGATTCAAATAAAAAATAATTATTTTTCTTATATAGCTTTTTTTTTTATTGACTAGATCTGTTACCATATGGTAAGATTATGATCCTAAATTATAACTTTCTTTCTTTGAGATTATTTTTTCTTATTTATTTTTATTGTTTTTAATCCTTTTTTCTTTTGTTTTGTTCTTAAAATATTTTGATTAATTTTAACCAGCACTTCCATTCTGATCACCACTACAAAATTTCTCTGCCATTAATGCAAGAACTTGTTCCAATTTTGAATGACGATCTTCGGCTGAGGCTGTAGCACCTTTACTTCCCCAAAGAAATTTCATATGAAATTCAGTTCTAAAAAAATAATTATGCATATTTAAATTTAAAATAAAATTAGATATAAAATTTTAAAAAATTATCTTTTTTACCTAAAAGAATCCAATAATAATTCATCTAATCTAGGATTTGAATCTTCAATAACAATTTGTGCATTTCGTTTATATAATCCTAAATTTTTTGTAAATCCTCTTGCTGAATCTAAATGTGAAAATAAAATTGATATTCCAAAATCATCAGCATTTATTTCCCATGGACTAATACATGATGTTGTAAGAGATGTTTGTTGATTAATTACTGATGTAAGGATATCTTCCATTCCTCTATCCTTTAACAAGATATATGGTAATAGATGAGGAACTGTTGTATTTGGTGCTTGTGGATTTGTACAATCATTCATACACTTTAATGTAGGACGAAGTTTTGCTTCGAATGTGAATGCACTATCAGTGAATTTTTGTCGAAGAATATGCCATGTTGGTTCTAATTTTTGAATCTGGAAAAAGGATTTTTTTTTAAATTATTTCATTTACTGTTAATTCAGTATAACAAACAAATAATTCGCTTCTTACTTGAGGCATACATAATCCAAGCATAATTGCACAAAATCCAAATAAATTCCCTAGGGCAGTTTTTGTATCGACAGCTACTTGAATCCATTTATTAAGCGTTTCTGCTCGTTCCATATCACTTTGGCATGTTAAAATTGTAACGGCAACTAATAATTTAAGGCATTGTGTCCTTTCAATAAGATCCTGTCTAAATACTTGACCATGTGATAAAGTTATTAATTCTAAACCACTACAATCAAGTATATTCCTTTCTTCAGGATTCTCTAAATCACCTAAAATTAATTTTATATCGATTCGTGTTAAATGCTGTGCTAATATTCGAGGACCAGTTTCATGCAACATCATTCTAAAAGTATTTAGTGCACTGTTATCTAATGGTTTATTTTCAACAGCGGGCAGCAGAAGTGTATTAAAATTTTCAAGATCATATTTTGAAACCTTACACCATTGAAAAGTAAAAAAAAAATATATTCAATTAGGAAATCAATTTAAAATTAAATTTGAAAAAGCTTACTTGTTCAAAGACAGGAATTTCCATGGTCGCTAATTCTTGTTCTGCTGTCATAATATCAAAATCACTAAAACTTTTCAGTGTCACCGAGGATGCTGAATTCGTCATGAATCTGGGATTTTTTATAATAACACCTCGATGCTGTGTGGGTTCTAGGCCATCACCAGTAGCAGAACTTTGTGCAGAATCTCCAGATCCGTTACCAGAATCAGATCCGCTGGCATGATAAGATGCAACACGATTTAAAGGATGTTGATCAACATTTGAATCCTTTGTGTATTTATCTTTTGAATTTGTTCCCGGTGTTCGAGATGGTTTTGGTGGAGGACTTGGTGGTTTATCATTATTCTCTGTAAAATGATTTTGTTCTATGCACGGACTCAATGATGAATCACTAATATCACGATTAAGACTCGAAGTTCTTGATGATGATAATCGAAGATTTCCTGATGCTGTACGAGGTATTATAGAATGTGAACTAAATTTAAGATTTGTCATTGAATCACCAGCAGATCTTGTCATAACTTGTGTTGTTGTTATACTATGACTGATAACGCCATCAGCACTAGTTGATTTTTCATCAGCAGAACGTGTCATAATATCTTTAGTACTATCATCGCTACCATTCTGTTGATTTTTTTGAATAACACCATCAGCACTGCAACATTTTTCTGTTGAAACTAATCGTCTAGCTTCAATAAGTTGCCCTGGAAGGCCATTTATATTATGATTTTGAATTACACCATCAGCACTACAATATTTATCGATATTATTCGGATTTGATGCAATTGTTCCCTGAACTGGTGTCAATGATTGTGATCTTTGCTTTTTCGATGGTAATCTAGGCAGTGTCTCACGTTTTGTCCTTGGAGGGGAAGACATTGGACTTCGATAGTTATTATAATTACCCTATAGACATTTGAATAAAAAAATCAATATCTTGAATTGTTTGTTTTTTTTTTTTCTTTATGACAAAAAAATTTTTTTAGAATATGCACTTACACTACGTATACCATGTTGACTGCCAACGCCAATAAATTTATTGCCATAAAATGATAAAGGATATGTTCGATTACAAGGAAATTGAATTCTTGCACCAGATGCCACAGAAATTGGTTTACCTTTAGAAAAAGAGAAAAATATATTTAAAATATAATTTTATTTCCTAAAAGATTTTCAAGTTCATTACCAGAACCAACATAGAATGTAATAAGATCAGGAACTGTATCGTAAGCATCATCTTCAAATTGATATTGAACTCTTTCGTATACGGTTTCTGGTTGTATAAGAATCTGAAAAGAAAATTTCATAAAAATTTTAAATTCATTTTCATGTTTTATTTACTTTAATATATATGCTTTAACTTTGAAAATTAATTTTTTTTACTAAAACACAAATATCATAAGAAAAAATCCTTTAATCTTCTTATACCAATACTAATCCTCTTAAATTTTATTTTATTCTTCCTTATTCTACAACAACACTGAACTTTCAAATTTTCATTTTTTTTTTTGTTCATCATATTTTCATAATCTTTTCATATTTTATACATATTTCTTTTCACTAGAAGGAGTCACTAAAATTAAATAATAATCATAACTTGAAGGAACTTTATCAACTGAATACCCTAGTTTCCTTTTCTTTTGTTTTCTTTTTTTCTAATGAGAAATTATCATAATAATTTCTATTTGTTTTATATTTTATTTCTCTTGGATAAATTCCAGATAAATTTTTTTTTCTTTATTTCTACAATATTTATTAATTTTTTATTTCCTTTTTTTTTTGTCTTGTTTACAGTTTCTTCTGTTATGTATTTTTATTCTGTAGTTCAACTTTTTAAATTAATCTGCATAATTTATTTTAGAATTTATTTTTTTAATTATTCACACACCCTGTCTTATAATATTTTCTCCTTTTTTATTTTTATATTTTTTTTGTAATATTTTCTCGAACATGGTAAATAATTTTCATTTGAATCTCAATTGAAAATAAGTTCATTATATTTCGTTTATCTTCTAGATTCTGAATTATATTTATAATAGAAATTCTAAAAAAAGAAATGAAAAAAATCCAGACCGGATCTTTAAATTCCCTCCTTAAAACGCTTTGTTTTTCTTTGGTTTTATTTATTTTTTTTTTTTTTGGCTTATTTTCGATTTCTTCAATATTTTTGATATTTAAGAATTGTGGAATATTAACAATAATAATTTTATTCGTTTTTTGTATATACATACATATAAATTTTCTTGCATGCTCTAAAAAAAAAAGAAAAGAAAAATAATCGTACACATAACAATAAAAAGAAATGATATCATCATTTAGTATTGACTTGTAGTCTGCCTTTTCTTTTATCAGATTTATTATATTCTACGTATGTGTCTTCTTATTTTTAACGTAAAGTACTGATCCTTATAATATACAGAATACTATATACATATACATTTATACAAAATGATATAAAAACATACACGAAACGCACCGTAACATAGTGCCAATAAAATAAATAAAAAATATCATGTGGAATACCCAACATTTTTACACGAAAATTATATTTTCAAAAAGGATAGTTAGAAGTAATCTAATAACTGACTTGATCGTAAGATGTCTATATTCAATTTCTTGTTTCAATCAGTTCTTTAAAAGGATATCCGAATAGATTTCTGTTAAGATTGAAAATTTGTAGAGAAAATTTAATTTTTTTGTTTGTCAAAGTGAACTTTTTTACAAGAAAAATATGACTTTTAGCTATAGACTAAGTTTCACACTACCTGAATTTAAAAATTTTCGCTTCAAAATATTACTTGAATTTTTCACGGGCCCATACCATGATTTCCATTCACAATTTTTCATGAAAAATAGGATGTTTATGTATACTTTCACTCATTTTACATTTCTGATTCAAAGTTTTATTATATATTGTACATTCAACGTAAGAAGATCCTACTTTTCTTCTTTCGTTTTATTTGATAAAACTTTCGTAAACCTAAAAGCATACAATCAACTCCTATTACTTCGAAATTACAAAAAAAAATCAATATTTTATCTAATACATTGTATTCTGTCTGTGTATAGTTGTATATGTACATATATTGTTTTTCCTTCATTTTCAGAAGAACCAAAAATGTTAAGTGGAATAAAAGAAAAACACTGAATTAACAACAACAGAAAATTCTATTGAAAAGTATATATGTAACAACAAAAAGGACATGATTCATATTTTATTGTTAATTTTAAATAAGTTTCATGTATGTATGTACAATAAAGTTTATAATAGGTAACAATACATAAAATACGAAAAAAAAAAACAAAAATTAAGTGTACTTACTGTAAAACAGTGAAGAAGAAAAATTGTATAAGAAGTTGAATTACAAATAATAATATAGAACTTTAGAATATCATTTTAATTATTTTCAATTAAAATTTAATTTTTAAAATAATAAAAGCAAATGAAATGGTGTTGTTTTCAATTAATTTTTTTTTTCTTAGAACAATAAAATTTAATTAAATCGATTTAGAATTTTTCTACGAGAAAATAAATGAAAAATAAATTGAAAATTTTTTTTTCTATTACTTATTATTTTTTATTGTGCAGACATATGATGTATTGTACAATTCAATGTCTAGCATGCACATTCTTCTTGTATACTGATTTTTAATAATATAATGTCTTTAAGTATCCCATGATATCTTTTCAAAGAAATAAATAAATAATAAAAAAAGGAAAGATATGTTTTTAAAAAATGAACGTTCAACAATATATGGCAGCTAACATCAATTTCATATTAAAATACATAATACACTTAGATACGAGTATAAGAGATAGTTTAAAATTGTTTAATAATCCTATAATCCTTCTAAAGCTTCTCCTATCGACAACAATTTAATCAGATCGCTAAAAAGGTTCTTTTTTTCTTTTCAATTTTTTTTCGTTCAATGCCAAGCATCCAACCAATATGTTTGCTATGCTATGTATAAAAAAAATTAAAAAAAAATGTAAACGAATTTTAAATGAAAAATGTTTCTTTGCGGAATTTCATTTTTTTTCTACTTTTTTTGCGAAAATTTTAGGCACTGACTGGTAAAAGTTTTTCCCTATTATTTTCTATGTCTATATAGTATACATATGTATATGTATATACATACGTATGTATCTAGTATATGTATAATATCATACTTTAAAATGAGGCCATTCTCTGAAAAATTATATTTTTTTTTTCGGTTTGTCTTGAATAAAAGAGATTTGTAATCCTGTTTTTGAGGTGAACACAATGTATGTATGTACAGTCAATTCACAGCCACATAAAAGTACGAGAATATACATATATTATCTCTACGTCTTCTGAATGAATGAACTTTCAAAGAATATTCGTTAATCTTTTTTTTTTCATGTATCTTTCAATCGATTTGAAAACAAGATACTTTTATTCATACTTCAGTTGAATGACTCACATGCATAAATACATACTAATTTTCTAACATCCATAACTTTTATATTTTTTGACTTAAATTTTCATTTGTATTTACTAATTCAGTTTTCTTTGAAATAATCAAAGAATAAAATATGAGCCAATATTGACTGATAAGATACTTTTTTTTTTAGATACATTTGTACATATGTACAAATGATAATAAGCTTTATTTAGACTCTAAAAGAAATCATGAATCATAATGGGTTGTAACAGCATGGAGTATGGAGGAGATTAAGCATACCTCTAAGTAAACTATAGTTAAGATTAAAAAATATTCTTTAGAGGATATTTTTGTAATAATTTATAATTTACTTATACAAATACAAACGCATAACTTCTATCTTTTTTTTTCTTACTTTTTCGCGTAGATAAAATAATAAGGACACCGACCCTAAGCATGATAAGAAAAAAAAAGTTCTAATACATAGAAATAAAATAAATAAATAATATAAGATGAAAAAATTTTCGATGTGATTATAGTAATAAATGGAGGGGTTCTATGTAGTTAGCACAACGAAGAACAAATTAATTAAATTCTTTGGCTCTTGAACTCAAGTTGTTTAGTCAAGAACAAAAAATTATTGAACTCATTTTTTCTTCTTTTCTTATCCTTAACGTACTGTTAAATAAATTAGTATTCTACTTTAGAGTTACATACATACATATCTAAGTATATACGAGTATGTATATAAAATATTCTTTTTGTAAAATTACCTTATTTATAACAAAATGCAATACAGAATTTTTTGTTCGGCATGTTAATACATAATTTCCTGGTTGGCTTGCACAATCTCTTATAAGAAAATCACCTTCTTTTTGAACAATTTCTTCTGCACGTTGCCTTGGTATACCGCCATGATACCATGCATGAGAACGTAAATCTCTTGAATCAAGACTTAATTCCCATTCTAATGCCTTTTTTAAGGCAATTGCCTCTTGCGATTCTGTAGATGTTGGATTCATGTCCAGTAGGTCACCACAGCTTTTACTTTGTTTTGAATCAGAAACATTTAAAACTTCATATCTGAAAGAAAAAAAATTTTAAAATTAAAAAAAGAAAAATTAATGAATAAATAAATAGAAGGAAAAACTAGGAAAGAAAAATGAGCACATAAAATATAAGTACCGTACTATATTATGTACAGTTTCATTGTAAAAAAAAGGATGTATGAGAAGAAGTAAAATGTGGTAAAATACAGAAACAAAAGTAAAAGGGAAAAAGTGTTGAATTATTAACAAAATTAAAACACTCTCCTTTTTTTTTTGTTCTAGCCAACAAAATTTTTCATGTATAAAATATTCTTTAAAAGTATGAGTACATAGTATATACATAGGTAGTGTACTTAATTATTGTATGTATGGTTAACATGCATAAAACATTAACAGACCGAATGTTATGTAATCTTCGGTGTACACTGTACAGTAATTTAAAGTTGATGTAATCTCTACACTTCTTTTTTTTGATTTAGATTTACATTTTTTTAATTCAAGATTATTTTTATGAATTTCATTTTATCTGTCTGCTTAACTATATTGTATATATAATACAACTAACTTGTCATACGCCTATTATCATGTTTCAACGAATTTAAATGAGAATAAAAAATAATAAAAAGAAAAACATGAAACATAAAATAGCAGACAAATTTACAAAAGAAAAAAAAAAGGATAAAAATACACAATGTTCATAAATGTAACAACTACAGATCTAGTACTGATTGTAAGGATCATTCTAGATATTCTTGCAGCGACAGTAGTTAAAAAAATGTTTTTTTTTTCTTCTTTCAAACAGAAAAAGTATGAAAAATCCAGTAAAAAGCTACATGAAATAATGAAAGAAAAAATAAGTATTCTCACTCCTTATTAGTCTCGTTAAAGTTCCTGCCACCATTTAATAAATTCAATTTTATTATTCAAGTTTTTAAAAAAAAAAAACATCATTACAAAAATCTTTTTTTTTTTTTTGAATACATATTTTGTCTAATGAACTTTTTCAAACAGTTTTTGTTGTTTTTGTTAGTGATGGTGTCTGTGATTTAAAAATCATCTTTTCGTTCTATTATTAATATCACAACGATGTCAATTTGAAAAAAAATGTATAGAGAAAAATTTTTTTCATAGAAAATAAATTGAAAATCGTAAAAAAAAAAGTTTTGAAAATTTTTTTAAAAGAGACAATTTTCTGCAGGTTTTTTTTCCTATTTTAAGTTTTTTTATTTTTTTTACTTGAACTAAAAATATAGAAAGGATATCATAGATGAATTTCCATGTTCCATAAATTTTTGCACAAATACATATAGATATATTTTTAATATATAAAAAAAAAATCAAGAGTATAAATAACGGGAAGTTTATTTTTCACTTGAAAATAAAATATTCATAAAAATATGATTATAATAATTTAAAAAAAAAAAATGTTGAGAAAAAAAATCATCACAGAAAATATGATATTTTCAAAAAAGAAAAAGAGATGGAGGTAGAGGAAAATATTCAAAATTTTTTATTAAAAAATATTTGTTTTTTTACTTCACTTTTTGGACAATAAAAATGCAGGAAGTATGTGTACATCGTATATCTGTATAGAAAGGTGAACAAATTTTTTTTTTTGCAATCATTTTATTCATGATTTATGTGAATAAAAACCAAAAATTGATTTATTTATATGAATGTAGATGCTGAAAAGGTCATTTTTTTTTTTATTCATTTGTGTGTGTAACAAGGATAAATCATGAAAAAATTGGTCTGACACTTAAAATTATTATTATTCGCTACTTTTTTTAAAATGAAAATTTTTTTTTATATACATATAAACGCTGACAAAAACAAAAAAATATTGTAGGTATAATAAATTGTTTTTGTTCAAAAGGGTGGTTTTCTGTCAAATCAAACAAACGAATTACCATAGGGGTCAGTTTCTTTAATTCAAATTTTTTTTTTTTTTCAGAATTTAGTGCCAAATTTTGTTTTTGTTTTATTGAAAATTCCTTTTGTCTGTTCTAAACTAATTACTTTGATATTTAAATTAAATAAGTAATTAATTCCAAAAGAATTTCTTTTAAATGAAGAACTCAACAAAAGAAAAGCTTTGAATTTTTTTACTCGGGATTATTTACATAAAAAAGTAGCATCAATGAAAAATTCTTAATAAATTTGTACAAATATGTATCTAGAATGTATTTAATAATTTTTAAAATAAATTTCAAGTATAAAAATTAAAACGCAAATAATTTATTAAAAACTATGTATGTATGTGTGCATAATATAAAATTTAATTATAAATTATCACAAGCCGATAAAAGATAATAATAAAAAAAAACAATTTTAACTTCATACCATCGTTAATTACATAATTAATATTGGTTTTTCAGTAAATATTACCTCAATTGTATTAATAAAATTAAATTGAAAAAAAAAATTTATAAAAAATGGTTTTTAATTTAAAATTTCAATAAAGCTGTCAAAGAATATTCAATTATTAAAATTACATGAATTGTTTTTTTTTTTTTAATGGTTTTTAATTCAGTTTTATGAAAATTAAATTATTATTTTTATTTAAACTTCACAACAACACGTACTATTAAAAATTAAATAGAAAAAAAAATGTTTTCAATTTTACAAATAAAAAATTCTAATGGATAAATAATATTTTTAAATGATTTATTAAAATGTAAACTTTTCGTATTGAACTGTTTTTTTTCTATTGTAAATAATATTGAAATATACTCGTACATTGTTCTTTTTTGACTTTTTGCATTAACTGTAACAGGAAAAAAAACTGCATTTTCAAAACCTTTTTTTTTTGTGTGTTCATAAGTTTAAATAAAGTTAAAAAAAATAAACGTTTATATGTATATGTACCACGTATATATAATTTTTTTTTCATCTTATTACTTTGTATTCTGTACAGAAAATTATATTTTTTTTAATAAGGAAGGAAATTATTTTTTTTTTTTGTGTAAAAGTTTTTACAATTTTTATTTTACTTTGTTATACAAGTTTTTTTTTCTTTCGTTTTTTACCATATTTCTCTGTTACATTTTATATTTTTAAGTAAAATATTGTTGTTAAACTTTTTCCATAATCTCTTTCTGTATCTTTTGTAAATTTTTATAACTTTTCTGATGCTGATTTTGAATTTATATCTTTTGTATTGTATAATAGTAATATAACAAGGATAGGATAGAGTTAACAGGATGCAAACATCAAAAAAATTTTTGGCATTTATCCAAAGCATATAAATTTATGTAGAGTTTGTTTTAGTGAAATAAAATATTTAAAAAAAAAAAAGAAGTAGAGAAATGAGCATAGTGAAAGAATAAAAGGATAACGTTCATCATTTTAAATCTACGAGAACGAAAACAAAACTTTTATTTTAATTTTTTTTTTCATTTTCAGTTTTATTGATTAAAATAGTAAAGGAATCATCCTACCTCAATTTTTTCATATATATGTATGCAAAATTTTTTTTTATTTTCAAATTTAAAACAATTACATATTCTTTTTCATAAGTGAAAGCTACAATTATGTACATATTATTTCCTTTGTGTTGTCACATTTTGATTTCCTTGGAACACTTTCCATTGAAAGAACCTTTAAAAATAATCTTCAAACTTGTTTTTTTGTTTAAATTACTTCACTTTAACTTACCTACATCATTATTTTGGAAATACCCTGCATTTTGACTATTTTAGTATAGTAAATATTTTTACTATGAATTTTCTAATATAGCATTGATAGTAAATTATAAAAATGAAAAAAAAAAAAACACACATATAAAATCTGAAATGAATTTTACCCTTCCAAACATAAATTTGATATCCTTTTTCTCTTCTTAAATTTTATCCTTACATTATGCATATAATAATGTGATATGGTGTATATATACAGCCTGCAGGAATAGGTTATCATAATGTTTAGTACATAGCAATGAAAAAACAAAATAAAATCGCACACTAAAAATCTAAAATAACAAAATATTTATATACTCGTACATAATATCATAAATGCAAAAATAAAGGGAAAGATGAAAGAGGAGAAGAAAAAAATACTCAATTCATTTGCCAAAAGGCAACGACCCTTTTATATTTGCTTCCTGTATAGGTATACGGTTTAATAACAATGATCAGAAGGAAAAAAAATTGAAATCAGTTTGTTGCTGCTATACGATACACCAATGTTTGGTGGAGCAGCTATAAATTGAAACCGGATGCTGGATGTTTTTTAATTTCAATTTTAATCATAAGCAAAAGAACAAATAAAGTGATTGTTTTTTTGTTTCAAAATGAAGTTAAGTTTTTTTTTAAAATAAGGCAATTACTAACCAACCCCACAAAGAAAAGAGTTAATAATTATAAAGTTAGAAAAATTGAAACAAAAAAACTGTATAAATATCAGGATTTAAAATAAAAGACGGAATCGGTTTAGAATAGAGATTAACAAATATCCTTTTTTTTATAAATCCGGTAAACGGAAAAAAAGTTGAGCATAAATGAAAAAAGCTTAATTATAAAATCGACCCTTTTTAATTTCCCATTATATGTTACTGCACAATATTAGAAGCAAAAAATAAAATATAAGGATTTCTATACTTGTATGTTCTGTTATATTTTATATAAAATGTAATTGGAAACCACATAATAAACAATGCTCAGTTGGTAAAAGTTTTATAAAAGCCTTTTAAAGATTGTATTTTCAATTTAATTTGTCATTTAAAAAAATGTAACATAGACAAAGAGAAATGAAGGATGGGGTAAAATGGGGTGTTTAAGACAAAACAAGGACAGGCAAACAGACATAATTAATTTTTTTTTCTATTTGCTCATGATGTTATATACCAGTTATCGTATGTGTACATATATAATATATATATATATGAACCATGTGGATTCATAACCATTGATATTTCAATTTGTTACTACCCGAGTAATCCAAATTTTTAGATACCTAAAAATATGTTCCCATAAGGTTTTCCTTCGAAAACATTTCCACTAGCATTCCTTGCATAAAAAATTTACTATAATTTTGGTTTTGGTTTCGAATGTTCAGCATCGAAGCTGTTTTCTTACAATCTTTTCAAGTATTGTAAGTAAGGAGAATTTTTTTCAGAAAATATTCATTTGAATAATCTAACTGGTAACTGGTCGTGGAAAAAATTATTCAAGTTTTTAAATTTTTATTTTCCAACTATTATCAGATAATAACTCTATCAACTTATTCTGTCAGCTTAAATGGTTTTGCTTTGAATCTATGTTTTTTAAAAAGCTTCAAAGTATCAAGTATCTTTTTGTTTTTGTTTTTCAATATTTACGAAAACAGAAACTTTTAGTTGATTATATTTTTTAAATTAAAAAAAAAAATCGAGACAAAATAATGCTGGTTTTTCTTTACACTTTCAATACAAAAAAAAAAAAACAAAAAAATATGTTTGAAAAAACTTACAAGAAAAAATGAGGGAAGATTTAAAAAAAAGTTATTGTTTGTAGTTGCAAACAGACAGACAAATTGCGACAATTTAGAAGTTCAATGAGTTTTCATAAAAAGTTGTTCTTCAGTCTTTATTGCTTTAAAAAATAAATAATAAAACCAACAAAATACACTATAAATATAGTTTTGGAATTTAAATTTTTTCTAAAAAGGACTTAAATTTTTCAAACATACGATAGATCTTTTTTTTTTTCAATTCGCTGTTTTTTCTATCATTCTATTGTTCCAAAAATAACCCCCATTGAATTTATAATTTAATTTAGACTGCATATCTCCATCACCTTCATATTAATTATTTGATTTTTTTTTAAAAATGAAAAGTGTTCTCAGTACGTTAGATATTTTTAAAATACACATTCTAGTGCATAATTTATTCGTACGGTAGATACTACATAGATAGGTATCTACATAAAGTTCTGAAAGTATATGTATTTATTTTCCCAAAACTCCTATTTTAATTTGTATTAGAAAATAAAAATTTTTCAACAACCAACAGGGGACATTCAGAGATGTCATTAAATCATCTGATGTGATGTAGTAGATAATTCTATATCTTCGCGTTTAATCTACACACATTTTGTACGTTTTACAACAAACGTTTAAAAAAAGGGATTGATATTTATCTGATACATATTTTATTTTGCACATATACCTAACACACAATTCGTGTATGTGCATTTAAATATTATTAAAATCTTAAACACATATGTGGAGTTTATTTTCTACGGTATTTACAATTTTATCCATGAGCAAGAATATAGATCGAATGAAGCAAGAGGATTATAAATTAATATTCCACTTCATAATTTGATTTATGAAAGATATTATAAATGAATGGTTTTGTACTTAAAAGGATATAGAGTGTATGTAATAAGGCAAAACGACCAAGATAATGATTTTATGAAATCAATTTTTTTTTTAGAAGCAAAGAAAAATATTTTGGAATGAGAAATAAAAATGACTTTCTCTGAGGTAATTTTGTATTTTTTTTTGAATTCTTGTAAACAATACAACTGTTTACCAAAAGATAACATGAATTTCAAAAAATTATTACGTTTAACAATTCCTTTTTGGATTGTATAGAAACGTGAATATTTTAATAATGAAATTGTTCACATTATGTTTTTATGGCGTTGAATACACTTTTTTTTTGGACGAAACGTGATACTTTATACAACTAATTCCCTTCGCGAAACGATAGTGGAACAACACGTTTTTTTGTTAGGGAAAAATAGCAGTAAAAGCAATAAAAGCTTAGGCTTCTCCGTGGAAAGTATTGATGTACCATTCCAGGAAGAAAACATTTAAGATGAACATTTTATTCTACATTGTGATGCTGTTTTATTTCTAATTGTAGAAAATTAACCAAAAAATATATATTTTTTATAAAAGTGAGGTAAAACACAATGTGATTACACCAACACCCATAAGCTTGTCGTTCCATAAACGCAATAAAAAATCATACTATTCTAATTTATGTATTTTAAGTTCTTTTTCTATGGCAATTATAAAAGAAGGACTTATAAATTTTCACATTTATACTCTATATGCATTTTTTTTTGCATTCACCATTACCTTCTTTGTTTTCTAAACTACTGTAAGAGGAAACATAAGAATGCATAAAATCCTGATATATGTAAATATTTTTTTTTATACTTATTAAAATGCAAAAAGCATTTGTTTTTCTTTTTCCATTTTTTTTATTTTTCAAACATTACAATTTTTTGTGATGCTTGTGGTATAATAAAGAATTTTTCTTAAAAGAAGATTTCCTCTAAAGTATTTCTTGAAAAATAAAATGAATAAAAAAAAACAACAGAAAAACAAAAATTATGCCAGATAAACGACCAGACATTTTCACATAAGAAGAGATTACCGGTAGAAAATATAGGATACACATAACAATAATTTTTGTAATAAATGTTTGCTAAAGATAATGTATGTGTACGTTATCTAACGTTTATATACGTGTAAAGATAGTTTGAATAATAAAAAAGGAATATGCATGATAGAGTATATAGATAAGAATGTAAATTTTATAAGGAACATAAAATAGAAATTACGTATATAGCAGTACAACAGAGCTTTATAAGAATCTGTCTAGGATAATGACTACAGTAGTGGATTTCTACCTTGAAATTTAGTCTTTAAAATTATAAAAGTTTTTTTTTCCAATAGTGAGTTCCAGGGAGGGTGATAAACTAAAAAAAAAATTATGTCCAGATTTATGAATTGATAGCGATCGATGTGAGAAATTGAAAAAAAAAAAAACATTGCGAAATTGGAAAAACATTCTAAATGGATACAAACTGTTGAAAAAATCTATAGCTTTACGATGAGTTATAGTTATAGTTGAATACAGAAATTTCTTGAGAAAGAGAAATTGGAAATTTTTTCAAGATTATAAATGTTATTCAAGCGCTTATTTAAAAATATATGTATATAGCTTTTAAATTTTAACACAACAAAAAGGATTTTTTTTAAACAGAGAAAAAAACAGTTTACATACATATTCTTAAAAATAAAAGGTTTTTTATTGGAACTGTTACCCTATAATGTTTAGATTATTCTCTAAAATATTTAATATTTTCACTGTTTAATATTGCATAATCATAAACAACAACTTTTATACTTCACACATATTGTATAAGATGATAACGTCTTCAAGGATTATTAAAGAAATTGAATATTAAAATCTTTCTGATATACAATACTTACATATATTTATAGTATATGTTTGAATGTATGTGTATAAAAGATAGCGAAAAATATAGATATCATTCTACTGTACTGTCGTCTGAATTTTGTATTCTAATCTAAAATTTATATTTGTGTGAAAAGGACATATAAGTGTATAAATAAATTCTCAAAACAAAACTTGAAACTTGTCAACTGTACTGGAAATGGTATTGTAAATATACTGAAACCAAAAATATACATACATACATATACGATGAAGGAACAAAAACTGAACAGCCAAAAAACATTACATATAAGTTTCAATAAAATATGTAGGTACAAGAATCAAAATCTCATTAAATGTAAATTAAAATCATTATTTTATATTTACCTTAACTTTATATCATATACATATGTACTCTTCAATAATAATGTATGAAATATACGTACGTGCTATATTTGAACAGGATGATGATTTTAAAAGGACATCCTGTCACATGAAATTTAATTTCCTTCTATGAAAACTCATCGATACCGAAAATTCAATTAATTTTCTGTTTTTCGTTGTATAATGTAATAAACGGATAAAAAAGGTTTATTTTGAGAAAAAAAGAAAAAAAACTAGGACTCAAAATACTACACACATATCAATTTATTTGTAATTGAAATGGAAAAATTCAACATACAAACTATACAAAATGTTATCATCGTTGTATAATGGTTTGATATACATACATACGAGTATAATGATGATAACAATAACAAAAATCTTTAAATGCTAACGAAATACTACCTTTACTACGGTTAGGTTCCTTTGATTTATCAATTATAATTTTTTTTCTTTTCTTTTTAACCCTAAATATCAGGTGTTATAACACGTACATATTCATATCATTATATAAATAAAATAAGTTTGAATTTTGTTTCTAAAAATACTTTTGTGTAAAAACCATATATGCATACATATATTTAAAATTTGTGTGTATACTCATAAACACAGACAAAACAACCCAAAAATTAAATGATATTTTGGTTACATACCATTCTACATTAAATTATTCCAAAATCTTTTACCCCTTTTATTTTTGTCCAAGAATTACTCATTTACAAAATATTCATGTATTCCACACATTTAATGTTTCAAAAGATAATATATCTATACTAGATTATACATATGTGTATAGTTTGTTATGTAGGACTTATTTATAATATATATACACATTTATGTATACGTAAACATCTATGTAATAAAATATTTAATTTTGTCAAAAGCATGGGTGGTAGATATCTGAAATAACCCGGAAGACTAAAAATGTTTATATTATGTTAGAAGGGTCAAAATTTATATATTTATACCACGAATCAACAAGACAAAGTGCATAAAGATTTCCCCAAAAATGTTAACAACAGTAACGAGTTAGAGAACAAACAACAGTACATATGTATGTATATGTAGAAAGCAAGAGAAAGGGTATATAAAAAAAATTGTGGTTGGTAAAATCTTTATGCCTTAGAGTATTATGTGTAGAACGCGTTAAAAAAATATATATATTGAGGGTGATAACATAAAAAAAGAAAATATAAGACTGACATAAATTATGTATAATTCGTTTATTTCCCCATAGAAATAAAATAATATCACACCCAACAATATATTTCCACTTGATATCTTTAAAAATATGGAATAGAAGCAAAAGCCAAAAAGTATATTTCGAAATTTCATTGTTTATTGAAAACAACCACTTAATAGTGTCAAAAACTATACAATTTTCTGTCATTTTATTGAAAATATTTTACAAATGGTAGAAACGAAATGTAAAATATAAAAATTGAAAAACAAAATAAAACAGATGCTTAGATACAATTTATTCTCTATGGATAAATGTAGGCAATTTGGCATGTACACATCAAAGAATTAAATTTTATTGTTTTCATTAGAATATATTGATTTTAATTGATTGATTTTGAAGCTTTCAGTTATTTTGTGATATATAATCCCTTCTCTTTTGTTATATGATAGTACTTAATAAGTCTTTGAAATTGATGATTAAAATGATTAAATCAATTGCTCAGAATTCAAAGAATGAAATATGTATTATGTATCTTGAATTCATGAAAAAAAAAAAGATTTGATTAAGTGTCCATTTAATGGATCTTTTTAGTTATTTGATTTCACGCTTAGGGTCGTAGTTTAATATGATTGATCACGACTATAATAGTCGTAACCTTGAAAAAGAAAAAACATATCTTAAAAGATTAAACATTCTTTTTTACCTGAATCATATCATATGTATATTGAAAACTTTAAAGAATTCTCACAGATATAAATCTTGTTCTTTTAGTTAATAATATTAAAAAAAAAAAAGAACAAGTTTAAAGAAATATTTCAAGACACCTCATCGCGGTTTCTTATTATTGAAATTTTTACACATATTTGATCCTCTTAGATTTTTTTTTATTCGATTGTTATTGATGCAACTAATCGCTTGACAGGCTCAAAAATCTCTACTAGCATATATACATACATACTTTCATTAAATATGATGCTTGAAGTGCTCATTTTATTCATAACATGATTCTGTATTTACTTCATGATGATAAAAAATCCTTACAAAAAAAAAAGGAAGAACAAAAATAAATGCAAAAATGTAAAAGCCAAAGAAAAATGGAATAAAAAAAGAAGCTCATGTAAAAGAGGATCAAGAGGCATCACTTCAAATCCTTAAGATTAAAGAAAACCCGTTCTAAAGGATCATTCACTATGACTATATGAATATGATGATATTTAATGAAAACTTTAGAATTTCATCCTTGTTGTATGTGTATACTATATAGTATACAAACACATACTATATATCATAATATACTACATTATATGAATTTAGAGGTAAACACGTGCTTTTTTTTGCTTTCGAAGGGTGTTATAGAAAAGAAAAAAAATAGAAGGATAAAAAAAGATTATTAATATAAAATACATATGCATACATTGTGAACGTATGTATATACAACAAGGACTAAATTTCTGAAATAATCCTTCTTTGTTTGTGATATATAGTGAATTTAAAATGAAAAAATACAAAGAAGAAGAATGATGATTTATTATGAAGTGTCGATTGATCCATAAGATGCTAAGAGGACTTTATAAGATGACTGAAAAAAACAAATTTAGAAATTCACATTTTCATGGAAAGTGTTATCCCTTGTTTGCATGATAAACTTTCGTATTTCCTTCTTAAAAATGAATAATTATAGAAAACAAAAGATATGTAAATTTTTTGTTATATGTAAAAGTCGAAATAAAAAATAAAAATCGTCAAAGGAAAAAAATCAATAAATATTAATCAAATTTGTTCTAAAAAAGGAAATGAAAAAAAAATTTTGCGTTTAAAATAAATCATGTTAAACATATTCTTCCAATATTTGTTTTTTTTTTATATTCACAATCACAGTTTGAAATCAAATTTTGTTTTTCGCGAATTCTTTGAAAATTATACCAAGCAAAGAATACAAACTTGAAATTTAGCCCACCCACAATTTGAATTATTATACAATTTGTGACTCATATACGATTGTGGTATTGCGTGACTATTAAAATTACATTTCCAAAAAAAAAAAAATAAAAATAAAGAGAAAAAAAAAACAAATAGCAGTCATAAAGTGGCTTATAAAATTATTAGTAAATTTTAAATATTATGGAGAATTAAATTATATTGATGTTACCGCCACTAAATTATACAAAATTTCAAATAATTAAACAATTTATGTTAAAAACTAATATGAAATAAACTCATGAACCCTAAAAGTGACCTTTTCATTTGGAATAGTTATTTGTTTTTTTCCCTTCAAAATTATTTATGTAGCATGAAAGTGAAAAAAAGAAAAAAATGATCCATAAATCATGACATATGTTCATATGATTCCGTAATGTATGTATATGTCTTTTTCAGCCCTTTTTTGAAAAAAAAAAAAAAGAAAATAAATAAATATCCTATATGTTTATACAGTTTTATTTATATAGAGAAACATTTAATCAATTTGAAGTTAATTATAATGAGATGATGATGGTCCGGGTATGAGACTGGTTGGAATCATTAAGTATGTTTGGTATGTTGAAATCGCATAACTCTTTGAATAGTTCAATCAACCAAATAGAGGCTTGAGAGAATTCCACTTCAAAATTATTTAATTAGAAACTTACGAGACAGATGATATATATATTTTTTTGTTATGTATCTTTTTAAATGCAAAGTTTCATGTGGTTATTTAAAGCTGTAAAAGAAGTAAATTGATGATGAGAATAAAAAATTTCAGATAAAAGATGATAGCAACAGCATAACAAGTGGAGAAAATTTCTTCGATTCTTTGAGTATACACTGGAAGAAAATTTTGTGATTATAGTTTTAGAATTCTTAAAAAGAATAAAAAAAAATGCAGTTTTCTAGCTCTGGGAATTTTTTAACTAGATTTGGAATCAGAGGTTTCCAAAATAATAAGAATTTTTGTTTAGTAGTTATAGTTTCCTGAAGACCGTGACTATCCAAAATATTGAACATTTTCCTTACAAAAGATTTTTCTCAGTGTATTCAGTATTTTTGTATTCTGCAATATTCTTCTCGTTTATAGACATAATTTGTTTATCAAGTAATTATATGAATACATTCTATTGGGGTATTTATGCATGTATGTATGATATTTTCAGTAGAGAAAATTTTCAAAATTGAATTTAATTGAAGAAAGAGAGTTCAAGTAATTAGATAAAAAGAAAGTCTATACAAGCATATAAAACATCATAAAAAATGTCATATACATTCAATTTTTACATGAAAGATGCGGTTGAATAAAAAAAAAATTGCTTTTGTTGTTCATCGTACTGTTGATTCTATTTTGAGTAATTGAATTTCTTTGTGGTTGTTAAGATATAAACACATTTGTTGGAAATTGTTTTTGAAGAAATTATTATGTACCACAATTAAGATGATTAATTACAGTGAAAAATTCATAATTTACAAAAAAAAAAATAATAGTAGAAAATGTTAAAAACAATATAAAAAAAGGATAAAAAAGTAGCTAAAAAATTAAATTAACATCTTTTAAAAAATATTTTGTGGTGTATTTCAGTTGAAACATTATATTCACCTTGATTTTACTTTAAAAGCAGGAAATAATGAACGAAGGTTTTTTTTATTCACTTCTCAGAAGCTTTTCAATTTAAAGATACCCTTTTTTTTGCATAAGATTTTCATTTTTATGAATGTTTGAATCCTTTTCATGAAATAAATGTGTATAAAAAATAATTAAAAAAAAATGCACATTGTCTGTAAATGACACTTTGAATTATATGAAATGAGCGACAAACTTGATGGCATTCAGAATAGTCAACTATTCAAAAGGATCATCCAAAAAATATTTTTCTTTTTTTTATAAATAGAAAAACAAGTATATATAAATAATCTTAACAAAAGCAAGTAAAATAAGTAATCATCATGAATTCTTATGATTTGTTGTATACATTTTTATATTTTATCATTAGTTTTTTTTAAATATAGAAAAAGAAAAAGAAGAAAAAAAACAAAAATAGCATACTTGCTCGTTATCAGCCCTTAAAAAAGATACGCCCATTGCATGCTTTGAAACAATTCAATGTTTTTTCTTGTTTGAAAACAAAACAAAATTTAAAATGATGCTAAATGTTACAATGTTTAAAATATCTATATTACAATATATAGATACTTTTACTAGAGATACTTCTTCAGGATAAAGAAAGAAAAAGCAAATTAAAATAAAAAAGAAAAGTACTTCATAAAGCTATGATGCTACATATTTTATTTTCAATGGAAAACGCATAAGAACTTAAGAGCTATTATATTTGTTTTATTAAAAAAGCGCATCAATCCTGTGAGCAATTTCTGCAAGCCATTCTATTGTTTTAGTTTGTATTGACAGAAAAATAAAATAAAAAACCAAGATAAGCGTAAGGTAAAAAAATTTTTCAAATTATAGAAAAAAGTTTAAAGCGATATGAAAAAAATATAACTTACCACACTTTTATGAAAATTGTATATTGTTCTTTTGTATTGTTTCCTTGAAATTGTTTTTTTATTTATTCTTATTGAAAGTATTCCTTTGTTTTTTATTTATTTTGTTGAATAAAACAAAAATACACGGAATATTTTTATACTTCATGTACAAAAAAGTAAAAGATTCGTGTAGAAAAAAAGTTTTTCAAAAAGTAGAATCTATAGTTTCAAAAAAACACACTAACACTTAATAACTTTTTTCTCTTTTTTTTTAACAAAAGATTCACTGGCAAACACAACCAAAAACGTTGTGCTTTTTTCTAAAATACATTATTTACTATATAGGTAAAATGAAAAAAAAAAGTAAAAAAAAAAAAACTTTAATCCTGTGTAATTTGTTTATATGTCGTTAATCTTTTAGGCGAAGTGAAAAAAATCCCTAATGTGGAAATCGATAACATTTTATTTTAAAAAAATACCGTATTATATCTTTTTTTCGTTTTTACAATTCTCAAAATTCACAAACTTACGTAGCCTTTAAAATTAAAAAGCAGTGTTTTGCAAAATCCAAGAATAAAAATATATTAAAAAAAAAAAAATAATAAACTACATAAAAGAATTTATACAGAAAAATAAAATACACAAAGTTGAAGTAGAGTCAACTTGTCCTGAATTAAAAACTATAGTCCTTTCTACAGAAAAAATGTATCTATAGTATATAACGAATAAATATTATTTTACAGGAGTACCGCCAAATGAGCCTTATGTATTTTATTATTATATTTTTCGATTCATATTTAAAATATCGTAAAAAAAATTTATTTTATTTTCACTAGACCAATACAAAAACGAAATTTTCGCATATATACGAGTACATATTTATAAAATATGGTCTTTAGTATAGAAAAAAAAAAAAAAATATTGCACAACACAATTATATGAGTTTCTATTTTATGTATTATAACACAAACACACAAGTATTAAAACTAACACACACAATGAACATGAACATTTCAAGGAAGTGCGAGAGAAAGGATTTTCATATTACGCCCATTTTCATGCAATTATTATTTTTTTATAATTTTTTCTTTCTTTTTGTTTTTATTTTTTTCGTGTGTTAAATTATTAAGAATCTAACTTGTTCATATTTTTTCTTCTTAATTTTAAAGCAAAATTAACACATAATTATTTATTTCAAAATGAAAAAAAAAAATTGTTTAAAGATCTATAAAATATCCTTGAGAATAATTTCGAATTAATTTTATGTTCTTTTTTCGATTGTACATCATATATGTACAGCAAATTAAATACCACTTTAACTTAACTCTTTCACATAATATTTTTTCGAGTTTCCTGTATAAAAAAAAAAACGGAAGTCCTTCAACATAAAATTGCACTGAATAATGTAGTAAAAAATTATTTTTTTCAAGGATTTAATAAGAGTTTCGTTTAAAATTACTCTGTGAAAAATATTTATAAAGAAAATATTAGAAGAAAATAGTGAGAAAAAAAAATTGCACTTTATTAGCAGAAACTAAAGTACGAAATAACGATAGATTGTGTTTTCTTTATGCCGTACCGTTCACATCTAATCGAATATTGAAGTAAAGATTTTCATCTATTTAAAAATGTATTCCTGCTGCTATACCGGTTAGTATTAGAATCATTTGAGTTCTCATTGAAGACATTTTTACAATATATGAGAATTAGCTACTACTACATATTTAACAAAATAATTCTTTTCCAAAAAAGAACTTAAAATATCTTATTTTATTAAAAGATTCATAAGAAATTCTAGAAAATCTACGAAACATGAGAGAAAAATGAGAGCTTTTTTACATTACAAACACATTTGGAAAATAAAAAGTTCTCTAACAGGGTTGCCAACAATTTAAATTATATGTTTGAATACAGTTGAAAACAAAATTATGTAGGTACATAACGGTGTTCTAGGACTTAAATGTGCTGACTACATTTTGAAATAAATTCTTTTATCCTTAAAATAATCAAATGAACAATTTAATACAGACCGCCATTTGAACACATTTGAAAAAATCATATATACTTAGTATATAAGAATCCTTATTTCTTTCATAGCATTTAAAGATCAATTTAAAAAAAATTCGGGTTTTAAAAATTATTTTGTTCTAACTAAACGACAGCTCTCTGTCGAAAATATCCAAATGGGAGAACAGATGTTCTGAATCTCAAAAACACACACAAATAATCGACATTATATACATAATTTGTTCTATGTGTATGAAAAATTCTCTTATAATAAATTTCAAAGGAAAAAGGATATTCGTTGTTCATACACACTGTTTTTTTTTTTACAAATTATGCACATGTGTACAGTTTACTATTACCCATACTATACAAATGTGATACTCATCGTATTGAAGTGGCCTTAGCGTAACATTGAAAAATGTTTCTTCTTTTGCATATCTACAAGGGGTTGATGCTACGAGGGATGTTTAAATCTTTTGTATATAGGTAGCAGAAAAAAAAAACAAAAACAAAAAGCAAAAAAAAAATATTAAAAATTGCCGTTTCATCTTTTTTGTTTTTAAAAACAAAATGTATGTACACATCGTGGTACTATAGAAATGATTTCCTATAATACAAAAAAAAGGGGACACATGAAGAAAACATTACTATAGCAAAATAGGACGAATGTGAATAAGAATCCTTTTACTAGGGTATTAATTCTCTCATCTTCCATCCAGTTTACCTTTTCAATATATGTGAATTGAATATATTTTTTCTGGTTCAGAAACAAATTATTAATGATGTTGACAAAAAATTGAAAGAAAAAATTTAAATACTGATAAGGATTTTTATAGAAAAAATAAAAAACAAATAAAGTAAAATAAAAAAGAGTAAATAATTGGAAATATTTAATGTTTCCGTAGTAATGTAAAATTTATGGTGTAAGAGTTTCTTTGTTTTTTAACACATTCGTTCAGCACATTTAATTCCTTTCAAGGAGATTAAAAAGAGTTCAGCTGTTGCAATGGAAGATGTTACTAGAAACTATTAAAATCTATCAAAAGAATAATTTTGCTTCTGGAATAAAAAAATAAAATAAATATCGATCTCTCTATGTATGTTAACAAAATTACGAGAGAAATTATTCTGAATTAATAAGGCGCATTCGCACCACTGACTGATATTGTTGATAAAACTTTAAAAAAATATACAAAAAGCAAACATTATGAAGCCAAAATAAATACCTTTAACAAATTTACAAACTTGTCATGGAAAAAAAAGTAATTTAACTTCAAATGGTACCTATATGTCTTTAGGTTTCATTTTTTTTCTTTTTTTCCTTTTTATTCAAAAAGAGGGTATTATATATAAAAAGCAACAATCACCCTAACTTTTTTTTTTCTTTTCTTATTTTATCTATTCAACTTTTTCAGTTCATTGTACTTGTATAACTTCTGGTGTGTAGACCCTTTTTCTATTTTGATTATTTCTTTTTATTTTTAAATAATACGAGTGTGTATCCTTGAAGAGTATACTCCTCTTTCCAATTTCATTTTTTATTATGAGTATTTAATGTTAACGTTACTATACAAAATTCAAAATTATAATACTTACATTGATGAATTTTCCTCATCCTTCGCCGTGTTATTCTTGTCAACAGTTCTGTTGTTGACTACATTATTATTGTCCTTCAAATTTTGATTTTCATGACGATGATGATGATGATGACTGTTATTATTATCAACAGCTATACTATGACGTTGTGAAGGAAGTCTAAAACTGTTATGAATGACATTATTTGTTGTGGTCACATTGCTACTTCCTGTAAATCATGATAAATATGAAAGGATATCGTTAGATTATTATTTACAATTTATTTTTATTGTCAAAAACTAAAATATTTCGGACTTCAATACTACTTCAAATTTCAATTGATTAAATAAAAGTGTTGTTGTTTAAATGGTTTATTAAATATTAAATGATACCTACTCAATTAACAGTAAAGGATATAAAAAATAATAAGGGTGAAATGTAATATTAACATTGATGTACTTCAATTAATTAATACGCGACAAAAATAAATTAAACAAAACATTTTTTAATATTAATTTAATTAATGAAAAGATTATTGAACACTTTTTTATAATGAAATTTTCACCTGATTGTGTCGAAATACAACAAAAATACTTTAACTTTTCAAACTTATTACGAGAATGTCGATGATGATAGAATGATGATGATAAATATAATATTTTCATTTCCACTTTAATGAAATATTTTTAATTATTCTAAAATTTTTTTAAAAAATCTTAAAAGATAAACCACAAAGACTTATAAAAGTGAAAGAAATTTACAAAACGAAAGAAGTTTGAGACTAAAAGGCTTTTAATATGATTTTTTAATTAATATGTTTTTCTAGTGCTCACTTCACCATGATTTTTAAATAAAATTTACAAGGTGTTCATAAACAAATTACAGAAGATAAACTTCAAAGATATACCTACATATTTCTCAAAAGTTGTTTTTTCAATTACTTTTAAATTTTAATTTTACACCTTTTATTTATAACCAAAACTTTTAACTGTTTTTCTCCATGTCTATCTGAGGCTTTAATTTTTTTTTTCAAGTTTATAGTAGATACCCTGTATTTTAAGATTCATTTATCTGATCAATAATTTTACTACACGTATTTGTTGATGAGATATCTACTTGTTATCACTTAAGTGCTAGGTTGAAATATCTTATGATGATGATAATAGATAGAAAAATAAAGAAAATAAATGAACACAACCTTGGTTATGTAAGTGGTACGTGATTTTATTAACAACATTTATTTGAAAATTTTTAATTGGACTTTTTTTAAAAAGGAGTAATTAATTGTGTGGTTTAAAATGTTTCTGACTGTGATCTGAATAGAATACTAAAAGTGATATTTATTGAATTCTAACCAAAACCTAAAATAATTGGTGGAAGGACATTCTTCTTTTTCATAATGAATTTAATTATAAAATTACTTTTATCTAAGAAACTTTGGAAATTACTTAATAAATTCTAATTATTCAAAATTGTTTTTTCTTGTTGTTGTAAAGTTTGAAGATATTTAGTTGTCTTGGAAAAACAATTTGAAAATAAAAGTGGGCAGCTTGCTAAAATTCTAATTTTCGAAATTATTTTTTTTTAAATTTTAAATTCTCATATTCAAAATTATTTGAAATTTCAAAACAAATAACTTTTTCACATTGTTTCAATTAAACCTGTTGAATTATTTTTCTATAGAGCAAAATGGTTTCCATCTTTACTAATTTTCTGTTTTAACAACCACTGAGGAAAACTTTACCAAAATCATTTTTGTGTTTGTAAATTGGTTTTAATCAAAACAAAACTCACCAATTACATTAGCTTTTCGATGTTTTTCTCGTAACGCTAATAAATTTGATACAATTCGAGCACGATGTGCAGAATTTTTTATTCCCAGTTTTTTAATATCTGCTTCAGTAAGTCCTAAAAGTTTTTCTACACCTGAGAATTGTTTAAAATTTCCTACAATATAAAAAAAATATATATTTATCATTTCTTACTTTGTTTTAAATTTAAATCAAGTTTTAAATTTTTACCTTCATATTGTTTGAGATCCAAAAATTCTAACCATTTTACAATATCAAGATGTGTTTGCGATGCGAATTCTGACGGAGGCATCTTTTTCCTTATACTTGGATAACGAAAACTCCAAGTTATACCTAAAAAAAAGTTTAAATTTGAATAAATTTTTTTAAAAGAAAATTTAAATAATTATAAAGTAAATTAATTGAAAAATCGTACTCTTGAAATTTTTCATTGTGTGTTTTACAATGAAACTCAATTAAAACTGATTGATAGACAAAAGGCCTACAAATATTTATCATTCATATTGATAATGTATTACTTATCAAGATAATTTTTTATATTATCAATTTTGCCAATAAATACTACTCACTATCAGATAGTGACGTTGTATCTTATCAAAATTTTTGCAATTTATCAAACTCCACAATAACAAAAATTCTCATATGCAAAACGTTAATATACGAAACTTGGGCAAATTTTTCTTTTGTTTTGTTTTTAATTTCAATTCTCATTTTATCAATGACAAATTCTATTTTGATTAGAATTCAAACACAAAAACAAACAAATGCCATACAAGATAGAAATGAAGCTAATACGTTTCATGATACAGTACATCCATAGTAAAATAAAAAATTAGAAACAATGCCTTATTCCTACATTGTTTGTTTGTAAAAGTGATAAATAAAATTGTTGATTTCTAAGGACATACATTATAATGTATTCCTTGAATTTATATATTGTTGTTATTGCTGTGACATTGGTCTAATACTTTTGACATATCATAGGTAAAAAATGAGAATATTTCAGATTAAGGAATTTCATATATTTGTGTAAATAAGAATAAGAATGAATGGTCATCGAGTATTCCATTTGGTAAACATGCCAGTGATTGGGACATAACGATAAGGCCGATGTCATGTTTAATAAATTGGTAACTGAAAAGATAAGAAACACAATATTCATGGTAAGTAAATAAGTATGTATGTAGCTTCTGTTTGACATAAAAGTAGAAAATAATGGCTTTTGGTTGTAATAGTTATTATTATTATTATTTTTTTGTTGTTGATGAATATTACCAATGTTTACTCAAGTGCTTGATATCATAACAAAAATAATTAATTATTATAATACGTAGATGTAGTATTTTCATGTTCTGTAATTTTATTAAACAGGGTGCTATCACGTGCTATTGAGCAAGATTCGTAAATTTTATTGAAGCTGAAGGCTGTGGAAAACTTTAAACCTACTTTGAACTATTATGAATTATAATTATTACAAAAATATGAAATCCATTGAAAATTGAACATTATATTGAAGCTCTTGTTTTATCTTTCAATGTAGGGTAACCGTAAATCTCGAAGAAAAAAATTAAAAACAAAACAAAAGATATTTTGATAAAATGTTTATACACGATAAAAAAAAAAGCTTTTAGGTGAAAAATAAAAAAAAAATTATTTTCAAAAATATAAAAGCCAGTGTACTACTTTACTATTTTTACACAAATTGTTATATTTATATCATTTTTTTTGTTTGTTTCTTATTATATTTTTTTGCTTTTTAAAAAATCAATTTTTGTTCTTAATAAATGACCTACATATATTTTTGCTGCCATTCATCATATTAGTTTGAGATCAAGATATCCCAAAATCAATTTTAATATGACAATCTACTCAAAATACACATTCGATACCTTTTCGTGTAATCAGATCGTACAAATTAATTCAATTTAATTACACGTTTTTATAAAGACTATAAAGATAAATTACAGTTACGTTGTCTAATAAGCACTTTAATCGAGACTAATTTCATTTTCATATAGAATGTATGTCTCTTTACATTTTTTTTATAACTCATATTTAATCCAACATTGATCATAATCTAGTGTTAATTCAGCATTTACATACATGTATCTGACTTATAAGAAATTTCAACAATATTTTAAGTAATAACTATCAATCACGTAATATATAGTATGTAATTATTTATGTACATATGTATATGAAAATTATTGTTATAAATATTTTTTACATCTACATACACATATTTTTCAAATTACACTTACATCGTGCATGTAAGAAAATTGATATGATATTTAATGTTGTTCAGAGTTTACTTTTTCAAATTTTATGAAATCTATAGAAAAAATTTATTGACCACAACAAGATACAAAATATAAGCATAGAAGCAGCAATAAAATTTATAAAAGCTTTTAAATCAGGTTTATCTACTTTTTATATTGTTTGTTGTCATAATATCCATACATGCATATCCAAATATACATATACATTGTATATATGTACTTTCTATAAATGAAATATCTAGGTAAATACCTATCTATTGTATAAAAATCAAAATCAGGTGTTTTCATGACATTTGTAGGTGTCTTTTCTGTTAAAGATAATATTTATGACATGAAATTCTAATTTGCTTTTTTTTTTCCCAACAACACTTTAATATCCGTTGATATCTTGTTTTAATATAAATAAAAGAACTTGTAACATTTTATCAAGATGACCTCAATACTACATATTACATTCAACTTCAGATCCGCTGTCAATACACAAAATCTAATACAATCTGATACAATCTCAACAATGAAGGTAAATAATTTCATGCTTCTGTTGAAGGATTTAGAAAAGAAAAAAAAAAATCAACATTTAAGAGCTGAATATTCCTCTGAAAATACGTATACTTATCTTATACAAATTATATTTTTATTTTTTGGTAGAACGAAATCTATATTATTTCCTTCATTGCAATATTTTTGAATAGAAAATTTATCTTAAATTTCCAATTAAGATCTAGACAGATCTTTGAAACTAAATAGGTAGGAGGCACGTCAGCACTATAATAAGCTTTGTTTAAAAGTAGTTTTTGTTTTTGTTTTTTGATTTATTCTCAATGGTACACAGCGTTTTATCCATGAATTTTACAGGGTATGTGGAATAACATAAACTCTCATGGATGTTGATTTTTGCTATTTTTTGGTATCAAAACCTAGATGAGTGTACATGCATATGTATGTGATATAAGTAGATATAGCCAGCTTTTGTCACACGTTTAGATACATACATACCTTGAATAAAAATGACTGAAAAAAGAAATTATTATTCTGTAAAACATATTTCGGAAGAATAGCTCAAAGAATTATTTCATGAAGAGGATTTAATAGTAACGATAATGTTCATTTTTATTTTTTCGATTTTGAAAAAATAATTCACTTTTAATCTGTGTAAATTGAAAAAAAAAAGAGATATTTGTGTGTATGTACAAAACGTGCAAATATTAAAAAAGGATTTGAAATCTCTTTAAAAAAAATGTTATAATACCTTCTGTGGATATAAAATAATACACCGATGAAAATTGTTAATAATTAAAAAGAATGAGTAATATTTGAGCGCATCATAAATCAGTTATTCAGAATTCATTATTAGAATTTAAATTAGTTGTTATTTATGAGTTTTTTTTTCCCCTTGCGTGATAATCATGGAATGTGATTGAATAATAAATAAGATTTGTCATCATTCAAAAACTTTGAAAATACATTTTTTTTAAATTAATTTTATTTAAAAAAAATCGTTTTAAATCAAAGGGTAGATATTTATTAACTCAAATTTCTTTTGGAAAATCCTTTGAAATTCTCTAGAAACAAGATTTTGGTTCGATTCCAAAATGTCTAGTAAAAACTGGGATAAATTATGTCACGCATTATTTAAAAAATTCAAGTAGAACTGCAAAAACAAAAAACAAAAATTGTTCATGATTTAATTTAATCCACCTTCGCATTGTATACAAACACGTAGTAAATAGTTTTTTTTAAGTTCACCTGTTCAGGTGATTGTATAGTACAGGTATACAACTTTTTTGGACACTTGTTTACAATTTATGTTATGCAAATTCACCTTCACATTTTCACTGTTGAATCAATAAAATACTTCGAACACAAAACAGAAAACAACAAAACAAAAAAAAACAAAAATGAAAAAAAGAGATACTGGGTGTTCCAAAAAATTTAAATATTGTCTTTTCTGAATACTTTTCAATTTTCTAAATTTTTTTTTTCAACAAGGTGACATAATAGGTATAAAGGAATTCAACAAAAAAAAGTGCTATAAATTTTATTGAAAATTATATTCCACACATGGTTTACATTTTTTTTCAATCAGACTAAAGCCATTCCATATGGGTTTGACTGCAGCTTTAAAAAAAGATTTTTTCATTTTTTTTTATAAAAAGTTTTAAAATGCGCTACATTGGCATTTGACAAATTCTTTTTATTTAATTTTTTTTTCTATTCAACTGTCTTTTTTCATTCAAATTTAATGTACCCACAGGTGTGATAAATGAACCGTAAAACTGTATGCTAAATAAGCATTTAACATTTTTTTTCGATACGCTATGATACCTACCAGAAGGCTTATTTACTTACACACATGAAAATATACATATGTATGTATGTGTATACGTATTGATATAAAATTTATATTTAACACATATTTAATGACTATTTGATACATACTTTGAGTTCGTCGTTTTTTCAAATTTCCTTCGTTGTTAGCTGATGATGTTTTTCCAATTTTATTACCCATGATATTTATTGCTTTCTGGATTTATACACTTTTTTTAATTTCTATTAAAAAAAAATAAATCTAACATTTTACCAACAAAGAAATGATGTCAAAAGGTGTTTTTTAAACATGATTTTTTTTTCGTTTGTTTTTGTTTTATAAGAAAAATAATATTTACTGATTTTGCACGTTTAACATACTAAATGCTTATATATAGTACACTAAACACAGAACTTTGATCAACACAGATATTTTCTAATAAAAAAGTATGATTTTTTTTAATAAAAATATCTCACAAATGACCTTGTTGGTAATTAAAAGAATTTATTGTTCGTTTTTATGGCTTAATTATTTTGCAATTAAGATTAGCTCACATTAATCTTTTTTTTTTTTTTTAAAAGTTTCTTTTTTTATGAGTAACACATAAATATTTGAAATTTTCTTTAAAAAATATTTCTTTACATCACATAAATCCACAATTAATAAATTAAAAGTTAGTTTAATTGAACTTTTAATTTCCGGTTAACATTATTCACATACAATACATGAATATGCAATTTTATTTATCTGCACTGCATAATTTTAAACAACACCATTGTATATAAAATAAATTCAAAATCGCTGTTAACACAAAAATAATTGTATAAAAGAATCTAATAAATTATTATATCTGATACAGTATAATGCTTGTTTAACCCGAATGAGTATTCAAAGTCGAACTGAAATGTTAACAAATAAATTACGTTTCGTTTTTAAAAATAAAATAAAATAAAACTAAACAACAGATAAAATATAAGAGTGTGTAAGAAAATCTACACACATTCTCATATAATTCATTAAAAAGTGAGGGAGTATCTTGTAAATTAATTAAAATTACCTTCTTAAAGTCAATAAAAACCAGAGATAAGAAATTATCTTTAAATTATTTGTTTACGCTAGCAATTTTGTTACATTAAAAATGTAAATATTAACTTATATGTACAAACTCACTTGAAACTAGATTCCAATGGAAACGTACTGTATTTTTATTTTAAACTGACACATGACAATGACAATAAGATACTTTTTCTAGATATCTAGATACTATAATATCGATGATATAAGCCAGCAGAGAAAAAATTTAAAAAGAAACAAAAAATTTAACGTGAAGTTCAACTTTAAGACGCGATCAGATACCAGACACTCAATTGACTGAAAAAAGAACCAGAATGACTTTTGCTGGTTTTGAATAACTCAGATATTTTTCTATGAAAAATAAAAAGAATATTGTACATGCTATATAATAATATCAAAACAATAATTGTGCGTGTAAACTTTAACTTAAACACAAGGTGTTTATAAAATCTATAGCATATTGGTTACATGAATGTTTATTTCAAATTAATCTGTGATTTTACAATGCCTTCTAAATGCGTCAACATTATTTTTAAAAATAAACTGACTAAAATACAGTCCATTATTTCAACGTAAATTTCTCAATTATATAAAGCTTTTAAACATCTTGAAAATCGTATTTAAATAATTTCCTTTTTACATTTTTTTTTTCTTAAATCATCCTGTACAAAAAATTTATATATTAATTATTTAAAGTGATTGTCTGTTCTTCTTGTTACAAATGCACGATTGCAAATAAGTGTATTTCATTTTTTTATTTTTTAGTAGGCTATTATCATAATTTTATACAATTGCTACAGTATTCATATAAACGTGACTTAAAATTTACTACGAAATGCTATTTTACAAAATACTTATAATTTTCAAATTCTTGTGTACTAAGTACCTACATGCATACTCGTATATGCAGTAGACCATACAAGAAATTTATTTTGAATTTCATATAAAAATAACACACAACATTGATATGAGAACTTTGAACAGAATTACAGACAGATTATAATTACATACGTATACATACATAGAAATCGGAAATTACATTTCGATAAGAATAATGTCTAGTTTTTAAATATTAGATACTTATTGTGGAATCTTTTTACTAATAAATCAAAAATTATGGCAAATATTTATGTACAATTTTGTTCATTTTTATTTGTTTTTTTTCTTTATATTTTAATTCTAAGTTAAATAAAGAATATGCAGTCGTTTATATAGAAAATGTTGCCGAATCAATTAATATTCATTGAACGCATTTATGTATACAATAAAAAACGGAACTCATGATAAAATTAAATAATATGCATGCTCATAAAAATTTAAAACGAATTAAAACTGATTATTTATTATTTAAAAAAAGGCCGATCGGAGGATCAAATGAATTCTTTTAGTTTTTGTAAATTTTATACTTTGTAACACCGAAAATATTTTACATTGATAAAAGACTTTTTTTTTTCAATCACATTTCCGACTTTTATGAAAACATAGCTCAGATTTTGTTTTATGCTGAATACAATTTTTCTGTACGAACCAAAATAGTATTTTTTTCCACGCAAACATGTTTGGATTAAAACGAAACATTTTCGAGGAATTTATTTGAGAGAAAAAATATTGAATAAAGAATTAAAATCATTGATTTTAATTTTTTTAGAGCAAATATTTTCTCTGTGAAATATTGTTTCATCATATGTGCATACTATTTTCATTTTTTTGTTAATTATTTTTATTTTTCTTTTTAATAAAAATTCTCTTTTAAAAAAAAAACGAATCCTTGCACGTATAAAAATCACAATTTTATTAAATATGCAAATAACAAAGAAAAAAATAAAAATAAACAAAAAATCGATACTGCAAGGATATTGCATGAATATAAAATTTAATGTTTGAAACCAAAATGCAATGAATGCAATTTCATTTTCGAATACAAAATAACAATTTCTAATATAACTGGTTGTCTGAATGTACGTATGTATGTGCTCGTATATTTCCTTTCACTTTGTTTATTTATTTTAAAAAAATCAAAAAACTAAAATCCATTGAAATAAACGTATAGATACTCTTGTTTATTTTGCAAAAATCTATGTATTGACAGTTAAATGTGTATCTTTACTCAAAAGGATAATTTCCAATTTACATATTTTAAAACCTTTTTTTTTTGTTTTAGTACATAAAAAACAAAAAACAAATTATTGAATATGATATTGTGCGCTAAAACGTTATTTCCAATATGTAGATTCTTGAAATAAACTATGAAAATTATTGCATACAATATTTAATTTAAGACTGTCAAAAGTTATTTCAAAATGAAGTGTGATAGCACCATTTTGAAAAAACAATAATTCTTGAAAAAAAAGAAATAATTTTCTTAATTAACACTTTTTTTCTTCTAATTTTAACTAGTTTTCAGAAGAAATTCTGTTGAATTAAAAAAAAATATATTTTTTTTATATTTTTTTAATTAGTTATACATATGTACATAATATTATGACTTTACATAGTAAATAGTCTAATACATACAACTTATTTGTATGAATTGTCGGTAATACATAATTACATAGTTCGCTTCAAATAACATCTAAAATTGAATACATTTTTTTATTTAATTAATACTTTATTTTTCCTTTATTTTGTGATCATTGTATACGAGTATCATATACGTAGTTTTTTTCCTATAAAGGATGTAATTAAAGATCTTTTCGATAGATATTGAATTTTATTACATATCTTCAATCTGATTTGTACAAATGTATACAAGTATACATATGTATGTACTATGTATATAAGTACAATAAATCTGCAATAAAATCTTAGAAATTGATCAGTATAAATGTAAAAAATTGCATCAATTGTATATTTTGAATCAAAATTTTATTATAAAAACCGGTCTCAATTATGAACGAATAGATAGATACTTGTTTTATATACATATTATGTACTATATATACAAAGCATTTATATAAAATAAAATGTCATGGATTAGATATGAACAGCATATTTTGAACATGCAGTATTTGTAACAGAAGAAATGGCAACCATCAATTCATAAACAGTCCTTTCCAAGTTAATTTATTCTTAAAAACAGGTGTTGTTTAGAAAAAAAAAATATGTAGGAGAATATCTATAAAGAAGCTAAACTATTTATTTGTAAGATTGTATCTCACTGTTTATGATGAAATGTATAGGTACTGAAAATTGTTTAAAATTAATAGGGTAAAGTCCAGACTACCGAAGTTGAAGTAAGTTTTATTTTATTCCAATTTTAAACAAAAAGAAAATAATAAAAGTACCTAGAAAGCCTATTATGTGTATAAAATTTAAAAAATCATAATGAGTGGGATAAATTCCACCTCTGACTATAAGTACGAGTACAGCTAAAAAAAAAACATAATTTGCTTTAAAAAAAATAATGTAATTGTCCGATGATAGGTGCTATTATCCTTTTGTGTATCACATGAATAAATGTATGTGTATTTTTGGTTTTGTTTTCTCGACATGCATATTACGTGTACTGTACTGTGTACGGTACGTCAATTTCAAGTCATACTCCTGACAGTTGAAAAGTTGAATGAAAATCATTATAATTATGGAAAATAAACAAAATTTACCAAACAAAAAAAAAACTTTGAATGCAAAAAACAAAAATACACAATTAAACGGAAAAAAAACGAATATTCCAAAAAACAGATAAATAATAATCAATTATATCTTGCGGTTTGATGTGGCCATGAAATTATTTTTCTATTTCTATTTTTATTTTTATTTCTATTTCTAAAACAAAAATTGAAATAAAACTAAAAATTTAAGTGTCACATGTATACATAAAGTCGGTTTAAAACTTCAGTAATTACACACTTTCGGCTTGCTCTCTTGGAACTTCAATCTCACTTGAAATTTTGCAAGTTTTATTACCTATGACACTTTTATATCCTTTTATTAAGATACGTATACATATTTTCAATTTAAATTATTCATTTAAAAAAATTCTTAGTTAGTGTGATTGTTTGTAGTGAGCAAATTTTATCATTTAATATTTCAACAACACAATAAAAATAAATTTTTAAAAGAAGTAGCAAAAATTCCCATATGTACTTAAAAATGATACTCTTCACAATTTTTGTTTACAAAATTAACTTATTATTTATTGGAAATTGGAACTACATATGTATGTATTTTCAATTTTTTTAATAATTGAGAAGAAAATAAAACACTCGTTTTACATTGAAGTACTTTTTCAACATCCAACGTAATACCTCCCACGATTCACGAATCAGTAATGTTTAACTTTAGGTTGCGTGCACATATTTCACATACTACTAACCGTTGCTGTACTGTACTCTCAGATAAAAGAACTCTACATACTATACAATCTGATTAAATTTAACCCTCGTCAATTTAACTCGAAATTTTAAATATGTAAAAGACACAACGTTTTTAAAGATTTCAATATAAAAAAAACACGTGGCTTCCAAAATTAAAAAATAAATAAATAAAAAGCTGAAAAGAAAAAAAATATGGAATATTAGTGGCCACATTGTACTATCCCACAAACTCTTCAAAAACTCCCAGAGAGATCCAAATTGTACTTCGAACTGATTATTCACTCTGGTTTTTGATTCGTGGGTAAATGCATTAAATTTTTTTTTTGTATAAGCTCCACAAGAAGGGTTAAAATATATAAATTCAAAGTCATATTGCAGTTTTAGAATAATCATTTATTGTCTCTTGCTGCTGTGTGAAATTATAAAGAATGTTTATCGTTTAGCAAAAATTATTATTGTTAAAAATAAAAACAAAACACATGTAAAAAAGGAAATTTATATCACGATATGAACACATTGAGTGAGTAACCTTCCCATGCATATGCAAAAAAGCTAACGAAATTTTTTTTAATAAGATAAGGCTGTTTGCCTTATCACATAATTTTTTACGCCTGACATGCTGTGTAAATGGCATTTATTTTTATTTTTTGTTATTCACCTTTCCAAATTTTATAATAAGTTCTTTTAAGAATCAATGACAGAATATAATTGTTAAGTAATGAAAATGAATATTGAGATTATATTATATCAATACAATTTACATAGCAACACAAATTGTGTATAGTATATGGTACTATGTAAGAGGTATATGTATAATAGTTCAAACTGTAAATTATAAGATTAGGCTTTGAATTGTAATTGAATTAGAATTGATAGTCAGTCTCTTCTTCAACTTCAACAAGTGAAGTAGTCAATACATTACAGCAATCAACCACCATAAACCTAACAGGTTATGGGCCCAGTACCGCAAAACACGTGGTGAGTTGAATAAAGTACCCAGCAGGTAAATTAATATTTTTTATTAGTTGAAATATATAAAAATCTTTAGTGAAAAATTAAAAAATGAATGTGCCAAATACCAACATTGAGAAATTAGATGACGAAAATTACGAAACGTGGAAAATGCAAGTCAAAAGTGTACTAACACTGAATGACTTGTGGAAGTATGCATCTGGTGAAGAAAAGATTCCAAGTGATACCACAAAAAAGGCTGAATGGGAGGTTAAAGATTCCAAAGCGTTATCTTTAATTACATTGACAATCAAAGGTAATCAAATTAACTATATCAAAAGGGCAAGTACATCAAATGAAGCATGGAAACTTCTCGAAAAATTACACATGTCTAAAGGACCAGCAAAGAAGGTAATGCTGTACAAGCAGTTGTTTCAGATGAAAAAGAATGTAGACCAAACAATGGTACAACATATACGTAACTTTCAAAGTAAAGTTGATCAAATGGAAGAGATTGGGGTAATTATACCTAAAGAATTGTTATCTATAATGTTATTGAACACGCTACCTGCTGAATATGAAAACTTTTGTATTGCTGTAGAAAGTAGAGATGAGTTGCCTGATGTAGAAATGTTGAAAATTAAGTTGATTGAAGAAGAAACTCGAAGAAATCAGAATAAATGTAATGAAAATGAAAATTCACAGAATGCATTACTATCAAATGAAGAAAATAAGGTTAAAAGTAAGAAGAATATATTGAATAATGGTCACAAGAAAGGAAATGAAAGACAAGAAAATACTTCACGTTTCAAGGGAAAATGTTTTAATTGTGGTAAAATTGGGCACAGATCAGAAAAATGTTGGTTAAAAATGAAAAATAAAGCTAAAAATGAAGCTATGGTTACTGTCTTAAGTACAGAATTGATATCTAATAATGAATGGTGTATTGATAGTGGTGCCAGTGCGCACATGTGTCGTGATAAGAATTTATTTGTAAAATGGAATTCAAATGCACATTCTATGATAGAAACAGCTGGAAATGAAAAGATTGATGCATATGGGGTTGGATCAGTTGTGTTGAATTTGCCAAAAATTAGAGGTTATGTAGACAAAGTGACTTTAGAAAACGTGATTTATGCACCGAAGTTGAAACATAATTTGCTATCTGTATCTAAAGCTACCGAAAAAGGTTACAAATTTATTTTCAATAAAAATTGTGTGATTGCAAAAAGAAGTGATAATTCAAATGTTTTTAATGCTCAAAAGAAAGGGAAATTATATATTCTACAGTTGAATGAAGAAAGTTTAATGTTATCTATGCATAAATTAGACTATGATTTAGTGAAATGGCATCAACGTTTTGGTCACTTAAACTTTAAAGATGTTCAAAATTTAAGACGCAAAAATATGGTTACTGGTCTAAAGGAAGATTTAAAATCCAGTGAAATAAAATGTATGATTTGTAACAAGGGTAAAATTACTCAAATGCCTTATACGAATTCTGAAATAAAAGAAAACGATTTACTAGAGACCATACACTCAGATATTTGCGGTCCATTTAATCAAGAATCATTAGGTGGTTCAAAATATTTTGTAACATTCGTAGATGGTAAATCAAGGTTTGTGGAAGTAGCATTTTTGAAGCATAGATCTGAAGTATTTAACGCCTTTAAAAATTATCAAAAGTACGCCGAACGATATACTGGTAAGAAAATTAAATGTTTGAGAACGGACAATGCAAAGGAATATAAGTCCAAAGAATTTAATGAGTATTTGGAAAAACAAGGTATTAGAAGACAATTTTCGATTGAATATACACCCCAACAAAATGGTGTCGCTGAAAGAATGAATAGAACGTTGTTAGACATGGCAAGGTGTATGTTAATAGAGTCAGAATTACCAAAAAGTTTATGGGCTGAAGCCATTAATACAGCTGCTTTTATAAGAAACAGATGTCCAACAACAAGTTCAAAAATCCAGAAAACACCATATGAAATTTGGACAAATAGAAAGCCAGACGTATCATTCTTAAAGGGTTTTGGTAGTAAAGCTATTGCATTGAAGAAAGGTCCACATAAATCGAAATTAAATCCAAGAGGTGAAGAATACATATTCGTAGGATATTCAAAAGAATCAAAGGGATATAGACTGTGGGATGGCAGGTCAAAATCTATTGTAAATCGGCGTGATGTAAAAATATTTGAGAAAACGGATCCGAAGCACTATCTTTGGTTAAATGAAATTGTAAATTGTGAGAATGAAAACGATAATAAAATGCTGGAAATAGAAGAAAATGATATCCAGAAAAGTGAAATTGAGCATGAACATAAACAAGAGATAGAAGAAGATTTTATAACACCAGAAAGTTCACCGTTGAAAAGTGAATCGTCAAGTTCGGATGATGTATTCGAAGAATCGAATGTTGATGACACAGATACCTCCACACCTATAAGACGGAGACAAGGACGACCCAGAATTGTTAGAACCGGTGCGAGAGGAAGGCCAAGAAAAGTTTTTATAGGGAACGAAAAGGTAAATTTTGCAATTGATAAAGAAATTAATAATCCTGTTTCATTTGAGGAAGCTGTAATGAGACATGATCGAATAAAATGGATTGAAGCGATGAAATTAGAATTAGAATCCTTGAAGAAAAACGAAACATGGGAATTGGTCGAACGTCCAAAAGGAAAGAAAGTTTTGACGAACAGATGGGTTTACTCTATTAAAAATGCAAATGATGGTTCTATAGAAAAATACAAAGCTCGATTGGTTGTCAGAGGATGTGAACAAGAAAGTGGAGTCGATTATGAAGAAGTTTTTGCTCCAGTTGCAAGATCTGAATCGGTGAAGATATTATTTGCTGTATGTGCTGAAATGGAAATGCATTTGCACCAAATGGATGTGACATGTGCTTATGTACAGGGCGAATTAAATGATGAAGTTTATATGGAACAACCTTTGTATCCAGACGGAAGACATAATGAAAATAAAGTATGTAAGTTGATGAAACCTCTTTACGGATTGAAACAAGCAGGAAGACAATGGTACAAAAAGTTGAGTGAATATCTGAAAAGTATAAAAATGAAACAAATGTCCAGTGATCCTTGTTTATATGTGAAAAATGAAAATGGAAAGAAAATCATTATTTTGGTTTACGTTGATGATTTATTATTGGCATCAAACTGTATTAAATTGTTAGAAGAAACAAAGAAACAACTTTCAATGAAATTTGAGATGAAAGATCTTGGCAAAGTCAAACATATCTTAGGAATTTCAGTAACACGTGAAGAAGATACTGGTGAAATAGAAATAAATCAAGTCCAATATATTCAAAAACTATTGAAAAGGTTTAAAATGGAGGAAGCTAATCCTGTATCAACGCCAATAGATATGAGCCAAAAATTATCGCTAAATTGTGATGAAATCTCAGAAGAAGAACGCAAAGACATGACGCGACGACCATATAGAGAATTGATTGGTGCATTAATGTATATTGCTAATACGACAAGACCTGATATTTCATTTGCAACTAACATGTTAAGCAGATATTGTGTACAACCAAGAATAATACATTGGAAAATGGCGAAGCGAGTCTTAAGATATTTGAAAGGTACCATGAATTACTCGTTAAAGTACAGAAAAACTGGACAAAATTTGAAATGCTACGTTGATTCTGATTGGGCAAGTGATGTTCAAGATAGAAAATCATGTTCAGGTTACGTTATTTTTATGGCAGAAGGACCTATTTGTTGGAAATCTAAGAAGCAAAAATCTGTAGCATTATCTACTATGGAGGCTGAATATATAGCATTGTCAGAAATAACTAAGGAAATTGTTTATGTAAGAAGGCTTTTAAATGAACTGAATTTTAAGGTATATTGTGAAGAACCGACCACAGTGTTATGCGATAACCAAAGTGCCATTAAGGTTTCGAAAGAGAATGTTCATTATGAGAGATCAAAGCATATTGACATTAGGTATCATTTCTGCAGAGAAAAACAAGAGGAAGGTATTATTAACGTCACATATGTTTCAACAAGTGATATGGCAGCAGATATTATGACAAAAGGGTTGCAGAAGAATAAGCACGAAAAATGTATTGAATTATTAGGCTTAGATAATTGATATTTGAATTTTTTTTTTGAATTGTATAGTTGAATTTTTGATATGTAGATATGTACATGTAAATTGCATTGATAGGGGGAGTGTTAAGTAATGAAAATGAATATTGAGATTATATTATATCAATACAATTTACATAGCAACACAAATTGTGTATAGTATATGGTACTATGTAAGAGGTATATGTATAATAGTTCAAACTGTAAATTATAAGATTAGGCTTTGAATTGTAATTGAATTAGAATTGATAGTCAGTCTCTTCTTCAACTTCAACAAGTGAAGTAGTCAATACATTACAGCAATCAACCACCATAAACCTAACAATAATAAATTTTGGAGTTTATTTTCATAAATTTAAGATTTTTAACACAAAATAAAAAAATAAATAAATAGGTATGTAGGTTCATATTTAGAAAGTCCAATAAACGTAAAAGAAAGAAAAATTTTTTTAAAAATTTATTGGAGATATTTTTGAGTTGCAGCTATTTTTAAAATGAAACGTTTTTATGGTATGTAAACATTTTTGTGAATCTGAATTTTTATAAGTAAAAAAAAATATACATAGGTACATACATACATATATTGAAAGAGAATCTGTTCATTAATTTTCAATTTATTTTCAGTCTTCTTTTATTAACGATTCATTTTTGTAATTTGATCGTATTTATTTATACTTTTTTATTTTTTTATATAATAAGTTCTCGATAACACAACATATTATTAATTTTATCATGTGTATTTTAAAATGACGTTCGTACAAATAAATGCATGAAAAATTATTGATAATGATATTTAAATAAAATTTCATATGATAATTCCAGGAATTTTTGATGTGTTACATTATCATGGTTCATTATAAATTTCATTCTTGCATGAAATCAATAAAATCTGAATCATTATATTGATTTCGTTTTTGAATTTTTATTTTGTTTATTGAAATATGTATTTTACTTTTTTTTTTTCATTTCAACTATACATATATTAATATGTTTTAAATACATACACATGCATATAAGGTAAAAGTGTAAATGTAATGTTTAAAATTTTAGAACTTTCACGTTTTCAGGATTTTTTATAGTTTTTGTATTTCGTGCTTAAAATAATTTTATAAATATAGTTCTTCTTTGACGTATTTTCTTAAAAGCTGCATTTTATTTTTATTTAATTTTTATTTATCGACTCTTTTTTATCAACAGGTGTTTCATAATTACATGAAAGTTGCGAATTTAAAATAAAATGGAAGAAAAGATTTTATTTATGAAAAAAATCTGTAAAATGTTTCATACCAAAGTTAAAAAAAGTAATATGTATCATTTTTGCACACATATGAGTACCTTCTATTTTGTTTCTCAGATATGAAATTAAATATTACATAAAAAAGTAATGCTATATAATGCTACACCTATGTTTTTATATATTTTTTTTCATTTATTTTATTAAAAAATAAATCTGTATTCAAACAAATCTTAAAGTCTTAAGAGAACCATAAAACATTATATAATATAAATCTTATGCGGTTTTGCAATCTCATAAATCTTAAAATAAAAACAGGCTCTATAGAGAATTTCATAGGATATGATATATGTATACAAAAGGATTACATTGTAAAGAACAAAAAAAAAGAAGATAAAAATAAACAGAGAAAATAAAAACTGAAATAAATAAAAAATATTTTATGAAAAAATACATTATCTGAGTGTTTATAATTTGAAGAAGAAAAGAAAAAACTTTTAATTAACTTCTTGTCTGATTATTTTAAAATAAAAAAAAATTATGGCATTACAAAATACTTGCGAAACAAATTTAAGCAAGCTATTATCCTTTTTCATTTTCATAATAATCTTTACATGAGGATGAGATACTGATTCAATCAGAAGCTTTTAAAAATTATTTGTTTGTTTGTTGTGTAATACAATGATTTATTACGACTTTTGAAATCCTTTGAGAAAAGTTTCAACTCAAGGTTGAATAACCCGTAGTGTTTTTGAAAAGAAAAATACGAACTTTTTTTTTCTTGTTTCAAAAACTCAAATTTACTTTTCTAATCGATAATTCATAATGCATAAATTTATTCCTGAAAAACAAAGTAAGACATAAATCCCAAAAATGTACAATTTTCAGTGATTATGAATTATTTTTCAAACTTGTTTTTCTTTTAATATTTTATTTAAAAAAAAAATATATAAAAAATTTAAAAAAAAAGAATATTTTAAACTTTGTGAAAAAGCTTCATTTGACAAATAATTCAGATTTTAATAAAATTTTTCACAAAATTGCACAAGCGAAAAAAAAGAACAAAAGAAAAAAGAAAATTAAATCAACTGAAGTAAACAAAAGAAGTTTAAAATATTATAAAACTTTAAACATTTTTCAGAACTTTTTTAATATTCACTTACCTTTGTTTTTTTTTCACTAGCTTTTCTTTTTTGAAAAAATGTAAGAAAAAAGAAATAATTTTATAATATGCACGTATGACCTACTTTTGTACAAATTTGTTTTTCTTTTTTTTTTTTTACTTTATTGATTAAAATTCAAAATGTGTACCTACTGAATAACTTTGGATATAAGCACTTTTACATATTATTAAGTATAAAGCACAAAAACCAAAAAAGCTTAAAACATACATAAGAAATATTTTTCACTTAATTTTCATTGAATTTTAATTGAAGTTAATTTTATTTTATGTACTGCAATTATATACCTAAATGCATAATGTATGAGGTAAAGTTATAATCAAATTATTTTGTAAATAGTTTCCCATCAGAACAACTTCTTGTAAAACTATCTATTATTAAAAAATATATTAAATAGATCTATGTTTCTTTTATCATGTAGTTTTTTTTTCTCTAACTTTTTATTAAATATTTATAGTAGTAAAATTTCTCCAAAGAATTTATTTTAATTTTAATAAATAAAAAAGTTTTCAATAAAAATAGTAATTGCTCAATTTAATCAACTGTGATTTTTCTTGTGTGATTCTATGAACCCTGCTCAAGATCTATGTTCAACTGAATAACGATAACTACTACCGGTAAGATCAGTTTCAAGAGTTGTTGCAGATGCTGAACAGCTTATAAGGTAAGTAGTTTTTTTTCCCATTTGTTTTTTAGCATTATTTTACTTTATTTTTTTGCTTTAATTTTTTATTTTATATTTTTGATATTATACACCTGAATGGAGAGACTCATGGAAGTGGTAATATCTAGTATTTACTCTAAAAGTATGTAAGATAGAATGAATACATATATACATATAAAAGATTGTTTACTCCGTTATTTTTTATAGTGATACTAAATTTTGTTTTTAAACTTTTATTATTTATTTTTTTTTTTTTTTTTTTGTATAGTACATACTATAGACTCTGTTATATCTTAAAATACCTAATTTCATTGATATCTGTCATGTTTTAGTCATGAAGTTGTTTTTTTAAATATTTTGCAAGTATCTTTCTCGGTTGTTGTAGAATATTTTACTTAGTCTTTTTTTGTTATTGAGTTTGTATTTTATATACGTTTTTGTTGTTCATTTTACGTGTACTAACAAACAATCCCTTATATTTGCAGAATAAAAAAGACAAGTAAATGCTGTTCACTTTGAATGGTTGAAGGTCAATTAAATATCATATTAATTAATTTTTGTTGTAGAATATCAATTATGTAGTCATAATTGTGTTGTTGAAAGCCATATTTTATTATATAGCAATACACATTATTTTGTGAATTTCTCTTTAAATGTACCACAACATTTTAGTTGAAGTAGAAATTCATGTATTATGCTATATTACAATAATTTTAGTTTTTTTCTACTCTAATTAAATAAAATATGGTTGTTGAAATTATTCTTGAAAATTATCAAATTCATAATATTAATCAATAATTTCAATTATCAATAATTACATAAGTTATAGGCATATAAATAGATTGGATTACAATTCCATATTAAATTTCTAATTCTACCTACTTAAGGACATTGGTAAAATTTAATTAATTGCTACAAGAATAAATCATTCTTTGATCCTTCAATGTACTTAATATGTTTATTTTTCACGCTTCCAAAGATATAAGTATATGTATATATGTACATATGTAGCACCTTAATATTCCATATTAATGGAAGTAGTTTAAAAGGAAAAAAAGGACAAATAAAAAAGTATTGCAAGTGTAATTTCTCTTTAATTTAACATAGAACACAGAACAATGGAAATTTCGAATTTCTATACAATATCCCTTTAATGTTCATTAAAAACGAATACCGTTCACTGTAAAAAAAACAATATTACCTTTTCATTTCTATAAGGATATAATTAATATAACTTCCCTTATTTAATAAATTCTACTAAAATGCGTTTAAAATGCAAACGTTTTCATGAAAAAACTTAATAACGAAAATAATTGCATTTTCCGAAATAACAATAATAAATTACTTTTGTACAACGATTTTAACATTTTTTTATCATTTTGGTGAGCTAGTTTTTTCTCAATAACAAAAACGAGAAACAACAATAATAATAACATTATAACATTTATATTGTGTTTAACAAAATGCAATTCATGTCCTGCATTTTTGTTTCGTAACTAACAAGATAATCAACTATTGTTATTAAGTCACATGTTCTTTTACTGCAGTACTAGTGAATACATTCATACGAGTATATTTTCACAAACGTTTTTTTTATTTAGTACTTTTTTAACACATTAAAAAGAAATGGAAATTGGTATTCTTTTATTTTTTTTTTGTTTTGTTTTAGAAAAAAAAAACATATAAATACAGTTACATATACATATATAGTATTTTTCATTAACTTTGCAAATGTTTATGAAAACAATATAAAAACCGCTTCTATTTTATTCACATACATGATGTGAAAAACTATTTTCAATTCTCTTTGGGAACGTGACATGTATTGAAAATCTCGTCAGGTTTATTTTTGCCTTCATTTGCACGGATAATAATAAAATAAAGAAAAACAAAATAAAAACAAAAAAAGAACAAACCATAAAAACAATGGAAAATCTCACACTTTTAACATATATCAATCTATTTTGTCTTTTATAATGTTGTTGCATTTTACCTATATATCCTTTTTTTTCATTCTTTTCCTTTTGAATTGTATTGTATTTAATAGATAAATATTTAGGATTTTTTTGTGTTACCATATTAAATTACCTTAAAAACTTGATACTGTAGCTTTTTTTCCAATTTAAAGAGGATGATCATATAAAATCAAAAATTTATATTAAATTTTCCAAAATGGATACAATTTAATAGAAGGATACGTATGCAAAAAAAACAATGTTATAATTTTTTAAAAGGTTGAATTGGATATCCATTTTTTTTTAATGAAAAAATACATACCTTCCTACAAGAAAAAAAAAAATAAAAAGAAAAAATACAAGCAGAAATCTAGGATATCAATAACTGCAGTAATTATGTACGTTAAATTTTCTATAGGATTCTTATCCATTTACGAAAAAAATTTTTATTCTAAGAATACCACAAATAAAAAATAAAACAACAAATAAATTTGCTTAGAACAAAATTATTGAGACTTACTGATTCAATACTTTATTTTTGAAATTTTCAAATTTTATAATGAAAATCCGTTATAATCGTTTGATTTTAAAAGAAAATTGCTGAAAATTTCTTCCTTTCTCTTTCTTTCTCATATTATGAATGATTTTCTCTTTAAATTTTTTAAATGCAATACATTTTGCTCAGATGATGATATTTTGTTTTTTATTTAAAGAGATCCTTTTATGTCTTTTTTTACATTTGAGTATTGAGGAGAAATTTTATTATCAAAGAGAACTACGTTATATAAAAGATATAATATGTGTTTTGAATTTCGAAAATGAAATACACAACTTATAAAATGTATCACACAGACAATAAGAATTTAGTTGATGTTAACCATTCATAAAGTAAAGATAATTTAATTTCAAAATGAAAATACGATTTTTATTTACATTTACAACGTAAATTAGATAGGATTATGTTATTTCAACTTGTTGAAAGATGAAAATGTGTTCTTTATTTAAATATTGATTTAAAAATTTAAATTCAATAGCAAAATTGTAAAGCTTGTGATAAAAATTTATGAAACAAATAAAAAAGTAATAATACAAAGATACATATTATATTGAGAGGTTTAGATTCAAAATTTTCCAGATTTTCCATTACATCTTTCTAATGTGACTTTAAAAAAAATATGTTTATCAATCAGGAAAAAAAGGCAAGTTATAAACACACCTGGTATCAAATAAATTACAAATAAAAAAAAATCAATACATATCAAATTTTCTTAAGTGGTTTTCCTTAATTAGTTAACAGGTGAATTTTGATGTATATGTAAAGTAAAAAGTTTAAAATAACAGTAAATTTTAGAAATTATGAGAAAATGAAATAACAGTAAAAGGAAAAAATCACATATGTTTTGTTTTTTTATTAGTATCTTTAAAATGGCTTTTTGGAAAAACATGAAATAAATTACACCAACTCAATTATCGTATTTACTTTGGAAAAATTATATTTTGTATCGATATATTCATTCACAACTTATCAATTTGAAATATAATACTTTTTTATTCAAAAACATAGAATGTTATTTTTGATCATTGAAAAAGTGGTACTACACCAAATTTCATCAATCAAAACAGAAATTAGGCTTTATCAAAATCACTATCAATTTGTTTGTTGATTCTACATGATTTGGTCTACAGAAAACCTTTCCACGCCATGACACAGAAGCTTTTATTTTTGAGAACTGTTCCTTTATAATTTATACTTTTTCAGTTGTATAAAAATAAAATATAAAAAAATAATATTGCTTTATAACGTTCTAATTAAAAATATATTCTATCTTCCGGAAAAATTTTAATACCACTTCTATAAAAATAAAATCTCTTATTTCCATGTTGTACGTATATTTTGGATTTAATCTTTCGTCTGTAACTGAATAGTAATTAAACCTTTGAACGTTTTTACTTTGCTTTTAATTAAAATAAAAAGATATCAAACTCAATTTTTTCTTTCTATGTTCGTTATTAGTTAATCTTCGTGTTCATATTCAAAATACGTCTCTTTTTTTTTTTTTGTTGCTAACAATACAGCTAAAAAGGTCCTTAAAACTTGCATAAAATTTGTAATGAGAATATTTTACAAAAGACTCAATAAAAATTTTATTTTTAATTTTTCCCTAATTAATTAGAATCATGCATTGATATACCTATGTTTTTTTTTTTTTTAATTATTTAGGAATATTTATATGTTCCTTATTATTTTATTATTTTTTTTTTATTTGCCATTAAAATATCATAAATTTATTTTATTTAAGGAAGAGAAAAACAATAACCTTTCAGAAATTAGTGATTGATTAATAGTTTTTAATTTTTCGAACAATTACTTAAATTGACGTGACTAGAAAATATTTAAAAATACATTATTATTATTACACCTGAATTTTATTTTAATGTTTTTTGTGTGCATGTGTATGTGTGTGTCTGTTTTTTTTTCTCATAACCACAAAATGTTGAATGTCAAATTTAATTTTAGTTGTACATATTTAAATTAGTAAAATGCACGCAATTCTTAATGAGTCACGTTTTATGGATTACTTTTATTAAAATAAAAAAAATATTTCTTATTTTACAATATATTAGAAAAGAAAATAACAAAAGATTATGTCTTTTTCCTTAATTAATTATTCCGAATGATTATTTAATATCATTGAAAGACTAAAATTTCATTCAAATATACATAAATCCCTGAAACCCTTTCATTATATTTTTTTTATCTTTCTTTAAGTCGTTAGACGACAGTATTTTGAAATTTCTGGAAAAGTAAATCTTTTATAAATTATACATCTTCTTTCAAATATATGTAGTCCTTTATTTATTAATTTAATAGAAACACAATGAATACAAATATATTTCTTTTTTATAATAAACAAGAAAGGACCAAACAATTTTTTTGTCCATTTTGATAAAATGATTAATCACTTTCTTCTGTTTCTATGTGAATGTAAAATTCATTGTGTTCTACATTAAAGAAACGAGCAATTAAAGAATCTTAATATAAGAAAAAAACACAATTTAATAAAGCAGGAACAGAATATTATATTTCCGTGATTTTTCAACTAGTATACCATATAATTATTATCAGTTTTTCTTCGTTATAATATCACGCAAATTCAAGTTTTCTTTAACAGACAATAACCCTTGAAAGCGGGGGTGTAGCGTCATGGAAAAGAATGAGTTTCCCGCTTCAACGTTCTTGTAATTTAAATACACTCATCTTTAATTCTATAATTAATTATTGTAGATGTACATAAATTGTTTTGTTAAGCAATGTTATTTCTTAATTAAACATGCTACACTTTTTTTGTCTTCTTTTTTTTATCACATTTATAAAGGATAATGAAAAAACAAAAAAAAAAAAAAAAATAAACAAGGAAAAAAGAAAAAAATATTTTCAACATTAAATTAATAGAAAAAGAAAAAAATAAGGGAAACAAATTTTTTTTTGCATTTTTGTTTTGTGGTCCTAGTCTTAAATGATAACCATAAATATTGAATTACAATAATGTGCCTGTTTAAAATTCAGGAAACGTTTAAAAACAGTTATCTATACTAAAAATTGTATCTATGGCAAAAAGAAAATCTTTACTGAGAATATATGAAACAAAAAAATTATTTTTTGTGTTTTTTAGGCTTATTTTGTTTATTGATAAAAAAATTTGAAACATAAAATTTCTAAATATTTTTTGTTTGTTTTTTTACTTGAACAAATAAGAATATAATTAAATTCTAAACAGAAATCACTGTTTTTTCTTGACCATTAGAAAGGAAAATAAACTTTCTTAAAAGACTTAACTTAGTAACTGCTTATTTTGTTTTCGCTGTATTACCTCAATCTATGTATGTATGTATGTAGTATTTGTACAACTTTTGCTTATCTTATAAAAATAAAATATATGAACTTCCATCAAAATCATTATTCGTTACCATAATACACTTTTGGTTTTTTTTTTATTTTTTTTCGTATGTTTCTTCAAAATTATTTTCCTCTTTTTTTTTATTTCTTAAAGTTCAATGGGAATTATTACAACAAAACGAAGCATAAAACAAAAATGAATATTTTGATATTTTTAACACGAACTAATAATTAATAGCTTTAAACTCAATTTTCTAAATTATGTAAATTTTGGTTTTTTTTTGCAAGTTCATTTTCATGAAAAATCTCTAAATACATTTAACGGAATAATTAGAAGGCATGAAAATAAATTTTTTTTCTGAATTTAGAATTTTTAATTTGAAAGGTTTCATGAACAACAAAGTGTTTGTATGTACGTTAAAAAAAGCTTCTATTAATTAAAATCTTTATTGAAAATATAAAAAAAAAGTAGTCGAGAAAAAAATAGCTAACACAAAAAATGTTTTCCAATTAAAATTTTTCACATGGAGAATTAATCTTTTTTTCAGCACGAATTTTTCAATTATACTTGAAAAAGGAAATAAATAAAAATTTTTGTTTTCTCGGTTGGTTTTTTTTTTCAATTTCTATCGTGTGTTTAAGAGTAACATATTGAAATGAATTTAAAAATTAAATCCTTTTATCACTACCATGAATTTAACACTTGTACATGACAAAAATTAAAAATGTACATGATTATGTTTGTATGTAGTTGTAAAAAGATTTTTTTTTACAATACAAAATTGTTGGTACATATACATACATGAACTTTTCAGATATCAGTTTGTTTAAGGCGTTGAAAAATTTTGGCTTATAAATTTTATACAACATTTTTATGTGTTCTATGTTATGCAGGATATATTCTTTTGTTTACGTTTTTGGTATAAAAATGATACCACAGAAGTGTTTAAATGGGCAATTGAAATGATTTATCTATTTCACATTGTACTTATTTTTCTCTTTTAATATTTATTAGAAATGTGATTTAAATCAAGGGTTTCTTTTGAATAAATTTAAAAAGAGGCAATAAAATGTGAGAGGAAAAAAGTAAATTTTCGACATATAAAAAAAAAACAGGGAAAGATTTTTGAAATAAAATAAAAGAAAATCTGTCATATCTTTTTTTATATGTACGAGTATGCTCTGAACCTGAATAATTTTATCTTATTGTTTAAACTATTTTTTAAAAAAATATATACATATGTATTTCGTTTATAGTTTTTTTAAAGCTAAGAGCATTCAAATTTTAATTTTTATTAATGCCCTTTTTTATATTTTCAATATAAAATTTTATTAATTTTATTTGATTTCACAGCACACAATTTATTAAAAAAAATTGCAAAAAAGTAAAAAATAAAAATCCAAACTCATCATGTCATTATATCTTTTTAGTTTCAACCTTTATCTCATGTATCTGTATAGATCCTTAAAATAAATTATTCCAAACATACTACATATGTATATAGGTACATTCATATTTCTACTTTTTTTTAAAAATTTTAAACTATACGTATTTACCCAAAATAATCAGTAAATGACAAAAAAAAAAAAAAAAAAACTTTACGTTTTCTTCTAACAAAATCTATTTAGATACTTCTGATTTCAAAGCACGTTTTTTCGGTTGCTCTCATTTTCAATGGTTTCCACATAATAATTGAAAAAAAGGTTTTTTCTTCTTCTTTTATTCTTATTCAAAAAGGATTTAGATACTATTGCATGTATTTTTTTTTTCTTTTTTTTTTAAGAAAAAAAAAATTTAATTGTTGATTGTAAATCGTGTGCAAAATAATTTCTGTTAACGTCTCCTAAAAAAATTACTGAAAAACGATATTTTTGACCCGTATGAATGTTGAATTTTAAGTATTTGCATACATGTAACTATAGAGAAATTTTTTGGTCAAAGACCCATATAATGTAAAATTTTATATTTTATTATCAATCACCCCCCTTAAAAAGTTTATAAGAATTCTGCAATTGTTTTTTTTTTTTATAGATTTTTTGTTATTATCATTTTCTTTTCCAAAATATCTTTTATGTCATTGCAATATATGTTAAGAGATAGAATCTTAAAATATTTTCTCTGTCACGCTAAAATGACATTGAAAACATTGAAAATTCACACATTGTGTTTTACTTTTATCGGAAATTAAAATGTTGAAAAAATATTAAGGAATTGCATTTTATGTTACATTCAATCGAATATGTATAAAAGAATAAAAATGAAAAGTACATACATAAAATTGAATTGATTATTTGATTTTTAAAAAGAATTTGAATTGTCATTCACTTTGAAAATGATATTTAAATTGAGAAAATCAAGATACTAAGTGAATTTTGTTGTTTTTCAACAATTTCAATGTATAGCTGTTAAACGATGAATTTGATGAGTATTGATACAAGTTTTTATGCTTTTATGACAACTTTATATTCATTATTCTTTAAATAACACCACCTTACCATGTTCATCATGTAAATTTCAAGAACATATGTATGCTAACAATATCTTTTATATACTCACATATCCTAAATTATACAACCACAGAATATGATACCTTTCATTACCTTATTTTCTATTTCAATTCATGAAGTATACGAGTACATAGTATGTAGTTTCATTTTATATCTTCATTATTTTGTGTTCAGACATAAAGTTGATAAATTCGAAACAATGTTAAACTCTACTAAAATCTAGAATATTTTAAAAACACATGATGATGATAAAGTAGGTACCATTTTAGTTAATAAATGATTGATGGTAAAGTAAGATATACAGTTTTTCAATATTTTACATTGTGTTCATCATGTAGAGAAAAAAAAGAGAAAGAAGGAAACAAGGTTTAGATTTTAAAAATTGAATTCTAGAACAACATTGAAACATGATGATGTTTATGAATTAAATTTATGCATATATATACATATATATCTTCTACATTTTGAGTATGTTTTTTCTTAAACTTTCATAAACACAACATCGTTTCTTTTTTTTGCTTTAACCTTCTTTTTTATTTAAATATCGTTAATTATTCAATTAGAACAAATTTAAAGAAAAAATTCTCTCCACAATCCAATCGTTTGTCATTAAACTCTTTTTAAACTACCACAACGTAAATTTGAATATGTATATCATACATAATTTTATTTATAATTTTATCATGTGTAAGCAATATTTTTTTAAAAATTTCACTTGTTTTTGTTCGAACAAAAAAAAAACATCAGAAATCAAATTTCATTTGTTTTTTGTATTTGATATTTCTTTTAAATTATGAAAAAAAAAACATTTTAAACTTTTTTTTCTTCACTTTATTTCCTGTCATCCTACACATATTTTTTATCTAAAGAAAAGTTATATTTCTTCTCATCAATAAGAAATAATAATATTGAGTATTTCATTTTCTCATTTTTAATTTTATTTTAAGTATCTATTTGAATAATGAGAAAAATTTTAACTTTCTTTTATTCTTTTTTTTTTTTTCTCAAAACCAAAAATTAAATTCCCTTTGTGCACCTTGTGTGCATTTAAATGAGTTGGAGTTGATTTTAACTTCAATAAAAAAAAAAACTTTTATAATAAAATATCATTCATTTGTAAGTTTTATCGTTATCTTCACTAAAGACAATATTCATTATAATGAAAAATATACTTGTGTTCAAAAGAATAATAATTTCTATCATTGCATATTTTATATTTCTGATGTTTCACAAGAAAAAAGAACAAAAAAAAAAACACAGAAAAACTTTTTATTTTCTTCCTTTTTTTTATGTCTGAGAGTATGAAAATTGAATTTTAAAATAATAATAAAAGGATTAACTTCAATTTTTTATCTTTCCTTTTTATTTTACAAAAGATAACGAGTACAAGGTAAAATATGAATAAACTATGAAAACTATATATTGAAATTCATGCTATTTATTGAAACGTTTTAATGAATATTTTTGGTTTTCTAGATCTCTCTTTAATTAAGGTAATTTGTTAGATGATGAAAAAGTGAAAAATGAAAAACCAATGAAGCTACTACAATTTCAAAATCAAAAAAAAATATTTTTTTTTTTAGTACTTAGCAACAAGTATAAAAGATATCGATTTCAAGTTTATTTTTTTGGGAAATTTTAATGATGGAAGTTACGAACATTTTTTATGCCTTCAAAAAAAAATCCAAAAAAAAAAATACAACAAGAATAATAAATATGTATGTACATATATAGATAACAGAAATTTGGCATGTACGTTCATTTAAAAGTGTATATATGTTCGTAGAACATATTAAAAATCCATGGTTTCTGATGCTTTCAACAAACTATTTTGTAAAGTTGCGGTTTCCTGTGTATTTAACTCATAAACGGTATTTCAAAATTATTTTATATTTCAAAGAAAAAAACCAAAATGGTTTTCTGAAGGAATAAAACATGTATGAATTTAGTGGATTGATTAATTATTAAAATTATTAAAATGAAAAATTAAATGGAAAATTTTTGAATTATTAAAAATATTTTAGCAGGAATTTTCTAATAAATTGATGTTTAAAAATTGTTTTTATTAATTTTCCACATCATCCCATTTTGAAAAATATTAAATATTCAAAATGAAATTACAACATTTTTTGAATAGAATGTGAATTTTAATGTTGATGTTCATGTTCAAATCAGGTGTTGTAATTTATTTGAAATAAAGCATCGGTATTTGTATTAAAATATTTTCTTTTACTTATCACCGTTATAAATTCGGCACATAATCGATTGGCAAAAAAAATTCCAAATCTGTTTGCTGTTTTCATTTAAACTTTAAAGTAAAATACTAACTTTGTATTTAGTTATACCAAAAAGTTTTTAAATAGGAAGAGATAGCATGTAATATAAAAATGTGTATCCGAAAATTTTTGTACTGGGGTACTGATATCAGTACCCCAAGTTATGAATTACATTGTTCTAACCGCACGTTTTCCCTCCCCATCTAAGCAGATTCGAATTTGTGGTATACACATTTTTATACTACATGCTACCTCTTCCTATATAGAATCTTTTTGGTTATATTTATTTTATACCCACACAGAAAATTTCAGTTCTCTTATCTTTTCAATTATATTATCCTTTCATTTACAATTCAAAGCACTTAGACTTATATTTTCTTCTCAATTGAAAATACATTCAAATTCAAATGAACTGGTATTTAAGTATGTATATTCAAACATCAAAAGCAAGGACTTTACCAATTCCACTAATGATCACCTATAATTAGTTGATTGAAAATTGTATCTAATTTGTGATTTTTTTTTAATAAATACTTCAGAATAGCTACTTGAAAATTTTTAATTAATAAAATCAACAAACAACAAAGACATAAAAACTAAATAACAAATTTTCTAAAACCTTAAATTAAATTTGTTTTTTGTATGTATCGATATTTTCTGATTACATAGCACAATGACATCAATATTCTTATTTATTTTATTTTATTTTATTTCATTTATTTATTTTTTTTTTCTTTGTATTTCGTTTATAGTGATTTTATACCAACAAAAAATTTTTTTAGTAGATGCACATTATTAAAAATATTCAACTACATTCTGAAAACTTTTTCATATTTATTGTATTTGTAAAAGAGATTAATTTTAAAAATCCTTTTTAAGAACATTGAAAAAGTATGTAGGTACATTAAACTTTTTTTTCAATTTTTTCGGATTTTTAGTTTGTTTTCATACAACGGAATTTAGTTACTCAGAACTTTAAATAATTTTTTTTTATATTAAAAACACACTGAATCAGTTTAACTCAATCCTACAATAAAATCATAAATTTTAAAAAATTATCTATCATGCAAATTTGGACTTTCATTTAATAACACAAAACCAGCAGCTTTATCTAATAAAATTTCATTTTGTTTAGTTCTCTCAAAAAAAAAATATAAAACTATAAAAAGCACACACCTACAAACAATGTACTTATAGCTATAGCATACTCGTATGTATGTACAATGTACATGTACATTTTTTCGATATTGTTAAATTATATAATATTAATAAAACAACTTCCTTTTGTTTGTTTTTCATGAAGCATAAACCGACCGTCCCAAGGAAAAGTATTGTAACTTGATATGCAATGATTTCGAGTTTTCGACATCTAAGGAATAAAGGCAGACTGTTCTATCTCCTGTCAAATTTTTGTGTCTATATCTCAAATTTCGACGAAGTTAGAGCTTTATAAACACTTACAATATTTGGTAATTTTAGAAACTGTGCCAAAGAAAAATATTGTATCATGAGTTCCACGAGTATTGCCTGAAAAAGTAAAAGCCCTTCATATTACATCTCAAGTTACTTTAATTTAGTCAAATTAAAAGTCTATTGTAGTTTATTGTTTGTCAAGTTACAATTTTTTTCCGCGGAAAATTTATAAGTATTTGCTGTTGTAAGTATGAGTTATCACTTTTTGACATATATTGGAATCAGCTGATCACCAGTCTATGTTGACATGTCATTTTTTTTTTTGAGTGCAAGTCAGTCGCGCAAATTATAAAAACTTGATTTTTTTGATGAATTATTTTTTAAACAATTTTATATTAAACAAATAAATGTGAAATAATGAGTTCTCGAGGCAAAAAACTTGTGGAAATGGTTCTCGCAGCAAAAACTTGTTCTAAAGGTAAATACAAGTAAAAATTGTGTAGCTGTTTCTTACCTTTTTTTTTTTTTTGAAAAAATTAATTTAATAGATGAACAAACTAAAGTCATGGAAAAAACACATAAAAATAATTCAGAAATAGAAAACATTGGCACATTTTGTGACAGTAATGGTAAGCGAAAAATATTAAGTATTTGTAAGATCAAGTTTAACTAAGATTTTGAATTTTAGAACATTTGAAAACTAATAGCTCATCTGCTGACGAAAATGCCTTAGTCTCACCAGGTAAACTGTAACTAACGTTGTTTATTTATACTTGTTTTATTGTATTTGCTTTATGTTCTCGCACAGAATCTGATATAGAGCCTTTTCCTGATAACGCTACGGACGATGAATATTTTCCTGATGACGAGTGCTCATCGTCATCGATTGAATCAAGTCCTGCGTTTAGCCCATTGACACCGAAAAAAAGAAAAAGAGTAGCTACTTTTAAAAACAACCCGGGAAGAAAACGTTTGGCATTTCCTGAAAATTGGCAAAAAGTAAAAGCTAAGAGCTTGCGAAATAAAGGAGAGGCTTTTATAGACACCAAGGGAAATCAGAAACCAGAAAGAAAAATGGGTATGTCTTGTTCAAGTAGTAACTGCAGAATGAAATGTAGTTCTAAAATAAGCGAAGAAAAAAGATTACTTATTTTTCAACAATTTTGGAAGTTGGGAAATAAAACACGGCAATGGGACTTTATTATAAAACATTCCAAAACCATAGATAAAGCCGTTGCAAAAGTGGGTACAGGACATTCACGTAGAACTTGCACTCGTTTGTACTTTTTTCCAACCAATGAAGAAAACATCATACAAGTTTGTTTGAAAATGTTCATGAATACATTGTCTATTAATTATCAGTGGATTGAAACTGCATATAAAAAACTTGAAAATGGACATTCACTTACAATTTCTCCAGATAAGCGAGGCAGACATATTCGACCAGTAAATGAATTATCATTGAAAATTAAAGCCGAAGTTGAAGAGCACATAAAATCTTTTGCACCCGTTGAGAGGCACTATTGCAGAGCGAGTTCTTCAAAGACTTCGCTTGACGAAACTTTGAATTGTGCGAAAATGCATAGATTATATTTAGAATGGGCAAAAGAAAAAAATATAAAAAATACTGCAACTGAAAGACAATATCGTGATATTTTTGTTGGAAATTTTAATATCACATTTTTTGTACCTAAAAAAGACCAATGTGATGAGTGTGTAGCTTTTTCCAACTTGAATGAAAAAGAACGAGACAAAGTTTCAAACGAACACCAAATACATTTGGAAAATAAAAATGTTGCAAGAAATTTGAAAAATCAGGACAAAGAAGATGCCTTAAATGGAAATAACATTATTTCAGCTTGTTTTGACTTTCAAAAAGTTTTGTCTTCACCTTGTGGCGCAGCATCTATTTTTTACTACAAAAGGAAGTTATCAACTTATAATTTCACGGTTTATAGTTTGGCCGATCGGAATGTTATGTGTTATGTCTGGGATGAAACAACTGGAAAAAAAGGAGCTAATGAAGTCTGCAGTTCCTTGTATAATTACATTACTACTTTGGTAGAAAAAGGAGTAAACGAATTTCGCTTCTGGTCCGATAATTGTGGAGGACAAAATAGAAACAGATTCGTATTTGGCTTTTATGCCTGGGTTTCAAAAAAATATAATATTATAATAACACACAGATTTTTAGAAAAGGGCCATACTCAAAATGAAGGAGACAGTGTTCATGCTGTTATAGAACGAGCAAGCAAGCGTTCTACAATTTATACCCCCATGCAATGGTACGCTATTATTCGTGGCGCCAAGATTACTGGAAAACCATATTCTGTGAAAGAAATGTCTCAGGAAGATTTTTATAATTTCAAGCAGTTTGTTTTGAAGACAAAGTGGACAAAAAATAGCGTGGGAGAAAAAATTTTGTGGAGTCAAATTCGGGAAGTACGTGTAGAAAATACAAATCAATTTATCGTGAACTATAAAACTTCTTTCCAAGAAGAATACAAGACTTGCGTTATATTTGAAGGGAATAGAAAAAAGAAAGGACCAAATCCTTATGTTGTTGATCCAAGTAAATTATACTTCAGTACCCTTCCAGTTAGTGTAGAGAAGAAGAAGGATCTAATGTCCTTTTGTACAGGAAATTTTATCCCGAAAATTTACCACAGTTTTTATGAACAACTTAATACTGGAAATACTCAAGACGATGAAACTGATAAGGAGTAATTCGTCTAACATTATTCGATACATAAAAGAAAATGTTTATATTCTTGATATTTTATTTATAAATTGAATTTCTTTGTTATTTTTTTGACATTTTTTTAAGTTTTGTTTTTGTTTAATTTTTTTCATTGTTATGAATTACTTGATTTACTTTTATATTCTTGAATTTTTGATACCTAATAAATAAAGAAATAACTTCAAAAGTATAACTGGTAATATTTTATTGAATCAATCTTATTCACATTTAATTTTTTATATTGTTCATTGAAAATAATTGTAACTAGACATATGACGTACATACGAAAATTTCTTCCAAATTAAATAATTGTATCATGACTTAACCGATTTTGTTGCTTTAAAATTTATGTTTATTAAATGGTATCTAAAGATACGTGAATACCTATTTCAAATATATTCAAATTAAATAAATAATTTCAAATAAAATAAAATATAGGAGAGAAAATGAAAAATCGAATGTTATAATTGAAAGACCATACAAAATATCTAAACGATAATATTCATGTTATGCGCATTGAGACTGAAAAATAAGGTAAAATCATTCTTAATCTTAAAATTGCTCTCCTGTATAATGACATTTTTGAACTTACAATACTTTTCCTTGGGAAGGTCGTTTAATTGAAAATGGTTTTTTTTATATCCTTAAGCGCATTCTAATTTTTTTTTTTACTATTTAAATATTCAGTATCTATGAAAGCCATGTTGTTGCATTCAGGTGCAAATTAAAATCAATACAAAAAATTTTTCGAATTTATAATTTTTATTTTAATAAAAATATTGTATAAAATACACATACACACATACATGTATTTATATTTAACACGATTTATTGAAAATTGAGATTGTAACAGTGTAAAAAAATTAAAATAAGGATCGGTTAGAGTGAACTACATACCTAACTATGGCTCACTTTTTTTATTTAGGAAATTTTTAATTTAAAAAAAAAATTGAAATTTGTATTCTTTTTTTGTTTGCATAAGTGAAGTAAATGTATACGTATGATACTATAAAATAATAGTTACAGAAGCTTTACTATAATTCAAGAGTGTGTCGATACATATGTATATATATACATAAATATACATGTATGAAATTACACAGGAAGTAACGGAGAAATATGTAGAAAGCAACCAACAAGCTTATAAAATTTAACCATATTTAACTTAGTGTGGGAATATTGATAAATAAAATATATAATATTTATCAACTCATAACCTTTATTAATTTTCACATACATATGAACATATTATGTCCTGCCGGCTCGTGGTCCATGATGTAGAAGAACGTCAAACTTTTTATATTTAATTATATTTATAATAAATTACTTTTCTACCTTTAAATGTTAGTAATTCAATTTGAATATTCAAAAACAGTTATTTCTTGATAATCTATTTACTTTTCATCAGGTGTATGATTTATATTTGCAGAAAAAAAATTTGATAGATTGTAATATAATGAATTCAATTAATACAATCAAATTAATCCTTTATAATATCATTCATTTTATTTTTATTTCATTCACTTATCCGCTATACATCAATAATGTATAAGGCTAAAGAAATTGGAAATTAATCACGTATAGTTTTCCATTGTCAGGTATATATAGCACATATATGATAAATATGTATAGGTACTTGGCTTTTACGGGTATTAATGATTAAATTGTTTGTTTTTTTACGAGTATACATACTAGTACATACTTTAATTTATTATACATTGATATAAGTATTGTAGCAGAAAATTAATTGAATAAATTTCAATTTTCTTTCGTAAATAAATTGAATTCATATATAATAATTGATCAATAATTTATTAGGGTTACTTTATATTCTTTTTTTTAATTAAATGGTTTTTGTTTTCATTATTTTCATGAAAAAATAAAGATTATATTAACGTAGATTTTTTTTAAATAAAAAAAAAATTAACGATGAAGCGAGTGTATAATTTTTTTTTTATAATACGAGAATAAAAAACTATTCATTAAAAAAGAGAAGAAGAAAAACACAACTTACAATTTTAGAAAATTCATTAGTTTAATTTGTTTTTCGAAAATAAGAATAATTGATTAAAATTCTTGTGTTTCTCATCAACTGTAGATGTTTAATCTGAAAAAAAATAAAAAAATAAAAAATAATAAATACAGGAATTTATATATTAAACTTTTTTCTTCTCCAATCAATTCATTTGAGAGTGTCGGAAAAATTTTTTAAAATTATTTTTTGTCACACAGAAAATGCTTTTAACCTACAATCCAGAAAAAATCTTTAACATGAATAAAATAAATTACAAAATTATGAGATTTTATAGTTGAAAAATGTATTTAATCTTAAATAATTTATTATAATCGTACAACAAAATAAAGTAAAATTTAAAAAAAAGATATGTCGAGAAAAAGCTACATGGTAATTTTTAATAACATCAATTATTTGTTTGCAAGCCATTATATCTTTTTTTGTAGTTAATATATTATAACAGATAACAGTATATCTTTTTCATATAAATATGCATATCCCAATTTATAAAAAAGATAAATGTACCAATTTAATCATAGATTCACATCTCAGTTCTTTTAAATTTTAAATTTAAAATTTTTGACCATATAAATAAAATTTTTTATTCTAGAAGACCATTATTCTACAAATTAGTTGAATCATTTGTGTAAATTTTTAAAAAAAACATAAAAAAATATTTTCTTTTAAATCATATCTCGGAAAACAATATGTATCTAAATTTATTTTATTATTATTTGACGAATATTTTATCCAAATTACTCAAGATATTTTTGAATAAAAAAATTTAAATGAACTTAAATTTAAAGATCAAATTAATATTATGAAATATTTAATTAAGAATAAACTTGAATAAGATTTAATTAAGAATCAATATTGATTTTCTGGGCATTATATTTTAATTTTATAAAGTAACTTACTGAGAACATTGATAAAAGTATGTATATTTAAATGTTTATATAATTATAATACAATATAAGATACATGATATTGATTTTTTATTATTTGTGTTTAATTTGTGATTTTATTGTACATAACCACATACATGTATGAATTGTCTTTATACAAATGACTGAAAGCAAACAAAGATATTCATCATTAATGTGGTATCTTTTTCATGTAATTATAATTATTACAAAGTAAGTAAATAATAAAAAAAATTAAAAAAACAACAAAGGTTATAAAACAAAAATTTACGTAATCGTTGGTTATATTTGTGTTTCTATGTAAACACTGATAAAAAAAAGAAAATTTTAATTTCATCTATTTTTCGAATCCTTTTTCAAAGAGTGCACGGGAAAATAAAACTTCATATATAATAAAAAACTAAAAGTTGACAAGTTCTATGTAGAAAAAAATGAAATGTATTTAACTCTTTTACCAAATTGAATTTACGCTTTTCAACTTTATACTTATTTAGTAAAAAAAACAAAAAATATAGTTTAAATATTCTTGTTGTATGTAAATTGATTATAATTTTTTTTTCTGTTTAGAAGCATTTAAATTTGAAAATTCTTTTGTGTCATGGATAAAAAGTTAGTATTTTTGAAAAGTAATAAAACTTTTTTCATTTTTATAAAAACTTCTTTAAACTCTTTTTTTAGTCATTTTCTTGTGTGTTTTTCTTTTTATTTGTAAATTTTATCTCTTAATGCTGCAGGTAATAACTAATAGCACAAATTTTATTCTTTATAATATATGTACGTACTTCATAGTATGTATCACCTTTCTATTTTTCCACGTTAAAAAGTTTCTTGTTTTGTGTTTTTATCATTTTTATGAATTTTGCTTTACAAGGAAAAAGTTTATTGAATATAAAAGAAAAAATGCAACGATTAATTAAAATGGAATTTTTTTCTTTGTTTTGAATGCATAGTTCAACACCACAAAACACGCAAATTTCAAATTTCAGTGTAACACAAAATGCATCCAATATCAACATGCATCTTTTCAATTTGTTGTCTTGTATGTACATATTTTATTCAAAATTACATTCGTTTTCTTTTTACAAATATCATAAAATTAAAATAACGTGGAAAAATACAGACATGCGTGAAATACAAGCTATTTTGAAATTCGAAAATTAAAATAAAATTTTCTCTGTTTTGTCAAAAAGAGTAATAAATATGAAATACAGTCAAATTGTTTTATTCAAAATAAACTGAAATTCAAAAAAGCCTTAATTTGAAAATTTTACATTAACTCTTCTTTAATTTTTTGATTTAACTCACTTTTGCTTCGTAATTGAACAAATAAACTAGAAAATCTGTTGTTATCCGATTAGCTCTTGAAAGCAAGGATTGTAAATTTTGTATTTTTCCATTAAAAGGTGATATGCTTGTGATGAAACACGTGTGAATTTAAAAAAATATATAATATTCGTTGAAAAATTGCTTGGTAATGTAATTTTTGTGTTGTGTTCTTCTAACACCAAGTCAGGCTATATTTTTAAATGCTTCCAGCTGTTCATGTGGTGGTGCGTTCATTATAATGGTTTTGCGTTATATGTATAACATTTTTGTACAAATTACCTCTGGTTAATTTTATTTTTTTATGTAATTTTTACTGTTTCGTGTTTTACCAAACTAATTACATTGAAGTGTAAGGCGATATAAAAGCTTCAAGGTATATGTTTCATATACACTTTACATATGTATTGTAATTATATGTATATACATTTTATGTGTATTCTATTGTATTGCATTTTTTTTTTAATTATATTGTACTTGTTGCATGTGCCAAATAAAACTTTTCACATGGAAATTCAATTTACCAATGAAAACATAGTTTGAACATTTAAATATTCTTTACAATGATTTTTATTTAAAACTGGTTTATGAAAAGACAGGTTGTCATTTTGTTCTAGAATAAGTAATTTCATTATGATGAATTTTCGATAGGTCTACTTTGTCACTCAGTGTAATAATAATATGTATGAATATTGTACACATAGAATATTCTTCCCTCTGATTTTGTTTTCTTCATTTTTTTAAACATAATGTAAAGCATAATTAAACATTTAAAAAATTACAATTTGAGTGAGAGGATTAATGGCTGTGAATCACTCAATTTTTTTTTCTTAACACTTTTACTTTTTTATTAAATACCTTAATTAGAATAATTTTTTTTAAACAATAATTTTTCCAAAGTTATAAGCACTTCAATCACTTCTTCAAAATTCTACATTCACTTCTTATACAGTTTTTGCCATATATATATTTATATGTGTACTTGTAGGATACGAAAATTGGAAATGCATAAAAAAATCGAATAAAAAAATTTTTAAATGCAAATTGGAAATTCTGTTATCCTGATTTTAAATTTGTCTTTACTCTTTTCCTTACTTACAGTCAGAAAAAAAAAAAAACAAAATTGGTTTTTAAAGGAAATTTCATCAAAGAATATTCCATTTCAAAAAAGAAATACACTTAATAGGTATTTTGTAAATTAACATAATTCTAACTAACACCTACACAAAATATTTCAATTTTACAGAAAGAAATTTTAAAAAATTTCGTAAAAGAATTTTTCCTACTTTCTAAATTCTCAAAAAGATTATCTTAAATTGATTTAAGCTACCAAATTAACTTTTCATTTTTTTTTCTTCTTTCATCTTTATCAGTCAGAAAAATTGCAAAGATGAATGATATAATTTGAATTTGCATTTTTGCTACGGATTACATTTATTTCAGTTTTCTTTTGAAAAAAAAAAAATTCATAGCAAGTCAAAAAACTAAGCTGAAATTTTCAATTGATTTAAAAAAAATTCCTTTTGATAAGGATAAAAGCCATTTCGTCCACTTCAAATCTTTTGAAGCTTTACACGAAAAATTCCATGAATAAAAAAACAAAGTAAATCAGAAAAAAGAAAATTTTGTTTGTAATTGTAGAATGCTGGTTGATTTCGGAATCTTTTTGATTTAACGAAAAAAAAAAGAAAATAAAATATGATTTTTATTTTAATAACTTTTTTTTTTGCTTTTATAAATTCACTTCACTTTAAACCTCTTTTTCCTTGAAGCCATATCCGAGGATATTTTCACTTAAAAGGTACCTAGGAAAAAATATAAACAGTTTATTACCCTTTTAAATACGTTATTAAAAAATTGTTAAAACCATGAGTATTTTGGTAAATTTTTAAATAGGAAACAAAATTGCCAATTTTGTTATTTCCTAACATAAATTTTGATTATTTGAAAAAAGTTAAACAAAAAAGAAAATAGATAAAGTTCTCTTTTTAAAAATATTTTCTCTTTTTTCATTTATTCTACTCTTTTAAGGATGTATGAAATTTACAAGTAGTTGAATTTCGAATAAAAAAAAAACCTGTGCTTTATAAGCATGTTCAGTTTCAGAAAATATATCAACGCATTGCAACAAATAAAATTTCGAAACGCTGAATTGATAATTTTTTTTAATTGGTATTTTAATTGTAAACACATTTTCACATATCATTAAACAGTTATAATTTTTCAAATTTAGTTGTTAACGAGAAATTCTACAATAAAAAAATTAGTGTTTAAAATTAAAAATAAACTACAATCAATTATGATAATATCGTCTTTAAAAAATTGCTGATTAAATATAAGTACTATTAACCGATACTTATGTATAGTGAAAAATACAACTTTAATTTGTTTCTACTTTGATTTTTCTACTTGTATGGGATTTGATTTGAATCATATCCCTGATTATTAATTACTTTTATTTTTACAGTTTTTATTTATTTTTCTCTTGGAAAAAGAAAAGTTTTTCAAGAGTTTCTAACTTGTTGTTGTGCTGCAGGATATGTAAAAATAAAGTCTGGAATTTCAATTTTCCGTTTTCAATAGAATGCAATTTTAACATAATTGTGAAAAAAAAATATTAAAGAATAACGGTTTGAAAAAAAAAAAATCTTATTAAATTATCCTTCTGCTGGTGGGGTGAGGTGGTATCATGAGAATCTATATCTTAAACAGTAATAATTTATTAAAGTGTCATTGATTTTGTATAATAATCGTCAAACACGATAGCTTGTTGAAAATCTGAAAATGAAGAATACTATTCGAATGTATCGTGTTCCCCCAAAAGGATATTGGTCTTTATTAACTTGTTGCATGAAATATTAAAATACTTTTGTATCTTACATCAAACATGTTTTGTAATATGTTTTGATTTTTTGAATAAATCTTTCATTTCACATAATATATTATTTATAGAATTTTATATAATGTGAAACTATGAAATTACATGATATTGATGTTCTAATTGAAAATTTAATATGCAATTATGATAATTTTAATACTCAGTAATTTTGAATTGAAAGTATGAAAATTTCAATAATTTTTTTTGTGTTCTTCATAACTACAAATTGAAAGAAAAAAAAAGATGATTACATTTTTATTGTAGTATCCCTAAACATTACATTTATTGATTATAACTTTCTATGCAAAAAAAAAAAAAAAAGAAAAGTTCAATTAATTAATTTACAGGGAGTAGTTTTTTTATTGGAAATGAGTATGGGGGGAAGGGGGCACACAATTGGGTCAGATAAAACTTTTTTAAGGTATTTGATTACGAATCACCCGAAAAAAAAGATTTTCTATTCTAAAATTTTTTTGAGAATTTTTAAATCGTTTTCCATTTTACACGAATAATTTTAATTTTAATAACCCAACATGGATTTAGTAAAATGCATATGTAATTGCTAATTCAAAAGTAAAGTATCATACCAAAAAATAAAACTTTAAAGTAATTTTTGGATAATTTTAAATACATAACTTCATTAATCGATTTCGAGTTTCAGTATTCTGCTATAAAGATATTCAGATAATGATTACTGGGTAGAATTAAAATACAATTATTACCTCATCGATTTATTCTAGCAAGCGTTTCCTTTTATAATTATTGTGTTCTCATGTATGATCAAATATCCAATCATTTTATTATTGAACTCTTATCTAATTCATCTCTTGCTAGATTCTATATATCAATTATTGCACAGTAAACTGAATACCAAGCATGAACGTATATTTTCGTTATGTTTGTGAATACTACACACAAATATGTAGAACACTATAAAGTTATTAGCATCATACCGGAAAATTATATGTATGAAGTTTATTTCATAGTCATAAACCATAAATTGATAATAAAATTAAATTTCCTTTTTTTTTGTGTTATCTGTTAAATAAATTCAAGTATTTTTTTTTCAATTATTTTAGCTAGAATTATTCATATTTATTGACACAACACAAACACATTTACATTGAAAAAAAAAAGGATAATTATATGATAACAAAAACACTAATAGGGAAAATTGAATAAAAGTTCAGAAAAAAATTGTTCATGTTTATCTAATTTTCATCAAAAGATTTATTTTTTCATAAAAAATACTTTTAACAAATTATAACAGTTGAATAATATACGCATTTTAGTATTATAAATTTTAAATTATTATTAAAATTTCATGTGTCCCCAAAAATCTGAGAAAATTCTAGTAAACATGTATGATTGTACACATTTGGAAAAAATGTTTACGTTGAGATGACAAAAACTTTTGTAAATGTATGGTTTTCATGTACCTAACAATGTTATTTTTATCTTTTGTTTGTAATGTCTTCCATTTATATTTTACTAAACGAATTACATATCCTTTAACTCGATAAATAAAAGGCTTAGAAGAACCATAAAAAATTCATATGAATTTTATGTGTGTATTTTTTATTTACGAAAAGCTACTTATCTGCAAAAATATTATTTTAAGAAATTAATGACTTTATGTGTGTATTTTGTTTTTGTTTTTTAAAGTGTTTTATTAAAAAAGATTATGCAGTCGAAAATTTACAAATTAAGAGAGAAAACATACATGATAAAAGGACATTCAAAAAAGAAAAAAAATTTAGTAAAATATTGAATACACAAAATGTTTCTTTGTGAATAAAAAATCGAATAAAATTTTCTTTTCTTTTGATAGCAATAAATTCGAAAAAACAGATGGTAATAAATATTTTAATTGACATGAAAAGCTTAATTAAAAGGGTTCGATAATTATACAAAAGATAGTTAAAATGAATATATCGAATTTGTTTCGCTATGGGTGGTTAATGGTGTGGTACTTTTTTTTTAAAATTTATTGTTTCAAATTATAAATTGACAAAAAAGAAATAACTGTTTTTGAATCAAAATTGGTGAGTTTTTTTTTTCTTGTAAAATGATATAACAATATAAAACATACTCAATTGAATTTCATTTAAAATTTCATGCATTGTCATTAAACTAAACAAAATAAATTTATTTTCCTAAACAACAATTGATTTTGCCATTATTTTTGTTAATTTTCAACAACAACAACGACAACAGCAACAACATAATAATAATAACGTTCGTTTTTCAGAACCCAATTCACATTATCTGTTGTTGTTTTTTCTTCATGTGAACAGGGATAGTTAGTTCCTATATTATTATGAGCTTAGAGAATATAGTACAACAAATGGCATTTATTGTACGTACTCATTTACACACAAATTGGAATTTTAGCCTTTTTTATTATGTTATAGGATATTCTTTTGAAAAAGCTCACACCTACACAACACTTGAAAATTCCGTTGTTTCAGTTCTTTTGTTTTCAATTTTCCTTTTTTTCATTACTTGATCTTCCTGTTTCAATTTAATAATTTTATTTAACTGTGTTCAATTGTTAAAAATCCAATTTGATGACAACACACATTCTAAATATTTTATGATATCTATACAAGAGAATTTTTTAAACCATTTTTTTTGTTTTGAAAAAATTTCAAAGAGAAGTTATTGGAACGAACGTTAAAAAATTCAAATAAGAAATTTTTATTGAAATTTTTATACAGTTTCAAAATATTTTTGTAAACTTTTGTCAATTAACTTGAAACCATCTGAAAAAAGAATTTAAATAACAATTTTATAAGCAAAAAAAAAATATAGGAAGTTATTTTAGATATCAAAGAAATTTTTAATTAGAATTTTCTTTTGTGATTTTTATTTTCTTTTATAAAAAATGAATAACTTTGTGAATTTCTTTACTTCTTTCTATTTTTCCTTTACAACACACTTTTTTTTTTATTATTAAAATTGGTACTTATTTCCTTTCTTCCTCTTTCGCTACAATTTAAGAAATTTCAATTTCAATCTTTCAAAATAAAAATTACAAAAATATACTACGTTCATAAAAGTGTATATTTTTTACATTATGAAACGATATACTCGTACTTTTGTGTTTTCTGAACTAAAACACAAACTTTAATTTAAAAAAAGTTAGGAGTGTGTTACATGAACAACCTTTTATGCTCAGATACCACCATATTTTTTTTCCTTTATTTTTTGTATATTTTGATATCATCTTCTACTACAAGTAAATATAAATAAATAGAACATAAGAGGATTACATGAAATCATTTTTCATGGTTTTAGATTAACAAAAACTACCTATTGTCATTACGGTAGCAAAAAAAAAAAACATGAAGATGAAATATACCACGTGATCCCACTCAATAGAGAGAAAGAGATTTAAGGATAATAAATAAAAGTCAGTGTACTTGTATAGCTTTATGTTTTTTAGATTAGCACTGGAAATACTTCATATTTTGTTTTTGTTGTAAGGTTCTACAGATTTTTGTGCAAGAAGTGACATAATATTTTAAAAAGTGGTTACTTTGTGCCACAACAACAAAAAATAGCTGCAAAAAAACGAGTGAAATATAACAAAAAAGATGTTTTTTTCAAAACCAACATAGGAACAGATTTGTATTCTGAAATATCTAAATTATAATCAAATGTTGTTGTTGCTTTTGTAGTAACTATAAATAAGATTTTTAAACAGATAATATTCGTTTGTATAATATGGAACGGTTCGAATATGTTGAATTAAATTATAAAAAATATCCTTCTATTTCTTTTATTAAAAAAAAAAAAAGGGATTAATGTAATTTTTTCTTCTTCATTTTTTGTACTCGCGTGAAATGGTCTAATTTTCATTCGAATTAATTCAAAAATGACAGAAGTTTTCACAATTTTACTTTAGTCATTTATAGGTCAAAACGATTATTTTGAAATTTTCTAAAAAAAAATGTTTTTGTTTTAAACTGAGTATCATGAACTTTAAAAAATAACACAAAAGGTAATTATATAAGGCATTAATGTTCAATTTTTCGGATACATTTGAAAATTTAAAGATGATACAATTTCTCATTCACATTATTTCCAGGTTTTAAAATAAAAACAAAAGATGAAAAGATATAATATGGCGATTTTTTTTTTAAAGATATATAAAGAAAAAAAAAAATAGAATCAAAAGTGTTCATTAATCAAGATGAAATACAATTTTGTTTTTTTTGTTTTTGTTTTTGTGTGGTACGAATATTTTAAAATGACGCTAACCTTTGTTTGCAATCATTTATCATATTCCATTACTTTTTGTTTGTTCTAACGTTTATTTAATTTTCATCCCTCACATTTATCAAAATCATTTCATATTCAAAATTCATTTAAAAAAGCAAAGTTCGAAAAACCTAAAATAAATTTTTTAAAGTAAGGAAAATAAAAAATAAATGGGTTATTGTAATTTTTAGATTACTTTATGAGAAAAAAATGTGTAATTAATTTTGTTATAATTATTTCTAATTAAAATTTGAAATTTTGAACGCGAAAACTAATTACTAATTATTTCAATAATATAATACACAATTACCAAAAAACAATTCTTCGATTTATATTAAAGATATTTATGGCACCATCATATCATTTTCAATAATTTCATTACTTTGGTGGGTGATAAAAAAGGTAAAATAAATTAGTTTAAAGCTATAAAAAAAATAATGATACTAATAGAGGCTTACCAGTAATCACAGTTTATCATGTGTCACTAATTTAGAATATATCGCGCGAATTTAAATTGTTCACAGTTCAATAAATTTTATTGGGAAAACCAAAAAGAAAATCAATTTAAGGTAAATAATAAATTGATTGAAATACAAAAGATTTACACGCAAGGTTTATTAATAACAAACTAAGGATAAAATTTGGTAAAATTTGTAATAAAATTACAGATTCTTTTGTTCCCATTTATTTGAAATTTATATTTTCTTTTAAGCTCACATTATTTCAGGTGAAAAAACTTGAAAGTGAAAAAAAATATATTTAAAATAATTCGTCTTTTAATTGCTAGAAAATTATTTTCGTTTTGAAATTTAAAAATTTATTGATGACGATGAATAAAAGCGTTCGTTTTTTCTACTGTTAAACAATGTTTCTCGAAAATACGAAAATACACACACGACCAAAAAAAGGATTATAGGAAAAATACAAAAAATTTCATATAGATTGTAAGGTAAATAAATATTTTTGAGGACAATTCACAATTTTAATAAAAGATAAATGATGTAAAATTATGTAAATTTCATACACAAAAATAAATAAAATAAATTATTATTTGAATAAAGACAATAAATAAATGAATTATACTCTTTACATATACCTAAATTTTTTTTTATTATATTATAATCATACTCTAGACAAATCTGACATTTTTAAATTGAAAAATGTAAAATTATTTTTAAAGGTAAATAAAAATGTTCCCCTTTTTATTCTCTCAACTTTGCAAAAAGTCTCTTCAATTATTTTTCCTTTTTTTGTTTTGCAGGTGTAAATGAAACAAGAATCTTACTAAAATTAATTTTCTGTACAAAATTATATCTATTTCAGGTATTTATTTTTTTAATAAAAAAGTTTACCTGTTAAAAATTTTCATGTACCTACACCTGTTCTACTTTGTGTAATTTTTTTGAAATTTGTCATGAAGTTTTTACTTAGTTAAAATTTGTTTTTATGTCAATACCTACAATTATTAAACTTTTTTTCAAGTTTTACTTTATGTTTTTTTAATGAAGTAAATAAATTTTTCTAAAAGGAATGAAATATCAAAGTGATGAAAATTTACAAATTTTTCCACAAAAAGTTAGAGAGTTTTGGAAAAAACGAAAAATTAAAAATTCTGTGTCAAGTTTGAAGTGTTAATTGTAAAATTGTTAAGTTTTAAATTAATATTTGAGTCTAACATGAGTTTTTTTCTTGTTTATTTTTAACGTAACAAAGGGATAATTTTGAATTTAAGAACGTAGTTATCAATACTTTTTTAAAACAAATTTTAGAGTAACACATAATACCAAAGGACTAATAAATTATAGCGGTTATTTTGTCGATTAAAATAATTCTTCTATGTTTTTGATTTTTCAAATTATGCTATGATTATTATGAAATCGTTTAATTTCAATCAAAAAATAAGAAATTATCTAAAATTTATGAAACACAAATTTAATGTCAACGTAATGTGAAATTTCAGATTAATTTTTTTATTTTTTTCACATTCAAAATTTATTTATAAATTTGAAAAACAAAAAAGTTTTAATCTCTCTTTTAAACATATTAATTCTACATGTTGATATAATATTTTAAAAGGATTAAAGCCTATAAGATAAATAGATTATTATAATTTTATTATACTTTTTCTTTTATTTCGTGATAATGATAATGTCATATTCATTAACATTTTGTATAAGCCCTTTAGAAACCATATATGTATTCTGTTGAATATATTTTTGTTGTTGTTGTTGTTGTTAAGAGAATCTGATAAATAGACAAGATGAGTTTCATTTAATAAACAAAATTATACAAGAAACTTTATGAAATTTAGCTTAATATGATTTATGGCTTTGTTTATAAGTTAATACAAGGAAAACAAAAAACAATAGAAAAATTAAATGAACAATAGCAAGCCTTTTAACAATTTTTAATTCTATGAATAATTTTAATCTATGTACCTATATTAAAGCTTTCTAAAAAGTATATACCGACCGACCGCAGATAAACTCTTAAATACAAAAAATTAATTTTTATTTATTTTAAACGTAAAAAACACAAAAATAATGAAAAAAAGCACACAAAAAGAGAGAAAAAAAAATTATATAATATGGGTAGATATTATTTTTTATTCCATGAGTATTAGAAAAGATTTCCTGAAGATTAAGTTAATGATTACTTCCCTATTTTATTTTTCGTTTTATTATTTTTACCCTAATACACATAAATTTTTATTTATCCTTCATTGAAATGTAAAAGCTTTAGGAAAACGATTATTCGTGACTGTAATGGATTTTCTTTTACCTAATAATAATCGTCTTTTATTTATTTTAAGTTTTTTGGTTGTTTTGTGCCTTAGAAAATGAATAAAAAAGAATGTGCTATATTTAGAAATTTCCTTTACACGAAATAGCAATTAATGACTGAAACTGATGTAGTAGTTTCTAAGTACAAAAAATATTTCAAGATTTTTAAATCTTTAAATGATGATTAAACTAACTAGGTTTTAACTAAATAAAGAAAAATTAAAGATAAATTCAAGAATTATTTTCAAATTCTTTATACACTTTGTGTCGTGTCCTTAGAGTGTTTGTACTTTTACTGAAAATTTAAACACATGCAAAAAAAAAACACACAATATATTGAAATTGTTTCCTAAATTATACTGTATCTATTAGAATAAGTAACTAAACTGATATTGATATGCATTGTTCGAAATTCTCAAGTGTATAAATTTTACTTTAATGTACGAGTATCTGAAAATTGTGCTTGAAAAGTTTGAATATACATAGATATAAACAAATATACTTTTTATGTTTTCTTATTTTTCAATTTTCATAAAACCTTCAAAATACAGAAAATAACATCCAGTATAATAAATCATATTTTCTATATTTGAAGACTTATATGTAGGTCAAAAACAATCACAAAGTATCTATGAGATAGAACTCAATGATGACAAATTTCAAAGATTTTCCTTTTAAATATTTTAGAAAATAATTATCAATCATATGTAAAAAATGATATCTTTGATGGTCAATTTAATTATTTCTAATTTATCACAGAATCCGAAATAAATTTCCTTCCTACACTTCTATTTTCGTTTTAGAATTTTAAATATTATTAATATTATTGAATATTATTATTTTTTTTTTTCAAATTTTTTATGTAAAACAAGATTTGAAAAAAAAAACTATTTAAATATGTAAAATAATTTTATTTTACTAATTATTTCTTCGAATAAAAGTATCCTTTTTAATGAAAAAGAGTTATTCATATTTTAAATGTAAAAAAAAATCATTGCAAAGAGAAACAAACAAAAATTAATTTTCTTTCAAAATGTTTTAAATCCTTTCTGTCGTTCAATTAGTAAAAATATATTTTTTAATTAGAAAGTCAACCTTGTTTTTGCATGAAAAAGAATTGAAAAATATCAAATGAAGAACGAATATTATTTCGATAAAAAAAGGAAAGCTATAAATTATGAAGGTTACGAATAATAGATTTTTTTTTAAAGTTATCAAATCAATTTAAGTATTTCTATTTCTTTATTTATTTATTCAAAAATGGAAGTTTTAATTAAAAATAAATCTTTAGAGATTTATTGAAACAAACAAAATAAACACGAAATTTGATCGAAGAAGAAGAATGTCATCATAATAAATAAAATATTTTCCAATCTAAGAGAAAAAAAAATATATTTTCAGTATTCGTACTCCAAAAAAATATTGACGTTTTGTTTATATATTCTATAATCAATCTTCTTAATCTTTTTTCATCTACTTAACACCAAAATTGTGTATAACAGTAAAGTAAAACCACTAAGTTTGTGTATAATAAAAAAAAAAGCCAATTAATAATGATTTATCTGTTTTTCAAACAAGAAAAATAAAAAAGAACATTACAAGAGGGAAAAATCTATATTATTTTGTATTACCAACATGTAATTTTTTTTTCATTTTAAAGTAATTAAATTTTTAATTAAAATTTCAAATGATTAAATTACATCAAATTTTTAATAAACATACGAGTATGTATACTTTTATTCATCATATGTACGAGTATGTACATATTTTGTGTGCATACATATTACACCTTTATTTAACTTAATGTCTTGTTAGAACACAGATATAGAATTACACAACTGGAATTCTGTCATGTGCAAATGTTGTTACGGTTGTGTTGTGATGATTATTATGGAATTTATTTTTAATTTCAATTCAATTATATGTGTTATATACATGTTAACTTGAAAAGAATTAAAAATAAGTGTCGTTCGAAACATGAACAATTAAAAAAAAACAGACTTATTTTAAATGAATTTTTACTTTTTGAAATCTTCCTGTAGAAATTTTTAATTGAGAAAAAAAAATTCCAAAAAGGAAATATTTAAGTTTGAGAGAAGTTAATTGAAATATCTAATCTAAAATTATCCCGTGCAACCAAGTTATATAGCTAGCTATAAAGAACTATAAAGATTTGCGTGAAGCTCTTTATAGAAAAAACCAAGGTTTTGATTAAGATCGACATCGATTTTAATCACAAAATTCGACGTCAGCTATAAAAGTTTTCGATAAAGATCTTTATCGGAATTTATAGACCATAAAAAAATTTTTTTTTTTTTTTCATTTTTTTTCTTGCTTTTTTTTATATTTATTTATATTATATAAAAACAATTCAATTTGAAAAATTTACTTTTGAGATTCGAACCACGGACGTTCGTGTGTAAAGCCATCCTCTTTGCATTGCACCATTCATCACTGTACCGACTATAGAGCTTATTGTAAATATAAATTGTTCGTTTAAAGATCGATAACGATTCTTGACGATTCTTTATAGATCATTGTCCGTCTTTGAAATACTTTGAAAATCGATAACGATCAATATAGATTTTGTCTTTGAATCTCGTCATCGTCGATATCTGCGTAAATCGATATAGATATTTAAAAATTTTTTCGTGATTAATCGAGAGCAATGTTTATCTTTATTCCCCGTTAAGGATCGATATAGATCTATATCATAATATTTTTATAATTCTCTTCTCTCTCTGCAATGTAATTCTCTTGAGAGCAGGATATAGATATCTATAAAGAACGTGAAGCTTCTTTGTATGTCTTTGAAAATCGTGCAATATCTATAAACATCTATATAGTTGGACAAAGTTACTTCACGACAGGTTGCACGGGATCTATATAAATACATATCTAAAGTTCATAGGCATTTATTGTAGTTTGAAAGTTTTTTTTAACAAGAACTCTTGAACTATCCTTCCATTTTTAACTGTTTTTTTGAAATATTCCGAAATTAGAATAAATTTGATGAAAAGATGCATTTGAATTTTTTTTTACAGTTTTTTAAAATTAAAAATATTTTAATTACTTGTTGAAACTGTACAATATACGTAACTAATGTTACTTGAATTTAATTGGAAGCAAAATCTACCTTTATTTGTTGTAACTAAAAAGTTCTAGTAATTATTTTGTTTTTTTTCTATTTATGACATAATTAACAGTTTTTTCCAATATTCAATATCGTTTGGAAAAAAAAACTCATTTGAAAAAAATATAAAAAGCTTCAGGTTCAATTTCTTTGCAACTAATGAGTTTGGTCATTAATTATTTTTCAATGAAATACGAAAATCTTTTCATTTATTTTTTTTCTTTTTGTGTATGCGTGTGTGTTTATTTTACATTGGGGTTCAATTTTATATATTTTTTTTTCTTGTTATTTCTTTGATTTTCTCTCGTGTAAGTTTACCATATTAAAATTATGTAAAATCTAACGATAGAAAAAAAATAACATTATTAAAATAGAATTTAGATTATTGTACAAGAAAGAAAAGCTTTAATAAAAAAATAGGAAACATGAACTTAATTAAGTTAAATAAGTTTGATAAGATTTTAAGTTTTTATTATATACAGGTAAAAAAATCCACCTTGATTGATTAACTATCCATTAATTTTATAAATGCAAAAAGAAGAATAAAAATTTAAAAGAAATTTAATAGAAGAAAGAATTAAGTAAGATAATCTTAATAAACGTATTGAAGATATTTTTAAACTTAAATTTTTCAAGAAGAAAAGTAAAGAAGTGAAAATTACAAATTTATTTTGCAAAATTTTATTTAAAAAGATTTTCACGTTTCCATAGAAGTAACAAAAATAGAATAAAATACACACAATGTTATTGTAACTTCTTTAAGACTCTTTAAAAAAAGAAAAGCAAAAATACTAGGAAAAAAGAAATAGAATTCTGAAAGAAAAGGCAGAAAAAGTAAAAACAATTTAATTGAATTTTTTGTTGAATATTTTACAGTTAATTAATTAAATTTCTATACAGATTTCTGTGAATCAATTTTAAATTTATATAAATTCACAATTTTAATTTTAAAGTAATTACAAATGCTCTGCCAAAAGGTGTTAAATGTTAAATTTAAAAAGTTTTAACAATTTCCTTTTACAGAGTCGAGTGTTGTACGACGACTATACTGAATACACATACTGAAGTATCCTGAATTTTTAACTTTTGAAGATACAATGTATTGCAACAACTACGTAAACGAGAAAATATAACTTGATATCTAGGTGTGCTTTTAAAGTGTATGAACTTTTTCATTGTTTTTATTCATTATTTTTGTAAAAGGATGCAATGCAGAAAATATACAATACAGAATTATAATTCATATCACATTCCTGAGAAAAAACAAAAACATTTTTTTTTGGTTTTTTTTAATTTTTAGGTGACTAAAATAAAAACGTTTCACTGTTTTATATTCACTGCGACAGAAGAATGAACATGAAAACATTGTGAACAGTTGATTATTATGTCATAGACACGTTTTCTATTGAGTTTTTTTAAATAAAAGTGTCGTGTTGTTATAGTAAAAAAAAACAAAAAAATAACACGCTTAACAAAAGAGCAGAAAAAATAATAATTTAAGGGATTGCATTTGCCATTTCGGTAAAAGAAGTTATTTCAATGGCAGGAATTTGTATAGAATAGAACACAAGATTTAAAAAATCCAGGTGCTGAAGTATTCTAAATTAGAAGGGAACTCCTCAGAAAATTATTTGAAATTGTAGCCTAATTTTGCTACAAAGTGACATTTTTCTTTATTTCTTCGTGAATTAAATATACATAAATTATTATTTAAAATTTAAATTTCAAAATTTTAGTCATCACATTTGTTCCACCTCATGTATTTTGATTTTCATTTCCACATTCGACTATCATCGACTAGAAACCCAATATTTCTTGTTGAAATACATTTACATATTATGTACATATGTGTTTCGTATTAAAACTATTTTGAAAATAAAACAAATGAGCAATGATAAGTTTATAAATAAAATATTGTAAAAGTATTTAAAAACATATTTTATAAACTTTCTCTTGTGCGTTTATGAAATTAATAAATAATTATTATCTTTTTCAAGAGATTTTAAATGACAATACAATGTTCTACATTAAAAATACTGTGTGTAGTTATACTACATATGTATGTACCTACATATTATGTACTTAATATGTCTTTTGTTTCAATTAATTAGAGAATATTTTTCGAGAAAAATTTGTAATTATCTGTATACTATACATATGACAAATTATCTATATAAATAATTATGTTTTGTTTCGTGTGACAATAATTGATATTTAAATGAAAACAATCGAAAATAATATTGAAATTTTAATTTTGTTATGTATTACCACATTACATTTTTATTGATTTTTCAATTAAATTAATAAATTATAAATTTATGAACTCTATCGAATTATTTTTCATGTTAGATTTGAAAATATTTGATAGACATACATAAATATTTGTAATTATTCAATATTGTAATTATTTATTCAATCCATTATGACATTTAAATTAAAAAAACGAAAATTTATTATGGGAAAATTTGAATATTTAAATTGAAATAATTGTCAAAAAAGTGATATATAATTCAAACAAGTTCTGAATATAAAATTAAACACTGTTATATTGTCATGAATACATTTGTTTCGTTTACAAAAATCAATTGAAAAATGAAAACTAACAAAATAAATTTTAAAAGACAATATGTGTTTACGTATTTTTTTACTCATTAAAGCTTTTATCGTTTGAGGTTAAAATTATTCAAAAATTCTTAATTAAAAAAATTTGCAAAAAATAACTTTTATTTACTTTTTTCTACACGAGCACTTCAATCTTTTTTCAAATAAATTTATTTGACAAAATTTTTGAAAAACCAAACAGAAATTCATTAAAAAAAATCAAAAACTTTTCATCAAAAACAATAATATCATTTTAAAATGTAAAAACATTCTGATAACATTTAACAAATTTCCAATGGAAAATATAAAATTTAATTAGAAAACTTTTAATATGATTTTGTTGTAATTGAATTGAAAGGAAAGGAACTATGCATTCTAATATTTTCATTATTCAAATGTAATACTTTTCAACAAAAAGAAAAAACTGTAAATAGATCCATGTGGAAATGAAAATAGATATCGTATCGTATTTTCCCTTGTTATTTATTCAATGGTAAAAGTATATTTAAATCTACAGAAACTGAAATTCAGGTTTAAGTTGTTTTACATGTAAATATTTGATTCTAGCAGATACATAATATGTTTAACAAAAAGTGATTGTAACATAATGTTATTTGAAAAAAAGCTTATTTAAACTTTTTCAAATTGAATTTTATTTCATGAGAAAATCTAGTTTAATTTAACAAAAAATTAAATTTTAATTCATTCGCGATTTAATTTTTATCTTATCATATTTTTACATAAATCATATCATATCTTTATCATATTAAATAAATCTCAGATATCTTTAATTGTGATTTACTTTCAGCTTAATGTGGGTTCATATGTAAATATAAGTATAATATTTAAAAAAACTTCACAATTGATTCTGATTTTATATTTGCGTGTTATGAGGAGTTTTTGTGAAATTATAATATAGAAAAATCGAACAGATTTTTATTTTTTAAATCTATAATCACATGAAGTAAAATTTCCACTTATGTGCATAACTCATCTAAAAATATCCTGCATGTTATCCTATTCAAAATGTTATGATTTTTATCTGTATATTAATTTGAAAGCACCTGAAAAACATTCTAAAATTGAAATTGCATGTTTAAAATATTTTAACTATTCATTCACGTTATAAAAAAAAAGTGTTTTTCTAATATATTAATTTTTTTTATATTTTTCTTATTGTATTTTGCTCATAATCATATCCATAAATTTTTATATTTGACTTTATTTGTACGTCACGTAGATTAAATATTGCTAATAATGAAATTATTGTATAACCAAAGCGTAAAGATCTAATAAAGCGAGTTCACTTTCGCATAACGGTACTGCAAAAAACAACCACCAATAGAATTGCTTAAAAAGCAATTAAATCATTTCTCCAAAAAATGACGTCACAAATTTCCATATGTCCAAAAGAGATATTTCTACGAACCACCTTTCTAATGTAAAATTACATATGACAGCAAAAGATAAAAAGTGTGTTTAAAACTGCACACAATTTCATTCGATTTCCCCAGTATATACCTACATGATATTTTATTATTGTATAGGTTTTTGATATGCATGGAGTTTAAGATAGCTACCTTTTTTTCGAGAATGTATTAGTTCATGTTAATTTGTATTCTTCAGTTTTATTACTTTACTTTCACACGTACGTGTCTTTTCTTCTTCTTCGTATGTAAATCATTGCTACCTTTTTTTTTTAGGTGTATTTGTACCATATAAATTTTGTTTACCACATTGTTTGTATAGGGGATAGATGACAAAGATTGATCTACCTATGTAATTTATTTTAAATTTTGTCTCAGTTAGTGAAGTTGAATTGATAAAAAATATTAAAAAATTAAGATTTTCAAGATTGTACTGGACTTAATATTTAAAATTTTTATAAGTGAAGAAGTAAGGTACAGTTTTTAGTTTGTATTGCTTTATTTTCTTATTCGAAAATACTATACATTTTTTTATTTTTATTTTATTCCAATAATTTTTAGCAAGCCGCTATACCCTAAATTCTCAAACATTAGAGTAGTTGTGTCCCCACGAACATGTGGAATTTTGCATCTCGCTTGGTGAAATAGATTTTATTATTTGGACTATTTCTAGCAAAATACACTTGCATTTTACACATACATTGAAGTTTTTCAAAATTTCTTATCAAATTTTGTATGGAAAATTAAAAAGTGATTTTACTAGATTTCTCTATACTATGGTATAACCCGAATGAATAATGATTATATAGTAAAGAATGTACACCACACCACCATGTGTGCTACAATATATTTTAAAATTAATTTTTTTCTTCTTTTTTTTTCATAAAAAATATTTTTAGTAATCAATACCATAATTTTATATCGATAAGTTTTTTCTTTTTTCAATTTAATTTAAAATTATCTATAAAATTATTTTTAATTAAATTTTTCTAATTCTTTGCGTTTTTGTTTCAGCACATCAATCATTGAATAGGAAATTGAAAATCATATCATGTACTTTGTATTTCCACAGAGTATATGTACTCTTATATGTATATGTACGAATGTACATATACAATTTGTGTGTATACATACATTAAGCACATACATATTTATATTTCCGTTTAATATTTCCCCATATTAGCATCGTAGCGAAAAATGAATTATATAAATTGAAATTTTATTTGTAAATAAATTGAATTCATAGCCTCAAAGCATGAATTGTTAAAATGAAATTTCCTCTTTTTTTTTGTTTTGTTTTGTGTTTATTGGTTAATTAAATAGTTTTTGTTGTATAAAATATACGGTGCACAATAATTGATTGATATGTTACAGTTAATAACAAATCAATTACATGATTATTAATAAAAAAAAAGATGTATTCATCAACAATATTTTTTTCCCCTTTTGTTTTTTGGTTTTATTTTTTTTTTCTATTTTTAAGTGATAGACTTGTATTTCATGTAGGAAATAAATAAATATCCTTCGAAGTTGATATATTCAATTAAGAAAAAGGTGTTAAATAGTACTTATGTGGTATCCAATAGTACAAGTTTTATTAGGGTATGGTGGGTTAATTAGAATAAGTCAATATTTCGAATTTGATTTTTGAAGTCATGCTACGTATTTTTCATAGTAATAATTTTCATAACCCTTTATTTATGTATTTATTTTTATTGCATATTTAAAACTCAGCTTTTCATAAATTACAAATTTCAATGAATATTCTTGAAAATGTACTCTTTTGATTATTCTTTAAAATAACATACATACACATGTGTTTTTTGTTTCTACACATTTTGAGGTACAAAATGAAATAGGCTAAAAATAAATATATTGAAAATAATTACTTCACTTGAAATATAACACATAACGTTTTTATCATTCTTTTATTTTTGAATGTTACTTAATACGTATTATATGTAGGTATATGTGTATATACCCAATAAAAAAAACCATGAATATTTTTTTGTTTTGTAAAATTTATCTTGAAAAAAAAAAATGAAAAAGAAAACAAAAACGTAAAATAATATTTAATATCATAAATTTTATTTATCCTGCCATCCATTTGCTGTGAACTCATTTTGAAAATACAAAAAATATAAAAAGGACTTTTTAAAACTAATCTCATTTACAAATATAATAAATATGAAAACGTTTTCAGAATGTAGTTGAATATTTTTAATAATGTGAATCTACTGAAAATGTCTTTTATGGTATAAAAGTACTATGAACGAAATAAAATAAATAAATAAATAAATAAATGAAATAAAATAAAATAAATAAGGATATTGATGTCATTGTGCTATACAAATATGTAATCAGAAAATATCGATACATGCAAAAAAAAATTTTATTTAAGATTTTAGAAAAGCTGTTATTTAGTTTTTATGTCTTTGTTATTTGTTGATTTTATTAATTAAAAATTTTCAAGTATTCTGAAGTATTTATTAAAAACAAATCACAAATTAGATACAATTTTCAATCAACTAATTATAGGTGATCATTAGTGGAATTGGTAAAGTCCTAAAGTTTTTGACCTACACAAAGTTAGTAATTTACTTTAAAGTTTAAATGAAACTTGCAAACAGTTTTGAAATTTTTTTTTGCCAATATTTTCTGCTAAAATATTTTTAATAATTCAAAAATTTTCCATTTAATTTTTCATTTTAATAATTTTAATAATTAATCAATCCACTAAATTCATACATATTTTATTCCTTCAGAAAACCATTTTTTTTTTTTTTTTTTTTGAAATATAAAATAATTTTGAAATACCGTTTATGAGTTAAATACACAGGAAACCGCAACTTTACAAAATAGTTTGTTGAAAGCATCAGAAACCATGGATTTTTAATATGTTCTACGAACATATATACACTTTTAAATGAACGTACATGCCAAATTTCTGTTATCTATATATGTACATACATATTTTTTATTCTTGTATTTTTTTTTCCAGATTTGTTTTAAGGCATGAATAATGTTCGTAGCTTCCATCACTAAAACTTCACAAAAAAATAAACTTGAAATCGATATCTTTTATACTTGTTGCTAAGTACTAAAAAAAAAATTATTTTTTTTTATTTTGAAATTGTAGTAGCTTCATTGGTTTTTCATTTTTCACTTTTTCATCATCTAACGAATTACCTTAATTAAAGAGAGATCTAGAAAACCAAAAATATTCATTAAAACGTTTCAATAAAAAGCATGAATTTCAATATATAGCTTTCATGGTTTATTCATATTTTACTTTGTATTAGTTATCTTTTGTAAAATAAAAAGGAAAGAAAAATGAAAAGAAATAAAATTGAACTTAATCCGTTTATATTATTATTTAAAATTCATTTTTCATACTCTCAGACATAAAAAAAAGGAAGCAAATAAAAAGTTTTTGTGTGTTTTTTTTTGTTCTTTTTTCTTGTGAAACATCAGAAATATAAAATATGCAATGATAGAAATTATTATTCTTTTGAACACAAGTATATTTTTCATTATAATGAATATTGTCTTTAGTGAAGATAACGATAAAATTTACAAATGCATGATATTTCTTAATAAAAGTTGTTTTTTCTTAATGAAGTTAAAATCAACTTCAACTCATTTAAATGCACAGAAGGTGCACAAAGGAAATTTAATTTTTGGTTTTGAGAAAAAAAAAGAATAAAAGAAAATTAAAATTTTTCTCATTATTCAAATAGATACTTAAAATAAAATTAAAAATAAGAAAATGAAATACTCAATATTATTATTTCTTATTGATGAGAAGAAATATAACTTTTCTGTAGATAAAAAATATGTGTAGGTCGTAGGATGACAGGAAATAAATAAAAAAGAAGGTTAAAACAAACCAAAAATAAAAAACGACGTTGTGTTTATGAAAATTTAAGAAAAAACATACTCAAAATGTGGGAGATATAATAGATATGCATAAATTAAAAGCTTTCAGTTTTAATAATTTATTTCACAAACATCATCATGTTTCAATGTTGTTCTAGAATTCAATTTTTAAAATCTAAACCTTGTTTCCTTCTTTCTCTTTTTTTTCTCTACATGATGAACACAATGTAAAATATTGAAAAACTGTATATCTTACTTTACCATCAATCATTTATTAACTAAAATGGTACCTACTTTATCATCATCATGTGTTTTTTAAATATTCTAGATTTTAGTAGAGTTTAACATTGTTTCGAATTTATCAATTTTATGTCTGAACACAAAATAATGAAGATATAACATGAAACTACATACTATGTACTCGTATACTTCATGAATTGACATAGAAAATAAGGTAATGAAAGGTATCATATTCTGTGGTTGTATAATTTAGGATATGTGAGTATATAAAAGATATTGTTAGCATACATATGTTCTTGAAATTTACATGATGAACACAGTAAGGTTGTTTTTATTTAAAGAATAATGAATATAAAGTTTTAATAAAAGTATAAAAACTTGTATCAATTACTCATCAAATTCATCGTTTAACAGCTATACATTGAAATTGTTGAAAAACAACAAAATTCACTTAGTATCTTGATTTTCTCAATTTGCATTTCAATTTCAAAGTGAATGACAATTCAAATTCTTTTTAAAAATCAAATAATCAATTCAATTTTATGTATGTACTTTTCATTTTTATTCTTTTATACATATTCGATTGAATGTAACATAAAATGCAATTCCTTAATATTTTTTCAACATTTTAATTTCCGATAAGAGTAATACACGATGTGTGAATTTTCAATGTTTTCAATGTCATTTTAGCGTGACAGAGAAAATATTTTAAGATTCTATCTCTTAACATATATTGCAATGACATAAAAGATATTTTGGAAAAGAAAATGATAATAACAAAAAATCTATATAAACTTCTTAAGGGGGCGGGTGATTCATAATAAAATATAAAATGTTACTTTATGTGGGTCTTTGACCAAAACTGAGTAGATTTTCTCCAAAATAAAAAGAAAATTTTTCTAGTTACATGTATGTAATACTTAAAATTCTACATTCATACGGGTCAAAAATATCGTTTTTCAGTAATATTTTTAGGGGACGTTAACAGAAATTATTTTGCACACGATTTACAATCAACAATTAAATTTTTTTTTCTTAAAAAAAAAAAAAAAAAAAAAAAAACACGTTTAATAGTAAACCCATTTTGAGTAAGAAAAAAAGAAAAAAAAACCCTTTTTTCAATTATTGTTGGGAAACCATTGAAAATGAGAGCAACCGTAAAAAACGTGCTCTGAAATCAGAAGTATCTGAATAGACTAAAGTATCTAAATAGATTTTGTTAGAAGAAAACGTAAAGTTTTTTTTTGGTCATTTACTGATTATTTTGGGTAAATAGTTTAAAATTCAAATATACATATATCATATATGTAATGTTAGAAATAATTTATTTTAAGGATCTATACAGATACATGAGATAAGTGTTGAAACTAAAAAGATATAATGACATGATAAGTTTGGATTTGATTTTTTTTTACATTTTTGCAATTTTTATTAATAAATTGTGTGCTATGAAATAAAATAAAATTATTAAAACTGTTTATTTTAAATATAGAAAAGGGCATTAATAAAAATTACAACTTGAATGCTCTTAGTTTTAAAAAACTACAAACGAAATACATATGTATTCGTATACATATATATATATATTTTTTGATAAAAGTTTTTAACAATAACATAAAATTATTCAGGTTCAGAGCATACTCGTAAATATAACAGATTTTCTTTTATTTTATTTCAATGTTTCCCATAAAAACCTTTCTCTGTTTTTTTTATAAGTCCGAAAATTTACTTTTTCCCTCTCACATTTTATTGCCTCTTTTTAAATTTATACGAAAGAAACCCTTGATTTAAATCACATTTTCTAATAAATATTAAAAGAGAAAAATAAATACAATGTGAAATAGATAAATCCTTTCAATTGCCCATTTAAACACTTCTGTGGTATCATTTTTATACCAAAAACGTAAACAAAAGAATATATCCTGCATAACATAGAACACATAAAAATGTTGTATAAAATTTATAAGCAAACATTTTTCAACGCCTTAAACAAACTGATATCTGAAAAGTTCATGTATACCAACATTTTTGTGTTATAAAAAAAAATCTTATTACAACTACATACAAACATAATCATGTACATTTTTAATTTTTGTCATGTACAAGTGTTAAATTCATGGTAGTGATAAAAGGATTTAATTTTTAAATTCATTTCAATATGTTACCCTTAAACACACGATAGAAATAGAAAAAAAAAACCAACCGACAAAACAAAATTTTTTATTTTATTCTATTTTCTTTTTCAAGTATAATTGAAAAATTCGTGCTGAAAAAAAGATTAATTTTCCATGTGAAAAATTTTAATTGGAAAACATTATTTGTGTTAGCTATTTTTTTCTTGACTACTTTTTTTTTTTAAATATTTTTCAATAAAGATTTTAATTAATAGAAGCTTTTTTTAACGTGCATATATACAAATACTTTGTTGTTCATGAAACCTTTCAAATTAAAAATTCTAAATTCAGAAAAAAAAAATTTATTTTCATGCCTTCTAATTATTCCGGTAAATGTATTTAGAGATTTTTCATGAGAATGAACTTGCAAAAAAAAACCAAAATTTACATAATTTAGAAAATTGAGTTTAAAGCTATTAATTATTAGTTCGTGTTAAAAATATCAAAATATTCATTTTTGTTTTATGCTACGTTTTGTTGTAATAATTCCCATTGAACTTTAAGAAAGAAAAAAAAAGAGGAAAATAATTTTGAAGAAACATACGAAAAAAAATAAAAAGAAAACCAAAAGTGTATTATGGTAACGAATAATGATTTTGATGGAAGTTCTTGTATTTTGTTTTTATAAGATAAGCAAAAGTTGTATATGTAATTACAGCGAGTTGAAAGTAGGCAGTTACTAAGTTACATTACATTCTTTTTATTTCACTTTTTAATGGTCAAGAAAAAACAGTAATTTCTGTTTAGAATTTAATTAATATTCTTATTTGTTCAAGTAAAAAAAAAAAAACAAATTTATGTTTCAAATTTTTTTATCAATAAACAAAATAAGCCTAAAAAACACAAAAAAATAGTTTTTTTATTTCATATATTCTCAGTAAAGATTTTCTTTTCATCATAGATACAATTTTTAGTATAGATAACTGTTTTTAAACGTTTCCTGAATTTTAAACAGGCACATTATTGTAATTCAATATTTATGGTTATCATTTAAGACCAGGACCACAAAACATTATTTTTATTTTTATTTTTTTTTTGTTTTTTCATTATCCTTTATAAATGTGATAAAAAAAAGAAGACAAAAAAAGTGTAGCATGTTTAATTAAGAAATAACATTGCTTAGCAAAACAATTTATGTACTTCTACAATAATTAATTATAGAATTAAAGATGAGTGTATTTAAATTACAAGAACGTTGAAGCGGGAAACTCATTCTTTTCCATGACGCTACACCCCCGATATCAAGGGTTATTGTCTGTTAAAGAAAACTTGAATTTGCGTGATATTATAACGAAGAAAAACTGATAATAATTATATGGTATATACTAATTGAAAAATCACAGAAATCTAATATTCTGTTCCTGCTTTATTAAATTGTGTTTTTTTCTTATATTAAGATTCTTTAATTGCTCGTTTCTTTAATGTAGAACGCAATGAATTTCAGATTCACATAGAAACAGAAGAAAGTGATTAATCATTTTATCAAAATGGACAAAAAATTGTTTGGTCCTTTCTTGTTTTTAATAAAGAAAAAAAAATATTTGTATTCATTGTGTTTCTATTAAATTAATAAATAAAAGACTACATATATTTGAAAGAAGATGTATAATTTATAAAAGATTTACTTTTCCAGAAATTTAAAAATACGGTCGTCTAACGACTTAAAGAAAGAAATAAAAATACAATGAAAGGGTTTCAGGGATTTATGTATATTTGAATGAAATTTTAGTCTTTCAATGATATTAAATAATCATTCGGAATAATTAATTAAGGCAAAAGACATACCTATTAATCTTTTGTTATTTTCTTTTCTAATATATAATGTGAAAGAAGAAATATTTTTTTATTTTAATAAAAGTAATCCATAAAACGTGACTCATTAAGAATTGCGTGCATTTTACTAATTTAAATATGTACAACTAAAATTAAATTTGACATTCAACATTTTGTGGGTATGAGAAAAAAAACACACACACACATACACACAAAAAACATTGAAATAAAATTCAGGTGTAATAATAACAATGTATTTTTAAATATTTTCTTGTCACGTCAATTTAAGTAATTGTTCGAAAAATTAAAAACAATTAATCAATCACTAATTTCTGAAAGCTTCTCTTTTTACTCTTTCTTAAATAATATAAATTTATGATATTTTAATGACAAAATGAAAAAAAGAATACAATAATAAGGAACATATAAATATTCCTAAATAATAAAAAAAAAAACATAGGTATTTCAATGCATGATTCTAATTAATTAAGAAAAAATGAAAAATAAAATTTTTATTGAGTCTTTTGAAAAATATTCTCATTACAAATTTTATGCAAGTTTTAAGGACTTATTTAGCTGTATTTTTAGCAACAACAAAAAATAAGACGTATATTGAATATAAACACGAAGATTAACTCATAACGAATATAGAAAAATATTGAGTTTGATATTTTTTTATTTTAATTAAAAGCAAAGTGAAAATGTTCAAAGGTTTAATTACTATTCCGTTACAGACGAAAAAGTAAATCCAAAATACAACATGGAAATAAAAGATTTTATTTTTATAGAAGTGGTATTAAAATTTTTCCGAAGATAGAAAATATTTTTAATTACAACGTTATAAAGCAATATTTTTTTTTTTTTTTAATTTTATTTTTCTACAACTGAAAAAGAATAAAAGTATAATAAAGGAAAAGTTTTCAAAAATAAAAGCTTCTGTGTCATGGGTTTTTTTTCGGAAAGGTGTTCTGTAGACCAAGTCATGCAGAATCAACAAACAAATTGATAGTGATTTTGATAAAGCCTAATTTCGGTTTTGATTGATGAGATTTGGAGTAGTACCACTTTTTCAATGATCAAAAGGAACATTCTGTGTTTTTGAATAAAAAAGTATTATATTTCAAATTGATGAGTTGTGAATGCATATATCGATACAAGATATAATTTTCCCAAAGAAAATACGGTAATTGAGTTGGTGTAATTTATTTCATATTTTTCCAAAAAGCCATTTTAAAGATACTAATAAAAAAACAAAACATATGTGATTTTTTCCTTAACTGTTATTTTATTTTTTCATAATTTCTAAAATTTACTGTTATTTTCAACTTTTTACTTTACAAACATATTAAAATTCACCTGTTAACTAATTAAGGAAAACCACTTAAGAAAATTTGATATGTATTGATTTTTTTTTATTTTTATTTTATTTGATACCAGGTGTGTTCATACCTTGCCTTTTTTTTCCTGATTGATAAAACATTTTTTTTTTTAAAGTCAAATTAAAAAGATGTAATGGAAAATCTGGACAATTTTGAATCTAAACCTCTCAATATATATGTATCTTTGTATTATTACTTTTTTATTTGTTTCATAAATTTTTATCACAAGCTTTACAATTTTGCTGTTGAATTTAAATTTTTAAATCAATATTTAAATAAAGAACACATTTTCATCTTTCAACAAGTAGAAATAACATAATCCTATATTATTTACGTTGTAAATGTAAATAAAAATCGTATTTTCATTTTGAAATTAAATTATCTTTACTTTATGAATGGTTAACATCAACTAAGTTCTTATTGTCTCTGTGATACATTTTATAAGTTGTGTATTTCATTTTCGAAATTCAAAACACATATATTTTCTATATAGCGTAGTTCTCTTTGATAATAAAATTTCTCCTCAATGCTCAAATGTAAAAAAAGACATAAAAGGATCTCTTTAAATAAAAAACAAAAAATCATCTGAGCAAAATGTATTGCATTTAAAAATTTGAGAAAATAATAATATGAGAAAACAAAAGAAAGAATGAAATTTTCAGTAATTTATAACGGATTTTCATTATAAAATTTAAAAATTCCAAAAATAAAGTATTGAACCAGTAAGTCTCAATAATTTTGTTCTAAGCAAATTTATTTGTTGTTTTATTTTTTATTTGTGGTATTCTTAGAATAAAAAATTTTTTCGTAAATGGATAAGAATCCTATAGAAAATTTAACGTACATAATTACTGCAGTTATTGATATCCTAGATTTCTGCTTGTATTTTTTCTTTTTATTTTTTTTTTCTTGTAGGAAGGTATGTGTTTTTTCATTAAAAAAAAATGGATATCCAATTCAACCTTTTAAAAAATTATAACATTTATTTTTCTTGCATAAGTATCCTTTTATTAAATTGTATCCATTTTGGAAAATTTAATATAAATTTTTGATTTTATATGATCATCCTCTTTAAATTGGAAAAAAAGCTACAGTATCAAGTTTTTAAGGTAATTTAATATGGTAACACAAAAAAATCATAAATATTTATCTATTAAATACAATACAATTCAAAAGAAAAAGAATGAAAAAAAAGGATATATAGGCAAAATGCAACAACATTATAAAAGACAAAAGAGATTGATATATGTTAAAAGTGTGAGATTTTCCATTGTTTTTATGGTTTGTTCTTTTTTTGTTTTTATTTTGTTTTTCTTTATTTTATTATTATCCGGGCAAATGAAGGCAAAAATAAACCTGACGAGATTTTCAATACATGTCACGTTCCCAAAGAGAATTGAAAATAGTTTTTCACATCATGTATGTGAATAAAATAGAAGCGGTTTTTATATTGTTTTCATAAACATTTGCAAAGTTAATGAAAAATACTATATATGTATATAGTATGTAACTGTATTTATATATATTCTTTTTCTAAAACAAAACAAACAAACAAATTAAAAGAACACCAATTTCCATTTCTTTTTAATGTGTTAAAAAAGTACTAAATAAAAAAAACGTTTGTGAAAATATACTCGTATGAATGTATTCACTAGTACTGCAGTAAAAGAACATGTGACTTAATAACAATAGTTGATTATCTTGTTAGTTACGAAACAAAAATGCAGGACATGAATTGCATTTTGTTAAACACAATATAAATGTTATAATGTTATTATTATTGTTGTTTCTTGTTTTTGTTATTGAGAAATAACTAGCTCACCAAAATGATAAAAAAAAGTTAAAATCGTTGTACAAAAGTAATTGATTATTGTTATTTCGGAAAAAGCAATTATTTTCGTTATTAAGTTTTTTCATGAAAACGTTTGCATTTTAAACGCATTTTAGTAGAATATATTAAATTAGGGAAGTTATATTAATTATATCCTTATAGAAATGAAAAGGTAATATTGTTTTTTACAGTGAACGGTATTCGTTTTTAATGAACATTAAAGGGATATTTTATAGAAATTTGAAATTTCGTTTGTTCTGTGTTCTATTTTGAATTAAAGAGAAATTACACTTGCAATACTTTTTTTTTTGTCCTTTTTTTCCTTTTAAACTACTTCCATTAATGTGGAATATTAAGGTGCTACATATGTACATATATACATATACTTATATCTTTGGAAGCGTGAAAACTAAACATATTAAGTACATTGAAGGATCAAAGAATGATTTATTCTTGTAGCAATTAATTAAATTTTACCAATGTCCTTAAGTAGGTAGAATTAGAAATTTAATATGGAATTGTAATCCAATCTATTTATATGCCTATAACTTATGTAATTATTGATAATTGAAATTATTGATTAATATTATGAATTTGATAATTTTCAAGAATAATTTCAACAACCATATTTTATTTAATTAGAGTAGAAAAAAACTAAAATTATTGTAATATAGCATAATACATAAATTTCTACTTCAACTAAAATGTTGTGGTACATTTAAAGAGAAATTCACAAAATAATGTGTATGGCTATATAATAAAATATGGCTTTCAACAACACAATTATGATTACATAATTGATATTCTACAACAAAAATTAATTAATATGATATTTAATTGGCCTTCAACCATTCAAAGTGAACAGCATTTACTTTTCTTTTTCATTCTGCAAATATAAGGGATTGTTTGTTAGTACACGTAAAATGAACAACAAAAACGTATATAAAATACAAACTCAATAACAAAAAAAGACTAAGTAAAATATTCTACAACAACCGAGAAAGATACTTGCAAAATATTTTTTAAAAAAACAACTTCATGACTAAAACATGACAGATATCAATGAAATTAGGTGTTTTAAGATATAACAGTCTATAGTATGTATTATACAAACAAAACAAAAAATAAATAAATAAATAATAAAAGTTTAAAAACAAAATTTAGTATCACTATAAAAAATAACGGAGTAAACAATCTTTTATATACATACATATATGCATTCATTCTATCTTACATACTTTTAGAGTAAATACTAAATACTACCACTTTCATGAGTCTCTCCATTCAGGTGTATAATATCAAAAATATAAAATAAAAAATTAAAGTAAAGAAATAAAGTAAAATAATGAGAAAAAAAAAACTACTTACCTTATAAGCTGTTCAGCATCTGCAACAACTCTTGAAACTGATCTTACCGGTAGTAGTTATCGTTATTCAGTTAAACATAGATCTTGAACAGGGTTCATATTTTTATTGAAAACTTTTTTATTTTATTAAAATTAAAATAAATTCTTCGGAGAGAAATTTTAACACTTGAAATATTTAATAATAAAAGTTAGAGAAAAGAAACATAGATCTATTTAATATATTTTTTAATAATAGATAGTTTTACAAGAAATTGTTCTGATGGGAAACTATTTACAAAATAATTTGATTATAACTTTTACCTCATACTTTATGCACTTAGGTATATAATTGCAGTACATAAAATAAAATTAACTTCAATTAAAATTCAATGAAAATTAAGTGAAAAATTTCTTATGTACATATGTATGTTTTAAGTTTTTTTGGTTTTTGTGCTTTATACTTAATAATATGTAAAAGTGCTTATATCCAAAGTTATTCAGAACACATTTTGAATTTTAATCAATAAAGTAAAAAAAAAAAAAGAAAAACAAATTTGTACAAAAGTAGGTCATACGTGCATATTATAAAATTATTTCTTTTTTCTTACATTTTTTCAAAAAAGAACAGCTAGTGAAAAAAAAAAAACAAAGGTAAGTGAATATTAAAAAAGTTCTGAAAAATGTTTAAAGTTTTATAATATTTTAAACTTCTTTTGTTTGCTTCAGTTGATTTAATTTTCTATTCTTTTGTTCTTTTTTTTCGCTTGTGCAATTTTGTGAAAAATTTTATTAAAATCTGAATTATTTGTCAAATGAAGCTTTTTCACAAAGTTTAAAATATTCTTTTTTTTAAAATTTTTTATATATATTTTTTTTAAAGGAAATATTAAAGAAAAACAAGTTTGAAAAATAATTCATAACCACTGAAAATTGTACATTTTTGGGATTCATGTCTTACTTTGTTTTTCAGGAATAAATTTATGCAATGTGAATCATTGATTAGAAAAGTAAATTTGAGTTTTTGAAACAAGAAAAAAAACGTTTAAATTTTTCTTTCAAAAACACTACAGGTTATTCAAACTTGAGTTGAAACTTTTCTCAAAGGATTTCAAAAGTCGTAATAAATCATTGTATTACACAACAAACAAACAAATAATTTTTAAAAGCTTCTGATTGAATCAGTATCTCATCCTCATGTAAAGATTATTATGAAAATGAAAAAGGATAATCAGCTTGCTTAAATTTGTTTCGCAAGTATTTTGTAATGCCATAATTTTTTTTTTATTTTAAAAAAATCAGACAAGAAGTTAATTAAAAGTTTTCCTTTTCTTCTTCAAATTATAAATACTCAGATAATGTAATTTTTTCGTAAAATATTTTTTATTTATTTCAGTTTTTATTTTCTCTGTTTATATTTATCATCTTTTTTTTTGTTCTTTACAATGTAATCCTTTTGTATACATATATCATGTCCTACGATATTCTCTATAGAGCCTGTTTTTATTTTAAGATTTATGAGATTGCAAAACCGCATAAGATTTATATTATATAATGTTTTATGGTTCTCTTAAGACTTTAAGATTGTTTGAATACAGATTTATTTTTTAATAAAATAAATGAAAAAAAATATATAAAAACATAGGTGTAGCATTATATAGCATTACTTTTTTATGTAATATTTAATTTCATATCTGAAAAACAAAATAGAAGGTACTCATATGTGTGCAAAAATGATACATATTACTTTTTTTAACTTTGATATGAAACATTTTACAGATTTTTTTCATAAATAAAATCTTTTCTTCCATTTTATTTTAAATTCGCAACTTTCATGTAATTATAAAACACCCGTTGATAAAAAAAAAATCGATAAATAAAAATTAAATAAAAATAAAATGCAGCTTTTAAGAAAACACGTCAAAGTAGAGCTATATTTCTAAAATTATTTTAAGCACGCAATACAAAAACTATAGAAACAGAAAATCCTGAAAACGTGAAAGTTCTAAAATTTTCTACATTACATCTACACTTTTACCTTATATTGCAAGGTATGTGATTGTTTAAAAAAAATAAAGACAGAAAATCTCATTATATGTATGTACATACACCTCGACTTCGTTTTGCGTCTTCCCAGTTTGCGTTTTTTTCAGTTTGCGCTCATCGGCGTTTTTATACCAAAAAACTCAAAATGCGTAGTGAATACTCACTTTGCGTCACTTTTTGATTAGAAAATCAGGGTATTCCGATGTCAAATTAGAAGTGGCAGCATGACTGAAATCAATTCGATTGAATTGAACTCGATTTTCGTCATAGTATGAGAAATACGTAATCCACTTTTAATACGGATTTTGGTTTACTCCCAATTTTATCTGCTATAAACTCGCTAATTCGGTGTTTTGGCTTAGCTGTTTTGTTTTTGAGGTTTTTTATTTTCTTTAATAAAGTTGTAAATTCTTGTTTAACTTGCAGTTTTTGTTCACCAAAATCCGAAGCAGGAACCTATTGTCTTCTCTTACATATAATTTATATGGGAAAATACATTTCATTTTGCGTTGTTTCGTTTTGAGTTGCACTTTTCAGGAACGTAACCCAGACGCAAAACGAGGTCCAGGTGTATATTTAAAACATATGTAGGTATTTAATAATATTGTATTGAAATGAAAAAAAAAAAGTAAAATACACATTCCGATAAACAAAATAAACGTTCAAAAACGAAATCAATATAATGATTCACATTCTATTGATTTCATGCAAGAATGAAATTTATAATGAACCATGATAATGTAACACATCAAAAATTCCTGGAATTATCATATGAAATTTTTTTTAAATATCATTTTTAATAATTTTTCATGCATTTATTTGTAGGAAGGTCATTTTAAAATACACACCATAAAATTAATAATATGTTGTGTTATCGAGAACTTATTCAATAAAAAAATAAAAAAGTATAAATAAATACGATCAAATTACAAAAATGAATCGTTAATAAAAGAAGACTGAAAATAAATTGGAAATTAATACACAGATTCTCTTTCGAAATACATATTATGTATGTATATTTTTTTTAATAAAAATTCAGATTCACAAAAATGTTTACATACTATAAAAACGTTTCATTTTAAAAATAACTGCAATTCAAAAATATCTCTAATAAATTACACAAAAAAGAAAAAAAAAAATTTGCCTATACGTTTATTGGACTTTTTAAGTATGTATGTAGGTATAACTATTTATTTTGTATTAAAAATCTTAAATTTGTAAAAATAAACTCCAAAATTTATTGTATTCTGTCATTGATTCTTAAAAGAACTTATTATAAAATTTGGAAAGATGAATAACAAAAAATAAAAATAAATGCCATTTACACAGCATGTAAGGCGTAAAAAATTATGTGATAAGGCAAACAGCCTTATCTCATTATAAAAAATTTCGTTAGCTTTTTTGCATATGCATGGGAAGGTTACTCACTCAATGTGTTCATATCGTGATATAAATTTCCTTTTTTACATGTGTTTTGTTTTTATTTTTAACAATAATAATTTTTGCTAAACGATAAACATTCTTTATAATTTCACACAGCAGCAAGAGACAATAAATGATTATTCTAAAACTGCAATATGATTTTGAATTGATATTTTAACCCCTTCTTCTGGAGTTTATACAAAAAAAAATATTAATTTAATGCATTTACTTAAGAATTAAAAACCAGAGTGAATAATCAGTTCGAAGTACAATTTGGATCTCTCTGGGAATTTTTTAAGAGTTTGTGGGATGTTTCAACGTGGCCACTAATATTTCACTTTTTTTTTTCTTTTTAGCTTTTTATTTATTTATTTTTTAATTTTGGAAGCCACGTGTTTTTTTTATATTGAAATCTTTAAAAACGTTGTGTCTTTTACATATTTAAAATTTCGAGTTAAATTGACGAGGGTTAAATTTAATCAGATTGTATAGTATGTAGAGTTCTTTTATCTGAGAGTACAGCAACGGTTATAGTAGCATGTGAAATATGTGCACGCAACCTAAAGTTAAACATTACTGATTCGTGAATCGTGGGAGGTATTACGTTGGATGTTGAAAAAGTACTTCAGTGTAAAATGAGTGTATTATTTTCCTTTCTATTATTAAAAAAATTGAAAATACATACATATGTAGTTCCAATTTCCAATAAATAATGAGTTAATTTTGAAAACAAAAATTGTGAAGAGTATCATTTTTAGGTGCATACATATACGAATTTTTAATACTTTTTTTTAAAATTTATTTTTATTGTGTTGTTGAAATATTAAATGATAAAATTTGCTCACGTCAAACAATCACACAACTAAGAATTTTTTTAAATGCAAAATTTAAATTGAAAATATGTATACGTATCTTAATAAAAGGATATAAAAGTGTCATGGGTAATAAAACTTGCAAAATTTCAAGTGAGCAAGCCGAAAGTGTGTAATTACTGAAGTTTTAAACCGACTTTATGTATACAAGTGACACTTAAATTTTTAGTTTTATTTCAATTTTTGTTTTAGAAATAGAAATAAAAATATAAATAGAAATACAATTCATGGCCACATGAAACCGCAAGATATAATTGATTATTATTTATCTGTTTTTTTGGAATATTCGTTTTTTTTTCGTTTAATTGTGTATTTTTGTTTTTTGCATTCAAAGTTTTTTTTTGTTTGGTAAATTTTGTTTATTTTCCATAATTATAATGATTTTCATTCAACTTTTCAACTGTCAGGAGTATGACTTGAAATTGACGTACCGTACACAGTACAGTACACGTAATATGCATGTCGAAAAAACAAAACCAAAAATACACATACATTTATTCATATGAAATACAAAAGGATAATAGCACCTATCATCGGACAGTTACATTATTTTTTTAAAGCAAATTATGTTTTTTTTTTAGCTGTACTCGTACTTATAGTCATAGGTGGAATTTATCCCACTCATTATGATTTTTTAAATTTTATACACATATAGGCTTTGTAGGTATCTACTTTTATTTTTTTGTTTGTTTAAAATTGGAATAAAATAAAACTTACTTCAACTTCGGTAGTCTGGACTTTACCCTATTAATTTTAAACAATTTTCAGTACCTATACATTTCATCATAAACAGTGAGATACAATCTTACAAATAAATAGTTTAGCTTCTTTATAGATATTCTCCTACATATTTTTTTTTCTAAACAACACCTGTTTTTAAGAATAAATTAACTTGGAAAGGACTGTTTATGAATTGATGGTTGCCATTTCTTCTGTTACAAATACTGCATGTTCAAAATATGCTGTTCATATCTAATCCATGACATTTTATTTTATATAAATGCTTTGTATATATAGTACATAATATGTATATAAAACAAGTATCTATCTATTCGTTCATAATTGAGACCGGTTTTTATAATAAAATTTTGATTCAAAATATACAATTGATGCAATTTTTTACATTTATACTGATCAATTTCTAAGATTTTATTGCAGATTTATTGTACTTATATACATAGTACATACATATGTATACTTGTATACATTTGTACAAATCAGATTGAAGATATGTAATAAAATTCAATATCTATCGAAAAAATCTTTAATTACATCCTTTATAGGAAAAAAACTACGTATATGATACTCGTATACAATGATCACAAAATAAAGGAAAAATAAGTATTAATTAAATAAAAAAATGTATACAATTTTAGATGTTATTTGAAGCGAACTATGTAATTATGTATTACTGACAGTTCATACAATCGAGTTGTATGTATTAGACTATTTACTATGTAAAGTTATGTAATGTACATACGTATATAACGTATAACTAATTAAAAAAATATATAAGAAAAATATTCTTTTTTAATTCAGCAGAATTTCTTTTGAAAACTAGTTAAAGTTAGAAGAAAAAAAGTGTTAATTAAGAAAATTATTTCTTTTTTTTCAAGAATTATTGTTGGTGCTATCACACTTCATTTTGAAATAACTTTTGACAGTCTTAAATTAAATATTGTATGCAATAATTTTCATAGTTTATTTCAAGAATCTACATATTGGAAATAACGTTTTAGCGCACAATATCATATTCAATAATTTGTTTTTTGTTTTTTATGTACTAAAACAAAAAAAAAAGGTTTTAAAATATGTAAATTGGAAATTATCCTTTTGAGTAAAGATACACATTTAACTGTCAATACATAGATTTTTGCAAAATAAACAAAGAGTATCAATGTATATTTCAATAAATTTTAGTTTTTTGATTTTTTAAAATAAATAAACAAACAAAGTGAAAGAAAATATACGAGTTCATATGTATGTACCTACATTCAGACAACCAGTTATATTAGAGATTGTTATTTTGTATTCGAAAATGAAATTGCATTCATTGCATTTTGGTTTCAAACATTAAATTTTATATGCAATGCAATATCCTTGCAGTATCGATTTTTTGTTTATTTTTATTTTTTTCTTTGTTATTTGCATATTTAATAAAATTGTGATTTTTGCGAGGATTCGTTTTTTTTTTAAACGAGAATTTTTATTAAAAAGAAAAATAAAAATAATTAACAAAAAAATGAAAATAGTATGCACATATGATGAAACAATATTTCACAGAGAAAATATTTGCTCTAAAAAAATTAAAATCCATGATTTTAATTCTTTATTCAATATTTTTTCTCTCAAATAAATTCCTCGAAAATGTTTCGTTTTAATCCAAACATGTTTACGTGGAAAAAATACTATTTTGGTTCGTAACAAAAAAATTATAAAATTAAATTTATACTTCAAATTTTGTAGTGTTTTTTTATTAATTTATTAATTGCTAATTAATATCGAATAAGTACATGACATGAAAAGTTACTTTAGCAAGAATATACTGGCCAAATTTCAACTTCCTACTTCTACGGGAACATACTTTTTTCAAGGGACAAAAAGGTGCACAAAAACGTGCTTAACATAGATGGAAGGAGTTTTTTTCTTTGGAGGGAATTTGTAGGGAATGGCGAGAAGAACGCTCTACAGAAATTTCAAGTTAATTGGATACTAAGGTCTAGAGATATTCCAATTTGAAATCTGATTTTGCACGAAAATGTGTTAACCTAGATCGGAGTGTTAAGAAGGTAATTTTAATTAATTTACAAGATACTTCCTCACTTTTTAGTGAATTATATGAGAATCGTGTAGATTTTCTTACACACTCTTATATTTTATCTGTTGTTTAGTTTATTTTTTTTTATTTTTAAAAACGAAACGTAATTTATTTGTTAACATTTCAGTCGACTTTGAATACTCATTCGGGTTAAACAAGCATTATACTATATACTGTATCAGATATAATAATTTATTAGATTCTTTTATACAGCAAAAATATTATGTAGGTCATGTAAATGAGAAACAAACAAAAAAATAATTTAAATAAAAATTGTGTAAAAATAGTAAAGTAAGTACACTGGCTTTTATATTTTTGAAAATAATTTTTTTTTATTTTTCACCTAAAAGCTTTTTTTAATCAAAATATCTTTTGTTTTGTTTTTAATTTTTTTCTTCAAGATTTACGGTTACCCTACATTGAAAGATAAAATAAGAGCTTCAATAATGTTCAATTTTTCAATGGATTTCATATTTTTGTAATAATTATAATTCATAATAGTTCAAAGTAGGTTTAAAATTTTCCACAGCCTTCAGCTTCAATAAAATTTACGAATCTTTCTCAATAGCACCCTGTTTAATAAAATTACAGAACATGAAAATACTACATCTACGTATTATAATAATTAATTATTTTTGTTATGATATCAAGCACTTGAGTAAACATTGGTAATATTCATCAACAAAAAAAAAATAATAATAATAACTATTACAACCAAAACCCATTATTTTCTACTATTGTGTCAAACAGAAGCTACATACATACTTATTTACTTACCATGAATATTGTGTTTCGTATCTTTTCAGTTACCAATTTATTAAACATGACATCGGTCTTATCGTTATGTCCCAATCACTGGCATGTTTACCAAATGGAATACTCGATGACCATTCATTCTTATTCTTATTTACACAAATATATGAAATTCCTTAATCTGAAATATTCTCATTTTTTACCTATGATATGTCAAAAGTATTAGACCAATGTCACAGCAATAACAACAATATATAAATTCAAGGAATACATTATATCTGATGTATGTCCTTAGAAATCAACAATTTTATTTATCACTTTTACAAACAAACAATGTAGGAATAAGGCATTGTTTCTAATTTTTTATTTTACTATGTATGTACTGTATCATGAAACGTATTAGCTTCATTTCTATCTTGTATGGCATTTGTTTGTTTTGTTTTTGTGTTTGAATTCTAATCAAAATAGAATTTGTCATTGATAAAATGAGAATTGAAATTTTAAAAAACAAATTAAAAACAAAACAAAAGAAAAATTTGCTCAAGTTTCATATATTAACGTTTTGCATATAAGAATTTGCAGTGAGTAGGTAGTATTTATTGGCAAAATTGATAATATAAAAAATTATCTTGATAAGTAATACATTATCAATATGAATGGTGAATTTCTAGGCCTTTTGTCTATCATCAGTTTTAATTGAGTTGCATTGTAAAACACAGAATGAAAAATTTCAAGAGTACGATTTTTCAATTAATTCACTTTATAATTATTTTAATTTTGTTTAAAAAAAAATTTATTCAAATTTAAACTTCTTTTTAGGTATAACTTGGATTTTTCGTTATCCAAGTATAAGGAAAAAGATGCCTCCGTCAGAATTCGCATCTCAAACACATCTTGATATTGTAAAATGGCTAGAATTTTTGGATTTCAAACAATATGAAGGTAAACATTTAAAATTTGAAACAAATTAAGAAAAATGATAAATATATTTTTTTTTTAAACTGTAGGATATTTTAAATAATTCTCAGGTATAGAAAAACTTTTAGAACTTACTGAAGCAGATATTAAAAAACTGGGAATAAAAAATTTTGCACATCGTGCTCGAATTGTATCAAATTTACTAGCGTTACGAGAAAAACATCGAAAAGCTAATATAATTGGTGAGTTTTGTTTTGATTAAAACTAATTTACAAATACAAAAATGATTTTGGTAAAGTTTTTCTGAGTAGTTGTTAAAACAAGTTAACCTCAAGTTAACCTTAAGGTATCAAAGCTTATTTAAGGTTGTTCTGTTGTTAGTGATAAATGATGATATAAATTCTTAATTTAAAATTTTTAGTTGATACACAATTGCTGTAATACAGACAATAAATATCAGAAGAGCACCAACAAGAGCAACAAACAGAATGGTACCAGCTCCGGAGGCAGATTCAGACTATTAGCACTAGTGTATATTGGTATCTTTCATTAGCAATCAGTATTATATAATAAGAAATAATTTAATGAAATTAGTAATCCTATTTGTATAGAGATGATATTTCTCTTCATATAAAATCACAATTATCCGTTATCTATTAATAGAAAATATCTTTTGTATAGTGTATTTATTTAAAAATATATATACATACATGTCTACATACATACATATAATGTACATATAAAATTTTACCTGATGAAATTTCGATGAATGTATTGCCTTTACACCCAATCTCTGTAGACATAATACCAATTATCATATCATCTGGAGATGATATTGTTGGACATGAACATGATGTGACAATTTTTCGTACTGTTGGTAAACTAAATATAATACCACCACCACCGGTAATATAATTGAAACCATCTTTTGAATGAAATCGATATCCATAACGTTCATCTAAGTAAATATCATCTTCTGAATTGCAGACTGCTGATACACTGAAAAATTAAAAATATGTATGTACATAGTACATACATACATACAAAAGAATGATGTTAGATATATATTGTATATATGTATATATATATAAGTGTGTGTATATTATGTGTTTATACATATGATTGTAAAAATTTATAGATCTGTGAGAGATACACAAGGTTTTAATAATTTCGATAAGTAGAAATATAGGTGGATGAAAAGATATTCATATACTTAATATATACGAAATGCATTGTAATACATAAATGTAGATATATGTGATTATATTATTCATCATTTTATAGGATGTTATTATAAAATAGGCTTGATATCTACTATATATTAAACTATAGAATTATATCTATAAAGGAGGAAGGATAAATTTTATGGAATATTAAAAATATAATATGTACTTATAGGTATAGGTAAGGTAACCTACCTATACATATACCTATATGTAATAAATGTATAGGTACATAAATTATTTATCATAATTTAAAAACCATATATCCGTAGGTGAAACGATAAAGTACCTATAAACATACATACCTATAAATATTTATTTTAATGTGTATATCTTTATGAAATAGCGTTATCTATCTATTAGGTGTATATTGTATTTAAATCAATTTTAAATACTTTGACAATCGATAACAATCAATATAAATTTTTTCGTTGGCTCTCGTTATCGTCGATATCTTTGTAAATCGATATAGTTATTTAAAGATTTTTTCGTCATTAATCGAGAGCAATGTTTATCGTTTTCCTCAACAATGTACTATATTCCCCTTTAATCTTCAAAGCATCGATATCGATCTATATCATAATATTTTTATATTTCGTCTGCAATAATTCTCTTCAGAGCAGGATTTAGATATCGATGAAGAACGTAAAGCTTCTTTGTATGTCTTCGAATAACGTTAAATATCGTCCAATATCTATAAACGTCTATATAGTTGGACAACTTTACTTCACGACTGGTTGCACGGGCAATGTCCTGTTTCAGTTTTTGGAATACCAGTTGATATTATTGGAATACGGTCGTCTGTATGCATACATAATATAAAAATTTATTACAAAAGAGGAAGAAAATTTGGAAAAAAAAAAAAGAAGAAAAAAATAAAAAATTTTATATTTTTCAAGTAAAAAAAAAAAAAAAATTGAAAAAAAATGAAGCCATAAAAAATGTTTTTTTTCCTTGTATGCAAAAAAGTTATGAACTTTAACCTGCAGCAATTTGCAGCAATCTTCCTTTTCCACAACGCTAAATTCTTTAAGATTAGACAATGTATCGTGTCTTATAAATAACACACACACATTCCTACTGTATATTCATATGTTTGTTTCTTTTTCCTTCATATCCTTAGATATGAATATATAATTATATATGTATATATACATATTATACAATGCATCGTGTCTATTTTTATCTAAAATGGAAATCTTTTTTTAACTTGGCTTGATTCTTTAACATTGTTGCATTCATAATGAATTTTATCCTTTATTTTTTTCATAAGGATTATTTAATATAAAGTTTTAAAAAATATAATATCTTTTTTTAAAGTTTAAAATGAGTCATTATATTATTTTTCCTTTTTTATTCGTTTTATAAGAAATTTTTAGTTATTATATAAATGTGATAAAGATTTTATAATATGAGAAAAAGTTTACGAATAAAAAATAAAAACGCTTGTAAATTTCTTCTAAATATTATTATCTTTAACATTTTATTATTAAAGTGTAATAAAAAGTACTTGAAAGTAATTTTACATTGCATTTTAATTTCGTTATTTCTTTCTATGTTTTTTTTTTTTTTTTTGATAAAAAAATACGAAGAATAAAAATAAATGAATGTACCATAGAAAATTTAGTTGAAGCTAAAGTGAATATTATAGATTTATTTCTGAATAACACGAAAGGAATATTAATTTGTATATATAGGTAAATGTAATGGGAGATATGAAAGTGGTAATCAAATTGAACAAATTAGGTCCTAATATAAATCTGTAGAGTTTTTTTCTTTTTTATTTTGTTATAGATTTTTTTTTAGGTTGATTTATTTAGATTTAGATACTTGAGTTTTTGTGAAAGAATTTTTATTTTTCGTTGAGAATTTTCGTATAAGTTTATAGAATTCTAATAAAATACATATACATTAGGTATGTATATATTTTTGTTTAAGGAGGGTTTAAATAAGTTTCCCACTAAATTATTTTTCTCAACATCTTATATTATCAAAAAAAAAAAAAAAAAAAAACAATCTATAAATTTATCCTTTGAATACTTTTTCATTTTTTTTTTCTTTCTAAATAAATCCTTTCCCACATATACCAGTAACTTACCTGTAACATCACTAAAATATATTTTATGCACAACATATTGTCCCCATGTTGTTTCAATTGTTGGTATCCGATTTTTGTGAAATTTCTGACATGTTTTTATATAGCAAAATAGATTAATTCTGGCCGAATTGCTTTCTGAGAAAAAACAAAAAATTAGAAATAAAATTCTCTAAAAAGGAATTGATAGATAAAAATTAGTTTTCCGTTAGATAATTTTTTTTTGTTTTTATATTTTTTATTATATTATCCTTTTTTCGTTATCTTTTGTTTTATTTTATAATGTATTTTTATTTATTTTTTTTCGCAACAAAAGCATTTCAACTTTTATATTTTCTTGACTTTTCACATACAACAATACACAATACAGATAAAATTTAAAGAAAATCCTTGTACAAGATAAGAAAAAGGATATAAAAAAGTTTTCTGTTTTTTGATCAAAATCATTTTTATTTATTGTGTTTTTTGTTGTTGTTTTAGAAAGGATTACTAGAAACTAAAGAATAAAAAAATATATTAATCTTAGTTTTTGTCTTTTAAGATCTTTAAAATTGTTGTTAAAATGTTTCTTTTGAAAGTGTTGTTCGTTTTTTTGTTGTTGTTTTTTCTCTATGATGTTTTGTATATAGAAAAAAAATTTTTTAAATGTGTTTTTATTTTTATTTTACAGCTATAATCATGTCATCATTGATAAAAAACGAGAAAGAAATGTAATATGAAGTCATAATGTTAAAATAAGTTGAAAACATATAAAACAACAATTAGAAGAAAAAAATATGTGTTTTTTTTGTTATTTTTACTTTTACAAGTTCACATTTGGTTGAAAAATTTCAAAGTTAAAAAATTTGTATGCTCATGTAAAAATCATAATGTGTGAGTTATTATAATGTGATAGATTTTATCAGGATATATGGGTGAGAAAAACAAAATGCTCGTTTTGAAAAATGAACAAAGGAAAAAATGCAATTCATTTTAAAAGTGAAATATTAACACAATTTCTTGAATCTTTTAAAAGACCACAAAAAATATTATATAACTTCATTTTTAGGTATTTATAAAGTGTTAATCTTGAAAAAGGATTTTTTTAATGTTTATTTTTTCCATAGTTTCGTTATTAAAGATGACAAAATACATAATCTGATAGATTTTTAAGGGAACAGAAAATATTATGTTTTTTATATTTTCGCTTAAAAAAATAAGAATTTTATCTCACCAGAATGTAAAAAGTATATTTTCTCATCAGGAATTTTTACCAATCAGTAAAATTTCTGTTAATAATTTTTTCGCTCAAAATATTAAATTTTCAATATAAAAATTTTTGAAAAAAGAAAACCTGGTTAAAAAAATAGATTTTTCAACTTTTTTAAAAAAAATTTTTTGTTGTTCTTTAAATTTTCTTTATTTTTATATGCAAAATATTGAATAAGACTCATATATTATATAAATTTTTCATGTATTATAAATAATATGCATTTTTTTTTTTACTAAAAAATAAAAAATAATAACAGCAAGAAAAACACTTCAAAACTGTTTATTCATGAAATATTTATCAAAAAAAGATTTTATCTATATACGAAGAAACTATAGTTGAGTGCTTTTGTTACAAGAAAAAAAAAATAAGAAAAATAATAACAGAAAATTTTAAATAAAGATTTTCTTTTTAGAAATCAAGTACAGATAGTGTGTAGGAGAGAGAATATGTCATTGAAAACAAGTAACTTTTCTTTTAAAAATTTCATCATAACAAAATAAAGCTATTTTCTTAGAAAAAAAAATACATACAATACATACATATATGTATTATGTACTCGTAATATTATGTGTGCACAAAATCATGTCTTTCTCTTTATTATTATTATTATTTTTCTTCTTCCTTTTTTTATATATACTTATTTTAAAAATATTTTAAAATCCCGCAGGTTGAATTTGATTTTCCTTATTTTTTGTTTTTTTTTTACTTGTTTTGCTTATTTTTCTTTTCTTATGAAATATTTGCACTATACGTAATACTATACATTTTCGAAGAATTTAAAGCAAAAAAAAAATAAAAAAAAAAACTTGAAGAAAATCTATGCTTTGATAAAAATGTTTTTTTTCACAAATTTTATACACAAATGAATTTTGAAGGACATATAATATAAAAGTACATATAATAAAAATGATCCACTAAGGAATAATTCTTTGATAAAAGAATGTAAAATTCTATATAACATCGAATAAAACTTCTATAAAATGACCAATATTAGAAGTACTATACACTTTTCACAGAGAGAAAAGATAGAAAAAAAAGTGAAAATGGGAAAAAAAAAGTTTGTATCATAAAAGGACTTTTAGAAATATGAGAACATGAGAACGTTAATATATAATGTACAGGAAATAAAAAAATAAAAAAGGAAAAAACAAAAAATCTATAAAAAAAAAAATTTTGTGTACTTACACATACTGTTATATCCTTATTTGGATAAATTGCACATTGTAAAGCCTTTTCAGAACACAGGTATGATGCTGTTGTCATCTGTAATTTACGCCACATTCCTGTTACATTATTTTCATTTTTATTATTAAATCCTTTTTGATGATGATCATCATGAACATTTTTATCTTTAAGTTTATTACTAATGGTCATCATAGTCTTGTTATTCATCGTTGTATTATTATTAAATTCGTGGCTACTAGTACTATTATTATTATTTTTTATAACATTATGGTCATCCATTCTTGACTGAGGTTCCTTAGAAATTTTATAATGTTTTGAATTTAATGTTGTAGAAGTTGAAGATGCAGAAGACGTAGACGAAGAAGTAGAAGAAGAAAAAGTAGTTGTAGTAATGTTATTTGAAGTATGTGCTGAAGATACATATTTTAAATGTTGTGAAGAATTTCCTTTGTCTGATAATCCTTTGGGATATTACATACAAAATAGAAAAATAAAAAAAAATATATATATACATGTATAGAAGAATAAGAGAATCTCAGTGTCTGTAACAGTTGCTAGTTTATTACTTTCAATCCTTATATTTTGCCACATAAATAAAGAAAGCTCATGGGATGCATCAATAAAGAAGTCCATGGTTGGCTTTTCCTTTTGCACTTGTTTTGTTAGTCTGTTCGTTCGTTATTATTTTTGTTTAACCATAAAAGATATATTTTAAAAAAAGATATATTTTAGAAAATAGTATGTATAAATAAATGTATACATGTATATTTTGTTTTTATTTTTATTTTTATTTTCGTTTAATTTTCTCTTTTGATATGCACTTTTTTCTTTTTCTTTTTAATTCTTTTTAAAAATAAAAATACATGCCACAAATAGATTTATATTATGTGTAATTGTGTGTATGTACTATATTATACATGTACTTATATGGTTTATGGTATACATGCATGCATAAAAAAAAGAGTGAAAAACTAGGATAATGTATAGGAAAAAGGATGAAAAATATAAAATAGATAAGAAGATAAAAAGCTCTTTTTAATTTTATGGAGTGACGAATTTAAAAAGTTAATGAGACAGTTAAAATTAGATTTTTAATTACTTTAATTTTAATTAGTTTTTTTTTCTCTCATCTTCTTCTCAAATTAATACTGAGTTTGCTGAGTTGGAATTTATTTTATTTTTGAGGTTATTTGTTTTTTTATTTTCTTATTATTTTTCAAATCAAATTTACAGGAGTGTTAATTAAAAGCTTGTTTTTTTTTGTTGGTGTTGTTTTAAATGAGTTAAAAAATAGTAAAATAAAATATTAGTTAATTAAAAAATAATTAATTAAAACATTAACAAATATTAATTAAATAAGTTTTATAAAAAGCAATAATTTATGTGTATATTTAATTATTCTATATAATACATTATAATTTACCTTTTAATTAAAGGTATTGTAAATATGACACCAGCTCGTAATAGGGGATATGAAAACCATTTTGGATTTTCAAAAAATGCAAAATGATGTATAATAGTTGCCTCATCATCATATAATGGATATCCAAAATAAGCTATCTATTATATGAATTAAATATAAAATCCCATAGAGGTTTTAATAAAATTATATATTGATTATATTATTTAATGTATTTTATATGTTATCTATTTTTGTATATGTATACCATATCATACATACCTGATTGTGGTCTTGTGAATTTAATTGTTCAATTAATAATTTTAAATCAATTTTACTACGATCATCACATAATATTATCCATTTTGTATTTTCTTTAATATAACTTGATGATTCTAATTCTGGTAAAATAGCTAGAAATGTCCAATATCCAGGATGATTAAATGTTTCATGTAATAAATATACTTGTATTAAATTATCTGTATTTATTGATAAAATACTTGATTGATTATATAAATCAAAACGTAATTCTTCAGCTAATTGATAATTATATTCATCTGGTTGACTTATTATGAAAATGATGAGTTCATGTGGTGCTGTAATAAAAAATAAAAGATACAATTAAAAAAAAAACGAAAAAAAAGAAAAGGAAAATAAGTATTTTTATTTCACTTAGTGGTTTTTGTTGTTTGTTTGTATAATCTTTCAAAAGATTCTTTTACAATGTGTTTATCATTTTTTTTCTTCATTTTTTAAATAAGTTTTTGTGTATCTACATTGTTAAATATTAAATTTTCTTGTTATATTTATGTATATGTATAAGTATCTAGATATTTTAAAGTACAGATAAGATACTTTTGTATATACATATACATATAAGTATACACAATGTAATTTTGTACTTTTATAACATGAAAATTTCATTGCAGTTCAGAGTTCAAGTTTTCTGTTATTATTTTAAAGTTTATCCAGATTTTAACTTTGTTTTATAGTTTAAATTCAAAATTATTGTAAAATATAATTTGAAAAAAAAAAATAAATAACAGATGAATTGAAATGTTTTACTAACAAATTTTCAAGGACTTTTAGAATTATGAAATTTTACATGAGAATCTACATTAATTTTTGTTTTAAAATATCATGGATTTACCATAAATTCATCATTTTTTCACAATTGGGAATTTTAAAAATAATATGTTCCTGGTCTGTAGTGTCTTACTATACAAATTAATTTTTGCAATATTTTCAATATATATACCTAAGTGCTCTTAACTTCTTTTTAACCCATCCATAATATTAAATCTCTATATAGAATAAATATGTTTTTATTTAAAATTTTGAAAAATTTCTTTTCAAATAAATCCTGTACAAAAAGAAAATTAAATTTTTCGAGCTTTATTTCCATGATATTTTATTCAAAATTATCAAATTGAAAACTCATAAATATTAAATTTGCTTATTAGATAAAATAAGAAAACACACAAAACAAAGAACCACAAAGACTTGGTTTCTTGTTATCATTGTCAAAAATGATATTAAAAGCATCAGCAATATATTTTTAAGTGTTGGAATCACAAAAATATAATTCTTTAAAATTCAGTGCCAGTGGTTATTCATTTTGACCGAACTAAATGTTAAATTTTTATACAATTAGAAAATAGATTTAAACTATATGAGTGACTCTAAATGGAAAATACAGAATATATTTTGCTATGTATAAGGGAAAATAACAAAAACAAAAAAATAACAAAAGAAAATTGAAAATTTTCAGAAAAGTTTTTGGCTTCCAATTATCAGATGATTTAATTAAAACCTTTTTGCATCAAATGTTTTTCAGTTTATGCTGAACTAAGTTCTTATGTTATGTGTATTTTGTATATTATTATACATATTTAAAAATATGCTTTTCTCTCTACACTTGAAAACTTTTTAAACTTGTTTGTTGCATATACATAATTCATTTTTTCGTATTCTATATATCCTTTTTATATCGTTATATATAGTATATATACATCTACACTTATACCCTTACACGTATATCTATAGTATATATTATGTATTTCCTTAAATCCTGTATGTTTGTTGTCATAGTCAGCAAATTTTAATGATTTTAAATATGTACTAGCTTCAGGATATAGAACATATGAACTATATGATATGTGTATGTAAAGTAAAAACGTTAAACAAAAGAAAAATAGAAAGAAAGAAGAAAAATAACAGAAAAAGAAAAAAAAGCATATACAAGCAAACAAATTGTTTAAAAAGTGATTTTAGAATGAAGAGTTTTTTGCACTTCTATTGAATAACGAAAAAGGTGTTTAAAATTTTGAAAACTTTAAACAACAGTGTGTTGTTGATTTTAGAATTTTCTGTTGGCTAACAAACATAAAAAAATACGTTTTTTTTTTAATCTATATAAAGTTTAGTCGGCAGTTGATGTTAAATAGAAAGTATATAAATATAAAAATATTATGTTTCCTAGATTCTTTGGATGATGATGACGATGATGATTATACGAGTATACACAAATCTCTCATTAAAAGTAAGTATTCTATTTTGTATCATTATAGTTGTATAAAATGTAAAGCTTTCCAATTAAAATCACTTGTCATTTTTAAAATAGCACATACATTAAATAAGACTAAAAAAAAGATAATAAAAAGTCGTCCTTATTTTTTAATGTATCTTTTTCTTATATTATAAAAGTCTATGGCTGTTTTTATTGTTGTTTACTGTTACACAGTTTATTTAACTAATGTCCTATAACACAAAATGTTTTATATTTATGTGATAACAAAAATAATAATTTATATTTAAAAACATTGCATTTACACAGTCAGTGTGGTATTATACATGTATATGTATTGTAAAATGTATGTATGTGTGTGCATAAGATAAAATTTTTTGACATCCTAACAGGTTGCCATTTGAACTTTTCTTATGTTAAAAAAAAATTTTTAGTTTAGAAAGTTATTTTACATAATATGTTTTTCATTTTGAACAATTTTTGTGCATCCTTTTTTATTTAAAAAGTTGAAATTATATACTTTTAATAAATTTTTGTATTTTGTTCTGTATTTGTTTTAAATAAATGCATAAAACAGAGGAGTTTTCAAAATGATTTGTATTAAATTATCCTTTAACTATACTTTTTTTTTTACTTAATAATGTTTTTTATTATTAAACATTTTATTTATGATGGTGTTTACATTTGAAAGCAAAAATTATTGTTGTTGGTAAAGAGTTTGACGGGAAGTGAAAGTGTAGACAAGACATTATCCCATTAATAAACAAGAATAAGGATGGACTTTTACGAGTATATTTAATCAAAAACACATTGAATATCCTTGATTTATTCTAATTTTTAATGTTATAATAAAAATTTAAAAATTAAAATTAAAGCCAAATAAAAAAAAATACTGTGCACCCATAATAGAAAGATTGTCACAGATGTCGCAATTTTGTATATGTATTTGTATTAATCCGTTTTTTACATTTGTTTCAAATTAATTAATATTTAATTAAATCATATGTGCAATTGTATTATTCATAAAATTAAGATAAAAAAAATAGTCTTTGTAGGGATTAAAAAATTCATATACATATAATTAAAAGAATCAACAACAACAACAACAGAATATGAAAAAATTAAAAATTAATATAAAATGGAAATTTTTTATTTTTTTTAAATAACCTAGATAATTGACACCAATCAATAAGTTAACACAAAATATAATAATAAAAATTATAGGCTTTTATCAATATTGATGATACTGATGATACATTTAAAATTAAAAAAAAATATGTACTTACCCAGTGAAAAGGATAATTCGATGAGAACAAATAATTGAATTATCGTCCAATTCATTCTTTGTTTTCTTTTTTGTTTTTGTTCACTTTTTTTTTATATTTTACTTTATTATTAAATTTATACGTTTATCACACTCTCTTTTTTTTAATTACCAATTTTTATAATTGAAATCTATAATAATCATTTTTGTTGCAATTTCTATATTATAAAAATATTGATTTTTTGTTATTGTTGCTAATATTTTTTTAATTTTATTATTGTCCATACATACTATACATATCTGCAATTTGTAAGATATAAATTTTTAAGTTTTCATATGCACAGCAATTTTCACATGATAATTGAAATGAAAAAATTAAAAAAAAAAAAAACATTTATGAAGTAAAATAAAAAAAAGGATTTAAATTTAGTGATAATTAAAAAAATAATATGATTATTTATTGACTTTTTTTATTAATAATTTTTTTTGATTACCGAAATTTTTTAAAGAATTTTTTTTGCTGTTGTTATTTTAAAATGAAATATTAAATATCAAATTTTCATGTTAATATAAAATTGAATGCAAAATATATGTGATCAATATGATATGTATACGTGTAACTGACCTAATACACTACAATTTTTAAAAAATGAAAAGAAAATGATTTTTTTTTTAATTTTAAAAATTTATGTTGGCGATGATAACAAGCAAGATTTGTGTATTTTACTGAACTGATAACTTATTATAAAAAGTTACTATAGAATCTATTAGTAAGCAAAATAAAAAAATATATGTACACATGTATGTATGTAAGATGAGTTTGATAGAAATTCAAAGTGAGTAGTATATATATTTTATCACATATGTATGTATTAAATTTATAAATATGTTACATACATAATATGTGAGTGAAACAAGTACGTAAAGAGATACTCTAACGTATTATTATTAAAGTCGTGATTTAAGTGGGCTTGGCTGTGCATGGCAATGCAATGTCAATGACGGCAATACAAAAACAACACGTTATAGAAGTTAGAAATTATATTATGTATCTTTTCAAAGTTTAGATATATCGTACATACTCGTATATAATTATTAACAAATATACTAATAAAATATCAATATAAAACTTTTTATTAAAAAATAATAATAATAATAAGAAATAACGCTTTATAAAATTTAAATAATAGTGAAAAAAGAAAAAAAAATACACAATGTTATAGTTGATTATTTTTTCTTTATTAAAAAAAAAAATTATGACGACGTCGTCGTCGTTGTCGTCCACAACACTACTTAATAATATAAAAATTTATAAAATGAACTTTGTTGAAGTGAAAATTGCTAGTATTTTATACATGTACTTATGTATGTACATTGTACATATTATATGCCTTGATGTGAGATGTTATCATCTTTTAATATAATTATAGCCTTGATATTGAATAAGAAAAAAAAGAGAGATGTTTTTTATGGTTGCTAAAAATATACCAAGATAAAAGAAATCCAGTGTATAAAAAGATATCTTCAAACGCCTTTATCTTATGTCTAGAAAATAATTCCTTTTTTTTTTTTTTGCAGTTTAAAAATAAAAATCTTAAGTGGAAATTGAAAATTAAAAGAAATTAATTAGTTGCAGTTATTACAAAGGAACTTTGTTTAATACATATTAAAAAAAAAGAACTTTTTTAAATATTACATCCATTAGTATGTGGTTTTTACGTTTTTGAACCCAATTTGTCTAGTATAAAGTTCAAAAGTTTATCAACAAATTTCTTAAAACTTTTCACATGATAAGTAAAAAATACATATATGTATACATATATAAACAACTATACACATACAAATATATTTTTTTTTCGAATTCTAATTGAAAATAAGTGTATTTTGTTTAAAAATTTTATAACTTACTATGGGAAAAATTTATGTCAAGCTAAACTTAAAAAAACATGAATGAACAAAAAAAATATTCTTTTATTTTTTAAAAATACTTTTCAAAGATGAAAAATTTTTTTTCAAAATTTTCAAAAAATTCTTATTTTTGCTTTCCGTTGTGTTGTAACATGAAATTACACCAAACAATCATTCCATTTTATACTCAATTCGAACATGCTATAAGCACAAATTAAATATGTATGTATGTAATTTCTAATAACAGACAAACATGTTAACAAATATAATAAGGTGATTATTTGCATGTTACTGTGGTTTTATATTTTTGCATGAAATTTACGAGAATATATATGTAATTTTAAATTTTACATGGGAAAATGTAGAATCAAAGTCTTAAATGAAGACGAATATATATGTATTTCTTTTTGAAAATGTATTTTTGGACAAAAATATGAAAATATATAAAATAAAAAAATGTGTGTGCTATTATTTTAAAAATCGCTAAATTCTTCTTAGAATTTTTATTAGAATTTCGAGAAGAAAACTTGACTTGTGTAAGAAGTAAAAGGTGGCAGACAAATTAAACACTAATTTTAAAAACCAAAAGTTCTTCATCATATCCAGAAATTGTTTTGTTCTATTCTGACTATATCATAATATACATACTTAAATAATTAGTTCTTAGTATTCTAGGGATTCAATTTGAATACACTACCTCTAAAAATTTAACTTTGGTGTATACTTTCACGGTTCAATGATATTTTAAAATTATTAAAATTTTATTTAATAATTTTTTATATACATAATATATGTATGTGCAAATATGTATTTGTGAGTCAACTCATAAAAACATTTTCAAATTATATTTTTTTTTTTGTTAATGGATTTTTGTATTTTGATAAAACTTGTCTAAAAGAAAAAACATTTTTTTTTCTACATCCTATACATAAAACTTTTATTTATCACATTTCTAATTCTATATGTTATTTTAATTCATTAAAATGAAAATATGCGAATTTTTATAAGTGCACACGAAAAGAATTCTATTATATCAAATTTTTTTTATATAAATGAGAAAAAAAAAAGTAAAAATTATATGAATAAGCTTAAAGGTTAAAAAAACTTTTAAAACATATACTTTTTAAAAATTGATTATAAAACCTCTGTAACTGCGATGATATTCAAGTAAAGAGTTGTTCGAGGACGTTTCGGAAGTTTCTCAGTAACTTTCTCCGTTCTTTAAATTCATATTTTTCGAATATTCCATCGTATTTAATTATTTTCAAGAAAGGAATCGATTCTAGACAGGAAGCATTCTATTCACTCATCCCAAATCAGAAAACCCCATGTAAATCCGTTCACGTTTACTACCCTAAAACTCTTTCCAAAATTTCAATTACGTCACGAGGAACACTCTTACCCACAAAGGAAAAAGTAAGTGGATAAAAAGTATATAATAAAAAAGGAACACATAATATTAAAATTGCATTGAATACATAAAAAATATGTAGTGAAATGAATATCTAATATAATGTATATATAATTGAACATGTGCAGAATAAAAAAGAGTAAAAAAAAATAAATAAGGAAATTTATAATTCAAATTTTGGATGAATGCATTTTAAACTAATGTCAGTCTGAAAATAGAATTCTTGTTTTACCATAATTCCATTTATTTTTTTTTTCTTTCTTTCTTTATATGGTGCCCTTTGTGCAATTTTATGTTTAAATAATTTTTCATATTTTTATTTTAAGTATAAAATCATGCATTAAAAAAAAAGCATTAAATAAAAAAAAAAAAAAAAAAAACGAAAACTTCATGAATATGATGGAACTGGATTACCTTACAAAAATTTTCTATTTTCTTTACTTTACTTTTACATTTCAAAATGGTGTTGTATATGTATTTATAATGTTTAAACGTATTTTTTTTTTTGTGCATTTCATTTGAATAATGTAAAAATATTGTAAAGAATTATTTTAATGATGAGAGAAGAAAGCCGGCAGAATTGTTTTTAAGAACAATGAATATAACAAGTATATGCATTTATTTATAATGAAAGAAAAAAAAATTACAATAAAAAAGAGAATATAAAATAAAACTATTCTAAAAATTTATATAACAGGAAAATATTAGGAAAATTGTTATTTTCATAATGCACTTTTTCACTATTGTTGTGTTACATATTTTATAAAACACATACATATGTAAATACATATACATATATGCACATTTAATATATACATTGATGCTGATGCTCGACATTACAAAATATTATTGTGTAATATTTCTTTTTTTTAAATTTTACATTTACATACATATATGTATGTATGTATGTATGTATCTTGAATTCAAGTGGGATTATGATTTTTTTTGTAATGTTGAGATGTATGTATGTACAAAAGTGTTAATAATAATATTTCCATAGAACAATGCAACAAGTAAAATACATACATATAGTTTTGTATTTATGTATGTTATTTTTTTTTCGTTTTTCCTGTCCTTTAATAACTTTATATTCTTGAAAACGAAACAACAACAAAAAAAATTAGTTTGAAATGGATTCATTTTATTCATATATGTAGGTACATACAAAAAAAATGTAATGAAAATACAAAAAAAAAACGAATTAGAACAATAGAGAAACATGCATTAATGTTGCGCTTTCAAAATGACATTACATTTTCAATTCAATTGAAATTTTTTTTCTAAAATATAAAACGTCATCCAGTGAATTTCCTTTCCTGTCACTATTTATATATTGTATTTTTTTTCTTTCAATTTTTTTTTTTATTGTTGCAGGATATAATACAGTACAAAAAAAATTAGAACAAAATATCTGTCTGACATTTTATTCAATAATACATAATAATAAATTTTTCATTACTTTTTTTTTAAAATATCCTTAATATGGAAATTTTCTGTACTTATAATAGGAAAAAAATATAATATCGAGAATATTATTTTCTTCGTTTATTCAATTTTTACAGCAAAAAATAATTACACTTTTTGAATTTGATGATGTGTATAAAAAGCATAATAATTGATTTTTGAAAATGAGTATATGATGATGGTAGGGTATTATTTGAATCAATTGCATATTTCTTCATGAAGACGATGATGTACGAGTATGTATGCATTTGTATCGTTTTTACATTTTTTTTGAAAATATATTTTGTAATGCATCAATGAAGTAGAGTGCGGATGATAGGAAATATTAAAAATTATGAATGATATATATATATTTTGTAAATAAATAGGATTTATTATTATTTTTGCTTATTTGAGTGTAGAACAGAGATTGATGAACTATGAAGTTTATCATGATTTTGTATGCATATTGATTTCATTTAAGTGAAATTTACATACTCACATGTGAATAACCTTTTAGTTTTTTTTTTTGATATATTTTTTTTTTTTTGATTTTTTTTTTTGAAAAGGATTTATTGAATTTTTTGTGAATACTTTTTATGATTATATTTTCAGTAAAAATTCAGATATTTCACTAACACCGTTTTGTTTTAATCAAAATAAGACTAAGTTACTTTGAAAAATACACAATAACTTTTTGAATTTTGTAAAAAAATATATATTAGATTTAGATTTAGATTTTTCGTTTTAGAAAAAATATCGTTTAAAATTTTTCCAACCAATATAGTGAAAGTTTATATTTTATTTGTATTATAAAAATATCTTTCTAATAAACTTTACAAATACATAATTATTTTTAAATTCCGTTGGTATGACTTACATGGAATCTACACTGAGCAAATTTAAAAAACAAAAATTAAATTTAAAGAGAATTTTTCTAATGCCTAAATTGAATTTAATTTCCATTGATAAAACCGAACATAAATTTTCCAAATTCATGAGAAATCAGTTCTTCAAAGAATAAATTTGAAAATGTTAAAATTTACCTTTCGATTGATTAATGACGTATACTCTTCAATTTATAAATAAGGAAAAGAAAATAAGAAAATAAATTTTAATCTTATAATGAACACCATGTGTATGTAATTTAGAGTTAATTTTAATAACTCTGACTCTTTTAATATACATATATACATTTTTCAATGTAATTAAAATTTTCTTTATAATCTATCATAATGTCAAATAGCCACAATGCTTGTTAAATTCTGAATATTTAATGATTATATGTAACCACCCAACGACAGTTTCTCCTATTTTATGTTCTTTATATACACAATACAATATTGTATATATTAATGTACGTATATAATATATACTTAATATTCGTTTTTGATATCGATATCAATGACAAGAATAATAAATTATCATTATTTGCAGTTTGATGTCTGCCCGTTTTCAATAGGTTCCGATTTCATAATTTATTAAATTTGTTGTCCTTGTTGTAATATTGAAAATTACATGATAGTTTTATAGATATATACCTATAAATATTATACATAGTTATATTTATGTAATAAATGTTTGATGTATTGAAAGAAGAACAATATCGAAATTTCTACTTGATATCGTCATTGATTGTTTGTTATATGAATACCATTAACATTTGAAGTTCATATATAAAACAATGACTTAAATTTTCTTCTATCGAATGAATGGTAGATTTATTGATAAAATTTAATTAACATTCTTTCAATTCTCTGTTAATATTCTGTCTTTATATCTTATATAAGAAATAAATGTACATATATAATCTACTTTCAAATTGTTTGAGTTTATATAAGATAAAATGTAAACGTAAGCGATAATTAATGAAGTTAATTAATTAAAAATGATAAAATTCTACTGAAAACATTAAAGCCTATTTTATGTAATTTTTTTTTTCTCGTATAATTTTTGTTGTTTTTGTCCTTTGGCTCAGGAACAATGACTACTATATGTATATATGACACATAAGTATGTACAATTTCTAATGTTTTCTATTGTATGCGTTCATTTGTTAATAAAAGAAGCTTTTTTTTTGCAATGGACTTTTAGGTTTCATTTTTAGAGGAGATTTATCTTCAACTGTTATCTAATTTTGTATTGTAAAACAACCCAAAAGGGTAATAATAAATTAAGTTTGCTGTAATAATGTAACATTTCTATGCTTTTTTGACTTTTTGGGCTTAATGTCAAGATATACTAAAGGTAGAAAATTAATGACATGATGAAATGTTTCTGTGTGGTGATGTTTTTATACACACATATGCACACATATAAAAACGTATATGATAATGTTTTAATTGAATTTATAACTGTATATAACATTTTTATAGGTTGAATTTGTGTTTTTAGTTTGAATTTATTTGAAAAAATAGTTTTTAATTAATATATATATTTATTTTGTTCACTTTTATCTGCTCACTTATAAAATAAAAAAAATAACCGAAATATTTTATCAGATAACGTCAGGAATAAAAATTAAAAATAATGAGAAGCACATATTGACCACACATTTTAAATGATAAAATAAAATAAAGAAATTAAAGTACGTAATTAAAAACCTATCAGATAACTCAATTCGAACAACACAAAAAACGAGGATTTAAATAGAAACAATAAAAATCCTTTAAATAACATTATACTTTAGTTTTTTTTTTTAATAACTGCGCCTTTCAATTACACGTATTATATTACACTGCAATTATTTCACGAATTAAATAAAAAAAAAAATTGTTTTTTTTCCTTATTGTTGTTTTAAAAACGCGTGAAAAATATTCAAAAAATTTGAACACTTCAAATTAAAATTGAAAACATAAAAGAAAATTGTTATCACTATGATTTTCCGATGACAACTAAATTCGAATTGAATTTAAAATGTTATAACGGTTTGATTATATATCAAAAAAATATAAGTAATTGAGATATCAAGAAAATTAGCAATTCAGCTTTTCGAATTTTCACTTGTTTTCAAATGTTGCATACAAGTATAGATATTTTTAAAAACTGCGCATGTATAAGAGTACAATATTTTCATGTGTTTTCTTTTGTTTACAAAAAAATATCCTCGAAGAAATTACTCTTAGTAAAGAGAAGATTTTAGAGAAGGAAAGGATTTAAATTATGGTATATTTATAGTTGTCTCATTATTGGTTTGTTATTGGTTTTTTGTTTTTAAATAATTAGTCAAGATTATCCTTTTAGAGTGAAAAAGTAATCTGAGAGCGACAAGTGAATATATCAAGGTAAATTATTATTAAGAATGAATTATAGAAAAATATTTTATATCTGAGAATTAAGGCTTCATATACATATATGCAACAGTAAATGTGTTTAGAAATTTTTTGATAATATTTGAAAATGATTTTTTTTTTAATGTTTTTCGAAATTGAAATGCATGATTAGTGTAAACAGAAAAAAAATTTCTTTCGATCGACAGTACCTTTCAGTAATCACTTTTAAAATTTTTTTTTTTTATCAAGTAAAATAAATTTTTCACTTAATTTTCATGCTATTTTTTAACATTTAGTTCTCTAATTAAATTTCAGTTTATGATACTTATTTATACGTGTAATTCTGATGAAAAAAATCTATATAAAAATGAACTAATGAAACAATAATGTGTATAATAATCTGACGTTGAAAAAAAAAGGACTTTATGCAATAAAATGAAAATAAAAACTTGAATTTAAATAGAACAATGACAAAGTACAAAAAAAAAATATTAACTTTTTTATTTCCTTCATTGTCCTTTTATTGAGTTTTTTATTTTCAACACCAATAACGTAAAACATCATACACCATAATTTCTTATTATCATAAATTACATCAATTTATTCATGAAGAAGCATTTTTTTTTTTATTTTATTTTATAGCTTCTGCTACATAATTTGTCATTATGTTTATCGACAAAGTTACTAACACATTAATCATTTTGAGATGTGAAAATCTAATATTACTTTTTTTTTGCACATATTATTTTATACTATAGATACTTTTGAAAGAAGTGTTAATCTACAATAAATAGAGAATAAAAAAAAATATTATTATAAATTAAGAATTAAAAAAAAAATGAATTTATAGAGAAAGTTTTGTTTTTCATTGGTTCTTATTTTATTATTTATTATTACCTTTATTATACTCTTGAGATTTTTATTGTATTGTTTTTTTCTTCTTCTTTGTAAATAATGAATTGCTCTTCAAAATTCTAAACTACATAAATTTAATGTATTTTTGTTTTTCATTTGAAAATAATACAGAAGGCAAAAACTTTAAAAATAAAATATTTACCTGCAAAAAATGAGAAGGGTATATTTGAAAATAAAAGTAAAAAATGTCCTGTTTTTTATGATAGACATGATTTTGTGTGTTTCTTTTTTACTTCTAAATAACTGAATTTTCAAAATTTTCAAATAATACTTTTCTCTTGAAAAAATTCAAACTTACATAAAAATAAAGAAAAAATATTTGAATTATTTAGAAAAATAAAGGTTATTCAAATGTGTCAATTGAGAATATTTTTATATTGTCTTTTAATTTTCCATAAGAGGTTTAAATTTTTTTTTCCCTATGAATTTTATGTGATAAATGAAATGAATTTCCTGTTATTTTCAGGCATTTGAGATTCATTTTAAAATCTATTAATTAAAATGATTGAAATATTTCATTTTATCTTTTGAATTGAAAAAAGAAAAATAAATTGCATAATTTATTTTAAAAGGATAATAGGAAAAATATTGCGCAGATTAAATTTATTGAAAATTGTTTATTTACCCGAGAAAAATTGAAAAAAAAAAAACTAAAATTTTTCGTATTTTTATATCTCGAGAAAAAAAATTATTAATCATATTTCTAAAAATTAAAATTTGTATTAAATTAAGGACAAAAATATCCTTTTTAAAATGCAATATATTTTTTTTTTTTTAAAGTAGAAATATGAATGTTTTGTTTTTCTTGGAAATTTTCACAGATAATCAAAAATTATAATTAGATGATTAAAAATTCAAAAGATACACACTTACATACCTATGTATGTTGTTGCGTTATTATTTTATATATACAGTAGAGTAAGTATCTATATGGTACAACAAACTTTACTAAAAATTTTTAAAATTAATTTATTCCTGTAATAAAAATGTTAAACTTATAACATTTTAAAATTTTAGTTGTTTGCCTTACTATACTTTTTTAAATACACACATGCATGATTTAAACATTGAACAGCGCAAAACTATAGTTACAAAAATTAAATTTCTAATTACAGAGTATGTATTCTTCTAATTAAAAAGAAAAGGAGATATGTATGTACATAAAAAAAAAATGTCTATGAAAAACTCACAGAATGTTTATTCACCTGATCATACATGTACCACGTTCAATTATCGGGAAAGTTAATTTAACGTTCCAGTTCCAGGTTGTATGAGAATATTTTTTGAAGTATATAATACATACGTGTATGTACAGTTATCTGATTTGGTTGTGCAAATGTATATGTAGAAAATGTACGGTAGAAATTGTATAAAAAAATTTAATTCAACTTTTATTCTTTTGGGACAGAAAGGATGAGAAATTGTAGGATATATGTAAATGATATGAAAATTTTGTGTATTTTATATAATAAAAATTTATACGATTTTTTTTTTTTGATTTTTATTAAATTAGAAAAAATTTCTAATTTAAAAATGTATTGGTAAGAATAGATGTGGATGATGTGGAAAAAGTTTTTTGTTATTCAAATTTTTTAATTAGCTTATAAGAATGGACAAAACAAATAATGTTTTAAAAAAGATATGCAACGTTAGGTAGTCCAGAAATGCGATGTTAGATTGCATTGTTTTCTTCTTCTTTTAATTGCTACTTTATTTTTTCATAAATTTTTGTTTTTATGAACACATGGATAATAGAAACTATGTGAAAAAAGTCTGGCAAGAAAAAAAATATATGTACCTAATACCTATGTATATAGATATGTACATATATAGACGATTATAGGTACTTTGAAAATTACTCATCCCAGGTGAATACTTTGATCTTCATTGATCCTTTTTAAATTTAATTTTAGCTAATGAAAATTCATCAGAATATTTTCCTTTCGTTCCTCCTATTTTTGTTTTATTATTCTATTCTAGGTTCTAGTACACTCAATGAATGCCTCTGTACAATTTGGCACAAGGCAATGCAATGCAATGTAATGATTAAAATCTTTCTTGAATTTACAGTGTCTAAAGAAAAAACTGTTTCAAGTTTTCTTTCATGTGTTTTTATTTCATGGATTTTTATTACACTGAACAGTATAAATTTTGTAGTTTTGTTATTAACCTAAAAACTTTATCCACCTTTCATTTGCATATTACATTTTTGTTCACATCATATATAAAAAGTAATAACTATTTTTTGGCATGCATTACATATTTAACAATACCTGTAAAAGATACTTAACCCATTCATATTTACTGTTTCTTTTTTCTTTTGTTTATTTTCCGACATTTTTAACAAGGAAACACTTTTTTATTATTTTTAATTTGTTTTCAGTATTTAAGACATAATAAACTTTGTGCATTAAAAAATTAAAATATAATAATTTAATATGAATTTTAGGTTTACATAATTCTATATAAAACTAAATCATAACTATTCCAGAATTAGAGGATGTGTATATGTGTCGAAGACATAAAGGTGTAAAATGTAGGGTGAGGCTTTTTTATTTTGTTTGAATATTCTAAAAAATTTCAGAATTAAAACGAAATTGTTTATTTTCTAATATTTTGTTGTTTTTTCTTTCTATTATGCACAATTTCAAAAGTTGTTATTAATAAAATAACATAAAATGTACATAAAACGGAATCATTAAAGTTTTGTATAAATTCCATACATACATGTATAATTAGCTTGACAGGACACAAAATATGAAAAAGTTGTTGAAATAGAACAAAAAAAAAGAAAAAAAAAATGACAGAGGTAATTTTCATGAAAAAGTTACGTATTTTAACATGAAACTTTCAGATAGAATTACCATAAAAAGTAGTTAGAAACCGTTAATTATAATGTCTGGGTTATACAAGGATAATTAAAGTGTATTACATCATCAGGAAAATTAACAAAAGGATAATATTTTTTTTAAATAACCAAGTACAATTATTATTTCTTTTATGATTCATTTTTTGTATAATAGCCAGTTGTTAAATTTTTGTTGAATGGAAAATGCAAAATCATATGTATATAATTTCAAGTTTATGTAAATGTTCTTTTAATGGAGAAAAAAGAAAAAGCAAAATTAAAAAAAGTCCTTCCATGTTTCATTTGAATCCTTAAAATTAAAAATCCACTTTTAATTTCAAAGTTCAGAAATGTTAAATTTTAGTGATTTCAAGGGAATTTATCTTATGAATAGGATTTTTATAGTTTATCACACTCATTTTAAATAAACTTGTTTCTAGGACAATGTTTTGTTTCTTTTTGTATTTTGTAAGCACGTGTAGTTTTCCAACCTTGTCCAAAATAAACCTTAAATTTTAAATAAGAAAAATAAATTTAATTAAGCAAATTATAAATCAGAAATTTTTATCGAATTAAATCAAAAAATTGACAACACTGAATCTAACATCATTTTAATTTTGATCAGATACAACTATGAATGACTTCATAATAATAACTGAAATCCTGAGAACTGTAAAAGTCTGTATAGTAATAAAAAAAAACTTCTTTCAATTTTCGAATTTCGAAATATGTATTTTTTGATTTACGCATGTCTGTATTTTTCCACTCTATTTAAATTTTATGATATTTGTAACAAGAAAAAGAGTGAAAATCTGAATGAAGTTTATATACACAAGGCAAAAAACTGAAAAGATGATTTATATATACAGGTAATGTCACACTGAAATTTGAAATTTGCGTGTTTTGTGTGCATATTATGTGCATTTTTACATAACTTTTGAATAGGTATTCGGTGTTGAACTATGCATTTAAAACAAAGAAAATTCTTTTTTAATTAATCGTTACATTTTTTTCCTTTTATGTATATTCAATATACACTTTTTCTTTGAGAAGAAAAATTCATAAAAATTATAAAAAACAAAACAAGAAACTTTTTACCATATACACAAGTAGAAAGGTGAGACACATGTATGATGTATATAAGGAATAAAATTTGTGCTATTACCTGCAGCATTAAAAGATAAAATTTACAAATAAAAAATAAAACGCAAGAAAAAGACTAAAAAAGGAGTTTAAAGAAGTTTTTTAAAAATGAAAAAGTTTTATTACTTTTTGAGGATACTAACTTTTTATCCGTTACACAAGAGAATTTTATTTCAAATGTTTTTAACTGATAGAAAATTATAATCAACTTATATACAAGAAGAAAATTTCAAAATAGTTCTATTTTGTTTTTTCTAGGTGAATAGTAGTACAGGTAAATTCAATTTTACGTAAAAGTTAAATGCATTTTATTTTCACATTTTTTATGGCTTTAAGTTTTTCTATTACAAGTGATGCAATTTTAGCTATTTGTGTTTTCTTCTTTTTTATTTTGGTTTTACAAGAAAAAAAAAATTAAACAAAAATAAGGAAATGAGCAAGAAAAGTTACGAGAAGTAATGTGAGTATAAGCAAATAAAGAAAAAATAAAATTAATTTCACTACAAGTTTAAAAATTTAAATATTTAGATTCTACGATAATTAGAATCTATATGTACGTTGATGATCACTCTTAAAAACATGCATTATTATTTTTAAAATAATTAATTGATATTTTCAAATTATAAAATACCAAAAAATATTGAAATTTTTTTTATTAGTAAAGAGGGATTAAATAAAAATAATGTTTTTTGGTATTCCAAGCATAAGTTCGTTTTTTTTTTTCGTTTTTAGTTAAATATTTTAATTTATCCTTTTTTTTTTGCTTTTTCATGTTCAACTTCTGTTTCAAAAAAAAATAAATAAAGGAAAAATAAAACGAAAGCATAAATGTTTTATTATTTCCTCATTTTGTAATTGCTGTATAACCAAAATACTAAAGGGATTGAAATTTTTATATACATATGTATTTGTTTGTATATTTCCGTTTGGTTTTTATTTATTCATATAGAGACATATTTATTCATATGTGGGCATGTGGGACGAATATGATAAAATTGTAATTAAGTAAACATAATTTAATAATCAATAATATATGTATGTACATTGTACATGTAAAGTGATATAATATTTAAATGATAAAGTAAAAAAAAATTTAAAAAAAAAAGAATAACAATACAAAGTATGATTTTTATTTTTTAAAACTCTTTTAGGTATATACGTATTTGTAATTGATTATTTCAGTTTAATTCTCAATTGTATTTTGTACATTTATCATTTTTATATGAAAATTAATATTGTGTATTTAATTTTTTTGAAATTTATCTTCATATACTACATACATTCGAGTACAAGCTAAAAAAAAGGAAAACAAATTGTTGTCTATAACTAAGATTAAAGATTAAAGAAAATCAAAATCTCAAGCACTTATTTGATAATTTTTAAAAAATAAATATACCACATTTAGAAATTTTCAAGATAAATTTAAAAATCTTTTTTCAACAAAAATTTTAAATTGAAAGTTGCGGTTTTTACTAAGAAATTTAATCTAATTAATATTTTCTTAGTTTCAGGCAACCAATCATTATTCTTTTTGTTGTTGTTGAACAGTCCTCATAGCTACAAGAAAAATAAATTAATCTACACTCTAAAGTTTACAGTTTTTAATTAAACCTATTTATCATGACGCCTTGAGTTATGTTATTAATTAATTTTCCACTTTTTTCCTCTTTAATTTTATATTTTATGTTTCTATGTATAATAATATTTCAAATCGATAATATAACTCAAATTGTTTTTGTTATTTTATTTTTAATTTTCTTTGCTTCAAATTTTAGAATTTTCAAGTATTTTTTAATAAGCAACATAACGAGTTTATTTATTTTCTTAGATTTGGTTTGGTTAGATAAAGAAAAAAAAAACGTAAAATTGATATCTTTTAAAAAAAAATAGAAAAATGCCACATAAAATAATATGTAATTGGTTTTCATGGTGGGAGGGCAGGTAAAAAAAAAAAAAGAATTCATTTGAACAGAGTTCATATAAGAACTTTTCAACTGAGGATGAAAATTAAAACAAGTTGATGATTTATGCCTATAGATATGAAAAATTGTATGTAGATACATATATATCTAAATATTAAAAAATGTATTACTTGCACTATCATACACACTTCATATATTTCTACGTCATACACATAACACATAAGTATCCTCAGATACAAATTTTCAATGAAAAATCATTTTCCTGTTTCAATTAGAGCGAAATGAAAAGTACGTATGTATAAGGATCAACAAAAAAAAAATGTTCCAGGCAACCGTAATATGTAATATCTTTAATGTGTGTGCAGAGAAAATTAATTTCCGGATTATAAAACGAATATGAAAAATTTATGTTGGAAATATTTAATACATACAAGAATAAATATTTACAAAAAAATAACACACAAATAAAAAGCAATATTTACTTTTGTAATTGATGGATACCAACATTTTTCGTAATACATACTTACACACATATATATAAAAAGGAATCTTGTATCGTTTATAAAATATTGACATGAAAATATACATACATATACATACATATTTGTATTTCCAAGTATATTTAAACAGATTCAGCTAATTGTTTGACATTAAATTTTTCTTTACAACTAAGTATTATAAAAAAAGATATTAATTTGATGTGAAAATTCATGGTTTCTTAAACTCAAGCTCAAATGCTTTCAATTACACACAGCTTTGTAGAATACAATTCGAGCCCTATCATACGAATAAATCAACGGACCAACTCAACCAATGAATTTAGTGGTTTACACTTCAATAAAAATTTTAGGTAAAGGATTAGCTTGGTATGTCCTTATTAAACAAGTAAAAATAATTACATAATTACAAATTTGAACAAAATCTTTACAAATAAAACAAAATATTTAATAATTATCTTATAATCACATTTTGTTATATTTTTTATCATATGACGTATATGTAAGTTTATTGTTTCAGGATGATAACAATGGAAAAAAAAAAGGAAATCCATTCAATTAATAAATGAATAATAAAACAAACAGGATTCATTATTTATTCATTATTTTGTAATTGTAAATTGAATTCATTCACAAATAAAATTTTCATTTATACAATTAATTTTCTGCTACTATGATGAATATTATAGAATAGGATATATCAAATAAAAAGAATAATAAAAGCAATTTAATCAATTTATATATATGTATATTGTATACATACTCGTCCATATGTATTATAGATGTTAAAGTTCAAAATGTATACATCCATACATACATATATGTTTTGTGGATGCATTACGGAAATGTACGTTGTTGATTTTCAATTTCCTATTCCTTATTCAATAATTGATCTGAAGAGATAAGCAAGCAAAGAATTAGGAAAATTATATTGTAAAGGATTGAATTGTATTGGATTGTAATAAATTAAATTGAAGTAACGCTATAGGCATACACTATAGTATGGTATATGTATGTACATACAGTATGTATTTGATACCGTGATATGTGAAAGTAATTTTAAGCGTATATTTAAACTCACTTAATTCATGTTTGTATACAATACGAGATTGAAAAAAATTTTTTTTTTCATTTTATTTTCCGCTTAATACAAATGTGGCTACAATTAATAACCAAATGTCAGTTTGTGAATATGCAGTTTATGCAATATATTTTTTAAAATTACATATACTTGTAAGTTTCAAATACAGATTTATTTAATTTAAAAGAGTATTATGCAGATTTGAATATGTTTTTCTTTCACTATCCTAAAATATTGTTAAATTTATGATTAAAAGGCCAAATATTCTAAGTCAAAGTTTCCAGCAAATTGCATTAAAAAGTTTCGCTACAAATTGAAATTAAAGTCGATGTACATACTTTACAAACATTTATTTACAATAAATTATTTTACGATATAACGATAAAAACATACTAAACACTCAAAATTATTTAATACATTAGTTTTAAATTCTTCTTGAGCCGACTTTAAGGTGGCTACTTTATTTTGTGGTTACGAGAAAATATCTGTTGCATGTTTTTGAAAATTATATGGATGAGATAAAATTTTCTTATTTACTGTGAAGATGAATCAAAATGAGCATATATCATATTAAATATTCAATAATATAGCTATATGTAATTCAAGATTTTCATTAGATATCAATAATAAATAAATTATTATCTTTTCCTTTTTCATTTGTGTATATACATAAAGTATATTTTCACCTTTTTAGTATTTTGTACAATTAAATAATTAATGACATTTGGTTATCCTTGGTTATCCAAACTCTTTATGCAACAATCTAAACTTTTGTTACTGATACAAATAATAAATTTATTTAACCAACAAATTTCTAAAATCCAAAATATACAAGTAATGAATTATATTTTCAGATGTTTTTGATATTTATCAAACTTTTTTCTATTTATGTGTGTGTATGTATAATACATACAGGCACATGTACATATGTATGTATGTATATTGTATATGTACTCGCATATGTGTATGTGCATATTTATGTATATTTTTGAAAACAACTTGAAATAAAGATGATATATTAGAAATAAAATGAAAATTCTGTATTGAGAAAATGTAGAATTTGTTATTTCACTACTATATATGAATGTTTACTTTTATTGCAGATGCAATATTTCATATGTACATTTGCATATTTTCATGTAGTATTTTAGATGATAATTTGTTATTCCTGAGAAATGATTTTAAAATTTTGAGAAAATTTAATATGTAATTGATTTTGTTATTTATCATTTTTCTTAATAATGCTTTCTTATACGTATACAATATCACATTGTATTTAACTGTTTCCCTTGTTACTCGAGTTTTTCTTGTGAATTTTATATAATAATGAATTACATATAAAAGGGACATTATTTCGAACGAAAAATAATGTGATTTTTTTATATTTCGGGTAGATTATATTGAATTAATTTTATTTTTGTTTTCCTGAATATAATTTAAAAGTAATTTTTAAACAGATGCGATATTACAATATATAATTATAGTTCTACCATAAAAGATATTATATATTTTTTACCACTATCCTTATAAATTCTGTCTATATTCACAGAAACGTAAAATAACGAAAAAAAACTTGCAGAAAAAACAAACAAAAACTCATTACTTTTTCTTAAAAACATTGAAAAATTCTAATCGGCTAGAGATTTTATCGTGATCTAAAATTTAAAAAAGTAATTTTAAGTAAAAGATAAAATTCATATTGAATGACATTTTTTCGAAATAATACGACATCATGTTTTGCTTCTTCAACAAATTGTTTAGATTCTCGATTAAATGAACAAATTCAATTTTTTCTTTTCGTTTCAATAAATGTGTATGTGAATGTGATATAATCTGTATGTATCTTCTTTTTAATTTGATTGTTAATAACCATTGATTATGTATGTTCTACATACAAGCATATGTTTAAATTTCCAATACATTGATACTTATTTTAATTTTCTGTTGTACAAGATTAAATTTTCTTTTTTTTTTCGTATGAAAATTAAAAAAACTAAACTTAATTTGCAAAATTGCTTGGTAAAAATATACAGAATATAATATATTGAAATTTTATTTTTATTTACAAATGTGTATGTTCATACATACATACATATACATATGTATATTTCTATTAGTTTTCAACAAATACAATATGTGCTTGAACGGTAAAAGAATTAGAATGTGCTGCAGGAAATGAAAGTGGATTAAAAAGTTTTAAATTAATGTTTATGCTTTAGGGAAAATAAATAAACATCATCAGAGTATTTTGCACATTTAATATACAAATATATGTATGTATTATTGTATTATACAAAAAAAAGGTATCATAATGAAATTTTATTGTATGAAAATACATACATATTAGTAATTTTTAATCTTATTACAAATTTTTTATTAATTAGTTTTTATTAATTTTTTTTATTTCCTCTAAATTACATGTACTAGTATGTATTTTTAAAAGTCCTTCAAAAATATATTATACATACTACAGATTATTTCTCTTTCAATAAGGGCAATAACAAAATTTATAAAAACTGGTAAAATGAGTTATTTTGTAAATGGTAAAAAGTGGTTGAAAAATATTTGATCTTTATTTATCAAAGTTTGTAATACATATTATTGTTACATTAGGTAGGTAGGTATATTCATCCTTGTCCTTCATTATTTTGTGATTGTATAGTATCTGTTAAAAGTATATTTATTTCGTTTGATAAATATTTAATTTTTTTACCACATAACAAAAGGAAAATTGTTATTTTTTAATCTATTTTTCGAATTTTAATAAAATTTTTCAATTTACTATTCACTTTACTTTAACTTTAAAGAAAAATCTATAAACACAAAATAAGTAAACAGTTAAAATCTTAGATAGAATTTTCCCCATAATAAGAAATTGCTTTTCAATAGGATATTCAATATAAGAAAGAATAAAATGAATTTTTTCAAGATTATTTATTATACTTTCATCCTCTTATTTTTATGCGTTAAATTTATATTTATAAGTTTCATCATGATGCATTTTATTCAATGAAAATGAAAGAAAAAATAATAATAATGATATAAAGATATAGTTGTGATGATTTACCATAATTTATAGTTCCATTAAAATTAAGTACTTTTGTATTTCACTTTGGAAATGCAGTAAAAGTTTTTATCTTATTATATAATGGAATCGTGGAAAAAAAGAAGAAAAAAAACAGATAATAACATAATGAGAATAAAAAATGGGGAAAAAAGTATCTTATACTTAAAATATTATTTATACTATACATATTAAGATTTTTCAGAGTTTTAAATCACTTTTTTAATACTTTTCATCAGAAATCACTGTCATCCTATTTTATTTAATTAAAAATTATAAATAATCCTTATTTTGTTGTAATAAAGTGCAGTATGTATATGTGACTAAGTACATTATCCTTTTGTTTTATTGTATTTATTTAACTTTTAATAGTAACAAAAATAAAATTATTTGTGGCAATCATGAAAATATTAATTAACAAATTGTCAGTTCAATGTGTACAAAGTTGATTTATTATGAAATATTATCTAAAATTTAAGCTGTTGAATTTGAACAAATAAATTTATCGTAAAAATGTGTCATAAACAAATGTCAATTATGGTTTCATAATTAATAATTATAAAATTGTAATTATGGGTTTTTAATGTATAAAATATGAAATGTGATTTATAAATTTTGTAATAATGAAACATTTTAATCCTTCGAATTTTTAATTAAAATTTCATGAAAAATATTCTTTGCATATTCGTATTTATATTTACCGTTGAAATAAAAGCAAAAATAAAGTACAAAACTGATTTTCATGAAAAATTAATTATTTTACAGTTTCAAAACATTTAAATACTATGTAGATGCAAAGTCAAAAGTTTCAAAGCGGTAACAATGTTTAGAGTTTTAAAATGCATTGTAAATGCATCGTTTACGTATCTGGTGAATTTTTCTGATGTAAGAACTTCAAATTTTTGTATGCATTCAGTACCTAGTTGCAATTTTCTAGTAGAAACAAAAAAAAGAACTATTTACGAGAAATATTAAGATAGCTTAAAGTAATATATAAATTTTTTATTTTTTGAAATAGGTATGAAACCACTTCACTATTATAACTGCGTCACTACTATTATACTAGAAATTAAAAAAAAAAAAGATTGAAAAAGCTTTCAGAATTCTTCAATTAAAAGTTTTCATCGTTAAATTTTTTTATACTTGAATAAGTATCTTTTGTACGAGATTTTTGCTTGAAAATTTTAAAACTGCTTTTAATAGTGACACATCCTTTTTCTTTAAACTTTCATTTACCTTTCTGTATATACGAGATTATTTGTATTACAAATTATGCACACAGTGCTGCACTTAACATAAAATTCAACAATACATACAGAATTGCTGTAGGACGTAAGTATATAATATTTTATATATGTATTATACGTTTAATGTAAATTATAAGGACTTGTGAAAATGTAAAAGTTTTTAAAAAAAAAATAAGTGAAAAAGAAAACAAACAACAAAGAACTAGGAAACGATATAATGAGAAAATGCCTTAGTGTAAAAGGTGTAAAGAATTTGAGGAAAGCTGATAATTTTTCCACTTTTGTTGTATTTAAAGAAATTGAGAAAATACTTTTAATAAATTGTTTATACGGCTTTTTTTGAGCTTTCAGCTCGTTTTCGCAACTTTTAAAATAATTATTGTTTTATTTAGCTTTATTAAATATTAAAATAACACAACACATGTTAATTATGTAATAAATATAATAATTTTCAACAATACTAACGTATTACAAAAAAATATACATATGTTTAAAAAATTTATAAACAATTGAATAGTATTCGTAAACATTTATGTGCAAAATTCTAATCCAAAGTCATCAAATAAATAAAGGTGTTTTACTCCAACTTTCATGAAAGTCATTTTATCGAAAGTTATCCAAAATTTTGTAAAATAATCTTAATAAATTGTAGGTAATTGCCAATATCAAATCAATAATTCTTTCTTAAGTTACGGCCATTTGAATGCATAATAGTAAAATATGAATATGATATTCGAACAAGCTTTAAAAATATTAAAAAAAAAAAAAATAGAATAAAACAACAAACGCAAAGGTAAAATATTGATGAAATACCTGTAAAAAGTTTTCCAAATTTAGTGTAATTTTTAGTAGGCTTCCCGCATTTATACAAAGTGGGGCACTGCACCTCTCCAGAAATATATGTAGCAATCGTGATGATCTTTTATCATAAATTATACTTGTACTCTTCTCCAAAGTTCGTGATGATAAAGAACCCGACTAAAAACAAAAAACAAAAAACATTTATAATAAAAGTGTTTTTTTTCTCCTCAAAAGTAAAGGGTTATATTTCTTACCGAATCCATAATTTCACTTCCAATGAAAAACGGCATCCAAATTTGAAAAAAGAGGCTTAATATGTACCCAAAAAATGCAAAAAATCGAAAAGATAAAGGTGGTGATATTACTATTTCATATGCAGTCACACATAATAATAATGTTGTCGCAAACATTTGAGCGAAAACAATATTTTTGAAAGAATCTTCCAACTCTGCCACAAACCTAACAAAAAATTTAATTTTGGTTAACATTTAAATTGCAATGATTTTTTAAGTCGAACTCATACTCTAATATAAACTGATGAAAAATTATACATTTCATCATTTGTGCATAAGTTCGATTCTCACACTTATCAATATATGCTTTCGATTCAATGTACGTTGCTTCGGGTTGAAATAAAAGTTTCAAGTCTTTGTTTATTTTTTTTGTTTTATCAACTTCCTTAACAGGTATAACCTTCGAATTCGAATCTGAATCATCAATTCCAATTTTTGAAACCATATGACCCAAACGTAAAAACTGAGCATTTATTGATGAAACCATACCCAAGAAAAATGTATCGATTACAATGCAGCCAACTACTACAAAAAAACCTCCAAAAAATTGATGAAAATATGTGATCCAGAAAACTAATGGTGATTGTTCTGGATCATAAGGATACACAGCATAAAAAGGAATCTTCATATGTCCCGTATCAAGAAACTTATTGGTCGTCATTAAAATATACGCAACGATTGATATACCAATGAAATAAATATAATATTTCGTTCCATCAACAATTGATGTTCTAACAAATCTATAAATATATATATATATACAATACATTTAATATATACAAAAAATATGTAATTAAGTAATAACGTTACATTTCTTGATCAACTGCATCTACACGAAGCAGATCACTATTAAGTGTTTCATATAAATAATTAATTCGATGCCATTGTTTAACAAGTTCATTCTGTTTGTATGCAAGTGCCACAAATGTGAAGAAAACATAAAAGTTTCCTGTAAAATCCTTAAAAAAATAATTAATTATTATAATTTTTTCTTCATATATGGTATACATATTTTTTTTTCTTATCAACCTTCACAGTTTTTGAAACAAAAATAAATAGAAATTCTTGAAAAGTAAGAGTGTAAAAGTTCCCTTGAATAATAAAAACCCAAATTTTATAAAGTATGTTTAAATACTTATTATCAAAAGATACCGGCCAATATCCCATTACTTTCATGGTGAAAATATGAATTTTCAATCCTTCAGCTGTATGATAAGGATTCAATTCATTTATAAATCTGAAAGTAGAAAAAATATGTTCAATCGGTAATTCCTGTGAATTCTCAGTTTTTAAAAACTTCTAAAGACAACACCTTTTATAAAACCATTCAAAATTAAACATTTTTTAAGCTTTTTTTTCTTTTAAATTAATTCCAACATAAAACAAACAATAAAAATTGAAATTTTAATATTCCTCCTGAACTAAATTGAGGATAATTCAAATATAATTTTTCCGAACTAATTCTTAGAAAATAGAAACAACACTGTTTCAAGTCATCTGAAAAATATCTAATTTATAGATTTCTTCTTGATATTCTTGAAATTTCATTTTTTCGAAAAAATTACTGGTTTAATTATGTATAAGAAACGTATGTAAAAATTCACATACCTCTACATTTACAATTTATTTGAAAAACAAACAATAAATTTCGATCAAGAAAATCGACTAAATTTAAAAGTTTTTAAATTAAAAGAACTACATATAAGTATGTATTTAGAGTTAGCATTCTATAGTCTGAAAAATACATAACAACATATGTAGGTCAATTTTAAATTATTAAAAGTTTGTATATTGTTCCACGATTAAAATTTAAAAAAAAATTCCATATACTTAATTATTTAGTATTTACTTTTCAAAATCTTAATTTCACTTAATTGAAAAAGTTTTTTAGAAAGGATATTATTCGGCATTTTCATATATTATATCACATTAATAGTTTTTTCCAAAATAAAATATTTATTTCAATTTTCCACGTCATTTTAAATTCAGTAAATAATTCAAAATACATAATTGGAAAAAGTAATTGTTTGAAAAATAAAATTCAATCTTAGTTCAAGGACTTCAAAAACTTGATTCATTTTAAAAGGCAATTAAAAAATTTTAATTATTTTAATGAAAAATTATTTTACAATAAAACACAACAACCACAAATTATTTATGTATTTATCTTTTGTTACAAATTTTCATAAGTATGTAAGTAATTTTAAAGAATTAAATATATTTTCTTAACTCAGCTAAATAATTTTAAATAAGAAAATATTTTAAATGAATAATTTATGCGAGAACAACAATTATCAGAGTATTAATTAATTAATAATTATATAATTATAAATTTTCAGTTTTTTTGTATTTCTTATTCATAAATTAAATTATACTTTTAATCGAAATATATTATTATTATACTTCTTACCGCTTCAATTATAAATGTCATTATTGCGTTTCTGATGAATATATCTAGTACATGTGTAGTAAATTTCAAGGTCAATTTTAACAAGAATAAAATTGTTTTTCCATTACGAAGTATGCAGTTATAAAATTAATGAATAATGTAATGTAATATTTATAAAATAGAAGAAATCAGATGGACTTTTTCCCTTTGGATAATTAAAGGTCATTCTTAAATTAAGGGCAGTTAGTGGCCGAATGGTAAAATTCTGGCTTCTGAAATTGAAAACACGGGTTTGAGTTTACTCAAGTTCAATTAGTTTTGAATGAGTACCAATTCATTTGAGCTAGGTATAACTGCTCAATACAGAAGTATGATAGTATACGTGGCTCTGACTATAAGCATTACACAAGAACTACAAGTACACAAATATCAATACCAGCTCTGTCATAAGAATAAATTTAATTTCTACTAACAAATTCAGTGATTCACATTCCTCTTAAAACTGTAGGTTTATGTGTAAAAGAAATATTGTCACGGAAACTCAAATTAACTTGAGTCCGGGTAGGTAATGATAATGACGATTCTTAATATAGAATCAAATAGATAAACTCAATATTTCTTTCGAAAAGCTTTATAAATATGTATTTTTATTCAAAACGAAAAGAAATTCAAAAGTATAAATCGTAATTTGATTTTTTTTTTAAATTCGTTCCTATATGAAATATTTTGTTCGAAGTGATAAATCTAGATCTAATTCATGCTAAGATCAGTGCCGGATTAGCCATATAGCAGAAGGTAGCAAACGCTACGGGCCCCGCGATTTTTAGGGCTACGCGCATAGAGAAGAAATTGTCTGCTTTTTTTTTTTAAGTTTCTCAAAGTACTCCTTTTTTTCTTTTTCTGCTGCGTACTCCCTTTTTTATAGTTATGTACTACTATTCAAAAAACCCAAATGGACAGCACTGCTTTAGAACATTAGATTTTTAAATACGTTTATGAGTTAATAGCCGACAACTAACACACATACAAAAACGAAATATTGATAAGATGGTTTTGCATATTTTATATGGAAAATGAGGATCGAGTAAACGTGTGTGACGTCATACTCAGACAAATTTTGGGAATATAACGAATATAACAGACAATATAAAAATAGAAATCTTTGAAGAATTTCGACTTACCAGATACGGAGTTAACTTCAAAATTTAACTATAACTTGAAATATAAATTAATAGATCAAAGATTTCATGGAAAACATGAGTACTGATTCAGAATTGAAATAAATTGAAATTGTATGTACAGATCCTTTTTTTTTGCTCGTTAGAAAATCAGCGGAGGAGATACCTTTTTTTTTTTTTTTTGCTCATCAGGCACATTTAGGGGGCCCCGCGCATAACATTTGCTACCGGCCCCGCGTTGGCTTAATCCGGCACTGGCTAAGATCTAATTTGAATAAGATCCTTCGAAATCCCAACACATACTTTTTCATAAAACTTCTTTTTATTAAAATTTCAATGAAAATAGAATAAATTGTTATTGAGTACGTACTATACATTTAGAAAGTTTCTAAGGGACCTTTTAGAAATATTTTTTAAAAATAAAAATATTAAAGTAATTATATTCAGCTGTTGGGCCGTAAATTATATAAGTGTAATAAACGCAACAAGAATATATTACACAGAATAAACTTTAAATATATGAAAAAGACTATGTGGAATTAAAACTTTATAATTTATATTCTCGAGATTGAAAAGAAAAACATGAAGGTTTTTTATCCAGTGATGGCGATATCCTTCACAAATGTCCTTTAAATGTACTTTTTGTTATTTTAAGTTTTTTATTATTATTTAAAATAATATCTATACGCAATTTCCACCGTGTAAAAATCAAAGAATTGATTTTCAATTTTTTATTCTTACGATAAAAAAATATCTATTTGTAAGACCCCTTTTGATGATGGCTTATGAAGATGCTAAATAAAAAATCAAAACTACAAAGCTTCCTCTTTAACACATTTTTATTTTAACAAGTATATCAAAGTACAAGTAGTAATTTTAACCTGACTTACTGCGGCGGCGGTATCCAAGAGAAAGAGACTTAATTAGACCTATCAAGTAGGGATTTAATTCATGTAATTGACCTAAGTGATGCTTACATATTTATGTTCCATTATTACATGTGGGCTTAAATACATTACTGTAAAATGTTTAAATTATTTTGTTGTTGTTAACATTTTATGTTTTATTTATTAATGAAAATTGTTTTGGTTATTTCATATGAGAAAAATTGGTTTTTGAACAAACTCATTGTTATTTTTTGGTTGTATAGCAAATAATTGTTTTTTAAAATACGTATTTACTGAATTTTTTTTAAGTACAAAATGAAAAAAAAAAATTAAATATAAAAACAAAATAAACAATTAAAAAAAACAACCTTAATGTAAGCCAAATACATAGAGTAATTTTACATTATTCATAATGACTTGTGGCTTTGTGGTCACTGTGTAATACATATTTTGATAATCATTTTTAAAACAACAAAATCAAAATATTTTCAATAATTAACGCTTTCACATGTAAAAAATGCTATTTGAGGTTTCATAAAATTGCGCATGCAATTTAGAAAATCGTCGACAAAGTGTTTTATAGGTGTAGGTGATATGTTATTTATATGAAAAGTTTTAAATTTTCATAATATAATTTAATATACAATTATACGAGTACATGTTGGGTGGTGTAAATTTTGTGGATTCATTGTGCAAAATTGTAAGGATAGTTCCTATTTGTGGATGAATATGCACTAAAAAATAAATACAATTAAATTTTAATAAAATAAAAAAAAAAAGAAGTGAAAATTGAAATCTATTTATTCATTCACTTGTATGAAAACAGAAATTATGTATTATATTTTAAAATTGGCAGTTCCCTGAGTTTTATTTTTAAAAAATGTTAGCCTTTACAATGGTTTGTATATTTTCCATTAAAATAGTAATTATTTTTTTTACAATAGGTAATTTTCGGTGATAACTAAGAATAAAAGTAATTTTAAAAAAGTATATAGAAATTCTGACAAATTTTTTCTCACTCTAAAAATCAAAACAAAAACATTAATAAAATTAAAAAAGTAAGAAAATTAATTACCAACAACTTGAACCTAAAACCAAAAGTGTTCGGTTATATAAAATTTTATTGCTGTTTGTATTTGAGTTTTTGTTGTAAAAAAAAGGAAAAAATAAAAAAAAAGAAAATTAAATAAATGAAAAATTTGAAATTTATTTTCAGAAAATTAAAAAATAAACAATAAGCATCTGAAACAGAAATACCCCAAGGATAACTTTTATATACCTTAACAAAAAATTGTATTCTGTTTCACAGGCAAATAAAAAGAAAGAAACTCATAATGTATCAGAGAAATGCTTTTACTCTTTTACAGAATTACATGAATATAGTGTATGTGTATTTGAATTACAAAAAGAAAGGGGAAAAAAAACCAAAATGTTGAAGAAATGTATTTTGAAATTGTTTTTATAAAAATTCGCTAGGAGCGTAAGAATTTCAACGATGTATCTTGGCAGTTGTCGTTACGTTTGTTTCGTGTGGTTGATGGTTGTTAACAATTTATTTTTTATTTTACCATGTTTTTGTTGTTGTTCTTATTTTAGCAATTTTCAATTTCTTTTTTTTTTTCTCAATTCAATGACAATAAATACCTTTAACATTTCTCGTCTACACTAGAATATTTCTTTTTTAGTTTGAACTTTGTTTAGAATAGGTGCTAGGTATGTGGTATGGAATATTCTTTGCTATTAGGAAATAATTAAAAAATTTTCAATGTAATGAATTTTTTAAATTTTTATTGAAAAAGCTTTTTTCATCAAAAGATGTACACATATTATGAAAAAGTAGAAGCAGGTGAATAATTTTGGAAATATAAGCATAATAAATGACAATAGTCGTTTTATAATTTGTAATTGAATTATGACAGTTTCGACATAGTCATTTACCTATATGTATTGTAATATTTTCATTATGGATTTCTCTGAGAAAATATGAAAAGGACTACTTTCATGTAATTACCTATTCATAATTTATTGGAAACGTTTCGAAACAGACATTTTAAAACATTTCAAACATTTTTTAAATAAGTGAGAAAAAAAAATTTTTGCTAATGAAACAATTCGAATATTAAAAAAGTTTTTTTCTTCCATTTATTTTCCAAAGAAAGAAGAAAGTAATAAAAAATAGAATTAATCTACGATTTTTTTACTTGTTTTTTTTTCAGTCAATAATTGGAAATTCATTATTTTAAATAATAAGTAGTTTAAAACTTTTAAAATTATATTGAAAGAATCATAAGAAAATTAAGTAGGTACATATAGGAAAAATATAATTATATGCAGCGATAAAATGAGAAAGTTCTCTTTTTTACTCGTTATCTAAATTATACTCGTATATTAAAACTCCGCTCAAATTTTCATGCACAATATACGAGCAAAAAGATGCTATGAAAATATAAGTTTAAAAACATTTTAATTTTGTTTTTAAAGAAAGTTCAATATAATTAAATTGTAGTAGAAAAAAATAATAAATTTAAGAATGAAGAAAAGTTACGGATAATTCAATGTGGAAGTAAATTGCCCGAAAAACATTTTAAATTAGCAAAGTTTTAATTGAAGTGAAATTTCAATTTGAATTATTTGTTATGTGAATGTGTATGTAAGTTTTTTTGATAATATCTGTAATTATTTGGAAAAAAAAAATTGAATAATGTATATGTATATTGAACTGAAATTAATATATTTTCATTAATTTTCAATTATTTATATGAGAGAAGTTATTTTATAAAAAGGAAAAAAATATTTTATATTAAAATAAAGTTATTTGCAGTGTTTTACGTTTTTTTTTATTCGCAGTAGAACTTAAATAATATGGAAAAGTTGAAAATTTATTTGTAAAATTGGAATTTGTATAAAGATATAGTCAGATGATATTTTTTTTTCTTCTGGTATAAGTATTCTATTTGAGAATAATCGAATATTTATTAAATGGTTAACGTTAAACTGTTCATTTTATTCCTTGCACAAAATACGCTTGAGAATTTTTTATAAATAAGGATATGTTTAGTACTTTGAGTTCAATTTTAATAAAATAAAAAAAAAAAAAAAACAAATAAATTACGTAAAAGTCATGACAACATATAAATCTCACAAATATCAAATTTTTTTAGAAAAAAAAAAAAAAGTAAAATTTTTCTTTTGTAATTTACGTTACATAAAATATTTCTTCCATATGTTTTGTTTTAAAAGTACTACAATATCCTTTACCTTTTGTAACATTTGCTCTTTCTAAAAGATTTATGAATTGTAAAACTTGCATAAGGTTTATGTATAAAAAGCTTAATAATTTCTTTTATATTTTACATTTGTTAAGGTATGTGACATTTTATGTCTGTGGAATTTGTAATACATGTGCATTCAAACTCGAAAAGGTAAAAAATAATTTTTATTCATTTACAGTTAAATTAAAAAATTTTTTTTCACATAAAAATTTTAAACTTGAACAGATTTTTAATAGATATATTATTCTATTTATGCATATGTATAGAGAATTAATAAGTATTACCTGTATTTTACGAACATAATACACACATACATATACACTTATATATATATATAGATTATGTATGTACATCATCTATCTAAAATTTATTTTACCTGATAAAGCTTCTAGGAGGAAACTGTTGTCTAAAAACATATTCCAATTATTATAACTATCATCCGGAAATGATATTGTTAGACATGAACATGACAATATTTCATGTGTACATAAATACATACACATACTATACTATATACCATTCCATCACATAATTTAAAACTATCTTTTGAATTGATATCTATAATAAAATTTAACTAAACAAATATCATTTTATAGATTGAAATAGCCAAAATAATTTTAGAATGCTGATAAATTGAAAAATCAAAATATTTAAGGTACATTTATTATAGTATGTATGATAAAATACTCACATATATGGAATATATATACCTACATACATATGTACACATATGTACCTTAATTAAAAGATAGGCAAGGTTTATGATAATTTTGTTAAGTAAGAATGAGTGTGAGAATATATTGTTGAATATAGAATAATATGGCATGTTCAAATGAATGTTCAGGTAAAATATAATTCATAGTATATAAGTATTTTGATAGGTATAATTATAATATGATGTGTAGTGTGCCTATGTTATATTGAAATTTTATATTTATAGAGGGAAAAAGATAAATTTTATGAAATTATTATAATAATTAAATACATACATATTACATACATACATAATTCAATAACTTATTCATCATAAATTTTAAATCCTATCTCTATAAGTCTATCTCTATTAGGTGTATTATACTATACTATACATACATTTAAATCAATTTTAAATAATTACATTACCTTAATGCTGCACTAATTCAGATAGGAAAATCCATTCAATTATTAGCTTCTTCTTAAGTTTGATATAAACGATTTATTTCTGTGGTATCCTCTAAAGTTAGTTTAAAAATCAATAGTGATTTTAGCACAATGTCCTGTCTTGATATTTGGAATACCAGTTGATATTGTTGGAATGCTGTAGTTGTTTGCAGTCTGCATAAATAATTTTTTTTTCTTAAACTAGATCAAAATGACATTTTCTTCTGCATTTTATTTTGAAACGAAGTGAAGTGAAGTGTAGAAAAGAAAAACATTGGGAAGGCAGCTATATCAGAAAAAAGAAATTTTATTTTCATTTTGCTTGAACTTTTGAACTTACGTAGAATATGATTTTATTGAAAAGATAATAAAAAATTGGAGGAAAACAGAAACTTATTTTTTTAAAGTACGGGTATAAAAATAGGTATTATTTGAAATACTTCCAAAAAAATTACGTTTATTTTCAAGGACAATTTTTGTATATGTACATATATGTAGTATGATATGTATGAATATTTTTAAACTTCATAAATCGATAAAATATACAAACTGAAGTTATGGAATTATTCAAGACTAGAAGAAAATTAGACAAAAAATTAAAATTCAAAAAAAAACTGAATGACATTGTTTTTTCTGAACCGCACTCTTATTTTTCTTCGATGTCATGTCCAGATGATTCTGAAAAAAATTGTAAAACAAATCTTAACGCCATATGATGTGAAGTAAACATACGTATACATATGTATATAATTTAGAAAATGAAGTCCTGTTTTCCATGTAAAATAAAATTTCAATTTCAAAAATTTTTGAATGACACTGCAACATGGATGCTATAAAATTCTGTTTTTTGCATGACAAAACATATAAATGTTTAAAGTTACAGTTACACATACATATGTATGTGTATATTATATGTATTGCATTTTCTATAAATTTCTCTAATGTTTTATTCATGTTGAAATTTTATTTATTTTTTGTTATACAAAGTTTCTCTTCTTCTAGACAAAGCTTTTTGTTTTCATTTAAAATACAAACAGAATAAATAAATATATTTATCCTTGTCCCAATAAAGGTTTATCTTCAATATATTGAAGAACGTCAAAGTTAAAAGCTCTTTGATAATAAATTTTAGCCATTTTGTGATCAATTAATTAATTTAAAATTAAAATTTTATTCAAATTACATGTTTCAATATTATTTTACTTTTTAAATAACAGAAAAAAAATTTCAAAATGTTGAAATCAAGAAATAAATTGTTTTGTAAAACACAAAATAGACATGAACAATTTTTCATTTATGATGAATTGTAAATTTACATTTACAAAATGAAAACAAACCATATCCTGGCAAATTTTTGAATGGTATGTCTAGTAGAAAAAAAAAAGATAAAATCTATGTAATTCAAATATGAATGCTAAAAATATGAAAATAAATAAATAAAAATATCATTTGAATTTGTATTGATGTATCATTTTTGTTGTTTTGCAAAACAAAATATATGAAGGAAGTGATATACTAGAAATATTTCAACAAGTCGTTAAAATAACATGCATTTCATGCATTTACATCATTATTGCAATGAATTGTTGTTGTAGTTTTTTTTTTTTTTTGCTTAATATCCAATTTGAAAATAAGTTAGTTTGGCGTACGTACATATGTTAGTATGCATTTATGTAACGAAAAAATATACCAGACTTTTAACTATATTATAGAAAATTTAACATTTTTTATATGAAAAAGTACTGCAATGTTTTTAACATTATATTTAATAGAATATTGTGCTAACGTAATATTATAGCTTGGTTTATTCAACACTGTGACAAAAAAAAAAAAAAATCCAACATCGACTAGTTGATTATCCTTATCCTGTCAGCAATAAGAATGCAAGCAATACATTTTATTCTCTAGTATTCTGGGTCTGAAATAATGTACGTACATACATACATACATACATATGTATGTATGAAGTGGTTGTCGAGACAGAAAATTTAACTTTTATGTTATTTTTGCAGTAGTTGCGCTTAAAGATAAATGTGGTGGAAAAAACAATCGGTTAGTATGGTGGTAGTATGGTTTCGTTTACTTTTTTTTTATCTTGTTTTGTTTTACTTTATAAAAATATATTATAAAAAAAGTTGTTTTTTTTTTCAGATACATATAAATTTTATATTCAGAAAACGTAGATATTTTTTGTAGTGTATTTTATGCATGCAAAAAGAATTTTGTATTTTTCAAATACGATGTTTTATAGAGATTTAAAAAGGATTTTGACAAGAATAAACAATGCAATGTAATAGAATAAAAGTATAACAATAGAAAAAGAATGATACATGTACCTATGTACCTATATATTTTTTTATAAGTTATGTAATTTGAAAAATTAAGAAAAAAATGTAACTGAGCTTTTCTAAGGTGCTTACATAATATAACCACAAACGGTACAGATAGAACAAATGCAAGCATATTTCAATTAATAAATTAAGTTTTCTGATTTCTTTCTTAAGAGCTTTCAAAAGCTTTCCTCTCTTTAAAAATACAGCATAGTAAGTGATAGTAAATTAAATAACAAATATTAATAGTGATTGCATTGTTACTATGGCAACATAACAAATTACGATTTATACTTTTGAATTTATTTTCGTTTTGAATAAAAATACATTTTGAAAAATAAATTTTTTTTTTGAATATGAAATATTATTTTTTTTCTATTATTTTTACATAAAAAACAAATGAAGTGCACATGACAACGCTACTTTTCTCTGACTGTTATATTTTGTATACAATATAATGTATATACCCAAGGAATATATTTAAACAAGGAATGACCGATTTACTATGAAAGTAAAAGCTCTCTCTTCTAAGCTTTTGGTAAACGTCAAATGGATGAAAAATGAAAATGGTTAAAAATTCTAATGTGATGTGATTTACCTATGTGGTTGAAAAATTGTTATTATTAAATTAATTAATTATTAAATTAATATTATTATTGACATTTTTTGAATTTAGTGAATATATCTTTCGATTTTTGAATTGTGAAACAAATTTTATATAATATATTAAACTGATTGAAAAACAAAAGAAAAACAATTGATATCGAAAATGACAAACAAAATGATAATAACGAATTCTCAGATGAGATTTATAAAGAAGAATATGAGAATGACATAAACTGCATCACATATGATTCTGATGAATTTCATCAAGATGCATTACAAAATTTGGCAGGGTACATTGCATATAAACTAAAATTGGGGAAATATTTTCTTTACGAAAAAGGAGAGAACATAGGGTCATTTACATGGGTAGACAAATTAAGTTGTTAGAAAATGTATTCAAAAATAATAATAATACTTTATCATTAACACGTGTTGGTTTTAAAAAATATCTTGTAAGTAAATCTAAAAACATTGATTTAAATGATAAAATCAAAGAATTATTTTTTAGGTGTAGGATATATTTTCATATACAATTTTTAAATAAACAGTTTAAATAAAATGTGTTAAGCAAAAAAAATAAAAAAACATTCACATAAATATGATTTTTAGTTTTTATTTCCTTATTATTTTGTATGATAATCTTCACATATATTTTACATGCATTTACTCAGATAATACACGAAAGGTTTACTCAAAAGCTATAGATATTTCAGTCTAGTGACGTCACACCTCTAAAAGCTTAGAGCAATGTTCAATCGGTCATTCCTTTTTAGTCTATATTCCTTGGTATATACCTACAATGTACTTTCATATGTATAAGTATGTATATAATATATTCCTTTGTATATATAATTTTTTGTATATTTTTTATTTTCGAAATAATTTTTGTAAAACAGTTTTCATAATTCTTGTTTTCAATTGCAATTCATATTATATGGGACATTTTGTTTATTGCAAAAAAATTAATTAGAAATTATAAAAGAAAAAAAATGTTATTTTTTTTACTAACAATTATTTAAAAAAAAAACAATAAAGAAAAATTGACAATATCATTTGTTTATTTATTTGTAAAATGAAAAATGACTGCGAAAGAAAAAAAAGAAATTTGTGAATAAAAGTGGATAAAATATGAAAGAAAAAGTGATATTCCTTTTTTCACATATGATAGTCCTCTTACATCAATGATATTTTATTAACATAAAAAAATAATACAACAATGTCAACAATCAGTAAATAATACAATATGCACAAAATATGTACATGCAGACGCATAGCAAATGTTACTATGGTAACATAAATATAAATATACATATGACATATATATGTTTATGTACTATCTGTGATTCATATTCATTCATCAGAAAATAAAACGCTCTTTTATTTTTTTTTCTCTCCAAGAACAATTTATGAATGGAAAGCTTTTGAAAAGTGGATTTTCCGAAAATCCACCTGAAATTTTACTGAAAACATCATAATACACTACTTTCACCATCTATATAGATATTTCCGTCTGTGATATAACGATTTTTTCAATATTGATCTTAACTCATATGTAATTCCAACAAATTCTAAACCTGATAGATTCCTTTTTTTAAATGTAGACATTCGAGTATAGTTTTCACGATGATCAACAGACTTTTTCACTCTAAAAATTCTACCACTATATGACGAAATTGAAGTCCTTACCGCTTGAATTAAATTTATCATATTATACGTAAAACAGTTAAAAATAAAATTTCCAAAATTATTATGCGTAAACTAACAGAGAGGGATCCTTACAGACTCCTTACTTTATAAACAGCTACCGATTTTCCTCGTTGACAATTCTACACAAACGTGGGTGTATATGTATCTCAACTTAAAAAAAGCTTTTTTTGAAGTATCATAATTAATTTAAGAGACAGTTCGTAGTATCGGCTAAAGAAAATAAAAAAAATAAAATTTAAAAAAGAAAGTAAATAAATACGAGTATTGTATTACGTGATGAGCATGAAAACAAGCATACGAGTATCATAAGAATCATTTTTCTTGATTTAAAAAAGCAATCAATATTATTTTACAGTCGTTAAAGGATCATAAAAGTTTTTAAAAAAGTGAAACAAATGTTTAAAAAAAACTTATCTGATTTTTAAAGACTTCTTCAACCCTTTCACTTTTTAGAGCAATATTTTGTGTAAGAAAAATCTAAAATAACAGCATTGTAAATTTTCGGTATTCTGGAGTAAGTATACCAAACAGGTTTTCTTCATCCTTCATATATTTTACAATATAAAATCTGAATTTCAAGAAAAATAAATAGATATGTACTTTTTAAGGTCTCCTTCAAAAGCTGATATAATTTCTATACTTTTTCTTTTCCACAAAAAAAAAAAAAACTAAATTACTTTTCTTTCACAAATTTTTAAATTTTTCAACAAAATAACCAAATTTTCTCATGTGCACATAATTTTATAGTGACATTAATTACAGTTTGTGTACAAAAAGTTAAAAGTTAAAATAAACAAATGAAAATTTTGTTTGTGTATATACTCACTTACTTACAAGCAATAAAATGATATGTTTACAAATTTGAAATAACATTAAGATTTAGGGTTTTATAGTTTTAAAATTTAAATACATGAGCAAAATGGAATGATTTTAATTGATTCAATTATGAAATGTAGGTAAATACAATGACAAATCAAATATGTACACTATTATAGATACATGGTATGTATATTGAATATAGAAGGAATATTTAAGTTATACATATATAATTTCCTGTAAAGAATACATGTATGTATCATACATACGAGTATAATTGTTGCTACATATTATAAGTTTATTTAATGAAATTTTACTAGAAAAGCTAATAAAAGGTACTAGTTGTTATTTCACTTCCAATTACAATAATAAATGGAAAAAATATTTTTATTTTCTACTTATTATCAGGCATTTTTACACTTGTATAATACAAACGTTTATCTGATAAAAAGCTGTAAAAATGAGTGTTAAAATCGAAATTTGTATTTCTTTCAATTGAATTTGAATATTTCTGTCAATTACTCAAGATGAATGCGATAACATTGTAAATGTAAACCAACATGGATGAACGAAGAAATAATTTTTTTTTTAAAATGTCAGCAAAAACAATTTTAAATAATAAAGCATATGACATCAAGTATGTATAGGAACAAAATTTCGACTATCTTTAAAAGATTGAAAAGTTTAAATGTAATAACAATAAAAAGTAAATGAATAAATATGAGAAATAGTAAAAATAAATTGGGAATATGGACATACATACATACATACATATGTATGTTCATACTTTTAAAATAATTATTGTTTTATTTAACTTTATTAAGTATTAAAATAACACAGCACATGTTAATTATGTAATAAATATAATGATTTTCAACAATATTAACGTATTACAAAAAAATATACATATGTTTTAAAAATTTATAAACAATTGAATAGTATTCGTAAACATTTATGTGCAAAATTCTAATCCAAAGTCATCAAATAAATAAAGGTGTTTTACTCCAACTTTCATGAAAGTCATTTTATCGAAAGTTACCCAAAATTTTGTAAAATAATCTTAATAAATTGTAGGTAATTGCCAATATCAAATTAATCATTCTTTCTTAAGTTACGGCCATTTGAATGCATTATAGTAAAATATGAATATGATATTCGAACAAGCTTTAATAATATAAAAAAAAAGAAAAAATAGAATGAAAAAAACGCAAAGGTAAAATATTGATGAAATACCTGTAAAAAGTTTTCCAAATTCAGTGTAATTTTTAGTAGGCTTCCCGCATTTATACAAAGTGGGGCACTGCACCTCTCCAGAAATATATGTAGCAATCGTGATGATCTTTTATCATAAATTATACTTGTACTCTTCTCCAAAGTTCGTGATGATAAAGAACCCGACTAAAAACAAAAAACAAAAAACATTTATAATAAAAGTGTTTTTTTTTCTACTCAAAAGTAAAGGGTTAGATTTCTTACCGAATCCATAATTTCACTTCCAATGAAAAACGGCATCCAAATTTGAAAAAAGAGGCTTAATATGTACCCAAAAAATGCAAAAAATCGAAAAGATAAAGGTGGTGATATTACTATTTCATATGCAGTCACACATAATAATAATGTTGTCGCAAACATTTGAGCGAAAACAATATTTTTGAAAGAATCTTCCAACTCTGCCACAAACCTAACAAAAAATTTAATTTTCGTTAACATTTAAATTGCAATGATTTTTTTAGTCGAACTCATACTCTAATATAAACTGATGAAAAATTATACATCTCATCATTTGTGCATAAGTTCGATTCTCACACTTATCAATATATTCATTCGATTCAATGTACGTTGCTTCGGGTTGAAATAAAAGTTTCAAGTCTTTGTTTATTTTTTTTGTTTTATCAACTTCCTTAACAAGTATAACCTTCGAATTCGAATCTGAATCATCAATTCCAACTTTTGAAACCATATGACCCAAACGTAAAAACTGAGCATTTATTGATGAAACCATACCCAAGAAAAATGTATCGATTACAATGCAGCCAACTACTACAAAAAAACCTCCAAAAAATTGATGAAAATATGTGATCCAGAAAACTAATGGTGATTGTTCTGGATCATAAGGATACACAGCATAAAAAGGAATCTTCATATGTCCCGTATCAAGAAACTTATTGGTCGTCATTAAAATATACGCAACGATTGATATAGAAATGAAATAAATATAATATTTCGTTCCATCAACAATTGATCTTCTAACAAATCTGAAAAAAATACATATATTATGTAGTATATATATATTTAATAATATATGTATATGGTACATGGAAATATGATATTAAGTAGTAACGTTACATTTCTTGATCAACTGCATCTACACGAAACATATCACTATTAAGTGTTTCATATAAATAATTAATTCGATGCCATTGTTTAACAAGTTCATTCTGTTTGTATGCAAGTCCCACAAATGTGAAGAAAATATAAAAGTTTCCTGTAAAATCCTTAAAAAAATAATTAATTATTATAATTTTTTCTTCATATATGGTATACATATTTTTTTTTTTTATCAACCTTCACAGTTTTTGAAATAAAAATAAAAAGAAATTCTTGAAAAGTAAGAGCGTAAAAGTTCCCTTGAATAATAAAAACCCAAATTTTATAAAGTATGTTTAAATACTTATTATCAAAAGATACCGGCCAATATCCCATTACTTTCATGGTGAAAATATGAATTTTCAATCCTTCAGCTGTATGATAAGGATTCAATTCATTTATAAATCTGAAAGTAGAAAAAATATGTTCAATCTGTGATTCCTGTGAAATCTCTGTTTTTGAAAACTTCTTAAGACAACACCTTTTATAAAACCATTCAAAATTAAACATTTTTAAAATTTTTTTTTCTTTTAAATTAATTCCAACATAAAACAAACAATAAAAATTGAAATTTTAATATTCCTCCTGAACTAAATTGAGGATAATTCAAATATAATTTTTCCGAACTAATTCTTAGAAAATAGAAACAACACTGTTTCAAGTCATCTGAAAAATATCTAATTTATAGATTTCTTCTTGATATTCTTGAATTATGTATATGAAACGTACATATGTGAAAATTCACATACCTCTACATTTACAATTTATTTGAAAAACAAACAACAAATTTAGATCAAATCGACTAAATTTTAAAAGTTTTCAAATTAAAAGAACTATGTGTATGTATTTAGAGTTAGCATTCTATAGTCCGAAAAATACGTAACAACATAAGTCAATTTTAAATTATTAAAAGTTTGTATCTCTACGTTTGTAAGTAAGTTTTTAAGTTTGTAAGTCTACGATTAAAATTAAAAAAAAAAAAATTCCATATAATTATCTAGTATATACTTTTCAAAATCTTAATTTCACTTAATTGGATTTTAGAAAGGATATTATTCAGCATTTTCATATATTATATCACATTAATGGTTTTTTCCAAAATAAAATATTTATTTTAATTTTCCACGTCATTCCTATTCAAATTAAGTTTTATTAATTAAATTCAGTAAATAATTCAAAATACATAATTGGAAAAAGTAATTGTTTGAAAAATAAAATTCAATCTTAGTTCAAGGCCTTAAAAAACTTGATTCATATTATGTTCATTATAAAAATTCGTGTTTTTCATTTTAATAAGCAATTAAAAATTTTTGATTATTTTAATGGAAAATTATTTTACATTATTGTTATCTTGACGGGCTGTAGCGCCATGGAGTAAGTAAGTAAGTAAGTAATTAATTAATAATTATATAATTATAAATTTTCAGCTTTTTTGTATTTCTTATTTATCAATTAAATTATACTTTTAATCGAAATATACTTCTTACCGCTTTAATTAGAAATGTCATTATTGCGTTTCTAATGAATATATCTAGTACATGTGTAGTAAATTTCAAGGTCAATTATAACAAGAATAACATTTTTTTTTTCCATTACGAACTATGCAGTTATAAAATAATGAATAATGTAATGTAATATTTATAAAATAGAAGAAATCAGATGGACTTTTTCCTTTTGGATAATTAAAGGTCATTCTTAAACTAAGGGCAGTTAGTGGCCGAATGGTAAAATTCTGGCTTCTGAAATTTAAAACACGGGTTCGACTTTACTCAAGTTCAATTAGTTTTGAATGAGTACCAATTCATTTGAGCTAGGTATAACTGCTCAATACAGAAGTATGATAGTATACGTGGCTCTGACTATAAGCATTACACAAGAACTACAAGTACACAAATATCAATACCAGCTCTGTCATAAGAATAAATTTAATTTCTACTAACAAATTCAGTGATTCACATTCCTCTTAAAACTGTAGGTTTATGTGTAAAAGAAATATTGTCACGGAAACTCAAATTAACTTGAGTCTGGGTAGGTAATGATAATGACGATTCTTAATATAGAATCAAATACATAGATAAACTCAATATTTCTTTCGAAAAGCTTTATAAATATGTATTTTTATTCAAAACGAAAAGAAATTCAAAAGTATAAATCATTTTTGTTATGTTGCCATAGCAACAATGCAATCATGATTAATAATAATTTGTTATACTATAAAGGTCGATTCACACATTTCAGGTCAGTCTCAGTTCAGTCTCAGTTCCGATTATTCGGATGGTATTATTGTATGGAGTTCATATGTACATATTCACACATGTCCGTTCAGTCTCAGTTCAGTCACCGATCAGTCAGAATTTCTCGGTGTCAGAGATTTCCGATATCGTCGTCAACGTTATTTTTTGAAATGACTGACGGAGTTCTGATAGCTTTCAGTTTTTTTTTGTACATTGTTGTGGTAGGTTGTGTTTTTTTAAGTGAGCAAAATGTCTACTGACGAAAAATTAATTGAAAAAGTACGGGAAAATACTGTGTTGTACGATTTATCAAATAAAAAATATATGGATAGCAAATTTAAAGATACCATTTCACCCAACAAAATTGCAATCATACACAACTCTATTACTGTAAATTTATCCATTTTTTAACTCACAACTTTACATAATATTTTAACTCACACACTGATTGAACTGATATGTGTGAATATAAATCGACTGAAACTGAACTGAGACTGACCTGATATGTGTGAATATAAATCGACTGAAACTGAACTGTGACTGACGTGACGGAACTGAGACTGAACTGAGACTGACCTGAAATGTGTGAATCGACCTTAATATAGATATATGGTATGTATATTGAATATAGAAGGAATATTTAAGTTATACATATATATATTTTCCTGTAAAGAATACATGTATGTATCATACATACGAGTATAATTGTTGCTACATATTATATAAGTTTATTTAATGAAATTTTACTTGAAAAGCTAATAAAAGATACTACATAGTTGTTATTTCACTTCCAATTACAATAATAAATGGAAAACATATTTTTGATATTTTTGCTTGTGTGTGGGTGCAGAAGAACAAATAATAAAACAAGGACAAGCTAAAATAAATTTATTTTGAAAAAAAAAATAATAAAACAAGAAGATCTCTTTATGGAACATGTAAATTTTTTGTATTACATATAAACCAATACTTACATAACCAACCACCCTTATAATCCACACAATATTTTTTCTCTTTCTACATGGACTAACGCTGTGCTAATCAAAGTAAAGCGGAATCCCTACGTGGGTTATACATTTTAGGTAAACTTAAGACATTCCTTGAATTAAAAAAAAAACCATGCAATTTTTAAATTTTCTGATTTTGGTTTAAAATTTCCAGTAATATAATCAGAAATTCTCTTTTATCATTTATCAGTATTTCAGATGATAACACTTTACTAAACATTGAATATTCAATCATAATACATGAAGAACCACCCACACCCACCAATGACAATTTCTTCCATTTTATGTTCTTTCAATTCGACTCGATATCAATATGAGTTACAAGAATAATATATTATTATTATTATTATTATTTAAAATTAAATGTCTGATATGCTAGTTTTCAATAAATAATTTCTGATTTCGATAATAATTTATTAAATTTGTTATAATGTTGAAAATGTATAGTAGTCTAGAATTATATAATAAACCATTCATAGCTATCGAATTGAATGAAAATAATAACAAAGGAAATTTCAATTTGAAACATTTGTTATGCATATCTATACGAGTACAAAAAAAGAAAAAAAGTTGAAGTTCATTCAATAAAAATAGATTGTTAGCTAATGAATGAAAATTTGAATAAATACGGATTTTATTTGTATACGAGATTTAATTAAAAAGTGTTTTTTTTTCAATCATCTCTCATGTACATATGTAGGTATATACTTAGTTTGAGATAGAATTAATTAAGTTAATTAGTTAATAGTAAAAATACTTGAATTAATTCATTTTATACTTTTTCATAAATTTTTAAAAATTTTTTCTATTTTCTATAAATGAGCTGTTACAGCTTGAAATGGATTCAGTTGGAAGATTTTGGTTTTAATAGTAATTAAAAGCAAGGTTTTTCTTTTCTTTTTTTACTTTTTTGTTGTTAATGTTCCATTTGTATGTACATATGTATGTAGTATGTACATATACTAGTATATATACACGTTGAACTGCTTTGTAATCAGTTAAATTTGAATAGAATCAGAATGCAATTATTTGTGTATTTTAGAGTGGAATTACTCGCTATTATTAGCGTCGATTATTTTCAATAATTTATCATTTTCTGTATTGGAATTTGAACTAAAAGTATGTATTCATTTTTTCTTTGTCTTTGAAATAAATAAATGAAATATAAATTAATTACCAATGATTCCGCTACATTTTTTTCGTTATATTTTTACAGCCATTATTGTATTTAATTTATAATAGTCACAGAAATGTTTTTGTTTCCTTGGAAAGAATTAGAAAAAAAAGGAACAAAAAAAAAATGGTAGAAGATATTGAGGAAATAAAAATAAAATAAAATACCTTTTTCTATGTCAATATTTTTATCTCATATTTTTTTGATTTTGATTTAAGTAGCATTTTTATTCTGATTGAAAAATTTTCACATTTACAAACGAAAAGTTTCTTGTAATATTCTAAACTTGTCAAAATCAGAATAATAGAACTTAAAGGCATTTGAAAATGCAATGAGCTCCAAATAAGACGTAAACATGAAATATCATATTTTTGTTTACTTTTCAAAGACATGTCGTTTTGTACAATAAGTTTTTTACAAAAAGTTGCAGACAAATAGGAAATAAAAAAATAAAACTTCAAAAGATAAAATAAACTTGAATAAATCATCTGAAAAGTGAAGTGAAGACAAAAATGATAGTGTAAACAATTTTTTTGATTAAATTGATGATTTTTTCAGTATTTTGTATTTTTAAATCCTGTTTCCGAAATCTCATGATTCTAAACTTCAAAAAAGAATATCTTTAAATATTATTTTTCAATGTATGTTATTTCAAGAACACTTTTAAATATTTATTTCATTGTTTAAATAAAATTTTATTACTCAATGATAAGAGTTTAGGAAATAGTTTTGACGAAAAATCTACTTTTTGTTTTTCCTCGATTATATTTCTCAGTTTTTGCTAAAAATCTGTTATGAGTTTATTCATCCTTTTACAAAAATAAAGAGAAAAAAATTCAAGTTTTATTATAACATATAAATTATTAAACTCATACATATATGTGTCCACTTCAAAATTAATTTGGATTGAATAAAATGTAATTTAAACGTGAATATCAACTTTAGTATTGCTAAAAAAAAAAGAATTGGTCAGACGTAGTTGAGGTGAAATGTTGTAGAATGACTTACTGTGCTTCCAAATGGTCAATATATGTACTCGTATTTTTATTGTATTATTTGTATCATGTTTTTGTGCTTAATCGCCGTTATATGGGTTCAGGTGATTTGTTTTGTTTTTTGCAAAGGTAGATTTAGCTGCTAGAAATATTTTATTTTCAGTTTTAAAGTTTAATTAAATTTGATTAAAGGATTTAAATATTATTTTGCGTTATAAAGTTAAAAGAGATTTTTTTAAATAAATTTTTTTACCGTTATTGAAGCAAATACACACATGTATGAATGTACTATACATTCGTAAGGACTTTCTACTTTAGTTTTTACTTATTCTCTTTTTTTTTCTTTCAAATAGAAGAAAAAATATTGAAACACAAAATAAATCTTGATCACATCTTTCTTGACTTTTATAGCATTTCATTAACACACAATATTTATGATGTAAAATAATTTAAAAAATTTATACATCATTCAATAAGTCACGTTTTGGTAATAATTCTAAAATGGTTTATTTGGTTATCATCACTTTTTTTTAAAAAAAAAAGAAAAAAAAGGGTGTTTAAATACTTTTATGTATACCAATAAGAACATTAAATACCATTAAAAAAAATATAAAAAACTTTTTTATGACTGCAATTTATAAAAATGATCAATTTTAAAATGAACATAATTTTTCACAGACTTTTGTTTTTGTATAGCAAAATTTTATAAGTTTTAAACTATATCATTGAATTAGTGGAGAGTTGGAAGTTATTGGAATGCAAATTTCTTTGATATAATATGAGTTTTTTTTCATTTGTATTTTTATTGTTTATTTGTTATTGTAATATATTTTGTAATTCAAAAATAACTTGAATATTTATAAAATTCCAATAATCTCACAAATCTTTTATTTTATTAAAAACAATATTTGAACAGAATTTCTTAATATGTACGAGTATTTGCAAAATTGTTTTTAATGAAAACATAATAATCCTTGAAATGAACGATAAAATATTTAGCAAATTCAAACACATTTTATTGATATATACTTATTAAATGCTTTATAGTGATAAATATCTATGGAAACCTCTGTTTCAACATGGGAAAGGAATGTGTAATTAAACTCAAGAATAAGAAGATATTATTATGTTTGTAAATTTAGTGTATTAATTAAAAATTTATGAATATATGAATTTCTAGAGAAAAATATGATTTTGAGCAAATATAACAATGTTTGAATAAGATAATTTTGTAATGTGTACGAGTATAAACAAACAAAGAAGTATTAAAATCTTAAGACTTATGAAATAATTACTTTACATGTAACTTAAATACATTTAGGTTTGTTATAAAACTTATTAAAAAGTTTTTGTTTGAAAATTTAAAGTTTTAATTGCATTTTAATGGAATAAAGTACATTGTGTATTTTGACTTTTGAGTAAATTATTTTAAAAAAAAGGAGATTTAAAAGCGATAATTTAAAAGTATACGTAGTCTAAAATGTTATAATTTATTGTTTTAACTTTTGAAGAAATATTTTTCACGTTTGAAGTGTACTCTAGTCAAAATTCTTACTAATACACCTATGAATAACTGTTTTTTTTTCTTCTTTTTTATATTATTTTTCTGTAATTATTAATATTTTTTTAAAAATAATTTTCTCTTACTTTTATTATCATTTACACACACATTTAATTTTATTCCTTGTTGTCCTTTATTTTATTCCATTTTACTTTTATCTTTTCTTTTTTTTCCTTGAAAGTCACAAAGTGTTTCAAAAAGGATCCTGAAAAAAAATGTTTAATTATTAAAATTGGAAAAAGGTTAAATTCAAATAAATAAAATAATTTTCATTTTTCATATTTTTTAGGCAACTTTTTAATTGGGTAACCTTTTTTCTTATTGACTTCAATTTAAGGACTTTCTTTTAAAAATTTAACGTACAATTAATTTTTTAAGTTTAATTTTTTTGTCATTAAAAGTTATATGAGAGCTTTTAAATTTAGAAATGCTTTTAATAATATATGTATGCCATATGGTGTGTTTAGTAAATTTTCTAGGAATTATATTAAAATGTAAGAAAAATGTAATTTACGATTCATAAATAAATAATTATAAAACTAATTTAATTTTTTAAAATAAAAAAAAAAGTTAATAAGGAATCTTCATTTTATTAGTATTCTAAAATTACAATTGTAAAATCATTGTTCATTCCTATTGAAATAACTGTGTTGAAAAGTCAATATATTTAATTATTTATTCATAATACAAATTCTAAAGTGATACCTACATAAAGTACATAGATGAAACTTTTTCTTTCCAATGAATAGCCTAGTTAAATGTAACATTTAATACAACTTATATTAAACGAATACATTATGTGAAAGGATAATTACACTTGAATAAATTATTATTAGTGTTGAAAACATGTCTGTGAATAAGAATATTGATTTAAAAAAAATTATTTTTTGATTACTCTTTGGGACTAAAGCCTAGTATTTAAAATTATATTTTCCGTGTTTTAATGAAATAAAAAGAATGTAGTAAAAAATTTTCATCGTGTTCTTACATAGTTCACGCTCCAGTACTATAATTATTATTATTATTTTTAAATAAGTAGTAACTTAGTTTCGAATGACAGAAATGAAATATCTACATAAGAAAGGATATTTGAAAATTTCTGTAAAGCGATAAATTTAAAGCTTTTTTCTTCTTTTATTAAAAAAACTTACTTTATCAATAAATTTTATACTCAGGATTAAAGCCTATCCTGTCCTACAGGAATCGAATATGTTCGCAGGACGATAAAATATTTTGTAATTCTTTTGACTGTTAAATAAAATTCATGCTTATTCATATAATTAACAAGGTCTAAAGCATCATAACATATTACATACACATCTATAAATGTATGTATAATTTATTTTTCAATAAAAAAAAATCAATAAAAGTTGCGTTTCGCATTTGAAAAAATTAATCAAAAATAAATTGTTAGTGTACTTACATAAAACATGCATATGTACTATACATACATATGTGCATATACATGTTACATACCTACGTATATTTATTTATTTAGGTAATTCATTTCATTTTACTAAAACACTGTATTTTACTCATATGAAATATTCAAATGTTATTCTCAATCAAGTGACAATTTTCAAATAATATTTTAGTATTCAACACTTTTTTTGGTTTAATGATTGATATTATAAAAGAAATTTTCACACAATTTCAATAAGTAAATAAATAAGTAATTTAAGGTTTTATTATAATGTGACATGATATGTATAATAAGCACTGTGTATGTAATTCTTATAATAAATTTATATTTTGTTAATCTTACATTGAAAAGTAAATTACACACAAATGTGTAAAATGTAGTAGCTAATGCTGTTATGATACGGTATTAATACTATTGGAAATTTTAAGTACTTAAAGAAAGAGACAACAGATTTGAGAAACAGAGACACACTATCAAAATCAGCTGACATTTTCTTAAAGTTGTGTTGCCTGTATCTCTGTTTAAAGTAAATGGCAATTAAATAATTTAGTAAATGAATATTCGTGATTATTATTTCTTTTCTATTCATTTTTTTACACTCACAGAAAAAAATTAGAAATGAATAATTAGACACGTCACACTCGTTTAAACATAATATTAAACTATGAAAAATGTCTAAACACGATGGCAACACAAAAATAATATTAATGTTCAAATTTCATGATTAATTTCATGATTAATGGAAAGATATTGGAATTTGGAGAATTGGGAGAGTTATTTTTTGATATTTTCAGTATTAATACTGAAATAAGTGTTAGTCATATCTCTCTTTCTTTCTAGTTGCTTTTTCCGTAAAGCATACTTGTTATCTCTTTTTAATAACGAAATTAATCATGAAATTAATACCGTATCATAACAGCATAAGAACAAGAAAAACGACATTCGACTCTACTGGGAATCGAACCGCAGTCCTCTATCTTGCCGCTTACCAATGCGCCACCGAATGTCATGCCGTTCACTGCTCTTAGTTGTTGTTGTTGTTGTTGTTTTTGTGAGTGGGGAGGATGCGAGTTAGGCATCCACGAGCACTCAGACAGGAGAGTCCATTGTACTCAGCACCCCGACTTCTGTCATACATGCACCAACAGTTTAAAGTGGAATGCGAACCACTAAATTCGTTGGTAGAGAACGAATTTTTTATTCGTATGACAAGGCTTGGTACTAATATTTCTTAGTTTTTGTGGACTTGGCTTTTTTATGAAGCAAAAGCCACTAAACTAATTAGTACCGAGCACTTATACCCAACTCTAAGTGAATTGGTACTCATTCAGAGCTGAGTGAACTCAGGCGGACTCGAACCCGAGACCTTCAGCATCAGAAGCCAACACTCTACCGCTTCGTCCACTGCCCGCCATCTGCTCTTAGTTACTACTTCTAAACATTGATATTGAAATCTCCTACAAAAAGTACCTATGAAGAAGTTCATATAGTATTTAAATTTTATTAAAAATTTAATTAGCAAAACAGTTTTCTTGATTTTAAATGATATTTAAGGATTTATTGTTTGAGTTTGTATTTGAGTTTTAAATCTAACGAAAAAAGTTTGATGGAATTAAGAATTTTTTTTAAAAATCATTTCTTTAAATTTCTCTATTCAACTTTCTTTTTTATATCAACAAATGGGGCTTATATAAATATATGTATTTCAAGTGGAAAGGATATAGATTTACTGTTTTCTTTCATAAAAAAATAAAAAATCATATAAAGGTCAAAACTTATTTGATTTGTTATCAGCTCGATTTACCTTGAACATATGTATCTTACTAATGTATAGAACATACATTACAATATACATATGTATGTTATTTAAGTAGATTACGATGTACATTTCATTATTATTTTAGGATCTGGTAGAGTATTTTATTATATCTAAAAAAAAAACAGATTACATTCTTTGAAAGTTTTCTTTTTCTTGTTTTTTATTTATTTTTTTGTAAAATTTTATGTTAAAGGTAAAAAAGTATTTTATTCTTTTTACTTTTCCATATTATCCTTCTATCTACTTTTCTTTTATTACAAAATCTATTTTTTCAAGTAGTTTCTGACTGACTGTTCAATTTGGGGTTTTTTTTTTATCAAGTAAAAGAAAAACCATATAATGTATTTTGATCCTTTTTTGAACTTTTGGTTTTGATTTTTATCGTTTTAAGAAGGATTGAGAAAAAAAAGGAATACATTTTATTTTTTCTTAAATTTTGGACTTTCGATAATAAAGTTATTTTTGATACACATTATATCGTACGTAAGTATATAAATTTTTTCCAGACTAGATTTCTTTGATTTGAATTGAAAAATAAATAAATAATAATGCAAAATAAATAAATAATTTACATACAACAAATAAAAATCAAATTTTTTTTTTTTAAGAATTTAGAAACTTAAGTGAAAAAAAAAATACCTTAAGGATTTATAATTTCTTTTTTATTATAAGAAGAAAAAAATATTAAGGAATTTTAATAAGATTATTGTTGTATAAAAGGCCAAAAATGTTTAAAAATTAAATTCTTGATTTTTGTTTCATCAAGAAGAAGAAAAGTCTTAAATTCATTAAAATCAACAAGAAAATATAAAATGAAATCAATTAAAATGTGTAAGAGAAGTGTAAGGAGAAAAATTATATAAATAAGAAATGTGAGATTATAATCGCATTTCTGTTTCTAAAATTAATTCAAAAACTTTAAGGATTAAATTAAGAAATAAAAATCAAAACATCTTGAAACTTTATAAGAGTTTTTGTATACGAGTATTATTTTGGTTTATGTATATAAATGAATATTTAAAACAAAAATAATTAAATATTATAATAGAAACTGAATAAATGAATGAATTATTTAATTCACAACAAATGTTGATTCTCATGAATTTTATGAAGTATCACATTGAATAACATTTTCTGTTTTTTTTTTCTTACTTTTTTTGTTCAGGATAGAAAAAAGCAAGTATCAAACGTGACAAGTTTATAACTGAAATTGCTACTAATAATAAAAAAAAAAAAAAGGTAAAAAAAAGATTTAGTAAAGAAAAGATGTGGTCCAAATAGTTACTACAGTCAGTGATGAAATTATGGTAACAATTTTTTGATTTTTTTCTACATTTATAAAAACCATATTTTTTCAATTCATATTTTTGTTATTTTTCTGTTTCATTTGAATTTTTATATTAAAACATGTTTAGAATTTTAAATATTCATACAGGTATAGATTTTGTTTATTTTATTATTCAATATTTTTAGAAACATTCAAAAAAGTGACAACATAGTAGTGATATGAAAAATTTGATATGCAAACCGAAAAAAAAAAAAAAAAAGATTTTGAAATTCAATTTCAAAAGGATTTTTTTTTGCACATCACATTTCTATTTGGACGTGATAAACATGAAAACTAAAAACCAACATGGAATCCTTTAAAAGAGTAATTTTGGAAAAAAAGCTACATGAAATAAAAATTAATAATAATAGATTTTAAATAACAACGTATTCAAATTTGTGATTTTGTAAATGTACATGTGTGGAAAAACGAGGGTGTATTTTTATTTATTGTCCTGTTATATATTTTTATTATCATTTAATGAGATGTAAAAACTTTCCAATTTGTCAGTTTTATTAAACTTTTAAGATCTTTTATATCTTTAAGATATGATTTTCATTATCCTAAATTAAAAAAAGGACATTCATTTCTAGTTAATTTTGAAATGCAATTTTTTTTCGAAATAGAAAAATCATCATCAACCAAAAAGGTAAAAATCATCAAACTAAAATGGGAAAATTTTTTTGTATTTTAAATTTAAGTAGAGCTTTTAAATTTCTATAACCGTCGAATTTATATCTAGTACTAGTCGTATGCAGTATTCACTTGTAGATAGTGGTATTTTATTATTATTCATATATTGGATAAGTATTGTTCGCGTCAATTGTTATTTAAATTTTATCCTTTTATTGTTGATCTGAAAAATATATTTTTTTTTTCAATTTAAATGAGCTATTAAAAATATGTAAAAAAAAAATTTCTAAAAGTTCCGCCAAAACACTAACTTGGCTGTAACCTACAAAAAAAGAGAAGAACAAAAAAAAAACTTCTTATACAAAAGTAATTCACCCATGCATATAAAATACAAAAAGGAAATTAATTTCCGGTTCTGAATTCTGTTACGTTTTTCTAATAAATGGAAATGTGAGTAAAGGATGCTTGAATTGTTTTATTTTTATTTTTTTTTTTTTTGAAAAAGTATTATTACTGTACAAAAAATCGACTTTTTCCGACTCTATTATAAAAAAAATATTCATGAAATTATAGTATCCACACATACGTACATACAAACGTGAAATGGTATATGAAAGCAATGAAAATGTTTTCATCATCGTAATTTTCACAGTTTCGTTTGTGTGTGTGTGTGTGTTTTTTTTTTTTTAGTTTCTTATGCTTAATATTAAATGTAAAAAAAGTTTTAGCAATAAATTTCAATTTTCTATTTGGAAAATGTATTATACAGAATTTACATATAGAACTAAAATTAGATGTGTGAAATAATTTTATCTTTTTAATTTGTTGAAAATTGGTCATTTATTTTCATTGTCATCAAAGTTTATTTGAAAGTCTTATTTAGAAAAAAAAGTACATTTTTAAAATTACATTAAAATTTCATTTATCTGGTAAAACTTTTAAGAAGTTAAACAGGTTAAACAATTTTTTTTTTAAATTTAACTAAAGAAATTATTGGGTTTTTTTTTTTAAGTTTTGCAAATTATTAAATTAGGTCAAATTAAATATTTTTGTATAAAATGAGTAAAAAAAAATAAAATATAGGAAAAAGGAAAAAAAAAAGAAGTTAAATTTGAAAAACAAAAATAAAAATTAATGCAAAAATGCATTTAGGCTTATTTAAAAAAAAATCCAATTATGCATTTAATATTTGAATTCCTAGAAATTAAAGTGAAAATGACTTAAAACCTTATTAAAAGTCTTTTTTACCATTTATATAAAGAAAGTCCTTAACCCTGTTTCCTTTGGTTTAACTAATGATTTCAATCATTAAATACTATTCAAAGAGAAATAAAAAAGGATTTTTAAATATCTTTTTATTCATCTTTTTTTTGTTTGTTTCTGGCAAAGGTTTTTAGTTATTTTTTACATGAATAATGTTTTTATGAATGCGTCAGATTAATTGAAAAAGAGAATGAAATAAAAAGGGACAAAAACACAGACCGTCATTAGGGTTTATGTAACATTTGAACACAAAAGAAGTAAAAAAAATGACTTTAAAAAATTGTATGTTTTTTTTTGTATTCAAAAGTGAAATGAAAAAGATTATAAAAAATTTCGAAACAATTTGGTAGAATTTGTAGAAAAATTGTTTGCGGTTTCTTTTTTTTTTTATTGTTAAAAAAGTTTTTAGGTTTACCTTGTGAATTACAAAGTATTTGTAGCACAAGAAACAAAGAAAAATTGCAGTAATTGATTGTGTATTTGACCTTTCTTATGCTAATGTTGATACTCTTCCTCAACTGTAATTAGAATCCATATTATTTACACTATGGATTGATACTTCTAGAATATTGTCACCCATATATGTACAATGTACATGCATAATCTTCACGTGAATTGTGCAAACTTCTTAATAAAAAAAGAAGAAATAAATCTTAAAGATTAAAAATAAAGATTAAAAAAATTGTTTACCATGTTAAAAGTTTATAGGGATTGAATGAACTTTGACCTGTAGCAATTTGCAAGTTTCCTTTTAAGCAAGCACTATAGACCAATAAAAATTAGAAATCATGAAAATGTTATTTTCATATGCACAACCATGCAGTGTAATATTACGTACATAAAAATGTATATGTATATTTTTTTCATTTTATCTAAAATGAAAATCTTATTTAACTTTACTTTTCTTTTCCAACATTGTTCCATGCATAATGAATTTTATCCTTTTTCTTAAGGATTATTTAAAATAAAGGTTTAAATTGCAATGTCATTATTTAAGTCGTTGGAATTCCTTTTTTTGTTAGAAAAATAATATTTTAGTTTCAAGGTACTTTTAAAGTCATTTTTCTTGAATTTTTATCTTGTGTATATCTTATTACTAAAAACACAAAATAATGAACTAAGAATAATTTTCTTGGTCTATAATTCTGTTATTTGATCAAGCAAGGAAAAAAAATTAAATTAGTCAAAAAGAAAGAGTAGTAATAAGAGTTCGTGTGAATTTCTGCGAAAAAAATCAATTTAGTTTAGTATTCGCGAGGTGTTGATATCACAGAACTACTCTCTGTACGGAAAATAACAATTACAAGTATGTTTTGCTCTTGTTAGTTAATGTTTAGTTCTTTTATCGCGGGTCGAGACTCGAGAGTAGATGATGACATTTTAAAAACTACATTGTTAAAGAACTTCGAAGTACCTACTTATAGTATTTTTCTTTTTGGAAGCCAGTATTGTGCTTATGGAGGCAGTACCCGATGAGTTTTTTGCCTTGGTAATATTTGATTTAAAAGATTTCCCTCGATTGAAATTGAGATCTGATCACCCCACACACGAGACAGATTTATTCAAACGCAATGTAAAAGACTATAGAAAAGTATGCCTATCTTGCATGTACTGACATCCAAAAAGAAAAATAGTATAGATAGAATATAAAATATTGATTCTCTGTACTGAAGCATATCACAATGAAGAACCAAAAACCCCCTTCCATCTTAAAATAATTTCTGTAGAGTTTTTTTTTTAATAAAATTGATTAATAGTTAGTTTTGAGTGGTAATCAATAAACCTTCAATGTTATTTTAATTTTGATTAATTTGAAAAAATGCTTAAAAAGTTAGCAAGAAACGAATTATTTTAAAAATGAGGAAAAAGTCTCAATTTTTTTTTTCTTAACAAAATTCATTTTCTGTGAACTAAACTTTTAATTGCAAATTAAATAAAAGGCGAAATTTTCTAGAATTTATTTTTCAACAAGAAAGAAAAAAGGAAACAAGAACTTAATTTACTTTGTTTAATTGTATGTGAGAAAATAATTTTGAAAATTAACAAATAAAAACAAAAGAATGTGGAAAAAGTAAAATATGTCTTTTCAAGAGTGAAGAGGATAATGATCCGTAAATCTTTTAAAAAATATTTCAATTGGAAGAAAATTAGAAATGAAAATTTGTTTTAAAGCCTTTAAAATTTTCTTGTGATTCTTGTGAGGTTTCACATTTCGAATAATAGATTTCTGATGAATTAGGTAGAATAAATTCAATTAAATTTTCAAACATCAAATTAACAAAACTTTTAAAATAAATTTGAAAATAAGAATATCTATATATTCGAATGCATGCCAACAAATTTAATATTAATTGAATTTTTTGTTTTAAAACTTCAACAACAAATGTGGATTAATCTATTTTTTTCACAATGTTAATGGAAAGAAAATTGAAGTTAAATATTTCATTTGAAAACAACAAAAAGAAAAAAGAGACTTTTAAACTTTTCTTCAACTCCAAATAATCTAAAAACGAGAAAGAAAAAAGAAACCGAAAAAGAACAAAACAAACAAAAAAAAAGTTAAATTCAATGAAAATATGTTTTACTTCAACAAAATGCAAATTTATTTTTCATATCCTTGAGATGATATCAAAGTTCAATCTAATTCAAACTACTCTAAACAGTTTTCAAGAGTACAATATGAAATTCTTCTTCTCAATTTCTTATTTACTGGACAGAAAAACTTTTTTTTTTTTTAAATTATGTAAATTGGAAATTATCCTCTTGATATAGTTAGAGTTACAGCTGCTGCAGTAGAGGTTTTTTGTTTTTTATTTTGTGTGTTTTTGTACCAAGTAAACAAAGTATATTTGTGTTTTTGTAGAATAAAAATAATGGATTTTTTATGATAAACAAATAAAAATAAAGTTAAAAAAAAAAGAGGGAAATATACAAGATTATACACTTAGATTGCTGTTGAAATTGAGAATGAAATTGCATTTTTTACATATAAATTTATTTTTAATTTTTATATGCATACAATGTTCTTAAGAAAATCAAATTTTTTTCTAGTATTTTGTGGTTTTTTTTTTTTTTTTTTCAATATTGCTTAATGGGATGAAAGACAAATAGAAAGTTGAACATTAGAAATAAACTTTTCTTGCATTTTTTTGCTTTCATTTTATCAAAAATATTCAATTTAAATTTATAAGATATTAATGGTGTCTTGGATAAATTTATAAGATTACAAAATTTAAACATCAGTATCGAATATTTGTGATGTCGGAATGAACAGACAATTCTTGTTCTCATGTTATAGCTTTGCAGAGTACAAGTGCTTTTTAAAGGATAAATCTGTTATCTTTTCATACATACATACATTCTTCGATAAAAACTAGAAGATACTCGTATACAAAAATGTATTCTTCGATTAAATTCCTTGCTTGGTGATAAGTTGATCTTCTTTCATGGGTCAAATTGAAAAATGTTGAACAAATTTTGAACTATAAAACATTTTTGAATATACATACATACATAATTGTTTTTTTATTTTTTTTTTTTTTTCAAAGAATTTATTTGATTGCAAATTTTTTCACGTTTTCCATTTTTCTTTTAACTTTTAAATTTTTATTTTATTTATTTCCGATTTTGTTTTGACATGAAAGTATGAAATATCTTTATTGTCATGTGCTGTATTTTACTATGAAAAGTTTTAAAAAAATAAAGGTTTTTTGTTATTAGTAATTAAAAGATAAAAATTCAAACAAAAGATAGAAAATTTTATTGTTAAGTTTTGCTTTATATATTTTATGAAAGTCGTATAATTAAAAGAGGAAAAACTTTTATGAAATACAATTTAGAAAATTGATAACTAACTTATAATTGTATAAGAAGTTGAAGTTTTCAGACATTTTTGTTGTTATTTCTGTTATGTTTCTATTTTCTTTATTTTTAGTTTTCTGTCGAAAGAGATAATAAAAAAGTTAAAATAAAATATATAAAGACAGAGGATAACGAAAGAAATTAAGAACATTTAGGAAAGTTTTTTTTCCTTTTTTTTTTATTTTTTTATTTGCGATTGTTTAAAAACTTAAGGGTTGGCGTACAAGTATTAAGAATAAATAAGTTATAGAAAAGATTTACAAGACAATAAAATTATAGTTAATGAAAATTCTTTTCTAGTTTTTGTAGATTTTGGATGTGTCGTAGTTTAAAATCTAAAATATAGATAGCTTGAAGTTAAATATATTATTTTCAATTTTATCTAACAACTTACTCTAATTATTTTGGAAAAAGTTTTGAATTCCAGTAGCATCGAATTAATGAATTATTCAACCCTTCCCCATGAGTTTTTAAGCATTATGACGTCAGTTTTCCGACGTTTTTTGTATGTTTCTAAGAAAAGAACATAAAATTATTGTCCTAGAATTTTATTTATCAAATTAAACGTAAAATTCCTAACCTCATAAAATGAAAAACGAATAAATTGTGTACCTAGACCTAATGGTTTTTTGTATAAAACAATTTTTTATAACAAACAAAAAAAAAAATATAAATTTATCAATCGATTTTTTTAAAGATTTAATATATTAATTTTAGTCACATCTTCATCGTTATATCAAAAAACTTTTTCCCTAACTTTTTTGCTGTTATACACTTATTTGTGTAATTTTGAAATTCTAATCACTAAATGAAGTTTTGATCATTTAATACGCCTAAATTAATCCTCAATTTATCCAACAACTAAAAGAAGAATTACGTATGCTTAAAGAGTTTCTGTTAATGTACACGAAACTTGAAAACTTTCTTTACTTCAAAAGCCCTTTATTACATACATATATACACTTTTATTTATTTTATGCACGGAAACACACAAAAAACGCCTTAATTTATTAAATTCTGTACAAAAAAAAATATATTTTACTTTTTGTTTTTGATTCTCTTTTCTTAGAGCTCCTACTTGTATTTTCTTTGTGTAAGTGTGTGTTTTGTTTTTTTTTAAGTTCTTGAAATTCGAAAAACATCACATTAATAACAACCATAATTTTCTTTTTGGAAAATATGAAATGTAAAGATTTTTTTTCAAAGATTTCAAATAAGTTAAATTGTTATTCGAGATTGTTGTGTTTTGTTGTGTAATAATCGATGATGATTGTGGAAAAAAAATTAAATTAAAAATTGAAGCTATAAATTCATCTATGAAAAAAAAATGTATTATCGATAAAATTAAATAAGAAAGATGACAGTCATATTTTGTATTTTGAATTTAAGTAAATTTAAGGCTAAGGTAAAAAAAAAAACAAATTAAATATGATAATTGTTTCTCAACTTTCTTAGCACGTTTACAAAATGGATGGAATAGAATGTGGGGATTTATTCTGATGGGCTTGAAAGAACAGTAGAATATAATAATAAAAAAAGATAACTTTTAATAGGTAAAGCTTTAGATGATTTATTATTTTTAATTTTTGTTGTTTTTATTTTTCCTTTTATTTGCTGAGGTTTGAAAATTCTTCTTTTTTGTACAAAGTACAGTCGTTATACATGAAAAAGATAAAATATTAGACAAGAAGGATGTTGATATAGAAAGGTATTTTCTGTGTTTTGTAGTTGAAAGATATTTGAGTGTTGACAAATTGTGCTTGTGGCATTGTTCTATTAAAATAATTTTTAAATAAAATTTAATAACATGAATTTAAATACTTGAAGTTCTATAAAGTTTTAAAAATTAAACTATTTTTATACACGTAGTTACTGAATTAATAGAAAAGTTAGAAAAAATTAATGTTAGAGCTTGGTTAATAGCATATTAACCGCAAAATGATCCCCTTTTTTAAAATGTACATCAGAAATTACGAATTTAAAATAACATTTTTTTACAACATTAATTCTACTCCCTTTTTATTTAAATATATAAGTAATTTAACTTACTGTTTAAATTAATTTATATGTATGTTAATTAAAAATAAAAATACGTACATCAAACCTCAAGTATATTATTGTAATTAAGTGTGAGTGTTAATTATGGGAATATTTTTTATTTAATTTCGAAAAAAAAAAAAAAAAAACAAAAGAAAAGTGTAAAAAACATTTATGTACAGACGTAATCGTACAAATGTATATGTACCATATACATAGTATATTGCAAAATTACACAAACTACATCACAGGTCATTATGAATAATTTAACATTTTCCTCTGTACACGTAATTTTTGTATTTAATATTTTTCATTTTAAAATAACCACAAAAATTATAAAATAATAAAAAAAAATTTGTATTTTTCACATTTATTAAAACCACATATTGGCTATGAATTTTTTTTTTCTTTTGAATTAATAAATAAATTTTCATAATTAATAATAATAATCAATAGTATAAAATATGAAAAATTAACCATAATATTTTTATTATAAATAAATTTAAAAATAATTTTTAAAGAGAAAAATCATGTTTTTATTTGTTTTATTGGAAAAACTGTGAGAAAAAAACTCGTATTAATTTTTTAATATTCTGATACAGAACTTTCATAATTTTAGTAATATTTTTAAAAATATTATAAAGATTAGAGAAAATATGGTTTGGTTTTTTGGAAAAAGTCCATGTAAGGTATTGTTTAAGCCAATAAAACCTAACGGTGTTAAATTAAATTACAATTTTGTACTACAACTAAATAGCAATAACAAATAATAAGAAATTATCAGACCGAAACCAAAATTTTGCATAAATAATCTTTCTCAGAAATTAAAATTTCTAAGACTTCCAATTAATCATGATATCATGACTTCGCTAATTTTATATGAAATTCAGTGTTATGTATTCAATTTCTTTTTCTATCGTTCCTTATTGAAACGATTTTTTTCCATAGTTTTAAATACACACAAAGGATATACGGCACAATATTTTTCTAAAAAAATGAATATTTACTAAACGAGTACCATAAATTAAAAAAAAAAAAAAATTACCTTTAGTTCTTTAAAAAATATATATTCTAAAAACCACCCTGTATAATTTTTGATCTAACTTTAACTTTTTTAATGATTGTTTTCTTTAAAAATATTTTAGAACACATCTTGAATAAATAGAAAATTTTCATTTCGACGAAAGTGTTAAGTACTTTTAACTTTCACTGCATAAGAGGATTTGTAGTCAAAATTTGTTAATATACATATTTTTATCATTAATTTTTTCAAAAATATTAATTATTAAAATATAATTTTTGAATTTTAATACTCTATGAAAATTTAATCTCTTGTGTATTTAATTGAATTATAAACTCTTTTCCTTTTAAAAACAGCATGCATACTCGTATGAGTTACACGAGAAAATTTTAAAATGAAATATTCCTTGTGACATTAAATTTTTTATATTCCATTTTATTTTTTTTTCATGGTGAATAATGTCGTTCGTTATCTGTTGAATAAAAAACTACAATTAAAGTATGCCAGTGAAATATATGAAAAGTTTGTTTGTGTCCTCTTTACAATGAAATGTTTATATAATTCGTAATTAAATCATTTAAATGAAACTTTTTTTTGTTTCTGACATGTGTTATTAAGGAAGTTTGTAAATGAATTTTATATTTTAAAATCGTATTTACTATTAAAAGTTAGTCTGTTCAGTAAGAGCGTGTAAATGATAAAATTAAAACGAATTGTTGTATGGTTTTGAATTTAATTTTTATTTATAATATAGACTAAGCTCTATTTCGAAAATACATTAATATATTGTCCAGTCTCCATTATTATTTATAATTTGATGGCATCTCCTCTCACAACTTTCAACCAATTTCTTCGCATATTCAGCGATGGTTATAGTAGGGTACATATATAATTAAACGTTCCACACAAATACAAACATATATGTATACCTATATAATATTTAAAATAATCAAATAAAAAAGAATTTTTAATCCTAAAATATTTTTGACTTGAAAATCAGAGTTAGCTTAGATTAAATTTTAGTGAATAAACATTACAGTATTTTATTTGTGTTAGACCAAATTTGAGAATCGAATATCATAAAAAGTAAAATCATAAAACTTTCATTAGCGATGTAATGTTGCATTGTCATCCAGTTCTGAGCTATGTTGAAAGTTTCAAGCCTCTATCTTATTAAAAAAGTTGGTTAAAAATCAATTTCTAAATTTGTACCGAACAGACAGACAAGAAACCAAGCTAATATAAATATTTTAATATTTTAATAAATATTTTAATATTTTAATAATATTTTAATAAATATTTTAATATTTTAATAATATTTTAAAAATATTTTAATATTTTAAAATAATAAAGTAATAAAATTAATTAGTGGAATTTTTTGTATAAAAGACACAAAAAAACTGATGATTTTGAAAAGAAAAATTTGTTTATAAATATGTACTTATTTGTTTCGGTTTTTGACATTTATTTTTTATTAAAATTTTTTAAAGTAAATTTCATGAATTATAGAGTTTGTGTTGTATTATCTTATTTAAATTTATTTTAAATATGTTAATTTTTAAGTAAAATCAAAGTAATTTTGGAATTAAAAAATTTAAACTCATCTTGTGTAAAATAATTAAAATAACATTTTTAACTTATTCTTTTTTCAGTTTAAAATTAGTAATTCACTAATTTTATTAATGAGCTATAATTTGGTATTACCTTTTTCAATAAAAAAATTAGTAATTGATATTTTTGATATTGAATAATTTGATACAAAATATAATTATACTTTGAATAATTCACATTTTACTTACCATTATATCCAATTTTACTCGCATAACATGAATTATTAAACAATATTTTTTTAATTACAATTCCACTATTGTACTTGTATAATTTGTGTTATTTCAGTGGTAATAAAAAAATATATATGTACAGTAAATACGTAGTATTTATTCCATTAACTTTGATAAAAACCAAAAAAAAGTATGTTCTTTTTTTCTGTTTCCAAAATCAAAACATAAAATGTTATGTATGAATATTATGAATGAGTTATAGAGTGCAATGAGGATTTGAATAAATGCACAATGCACAAACAATTAAAATGCAAAAATAGAAATATCAATTTTAATTTTATAATTGGAAAAAAAAATAAAATAAATAAAAATATAAAATTTGAAATAAATTACATTCAGATTCATAATGTATTCATAAAATAATTTATGTAATTTTTTTTAATCAAAATTTTAATTAGCATTATTTTAATTTTTCATTTTAAATACATAATGATTAATTACATTGAAACTAATAAGGTATACTCGTATAATACAAAGTATGGTGTTATTTTTGAATTGATTTTAAAGAATGAAAAATTTATTTTGTCATGATTATGTCATGTTTCTATTGGAAAAAGCTTTTTAAAGGTAACTTTTTTTTTTAAATTTCATGTTGAAAAATAGCGATTCTATATAAAGTTATTAATTTAAAAAATATGAAATGTAATAGTGTGGGTTTTTATTTTACAAAACAATAACTTTATTATAAAGAACAAACTATCATCAAAATAAAATAATAAATTACAAAGAATCGTTTCGTTTGAAACATTATCTCTTTTGAGTTAGGGATTAGATTTCACTCGTAGCAGAATTTCATTTAAAACATTATAAGTTCTATTCTATTTACAAAAGATACTATGTATTTTCATTGAGAAAAATAATGTTATTCCTTTAAACAAAAAAAAAAAAAAAACTTCTAATGGAATTAAAAAGCCAGAATGCTTTTTTTTAAGTTTTCATTATGATTGGAAGAATTTCAATACGTTAAAAATTACTGTAGCTATATATTTGATTCCAGTACAGAACGTTTTTGAAACCTATTTTAATATTCGTTTAAAATCGAAAAAAAACACAATTTCTCAAGCCATCAAAGTACATAATTTTCTAAATAATATTATCTAAAAAATTTTCTTTTGAAAATGTTTTTCTTGTGTTCTTAACAAATAAAAAACAATCTGTTTAATTTTACCATATTATATACCAAGTATATTTTTTGTTTTGTTTCTAACCTAATATCCTTTTTATAATCAAAAGCTCCCAAAACTATATTAAATTTTTTGATTGTTAATAATTTATACATGAAATACTCGTCAAAAAAGATTCTATCTATTTAAAAAAGAAAAAGAAAATGGTTAATAATAGAAATATTTTGTCACAAACAATATAACCCCAAAAACTTTGAATACCTACCTTTTTTTTCTATCTTTTTTTTTTTTTTTCAAATCTACACAATCTATTTGGGCTACAAAGAGTATATTATCCATAACCATGTAACTCTCGCTGTTCTTTAAAAATTTCATTATGATAAAAATCTGCTGTTTTCTTTTCAGTTACCTACTTTTTTTTTTTGGCTTTGTTTTTCATTATAAAAGCACTTTATAATCCTTCAGGGTTGAATGTTTTTGTTTATTTTATATACTTGTACTTGTACAGAATGTGTGCACTATCCAATACAAAGTTTTTTTTTCTTATGAAACTGAATGAAGAAAAAAGAACAGTAGAAAGAAAGAAAAAGTATCTTCCATTTGGATAAAAATATTTTATACAAATATTGTGTACAAATGAATAGTAAAAGATATTGTTAAAGAAAAAAACAGAATGACTGCATAATACTCGTATAAAGTAATATTTTATAAAAATGATTTGCTAACGAATACTATTTTGCACAGCAGCAGCAGAATAGAAAAAGAGAAGATATAAAATGTATTAAGAAAAAAAAAACATTGAATAAGTATTCCATAAGCTGACCATTACCACAAGTTATGTATTTTATGGGAAATGCAAGATAAGAATTATTGGTTATAATATGTATAATATAAAAAAAAACATGCTTTCAGGAATATAAGAATGTTATAATATGTACTCGTATTTATTATACAGATACACCCACTTATATTAGATATATTTATATGTAATATGTATAATCTGTATAAAATGTATCAAAATTGATACAAAACAATTTTCATTCAGAAAAATTGCTTGTTTTTCTATAGTTTTATTTAAAATTTATTATGTACATATGTACGAGTATAGTATGTGTGTTTCATGGTGGGAAAAAAAATACCTGATATAAGTTTACCATATGAAAACTTACGACTATATGGTTTATCCATAAACTGTAGTTTTAAATATAAATGGCAAATAACAAAACAATTTCTGAATAAAATACTCTTTTTTTTTCTGAATAAATATTTTATGTCCTTTTGTTTAAGCTTTCAATAGAAATAAAATAAAATGTATTAAAAAACATTGACAAAAGTTATAATTGAATTTTTCTTTTTTTGTTCAGTTTTTCTTACTGTTGTTATACAGTATCGTATCTATAGAGTAAATTATTATTTTGTTGAACTATCAATTTGCAAATGAATTGTCTGTCTGTGCTTGTATACTATATATTGAAACAAAATGAATCTTGTTTTAATTTTCAATTTATACAAAAATATCACGTTTCATTGCAGTGGAAGAGAAACAATTGATTTTTTTCCTTTCCGATATATTTAAAGTATCTGTTTTATTCAATTTATAAGATCCCATTCAGAAATTTGTATATGTTCTTGGGGTAGATTTAAATAAACTTGTATGAATTTTATTGTAGTAAAGATTATTATTTATTAGCTTCATATTTCATATTATATGTATACCAGCTACAAGCTAAGCTTTGAAGCCTGTTTTGCAAGTAATGTTATTAAAGACATTTCCTTCTTCAAATGAATGTTATGGACTTGGTTATTCATTCCACCAAGTATTTGGTCGCTATTTCCTTTATTTATTATTCTCTATGTATTATCTATCACACGTGAAGGTTGAGGTTGGCATTTCAAGTATACTAGATTACTCTGAATCACTGTTGGAAGAAGGAAGGATCCTTGTTTTTATAAATTAACTTTAAAAATATGTAATGAAAAAAAAAGAGATTTTTATAAGTTACAGATTAAAGTATTATTTCCTATTTTCTATTGGGATTAAATGAAAATTTTTTATGCATTTTTATGAAACATATTTGACTTTTTTAGTACTATATATTAAAAAATACCTATATAATATAAAATTGCAGTTTTTTTTTTTTTTTGACAGTACCAGCAGCATAGACCGATAGTTGATTATTCTGTTTTATATACATATACGAGTATGTATGTACGTACATATGTGAATTATTTTTTCGGGCTAGCTAGGTAGGTACATACATATATGGTTATGTTCTGGTTTAAGCGCTCTTGAGACAGAAAATTTAAACTTTTTTGAGCAGATATAAATAATAGAATAGGTAAGTGTAGTTTTTGATAATTCTAATAAAAATAAAAAAAAAAACAAATACGAATTTTCGTATATGCTGAATTTTCTATTTTTTCATGAAACGAACTCCACGAATATCGATGTTGAATTTAGATTTGAAAATCTATTTTTATAATATAAAGTGAATATTGTCAACTTAGTTTAGAAGGATTTTTCAAAAGTTTTAAAATACATCAGAAGCGAATTATAAATAAAATACTGATAAATTGAAATAAAAATATAAAAGTAAAAAAAGAATCTTTCTGAATGATTCATATTTTGTGGACAGAATTTTTAAAAATTTAGTTCATTTTCAAAATCTATTTTTTTTAATTCAATTTGCATATTTATTATGCTATTTTTGCATTTTTTTTCTCCTGATTTATTAATTTTATGCTGGACTTTTCGTAACCATTTCCTCAGAAATGCCAATTCGAAAAAGCTAACTAATTTCAACAATCTACTAAAAATTTACCTTAAATTTTAAGCAATAAATTTCAAGAATTTTTTTTTCCTAAATGGCTTAAAAATCAATAGAAAAGTTCATAATAATTTTTTCTTTATAGCATTGAATACGTGAGTTATTTAAACGGTAATGTTGGTGCATGCACCACACACGTGATTCGAATAATAAATAACGAAAAAATTTAAAAAAAAAGTAAAGTCAATAATTTAGGTACTTGTAATTCTTAATGAGCATTTCTCCTTCTTTTAGTTTATCAAATAATTCAGTTTATTGATCACATTTCTTAAAAGTATATTTTTTTCCTTACTTTATCATCATTTGTTCTCGAAAAGTGTTAGTTATTTGAGAAATGTGACCGAGAAAAAATGTCATTTTATAATTTAATCATTGCAATTTTGTTTTACATCATGAGAAAATTAATGATCTGCTATTGTTTTCCAAGAAGAAAAACTGAGTAGTGTTCATATTATTTTTGTCCTAATTTTTTTTTTTTTTTGCAATGCTGTCGAAAAATTATATGAAATATTTTAAAAAAATCATTTATAAATTTTTTTCACTACCTGAAAAGTACCTTATTTCACTTTTATTTATTTATTATCCGTTAGTTTTTTTCGCCTTAGTTTTTCTTTTAATCCTTTATTTTATTTTTGTTTTAGTTTTTAGTTTTTTGTTGATTTTTATATGCTGGCTTGGCTTAACAGGAATATAAAAAAAATTTATTGCATTTTAAATGTGAAATACAAAACCGAAAGTACACTTAACTTTGATTATGCCATGAATTATAAAAAAGCATCGAACTTTTGATTTTGATTTTTTACTTGCATCGTCATCATTGAAAAAACTTGTATAATGCAACGTAAAGTTTCTTTGTTATAAACTTTTATAGCTATTGACAGACAAGGAAAAAGCAAAAAAAAAAGGCATTAATATCTTACAGAATAAAGATGAAAGATAAGAGGATTATAAAGATATATCTTTGGAAAATGCATTTGTTATTTTTCAATATTGAAAGTTGCGTTGAGAAGATGCTCTATTGTAATTTTATTATAAATGTTTTGTTTGTTTTAATATAAAATTTAATTATTTTTTTGTATTTGATGTTATTTAAGAATTAAAAAATAATTGAATTAAATACACTGAGTTCAAGAATCATTTTAAATTATTTTTTTTTCTCCTTTTACAAAAAAAAAAGAAAATTTAAAAACTTTAAATTTTTTGTATTTTCAAAATGAGTTCACAGCAAATGGATGGCAGGATAAATAAAATTTATGATATTAAATATAAACAAAAAAAATATAAATAAATTTTCATGGTTTTTTTTATTTGGTACATAAGTACATACATACATACATATATACGAGTACGAATTAAGTAACATTCAAAAAATATATTTCATGTTAAGTAATTATTTTCAATATTTTTATTTTTAGCCTATTTCGTTCTGTAACTCAAAATGTGTAGAAACAAAAAACACATATGTACATATGTACGAGTATGTATGTTATTTTAAAGAATAATCAAAAGAGAACATTTCCAAAAATATTCATTGAATTTTTAATTTATGAAATGCTGAGTTTTAAATAGAATGAAAATAAATGCATAAGTAAAGAGTTATGGAAATTTTTTTAGCATAAATTTGTATGTATTTTACAGATCGAAATATTGACCCACCACCCTAATTAAACTTGTCTTATCCTCAGCATACCTCAGTACTATTTCACACCTTTTTCTTAATTAATTTAATATACCAATTTCGAAGGATATTTATTTATTCCCCACATGAAAAACAAGTCTATCACTTAAAAATAGAAAATAAAACCAAATAAACAAAAGGGCAAAAAAATATTGTTGATGTATACATATTTTTTCTAATTATCATATAATTGATCTGTTATTAACTGAAACATATCAATCAATTCTTGTACACGGTATATTTTATAAAAAAAAAAAACTATGTAATTAACCAATAAACACAAAAAAAAGAGGAAATTTCATTTTAACAATTCATGCTTTGCGGCTATGAATTCAATTTATTTACAAATAAAATTTCAATTTATATAATTAATTTTTCGCTACGATGCTAATATGGGGAAATATTAAACGGAAATATAAATATGTGCTTAATATGTATGCACTATGTATACACACAATTTTATATTTACATTCGCACATAATTATATAAGAGTACAATATACTCCTCTGTGGAAAGACAAAGTACATGATATGATTTTCAATTTCCTATTCAATGATTGATGTGCTGAAGCAAAAACGCAAAGAATTAGAAAAATTTCATTAAAAATAATTTTATAGATAATTTTAAATTAAATTGAAAAAAGAAAAAACTTATCGATATAAAATTATGGTATTGATTACTAAAAATATATTTTATGGCAAAGAAAGAAAAAAAAAATTAATTTTAAAATATATTGTAGCACACATGGTGGTGTGGTGTACCTACATTCTTTACTATATAATCATTATTCGGGTTATACAATAATTTCATTATTAGCAATATTTCATCTACGTGACGTACAAATAAAGTCAAATATAAAAATTTATGGATATGATTATGAGCAAAATACAATAAGAAAAATATAAAAAAAATTAATATATTAGAAAAACACTTTTTTTTTATAACGTGAATGAATAGTTAAAATATTTTAAACATGCAATTTCAATTTTAGAATGTTTTTCAGGTGCTTTCAAATTAATATGGTATACAGATAAAAATCATAACATTTTGAATAGGATAACATGCAGGATATTTTTAGATGAGTTATGCACATAAGTGGAAATTTTACTTCATGTGATTATAGATTTAAAAAATAAAAATCTGTTCGATTTTTCTATATTATAATTTCACAAAAACTCCTCATAACACGCAAATATAAAATCAGAATCAATTGTGAAGTTTTTTTAAATATTATACTTATATTTACATATGAACCCACATTAAGCTGAAAGTAAATCACAATTAAAGATATCTGAGATTTATTTAATATGATAAAGATATGATATGATTTATGTAAAAATATGATAAGATAAAAATTAAATCGCGAATGAATTAAAATTTAATTTTTTGTTAAATTAAACTAGATTTTCTCATGAAATAAAATTCAATTTGAAAAAGTTTAAATAAGCTTTTTTTCAAATAACATTATGTTACAATCACTTTTTGTTAAACATATTATGTATCTGCTAGAATCAAATATTTACATGTAAAACAACTTAAACCTGAATTTCAGTTTCTGTAGATTTAAATATACTTTTACCATTGAATAAATAACAAGGGAAAATACGATACGATATCTATTTTCATTTCCACATGGATCTATTTACAGTTTTTTCTTTTTGTTGAAAAGTATTACATTTGAATAATGAAAATATTAGAATGCATAGTTCCTTTCCTTTCAATTCAATTACAACAAAATCATATTAAAAGTTTTCTAATTAAATTTTATATTTTCCATTGGAAATTTGTTAAATGTTATCAGAATGTTTTTACATTTTAAAATGGTATTATTAAAGTTTTTATTATTATTTTTTTTAAATGAATTTCTGTTTGGTTTTGCAAAAATTTTATCAAATAAATTTATTTGAAAAATAAAATGAAGTACTGGTGTAGAACAAAGTAAATAAAACTTATTTTTTGCAAATTTTTTTAATTAAGAATTTTTGAATAATTTTAACCTGAAACGTTGAAATAAGTAAAAAAAGGTACGTAAAACATATTGTTTTTTAAAATTATACTCAAAATTTTCAACAGACAATTTATTTTGTTAGTTTTCATTTTTCAATTGATTTTTGTTAACAAAACAAATGTATTCATGACAATAAAACTGTGTTTAATTTTATATTCAGAACTTGTTTGAATTATATATCACTTTTTTGACAATTATTTCAATTTAAATATTCAAATTTTCCCATAATAAATTTTCGTTTTTTTAATTTAAATGTCATAATGGATTGAATAAATAATTACAATATTGAATAATTACAAATATTTATGTATGTCTATCAAATATTTTCAAATCTAACATGAAAAATAATTCGATAGAGTTCATAAATTTATAATTTATTAATTTAATTGAAAAATCAATAAAAATGTAATGTGGTAATACATAACAAAATTAAAATTTCAATATTATTTTCGATTGTTTTCATTTAAATATCAATTATTGTCACACGAAACAAAACATAATTATTTATATAGATAATTTGTCATATGTATAGTATACAGATAATTACAAATTTTTCTCGAAAAATATTCTCTAATTAATTGAAACAAAAGACATATTAAGTACATATGTATTATGTACATACATATTTACAAACTACATATGTATGTAAGTATATAAAACATTTTACTGTCATTTAAAATCTCTTGAAAAAGATAATAATTATTTATTAATTTCATAAACGCACAAGAGAAAGTTTATAAAATAAGTTTTTAAATACTTTTACAATATTTTATTTATAAACTTATCATTGCTCATTTGTTTTATTTTCAAAATAGTTTTAATTACGAAACACATATGTACATATGTAAACGTATTTCAACAAGAAATATTGGGTTTCTAGTGGATGATAATTGAATGTGAAATGAAAAACAAAATTCTTACATGAGGTGGAATAATGTGATGACTGAAAATTTAGATATTCAAATTTCAAACAATAATTCATTTATATTTAATTTATTTATTATTATTATATTTATTTATATTTATATTTAATTTACGAATAAATAATGAAAAATTTCACTTTTTACCAAAATTAGGCTATAATTTCAAATAATTTTCTTAGGAGTCTCCTTCTAATTTGAAATACTCTTGAACACTTGGATTTTTTTTAATCTCCTGTTCTATTCTATAAAATGAAAATTTCTCATTATTTAAAATTCCTGACTTTGAAATAAAAAACAAAAAAAAACTTTTTTTTCCGAAATGGCGAATGCAATCCCTTAAATTAATATTTTTTCTGCTCTTTTTTTAAGCGTGTTTTTTTTTTTGTTTATTTGTTTATTCTAGCAACACGACACTTTTGTTGAAAAAAGCTCGTTAGAAAACGTGTCTATGACATAATAATCAACTGGTCACAATGTTTTCATGTTCATCCTTCTATTGCAGTGAATAAAAAATATTGAAACGTTTTTGTTTTAGTCACCTAAAAATTAAAAAAAAAAAACCAAAAAATTGTTTTTATTTTTTCTCAGAAATGTGATATGAATTACAATTCTATATTGTATATTTTCTGCATTGCATCCTTTTACAAAAATAATGAATAAAAACCATGAAAACAATGAAAAAGTTCATACTTGAAAAGCACACCTAGATATCAAGTTATATTTTCTCGTTTACGTAGTTGTTGCAATACATTGTATCTTCAAAAGTTAAAAATTCAGGATACTTCAGTATGTGTATTCAGTATAGTCGTCGTACAACACTCGACTCTGTAAAAGGAAATTGTTAAAACTTTTTAAATTGAACATTTAATACCTCTTGGCAAAGCATTTTTAATTACTTTAAAATTAAAATTGTGAATTTATATAAATTTAAAATTGATTCACAGAAATCTGTATAGAAATTTAATTAATTAACTGTAAAATATTCAACAAAAACTCAATTAAATTTTTTTTACTTTTTCTGCCTTTTCTTTCACAATTCTATTTCTTTTTTTCTAGTATTTTTGCTTTTCTTTTTTTAAAGAGTCTTAAAGAAGTTACAATAACATTGTGTGTATTTTATTCTATTTTTGTTACTTCTATGGAAACGTGAAAATCCCTTTAAATAAAATTTTGAAAAATAAATTTGGAATTTTCACTTCATTACTTTTCTTCTTGAAAAATTTAAGTTAAATATCTTGTATACGTTTATTAAGATTATCTTACTTAATTCTCTCTTCTATTAAATTTCTTTTAAATTTTCATTCTTATTTTTGGATTTATAAAATTAATGAACAGTTAATCATAATCAAGGTGGATTTTTTTACCCGTATATAATAAAAACTTAAAATTTTATCAAACTTATTTAACTTAATTAAGTTCATGTTTCCTATACTTTCATTAAAGCTTTTCTTTCTTGTACATTAATCTAAATTCTATTTTAATAATGTTATTTTTTTTCTATCGTTAGATTTTACATAATTTTAATATGGTAAAATTACACGAGAGAAACTCAAAGAAATAACAAGAAAAAAAATATATAAAATTGAACCCCCATGTAAAATAAACACACACACATACACAAAAAGAAAAAAAAGAAATGAAAAGATTTTCGTATTTCATTGAAAAATAATTAATGACCAAACTCATTAGTTGCAAAGAAATTGAACCTGAAGCTTTTTATATTTTTTTTAAATGAGTTTTTTTTTCCTAACTATATTGAATATTGGAAAAAACTGTTAATTATGTCATAAATAGAAAAAAAAACAAAATAATTACTAGAACTTTTTAGTTACAACAAATAAAGGTAGATTTTGCTTCCAATTAAATTCAAGTAACATTAGTTACGTTTCAGAAAGTAATTAAAATATTTTTAATTAAAAAAAAAAACGTAAAAAAATTCTAATGCACCTTTTTATCAAATGTATTCTAATTTCGGAATATTTCAAAAAAACAGTTAAAAATGGAAGGATAGTTCAAGAGTTCTTGTTAAAAAAAACTTTCAAACTACAATAAATGCCTACGAACTTTAGATATAGATAAGTTTAGATATTTCAATTAACTTCTCTCAAACTTAAATATTTCCTTTTTGGAATTTTTTTTTTCTCAATTAAAAATTTCTACAGGAAAAATTCAAAAAGTAAAAATTCATTTAAAATAAGTCTGTTTTTTTTAATTGTTCATGTTTCGAACGACACTTATTCACAGGAAAAAAAATGGTTTGAATTTCAATCTAAACCGGTGTTGAATAAGGTCCGTCCTTTTGGATAACAATTATTTTTATCTTTTTGGATAAACCAAAATGAGTTCACAAATTTAATCAAGTTTGAGTTTTTGTAAATAACCCTATGGAGTTGTTTCAAATTATACAAAATTAATATTTTATTTCGACCGAATTTAGTCTTTTCATTTTCATTACACCAAATGGTGTAATTACTGAACATAATATGTACATATTTCAATAAAATTTCACAAATTTGGAGTAAAATTTTGTCCAAATAAATAATTCCAAAATAATGCTTTTTCTGGTATAATTTGAGTTTTATCTTTTGAAATGGAGTAAATAAAACCAAAAATTATCTGTTTGGCTACAATTTTTTTATCCATGTGAATAAAATATAAAATCACACCTCCATATTTTTTGCTGTGTTTTTAATTCTTTTCAAGTTAACATGTATATAACACATATAATTGAATTGAAATTAAAAATAAATTCCATAATAATCATCACAACACAACCGTAACAACATTTGCACATGACAGAATTCAAATTGTGTAATTCTATGAGCGGGTTTATACGGTCACTTTTTTCAATGGCATTGTCGCCCATTCCGCTTTGTTAAATTACGAAAAAGTCGTACGTACGTTTACACAGTCACTTTTTTACCATAGCTCAAATTCTCTTCATTCTCTTCTATAACGATTTCTTGTTAGGTGGGATGAAACGACAATATATGTTGTGTATGTTTCATCTCCATATATAAAGATAGATATGAGCTGTGTCACTACAAATATAAAATGAAAAGGAGATGCGATAATATAAAAAAAAATTCAAAATTACGAATATAGCATAAAAGGGAACAGGCGTGCTCGAAGAAAAAGTTCGATTATCCCGTGAGTGACTTCCCACCACATACTTGTTACTTCTTTCCTATTTAACAAAGCGGAATGGGCGTCAATGCCATTGAAAAAAGTGACCGTGTAAACCCGCTCTATATCTGTGTTCTAACAATACATTAAGTTAAATAAAGGTGTAATATGTATGCACACAAAATATGTACATACTCGCACATATGATGAATAAAAGTATACATACTCGTATGTTTATTAAAAATTTGATGTAATTTAATCATTTGAAATTTTAATTAAAAATTTAATTACTTTAAAATGAAAAAAAAATTACATGTTGGTAATACAAAATAATATAGATTTTTCCCTCTTGTAATGTTCTTTTTTATTTTTCTTGTTTGAAAAACAGATAAATCATTATTAATTGGCTTTTTTTTTTTATTATACACAAACTTAGTGGTTTTACTTTACTGTTATACACAATTTTGGTGTTAAGTAGATGAAAAAAGATTAAGAAGATTGATTATAGAATATATAAACAAAACGTCAATATTTTTTTGGAGTACGAATACTGAAAATATATTTTTTTTTCTCTTAGATTGGAAAATATTTTATTTATTATGATGAAATTCTTCTTCTTCGATCAAATTTCGTGTTTATTTTTTTTGTTTGAATAAATCTTCAAAGATTTATTTTTAATTAAAATTTCCATTTTTGAATAAATAAATAAATAAATAGAAATACTTAACTTGATTTGATAACTTTAAAAAAAAATCTAATAGTTGTAACCTTCATAATTTATAGCTTTCCTTTTTTTGTCAAAATAATATTCTTTCTTCATTTGATATTTTTCAATTCTTTTTTATGCAAAAACAAGGTTGACTTTCTAATAAAAAAAAATATTTTTAATAATTGAACGACAGAAAGGATTTAAAACATTTTGAAAGAAAATTAATTTTTGTTTGTTTCTCTTTGCAATGATTTTTTTTTACATTTAAAATATGAATAACTCTTTTTCATTAAAAATGATACTTTCATTCGAAGAAATAATAAGTAAAATAAAATTATTTTACGTATTTAAATAGTTTTTTTTTTTTTTTTTCAAATCTTGTTTTACATAAAAATTTTGAAAAAAAAATAATATTCAAATATTTAATTTATTTTCCTGATCACGTAATTAAACCAAAAAAATGTAAATATTTCCGCATTTAAAATTCTAAAACGAAAATAGAAGTGTAGGAAGGAAATTTATTTCGGATTCTGTGATAAATTAGAAATAATTAAATTGACCATCTAAGATATCATTTTTATGACATATGATTGATAATTATTTTCTAAAATATTTAAAAGGAAAATCTTTCAAATTTTGTTTTCATCATTGAGTTCTATCTCATAGATACTTTGTGATTGTTTTTGACCTATAAGTCTTCAAATATAGAAAATATGATTTATTATACTGGATGTTATTTTCTGTATTTTGAAGGTTTTATGAAAATTGAAAAATAAGAAAACATAAAAAGTATATTTGTTTATATCTATATTCAAACTTTTCAAGCACAATTTTCAGATACTCGTACATTAAAGTAAAATTTATACACTTGAGAATTTCGAACAATGCATATCAATATATCAGTTTAGTTACTTATTCTAATAGATACAGTATAATTTAGGAAACAATTTCAATATATTGTGTTTTTTTTGCATGTGTTTAAATTTTCAGTAAAAGTACAAACACTCTAAGGACACGACACAAAGTGTATAAAGAATTTGAAAATAATTCTTGAATTTATCTTTAATTTTTCTTTATTTAGTTAAAACCTAGTTAGTTTAATCATCATTTAAAGATTTAAAAATCTTGAAATATTTTTTGTACTTAGAAACTACTACATCAGTTTCAGTCATTAATTGCTATTTCGTGTAAAGGAAATTTCTAAATATAGCACATTCTTTTCTATTCATTTTCTAAGGCACAAAACAACCAAAAAACTTAAAATAAATAAAAGACGATTATTATTAGGTAAAAGAAAATCCATTACAGTCACGAATAATCGTTTTCCTAAAGCTTTTACATTTCAATGAAGGATAAATAAAAATTTATGTGTATTAGGGTAAAAATAATAAAACGAAAAATAAAATAGGGAAGTAATCATTAACTTAATCTTCAGGAAATCTTTTTTAATACTCATGGAATAAAAAATAATATCTACCCATATTATATAATTTTTTTTCTCTCTTTTTTTGTGCCTTTTTTCATTATTTTTGTGTTTTTTACGTTTAAAATAAATAAAAATTAATTTTTTGTATTTAAGAGTTTATCTGCGGTCGGTCGGTATATACTTTTTAGAAAGCTTTAATATAGGTACATAGATTAAAATTATTTATAAAATTAAAAATTGTTAAAAGGCTTGCTATTGTTTATTCAATTTTTCTATTGTTTTTTGTTTTTCTTGTATTAACTTATAAATAAAGCCATAAATCATATTAAGCTAAATTTTATAAAGTTTCTTTTATAATTTTGTTTATTCAATGAAACTCATCTTGTCTATTTATCAGATTCTCTTAACAACAACAACAACAACAAAAATATATTCAACAGAATACATATATGGTTTCTAAAGGGCTTATACAAAATGTTAATGAATATGACATTAGCATTATCACGAAATAAAAGAAAAAGTATAATAAAATTATAATAATCTATTTATCTTATAGGCTTTAATCCTTTTAAAATATTATGTCAACATGTATAATTATGTCAATATATGTTTAAAAGAGAGATTAAAACTTTTTTGTTTTTCAAATTTATAAATAAATTTTGAATGTGAAAAAAATAAAAAAATTAATCTGAAATTTCACATTACGTTGACATTAAATTTGTGTTTCATAAATTTTAGATAATTTCTTATTTTGTGATTCAAATTAAACGATTTAATAATAATCATAGCATAATTTGAAAAATCAAAAACATAGAAGAATTATTTTAATCGACAAAATAACCGCTATAATTTATTAGTCCTTTGGTATTATGTGTTACTCTAAAATTTGTTTTAAAAAAAGTTTTGATAACTACGTTCTTAAATTCAAAATTATCCTTTCGTTACGTTAAAAATAAACAAGAAAAAAACTCATGTTAGACTCAAATATTAATTTAAAACTTAACAATTTTACAATTAACACTTCAAACTTGACACAGAATTTTCAATTTTTCGTTTTTTCAAAAACTCTCTAACTTTTTGTGAAAAAATTTGTAAATTTTCATCACTTTGATATTTCATTCCTTTTAGAAAAATTAATTTACTTAATAAAAATAACATAAATTAAAATTTGAAAAAAAAAAGTTTAATAATTGTAAGTATTGACATAAAAACAAATTTTAACTAAGTAAAAACTTCATGACAAATTTTAAAAAAAATTACACAAAGTAGAACAGGTGTACATGAAAATTTTTAACAGGTAAACTTTTTTATTAAAAAAATAAATACCTGAAATATAATTTTGTACAGAAAATTAATTTTAGTAAGATTTTTGTTTCATTTACACCTGCAAAACAAAAAAAGGAAAAATAATTGAAGAGACTTTTTGCAAAGTTGAGAGAATAAAAAGGGGAACATTTTTATTTACCTTTAAAAATAATTTTACATTTTTCAATTTAAAAATGTCAGATTTGTCTAGGGTATGATTATAATATAATAAAAAAAAATTTAGGTATATGTAAAGAGTATAATTCATTTATTTATTGTCTTTATTCAAATAATAATTTATTTTATTTATTTTTGTGTATGAAATTTACATAATTTTACATCATTTATCTTTTATTAAAATTGTGAATTGTCCTCAAAAATATTTATTTACCTTACAATCTATATGAAATTTTGTATTTTATCTACTATAATCCTTTTTTTGGTCGTGTGTGTATTTTCGTATTTTCGAGAAACATTGTTTAACAGTAGAAAAAACGAACGCTTTTATTCATCGTCATCAATAAATTTTTAAATATCAAAACGAAAATAATTTTCTAGCAATTAAAAGACGAATTATTTCACATATTTTTTTCACTTTCAAGTTTTTTCACCTAAAATAATGTGAATTTAAAAGAAAATATAAATTTCAAATAAATGGGAACAAAAGAATCTGTAATTTTATTACAAATTTTACCAAATTTTATCCTTAGTTTGTTATTAATAAACCTTGCGTGTAAATCTTTTGTATTTCAATCAATTTATTATTTACCTTAAAATGATTTTCTTTTTGGTTTTCCCAATAAAATTTATTGAACTGTGAACAATTTAAATTCGCGCGATATATTCTAAATTAGTGACACATGATAAACTGTGATTACTGGTAAGCCTCTATTAGTATCATTATTTTTTTTATAGCTTTAAACTAATTTATTTTACCTTTTTTATCACCCACCAAAGTAATGAAATTATTGAAAATGATATGATGGTGCCATAAATATCTTTAATATAAATCGAAGAATTGTTTTTTGGTAATTGTGTATTATATTATTGAAATAATTAGTAATTAGTTTTCGCGTTCAAAATTTCAAATTTTAATTAGAAATAATTATAACAAAATTAATTACACATTTTTTTCTCATAAAGTAATCTAAAAATTACAATAACCCATTTATTTTTTATTTTCCTTACTTTAAAAAATTTATTTTAGGTTTTTCGAACTTTGCTTTTTTAAATGAATTTTGAATATGAAATGATTTTGATAAATGTGAGGGATGAAAATTAAATAAACGTTAGAACAAACAAAAAGTAATGGAATATGATAAATGATTGCAAACAAAGGTTAGCGTCATTTTAAAATATTCGTACCACACAAAAACAAAAACAAAAAAAACAAAATTGTATTTCATCTTGATTAATGAACACTTTTGATTCTATTTTTTTTTTCTTTATATATCTTTAAAAAAAAAATCGCCATATTATATCTTTTCATCTTTTGTTTTTATTTTAAAACCTGGAAATAATGTGAATGAGAAATTGTATCACCTTTAAATTTTCAAATGTATCCGAAAAATTGAACAATAATGCCTTATATAATTACCTTTTGTGTTATTTTTTAAAGTTCATGATACTCAGTTTAAAACAAAAACATTTTTTTTTAGAAAATTTCAAAATAATCGTTTTGACCTATAAATGACTAAAGTAAAATTGTGAAAACTTCTGTCATTTTTGAATTAATTCGAATGAAAATTAGACCATTTCACGCGAGTACAAAAAATGAAGAAGAAAAAATTACATTAATCCCTTTTTTTTTTTTTTAATAAAAGAAATAGAAGGATATTTTTTATAATTTAATTCAACATATTCGAACCGTTCCATATTATACAAACAAATATTATCTGTTTAAAAATCTTATTTATAGTTACTACAAAAGCAACAACAACATTTGATTATAATTTAGATATTTCAGAATACAAATCTGTTCCTATGTTGGTTTTGAAAAAAACATCTTTTTTGTTATATTTCACTCGTTTTTTTGCAGCTATTTTTTGTTGTTGTGGCACAAAGTAACCACTTTTTAAAATATTATGTCACTTCTTGCACAAAAATCTGTAGAACCTTACAACAAAAACAAAATATGAAGTATTTCCAGTGCTAATCTAAAAAACATAAAGCTATACAAGTACACTGACTTTTATTTATTATCCTTAAATCTCTTTCTCTCTATTGAGTGGGATCACGTGGTATATTTCATCTTCATGTTTTTTTTTTTTGCTACCGTAATGACAATAGGTAGTTTTTGTTAATCTAAAACCATGAAAAATGATTTCATGTAATCCTCTTATGTTCTATTTATTTATATTTACTTGTAGTAGAAGATGATATCAAAATATACAAAAAATAAAGGAAAAAAAATATGGTGGTATCTGAGCATAAAAGGTTGTTCATGTAACACACTCCTAACTTTTTTTAAATTAAAGTTTGTGTTTTAGTTCAGAAAACACAAAAGTACGAGTATATCGTTTCATAATGTAAAAAATATACACTTTTATGAACGTAGTATATTTTTGTAATTTTTATTTTGAAAGATTGAAATTGAAATTTCTTAAATTGTAGCGAAAGAGGAAGAAAGGAAATAAGTACCAATTTTAATAATAAAAAAAAAAAGTGTGTTGTAAAGGAAAAATAGAAAGAAGTAAAGAAATTCACAAAGTTATTCATTTTTTATAAAAGAAAATAAAAATCACAAAAGAAAATTCTAATTAAAAATTTCTTTGAAATCTAAAATAACTTCTTGTATTTTTGTTTTTGCTTATAAAATTGTTATTTAAATTCTTTTTTTAGATGGTTTCAAGTTAATTGACAAAAGTTTACAAAAATATTTTGAAACTGTATAAAAATTTTAATAAAAATTTCTTATTTGAATTTTTTAACGTTCGTTCCAATAACTTCTCTTTGAAATTTTTTCAAAACAAAAAAAATGGTTTAAAAAATTCTCTTGTATAGATATCATAAAATATTTAGAATGTGTGTTGTCATCAAATTGGATTTTTAACAATTGAACACAGTTAAATAAAATTATTAAATTGAAACAGGAAGATCAAGTAATGAAAAAAAGGAAAATTGAAAACAAAAGAACTGAAACAACGGAATTTTCAAGTGTTGTGTAGGTGTGAGCTTTTTCAAAATAATATCCTATAACATAATGAAAAAGGCTAAAATTCCAATTTGTGTGTAAATGAGTACGTACAATAAATGCCATTTGTTGTACTATATTCTCTAAGCTCATAATAATATAGGAACTAACTATCCCTGTTCACATGAAGAAAAAACAACAACAGATAATGTGAATTGGGTTCTGAAAAACGAATTATTATTATTATTATGTTGTTGCTGTTGTCGTTGTTGTTGTTGAAAATTAACAAAAATAATGGCAAAATCAATTGTTGTTTAGGAAAATAAATTTATTTTGTTTAGTTTAATGACAATGCATGAAATTTTAAATGAAATTCAATTGAGTATGTTTTATATTGTTATATCATTTTACAAGAAAAAAAAAACTCACCAATTTTGATTCAAAAACAGTTATTTCTTTTTTGTCAATTTATAATTTGAAACAATAAATTTTAAAAAAAAAGTACCACACCATTAACCACCCATAGCGAAACAAATTCGATATATTCATTTTAACTATCTTTTGTATAATTATCGAACCCTTTTAATTAAGCTTTTCATGTCAATTAAAATATTTATTACCATCTGTTTTTTCGAATTTATTGCTATCAAAAGAAAAGAAAATTTTATTCGATTTTTTAGGCACACAAAAAAAAATTTAAATGATTACAATCTGTATTCAATATTTTACTAAATTTTTTTTTCTTTTTTGAATGTCCTTTTTTTATGTATGTTTTCTCTCTTAATTTGTACATTTTTTACTGCATAATCTTTTTTAATAAAACATTTTGAAAAGTAAAACAAAAAATACATACACAAAGTCATTAATTTCTTAAAATAATATTTTTGCAGATAAGTAGCTTTTCGTAAATAAAAAATACACACATAAAATTCATATGAATTTTTTATGGTTCTCCTAAGCCTTTTATTTATTGAGTTAAAGGATGTGTAATTCTTTTAGTAAAATATAAATGGAAGACATTACAAACAAAAGATAAAAATAACATTGTTAGGTACATGAAAACCACACATTTATACAAATGTTTTTGTCATCTTAACTTAAACATTTTTTTTTCGTATACATTTTTTCCAAATCTTATTATTTACTAGAATTTTCTCAGATTTTTGTAGACATATGCAATTTTAATAATAATTTAAAATTTATAATATGTACTACTTATTATATTATTCAAATCTGTTGACTGAAATTAGATAAAAAGCTGAAAACATGAACATTTTTTTTTGTCTGAATTTTTATTCAATTTTCCCTTTTTATTATTTGAAATTAGTGTTTTTGTTATCATATAATTATCCGATTTTTTTTTTTCAATGTAAATGTGTTTGTGTTGTGTCAATAAATATAAATAATTTTTACTGAAATAATTGAAAAAAAAAAAAGAAAATACTTGAATTTATTTAACAGATAATACAAAAAAAAGGAAATTTAATTTGAATATCAATTTATGGTTTATGACTATGAAATAAACTTCATACATATAATTTTCCGGTATGATGCTAATAACTTGATCGTGTTCTATATATTTGTGTGTAGTATTCACAAACACCACGAAAATATACGTTCATGCTTGGTATTCAGTTTCCTATGCAATAAATATAGAATCTAGCAAGAGATGAATTAGATAAGAGTTCAATAATAAAATGATTGGATATTTGATCATACATGAGAACACAATAATTATAAAAGGAAACGCTTGCTAGAATAAATCGATGTAGTAATAATTGTATTTTAATTCTACCCAGTAATCATTATCTGAATATCTTTATAGCAGAATACTGAAACTCAAAATCGATTAATGAAGTTATGTATTTAAAATTATCCAAAAATTACTTTAAAGTTTTATTTTTTGGTATGATGCTTTACTTTTGAATTAGCAATTACATATGCATTTTACTAAATCCATGTTGGGTTATTAAAATTAAAAGTATTCATGTAAAATGGAAAACGATTTAAATTATTAAAAAAAAAATTAGAATAGAAAATCTTTTTTTTCGGGTGATTCGTAATCAAATACCTTAAAAAAGTTTTATCTGACCCAATTGTGTGCCCCCTTTCCCCCATACTCATTGCCAATAAAAAACTACACCCTGTAAATTAATTAATTGAACTTTTTTTTTTTTTTGCATAGAAAGTTATAATCAATAAATGTAATGTTTAGGGATACTTACACAATAAAAATGTAATCATCTTTTTTTTCTTCTTTCAATTTGTAGCTATGAAGAACACAAAAAAAATTATTAAAATTTTCATACTTTCAATTTAAAATTATTGAATAATAAAATTATCAAAATTACATATTAAGTTTTCAATTAGAACATCAATATCATGTAATTTCATAGTTTCACATTATATAAAATTCTATAAATAATATATTATGTGAAAAGAAAGATTTATTCAAAAAATCAAAACATATTACAAAACATGTTTGATGTAAGATACAAAAATAAATTAATATTTCATGCAATAAGTTAATAAAGACCAAAATTCTTTTGGGGGAACACGATACACTCGAATAGTATTCTTCATTTTCAGATTTTCAATAAGCTATCGTGTTTGACGATTATTATACAAAATCAATTACACTTTAATAAATTATTACTGTTTAAGATATAGATTCTCATGATACCACCCCACCCCACCAGTCGAAGGATAATTTTATTAGATTTTTTTTTAAAACGTTATTTCTTGCTTTTTTTTTCACAATTATGTTTAAATTGCATTCTATTGAAATTGCAATTCCTGACTTTATTTTTCTCATATCCTGCAGCAACAATATGTTGAAAACTCTTGAAGAATTTTTCTTTTTCCAAGAGAAAAATAAATAAAATCTGTAAATTAAAATTCTCAGAACAATAAATAATTTTCATTTAAAGTTAGAAATAATGATCAATGATTCCACATATCGAACAATAAAATAACATTAAAAATAAAAGTAATTAAAAATCAGGGATGTGATTGTATTTCTCACTATACATAAGTATCGGTTAATAGCATATTTAATAAGCAATTTTTTAAGGACAATATTATCATAATTGATTGTAATTTATTTTTAATTTTAAACACTAATTTTTTTATTATAGAATTTCTTGTTAACAACTAAATTTGAAAAATTATAACTGTTTAATGATATGTGAAAATGTGTTTACAATTAAAATACCAATGAAAAAAAATTATCAATTCAGCATTTCGAAACTTTATTTGTTGCAATGCGTTGATATATTTTCTGAAACTGAGCATGCTTATAAAGCACAGGTTTTTTTTTCATTCAAAATTCAACTACTTGTAAATTTCATACATCCTTGAAAGAGTAAAAGAATGAAAAAAGAGAAAATATTTTTAAAAAGAGAACTTTATCTATAAAAATAAGCAAGATGAGAATAACAAATTTGGCAATTTTGTTTCCTATTTAAAAATTTACCAAATACTCATGGTTTTAACAATTTTTTTAAAACGTATTTAAAAGGATTTAAAATAAACTGTTTATATTTTTTCCTAGGTACCTAGGACATAGCTTCAAGGAAAAAGAGGTTTAAAGTGTAAAAGCAAAAAAAAAAGTTATTCATTTAAAAATCATATTTTATTTTTTTTTTTTCGTTAAGTCAAAAAGATTCCGAAATCAACCAGCATTCTACAATATTACAAACGAAATTTGCTTTTTTCTGATTTATTTTGTTTTTTTGTTCATGCAATTTTTCGTGTAAAGCTTCAAAACATTTGAAGTGCACGAAATGGCTTTTATCCTTATCAAAAGAAATTCTCTTCTTTTAAAAGGAAATTTTTTTAAATCAATTGAAAATTTCAGCTCATTTTTTGACTTGATATGATTTTTTTTTTTTTTTTTTTTTTTAAAGAAAACTGAAATAAATGTAATCTGTAGCAAAAATGCAAATTCGAAATTATCATTCATCTTTGTAATTTTTCTGACTGATAAAGATGAAAGAACATGAAAAAATAAAAAGTTAATTTGGTAACTTAAATCAATTTAAGATTATCTTTTTGAGAATTTAGAAAGTAGGAAAAATTCTTTTACGAAATTTTTAAAAATTCGTTTTTGTAAAATTGAAATATTTTGTGTAGGTGTTAGTTAGAATTACGTTAATTTACAAAATACCTATTAAGTGTATTTCATTTTGAAATGGAATATTCTGTGATGAAATTTCCTTTAAAAACCAATTTCGTTTTTTTGTTTTTGACTGAAAGTAAGGAAAAGAGTAAGAACTAATTTGAAATCAAGATAACAGAATTTCTATTTTGCATATCAAAATTTTTATATTCTATTTTTTTATGCATTTCCAATTTTCGTATCATATAATACTCGTACATGTACATACATATATATACATATTATATGTATATAACTATGTAGGTACTTTTTTATTTTGAATCAATCACAAAAGGACATCATTTACCATTATTTTCATCAAAACAATGTCAATCTATTTATTTACAAGCAAAAAATACAAGACCTTTGGGTTTTCTTTTGAAATTTTTCTACAGCAATTTGTCATTTTGTCAGTATGTGTATTGACTAAATTAGCAACATCATAAATCACAAAATTGAGTAGTGAAAATATAAAAAATTACTAATCATGTTATCGTTATTTGTATTGTATACAGTTACAATCTAAATGAAATGAAATATGTACCACAATTTGCAATTATAAAAAACAAAAAAAAAAACACAAAACAAATACAAAAATAAGCTTCTTTCAATTTCTACAATCTGAAGATTTTTATAATTCATTGTTTTTTAAAATTAAGAACTTTTTTTAAAGATTTAAACTAAAATCGGATATTTTTTTGGATATTCTGTAGAGCTAAAATCCCGCATTGAAAGCAAACGAAATACGGCACTCTTGTACTTAAAATCATTTTTGATTTTGCCTCGGTGTGTCTGAAGTGTTTCAGCTGAAATAAAAATATTTTATTGTAACAATTTCAAAAGTCTCTCAAGTTCTTGAACTAAAATCAATTATCCAATATTTTTTTCTTTATTTTGAATAAAAATACCTAATGCTTCTAAAAATATCCATAAAATGATTTATCTTTTTATATAAAAGCAAGAGAATCCTTTATTTATAACTCCAGAGTGTGTCTGTATATTCATTTAACGATCATTATGGTTATCTGTTGTATACATACATATGTACATACATTAAATTATACCTGTGATAATTCAGTTAAAAAATATGAATCCAGTCTATAGTCAATTATATGTAGTATTTTCATTAATATGACTTTTTTTTTTATAAATTATTAAAAATTAAAATAAAAATATGACGAAAAGGATACATTAAATTTTAAGTATCTTTTGATGAAAAAGTCAGTACTCGTATATATTTCGAAATTATAAAATATTTTCATTAAATTTTCACTTCCGTAAAACAAAATTTTTTTATTTATTTGTTGTTTCTTTTTCTACATTTAAAAAAAAAAAACTATTAAGTAGCACATGGGTTAAATTAAAGAGAAAAACGTTACATTCACCGAATTTTTTTAATTAATAAAAAATATATGAAAAATTGCAATAATAATTACATTACTGTTATTTTTTATTTCCTACTTTGTATCCTTGTTGAACTGTATAAATATCTGAAAATGAAATAAAAAATTTTTTTATTATAGGTATCTTTTTTTTTTCAAGATGTCAGTACAGTGCAGATACATACATACATATCTAGGTAGGTATATGATTATCAAGGATGTTTATACCCACTTTGAATTACAGATATTAAAATTTAAAAAAAAAAGTTTCAATTTGAATTTATTCTTCTGAAATAAGATAGATGAAAACATATGGGATTAATACGAACTGGGAATTTGTTTTTTTGTTTTATATAATGAAAAAGGGAAACTATAACGTTTTTTAATCAGTTTATTAACTGTTTCCTATGTCAATTGCAAAAAAAACTTTATTGATGAAATGGGTTAGGTTTTATAAAATTTATAAGATATAAAATTTGAATGAGAAATGTATGTTTTTCTTTGACAAAATAAGAATTCACCGTATTACACATTTTAAAAAATGTATTCATTAGGCTGAAAAGAATGGACATTTAAAGAATATATGTTAGAGCTGTATAAGCGGGAGTGAACTGTACGGTATATGGCAAAAACTGTATAAGAAGTGAATGTATAATTTTGAAGAAGTGATTGAAGTGCTTATAACTTTGGAAAAATTATTGTTTAAAAAAACTATTCTAATTAAGGTATTTAATAAAAAAGTAAAATTGTTAAGAAAAAAAAATTGAGTGATTCACAGCTATTAATCCTCTCACTCAAATTGTAATTTTTTAAATGTTTAATTATGCTTTACAATTTACATTATGTTTGAAAAAATGAAGACAAAAAAATCAGAGGGAAGAATATTCTATGTGTACAATATTCATACATATTATTATTACACTGAGTGACAAAGTAGACCTATCGAAAATTCATCATAAAGAAATTACTTATTCTAGAACAAAATGACAACCTGTCTTTTTTATAAACTTCACTTTTAAATAAAAATCATTATAGAGAATATTTAGATGTTTAAACTATGTTTTCATTGGTAAATTGAATTTCGATGTGAAAAGTTTAATTTGGCACATGCAACAAGTACAATATAATTAAAAAAAATGCAATACAATAGAATACACATAAAATGTATATGTACATATAATTACAATACATATGTACATATGTATATGAAACAGATACCTTGAAGCTTTTATATCGCCGTACACTTCAATGTAATTAGTTTGGTAAAAAACGAAACAGTAAAAATTACATAAAAAAATAAAATTAACCAGAGGTAATTTGTACAAAAATGTTATACACATAACGCAAAACCATTATAATGAACGCACCACCACATGAACAGCTGGAAGCATTTAAAAATATAGCCTGACTTGGTGTTAGAAGAACACAACACAAAAATTACATTACCAAGCAATTTTTCAACGAATATTATATATTTTTTTAAATTCACACGTGTTTCATCACAAGCATATCACCTTTTAATGGAAAAATACAAAATTTACAATAATTTAAAAACAAAATCCTTGCTTTCAAGAGGTAATCGGATAACAACAGATTTTCTAGTTTATTTGTTCAATTACGAAGCAAAAGTGAGTTAAATCAAAAAATTAAAGAAGAGTTAATGTAAAATTTTCAAATTAAGGCTTTTTTGAATTTCAGTTTATTTTGAATAAAACACAATTATCAATTTGACTGAATTTCATATTTATTACTCTTTTTGACAAAACAGAGAAAATTTTATTTTAACTTTCGAATTTCAAAATAGCTGTATTTCACGCATGTCTTTATTTTTCCACGTTATTTTAATTTTATGATATTTGTAAAAAGGAAACGAATGTAATTTTGGATAAAATATGTACATACAAGACAAAAAATTGAAAAGATGCATGTTGATATTGGATGCATGTTGTGTTACACTAAAATTTGAAATTTGCGTGTTTTGTGGTAATAGTGGGAATTCGGTGTTGAACTACATGCATTCAAAACAAAGAAAATTCCATTTTAATTAATTATTGAATTTTTTCCTTTTATGTATATTCAATATATTCATAAAAAAGATAAAAAATCAAATCAAGAAACTTTTTAACGTGGAAAAGTAGAAAGGTGATACATACTATGTAGTTCGTATATTATAAAGAATAAAATTTGTGCTATTACCTGCAGCACTAAGAGATAAAATTTACAAATAAAAAAAAAACACACAAGAAAATGACTAAAAAAAGAGTTTAAAGAAGTTTTTATAAAAATGAAAAAAGTTTTATTACTTTTCAAAAATACTAACTTTTTATCCATGACACAAAAGAATTTTCAAATTTAAATGCTTCTAAACAGAAAAAAAAATTATAATCAATTTACATACAACAAGAATATTTAAACTATATTTTTTGTTTTTTTTACTAAATAAGTATAAAGTTGAAAAGTGTAAATTCAATTTGGTAAAAGAGTTAAATACATTTCATTTTTTTCTACATAGAACTTGTCAACTTTTAGTTTTTTATTATATATGAAGTTTTATTTTCCCGTGCACTCTTTGAAAAAGGATTCGAAAAATAGATGAAATTAAAATTTTCTTTTTTTTATCAGTGTTTACATAGAAACACAAATATAACCAACGATTACGTAAATTTTTGTTTTATAACCTTTGTTGTTTTTTTTATTTTTTTATTATTTACTTACTTTGTAATAATTATAATTACATGAAAAAGATACCACATTAATGATGAATATCTTTGTTTGCTTTCAGTCATTTGTATAAAGACAATTCATACATGTATGTGGTTATGTACAATAAAATCACAAATTAAACACAAATAATAAATAATCAATATCATGTATCTTATATTGTATTATAATTATATAAACATTTAAATATACATACTTTTATCAATGTTCTCAGTAAGTTACTTTATAAAATTAAAATATAATGCCCAGAAAATCAATATTGATTCTTAATTAAATCTTATTCAAGTTTATTCTTAATTAAATATTTCATAATATTACTTTGATCTTTGAATTTAAGTTCATTTAAATTTTTTTAGTCAAGAATACATCTTGAGTATTTCGGATAAAATATTCGTCAAATAATAATAAAATAAATTTAGATACATATTGTTTTCCGAGATCTGATTGAAAAAAAAAATATTTTTTTATGTTTTTTTAAAAATTTACACAAATAATTCAACTAATTTGTAGAATAATGGTCTTCTAGAATGAAAAATTTTATTTATATGGTCACAAATTTTAAATTTAACAAAAATTTTGTATGTGTGTATATCGTGTACAGAATATGTACACGAAAAAGCAATTTAAAAAAAGAACTCAGATGTGAATCTATGATTAAATTGGTACATTTATCTTTTAATAAATTGGGATATGCATATGTATTTATATGAAAAAGATATACTGTTATCTGTTATAATATATTAACTACAAAAAAAGATATAATGGCTTGCAAACAAATAATTGATGTTATTAAAAATTACCATGTTACCATTTTCTCAATATTTTTTTTTTTTCAATTTAGTTTTATTTTGTTGTACGATTATAATAAATTATTTAAGATTAAATTCATGTAAAAGCTTTTTTCTGGATTGTAGGTTAAAAGCATTTTCCGTGTGATAAAAAAATAATTTTAAAAAAATTTTTCCGACACTCTCAAATGAATTGATTGGAAAGAAAAAAGAGTTTAATATATAAATTGTTGTTTTTAATTTTTTTTTTCAGATTACACAATATGTACAGTTGATTAAAAACATAAGAATTTTAATCAATTATTCTTATTTTCGAAGAACACATTAGAATAATGAATTTTCTAAAATTGAAGTTGCGTTTTTTCTTCTTCTCTTTTTTTAATGAATAGTTTTTCCAAATAAGGATACAAATTTATTTTGATATTATAGAAAAAATTATACACTCGCTTCATCGATAATTTTTTTTTATTTAAAAAAAATCTACGTTAATATGTTCTTTATTTTTTCATGAAAATAATGAAAACAAAAACCATTTAATCAAAAAAAAAAAAGAATAAAAAGTAACCCCAATAAATTATTGATCAATTATTGTATATGAATTCAATTTATTTACGAAAGAAAATTGAAATTTATTCAATTAATTTTCTGCTACAATACTTATGTATATCAATGTATAATAAATGAAAGTATGTACGAATATGTATACTCATAAAAAAACAAACAATTTAATCATTAATACCCGTAAAAGCCAAATACCTATACATATTTATCATATACATACTCGTATGTACTATATAAATATACCTGACAATGAAAAACTATACGTGATTAATTCCCAATTTCTTTAGCCTTATACATTATTGATGTATAGCGGATAAGTGAATGAAATAAAAATAAAATAAATGATATTATAAAGGATTAATTTGATTGTATTAATTGAATTCATTATATTACAATCTATCAAATTTTTTTTCTTGCAAATATAAATCATACACCTGACGAAAAGTAAATAGATTATCAAGAAATAACTGTTTTTGAATATTCAAATTTAATTATACTAATATTTAAAGGTAGAAAAGTAATTTATTATAAATATAATTAAATATAAAAAGTTTGACGTTCTTCTACATCATGGACCACGAGCCGGCAGGACATAATATTTTCATATGTATGTGGAAATTAATAAAGGTTATGAGTTGATAAATATTATATTATTTATCAATATTTCCACACTAAGTTCAATATGGTTAAATTTTATAAGCTTGTTGGTTGCTTTCTACATATTTCTCCGTTACTTCCTGTATAATTTCATACATGTATACATATGTACTTATATATACATATGTATCGACACACTCTTGATTATAGTAAAGCTTCTGTAACTATAACTTTTTAGTATCATACGTATATGTACCTACATTTACTTCTCTCTATGTCAACAAAAAGAGAATGCAAATTTCAATTTTTTTTTTAAATTCAAAATTCAAAAAATTTAAATAAAATAGTTCACTCTAAACGATCCTTCTTTTAATTTTTTTTCACAGTGTTTCAATATCAATTTTTATTAAATCATGTTAACTATAACCGCATGTATGTGTATGTATTATTATGTACAATGTTATTAAAATAAAAATTATAAATTCAAAAACTTTGTTGCATTGATTTTTATTTACACCTGAATGCAATAATATGGCTCTCATAAATACTGAATATTTAAATAGTAAAAAAAAAATTAGAATGCGCTTAAGGATATAAAAAAAAGCATTTTCAATTAAAGTTTATGCTTCATGAAAAGCAAACAAGAGTAGGTTGTTTTATTAATATTATATAATTTAACAATATCGAAAAAATGTACATACATACATACGAGTACACTATATATATAGATACATTGTGTGCTTTTTATCGTTTCAGTTTTTTTTTTTTGAGAGCTATACAAAATGAAATTTTATTAGATAGTTCTGCTGGTTTTGTGTTATTAAATGAAATTTCAAATTTTCTAGATAGATAATATTTTAAAATTTATGATTTTATTGTTGGATTGAGTTAAACTGATTCATTGTGTTTTTAATATAAAAAAAATATTTAAAGTTCTGAGTAACAAAATACCGTTGTATTAAAACAAACTAAAAATCCGTAAAAATTGAAAAATAATAAAAGTTTAACGTAATTTTTCAGTTTAAACTGCTTAAAATTTTCAAATTTACTTCTTTTTTTTTGTAGAAGAAAAAAAAAATAATTTAAAATGATTCTTGAACGAAAACTCAGTGTATTTAATTCAATTATTTTTTAATTCTTAAATAACATCAAATACAAAAAAATAATTAAATTTTATATTCAAACAAACAAAACATTTATAATAAAATTACAATAGAACATCTTTTCAATGCAACTTTCAATATTGAAAAATAACAAATGCATTTTCCAAAGATATATCTTTATAATCCTTTTATCTTTCATCTTTATTCTGTAAGATATTAATGTCTTTTTCTTCTTTTCTTTTTTTGCATTCTTTTTGTCTGTCAATAGCTATAAAAGTTTATAACAAAGAAACTTTACGTTGCATTATACAAGTTTTTTCAATGATGACGATGCAAGTAAAAAATAAAAATCAAAAGTTCGATGCTTTTTTATAATTCATTGCATAATCAAAGTTAAGTGTACTTTTGGTTTTGTATTTCACATTTTAAATGCAATAAATTTTTTTCTATTCCTGTTAAGACATGCTGTCTTTTATATACTATAAAAATCAACAAAAAACTAAAAACTAAAACAAAAGTAAAATAAAGGATTATAAGAAAAACTAAGGCGAAAAAAACTAACGGATAATAAATAAATAAAAGTGAAATAAAGTACTTTTCAGGTAGTGAAAAAAATTTATCATATAAATAATTTTTTTTTAAATATTTCATATTATTTTCGACAGCAATGAAAAAAAAATTAGGACAAAAATAATATGAACGGGATCCGGAAAATTCATCGCCAGCAATTCTTCGCCAGCAATTCACCGCCAGCAATTCTTCGCCAGCAATTCATCGCCTCAACAATTCATCGCTACAGCAATTCACCGCCGAGTTGCTGGCAAAGAATTGCTGGCGGTGAATTGCTGTGGCGATGAATTGTTGAGGCGATGAATTGCTGGCGAAGAATTGCTGGCGAAGAATTGCTGGCGGTGAATTTTCCTAGACCCAATATGAACACTACTCAGTTTTTCTTCTTGGAAAACAATAGCAGATCATTAATTTTCTCATGATGTAAAACAAAATTGCAATGATTAAATTATAAAATGACATTTTTTCTCGGTCACATTTCTCAAATAACCAATACCTTTCGGAAACAAATGATATTAAAATAAAAAAAAATATATTTTTAAGTAATGTGATCAATAAACTAAATTATTTGATAAACTAAAAGAAGGAGAAATGTTCATTAAGCATTACAAGTACCTAAATTATTGACTTTACTTTTTTTTTAAATTTTTTCGTTATTTATTATTCGAATCACGTGTGTGGTGCATGCACCAACATTACCGTTTAAATAACTCACGTATTCAATGCTGTACAAAAAAACTATTATGAACTTTTCTATTGATTTTAAGGCCATTTAGAAAAAATAAAATTCTTGAAATTTATTGCTTAAAATTTAAGGTAAATTTTTAGTAGATTGTTGAAATTAGTTAGCTTTTTCGAATTGGCATTTCTGAGGAAATGGTTACGAAAAGTCCAGCATAAAATTAATAAATCAGGAGAAAAAAATGCAAAAATAGCATAATAAATATGCAAATTGAATTTAAAAAAATAGATTTTGAAAATGAACTAAATTTTTAAAAATTCTGTCCACAAAATATTAATCATTCAGAAAGATTCTTTTTTTACTTTTATATTTTTATTTCAATTTATCAGTATTTTATTTATAATTCGCTTCTGATGTATTTTAAAACTTTTGAAAAATCCTTCTAAACTAAGTTGACAATATTCATTTTATATTATAAAAATAGATTTTCAAATCTAAATTCAACATCGATATTTGTGGAGTTCGTTTCATGAAAAAAAAAAAATAGAAAATTCAGCATATACGAAAATTTGTGTTCTTTTTTATTAAAATTATCAAAAACTACACTTACCTATTCTATTATTTATATCTGCTCAAAAAATTTTAAATTTTCCGTCTCAAGAGCGCTTAAACCAAAACTTAACCATATATGTACCTATACCTACCTAGCCCGAAAAAATAATTCACATATGTACATTGTACATACATAATCGTATATGTATATAAAACAGAATAATCAACTATCGGTTTATGCTGCTGGTACTGTCAAAAAAAAAAAAAAACTGCAATTTTATATTATATAGGTATTTTTTAATATATAGTACTAATAAAGTCAAATATGTTTCATAAAAATGCATAAAAAATTTTCATTTAATCCCAATAGAAAATAGGAAATAATACTTTAATCTGTAACTTATAAAAATCTCTTTTTTTTTCATTACATATTTTTAAAGTTAATTTAAGAAAACAAGGATTCTTCTTTCTTCCAACAGTGAGTTTTTTCTTTTTTCTCTTTGAATCCAGAAATTATGTTCAGAGTAATCTAGTATACTTCAAATGCCAACCTCAATCTTCACGTGTAATAGATAATAGAATAGAGGATAGAGCATAATAAATAGAGGAAATAGCGACCAAGTACTTGATGGATTAACCAAGTCCATAACATTCATTTGAAGAACGAAATATCTTCGACAGCTTGTAGCTAATATATTATGTATAATATAAAATATGAAGCTAAATAGTCTTTACTACAATAAAATTCATACAAGTTTATTTAAATCTACCCCAAGAAGATACATATACAAATTTCTGAATGGGATCTTATAAATTGTATAAAACAGATACTTTAAATATATCGGAAAGGAAAAAAATCAATTGTTTCTCTTCCACTGCAATGAAACGTGATATTTTTGTATAAATTGAAAATTAAAACAAGATTCATTTTGTTTCAATATATAGTATACAAGCACAGACAGACAATTCATTTGCAAATTGATAGTTCAACAAAAAAATAATTTACTCTATAGATACGATACTGTATAACAACAGTAACAAAAACTGAACAAAAAAAGAAAAATTCAATTATAACTTTTGTCAATGTTTTTTAATACATTTTATTTTATTTCTATTGAAAGCTTAAACAAAAGGACATAAAATATTTATTCGGAAAAAAAAGAGTATTTTATTCCTGTCAGATAAATGTACAGAGAATTAGTTTTACGAAAACTTTATCAGAAATTGTTTTGTTATTTGCTATTTATATTTAAAACTACAGTTTATGGGTAAACCATACAGTCGTAAGTTTTCATATGGTAAACTTCTATCAGGTATTTTTTTCCCACCAAGAAACACACATACTATACTCATACATACATAATAAATTTTAAATAAAACTATAAAAAAACAAGCATTTTTTCTAAATGAAAATTGTTTTGTATCAATTTTGATACATATTATACATAGATACTGCATATAAATATATACATATCTAATATAAGTGGGTGTATCTGGATAATAAATACGAGTACATATTATAACATTCTTATATTCCTGAAAGCATTTTTTTTTATATCATACATATTATAAGCAATAATTCTTATCTTCCATTTCCCATAAAATACATAACTTGTGGTAATGGTCAGCTTATGGAATACTTATTCAATGTTTTTTTTTTTGTTAATACATTTTATATCCTTTCTTGTTTTATTCTGCTGCTGCTGTGTAAAATATATTCCTTAGCAAATCATTTTTATAAAATATTACTTTATACGAGTATTATGCAGTCATTCTGTTTTTTTCTTTAACAATATCTTTTACTATTCATTTGTACACAATATTTGTATGAAATATTTTTATCCAAATGGAAGATACTTTTTCTTTCTTTTTACTGTTCTTTTTTCTTCATTTAGTTTCATAAGAAAAAAAACAACTTTGTATTGGATAGTGCACACATTCTGTACAAGAACAAGTATATAAAATAAACAAAAAACATTCAACCCTGAGGGATTATAAAGTGCTTTTATAATGAAAAACAAAGCCAAAAAAAAAAAGTAAGTGGAAAGAAAATAGCAGATTTTTATCATAATGAAATTTTTAAAGAACAGCGAGAGTTACATGGTTATGGATAATAATATACTCTCTGTAACCCAAATAGATTGTTTAGATTTGAAAAAAAAAAAAAGATAGAAAAAAAAGGTAGGTATTCAAAGTTTTTGGTGTTATATCGTTTGTGACAAAATATTTCTATTATTAACCATTTTCTTTTTCTTTTTTAAATAGATAGAATCTTTTTGACGAGTATTTCATGTATAAATTATTATTAACAATCAAAAAATTTAATATAGTTTTGGGAGCTTTTGATTATAAAAAGGATATTAGGTTAGAAACAAAACAACAAATATACTATGTAGGTATGTATATAAAAAAATTAAACAGATTGTTTTTTATTTGTTAAGAACACAAGAAAAACATTTTCAAAAGAAAATTTTTTAGATAATATTATTTAGAAAATTATATACTTTGATGGCTTGAGAAATTGTGTTTTTCTTCGATTTTAGAAATATACAAATTTAAAAATACCTTGAGATTAAAACGAATATTAAAATAGGTTTCAAAAACGTTCTGTACTGGAATCAAATATATGGCTAGAGTAACTTTTAACGTATTGAAATTCTTTCAATCATAATGAAAACTTAAAAAAAAAAAAGCATTATTTTTTTCAATGAAAATACATAGTATCTTTTGTAGATAGAATAGAACTTATAATGTTTAAATGAAATTCTGCTACGCTACGAGTGAAATCTAATCCCTAACTCAAAAGAGATAATGTTTCAAACGAAACGATTCTTTGTAATTTATTATTTTATTTTGATGATAGTTTGTTCTTTATAATAAAGTTATTGTTTTGTAAAATAAAAACCCACACTATTACATTTCATATTTTTTAAATTAATAACTTTATATAGAATCGCTATTTTTCAACATAAAATTTTAAAAAAAAGTTACCTTTAAAAAACTTTTTTAAATAGAAACATGAAATAATCATGACAAAATAAATTTTTCATTCTTTAAAAAAAATTCAAAAATAACACCATACTTTGTATTATACGAGTATACCTTATTAGTTTCAATGTAATTAATCATTATGTATTTAAAATGAAAAATTTAAATAATGCTAATTAAAATTTTGATTAAAAAAAATTACATAAATTATTTTATGAATACATTATGAATCTGAATGTAATTTATTTCAAATTTTATATTTTTATTTATTTTATTTTTTTTTCCAATTATAAAATTAAAATTGATATTTCTATTTTTGCATTTTAATTGTTTGTGCATTGTGCATTTATTCAAATCCTCATTGCACTCTATAACTCATTCATAATATTCATACATGACTTTTTTATGTTTTGATTTTGGAAACAGAAAAAAAGAACATACTTTTTTTTGGTTTTTATCAAAGTTAATGGAATACATACTACGTATTTACTGTACATATATATTTTTTTATTACCACTGAAATAACACAAATTATACAAGTACAATAGTGGAATTGTAATTAAAAAAATATTGTTTAATAATTCATGTTATGTGAGTAAAATTGGATAAAGTAGGTAAGTGGTAAGTGGTAAGTAGGAATGTGTATTATTTAAAGTATAAATAAAATTAAACAAATAAATAATTTTATATCAAATTATTTTATAAAATTTAAATTAAGTTGAACACAATTACTAATTTCACTAATTAAAAGGAGAAAATTGGAAAAATAAATAATTTGTGAACTACTTATTTTAAACTGAAAAAAGCATAAGTTAAAGATTTTATTTTTAATTATTTTACACAAGATGAGTTTAAATTCTTTAATTCTAGAATTACTTTGATTTTACTTAAAAATTATTATATTTAAAATAAATTTAATTATATTCTTAAACACAAAATTCATAGTCTATAAAATTTTTTTTAAAAACTTTGAATATAAAATAAATGTCAAAAATCAAAACAAATAAGTACCTACATATTTACAAACAAATTTTTCTTTTCAAAATCATCAGTTTTTTTGTGTTTTTTATACAAAAAATCCCACTAATTAATTTTATTACTTTATTATTTTTTAAATATTAGGTATACATATTATATATGTTTGTATTTGTGTGGAACGTTTAATTATATATGTACACGTTGTACACATAAGTGTTTGTGTGTGCATATGTAAACAATAAACATACATGAAATTTCACTATAAATAAAACTCGGTATATTTTCAAATAAAATCTTAAAAAATGAATAATGATATAGGTATGTATGTACATACGCTACGCCTGCAAACTTTTAATAGTAAATACGATTTTAAAATATAAAATTCATTTACAAATTTCCCTAATAACACATGTCAGAAACAGAAAAAAGTTTCATTTAAATGATTTAATTACGAATTATATAAACATTTCATTGTAAAGAGGACACAAACAAACTTTTCATATATTTCACTGGCATACTTTAATTGTAGTTTTTTATTCAACAGATAACGAACGACATTATTCACCATGAAAAAAAATAAAATGGAATATAAAAAATTTAATGTCACAAGGAATATTTCATTTTAAAATTTTCTCGTGTAACTCATACGAGTATGCATGCTGTTTTTAAAAGGAAAAGAGTTTATAATTTAATTAAATACACAAGAGATTAAATTTTCATAGAGTATTAAAATTCAAAAATTATATTTTAATAATTAATATTTTTGAAAAAATTAATGATAAAAATATGTATATTAAAAAATTTTGACTACAAATCCTCTTATGCAGTGAAAGTTAAAAGTACTTAACACTTTCGTCGAAATGAAAATTTTCTATTTATTCAAGATGTGTTCTAAAATATTTTTAAAGAAAACAATCATTAAAAAAGTTAAAGTTAGATCAAAAATTATACAGGGTGGTTTTTAGAATATATATTTTTTAAAGAACTAAAGGTAATTTTTTTTTTTTTTTAATTTATGGTACTCGTTTAGTAAATATTCATTTTTTTAGAAAAATATTGTGCCGTATATCCTTTGTTTGTATTTAAAACTATGGAAAAAAATCGTTTTAATAAGGAGCGATAGAAAAAGAAATTGAATGCATAACACTGAATTTCATATAAAATTAGCAAAGTCATGATATAATGATTAATTGGAAGTCTTAGGAATTTCAATTTCTGAGAAAGATTATTATTTATGCAAAATTTTAGTTTCGGTCTGACAATTTCTTATTATGTATTTGTTACTGCTACTTAGTTTTAGTACAAAATTGAACTAATTTTGTTAAAATGGATAATAATGAAATTAATTTACCACCGTTATTTTTTTTGGTTTTATTGGCTCAAACAATACCTTACATGGACTTTTTGTAAAAATAATTACTAAAATTATGAAAATGAAAATTTCATGCTCAGAATATTAAAAAATTTATATTAAAAATAAGATTAAAACGACTTTTTCCAATAAAACAAATAAAAACATGATTTTTCTCTTTAAAAATTATTTTTAAATTTATTTATAATGAAAATATTTTGGTTGATTTTTCATATTTTATATTTTATTGATTATGGATATTTATTAATTCAAAAAAAAAAAAAAAAATTCATAGCCAATATGTGGTTTTAATAAATGTGAAAAATACAATTTTTTTTTTATTATTATTTTATAATTTTTGTGGTTATTTTAAAATGAAAAATATTAAATACAAAAATTACATGTGCAGAGAAAAATGTTAAATTACTCATAATGACCTGTGATGTAGTTTGTTTAATTTTGCAACATATTTACATTTGTACGAGTATGTACATATGTAGGTATGTACATAAATGTTTTTTACACTTTTTTTTGTTTTTTTTTTTTGTTTCGAAATTAAATAAAAAATATTTTCATAATTAACACTCACACTTAATTACAACAATATACTTGAGGCTTGATGTACGTATTTTAATTTTTAATTAACATACATATAAATTAATTTAAACAGTAAGTAAATTACTTATATATTTAAAAAAAAAAGGTAGTAGAATTGATGTTGTAAAAAAATGTTATTTTAAATTCCTAATTTCTGATGTACATTTTAAAAAAGGACCATTTCGCGGTTAATATGCTATTAACCAGGCTCTAACATTAATTTTTTCTACACTGATCATGTGATAATTTGTGAAATTCAGTAATTCTCTAATTCTGTATTTTTTACGCTCGAAATTGTTTGTTAAAATTTTAGTTTTTAAAACTTTATACACTTTCAAGTATATATATGTACGAGTATTTAAATTCATGTTATTGAATTGTATTCAAAAATTACTTTAATAGAACAATGCCACAAGCACAATTTGTCAACACTCAAATATCTTTCAACTACAAAAGTCAGAAAATACCTTCCTATCAACATCCTTCTAGTCTAATATTTTATTTTTTTTTCATGTATAACGACTGTACTTTGTGCAATAAAGAAGAATTTTCAAACCTCAGCAAATAACAGGAAAAATGAAAACAACAAAAATTAAAAATAATAAATCATCTAAAGCTTTACCTATTAAAAGTTATCTTTTTTTTATACGAGTATATACTTTCTATTTTACTGTTCTTTCAAGCCCATCAGAATAAATCCCCACTCTCTATTCCATCAATTTGTAAACGTGCTAAGAAAGTTGAGAAACAATTATCATATTTAATTTGTTTTTTTTTTACCTTAGCCTTAAATTTACTTAAATTCAAAATACAAAATATGACTATCATCTTTCTTATTTAATTTTATCGATAATACATTTTTTTTTCATAGATGAATTTATAGCTTCAATTTTTAATTTAATTTTTTTTCCACAATCATCATCGATTATTACACAACAAAACACAACAATCTCGAATAACAATTTAACTTATTTGAAATCTTTGAAAAAAAATCTTTATATTTCATATTTTCCAAAAAGAAAATTATGGTTGTTATTAATGTGATGTTTTTCGAATTTCAAGAACTTAAAAAAAAACAAAACACACACTTACACAAAGAAAATACAAGTAGGAGCTCTAAGAAAAGAGAATCAAAAACAAAAAGTAAAATATATTTTTTTTTGTACAGAATTTAATAAATTAAGGCGTTTTTTGTGTGTTTCCGTGCATAAAATAAATAAAAGTGTATACATATATGTATGTATATAAAGGGCTTTTGAAGTAAAGAAAGTTTTCAAGTTTCGTGTACATTAACAGAAACTCTTTAAGCATACGTAATTCTTCTTTTAGTTGTTGGATAAATTGAGGATTAATTTAGGCGTATTAAATGATCAAAATTTCATTTAGTGATTAGAATTTCAAAATTTCACAAATAAGTGTATAACAGCAAAAAAGTTAGAGAAAAAGTTTTTTGATATAACGATGAAGATGTGACTAAAATTAATATATTTAGGGGATTCATTTCAAATTGCGTAAGTCTCGTATTTCGCGTAAGTCGCGTATTCTTCGTATTTCTCATACAAATTCTCGTAAAAATTAAAGTTTTAAAAAAATCGATTGATAAATTTATATTTTTTTTTTGTTATGAAAAATTGTTTTATACAAAAAACCATTAGGTACACATTTTATTCACTGTTCATTTTATGAGGTTAAGAATTTTATGTTTAATTTTATAAATAGAATTCTAGGACAATAATTTTATGTTCTTTATTTAGAAACATACAAAAAAAGTCGAAAAACTGACGTCATAATGCTTAAAAACTCATGGGGAAGGGTTGAATAATTCATTAATTCGATGCTACTGGAATTCAAAACTTTTTCCAAAATAATTAGAGTAAGTTGTTAGATAAAATTGAAAATAATATATTTTACTTCAAGCTAACTAGATTTTGGATTTTAAACTACGACACATCCATAATCTACAAAAACTTATGAAGAATTTTCATTAACTATAATTTTATTGTCTTGTAAATCTTTTCTATAACTTATTTATTCTTAATACTTGTACGCCAACCCTTAAGTTTTTAAACAATCGCAAATAAAAAAATAAAAAAAAAGGAACAAAAAACTTTCCTAAATGTTCTTAATTTCTTTCGTTATCCTCTGTCTTTATATATTTTATTTTAACTTTTTTATTATCTCTTTCGACAGAAAACTAAAAATAAAGAAAATAGAAACATAACAGAAATAACAACAAAAATGTCTGAAAACTTCAACTTCTTATACAATTATAAGTTAGTTATCAATTTTCTAAATTGTATTTCATAAAAGTTTTTCCTCTTTTAATTATACGACTTTCATAAAATATATAAAGCAAAACTTAACAATAAAATTTTCTATCTTTTGTTTGAATTTTTATCTTTTAATTACTAATAACAAAAAACCTTTATTTTTTTAAAACTTTTCATTGTAAAATACAATACATGAAAATAAGGATATTTCATACTTTCATGTCAAAACAAAATCGGAAATAAATAAAATAAAAATTTAAAAGTTAAAAGAAAAATGGAAAACGTGAAAAAATTTGCAATCAAATAAATTCTTTGAAAAAAAAAAAAAAAATAAAAAAACAATTATGTATGTATGTATATTCAAAAATGTTTTATAGTTCAAAATTTGTTCAACATTTTTCAATTTGACCCATGAAAGAAGATCAACTTATCACCAAGCAAGGAATTTAATCGAAGAATACATTTTTGTATACGAGTATCTTCTAGTTTTTATCGAAGAATGTATGTATGTATGAAAAGATAACAGATTTATCCTTTAAAAAGCACTTGTATTCTGCAAAGCTATAACATGAGAACAAGAATTGTCTGTTCATTCCGACATCACAAATATTAGATACTGATGTTTAAATTTTGTAATCTTATAAATTTATCCAAGACACCATTAATATCTTATAAATTTAAATTGAATATTTTTGATAAAATGAAAGCAACAAAAATGCAAGAAAAGTTTATTTCTAATGTTTAACTTTCTATTTGTTTTTCATCCCATTAAGCAATATTGCAAAAAAAAAAAAACCACAAAATACTAGAAAAAAATTTGACTTTCTTAAGAACATTGTATGCATGTAAAAATTAAAAATAAATTTTAAAGTAAAAAATGCAATTTCATTCTCAATTTCAATAACAATCTAAGTTTATAATCTTGTATATTTCCCTCTTTTTTTTAACTTTATTTTTATTTGTTTATCATAAAAAATCCATTATTTTTATTCTACAAAAACACAAATATACTTTGTTTACTTGGTACAAAAACACACAAAATAAAAAACAAAAAACCTCTACTGCAGCAGCTGTAACTCTAACTATATCAAGAGGATAATTTCCAATTTACATAATTTAAAAAAAAAAAAAGTTTTTCTGTCCAGTAAATAAGAAATTGAGAAGAAGAATTTCATATTGTACTCTTGAAAACTGTTTAGAGTAGTTTGAATTAGATTGAACTTTGATATCATCTCAAGGATATGAAAAATAAATTTGCATTTTGTTGAAGTAAAACATATTTTCATTGAATTTAACTTTTTTTTTTGTTTGTTTTGTTCTTTTTCGGTTTCTTTTTTCTTTCTCGTTTTTAGATTATTTGGAGTTGAAGAAAAGTTTAAAAGTCTCTTTTTTCTTTTTGTTGTTTTCAAATGAAATATTTAACTTCAATTTTCTTTCCATTAACATTGTGAAAAAAATAGATTAATCCACATTTGTTGTTGAAGTTTTAAAACAAAAAATTCAATTAATATTAAATTTGTTGGCATGCATTCGAATATATAGATATTCTTTGTTTTTTTTTTCAATTTATTTTAAAAGTTTTGTTAATTTGATGTTTGTAAATTTAATTGAATTTATTCTACCTAATTCATCAGAAATCTATTATTCGAAATGTGAAACCTCACAAGAATCACAAGAAAATTTTAATGGTTTAAAAACAAATTTTCATTTCTAATTTTCTTCCAATTGAAATATTTTTTGAAAAGATTTACGGATCATTATCCTCTTCACTCTTGAAAAGATAAATTTTACTTTTTCCACATTCTTTAGTTTTTATTTGTTAATTTTCAAAATTATTTTCTCACATACAATTAAACAAAGTAAATTAAGTTCTTGTTTTCTTTTTTCTTTCTTGTTGAAAAATAAATTCTAGAAAATTTCGCCTTTTATTTAATTTACATTTTTTTTTTAGTTTAGTTCACAGAAAATGAATTTTGTTAAGAAAAAAAAAATTGAGACTTTTTCCTCATTTTTAAAATAATTCGTTTCTTGCTAACTTTTTAAGCATTTTTTCAAATTAATCGAAATTAAAATAACATTGAAGGTTTATTGATTACCACTCGAAACTAACTATCAATCAATTTTATAAAAAAAAAAAATGTAAAAAAAAACTCTACAGAAGTTATTTTAAGATGGAAGAGGGTTTTTGGTTCTTCATTGTGATATAGTTCAGTACAGAGAATTAATATTTTATATTCTATCTAAGTAGGTACTTCGAAGTTCTTTAACAATGTAGTTTTTAAAATGCCATCAGCTACTCTCGACTCGTGATATAAGAGAACTATACATTAACTAACAAGAGCAAAACATACTTGTAATTGTTATTTTCCGTACAGAGAGTAGTTCTGTGATATCAACACCTCGCGAATACTAAACTAAATTGCTTTTTTTCGCAGATATTCACACGAACTCTTATTACTACTCTTTCTTTTTGACTAATTTAATTTTTTTTCCTTGCTTGATCAAATAACAGAATTATAGACCAAGAAAATTATTCTTAATTCTTTATTTTGTGTTTTTAGTAATAAGATACACAAGATAAAAATTCAAGAAAAATTACTTTAAAAGTACCTTGAAACTAAAATATTATTTTTCTAACAAAAAAAGGAATTCCAACGACTTAAATAATGACATTGCAATTTAAACCTTTATTTTAAATAATCCTTAAGAAAAAGGATAAAATTCATTATGCATGCAACAATGTTGGAAAAGAAAAGTAAAGTTAAATAAGATTTTCATTTTAGATAAAATGAAAAAAATATACATATACATTTGTATGTACGTAATATTACACTGCATGGTTGTGCATATGAAAATAACATTTTCATGATTTCTAATTTTTATTGGTCTATAGTGCTTGCTTAAAAGGAAACTTGCAAATTGCTACAGGTCAAAGTTCATTCAATCCCTATAAACTTTTAACATGGTAAACAATTTTTTTAATCTTTATTTTTAATCTTTAAGATTTATTTCTTCTTTTTTTATTAAGAAGTTTGCACAATTCACGTGAAGATTATGCATGTACATTGTACATATATGGGTGACAATATTCTAGAAGTATCAATCCATAGTGTAAACAATATCGATTCTAATTACAGTTGAGGAAGAGTATCAACATTAGCATAAGAAAGGTCAAATACACAATCAATTACTGCAATCTTTCTTTGTCTCTTGTGCTACAGATACTTTGTAATTCACAAGGTAAACCTAAAAACTTTTTTAACAATAAAAAAAAAAAGAAACCGCAAACAATTTTTGTACAAATTCTACCAAATTGTTTTGAAATTTTTCATAATCTTTTTCATTTTACTTTTGAATACAAAAAAAAAACATACAATTTATTTTAAGTCATTTTTTTTTACTTCTTTTGTGTACAAATGTTACATAAACCCTAATGACGGTCTATGTTTTTGTCCCTTTTTATTTCATTCTCTTTTTCAATTAATCTGACGCATTCATAAAAACATTATTCAAGTAAAAAATAACTAAAAACCTTTGCCAGAAACAAAAAAAAAATGAATAAAAAGATATTTAAAAGTCCTTTTTTATTCCTCTTTGAATAGTATTTAATGATTGAAATCATTAGTTAAACCAAAGGAAACAGGGTTGAAGACTTTCTTTATATAAATGGTAAAAAAGACTTTTAATAAGGTTTTAAGTCATTTTCACTTTAATTTCTAGGAATTCAAATATTAAATGCATAATTGGATTTTTTTAAATAAGCTTAGATGCATTTTTGCATTAATTTTTATTTCTATTTGTTCAAATTTCATTTTTTTTGCTTTTTCCCTTATTTTTTTCTTTTTTTACTCATTTTATACAAAAATATTTAATTTGACCTAATTTAATAATTTGCAAAACTTAAAAAAAAAACCCAATAATTTCTTTAGTTAAATTTAAAAAAAAAATTGTTTAACCTGTTTAACTTCTTAAAAGTTTTACCAGATAAATGAAATTTTAATGTAATTTTAAAAATGTACTTTTTTTTTTAAATAAGACTTTTAAATGAACTTTGATGATAATGAAAATAAATGACCAATTTTCAACAAATTAAAAAGATAAAATTATTTCACACATCTAATTTTAGTTCTATATGTAAATTCTGTATAATACATTTTCCAAATAAAAAATTGAAATTTATTGCTAAAACTTTTTTTTACATTTAATATTAAGCAAAAAAAACACACACACACACACAAACAAACAAAATTGTGAAAATTACGATGATGAAAACATTTTCATTGCTTTCATATACAATTTCACGTTTGTATGTACGTATGTGTGGATACTATAATTTCATAAGTATTTTTTTTATAATAGAGTCGGAAAAAATCGATTTTTTGTACAGTAATAATACTTTTTCAAAAAAAAATAAAAATAAAAATAAAACAATTCAAGCATCCTTTACTCACATTTCCATTTATTAGAAAAACGTAACAGAATTCAGAACCGGAAATTAATTTCCTTTTTGTATTTTATATGCATGAGTGAATTACTTTTGTATAAGGAGTTTCTTTTTCTTTTTTTCTTTTTTTGTAGGATACAGCCAAGTTAGTTTTTTGGCGGAACTTTTAGAAACTGTTTTTCCATATTTTTAATAGCTCATTTAAATTGAGAAAAAAAATATATTTTCTAGATCAACAAGCCATAAGAGGATAAAATTTAAATAATAATTGACGCGAACAACACTTAAGGTGCTCCTACACTATCTGGCAAATTGACAAATATCTGCCCATTTTCGTGATCAGATGGCAGATGAAGGCAGATGTTTGTCCTTAAATCTGGCAGTCAAAAATTGCCCGAATATCTCATATCTACCATAATAAGTGTAATCAGTCAGACAAACATCTGTCCATGAAAATGGACAGATATCTGCCAATTTGCCAGATCGTGTAAGAGCACCTTTATCCAATATATGAATAATAATAAAATAACAAAATATCAGTATCTACAAGTAAATACTGCATACGACTAGTACCAGATTCGACGATTATAGAAATTTAAAAGCTATAGTTAATTTTAAAATACAAAAAAATTTTCCCATTTTAGTTCGATGATTTTCACTTTTTTGATTGATGATGATTTTTCTATTTTGAAAAAAAATTGCATTTCAAAATTAACTGGAAATGAATGTCCTTTTTTTAATTTAGGATAATGAAAATCATATCTTAAAGATATAAAAGATTTTAAAAGTTTAATAAAACCGACAAATTGGAAAGTTTTTACATCTCATTATATGATAATAAAAATATATCACAGGACAATAAATAAAAATACACCCTCGTTTTTCCACATATGTATGTACATTTACAAAATCACAAATTTGAATACGTTGTTATTTAAAATCTATTATTATTAATTTTTATTTCATGTAGCTTTTTTCCCAAAATTACTCTTTTAAAGGATTCCATGTTGGTTTTTAGTTTTCATGTTTATCACGTTCAAATATAAATGTGATGTGCAAAAAAAAATCCTTTCGAAATTGAATTTCAAAATCTTTTTTTTTGTTTTTTCGGTTTGCATATCAAATTTTTCATATCACTACTATGTTGTCACTTTTTTGAATGTTTCTAAAAATATTGAATCATAAAATAAACAAAATCCATACCTGTTTGAATATTTAAAATTCTAAACATGTTTTAATATAAAAATTCAAATGAAACAGAAAAATAAGAAAAATATAAATTGAAAAAAATATGGTTTTCATGAATGTAAAAAAAAATAAAAAAATTGTTAACATAATTTCATCATCGGTAGTAACTATTTGGACCACATTTCACCAAACAATTTTTTTAAAACTTAAAATGAAGCTAGCAAGAAAATTCGTATAATTTAGTAAATTTTTTTATCTTTTTTTTTTTTATCAGTAGCAATTTCAGTTATAAACTTGTCGCGTTTGATACTTGCTTTTTCTATCCTGAAAAAAAGAAAAAGAAAAAAACAGAAAATGTTATTCAATGTGATAGATACTCCATAAAATTCATGAGAATCAACATTTGTTGTGAATTAAATAATTCATTCATTTATTCAGTTTCTATTATAATATTTAATTATTTTTGTTTTAAATATTCATTTATATACATAAACAAAAAAAATACTCGTATACAAAAACTCTTATAAAGTTTCAAGATGTTTTGATTTTTATTTCTTTATTTAATCCTTAAAGTTTTTGAATAAATTTAAGAAACAGAAATACGATTATAATCTCACATTTCTTATTTGTATAATTTTTCTTCTTACACTTCTCTTACACATTTTAATTGATTTTATTTTATATTTTCTTGTTGATTTTAATGAATTTAAGACTTTTCTTCTTCTTGATGAAACAAAAATCAAGAATTTAATTTTTAAACATTTTTGGCCTTTTATACAACAATAATCTAATTATAATTCTTTTTATTTTTTTTTTTTCTTATTATAAAAAGGAATTATAAATCCTTAAGGTATTTTTTTCTTCTTAAGTTTCTAAATTCTTAAAAAAAAAAAAAAAAATTTGATTTTTATTTGTTGTATGTAAATTATTTATTTATTTTGCATTATTATTTATTTATTTTTCAATTCAAATCAAAGAAATCTAGTCTGGAAAAAATTTATATACGTACGATATAATGTATGTATATCAAAAATAACTTTATTATCAAAAGTCCAAAATTTAAGAAAAAATAAAATGTACCTATTACTTTTTTTCCTCAATCTTTCTTAAAACGGTAACAATCAAAACCAAAAGTTCGAAAAAGGATCAAAATAAAACATTATATGGTTTTTCTTTTACTGGATAAAAAAAAACCCCAAATTGAACAGTCAGTCAGAAACTACTTGAAAAAATAGATTTTGTAATAAAAGAAAAGTAGATAAAAGGATAATATGGAAAAGTAAAAAGAATAAAATACTTTTTTACCTTTAACATAAAATTTTACAAAAAAATAAATTAAAAACAAGAAAAAGAAAACTTTCAAAGTATGTAATCGTTTTTTTTTTTTAGATATAATAAAATACTCTACCAGATCCTAAAATAGTAATGAAATGTACATCGTAATCTACTTAAATAACATATGTACATATACATATGTATGTGTAATGTATGTTCTATACATTAGTAAGATACATATGTTCAAGGTAAATCGAGCTGATAACAAATCAAATAAGTTTTGACCTTTATATGATTTTTTATTTTTTATAAAAGAAAACAGTAAATCTATATCCTTTCCACTTGAAATACATATATTTACTTATATAAGCCCCATTTGTTGATATAAAAAAGAAAGTTGTATAGAGAAATTTAAAGAAATAATTTTTAAAAAAAATTTCTTGATTCCATCAAACTTTTTTTGTTAGATTTAAAAGTCAAATACAAACTCAAACAATAAATCCTTAAATATCATTAAAATTCAAGAAAACTGTTTTGCTAATTAAATTTTTAATAAAATTTAAATACTATGTGAACTTTTTCATAGGTACTTTGACACATTTGGTGTGTAATTTACTTTTCAATGTATGGTTAACATATATGTATATAATTCATAAGAAAAACATATACAGTATACTTATTACACATGTCATGTCACATTATAATAAAACCTTAAATTACTTATTTATTTATTCATTGAAATTGTGTGAAAATTTCTTTTATGATATCATTAAACCAAAAAATGTGTTGAATACTAAAATATTATTTGAAAATTGTCACTTGATTGAGAATAACATTTGAATATTTCATATGAGTAAAATGCAGTATTTTAGTAAAATGAAATGAATTACCTAAATGAATAAATATACGTAGGTACATGCACATAGTACATACATGTGTATATACATACATACATATGCATGTTTTATATTACAATACATTAACAATTTATTTTTGATTAATTTTTCAAATGCCAACAGCAACTTTTATTGATTTTTTTTATTGAAAAATAAATTATACATAAATAGATGTGTATGTAATATGTTATGATGCTTTAGGACTTGTTAATTATATGAATAACCATGAATTTTATTTAACAGTCAAAAGAATTACAAAATATTTTATCGTCCTGCGAACATATTCGATTCCTGTAGGACAGGATAGGCTTTAATCCTGAGTATAAAATTTATTGATAAAGTAAGTTTTTTTAATAAAAGAAGAAAAAAGCTTTAAACTTATCGCTTTACAGAAATTTTCGAATATTCTTATGTAGATATTTCATTTCTGTCATTCGAAACTAAGTTACTATTTAAAAATAATAATAATAATTATAGTACTGGAGCGTGAACTATGTAAGAACACGATGAAAATTTTTTATTACATTCTTTTTATTTCATTAAAACACGGAAAATATAATTTTAAATACTAGGCTTTAGTCCCGAAGAGTAATCAAAAAATAATTTTTTTTAAATCAATATTCTTATTCACAGACATGTTTTTAACACTAATAATAATTTATTCAAGTGTAATTATCCTTTCACATAATGTATTCGTTTAATATAAGTGGTATTAAATGTTACATTTAACTAGGCTATTCATTGGAAAGAAAAAGTTTCATCTATGTACTTTATGTAGGTATCACTTTAGAATTTGTATTATGAATTAATAATTAAATATATTGACTTTTCAACACAGTTATTTCAATAGGAATGAACAATGATTTTACAATTGTAATTTTAGAATACTAATAAAATGAAGATTCCTTATTAACTTTTTTTTTTATTTTAAAAAATTAAATTAGTTTTATAATTATTTATTTATAAATCGTAAATTACATTTTTCTTACATTTTAATATAATTCCTAGAAAATTTACTAAACATACATACAATACATACATATACATATAATACATATTTATTAAAAGCATTTCTAAATTTAAAAGTAATAGAACTCTAAATAAGAAAAAATAATTAAACTTAAAAAATTAATTGTACATTAAATTTTTAAAAGAAAGTCCTTAAATTGAAGTCAATAAGAAAAAAGGTTACCCAATTAAAAAGTTGCCTAAAAAATATGAAAAATGAAAATTATTTTATTTATTTGAATTTAACCTTTTTCCAATTTTAATAATTACAAATTTTTTTTTCAGGATCCTTTTTGAAACACTTTGTGACTTTCAAGGAAAAAAAAGAAAAGATAAAAGTAAAATGGAATAAAATAAAGGACAACAAGGAATAAAATTAAATGTGTGTGTAAATGATAATAAAAGTAAGAGAAAATTATTTTTAAAAAAATATAAATAATTACAGAAAAATAATATTAAAAAGAAGAAAAAAAACAGTTATTCATAGGTGTATTAGTAAGAATTTTGACTAGAGTACACTTCAAACGTGAAAAATATTTCTTCAAAAGTTAAAACAATAAATTATAACATTTTAGACTACGTATACTTTTAAATTATCGCTTTTAAATCTCCTTTTTTTTTAATAATTTACTCAAAAGTCAAAATGTTCTTTATTCCATTAAAATGCAATTAAAACTTAAAATTTTCAAACAAAAACATTTTAATAAGTTTTATAACAAACCTAAATGTATTTAAGTTACATGTAAAGTAATTATTTCATAAGTCTTAAGATTTTAATACTTCTTTGTTTGTTTATACTCGTACACATTACAAAATTATCTTATTCAAACATTGTTATATTTGCTCAAAATCATATTTTTCTCTAGAAATTCATATATTCATAAATTTTTAATTAATACACTAAATTTACAAACATGTTAATATCTTGTTATTCTTCAGTTTAATTACACATTCCTTTCCCATGTTGAAACAGAGGTTTCCATAGATATTTATCACTATAAAGCATTTAATAAGTATATATCAATAAAATGTGTTTGAATTTGCTAAATATTTTATCGTTCATTTCAAGGATTATTCTGTTTTTATTAAAAACAATTTTGCAAATACTCGTACATATTAAGAAATTCTGTTCAAATATTGTTTTTAATAAAATAAAAGATTTGTGAGATTATTGGAATTTTATAAATATTCAAGTTATTTTTGAATTACAAAATATAATACAATAATAAATAAATAATAAAAATACAAATGAAAAAAAACTCATATTATATCAAAGAAATTTGCATTCCAATAACTTCCAACTCTCCACTAATTCAATGATATAGTTTAAAACTTATAAAATTTTGCTATACAAAAACAAAAGTCTGTGAAAAATTATGTTCATTTTAAAATTGATCATTTTTATAAATTGCAGTCATAAAAAAGTTTTTTATATTTTTTTTAATGGTATTTAATGTTCTTATTGGTATACATAAAAGTATTTAAACACCCTTTTTTTTCTTTTTTTTTTTAAAAAAAGTGATGATAACCAAATAAACCATTTTAGAATTATTACCAAAACGTGACTTATTGAATGATGTATAAATTTTTTAAATTATTTTACATCATAAATATTGTGTGTTAATGAAATGCTATAAAAGTCAAGAAAGATGTGATCAAGATTTATTTTGTGTTTCAATATTTTTTCTTCTATTTGAAAGAAAAAAAAGGAAATAAGTAAAAACTAAAGTGGAAAGTCCTTACGAATGTGTAGTACATTCATACATGTGTGTATTTGCTTCAATAACGGTAAAAAAATTTATTTAAAAAAATCTCTTTTACCTTTATACCGCAAAATAATATTTAAATCCTTTAATCAAATTTAATTAAACTTTAAAACTGAAAATAAAATATTTCTAACAGCTAAATCTACCTTTACAAAAAAAAAAAAGTTTTATATAAAAAACAAAACAAATCACCTGAACCCATATAACGGCGATTAAGCACAAAAACATGATACAAATAATACAATAAAAATACGAGTACATATATGTATGTATATTGACCATTGGAAAGCACAGTAACATTTCACCTCAACTACATACGTCTGACCCATTTTTTTTTTTTTTTTTGAAATATTAAAATTGATATACATATATAAATTCCATTTTATTCAATCTAAATTAATTTTGAAGTGGACACATATGTATGTATGAGTTTAATAAATATGTTATAATAAAAGTTGAATTTTTTTCTCTTTATTTTTGTAAAAAGATGAATAAACTCATAACAGTTTTTAACAAAAACTAAACAATATAATCGAGGAAAAACAAAAAGTAGATTTATTGTAAAAACTATTTCCTAAACTCCTGAATGGCTTAGCATTGAGTAATAGAATTTTATTTAAATAATGAAATAAATATTTAAAAGTGTTCTTGAAATAACATACATTGAAAAATAATTTTTAAGGATATTCTTTTTTGAAATTTAGAATCATGAGATTTTGGAAACAGAATTTAAAAATTCAAAAATACTGAGAAAATCATCAATTTAATCAAAAAAATTGTTTACACTCTCATTTTTGTCTTCACTTCACTTTTCAGAAGAATTATTCAAGTTTATTATATCTTTTGAAGTTTTCTTTTCTTATTTCTTATTTGTCTGCAACTTTTTGTAAAAAACTTATTGTACAAAACGACATGTCTTTGAAAAGTTAACAAAAATATGATATTTCACGTTTACGTCTTATTTAGGGCTCATTGCATTTTCAAATGCCTTTAAGTTCTATTATTCTGATTTTGACAAGTTTAGAATATTACAAGAAACTTTTCGTTTGTAAATGTGAAAATTTTTCAATCAAAATAAAAATGCTACTTAAATCAAAATCAAAAAAATATGAGATAAAAATATTGACATAGAAAAAGGTATTTTATTTTATTTTTATTTCCTCAATATCTTCTACCATTTTTTTTTTGTTCCTTTTTTTTAAATTTTTCCCATGGAAATATTTCTGTGACTATTAAAACTGAATACAATAATGGCTGTAAAAATATCTTATAAAGAAAAAAATGTAGCGAAATCATTGGTAATTAATTTATATTTCATTTCTTATTTCAAAGACAAAAAAAAAAGGAATACATACTTTCAGTTCAAGTTCCAATACAGAAAATGATAAATTATTGAAAATAATTTTTCAACTATGTATAGATACTAATTCCACTCTAAAATACACAAATAATTGTAGTCTGATACTATTCAAATTTAACTGATTGCAAAGCAGTTCAACGTGTATATATACTAGTTTATGTACATACATACATACATACAAATGAAACATTAAACAACAAAAAAGTGAAAAAAGAAAAGAAAAACCTTGCTTTTAATTACTATTGAAACCAAAATCTTCCAACTGAATCCATTTCAAGCTGTAACAGCTCATTTATAAAAAAAAAGAAAAAATCTTTAAAAATTTATGGAATAGTAAAAAATGAATTAATTAACGTTTTTTAACTATTAATTAATTAAATTAATTCTATCTCAAACTATACATATATGAACATAAGAGATGATTGAAAAAAAAACACTTTTTAATTAAATCTCGTATACAAATAAAATCCGTATTTATTCAAATTTTCATTCATTAGCTAACAATCTATTTTTATTGAATGAACTTCAACTTTTTTTCTTTTTTTGTACTCGTATAGATATGCATAACAAATGTTTCAAATTGAAATTTCTATTGTTATTCTTTTCATTCAATACGATAGCTATGAATGGTTTATTATATAATTCTAGACTACTATACATTTTCAACATTATAACAAATTTAATAAATTATTATCGAAATCAGAAATTATTTATGGAAAACTAGTTTATCAGAAATTAAATTTTAAATAATAATAATAATTTATTATTCATGTAATTCATATTGATATCGAGTCGAATTGAAAGAACATAAAATGGCAGAAATTGTCATTGGTGGGTGTGGGTGGTTCTTCATATATAATTATATAATGATTAGATATTCAATGTTTAGTGAAGTGTTTAGATTAAAGAGAACTTCTGATTATATTACTGGAAATTTTAAACCAAAGAGTTATTCGGAAAATTTGAAAATTGCATGTTTTTTTTTTTAATTCAGGAATGTCTCAAGTTTACCTAAAATATATAACGCACGTAGGGATTCCGCTTTACTTTGATTAGCACAGCGTTAGTCCATGTAGAAAGAGAAAAAATATTGTGTGGATTATAAGGGTGGTTGGTTATGTAAGTATTGGTTTATATGTAATACAAAAAATTTACATGTTCCATAAAGAGGTCTTCTTGTTTTATTTATTTTTTTTTTCTAAAAATAAATTTATTTTAGCTTGTCCTTGTTTTATTATTTGTTCTTCTGCACCCACAAGCAAAAATATCAAAAACATTTTCTCCATTTGTTATTGTAATTGAAAGTGAAATAACAACAACTAGTACACCTTTTATTAGCTTTTCAAGTAAAATTTCATTAAATAAACTTATATAATATGTAGCAACAATTATACTCGTATGTACATGTATTCTTTACAGGAAAATACATACATATATGTATATGTATAACTTTAATATTTCTTCTGTATTCAAATATACATACCACCCAGTTGTGAAACGAATCAATTCAGAACTAATTCAGAATGAATTCTATTGATTCCGAATTGATTCCACTTTAGATTACCAAATGGGAAAAGAATTGATTCTTTTTACATGGGCATGTCATAGGCCAGTAATGAATTGATTCCTATCTGCATTACTCTGAATCAATTCTGAATCAATTCAATAAAATTGATTCTGAACTAATTCCGCAGAATGCATTCTGAACTAATTCCGCAGAATGCATTCTGAATCAATGAGGATCTATTTTTAATGTGAGCAGTTAATTTTGAAAGTGGCATAAATCAACGTTACAAAACTATCTAAGTCAAATTTTTTAAAATAATAAAATAGCAAAAACTTTTCTTCGTCTTATTTATTTATAAAAAAATGTTTTCTACACTATAAACAAAAAATTTAATTCAATAAAACTTAACATAAAAAAGACAAAAACATTATTTATTAATTTAATTTGTTTGAGATTCCCGCAATTTTTCGCGCTCCATAAATGCCCTCTTATTTATGCGTGCTTTCACTAAATTAAAAGATTTTCTTATCATTTTCACGTAGTCCTGGCCATCATATGCTTCTGAAAAAATATAATTATTGAAACGGTAAAAAAATCCGAATGTATACATTTGTATACGATCAGGCAATCTTAGGGTAATAAGATTAATATGTATCTCAAATTCTAATATCTAAAAACTTACCTTTCAATGATTATTCGATTTAATTTTAATTTTTATTATTATTTTACTAATTTTTTTTAAAACTGATAACTATTTGCACTGTAACTTAACACATAAAACACAACTTCACTTCTAAAATTTTAACAATGAATGAACCAAAAAGACGTGAAAACCAAATAAGCAAATAAAATAACAACAAAAAATTTTAATTTACCGTTGTTTTTATATTTTTATGCGAGCATATAGTAACACGTGCCATCATGTTTTTTGCTCATTGTTACATTTATCTTGTTTATGCTAAGCGTTACTTCGCATTAACTCACTCCGTCTTGACTTAATACGGATGCATAAACAAAATTTCAAAACGCATTAAAGCTCTACGTCGTTTTGAGTTAATACACTATTAAATCCGCATTTAAAATTTCATTTCGTTTTTAAAATGTGCATAAACACTTACTTCGTTTTAAGTGAATTGTCATATTTGACATTTCAAAATAGTGTTGGTAACACACTGAAAATCAATATAAACTTTAGTGTTAGTAACGTCACTTTAAAATTTCAAATGACATTTGATGGGCGGTTATTTTTATTATCAAGTGTTTCTTTACAAATAAACAAGTATAAGTGTTCAAAGTGCGTGCGGCTTTAAATTAAGTACAATAAATTTATTTATAAAGTATTATATTAATTAATTTTTTTGCTCTCACCACCTGGTACAAATATTTATGTACTGGGCTTTTGTGTACACCAAAAACATCACCTACAACACGATATTCAGCACAACTTGCTAATTTATACAATGTAATAGCCACTTTTTTTTCTATAGAAACAGGTGTGGTAATGAAGTTTGGTGAAGGTTCCAAATGAGATTTTAATTTTTCACAGATCATGAAAAATGTATTTTTTTTCATTCGAAACATTTCAAAAAACTCTACATCTGTACCAAATCCCAAAACAAAATTTTTCCAAAAATCTTCAGTTCTAGATTTCTTGCAAATTGATGTGAATCGTGGTACAGTAACATTAAAAAACTTTGTAGGTACATCTAACTGAGTAATAAAATTATACCGTAAAAGTTTTCTCTTTTTTATATAATTTGGATAAAGGCTTCGTCTTTCCGTGTAAAAATATTGCAAAAGCTTAATATTCTTCTTATTCTTATTTTTTTCAACAAAATTAACAATGGAACATTAAGGATAACTTGATATTGCTCCATCGCATCGCACGAATAATAAAAAATTTAACTGGATTTAAAAAATAACACAGTTAGTTCACTTGAATGACAGTGAATAAAAAAAATATATGTGGTAACACTGTATGAACAACAACACCAGAACAACAAATGACATTACTTAAAACGTCTTGAGTGGGAACGAAATGTTATACTATGCATAAACACCAATCAAAGTGTATTATCTCAAAACGATGTTTAAAACGTTTTAGCGTTAAAACGTTTTAACTGTTGTGCATAAACAAGATAATTGTCATTATAGGAAGCCAGAAAAGGAATCAATTGATTCTCTCTGCATTACTAAGAATCAGAAATGGAATCAATTGATTCTCTTTGCATTACTAAAAATCAGAAATGGAATCAATTGATTACTTTGGAATAAGTTCAGAATTAATTCTTTTAGAATCAGTTCTTTTTTGGACAACTGGGCATGTATCTATATTATTATAGTGTATATATTTGATTTGTCATTATATTTACCTACATTTCATAATTGAATCAATTATAATCATTCCATTTTGCTCTTGTATTTAACTTTTAAAACTATAAAACCGTAAATCTTAATGTTATTTCAAATTTGTAAACATATCATTTTATTGCTTGTAAGTAAATTTTCATTTGTTTATTTTAACTTTTAACTTTTTGTACACAAACTGTAATTAATGTCACTATGAAATTATGTGTACATGAGAAAATTTTGTTATTTTGTTGAAAAATTTGAAAATTTTTGAAAGAAAAATAATTTAGTTTTTTTTTGTAGAAAAAGTATAGAAATGATAATACAAATAAAAAATATATGTTGAAGGAGACCTTAAAAAGTACATATTCATTTTTCTTGAAATTCAGATTTTATATTGTGAAATATATGAAGGATGAAGAAATCCTTATTGGTTTGGAATGCATATACTTACTCCAGAATATCGAAAATTTACAATGCTGTTATTTTAGATTTTTCTTACACAAAGTTTTGCTCTCAGAAGTGAAAAGGGTTGAAAAAGTCTTTAAAAATCAGATAACTTTTTTTTTTATATTTGTTTTACTTTTTTAAAAACTTTTATTACACATCAAGTCTTTTATGTCCTGTAACGACCTGTAAAATAATATTGATTGCTTTTTTAAACCAAGAAAAATTATTCTTATGATACTCGTATGCTTGTTTTTATGCTTATCACGTAATGCAATAATTGTATTTACTTGTTTTTTTTTTTAAATTGTATTTTTTGTTATTTTCTTTAGCCAACTTGATATTACGAACTGTCTTTTAAATTAATTAAGATACTACAAAAAAAGCTTTTTTCAAGTTGAGATATACACCCACGTTTGTGTAGAATTGTCAACGAGGAAACCGGTACCTCTTTATAAAGTAAAGAAGCTGTAAAGATCCCTCTCTGTAAGTTTACGCATAATAATTTTGGAGATTTTCTTTTAAATTGTTTTAACAAAAAAAATTTATTTAAACGGTAAGGACTTCAAATTCATCATGGTAGAATTTTTAGAATGAAAAAGTTTGTTGATCATCGTGAAAACTATTCCCTTTTGTCTACATTTAACATTAGGAATCTATCAGGTTTAGAATTTGTTGGAATTACATAATATGAATTAAGTTAAGTATTAAAGTATAAAGTATTAAGTATTAAATCGTAATATTCAAATATGATAGTTAGTTGTAGAAATTTTAATTTTTGATTTATCAATTTCATTTTATATTATGCAAGCACCTTAGAAAAGCTCAGTTACATTTTTTTCTTAATTTTTCAAATTAACTTATAAAAAAATAAATGTATAGTATAAGTATGCATTTGTATATGTAGGTATATATCTCACAATTCTTTTTCTATTGTTATACTTTTATTCTATTATATTGCATTGTTTATTCTTGTCAAAATCCTTTTTAAATCTCTATAAAACATCGTATTTGAAATATACAAAATTCTTTTTGCATGCATAAAATACACTACAAAAAATATCTACGTTTTCTGAATATAAAATTTATATGTATCTGAAAAAAAAAACAACTTTTTTTATAATATATTTTTATAAAGTAAAACAAAACAAGATAAAAAAAAAGTAAACGAAACCATACTACCACCATACTAACCGATTGTTTTTTCCACCACATTTATCTTTAAGCGCAACTACTGCAAAAATAACATAAAAGTTAAATTTTCTGTCTCGACAACCATTTTATACATATGTATGTATGTATGTACGTACATTATTTCAGAACCAGAATTCTAGAGAATAAAATTTATTGCTTGCATTCTTATTGCTGACAGGATAATCAACTAGTCGATGTTGGATTTTTTTCTCTTTGGTTTCGTCTTTTTATTTTCTTCCTTTTTTTTTTTTGTTACAGTGTTAAATAAACCAAGCTATAATATTACGTTAGCACAATATTCTATTAAATATAATGTTAAAAACATTGCAGTACTTTTTCATATAAGAAATGTTAAATTTTCTATAATATAGTTAAAAGTCTGGTATATTTTTTCGTTACATAAATGCATACTAACATACGTACGCCAAACTAACTTATTTTCAAATTGGATATTAAGCAAAAAAAAAAAAAAAACTATACACAACAACAATTCATTGCAATAATGATGTAAATGCATGAAATGCACGTTATTTGAACGACTTGTTGAAATATTTCTAGTATACACACTTCCTTCATATATTTTGTTTTGCAAAACAACAAAAATGATATATGTATCAATACAAATTTAAATGATATTTTCATTTATTTATTTTCATATTTTTAGCATTCATGTTTGAATTACATAGATTTTATCTTTTTTTTTTCTACTAGACATACCATTCAAAAATTTGCCAGGATATGGTTTGTTTTCATTTTGTAAATGTAAATTTACAATTCATCATAAATGAAAAATTGTTCATGTCTATTTTGTGTTTTACAAAACAATTTATTTCTTGATTTCAACATTTTGAAAAAAGTAAAATAATATTGAAACATGTAATTTGAATAAAATTTTAATTTTAAATTAATTAATTGATCACAAAATGGCTAAAATTTATTATCAAAGAGCTTTTAACTTTGACGTTCTTCAATATATTGAAGATAAACCTTTATTGGGACAAGGATAAATATATTTATTTATTCTGTTTGTATTTTAAATGAAAACAAAAAGCTTTGTCTAGAAGAAGAGAAACTTTGTATAACAAAAAATAAATAAAATTTCAACATGAATAAAACATTAGAGAAATTCATAGAAAATGCAATACATATAATATACACATACATATGTATGTGTAACTGTAACTTTAAACATTTATATGTTTTGTCATGTAAAAAACAGAATTTTATAGCATCCATGTTGCAGTGTCATCCAAAAATTTTTGAAATTGAAATTTTATTTTACATGGAAAACAGGACTTCATTTTCTAAATTATATACATATGTATACGTATGTTTACTCCACATCATATGGCGTTAAGATTTGTTTTACAATTTTTTTCAGAATCATCTGGAAATGACATCGAAGAAAAATAAGAGTGCGGTTCAAAAAAAACAATGTCATTCAGTTTTTCTTTGAATTTTAATTTTTTGTCTAATTTTCTTCTAGTCTCGAATAATTCCATAATTTCAGTTTGTATATTTCATCGATTTATGAAGTTCAAAAATATTCATACATATCATACTACATATATGTACATATACAAAAATTGTCCTTGAAAATAAACGTAATTTTTATGGAAGTATTTTAAATAATACCTATTTTTATACCCGTACTTTAAAAAAATAAGTTTCTGTTTTCCTCCAATTTTTTATTATCTCTTCAATAAAATCATATTCTACGTAAGTTCAAAAGTTCAAGCAAAATGAAAATAAAATTTCTTTTTTCTGATATAGCTGCCTTCCCAATGTTTTTCTTTTCTACACTTCACTTCACTTCGTTTCAAAATAAAATGCAGAAGAAAATGTCATTTTGATCTAGTTTAAGAAAAAAAAATTATTTATGCAGATTGCAGACAACTACAGCATTCCAACAATATCAACTGGTATTCCAAATATCAAGACAGGACATTGTGCTAAAAACATTATTGATTTTTAAACTAACTTTAAAGGATATCACAGAAATAAATCGTTTATATCAACTTAAGAAGAAGCCAATAATAGAATGGATTTTCCTATCTGAATTAGTGTAGCATTAAGGTAATGTAATTATTTAAAATTGATTTAAATGTATGTATAGCAGTGCTGGATTTAGGCTTAGGCAAGTGAGGCAATTGCCTAGAGCGGCAAAATTTTAGGGGCGGCAAATTTTAGCCTAACAAGCAAAAAAAAAAAAACCTCTTTTCATTGCTGTGAAGAGAGTAAATAAACTTCTATATCTAATAAGCAAAAAAAAAAAAAAAAACCTCGTTTCGTTTTAAACTTCTATCTAACACAAAAAAAAAAAAAAAGGGCGCCATATGAGACAGTGCCTAGGGCGGCATCACACTTAAATCCGCCACTGATGTATAGTATAGTATAATACACCTAATAGAGATAGACTTATATAGAGATAGGATTTAAAATTTATGATGAATAAGTTATTAAAATATGTATGTATGTATACCTATTTAATTTTATTATAATAACTTCATAAAATTTATCTTTCCCTCTATAAATACAAAATTTCAATATAACATAGGCACACTACACATCATATTATAATAATTATACCTATCAAAATACTTATATGCTATGAATTATATTTTACCTGAACGTTCATTTGAACATCCTATATTATTCTATATTCAACAATATATTCTCACACATATTCTTACTTAACAAAATTATCATAAACCTTGCCTATCTTTTAATTAAGGTACATATGTGTACATATGTATGTAGGTATATATATTCCATATATGTGAGTATTTTATCATACATACTATAATAAATGTACCTTAAATATTTTGATTTTTCAATTTATCAGCATTCTAAAATTATTTAGGCTATTTCAATCTATAAAATGATATTTGTTTAGTTAAATTTTATTATAGATATCAATTCAAAAGATAGTTTTAAATTATGTGATGGAATGGTATATAGTATAGTATGTGTATGTACACATGAAATATTGTCATGTTCATGTCTAACAATATCATTTCCGGATGATAGTTATAATAATTGGAATATGTTTTTAGACAACAGTTTCCTCCTAGAAGCTTTATCAGGTAAAATAAATTTTAGATAGATGGTGTACATACATAATCTATATATATATATATAAGTGTATATGTATGTGTGTATTATGTTCATATATATATATATATATATATATATATACATTATTCAATTTTTTTTTCCAAATAATTACAGATATTATCAAAAAAACTTACATACACATTCACATAACAAATAATTCAAATTGAAATTTCACTTCAATTAAAACTTTGCTAATTTAAAATGTTTTTCGGGCAATTTACTTCCACATTGAATTATCCGTAACTTTTCTTCATTCTTAAATTTATTATTTTTTTTTCTACTACAATCAGTCCTTGCATACAATTTAATTATATTGAACTTTCTTTAAAAACAAAATTAAAATGTTTTTAAACTTATATTTTCATAGCATCTTTTTGCTCGTCTATTGTACATGAAAATTTGAGCGGAGTTTTTATATACGAGTATAATTTAGATAACGAGTAAAAAAGAGAACTTTCTCATTTTATCGCTGCATATAATTATATTTTTCCTATATGTACCTACTTAATTTTCTTATGATTCTTTCAATATAATTTTAAAAGTTTTAAACTACTTATTATTTAAAATAATGAATTTCCAATTATTGACTGAAAAAAAAACAAGTAAAAAAATCGTAGATTAATTCTATTTTTTATTACTTTCTTCTTTCTTTGGAAAATAAATGGAAGAAAAAAACTTCTTTAATATTCGAATTGTTTCATTAGCAAAATTTTTTTTTCTCACTTATTTAAAAAATGTTTGAAATGTTTTAAAATGTCTGTTTCGAAACGTTTCCAATAAATTAGGAATAGGTAATTACATGAAAGTAGTCCTTTTCATATTTTCTCAGAGAAATCCATAATGAAAATATTACAATACATCTAAGTAAATGACTATGTCGAAACTGTCATAATTCAATTACAAATTATAAAACGACTATTGTCATTTATTATGCTTATATTTTCAAAATTATTCACCTGCTCCTACTTTTTCATATGTGTACATCTTTTGATGAAAAAAGCTTTTTCAATAAAAATTTAAAAAATTCATTACATTGAAAATTTTTTAATTATTTCCTAATAGCAAAGAATATTTCATTTTTGTTGAATAAATGAATGCATACAACTAAGTAGTACATACATACATACCTAGCACCTATTCTAAACAAAGTTCAAACTAAAAAAGAAATATTCTAGTGTAGACGAGAAATGTTAAAGGTATTTATTGTCATTGAATTGAGAAAAAAAAAAGAAATTGAAAATTGCTAAAATAAGAACAACAACAAAAACATGGTAAAATAAAAAATAAATTGTTAACAACCATCAACCACACGAAACAAACGTAACGACAAATGCCAAGATACATCGGTGAAATTCTTACGCTCTTAGCGAATTTTTATAAAAACAATTTCAAAATACATTTCTTTAACATTTCGGTTTTTTTCCCCTTTCTTTTTGTAATTCAAATATACAAACTCTATTATCATGTAATTCTGTAAAAGAGTAAAAGCATTTCTCTGATACATTATGAGTTTCTTTCTTTTTATTTGCCTGTGAAACAGAATAAAATTTTTTGTTAAGGTATATAAAAGTTATCCTTGGGGTATTTCTGTTTCAGATGCTTATTGTTTATTTTTTAATTTTCTGAAAATAAATTTCAAATTTTTCATTTATTTAATTTTCTTTTTTTTTTTAGTTTTTCCTTTTTTTTTTTCAACAAAAACTCAAATACAAACAGCAATAAAATTTTATATAACCGAACACTTTTGGTTTTAAATTCAAGTTGTTGGTAATTAATTTTCTTACTTTTTTGATTTAATTAATGTTTTTGTTTTGATTTTTAGAGTGGGAAAAAAATTTGTCAGAATTTCTGTACACTTTTTTAAAATTACTTTTATTCTTAGTTATCACCGAAAATTACCTATTGTAAAAAAAATAATTACTATTTTAATGGAAAATATACAAACCATTGTAAAGGCTAACATTTTTTAAAAATAAAACTCAGGGAACTGCAAATTTTCAAATATAATACATAATTTCTGTTTTCATACAAGTGAATGAATAAATAGATTTCAATTTTCACTTCTTTTTTTTTTTATTTTATTAAAATTTAATTGTATTTATTTTTTAGTGCATATTCATCCACAAATAGGAACTATCCTTACAATTTTGCACAATGAATCCACAAAATTTACACCACCCAACATGTACTCGTATAATTGTATATTAAATTATATTATGAAAATTTAAAACTTTTCATATAAATAACATATCACATTCATTACCTACAAAACACTATGTCGACGATTTTCTAAATTGCATGCGCTATTTTATAAAACCTTAAATAGCATTGTTTACATGTGAAAGTGTTAATTATTGAAAATATTTTGATTTTGTTGTTTTAAAAATGATTATAAAAATATGTATGTATTATACAGTGACCACAAAGCCGCAAGTCATTATGAATGATGTAAAGTTACTCTATGTATTTGGCTTACATTAAGGTTGTTTTTTTTTATTGTTTATTTTGTTTTTATATTTAATTTTTTTTTTTTCATTTTGTACTTTAAAAAAATTCAGTAAATACATATTTTAAAAAGCAATTATTTGCTATACAACCAAAAAATAACAATGAGTTTGTTCAAAAACCAATTTTTCTCATATGAAATAACCAAAACAATTTTCATTAATAAATAAAACATAAAATGTTAACAACAACAAAATAATTCAAATATTTTACAGTAATGTATTTAAGCCCACATGTAATAATGGAACATAAATATGTAAGCATCACTTAGGTCAATTACATGAATTAAATCCCTATTGATAGGTAGGTAGGTAGGTCAATTTCATAAACTACATCCCTACTTGATAGGTCTAATTAAGTCTCTTTCTCTTGGATACCGCCGCCGCAGTAAGTCAGGCTAAAATTACTACTTGTACTTTGATATACTTGTTAAAATAAAAAATGTGTTGAAGAAGAAGCTTTGTAGTTTTGATTTTTTATTTAGCATCTTCATAAGCCATCATCATCAAAAGGGGTATTACAAATAGATATTTTTTTATCGTAAGAATAAAAAATTGAAAATCAATTCTTTGATTTTTACACGGTGGAAATTGCGTATAGATATTATTTTAAATAATAATAAAAAACTTAAAATAACAAAAAGTACATTTAAAGGACATTTGTGAAGGATATCGCCATCACTGGAAAAAAAACCTTCATGTTTTTCTTTTCAATCTCGAGAATATAAATTATAAAGTTTTATTTCCACATAGTCTTTTTCATATATTTAAAGTTTATTCTGTGTAATATATTCTCGTTGCATTTATTACACTTATAATTTACGGCCCAACAGCTGAATATAATTACCTTAATATTTTTATTTTTAAAAAATATTTCTAAAAGGTCCCTTAGAAACTTTCTAAATGTATAGTACGTACTCAAGAACAATTTATTCTATTTTCATTGAAATTTTAATAAAAAATAGTTTTATGAAAAAGTATGTGTTGGTATTTCAAAGGATCTTATTCAAATTAGATCTTAGCATGAATTAGATCTAGATTTATCACTTCGAACAAAATATTTCATATAGGAAAGAATTTAAAAAAAAAATCAGTAAAAAAAATTAAAGCTTTTAAATATTATATATATGTATATGTAGGTACATATTAAAATTTGACGTGATTGATTTTAAGAGTTTTTTAAGACGTCTTACATTAAGATTTTCATTTTTTTACAAATGTATAACAAATTATTATTAATCATGATTGTATTGTTGCTATGGCAATAAAAATACATATTTATAAAGCTTTTCGAAAGAAATATTGAGTTTATCTATTTGATTCTATATTAAGAATCGTCATTATCATTATCATCACCTGACCCGGACCTATTCAAGATAATTTGAGTTTTCGTAACAATATTTCTTTTACACATAAACCTACAATTTCAAGAGGAATGTGAATCACTGAATTTGTAAGTAGAAATTAAATTTATTCTTATGACAGAGCTGGTATTGATATTTATGTACTTGTAATTCTTGTGTAATGCTTATATTCAGAGCCACCTATACTATCATACTTCTGCATTGAGCAGTTATACTTAGTTCAAATGAATTGGTACTCATTCAAAACTAATTGAATTTGAGTAAACTCGAACCCGTATTTTCAATTTCAGAAGCCATCCTTTTACCATTCGGCCACTAACAGCGCTTAATTTAAGAATGTCCTTTAATTATCCAAAGGGAAAAAGTTAGTCTGATTTCTTCTATTTTATAAATATTACATTACATTATTCATTAATTTTATAACTACTTCGTAATAGAAAAAAAAATTTTATTCTTATTATAATTGACCTTGAAATTTACCACACATGTACTAGATATATTCATCAGAAACGCATTTATGACATTGAAAATTGAAGTGGTGAGTTTTATCGAAATATGTACATTAATGACATACATGTGGTTGTTGTGTTTTATTGTAAAATAATTTTCCATTAAAATAATTAAAATTTTTTAATTGCCTTTTAAAATGAAAATCAATTTTTAAAAAAGTGCGTCGTAAAACACGAATTTTTATAATGAACATAATATGAATTAAGTTTTTGAAGTCCTTGAACTAAGATTGAATTTTATTTTTCAAAACAATTACTTTTTCCAATTATTTTGAATTATTTACTAAATTTAATTAGTAAAACTTAATTTGAATAGGAATGACGTGGAAAATTAGAAAAGTATTTCAATTTGGAAAATATCATTGATATTGATAATATGTATGTATATATGAAAATGCCGAATAACCCTAGTAACCACAATTCCAGGCTCCACACTTTTTTCACTCTTTGAGATGGAATTATTTTATTTTATTTCATATGTTTTATGTTGTGCGGAATTATCCAAGGAGAATCTGCAGGAAATCTTCAATGTTATTCCATGTTGTTATTTTTATTCATTGTTTTATCGTAAAAGAAGGAATTTCTCCATATCTTTAAATTTATATAAAAAAACAACAGGAAATTGCAAGGAATTTTCCTAGCCTTGTTCGATGTCTTGGAATATTCCTATCACTGTTCATGTCCTCTAGCCAAATAAATAAAAAGCATAAGAAAAAGTACGGAACAGAACATTCCTATCATCTTTCAAACTTTATAAATATTATTATTATATTATTATTTATTTATTAAAAGAAAACTCCGAGGATTAGTCTATGATTTTACATGGCCAATAGCTGGAAAATTTTTCCATATTTCCAGAGAAATATCCATTATAAATCGAAGGAAGTTTCCTTTTTTGTTCCATAAATAAATCCACAGATTATTCCGAGGAACATCCTCATAACTATTCCATTATTTTTCCTAGGAAAACTTATCCTTTTATTCTAGGGAAAAGTCTAGTCTTAAACACACAACTATCTATAGAATGCTCCTTCTTAATGGAAGAGTAATGCAAAAATCCGTGAAAGTACTGAGGAAAATTCCTTGGATATAAAAAGACGGAATAAAGTGTTTCTTGGAATTTCCTTTGTTTTTTTTTTTTTGACATGGCTGCTAGGGAATGTCCTTTCCAAAGAACTTTTCCAATTAGGTGAAATTAAGATATTAAAAAGTAAATACCAATTATTAATTTTTTAAATATTTTAATCGTTTAACAATACAAATACAAATTTCAAGTAATTTAAAATTGAACTATTGTATTTTTCAGACTATAGCATGTTAACTCTAAATACGTTTCTTATACGTCTTTAAATTTGAAAACTTTTAAAAATTGGTCAATTTTTTGTTTGTTTTTAAATTAACTGCCTTATTCTACATCAAGTCATAACTTGTGACCAGTCATAAGTCTATTCACCAAACTAGTTTTATGACCGTCATAGTCAAGTTATGACCATAAAATTCTTTTAACTGTTTTGCTGACCTATTAGCTTTGCTACTAGCATTTTGAACCCAACTTTGAACTTGATTATGACGGTCATAAACTAGTTTTGTGAATAGACTTATGACTGGTCACAAGTTATGACTTGATGTAGAATAAGGCAGTAAGTTTACATAATTGTAAATGTTAAAATATGTGAATTTTAACATACGTTTAATATAAAAAAATTCAATAATGAGTGTGTTTTTTTTTTATAAAACTAGTAATTTACTAAAGAAAATATATTTTATATACGAAGTTTAAAAGTCTTAATTAAGTTTTCAATCTACCAATTGTGGATTTAAATATTTTAATCGTACAACAATACATATACAAATTATAAATAATTTGAAATTGACCTATTTCATTTTTCGGAATAGAATGCTAACTCTAAATAAACAATACATACCTATAGGTCTCTCAATTCGAAAACTTTTAAAAATTGGTTAATTTCCTTTATATGGATTTTTTGTTTATTTTTTAAGTAAATTGTAAATGTAGAGGTATGTCGATTTTTACATACGTTTCATATACATAATTAAACCGGTAATTTTTTCGAAAAAATGAAATTTCAAATTTTAATTATTGAAGGTCAATATCAAGATGAAACCTATAAATTAGATATTTTTCAGATAACTTGAAACAGTGTTGTTTGTATTTTCTAAGAATTGGTTCGGAAAAATTATATTTGAAATATCCTCAATTTAGTTCAGAAGGAATATTAAAATTTCAATTTTTATTGTTTGTTTTATGTTGGAATTAATTTAAAAGAAAAAAAAGCTTAAAAAATGTTTAATTTTGAATGGTTTTATAAAAGGTGTTGTCTTTAGAAGTTTTTAAAAACTGAGAATTCACAGGAATCACAGATTGAACATATTTTTTCTACTTTCAGATTTATAGATAAATTGAATCCTTATCATACAACTGAAGGATTGAAAATTCATATTTTCACCATGAAAGTAATGGGATATTGGCCGGTATCTTTTGATAATAAGTATTTAAACAGACTTTATAAAATTTGGGTTTTTATTATTCAAGGGATGTTTTACACTCTTACTTTTCAAGAATTTCTATTTATTTTTGTTTCAAAAACTGTGAAGGTTGATAAGAAAAAACAATACGTATACCATATATGAAGAAAAAATTATAATAATTAATTATTTTTTTAAGGATTTTACAGGAAACTTTTATGTTTTCTTTACATTTTTGGGACTTGCATACAAACAGAATGAACTTGTTAAACAATGGCATCGAATTAATTATTTATATGAAACACTTAATAGTGATCTGCTTCGTGTAGATGCAGTTGATCAAGAAATGTAATGTTAATACGTAGTTACATATTTTTATGCATATATTAAATGTATTTATTGTATATGTATTTTTTATAGATTTGTTAGAACATCAATTGTTGATGGAACGAAATATTATATTTATTTCATTTGTATAGCATTCGCTGCGTATTCTTTAATGACGACTCATAATTTCCTTGATACAGGACATATGAAGATTCCTTTTTATGCAGTGTATCCTTATGATCCAGAACAATCACCATTAGTTTTCTGGATCACATATTTTCAACAATCGGTTGCAGGTTTTTTTGCAGTAGTTGGCTGCACTGTAATCGATACATTTTTCTTGGGTATGGTTTCATCAATAAATGCTCAGTTTTTACGTTTGGGTCATATGGTTTCAAAAATTGGAATTGATGATTCAGATTCGAATTGGAAGGTTATACCTGTTAGGGAGGTTGATAAAACAAAAAAAATAAACAAAGACTTGAAACTTTTATTTCAACCCGAAGCAACGTACATTGAATCGAAAGCATATATTGATACGTGTGAGAATCGAACTTATGCACAAATGATGAGATGTATAATTTTTCATCAGTTTATATTAGAGTATGAGTTCGACTAAAAAAATCATTGCAAATTTAAATGTTAACGAAAATTAAATTTTTTGTTAGGTTTATGGCAGAGTTGGAAGATTCTTTCAAAAATATTGTTTTCGCTCAAATGTTTGCGACAACATTATTATTATGTGTGACTGCATATGAATTAGTAATATCACCACCTTTATCTTTTGAATTTTTTGCATTTTTTGGGTACATATTAAGCCTCTTTTTTCAAATTTGGATGCCGTTTTTCATTGGAAGTGAAATTATGGATTCGGTAAGAAATCTAATCTAACCCTTTACTTTTGAGGAGAAAAAAAAAACACTTTTATTATAAATGTTTTTTGTTTTTTGTTTTTAGTCGGGTTCTTTATCATCACGAACTTTGGAGAAGAGTACAAGTATAATTTATGATAAAAGATCATCACGATTGCTACATATATTTCTGGAGAGGTGCAGTGCCCCACTTTGTATAAATGCGGGAAGCCTACTAAAAATTACACTAAATTTGGGAAATTTTTTACAGGTATTTCATCTATATTTTACCTTTGCGTTTTTTTTTTATTCTATTTTTTCTTTTTTTTTTATATTTTTAAAGCTTGTTCAAATATCATATTCATATTTTACTATAATGCATTCAAATGGCCGTAACTTAGGAAAGAATGAATGATTTGATATTGGCAATTACCTACAATTTATTAAGATTATTTTACAAAATTTTGGGTAACTTTCGATAAAATGACTTTCATGAAAGTTGGAGTAAAACACCTTTATTTATTTGATGACTTTGGATTAGAATTTTGCACATAAATGTTTACGAATACTATTCAATTGTTTATAAATTTTTAAAACATATGTACATATATTTTTTTGTAATACTTATGCATTACATATAAAATAGAAAAAAAAGCATCTCTTCATTGTTCTATTGAGTGAATAAAAAACAAAGTATTAAAATATTTTCTCAATTTCTTTAAATACAACAAAAGTGGAAAAATTATCAGCTTTCCTCAAATTCTTTACACCTTTTACACTAAGGCATTTTCTCATTATATCGTTTCCTAGTTCTTTGTTGTTTGTTTTCTTTTTCACTTATTTTTTTTTTAAAAACTTTTACCTTTTCACAAGTCCTTATAATTTACATTAAACGTATAATACATATATAAAATATTATATACCTACAGCAATTCTGTATGTATTGTTGAATTTTATGTTAAGTGCAGCACTGTGTGCATAATTTGTAATACAAATAATCTCGTATATACAGAAAGGTAAATGAAAGTTTAAAGAAAAAGGATGTGTCACTATTAAAAGCAATTTTAAAATTTTCAAGCAAAAATCTCGTACAAAAGATATTTATTCAAGTATAAAAAAATTTAATGATGAAAACTTTAAATTGAAGAACTCTAAAAGCTTTTTCAATCTTTTTTTTTCTTAATTTTTAATATACAATAAATAATAATTGAAAAACAAAAAATCATGGGCTAGTTTTAAAGCGCCTAAAAAGGTATTGTGACGCAGTTATAATAGTGAAGTGGTTTCATACCTATTTCAAAAAATAAAAAATTTATATATTACTTTAAGTTATCTTAATATTTCTCGTAAATAGTTCTTTTTTTTGTTTCTACTAGAAAATTGCAACTAGGTACTGAAAGCATACAAAAATTTGAAGTTCGTACATCAGAAAAATTCACCAGATACGTAAACGATGCATTTACAATGCATTTTAAAACTCTAAACATTGTTACGGCTTTGAAACTTTTGACTTTGCATCTACATAGTATTTAAATGTTTTGAAACTGTAAAATAATTAATTTTTCATGAAAATCAGCTTTGTACTTTTTTTTTGCTTTTATTTCAACGGTAAATATAAATACGAATATGCAAACAATATTTTTCATGAAATTTTAATTAAAAATTCGAAGGATTAAAATGTTTCATTATTACAAAATTTATAAATCACATTTCATATTTTATACATTAAAAACCCATAATTACAATTTTATAATTATTAATTATGAAACCATAATTGACATTTGTTTATGACACATTTTTACGATAAATTTATTTGTTCAAATTCAACAGCTTAAATTTTAGATAATATTTCATAATAAATCAACTTTGTACACATTGAACTGACAATTTGTTAATTAATATTTTCATGATTGCCACAAATAATTTTATTTTTGTTACTATTAAAAGTTAAATAAATACAATAAAACAAAAGGATAATGTACTTAGTCACATATACATACTGCACTTTATTACAACAAAATAAGGATTATTTATAATTTTTAATTAAATAAAATAGGATGACAGTGATTTCTGATGAAAAGTATTAAAAAAGTGATTTAAAATTCTGAAAAATCTTTATATATATTGTAAATCTAGAATATACATATATATAGTATTTTAAGAATAAGATACTTTTTTCCCCATTTTTTATTCTCATTATATTATTATCTGTTTTTTTCATTATTTCCACGATTCCATTCTATAATGAGATAAAAACTTTTACTGCATTTCCAAAGTGAAATAAAAAACCGAAAGTACTTAATTTTAATAGAACTATAAATTATGATAAATCATCAAAACTATATCTTTATATCCTTATTATTATTTTTTCTTTCATTTTCATTGAATAAAATGCATCATGATGAAACTTATAAATATAAATTTAACGCATAAAAATAAGAGGATAAATGTATAATAAAGAATCTTGAAAAATTCATTTTATTCTTTTTTATTGAATATTCTATTGAAAAGCAATTTCTTATTATGGGGAAAATTCTATCTAGGATTTTAACTGTTTACTTATTTTGTGTTTATATATTTTTCTTTAAAGTTAAAGTGAAAAATAGTAAATTGAAAAATTTTTTTAAAATTCGAAAAATAGATTAAAAAATAACAATTTTCCTTTTGTTCTGTGATAAAAAAATTAAATATTTATCAAACGAAATAAATATACTTTTAACAGATACTACAATCACAAAATAATAAAGGAGAAGGATGAATACCTACGTAATGTAACAATAATATGTATTACAAAATTAGATAAATAAAGATCAAAAGTATTTTTCAACCATTGTTTACCACTTACAAAATAACTCATTTTACCAGTTTTCAACAATTTTGTTATTGTTCTTATTGAAAGAGAAATAATCTGCAGTATGCATAATATATTTTTGAAGGACTTTTTAAAATACATACTATGTGATTTAGAGAAAATAAAAAATCAATAAAAACTAATTTTAATCATAAAAAATTTGTAATAAGATTAAAAATTACTAATATGTATTTTCATACAATAAAATTTCATTATGATACCGTTATTTTGTATAATACAATAATACATACATATATTTGTATATTAAATGTGGAAAATACTCTGATGATGTTTATTTATTTTCCCTAAAGCATAAACATTAATTTAAAACTTTTTAATCCACTTTCATTTCCTGCAGCACATTCTAATTCTTTTACCGTTCAAGCACATATTGTATTTGTTGAAAACTAGTAGAAATATACATATATGTATGTATGTATGTACACATTTGTAAATGAAAATAAAATTTCAATATATTATATTCTGTATATTTTTACCAAGCAATTTTGCAAATTAAGTTTAGTTTTTTTAATTTTCATACGAAAAAAAAAAAAATTTAATCTTGTATACAACAGAAAATTAAAATAAGTATCAATGTATTGGAAATTTAAACATATGCATGTATGTAGAACATACATAATCAATGGTTATAACAATCAAATTAAAAAGAAGATACATACAGATTATATCACATTCACATACAAATTTATTGAAACGAAAAGAAAAAATTGAATTTGTTCATTTAATCGAGAATCTAAACAATTTGTTGAAGAAGCAAAACATGATGTCGTATTATTTCGAAAAAATGTCATTCAATATGAATTTTATCTTTCATTAAAATTACTTTTTTTAATTTTAAATCATGATAAAATCTCTAGCCGATTAGAATTTTTAAGTGTTTTTAAAAAAAAGTAATGAGTTTTTGTTTTTTCTGCAAGTTTTTTTTTCGTTATTTTACGTTTCTGTGAATATATGATAGACAGAATTTATAAGGACAATAGTGGTAAAAAATATATAATATATTTTATGGTAGAACTATAACTATATATTGTAATATCGCATCTGTTTAAAAATTACTTTTAAATTATATTCAGGAAAACAAAAATAAGATTAATTCAATATAATCTACCCGAAATATATAAAAAAATCACATTATTTTTCGTTCGAAATAATGTCCCTTTTATATGTAATTCATTATTATATAAAATTCACAAGAAAAACTCGAGTAACATGGGAAACAGTTAAATACAATGTGATATTGTATACGTATAAGAAAGCATTATAAAGAAAAATGATAAATAACAAAATCAATTATTAAATTTTCTCAAAATTTTAAAATCATTTCTCAAGAATAACAAATTATCATCTAAAATACTACATGAAAATATGCAAATGTAGGTACATATAAAATATTGCATTTGCAATAAAAGTAAACATATCTATTCATATACATAGTAGTGGAATAACAAATTCTACATTTTCTCAATACAGAATTTTCATTTTATTTCTAATATATCATCTTTATTTCAAGTTGTTTTCAAAAATATACATAAATATGCACATACACATATGCGAGTACATATACATACATACATGTACATGTATGTATTATATATACACACACATAAATAGAAGAAAGATTGATAAATATCAAAAACATCTGAAAATATAATTCATTCCTTGTATATTTTGGATTTTAGAAATTTGTTGGTTAAATAAATTTATTATTTGTATCAGTAACAAAAGTTTAGATTGTTGCATAAAGAGTTTGGATAACCAAGGATAACCAAATGTCATTAATTATTTAATTGTACAAAATACTAAAAAGGTGAAAATATACTTTATGTATATACACAAATGAAAAAGGAAAAGATAATAATTTATTTATTATTGATATCTAATGAAAATCTTGAATTACATATAGCTATATTATTGAATATTTAATATGATATATGCTCATTTTGATTCATCTTCACAGTAAATAAGAAAATTTTATCTCATCCATATAATTTTCAAAAACATGCAACAGATATTTTCTCGTAACCACAAAATAAAGTAGCCACCTTAAAGTCGGCTCAAGAAGAATTTAAAACTAATGTATTAAATAATTTTGAGTGTTTAGTATGTTTTTATCGTTATATCGTAAAATAATTTATTGTAAATAAATGTTTGTAAAGTATGTACATCGACTTTAATTTCAATTTGTAGCGAAACTTTTTAATGCAATTTGCTGGAAACTTTGACTTAGAATATTTGGCCTTTTAATCATAAATTTAACAATATTTGAAAGAAAAACATATTCGAATCTGCATAAATACTCTTTTAAATTAAATAAATCTGTATTTGAAACTTACAAGTATGTAATTTTAAAAAATACCTATATTGCATAAACTGCATATTCACAAACTGACATTTGGTTATTAATTGTAGCCACATTTGTATTAAGCGGAAACTAAAGTGAAAAAAAAATGTCAATCTCGTATTGTATGCAAACATAAATTCAGTAAGTTTAAATGTACGCTTATAATTACTTTCATATATCACGGTATCAAATACATACTGTATGTACATACATATACTATACTGTTTGCTTATAGCGTTATTTCAATTTAATTTATTACAATCCAATCCTTTACAATATAATTTTCCTAATTCTTTGCTTGCTTATCTTTTCAGATCGATTATTAAATAAGGAATAGGAAATTGGAAATCAACAACGTACATTTCCGTAATGCATCCACAAAACATATATGTATGTATGTATGTATACATTTTGAACTTTAACATCTATAATACATATGGACGAGTATGTATACAATATGTATACATATATAAATTGATTAAATTGCTTTTATTATTCTTTTTATTTGATATAATCCTATTCTATAATATTCATCATAGTAGTAGAAAATTAATTGTATAAATGAAAATTTTATTTGTGAATAAATTCAATTTACAATTACAAAATAATGAATAAATAATGAATCCTGTTTGTTTTATTATTCATTTATTAATTGAATGGATTTCCTTTTTTTTTTCATTATTATCATCCTGAAACAATAACTTATACGTCATATGATAAAAAATATAACAAAATGTGATTATAAGATAATTATTAAATATTTTGTTTTATTTGTAAAGATTTTTTTTCAAATTTGTAATTATGTAATTATTTTTACTTGTTTAATAAGGACATACCAAGCTAATCCTTTTCATTATATTGGAAATGTGTCTTTAAATTTTTTTGTCGCAATAGATCGATTTTTGTTTTTTTGTCGTACATGCACCTAAAATTTTTATTGAAGTGCAAACCACTTAAATTCGTTGTTTGGGTTTATCCGTTGATTTATTCGTATGATAGGACTCGAACTGTATTCTACAAAGCTGTGTATATATGTTTATTTTCATGTCAATATTTTATAAACGATACAAGATTCCTTTTTTTATATATGTGTGTAAGTATGTAATACGAAAAATGTTGGTATCCATCAATTACAAAAGTAAATATTACTTTTTATTTGTGTTTCATTTTTTTGTAAATATTTATTCTTGTAAATGTATTAAATATTTTCAACATAAATTTTTCATATTCATTTTATAATCCGGAAATTAATTTTCTCTGCACACACATTAAAGATATTACATATTACAGTTGCCTGAAACATTTTTTTTTTTTTTTTGTTGATCCTTATACGTACTTTTCATTCCGCTCTAATTGAAACAGGAAAATGATTTTTCATTGAAAATTTTTATCTGAGGATACTTATGTGTTAATGTGTATGACGTAGAATTGTCTGAAATATATGAAGTGTGTAGATAGTGAAAGTAATATGTACATTTTCAATATTTACATATACATACAATTTTTCATATCTATAGGCATAAATCATCAACTTGTTTTAGTTTTCATCCTAAGTTGAAAAGTTTATAAATGAACTCTGTTTAAATGAATTCTTTTTTCTATTTTACCTGCCCTCCCACCATGAAAACCAATTATATATTATTTTATGTGGAATTTTTCTATTTTTTTTATAAGATATCAATTTTACGTTTTTTTTCTTTATCTAACCAAATCAAATCTAAGAAAATAAATAAACTCGTTATGTTGCTTATTAAAAAATACTTGAAAATTCTAAAATTTGAAGCAAAGAAAATTAAAAATAAAAGAAAAATAAAATAACAAAAACAATTTGAGTTATATTATCGATTTGAAATATGTATTATTATACAAACATAAAATATAAAATTAAAGAGGAAAAAAGTGGAAAATTAATTAATAACATAACTCAAGGCGTCATGATAAATAGGTTTAATTAAAAACTGTAAACTTTAGAGTGTAGATTAATTTATTTTTCTTGTAGCTATAAGGACTGTTCAACAAAAAAAAATAATGATTGGTTGCCTGAAACTAAGAAAATATTAATTAGATTAAATTTCTTAGTAAAAACCGCAACTTTCAATTTAAAATTTTTGTTGAAAAAAGATTTTTAAATTTATCTTGAAAATTTCTAAATGTGGTATACCTATTTATTTTTAAAAAATTATAAAATAAGTGCTTGAGATTTTGATTTTCTTTAAATTTTAATCTTAGTTATAGACAACAATTTTTTTTCCTTTTTTTTAGCTTATACTCGAATGTATGTAGCATATGAAGATAAATTTCAAAAAAATTAAATACACATTTATTTTCTTATGAAAATGATATATGATATATACAATTGAGAATTAAACTGAAATAATCAATTACAAATATGTATACCTAAAAGAGGTTTAAAGTAAAAATAATACTTTGTATTGTTATTCTTCTTTTTTAAATTTTTTTTTTTTTTTTTACTTTATGATTTAAATATTATATCACTTTACATTATGTACAATGTACATACATATATTATTGATTATTAAATTATGTTTACTTAATTACAATTTTATCATATTCGTCCCACATGCCCACATATGAATAAATATGTCTCTATATGAATAAATAAAAACCAAACGGAAATATACAAACAAATACACATGTATATAAAAATTTCAATCCCTTTAGTATTTTGGTTATACAGCAATTACAAAATGAGGAAATAATAAAACATTTATGCTTTCGTTTTATTTTTCCTTTATTTATTTTTTTTTTTCAACAGAAGTTGAACATGAAAAAGCAAAAAAAAAAAAGGATAAATTAAAATATTTAACTAAAAACGAAAAAAAAAAACGAACTTATGCTTGGAATACCAAAAAACATTATTTTTATTTAATCCCTCTTTACTAATAAAAAAAAAATTTCAATATTTTTTGGTATTTTATAATTTGAAAATATCAATTAATTATTTTAAAAATAATAATGCATGTTTTTAAGAGTGATCATCAACGTACATACATATAGATTCTAATTATCGTAGAATCTAAATATTTAAATATTCAAACTTGTAGTGAAATTAATTTTATTTTTTCTTTATTTGTTTATACTCACATTAATCCGAGTAACTTTTCTTGCTCTTTTCCTTATTTTTGTTTAATTTTTTTTCTTGTAAAACCAGAATAAAATAGAAGAAAACAAATAGCTAAAATTGCATCACTTGTACTACAAAAACTTAAAGCCATAAAAAATGTGAAAATAAAATGCATTTAACTTTTACGTAAAATTGAATTTACCTGTACTACTATTCATCTAGAAAAAACAAAATAGAACTATTTTGAAATTTTCTACTTGTATATAAGTTGATTATAATTTTCTATCAGTTAAAAACATTTGAAATAAAATTCTCTTGTGTAACGGATAAAAAGTTAGTATCCTCAAAAAGTAATAAAACTTTTTCATCTTTAAAAAACTTCTTTAAACTCCTTTTTCAGTCTTTTTCTTGCGTTTTATTTTTTATTTGTAAATTTTATCTTTCAATGCTGCAGGTAATAGCACAAATTTTATTCCTTATATACATATGTACAATGTAAATACACATATGTAATGTACATATCACCTTTCTACTTGTGTACGGTAAAAAGTTTCTTGTTTTGTTTTTTATAATTTTTATGAATTTTTCTTCTCAAAGAAAAAGTGTATATTGAATATACATAAAAGGAAAAAAATGTAACGATTAATTAAAAAAGAATTTTCCTTGTTTTGAATGCATAGTTCAACACCGAATACCTATTCAAAAGTTATGTAAAAATGCACATAATATGCACACAAAACACGCAAATTTCAAATTTCAGTGTGACATTACCAGCTGTATACCATATATATAAATCATCTTTTCAGTTTTTTGCCTTGTATATAAACTTCATTCAGATTTTCACTCTTTTCCTTGTTACAAATATCATAAAATTTAAATAGAGTGGAAAAATACAGACATGCGTAAATCAAAAAATATTTCGAAATTCGAAAATTGAAAGAAGTTTTTTTTTTATTACTATACGGACTTTTACAGTTCTCAGGATTTTAGTTATTGTTATGAAGTCATTCATAGTTGTATCTGATCAAAATTAAAATTATGTTAGATTCAGTATTGTCAATTTTTTGATTTAATTCGATAAAAATTTCTGATTTATAATTTGCTTAATTAATTTTATTTTTCTTATTTAAAATTTAAGGTTTATTTTGGACAAGGTTGGAAAACTACACATGCAAACAAAATACAAAAAGTAACAAAACATTGTCCTAGAAACATTATAATTAACGGTTTCTAACTACTTTTTATGGTAATTCTATTTGAAAGTTTCATGTTAAAATACATACGTAACTTTTTCATAAAAATTACCTCTGTCAATTTTTTTTTCTTCTTTTTTTTTTGTTCTATTTCAACAACTTTCTCATATTTTGTGTCCTGTCAAGCTAATTATACATGTATGTATGGAATTTATACAAAACTTTAATGATTCCGTTTTATGTACATTTTATGTTATTTTATTAATAACAACTTTTGAAATTGTGTATAATAGAAAGAAAAAACAACAAAATATTAGAAAATAAACAATTTCGTTTTAATTCTGAAATTTTTTAGAATATTCAAACAAAATAAAAAAGTCTCACCCTACATTTTACACCTTTATGTCTTCGACACATATACACATCCTCTAATTCTGGAATAGTTATGATTTAGTTTTATATAGAATTATGTAAACCTAAAATTCATATTAAATTATTATATTTTAATTTTTTAATGCACAAAGTTTATTATGTCTTAAATACTGAAAACAAATTAAAAATAATAAAAAAGTGTTTCCTTGTTAAAAATGTCGGAAAATAAACAAAAGAAAAAAGAAACAGTAAATATGAATGGGTTAAGTATCTTTTACAGGTATTGTTAAATATGTAATGCATGCCAAAAAATAGTTATTACTTTTTATATATGATGTGAACAAAAATGTAATATGCAAATGAAAGGTGGATAAAGTTTTTAGGTTAATAACAAAACTACAAAATTTATACTGTTCAGTGTAATAAAAATCCATGAAATAAAAACACATGAAAGAAAACTTGAAACAGTTTTTTCTTTAGACACTGTAAATTCAAGAAAGATTTTAATCATTACATTGCATTGCATTGCCTTGTGCCAAATTGTACAGAGGCATTCATTGAGTGTACTAGAACCTAGAATAGAATAATAAAACAAAAATAGGAGGAACGAAAGGAAAATATTCTGATGGATTTTCATTAGCTAAAATTAAATTTAAAAAGGATCAATGAAGATCAAAGTATTCACCTGGGATGAGTAATTTTCAAAGTACCTATAATCGTCTATATACATATCTATATACATAGGTATTAGGTACATATATTTTTTTTCTTGCCAGACTTTTTTCACATAGTTTCTATTATCCATGTGTTCATAAAAACAAAAATTTATGAAAAAATAAAGTAGCAATTAAAAGAAGAAGAAAACAATGCAATCTAACATCGCATTTCTGGACTACCTAACGTTGTATATCTTTTTTAAAACATTATTTGTTTTGTCCATTCTTATAAGCTAATTAAAAAATTTGAATAACAAAAAACTTTTTCCACATCATCCACATCTATTCTTACCAATACATTTTTAAATTAAAAAAAATTTCTAATTTAATAAAAATCAAAAAAAAAAATCGTATAAATTTTTATTATATAAAATACACAAAATTTTCATATCATTTACATATATCCTACAATTTCTCATCCTTTCTGTCCCAAAAGAATAAAAGTTGAATTAAATTTTTTTATACAATTTTCTACCGTACATTTTCTACATATACATTTGCACAACCAAATCAGATAACTGTACATACACGTATGTATTATATACTTAAAAAAATACTCTCATACAACCTGGAACTGGAACGTTAAATTAACTTTCCCGATAATTGAACGTGGTACATGTATGATCAGGTGAATAAACATTCTGAGTTTTTCATAGAAATTTTTTTTTTATGTACATACATATCTCCTTTTCTTTTTAATTAGAAGAATACATACTCTGTAATTAGAAATTTAATTTTTGTAACTATAGTTTTGCGCTGTTCAATGTTTAAATCATGCATGTGTGTATTTAAAAAAGTATAGTAAGGCAAACAACTAAAATTTTAAAATGTTATAAGTTTAACATTTTTATTACAGGAATAAATTAATTTTAAAAATTTTTAGTAAAGTTTGTTGTACCATAGATACTTACTCTACTGTAACTGTAAAATAATAATGCAAACAACATGTGTATGTAGGTGTGAATTTTTAATCATCTAATTATAACTTTTGATGATCTGTGAAAATTTCCAAGAAAATCAAAACATTCATATTTCTACTTTCCAAAAGAAAATATTGTATTATAAAAAGGATATTTTTTAATTTTTTTTCTCAGAACATAAAAATACGAAAAATTTTAGTTTTTTTTTTTCAATTTTTCCCAGGTAAATAAATAATTTTCAATAAATTTAATCTGCGCAATATTTTTCCTATTATCCTTTTAAAATAAATTATGCAATTTATTTTTTTTTTTTCAATTCAAAAGATAAAATGAAATATTTCAATCATTTTAATTAATAGATTTTAAAATGAATCTCAAATGCCTGAAAATAACAGGAAATTCATTTCATTTATCACATAAAATTCATAGGAAAAAAAAATTAAACCCCTTATGGAAAATTAAAAGACAATATAAAAATATTCTCAATTGACACATTTGAATAACCTTTATTTTTCTAAATAATTCAAATATTTTTTCTTTATTTTTATGTAAGTTTGAATTTTTTCAAGAGAAAAGTATTATTTTAAAATTTTGAAAATTCAGTTATTTAGAAGGAAAAAAGAAACACACAAAATCATGTCTATCATAAAAAACAGGACATTTTTTACTTTTATTTTCAAATATACCCTTCTCATTTTTTGCAGGTAAATATTTTATTTTTAAAGTTTTTGCCTTCTGTATTATTTTCAAATGAAAAACAAAAATACATTGAATTTATGTAGTTTAGAATTTTGAAAAGCAATTCATTATTTACAAAGAAGAAGAAAAAAATAATACAATAAAAATCTCAAGAGTATAATAAAGGTAATAATAAATAATAAAATAAGAACCAATGAAAAACAGAACTTTCTCTATAAATTCACTTTTTTTTTTTTAATTCTTAATTTATAATGATATTTTTTTTTTATTCTCTATTCAGATTAACACTTCTTTCAAAAGTATCTATAGTATAAAATAATATGTGCAAAAAAAAAGTAATATTAGATTTTCACATCTCAAAATGATTAATGTGTTAGTAACTTTGTCGATAAACATAATGACAAATTATGTAGCAGAAGTTATAAAATAAAATAAAAAAAAATGCTTCTTCATGAATAAATTGATGTAATTTATGATAATAAGAAATTATGGTGTATGATGTTTTACGTTATTGGTGTTAAAAATAAAAAACTCAATAAAAGGACAATGAAGGAAATAAAAAAGTTCATTTTTTTTTTTGTACTTTGTCACTGTTCTATTTAAATTCAAGTTTTTATTTTCATTTTATTGCATAAAGTCCTTTTTTTTAACGTCATATTATACACATTATTGTTTCATTAGTTCATTTTTTTATAGATTTTTTTCATCAGGATTACATCTATAAATATCATAAACTGAAAATTTAATTAGAAAACTAAAAGTTAAAAAATAGCATGAAAATGAAGTGAAAAATTTATTTTACTTGATAAGAAAAAAACTTTTAAAAGTGATTACTGAAAGGTACTGTCGATCGAAAGAAATTTTTTTCTGTTTACACTAATAAATGCTTTCCAATTTCGAAAAACATTAAAAAAAAAACATTTCCAAATATTATCAAAAAATTTCTAAACACATTTACTGTTGCATATATGTATATGAAGCCTTAATTCTCACAGATATAAAATATTTTTCTATAATTCATTCTTAATAATAATTTACCTTGATATATTCACTTGTCGCTCTCAGATTACTTTTTCACTCTAAAAGGATAATCTTGACTAATTATTTAAAAACAAAAAACCAATAACAAACCAATAATGAGACAACTATAAATATACCATAATTTAAATCCTTTCCTTCTCTAAAATCTTCTCTTTACTAAGAGTAATTTCTTCGAGGATATTTTTTTGTAAACAAAAGAAAACACATGAAAATATTGTACTCTTATACATGCGCAGTTTTTAAAAATATCTATACTTGTATGCAACATTTGAAAACAAATGAAAATTCGAAAAGCTGAATTGCTAATTTTCTTGATATCTCAATTACTTATATTTTTTTGATATATAATCAAACCGTTATAACATTTTAAATTCAATTCGAATTTAGTTGTCATCGGAAAATCATAGTGATAACAATTTTCTTTTATGTTTTCAATTTTAATTTGAAGTGTTCAAATTTTTTGAATATTTTTCACGCGTTTTTAAAACAACAATAAGGAAAAAAAACAATTTTTTTTTTATTTAATTCGTGAAATAATTGCAGTGTAATATAATACGTGTAATTGAAAGGCGCAGTTATTAAAAAGAAAAACTAAAGTATAATGTTATTTAAAGGATTTTTATTGTTTCTATTTTAATCCTCGTTTTTTGTGTTGTTCGAATTGAGTTATCTGATAGGTTTTTAATTACGTACTTTAATTTCTTTATTTTATTTTATCATTTAAAATGTGTGGTCAATATGTGCTTCTCATTATTTTTAATTTTTATTTCTGACGTTATCTGGTAAAATATTTCGGTTATTTTTTTTTATTTTATAAGTGAGCAGATAAAAGTGAACAAAATAAATATATATATTAATTAAAAACTATTTTTTCAAATAAATTCAAACTAAAAACACAAATTCAACCTATAAAAATGTTATATACAGTTATAAATTCAATTAAAACATTATCATATACGTTTTTATATGTGTGCATATGTGTGTATAAAAACATCACCACACAGAAACATTTCATCATGTCATTAATTTTCTACCTTTAGTATATCTTGACATTAAGCCCAAAAAGTCAAAAAAGCATAGAAATGTTACATTATTACAGCAAACTTAATTTATTATTACCCTTTTGGGTTGTTTTACAATACAAAATTAGATAACAGTTGAAGATAAATCTCCTCTAAAAATGAAACCTAAAAGTCCATTACAAAAAAAAAAGCTTCTTTTATTAACAAATGAACGCATACAATAGAAAACATTAGAAATTGTACATACTTATGTGTCATATATACATATAGTAGTCATTGTTCCTGAGCCAAAGGACAAAAACAACAAAAATTATACGAGAAAAAAAAAATTACATAAAATAGGCTTTAATGTTTTCAGTAGAATTTTATCATTTTTAATTAATTAACTTCATTAATTATCGCTTACGTTTACATTTTATCTTATATAAACTCAAACAATTTGAAAGTACATTATATATGTACATTTATTTCTTATATAAGATATAAAGACAGAATATTAACAGAGAATTGAAAGAATGTTAATTAAATTTTATCAATAAATCTACCATTCATTCGATAGAAGAAAATTTAAGTCATTGTTTTATATATGAACTTCAAATTTTAATGGTATTCATATAACAAACAATAAATGACGATATCAAGTAGAAATTTCGATATTGTTCTTCTTTCAATATATCAAACATTCATTATATAAATTTAAGTATATGTACATATATTTATAGGTATATATCTATGAAACTATCATGTAATTTTCAATATTACAACAAGGACAACAAATTTAATAAATTATGAAATCGGAACCTATTGAAAACGGGCAGACATCAAACTGCAAATAATGATAATTTATTATTCTTGTCATTGATATCGATATCAAAAACGAATATTAAGTATATATTATATACGTACATTAATATATACAATATTGTATTGTATATAAAGAACATAAAATAGGAGAAACTGTCGTTGGGTGGTTACATATAATCATTAAATATTCAGAATTTAACAAGCATTGTGGCTATTTGACATTATGATAGATTATAAAGAAAATTTTAATTACATTGAAAAATGTATATATGTATATTAAAAGAGTCAGAGTTATTAAAATTAACTCTAAATTACATACACATGGTGTTCATTATAAGATTAAAATTTATTTTCTTATTTTCTTTTCCTTATTTATAAATTGAAGAGTATACGTCATTAATCAATCGAAAGGTAAATTTTAACATTTTCAAATTTATTCTTTGAAGAACTGATTTCTCATGAATTTGGAAAATTTATGTTCGGTTTTTTCAATGGAAATTAAATTCAATTTAGGCATTAGAAAAATTCTCTTTAAATTTAATTTTTGTTTTTTAAATTTGCTCAGTGTAGATTCCATGTAAGTCATACCAACGGAATTTAAAAATAATTATGTATTTGTAAAGTTTATTAGAAAGATATTTTTATAATACAAATAAAATATAAACTTTCACTATATTGGTTGGAAAAATTTTAAACGATATTTTTTCTAAAACGAAAAATCTAAATCTAAATCTAATATATATTTTTTTACAAAAATCAAAAAGTTATTGTGTATTTTCTCAAAGTAACTTAGTCTTATTTTGATTAAAACAAAACGGTGTTAGTGAAATATCTGAATTTTTACTGAAAATATAATCATAAAAAGTATTCACAAAAAATTCAATAAATCCTTTTCACAAAAAAAAAAAAATATATATCAAAAAAAAAAACTAAAAGGTTATTCACATGTGAGTATGTAAATTTCACTTAAATGAAATCAATATACATACAAAATCATGATAAACTTTATAGTTCATCAATCTCTGTTCTACACTCAAATAAGCAAAAATAATAATAAATCCTATTTATTTACAAAATATATATGTATCATTCATAATTTTTAATATTTCCTATCATCCGCACTCTACTTCATTGATGCATTACAAAATACATTTTTTTTTTAAAAAAAATACAAAAATGCATACATACTCGTACATCATCATCTTCATCAAGAAAATATGCAATTGATTCAAATAATACCCTACCATCATCATATACTCATTTTCAAATATCAATTATTATGCTTTTTATACACATCATCAAATACAAAAAGTGTAATTATTTTTTGCTGTAAAAATTGAATAAACGAAGAAAATAATATTCTCGATATTATATTTTTTTTTCCTATTATACTTAAGTACAGTGAATTTCCATATTAAGGATATTTTAAAAAAAAAGTAATGAAAAATTTATTATTATGTATTATTGAATAAAATGTCAGACAGACATTTTGTTCTAATTTTTTTGTACTGTATTATATACTGCAACAATAAAAAAAATTGAAAGAAAAAAAATACAATATATAAATAGTGACAGGAAAGGAAATTCACTGGATGACGTTTTATATTTTAGAAAAAAAATTTCAATTGAATTGAAAATGTAATGTCATTTTGAAAGCGCAACATTAATGCATGTTTCTATTGTTCTAATTCGTTTTTTTTTTTTTGTATTTTCATTACATTTTTTTTGTATGTATATGAATAAAATGAATCCATTTCAAACTAATTTTTTTTGTTGTTGTTTCGTTTTCAAGAATATAAAGTTATTAAAGGACAGGAAAAACGAAAAAAAAAAATAACATACATAAATACAAAACTATATGTATGTATTTTACTTGTTGCATTGTTCTATGGAAATATTATTATTAACACTTTTGTACATACATACATCTCAACATTACAAAAAAAATCATAATCCCACTTGAATTCAAGATACATACATACATATATGAAAATGTAGAATTAAAAAGAAAGAAATATTACACAATATTACAATAATAATATTTTGTAATGTCGAGCATCAGCATCAATGTATATATAAAATGTACATATATATGTATGTATATGTATATGTATTTATACACTTATGTATGTATATGTTTTATAAAATATGTAACACAACAATAGTGAAAAAGTGCATTATGAAAATAACAATTTTCCTAATATTTTCCTGTTATATAAATTTTTAGAATAGTTTTATTTTATATTCTCTTTTTTGTTGTAATTTTTTTTTCTTTTATTATAAATAAATGCATATACATACTTGTTATATTCATTGTTTTTAAAAACAATTCTGCCGGCTTTCTTCTCTCATCATTAAAATAATTCTTTACAATATTTTTACATTATTCAAATGAAATGCACAAAAAAAAAATACGTTTAAACATTATAAATACATATACAACACCATTTTCAAATGTAAAAGTAAAGTAAAGAAAATAGAAAATTATTGTAAGGTAATCCAGTTCCATCATATTCATGAAGTTTTTTTTTTCTTTGATGCTTTTTTTTAATGCATGATTTTATACTTAAAATAAAAATATGAAAAATTATTTAAACATAAAATTGCATAAAGTGCACCATATAAAGAAAGAAAGAAAGAAAAAAAATAAATGGAATTATGGTAAAACAAGAATTCTATTTTCAGACTGACATTAGTTTAAAATGCATTCATCCAAAATTTGAATTATAAATTACCTTATTTGTTTTTTTTTACTCTTTTTTATTCTGTACATGTTCAATTATACATATATACATTATATTAGATATTCATTTCACTACATATTTTTTATGTATTCAATGCAATTTTAATATTATGTGTTCCTTTTTTCATATAATTTTTACTTTTTTTTTCTCATTTATATAAAAAAAAATGATATAATAGAACTCTTTTCGTGTGCATTTATAAAAATTCGCATATAAATTTCATTTTAATGAATTAAAATAACATATAGAACTAGAAATGTGATAAATAAAAGTTTTATGCATAGGATGTAGAAAAAAAAAATGTTTTTTTCTTTTAGACAAGTTTTATCAAAATACAAAAATCCATTAATAAAAAAAATATAATTTGAAAATGTTTTTATGAATTGACTCACAAATACATATTTGCACATATGTATATATACATATGTAAAAAATTATTAAATAAAATTTTAATAATTTTCAAATATCATTGAAACGTGAAAGTATACACCAAAGTTGAATTTTTAGAGCTAGTGTATTCAAATTGAATCCCTAGAATACTAAGATATAATTATTTAAGTATGTATTTATGATCTAATCAGGATAAAATATTATAACAATTTCAGGATATGATAAAGAACTTTTGGTTTTTAAAATGAGTGTTTAATTTGTCTACCACCTTTTACTTCTTACACAAGTCAAGTTTTCTTCTCGAAATTTTAATAAAAATTCTAAGAAGAATTTAGCGATTTTTAAAATAATAGCACACACATTTTTTTATTTTATATACATATATTTTCATATTTTTGTCCAAAAATACATTTTCAAAGAGAAATATATATTCGTCTTCATTTAAGACTTTGATTCTACATTTTCCCATGTAAAATTTAAAATTACATATATATTCTCGTAAATTTCATGCAAAAATATAAAGCCACAGTAACATGAAAATAATCACCTTATTATATTTGTTCACATGTTTGTCTGTTATTAGAAATTACATACATACATATTTAATTTGTGCTTATAGCATGTTCGAATTGAGTATAAAATGGAATGATTGTTTGGTGTGATTTCATGTTACAACACAACGGAAAGCAAAAATAAGAATTTTTTCAAAATTTTGAAAAAAAATTTTTCATCTTTGAAAAGTATTTTTAAAAAATAAAAGAATATTTTTTTTGTTCATTCATGTTTTTTTAAGTTTAGCTTGACATAAATTTTTCCCATAGTAAGTTATAAAATTTTTAAACAAAATACACTTATTTTCAATTAGAATTCGAAAAAAAAATATATTTGTATGTGTATAGTTGTTTATATATGTATACATATATGTATTTTTTACTTATCATGTGAAAAGTTTTAAGAAATTTGTTGATAAACTTTTGAACTTTATACTAGACAAATTGGGTTCAAAAACGTAAAAACCACATACTAATGGATGTAATATTAAAAAAGTTCTTTTTTTTATTATTAAACAAAGTTCCTTTGTAATAACTGCAACTAATTAATTTCTTTTAATTTTCAATTTCCACTCAAGATTTTTATTTTTAAACTGCAAAAAAAAAGGAATTATTTTCTAGACATAAGATAAAGGCGTTTGAAGATATCTTTTTATACACTGGATTTCTTTTATCTTGGTATATTTTTAGCAACCATAAAAAACATCTCTCTTTTTTTTCTTATTCAATATCAAGGCTATAATTATATTAAAAGATGATAACATCTCACATCAAGGCATATAATATGTACAATGTACATACATACATAAGTACATGTATAAAATACTAGCAATTTTCACTTCAACAAAGTTCATTTTATAAATTTTTATATTATTAAGTAGTGTTGTGGACGACAACGACGACGACGTCGTCATATTTTTTTTTTTTAATAAAGAAAAAATAATCAACTATAACATTGTGTATTTTTTTTCTTTTTTCACTATTATTTAAATTTTATAAAGCGTTATTTCTTATTATTATTATTATTTTTTAATAAAAAGTTTTATATTGATATTTTATTAGTATATTTGTTAATAATTATATACGAGTATGTACGATATATCTAAACTTTGAAAAGATACATAATACAATTTCTAACTTCTATAACGTGTTGTTTTTGTATTGCCGTCATTGACATTGCATTGCCATGCACAGCCAAGCCCACTTAAATCACGACTTTAATAATAATACGTTAGAGTATCTCTTTACGTACTTGTTTCACTCACATATTATGTATGTAACATATTTATAAATTTAATACATACATACATATATGTGATAAAATATATATACTACTCACTTTGAATTTCTATCAAACACATTTTACATACATACATACATATGTATATGTTTTTATACATATATTTTTTATTTTGCTTACTAATAGATTCTATAGTAACTTTTTATAATAAGTTGTCAGTTCAGTAAAATACACAAATCTTGCTTGTTATCATCGCCAACATAAATTTTTAAAATTAAAAAAAAAATCATTTTCTTTTCATTTTTTAAAAATTGTAGTGTATTAGGTCAGTCACACATATACATATCATATTGATCACATATATTTTGCATTCAATTTTATATTAACATGAAAATTTGATATTTAATATTTCATTTTAAAATAACAACAGCAAAAAAAAAATTCTTTAAAAAATTTCAGTAATCAAAAAAAATTATAAATAAAAAAAGTCAATAAATAAACATATTACTTTTTTAATTATCACTAAATTTAAATCCTTTTTTTTTATTTTACTTCATAAATGTTTTTTTTTTTTTTAATTTTTCATTTCAATTATCATGTGAAAATTGCTGTGCATATGAAAACTTAAAAATTTATATCTTACAAATTGCAGATAATATGTAGTATGAACAATAATAAAATTAAAAAAATATAAGCAACGATAACAACAACAAGCAATCAATATTTTTATAATATAGAAATTGCAATAAAAATGATTATTATAGATTTCAATTATAAAAATTGGTAATTAAAAAAAAAGAGTGTGATAAACGTATAAATTCAATAATAAAGTAAAATATATAAAAAAAAAAGAACAAAAACAAAAAAGAAAACAAAGAATGAATTGGACGATAATTCAATTATTTGTTCTCATCGAATTATCCTTTTCACTGGGTAAGTACATATTTTTTTTAAATTTTAAATGTATCATCATCATCATTATCATCAATATTGATAAAAGCCTATAATTTTTATTATTATATTTTGTGTTAACTTATTGATTGGTGTCAATTATCTAGGTTATTTAAAAAAAATAAAGAATTTCCATTTTATATTAATTTTTAATTTTTTCATATTCTGTTGTTGTTGTTGTTGATTCTTTTAGTTATGTATGTGTATGCATTTTTTAATCCTTACAAAGACTACTTTTTTATCTTAATTTTATGAACACTACAATTGCACATATGATTTAATTAAATATTAATTAATTTGAAACAAATGTAAAAAACGGAATAATACAAATACATATAGGTACAAAATTGCGACATCTGTGACAATCTTTCTATGTGTTGGTACACAGTATTTCGCTTTAATTTTAATTTTTAAATTTTAATTATAACAATAAAAATTTTGCTAGATATACTGAACGTATTTTTATTTAATAATTAAAACTTCAACTTCTTGATGAACTTTCAATTTTTTTTTTGTAGAATGCACGGACCGTTTTTATTCTTTATTCAAATAAATTCTAAAAATTAAATAAAATATGCAGTGTCGAAACATGACTCACGAAATTTAACAAAGCAATAAAAAGATGATTTCTACGTTAGGCTTTGTTCAGAGCTCAATTTAATAGAATCATACAATCTACAGTTCCACATGGATTGTGAACCACTAATTGTTAATGAAGAATGAAACCAAATATAAGTTTAGACATACAGGTTTTTAGATGCTACCAAATGGTCTTCAATACTTCAATTCAACAATTTTTTAATAAAATGGAAAATTGAAATAAATCAAGGATATTCAATATGTGTTTTTGATTAAGTATATAAAAGTCCATCCTTATTGTTTATCAATAGGATAATGTCCTGTCTACACCTTCACTTACCCTCAAACTTTTCATTAACAACAATAATTTTTGCTTTCAAATGTAAACACCATCATAAATAAAAAAAAGTCGTAAAAGGATAATTTAATACAAATCATTTTGAAAAACCCTCTGTTTTATGATTTATTTAAAATAAAAACAGAACAAAATACAAAAATTTATTAAAAGTATATAATTTCAACTTTTTAAATAAAAAAGGATGCACAAAAATTGTTCAAAATGAAAGACATATTATGTAAAATAACTTTCTAAACTAAAAATTTTTTTTTAACATAAGAAAAGTTCAAATGGCAACCTGTTAGGATGTCAAACAATTTTATCTTATGCACACACATACATTTTACAATATGTATGATACCACATGACTGTGTAAATGCAATGTTTTTAAATATAAATTATTATTTTTGTTATCACATAAATATAAAACATTTTGTGTTATAGGACATTAGTTAAATAAACTGTGTAACAGTAAACAACAATAAAAACAGCCATAGACTTTTATATTATACAACAAAAAGATACATTAAATAATAAGGACGTCTTTTTATTATCTTTTTTTAGTCTTATTTAATGTATGTGCTATTTTAAAAATGACAAGTGATTTTAATTGGAAAGCTTTACATTTTATACAACTATAATGATACAAAATAGAATACTTACTTTTAATGAGAGATTTGTGTATACTCGTACAATCATCATCGTCATCATCATCCAAAGAATCTAGGAAACATAATATTTTTAAACTTATATACTTTCTATCTAACATCAACTGCCGACTAAACTTTATATAGATGAAAAAAAAAACGTATTTTTTATGTTTGTTAGCCAACAGAAAATTCTAAAATCAACAACACACTGTTGTTTAAAGTTTTCAAAATTTTAAACACCTTTTTCGTTATTCAATAGAAGTGCAAAAAACTCTTCATTCTAAAATCACTTTTTAAACAATTTGTTTGCTTGTATATGCTTTTTTTTCTTTTTCTGTTATTTTTCTTCTTTCTTTCTATTTTTCTTTTGTTTAACCTTTTTACTTTACATACACACATCATATAGTTCATATGTTCTATATCCTGAAGCTAGTACATATTTAAAATCATTAAAATTTGCTGACTATGACAACAAACATACAGGATTTAAGGAAATACATAATATATAGATATACGTATAAGTGTAGATGTATATATACGAGACATATAACGATATAAAAAGGATATATAGAATACGAAAAAATGAATTATGTATATGCAACAAACAAGTTAAAAAAGTTTTCAAGTGTAGAGAGAAAAGCATCTTTTTAAATATGTATAATATACAAAATACACATAACATAAGAACTTAGTTCAGCAGAAAACTGAAAAATATTTGATGCAAAAAGGTTTTAATTAAATCATCTGATAATTGGAAGCCAAAAACTTTTCTGAAAATTTTCAATTTTCTTTTGTTATTTTGTTTTGTTTTTGTTTTTTCCCCTTATACATAGCAAAATATATTCTGTATTTTCCATTTAGAGTCACTCATAGTTTAAATCTATTTTCAAATTGTATAACAATTTTACATTTAGTTCGGTCAAAATGAATAACCACTGGCACTGAATTTTAAGGAGTTATATTTTTTTGATTCTAACATTTAAAAAATGTATGGCTGATGCTTTTAATATCTTTGTTTTGTGTGTTTTCTTATTTTTATCTAAGTAAGCAAATTTAATATTTATGAGTTTTTCATGTAGATAATTTTGAACAAAATTTTTTGGAAAAAAAAAGGTCGAAAAATTTAATTTTTTTTTGTACAGGATTAATTTGAAAAGAAATTTTTCAAAACTTTCAATAAAAACAAATTTATTCTATAGAGATTTAATATTATGGATGGGTTAAAAAGAAGTTAAAAGCCCTTAGGTATATAGAAACTATTGCAAAAATTAATTTGTAGTAAGCCACCAGACCAGGAACAAATTATTTTTTAAATTCCTAATCGAAAATACCCAATTGTGCAAAATGTTGAATTCATGGTAAATTCATGATATTTTAAGACAAAAATTAAAATAGATTCATGTACAATTTCATAATTCTAAAAGTCCTTCAAAATTTGCTAGTACAACATTTTAATTCATCTATTTTTTTTTTTTTTAAATTCTTTAAATTATATTTTACAATAATTTTGAATTTAAACTATAAAACAAAGTTAAAATCTGGATAAACTTTAAAATAATAACAGAAAACTTGAACTCTGAACTGCAATGAAATTTTCATGTTATAAAAGTACAAAATTACATTGTGTATACTTATATGTATATGTATATACAAAAGTATCTTATCTGTACTTTAAAATATCTAGATACTTATACATATACATAAATATAACGAGAAAATTTAATATTTAACAATGTAGATACACAAAAACAAAAACTTATTTAAAAAAATGATAAACACATTGTAAAAGAATCTTTTGAAAGATTATACAAACAAACAACAAAAACCACTAAGTGAAACAAAAATACTTATTTTCCTCTTCTTTTTTTTCGTTTTTTTTTCAATTGTATCTTTTATTTTTAATTACAGCACCACATGAACTCATCATTTTCATAATAAGTCAACCAGATGAATATAATTATCAATTAGCTGAAGAATTACGTTTTGATTTATATAATCAATCAAGTATTTTATCAATAAATACAGATAATTTAATACAAGTATATTTATTACATGAAACATTTAATCATCCTGGATATTGGACATTTTTAGCTATTTTACCAGAATTGGAATCATCAAATATTATTAAAGAAAATACAAAATGGATAATATTATGTGAAGATCGTAGTAAAATTGATTTAAAATTGTTAATTGAACAATTAAATTCACAAGACCACAATCAGGTATGTATGATATGGTATACATATACAAAAATAGATAACATATAAAATACATTAAATAATATAATCAATATATAATTTTATTAAAACCTCTATGGGATTTTATATTTAATTCATATAATAGATAGCTTATTTTGGATATCCATTATATGATGATGAGGCAACTATTATACATCATTTTGCATTTTTTGAAAATCCAAAATGGTTTTCATATCCCCTATTACGAGCTGGTGTCATATTTACAATACCTTTAATTAAAAGGTAAATTATAATGTATTATATAGAATAATTAAATATACACATAAATTATTGCTTTTTATAAAACTTGTTTAATTAATATTTGTTAATGTTTTAATTCATTATTTTTTAATTAACTAATATTTTATTTTACTATTTTTTAACTCATTTAAAACAACACCAACAAAAAAAACAAGCTTTTAATTAACACTCCTGTAAATTTGATTTGAAAAATAATAATAAGAAAAAAAAAAACAAATAACCTCAAAAATAAAATAAATTCCAACTCAGCAAACTCAGTATTAATTTGAGAAGAAGATGAGAGAAAAAAAAACTAATTAAAATTAAAGTAATTAAAAATCTAATTTTAACTGTCTCATTAACTTTTTAAATTCGTCACTCCATAAAATTAAAAAGAGCTTTTTATCTTCTTATCTATTTTATATTTTTCATCCTTTTTCCTATACATTATCCTATTTTTTCACTCTTTTTTTTATGCATGCATGTATACCATAAACCATATAAGTACATGTATAAAAAACATATATAGTACATACACACAATTACACATAATATAAATCTATTTGTGGCATGTATTTTTATTTTTAAAAAGAATTAAAAAGAAAAAGAAAAAAGTGCATATCAAAAGAGAAAATTAAACGAAAATAAAAATAAAAATAAAAACAAAATATACATGTATACATTTATTTATACATACTATTTTCTAAAATATATCTTTTTTTAAAATATATCTTTTATGGTTAAACAAAAATAATAACGAACGAACAGACTAACAAAACAAGTGCAAAAGGAAAAGCCAACCATGGACTTCTTTATTGATGCATCCCATGAGCTTTCTTTATTTATGTGGCAAAATATAAGGATTGAAAGTAATAAACTAGCAACTGTTACAGACACTGAGATTCTCTTATTCTTCTATACATGTATATATATATTTTTTTTTATTTTTCTATTTTGTATGTAATATCCCAAAGGATTATCAGACAAAGGAAATTCTTCACAACATTTAAAATATGTATCTTCAGCACATACTTCAAATAACATTACTACAACTACTTTTTCTTCTTCTACTTCTTCGTCTACGTCTTCTGCATCTTCAACTTCTACAACATCAAATTCAAAACATTATAAAATTTCTAAGGAACCTCAGTCAAGAATGGATGACCATAATGTTATAAAAAATAATAATAATAGTACTAGTAGCCACGAATTTAATAATAATACAACGATGAATAACAAGACTATGATGACCATTAGTAATAAACTTAAAGATAAAAATGTTCATGATGATCATCATCAAAAGGGATTTAATAATAAAAATGAAAATAATGTAACAGGAATGTGGCGTAAATTACAGATGACAACAGCATCATACCTGTGTTCTGAAAAGGCTTTACAATGTGCAATTTATCCAAATAAGGATATAACAGTATGTGTAAGTACACAAAATTTTTTTTTATAGATTTTTTGTTTTTTCCTATTTTATTTTTTTATTTCCTGTACATTATATATTAACGTTCTCATGTTCTCATATTTCTAAAAGTCCTTTTATGATACAAACTTTTTTTTTCCCATTTTCACTTTTTTTTCTATCTTTTCTCTCTGTGAAAAGTGTATAGTACTTCTAATAATGGTCATTTTATAGAAGTTTTATTCGATGTTATATAGAATTTTACATTCTTTTATCAAAGAATTATTCCTTAGTGGATCATTTTTATTATATGTACTTTTATATTATATGTCCTTCAAAATTCATTTGTGTATAAAATTTGTGAAAAAAAACATTTTTATCAAAGCATAGATTTTCTTCAAGTTTTTTTTTTAATTTTATTTTTTTTTTGCTTTAAATTTTTCAAAAATGTATTACGTATAGTGCAAATATTTCATAAGAAAAGAAAAATAAGCAAAACAAGAAAAGAAAAACAACAAAAAATAAGGAAAATCAAATTCAACCTCAGGGATTTTAAAATATTTTTAAAATAAGTATATAAAAAAAGAAAGAAGAAAAATAATAATAATAATAATAATAAAGAGAAAGACATGATTTTGTGCAAACATAATATTACGAGTACATAATACATATATGTATGTATTGTATGTATTTTTTTCTAAGAAAATAGCTTTATTTTGTTATGATGAAATTTTTAAAAGAAAAGTTACTTGTTTTCAATGACATATTCTCTCTTCTACACACTATCTGTACTTGATTTCTAAAAAGAAAATCTTTATTTAAAATTTTCTGTTATTATTTTTCTTATTTTTTTTTTTATGTAACAAAAGCACTCAACTATAGTTTCTTCGTATATATAGATAAAATCTTTTTTTGATAAATATTTCATGAATAAACAGTTTTGAAGTGTTTTTCTTGCTGTTATTATTTTTTATTTTTTAGTAAAAAAAAAAAATGCATATTATTTATAATACATGAAAAATTTATATAATATTATGAGTCTTACTCAATATTTTGCATTTAAAAATAAGGACAAATTGAAAGAACAACAAAAAATTTTGTTTAAAAAAGTTGAAAAATCTATTTTTTTAACCAGGTTTTCTTTTTTCAAAAATTTTTATATTGAAAATTTAATATTTTGAGCAAAAAGATTATTAATAGAAATTTTACTGATTGGTAAAAATTCCTGATGAGAAAATATACGTATACTTTTTACATTCTGGTGAGAAAAAATCCTTATTGTTTAAGCGAAAATGTAAAAAAATAATATTTTCTGTTCCTTTAAGAATCTGTCAGATTATGTATTTTGTCATCTTTAATAACGAAAATATGAAAAAAATAAACATTAAAAAAATCCTTTTTCAAGATTAACACTTTATAAAAACCTAAAAATGAAGTTATGTATATAATATTTTTTGTGGTCTTTTAAAAGATTCAAGAAATTCTGTTAACATTTATCACTTTTAAAATGAATTGCATTTTTTTCTTTCGTTCATTTTTCAAAACAAGCATTTTGTTTCTCCAAAGAAAACCATATATCCTGATAAAATCTATCATGTAGTAACTCACACATTATGATTTTTACATGAGCATAAAAATTTTTTAACTTTGAAATTTTTCAACCAAATATAAACTTGTAAAAGTAAAAATAACCAAAAAACACATTTTTTTTCTTCTTCTAATTGCTTTTTTATATGTTTTCAACTTATTTTAACATTATGACTTTATATTACATTTCTTTCTCGTTTTTTATCAATGATGACATGATTATAGCTGTAAAATAAAAATATAAACACATTTAAAAAATTTTTTTTCTATATACAAAACATCATAGAGAAAAAACAACAACAAAAAAACGAACAACACTTTCAAAAGAAACATTTTAACAACAATTTTAAAGATCTTAAAAGACAAAAACTAAGATTAATATATTTTTTTATTCTTTAGTTTCTAGTAATCCTTTCTAAAACAACAACAAAAAATACAATAAATAAAAATGATTTTGATCAAAATAACATGGAAACAAAAAAAAAAAACAGAAAACTTTTTTATATCCTTTTTCTTATCTTGTACAAGGATTTTCTTTAAATTTTAACTGTATTGTGTATTGTTGTATGTGAAAAATCAAGAAAATATAAAAGTTGAAATGCTTTTGTTGCAAAAAAAATAAATAAAAACATATTCACCACTTAGAGATAAAAAACAAATACATTATAAAATAAAACAATAGATACCGAAAAAAGGATAATATAATAAAAAACATAAAAACAAAAAAATTATCTAACGGAAAACTAATTTTTATCTATCAATTCCTTTTTAGAAAATTTTATTTGTAATTTTTTTTTTTTTCACTTTCTTTATTTTTTCAGAAACCAATTCGGCCAGAATTAATCTATTTTGCTATAAAAACATGTCAGAAATTTCACAAAAATCGGATACCAACAATTGAAACAACATGGGGACAATATGTTGTGCATAAAAGATATTTTAGTGATGTTACAGGTAAGTTATATGTACATATGAAAAAGGATTTATTTAGAAAGAAGAAAAAAATGAAAAAGTATTCAAAGATAAATTTATAGATTTTTTTTTTTTTTTTTTTTGATAATATAAGATGATAAGAAAAATAGTTTAGTGGGAAATTTATTTCAACCCTCCTTAAACAAAAATATATACAATATACATATGTGTATGTATTTTATTATAAATCCTAAACTTATCTGGAAATTCTCAACGAAAAATAAAAATTCTTTCACGAAAATTCAAGTATCTAAATCTAAATAAATCATCCTAAATAATCTATAACAGAATAAAAAGAAAAGAAAACTGTACAGATTTATATCAGGACCTAATTTGTTCAATTTTATTACCACTTTCATATCTCGCATTACATATACCTATATATACAAATTAATATTCCTTTCGTGTTATTCAGAAATAAATCTATAATATTCACTTTAGCTTCAACTCAATTTTCTATGGTACATTAATTTATTTTTATTCTTCATACCTACTTTTTCATCACAAAAAAAAAAAAAAACATAGATTGAATTAACGAAATTAAAATCCAATATAAAATTACTTTCAAGTACTTTTTATTACACTTTAATAATAAAATGTTAAAGATAATAATATTTAGAAGAAATTTACAAGCGTTTTTATTTTGTATTCGTAAACTTTTTCTCATATTATAAAATCTTTATAACATTTATATACTAACTAAAAATTTCTTAGAAAACGAATAAAAAAGGAAAAATAATATAATGACTCATTTTAAACTTTAAAAAAAGATATTATATTTTTTAAAACTTTATATTAAATAATCCTTATGAAAAAAATAAAGGATAAAATTCATTATGAATGCAACAATGTTAAAGAATCAAGCCAAGTTAAAAAAAGATTTCCATTTTAGATAAAAATAGACACGATGCATTGTATACATATACTACATACATATATGTATATTTATATCTAAGGATATGAAGAAAAAAGAAACAAACATATATACAGTAGGAATGTGTGTGTGTGTTAGTTATAAGTTATAAGACACGATATATTGTCTAATCTTAAAGAATTTAGCGTTGTGGAAAAGGAAGATTGCTGCAAATTGCTGCAGGTCAAAGTTCATAACTTTTTTGCATACAAGGAAAAAAAAACATTTTTTATGACTTCATTTTTTTCAACTTTTTTCTTTTATTTGAAAAATATAAATTTTCTTTTCTTCTTCTTTTTTTTCTTCCTCTTTTATAATAAATTTTTATATTATGTATGCATACAGACGACCGTATTCCAACAATATCAACTGGTATTCCAAATACTGAAACAGGACATTGTTCTAAAACATTATCAATTTTAAAATTAACTTTAGAGGATATCACAGAAATAAATCATCAATATCGACTTAAGAAGAAACCAATGATTGAATGGATTTTCTTATCTGATGATGATACAATATTAAGGTATATAAAATTAATTATATTTAAAATTGATTTAAATATAATATACACCTGATAAATAACTATTTCATAAAGATAATACATATTATACGTAAATAAATATCTATCTATAGGTATGTATGTACTTTATCGTTTCACCTACGGATATATGGTTTTTAAATTATGATAAATAATTTATATACCTATACATTTATTACATATAGGTATATGTATAGGTAGGTTACCTTACCTATACCTATAAGTACATATTATATTTTTAATATTCCATAAAATTTATCCTTCCTCCTTTATAGATATAATTCTATAGTTTAATATATAGTAGATATCAAGCTTATTTTATAATAACATCCTATAAAATGATGAATGATATAATCACATCTATCTACATATTATGAATTATATTCTGTTTAAAATTGCATTTCATATGCATATGTATATATGTATATATCTTTTCATCCACCCATATTTCTACTTATCGAAATTATTAAAATCTTGTATATCTCTCACAGATCTATACTTTTTGCAATCACATGTATAAACACATAATATACATACTATGTATACAGATATATAGATATAACATCATCCTATTGTTGTATGTATGTATATATTTTTGATTTTTCAGTGTATCAGCAGTCTGCAATTATTTAGGTTGTCTCAATCCAGAAGATGATATTTACTTAGGTGAACGTTATGGATATCGATTGCATTCAAAAGATGGTTTCAATTATATTACCGGTGGTGGTGGTATTATATTTAGTTTACCAACAGTACGAAAAATTGTCACATCATGTTCATGTCCAACAATATCATCTCCAGATGATATGATAATTGGTATATGCCTACAGAGATTGGGTGTGAAGGCAATACATTCATCGAAATTTCATCAGGTAAAATTTTATACATTATGTATGTAGATATGTATGTATATGTATTTTTAGATATAAATACACTATACAAAAGATATTTTATATTAATAGATAACGAATAATTGTGATTTTATATGAAGAGAAATATCATCTCTATACAAATAGGATTACTAATTTCATTAAATTATTCCTTATTATATAATACTGATTGCTAATGAAAGATACATATATTGAATAAACATACGGATACGAGTATATGTATATTTATTGTTTTTATATAGATAATTACAGCAATTGTGTATCAGATCAAAATCTTGAATTAAGAATTTATTTCATCATTTATCACTAACAACAGAACAACCTATTATCAGCTTTGATACCTTAAGGTTAACTTGAGTATTTTCCACTTTTCTATTCCTTTTTCATAAATTCACCTACAATTTTACGTCAGGTGAGACAATTCGTGGGTTGAGAATAAATTTATTTATTTGAGAAATATAAATTGATTTTTTGTCCTTGTGTGGGCATACATTAAATAAAACAAAACAAGGCAATATTTAAAAAAATTGTTTTTTGATTTTAAGGAAGCTGATTTTTTAGTAACTCTAAATCGAAATATATGATTTTAAAATACCATGTATAAAAAAAACCAACCAAAAATACATATCTTTGATTATTATTGAAGCTGGGAAAAATAAATCAACTGGAATGAATGTCACAAATCAATTGTACGTTATTTTATGAAACAAAGAAAGAAAAAAAACATTACTTGAGTATAGAAAAAGCCCAATTTAAATCACTGCTGATAAATTGTAATTCATTTCACGAAAATCACTAAAAAAAACTCTAAAAAAATAACTTAGCTTAGAAAAAAAAAAAATATTTTTATTCTACTAATAATTTTTTTTTTTTTCAAAATATCTTTTCAGGCACGTCCACCAGATTATTCTTTAACATTACTTAAAATTGATGAAGCAATATCATTTCATAAATTTTGGCAAATAAATCCAATTAAAATATATAAAAAATGGTTTAAAAATGCTGATAATAAATTGAGTATCATATCAAAATTAAAATCAAATAATGATAATAATTGTGATATTAATTCTAGTCGTAGTAATACAAAATTTAAAAAAAATTTAAAAAATGGTAATAGTTTAGAATATGAAAAATTATCATCATCATCATCATCAACAACATCATCAATTAAACAACAACATATCGAATTATAGTTTTTAATTATTTCTAATACAACATAAATATTTATAATAAAGAAAGAAAAAAAAAATGTATAAATTTTCAAAATTTTCATTTAAATCGTGATATCAACAAACAAACAAATAAAAAAAATTAATTTTTATTTTCTTTTTCTGTAATTCATGGGAATATGTATATTTAAAAAATAAAAATAAACAATTTTCAAAAAATTATAAAGTGGTTTTGCTTATTCGCTATTTTCAGTTCAAATATCATTTTATTTTCTTTAAATTTTCTTTTGTATTTTCATTTAAAATCTTCAAATATAGATTTTATAATTTTCTTTAACGATACTTACAATAATAATAAAAAATTAATTTATAATATGTATAATTATCGTATATAATATAAAATTAAATATATAATAGGTAGATACATATAATATGTATATATGTATGTACTTTGTTTATAGAAAAAGAAAAATTATAACAAAGAAGTAAAAAAAAAACAATAAGAAAAAAAACAATAAGAACAAAAAATAATGATAATATCATAATGAACATTTTAAAGATGTACTTTTAAGCGGCATTCATTAACTTGACGTTGTAATTGTTCTTGTAATGCTAACATTTCACGTGTTCTCTGATATATTGAATCTTGTGGTCTCATACTTGGATTCCAACGACAATAAAAACCTTTCCATAATTTTATATTTCTCATACTAGCAATTGGTCTTAATACAACTTGTACACCATCGGGATTTGCTCTATATAATGCATTACGATATTGATCAATTGATGAATTTATATATGACCATAATGATACAGTTTTATGTTTCAAGTCTGAAAATAAAAATAAAACATTTTCTTTTATTTCAATGTACTGATACAGCGCTAGCACATAAAGAAGGAAAATGCGTCGAAAAAGAATACAGGGACACATGAAGAAAAAATTAGAAATCGAATAAACAGAATACAAGAATATAATTTACCTTCTTTAACTCTCTCTCCTTCTGTATTAAACAGAAATGTACCAAAACGGCATGAATACAAATGATCCAATATTGTTATTAAAAAATGTTCATTAAATTCTAATGCATTAGGAAATTGTTGACTTATTTGCCAAACACAATCAATAAATTGTAAAAATACTGGTGAACGATCTGCATCTGAATGACGATTATCACCATGTCCAATACGTTGTTGAAATTTATGTCCAAAACTTAACCATTCTTTTTCTATTAATACTTCAAAACCACGTATTGTACGATAATATGGATCTAATAATAACATTGAAAGTGCTGTTAATTGTGCTGTACGATCCCAACCATCTGAACAATGTACTAATACTGATGTACTCATTATTTCAATTTTATCAACAATACGACCAGCTCCAGTTAAAATACATTTAATATGTTTTAACCATAAACTACCTTCAACAGCAGTTAACCATTTTTGATCATCAATTGTTGGATAGCATATCTCTTTTAATTTACGTAAACTTTCACGCATTACATGAATATTATGAATATCAAGAAAATTTATTTCAACATTACTGTATGTCTCTTCAGATTCAAAACCACCACCTTTTGCTTTATTTGCAATTGCATTTGCACTTGGTCTAGCATCCATTATTGATAATTTTTCAGATTGTGCATTTGCTTCAACAATATAACTCAAATATATTTCATCATCTTGACTACGTTTTCCACTTACTCCAACCAATGGTTGTGAACATCTTGTTATTGTTGCTTGTGATTTTGGTTGTATCCATGATAATACTGGTAAACGATTACGTGAACGAAATTGTGCAACTTTTTTTAAAAAATCATCAGATGCTACTTTTGGTACAGCCCAAACAGCTGGATAACTATCACATATTGTATATGATTCATTTATTTTTGTTATTCTCCATGTATCATTATTAATACCCATACGTCTTAATTCAGCTAATGGTTCATATACTGACCAACCATCTTCTAAAAATTGTTCAGCATAAGAAAATGCAAATAATTTACCACTGTATGATAATGGAAATGCATTAGTTTGTAATTTTTCAAATACAGTTCGACGTGAATGATTTTGTTGTTTATGAGCAAAACGTAAATTTCTCATATCTTTACAAAATATTTCAATTCCATATGAATTTTCACCACGTGATGTTGATCTACCAATTTTTTCAACTCTTGATATAACACCTAACGGTATATCAACAACAATTGATAAATCACGATCATTAATTGGATTCTGATGTGAACGGAAATAAAGACGATAATTTGTTATGATAAGAGTGCCATATGATGGTCCCCTATAAGGACAGACATATGTAACATCATTTTTAGTATCTTGTTCTTTTTCACCATTTAAATAAATAAACGGTGTTTCACGAGAGCCCTAATTTGGAAATAAAAATAATATTATAAATAATGGATATACATATAAGCTTTTTTAATACAAGTTGCTTATTCTCAAAAAAGGCAAAGACTTACGGATGACTTACCACAGTTTCCGCCCCATGTTTTGAGTTCAATGAACTTGATTTTGAATCTGAATCTAATGAATTCGAACTAGCATGTTTTGATGAATTAAAATCTGAATTCCCGCGATCCATTAACACTCTTTTATCCATGTTTATTTTAATTCTTAATTATACAATGAATTTAATTACAATTTTTAGATTTCATATGATGGTCATATACACGTAAGTTGTACAAGTTGACTTTTCAAATGACATTTTTTGTTCACTTTTAATTTAACTAACAGCTGTTCCAATAGGGATGTAATTTTAATGAAAATTAAATCGATTTCAAATTTTTTGTAATTTTCGAAAATTTTAAAAAGCAGAATATGTTGAATAAAACAAGTTTTCCACTTTGAAAATATATTTTTATTTCGAATAATCGAAAATTTATTTTAAAAATTGAAAAAGGGGTTTAAACTACTGTTGTCTGAAATTCTTTTTGATTTTTCTATTCAAAAATCGAATATGAGATTACTAAAGATAATCTCGGTGCTGTTAGCATTCACACTTTTCACTCTGGGAAATTTTAAAATTTATCAGGGAAAATATCAACAGAGGATATTTTGTAATTTTAGAAAATTCAGAGTTTTTGCCAAACTTTCAATGAAATTAACATAAAACTAATACTCAATATTAAAAAATAAATTTTTAAACATTATTCAATACAATTTTCATGTTTTTATCCACAAGTTTTCATGGAAAATTGATTTTTCGATTTGTGCATCAGAATTTCTTTCAAGATGCATTACGGGTATATGAAACCGACCCCGTTTTAAAGTCGAAAACTCACGACATGAAAATAAAATTTTAAATAATTAAAAAATTTCTTAATATTCACTTAGAACACATAGTTTTGAAAATGAAAACGAATTTTTATAGAAATCGATTAATTATTTCGGCTTAAAATTGAGTTTTTCTATTTTCTGTTTTTGAATGAGATGTACAGCTTCGAAACAATGAATCATTAAAAAGAGACAGAATTTATTCTATACTCACAAGGAAATATGAAAGATTCTGTAAGTTTCTTGTGAAAACATGAAAGGCCTAGAGCACTACAACAATCCTCATTTTAATAAGTTCCAAATCACGTTTTCGAGCTTCACTCAACACATTTTTAATAACGAAATTTTTCAAAAATAAAAACAGTCAATTAAAGTAAAAAATTTTTGTTTCAAAATCAAATCAACTATATTCTGTTCAAAAAGTTTCTCCAGTGCACTTCACATAGACTATTTATATCAATTTTAATTAGTTTTAAAGAAAAAAGACCAAAATTTGCAACAAAAAATTCACCATAAAAAATTTATTTTAAATTTACATAAGTCGTTTTTTTTTAGTTTTTTTTTTCAATTTTTACAAAAATTTATTAATATCAGATTTTTTTTCTTTGATTTTTATATAATATATAGGTACAACACACAAGAAATAAATGAAGGAATCATATTGCTATCGTGATCTTAAAATATTTAATTGCTTTTGATCTGATGTAGATGATGATGATGATGTAGCAAGTCTTGTATTTGTCGTTGTATTCGATTTTTTCCCTTTAACTGAATTACTAAAAAGTAAATTTGAAACAGCAACAACTGGTGAAAATAATCTCAATGGAAATTCACTAAAATAAAAAAATAATTAAAAGAATTAATTGATACGAAATAAGAATTTTACGGAAAAAATTTGCTTTCAATTAAAATTTTTATAAATTAAAGCAAATGAAAAATATATTTTTTAACATCTAAATTTAAAAAAAAATTACCAGATTCCAACTACAGGTTGTGCTTCATTACCACTTAAAATGAAAATTGGAAACGCTATTGAAAATACAAGGCCACTGTAAAATAATTTAAAAAAAAAATTTAATAAACTTTTATATTTTAAAAATAAAATTAAGCTATTACCTGACAATATATGAATTTGGTAAACTTGTTAATATTGTTAATGGCATACCAAATCCCAAAAAATATGGCCAATTTGTTTCAATATAATTTAAACGTTTATATAATTCCCAACCCATATTAAACCATTTATATTCAAATGAATATAATGAATATAATAAACATAAATGTATAAAATATAGAAATGAACCAAAATAATTGATTGGTATTAAACTTACAAGCACACTTTGTACTAAAAATAATGCTTGTACTAATATACTAAATAATGTATCTGCAATTAATTTACTTATACTTGGTATTAATTGTGGTCTTCCTTTACGAAATTTATATGCAGCATTTGCGATATCTTGAAACCATAAACTGCTAACAATACGACTTAATAAAAATATTGGTAATAACCATACAGTACCAAATAATAAATTAACTGTTGTACTTAATAAATTCCATGTTAATTCTAATTCTTCAGATTTTTCATCATATGTTAATGATAATAAATATTTTAACATTGGTAAAAGTGCATATTCAAAAATTATTATGCTTAACCATGCAAAACCGCCATTTAAAGCACAACATTGAAAAATTTGTTTCATTATTTCTGGTTTCCTAGAAAAAGAAATAAATAATCAATATAAAAATAATTAAAATTTAAAAAATATAAAATAAATGTAAGAATCATTTACATACTGTTTTTTAGATGATGATGATGATGATGATGATGATGACGATTCATTCATTTTACTTATTTGACTATCAATGTAAAATACAAGTGCAATGCCTTTGATAGAATCATAAAATCCTTGTAAGATTGCATATATAATATTCTAAAATTAAAATTTAATATGCATATTAAAAAAAAAAAACAAAAAGAAGTAAAATAAAATAAACAAAGAATTTGGTACTGCGGAAAAATTTCATGTTACAATTTTATAATTAATTACCTTTAGAAATTCCATCTTTTATTTCTAACTTAGCGTTAATTATTAAAAATGCCTATAATTAATTATTAAAGTTGTGTTTTAAAATTTAAACTTTGTTAAGTATTTTTATTTACGATTGAATTAATGATTAATTCAAAATCAAAAAGTGATAAACCAGCTGAGGGTGTTGCCAATAATGCCATTGCAACTCTGCTGGTTAGTTCGAAATTAAAAATTGTGCTAGCTAAGTAAACGGACAATCATAATGAAAATAAATTGACACATATCACGACATAATATGTTGAATTCGAATCAATTAAATTAAATGCGACCACTCATAATAATAGACATACATATGTCAGAATAAAAGCATTTTTTAACTTTCGTTGTACAATGTACATTCGTCGAACATAACAAGTGCTATTAAAATCGCAACCGACATATTATGTCAACTGCATATATATAATTAGCATATGTTCAATGTTGCGATTTTGACGTTTTCCCATGTTAACATTCGTTATTTTTTCTATGTCGACACATGTCCATTATAACTCCGTTTATCTTCGATAACGTCAAATGATCAGCTTAAACTCTCTTTAAACTTGAAACCGAATTCATAGTTGAATGTACGTACATTATTGATCCGATTCAAAATCAGTTCACAATAAATTTTCAAATATTCAAAAATTAATTCGATAATTATTTATTATTATTTCTATTGTTTTCTTGTTTTTTTAAATATCTCCGATTACTCCGACTAAAATTGTATGTATGTAGGTAAAACTTTCAAAAAAGTCTTGTTCATTCATTAATTATATGTAATTTAGCCAAAATGTCAATTGACGAATGTCAATTTACCTCTCTGTGTTAATTTTCAGCAGATATGTTTTGAAAATTTAGCACATTTTTTCGAAAAATCTTGTAACGGCAACAATGTTTTCGTACCGTATGTTTTTGACAATTTCTTATCGATGTGTTGTTGTTGTTTTTCAAATTCTTTGTTCATTCAATTTTCATTTTTCTCAGTACAAGTAGTCTAATTAATCAATAATTTGCTTTTCATTATTATTACCAAATTTGTATTAAATTGTGAGTAAAATTAACTAAAATCAAATAATTTTTTTGTGAAGAAAATTTAAATATATAATTTTTTTTTTCAATTTTTAGATTTTTTAATTAAATTATAATTATTTAAGGTGGTGGAATACGCTATATTTTGTAATAAGTATGTACTTATGTCTTGTAAAACCTGTTGTATTCGTTTTCAATTATGTACATACTTTATATTTTCAGTACTTGAAGAAAAATTATACATAATTGAATAATTTTTGTAGAAAACCATTCATAATTTTCAATATAGTGTACCTGCCTAAGCGTGATAATAATTTCTTCAAAATCAATTACCCATTTTATTTTAATTTCAATTTTAAAAAAAAAACAATGGGTCAAATGAAAACTGATTACTGATACTGATATAAAATTACTTCTGTTATTTGATATCACTCATTTTTTTTAAATTGAATATAATTATATATTTGAGTAAATTTATGTTAAATAAGCACAAACTTGTGACAATGTTGAATCATCATTCATCATACATGTTCATATAAGCCATTGCCAATACTAAACAATCTATTCAGCTTCTAAGAATGTTGTTTTGTTTTCAAAAAATTATTTTCAAATATGAGAAAAACATATCAACATGAATTATGTACATATTGCAAGTTGACATAGTAATCAATGTTTTATAGTTGAAAAATAAACTCTATACCCTATTTTTGTTATAAAACATGAATTATTTAACATAACGCATTTAAACTATGGAAAAATAAATGTTTATTTTTTTTTTCATCATTCTGTTTGTGTAGTTGATCTCAAATCACGATTATTCATAATTGTACTTGTATTTAATATTTAAAATTCTTATCTGCTGAAAAATGTTTCAGTTTAAACAGAACCATTGAAGAAGTTGTTAGGAAGTTTAAAAAAATACTGTAGACAAAGTAAATTTGTTTCAATTTCAATAAAATTAATAATTTACTGTTTATAAAAAAAATAAACTTTTTCGTACAGTTGAAATAAATATGTATAACTTTGTTTTCTTTCTCTTTTTAGAATTATTAAATGTGTACCTATACAAACAATAAATAATTCCAAAAGTATCGAAAAAATAATGCTGTAAAAAAATATAATAAATAAATAATTGATCAAATGCGGGTATAAATATAAATTTTTATGTGAAATCATTCAGATTTATCATAATAAATAAATACACCCATTTATTAAATTGCTAAAATTATCTGCTGTTTTCCGACAAAAGCACAAACAAACAAAAAAATACAAATAAATATACATAGAAACAGTGATTATCATTAAAAATAATAACTCAATAGAAAATACATACATATATATAAGTAGAGAGAAAATAAAAATGTCTCAAAGTGATGATGAATATCGTCGTCCAATTATACGGGATCCAGGGTATCCAGCTGTAGTACTAAGTGATAATGAATTAGATCCAGAATTGACTGGATGTGCTGCAACACCATTATGTAATCCACAACATTCTGTTCATCGATTTATTGCATTAATTTTTATGTGTTTACTTGGTTTTGGTAAGTATAAAATTTCTATTAATTTTTTCTTTAATTTATTAAATTAAAGAGAAAAAGCAGGAACAATTCTGGTTTCCTGTCTTGAAAAAAAAAAAGTATAAGTTGCAAAGTTAACTGAAATTCGGAAAGCATAGGTTTTATTCTTTAAAATCCACATTTGGTATTTTAAGATTTTTCTTACTAGCAATTTTATTTTTCAGAAACGTTTTAAAGTAAAAAAAATTCCATACTTGGTCATTTTTAAAGAGTTTACGACTGACTATTGTCTGCTTAGTGCTTTCCAATATCATTTTTCGTAGAAAATTTGCTTCAATACTTGAACTTGCAATCCAGAAATTTTCTCAATTTTTATTATTCATTAAAATTCATAGAATTAAACTGTAATCTCAGTTACATTTAAAAAAATTCAATTCTTTCTTTATGACTAATTATGTATTTCTTAATATGTAATTAAGAAAATTTTTGAACTTTCATCTTGCAGACTGTACATTAAAATATGATGGAAAAAAAAACGCGCGAAATAATTTCCTATATAAGATTTAATAATTTTTTTTAAATAATTAAAGAAAAGAAAAAAAAATGAAATATATATTTCATCATTTACATCAATCAAAATCAAGACATCACGACGCTTTATTTAAAAATTTGTTACTTCTTAATCTTTTTCTGGTTGCATTTCTTTTTTCAATACTCATTTTTAGTATTTTTGTTCCATTTTAAATGAATTTTTAAAACATTTCAAAAAAATTATTAATTATTTATTTTAAAAAATAAAATAAATAATAATCATACATTATCAGAATGAACTTTCCACCAATCTTTTTTATCATTATTTATAAAATAAAAACCAATCACATCAAATAAGTATTATCTTTTAAGCGTATTATTCAAACAATAAATAAAAAATTGTAAAAAAAAAAATTTATCAGTAGAGCAGCATTGTAAAATATGTATTATTTCTTTTTTATCACATTTTGTAAAATAGCAACAAAATACAAATTTCAACTTTATACATTCATTTTTTTTTTCACCCTTTAACAAAAAACAAAAAAAAAATCTCGTGATCTTATTTCATTTTGACTTTTTTTTTTTTTTCTGTAGATTGGTCAGTTCCTTATCATCATCACATTCTTTTTACATTAAGTCAATTTTCTTGTTTGAGATAAATGCAACATTTTATTTTATTATTGAAATTTGTTTTCAAATATTTTTCTATATTCAATTAAAATGTGTTTATTTTTTTTATTTTTCTAATTTTAGGTTCATATTTTTGTTATGATAATCCTGGAGCTTTACAAGATAATTTTAGAACAGATTTAAATTTAACAACAACACAATTTGTTATGTTATATTCGATATATTCATGGCCAAATGTTATTTTATGTTTTATTGGTGGATTTTTAATTGATAGAGTATTTGGTATTCGTCTTGGTACAATTATTTATTTATTCATATTATTAATTGGTCAATTAATATTTGCAACTGGTGGTATACTTGATGCATTTTGGCTTATGATTGTTGGAAGATTTATTTTTGGGTAAAATACAATTTTATTTATTTGAAAAAAAAAAACAATACATATAACAATTTTTTTTTTAAATTAAATTTTTAGAATTGGGGCTGAATCTTTAGCTGTTGCTACAAATAATTATGCTGTATTATGGTTTAAGGGTAAAGAATTAAATATGGTATTTGGTCTTCAATTATCATTTGCACGTGTTGGAAGTACAGTTAATTTTGTTGTTATGGAACCAGTTTATAAATATATTAAAAATTTTTATCCGGATTATAGAGCAACTGGTGTTGTATTATTATTAGCATCAACAACATGTTTTATGTCATTTTTCTGTGCACTTATTCTTGGTAATTATTTTCTTATTTTTCTTATCTTTTTTTATTATTATAATTTTTTATACTGAGAAAATTTTGCATTTAATTTTATTTAGGTTGGATGGATAAAAGAGCACAAAGAATCCTTCATAGAAATGATAATCCTAGTGGTGAAACAGCAAAATTAAGTGATATTATGACATTCAAGACTACATTTTGGATGGTAACGGTCATTTGTGTGGCATATTATGTTGCAATTTTTCCATTTATTGCACTTGGAAAGTAAGTATAAATTTTTATAAGCCAAACAATTCATTATTTAATTTTTTTTATAACTCACTGACTTCACTGGAATGCTTTGTAGTCTTTTTTGTTTGCTTGCTTGCTTAAAAAAATTATTTTCTTTAATTTTGCAGAGTATTCTTCGAAAAGAAATTTAATTTTCTACCCGAAGATGCAAATACAGTTAATTCAATTGTTTATATAATATCAGCTATAGCAAGTCCAGTATTTGGTTTTGTAATTGATAAAACTGGAAAAAATGTTACATGGATGCTTTTAGCAACAATATCAACAATAGGTGCACATTCATTATTGGCATTTACAATGTTAAATCCATATGTTGGTATGATTATTATGGGTTTATCATATTCAATGTTAGCAAGTAGTTTATGGCCAATTGTCGCATTAATTATACCTGAATATCAATTAGGCACAGCATATGGAATGTAAGTGAAATAATTTTTTAATTTAAATTATAATTCTTTAAAAATGTTTAAATAATGTTTTTTTTTTTTTTTTTTTTTTTTTTTTTTTTTTTTTTTTTTAAATTTACAACAGTTGTCAATCAGTACAAAATTTGGGTTTGGCTGTTGTTTCAATTTTAACTGGAATAATAGTTGATAAGAGTCATGGTACATACCTTTGGTTAGAAATATTCTTTATTGGATGGCTTTCAAGTAAATATTATAAAATTTATCTTGTAAAATTTGAAATTGTTTAATAAATTTATTACTTTTATTTCCAGTTGCTTTTATTTCCATAATTGTAATTTGGATTTATGACAGCAAAACAAAAGGTCATTTAAACATGACACCAACACAACGAAAAGAAAGATTAGAAGCATTGTAAGTTTATTAATTTTATATTTAATTTAAACAAATAAAAATTTTTTTTTTTTTTTTTCCAAATTATAGAACAGCAGATGTTACAAAAATATTAGCCGAAAGTGGATCAGTAGATGAAATTGGTCCAGAAGATTTAATAAATAATCAAAATAGTCCAATTATAAGAAATCGTAATTTAAGACGTATTGAAAATGATACAAATGAAGGAAATAATAGTGATAGAGAACCATTGTTAAATGATTAGTTAATTATATTAAAAACAATTAAGTAGTGGAAATTATATTTACAAAAAAAAAAAAAATAATAATAATAATAATAATTAAGAAAATTTTTAAATTTTCTTAGATAGAAAAAAAAAACCGATTAATCAAAAGTTTAGATAATAGATGAAAATTAAAAATGAAAAAAAAAATTATGTAACAAATCAAAGAACATTTTAATTAAAATTATCTTAGAATTGAATACTTTTTAAAGAAGAATGAATAGTATGCAATAATAGTGATAATTATAAACAAAAGTGATTTTTTTTTATTATAAAGAACATTTTTTTTCTCATATCAAAGTAATGTATGTATATTATAATTTAGTAATTTTATTAATATATATTTTTTAAACTGATATAAAATAGCAAAAGGTGTTAAATACGATATAAATATTAAATAAGATTATGTATAAAATTTATTTTTTTATGTTTTTTTTTAACGATAAAACAAAAAGTAGTACACAAAATTTATTTCATCATAAGACTTATTATTAAAAAAATACAAATTTAAGTACCTACATTCTTTTATGAAATGCAATATTAAAGTTTATAATTAAATAAAATTTATTTTTTTTTTTAATATAACATGATTTTTGTTATACATGTAGGAGATTTGAATATCAATAATGTTTAGGTAGTAACTAAGAACGGTAAGCGACATGACATTCGGTAGCCCAGTGGGTAGAGCCATTTCTCCGAAAGAAAAAGGTCTGTGGTTCGATTGCCCAGCCGCGTTGAATGTCGGTTTTTCTGTATATTATAGCTTAGTATACGATAATTTAAAAAACAAAATAAAAATCAATATTCTTAAATCTAAAAAACTGAATAAAACATTAATAGTTTTCCGTCTTCTTTTTCAGTTACTTACACTCATTAAAAATTTTTTGTTATGTAAGATTTCTATTTTTTAAATTAATATCAAGTGAAAAAATAATATTGTAATTATAAATAAATAATTAATAAAAATCTAACATGAAAGCGAATAAAAGTAAAAAATATAGTATTATTTCATTTAAAATTGTTGTTTGGATAAAACAAAACGTTTTGAGTACGCTTTATTTAAAAAAAATCAATACATATATCGATTGGTTGGAAAAAATAAATTCAAAAGTATTATGCACATTTTGCACTTCAGTAATACTGATATTTTAATTTTGGTTTGTGTATATGTAGAGTATCCTTGAAATTGAAATAAAATAAAAAAGGGTACCAGGATTTTGATGAAAACTTTGTTAAAAGTGAAATTATTTTTGCGAATCCTTCACCTCTTTAAAAATGTCTTGTAATTTACAGTCTGTTCCAGAGACTTTTTATGCCTTCACAATGAGTTGAAATCAACTTTTCTTAAAAATCATTAATTATTATAAATTTTTTAGGCAGAAAAATCGGTTAAATTGAGAAAATTCGAAATTTTCATTGTTATGAAAAATGTTGTAAATCTCTTAATTTTTTTTGGTTTTCATCCTTTATTTCCTTAACGGTATGCTCTAGACCCTTAACATGTTCATAAGAAACTTACAGAATCTTTCATATTTCCTTGTGAGTATAGAATAAATTCTGTCTCTTTTTAATGATTCATTGTTTCGAAGCTGTACATCTCATTCAAAAACGGAAAATAGAAAAACTCAATTTTAAGCCGAAATAATTAATCGATTTCTACAAAAATTCGTTTTCATTTTCAAAACTATGTGTTCTAAGTGAATATTAAGAAATTTTTTAATTATTTAAAATTTTATTTTCGTGTCGTGAATTTTCGACTTTAAAACGGGGTCGGTTTCATATACCCGTAATGCATCTTGAAAGAAATTCTGATGCACAAATCGAAAAATCAATTTTTCATGAAAACTTGTGGATAAAAACATGAAAATTGTATTGAATAATGTTTAAAAATTTATTTTTTAATATTGAGTATTAGTTTTATGTTAATTTCATTGAAAGTTTGGCAAAAAATCGGAATTTTCTAAAATTACAAAATATCCTCTGTTGATATTTTCCCTGATAAATTTTAAAATTTCCCAGAGGAAAAATTGAGAATGCTAACAGCACCGAGATTTAAACTAGTTTAGAGAATCTCAAATTCGATTGAACTTGGATTAAAATTAATCAGCTGATCATAAGTCAGTAAAATCCTTTTTGTACTTTTCCTTGTTCTTGTATTATTGAAATTTGAAAATTATTTTTCATTGAAAAATATGCAGCTAGAGGATCGAGACGGAAGTCCATTGTGCTGTTGCGAATATTTTGACCGTAATAACGAGCGTTATCACATATTAGAGTGCTGTTGTAATTGTGTAGATTTTGACGAATCCTTTGATAGGTCCATATTTCTAAATTTTTAAACTTTTAATTAGATAGTGTAAAACTAAAATACATATATGTATTTCATTTCACACAGATTTGTTTGCTGTAGAAAAATTGAAGGACATAATAAAACCGGTATGTTACTTGCATTCCAAGATCGTCTACGTATACCATGGCAAGGTGGTGCTAAACAAATATCAATTGAAGCTATTGTTCCAATATTTGTAATACCAATTGTAATATCAATTGCTGCAATTAATTTTTATTGTGCATTAATAATGTTCATTGTAACACCAACATTTTTGGGTTATACATATTATCATATACGATGTATTGCACCACGTACTAAATTCTTTTTTATGTGGACATTATGGTCAATTGTATATTTATTAATTGTATTTGAAACTACAGTACCATTATTGGAATTATTACCAGAAGAAAATTATATACTTATATTATTTACATGTTTATCATTATTTTGTTTATTTAGAACACGGCAAAAATCTAAAGAAAATTTCATTGTACAAAATTTTACAAATGATAATGATTTGCCCGATATTACTGAAGAAGAAGATGAACAACAAGAACAACAAACATCATTATTAATTGATCATGATGATGATCAAAATCATCGTCATTCAAATCGTTCAATAAATTGTTGTAATACTTGCCGTAAACATGTACCAGCACGTACATTCCATTGTACTATTTGTCAAGCATGTATTAAATGCCGTGATCATCATAGTTATTGGCTTGATTGTTGTATCGGTGAATCAAATCATCGTTATTATATTTTTGGTTTATGTTTTGGATTTATAGCATTATTATTTGGATCATATTTAACATTAACATCTGTTTGTCATCCATTTTTAATATTTAAAATTCTTAGTATTGCAATTTTATTACCGGATGATTGTAGTGAAGTTTTTGATCAATATGAGTGAGTTTCTTTTTTTTTTTCTTTTTTAAATTTTATTGGAAATTCATTTTCTTATTAATACATTTTTTATTTTTAGAATGGGACTCTCTTTTATTATCTCAATTTACTCACTTTTGATTGCTGCATTCATTTTAATTGCATTAATTATGCAAATTTATTTAATTTCAAAAGGACTTACACTATCTGAATGGAGACAAGGAAAAACTGGTAATAGAAAATCAATTTGCTGGAATTGTAAATCTTTTATATGTTGATCTCATTAAAAAATTGCATTGAAAATTTAAAAAATAACAAAAACAAAAAAAAGTATTTAAAAAAAACCAAAAGGTAAGAGTAATTATTTGTGCACAAAAAATTTTATTTATTTATTTCAGTACAAGTATAAATAGTAAATACAATTCATGTTGAAAAAAAAGAAAAGTTAAATATAAATTTAAAAAAAAAAAAAATAACTATCGTGAATATTACACGATTTAAATTATTAATGATAATTTATTGGTATGAAAAATTACACTATTTTAATAATATTTTAGTGCAATTTAAAATTTTTGTAGATTGAATTTTTGTATTGAAAGAGCTGCCTTAGAATAAAAATTTAAAATAAAAAATTCAATATTATAAGAAGCATTTTTGTAGGTAAAATTTACATACAGTAATTTTGATTCTTTAGTGCTAAAGTTTTAAATATGAAAAAAAAAAAGTAATTATAATTATATGAACTATTTCTCTTGTTCATAATGAATACAAAAGTCAATGTAATAGTTTTTGGTATTCAATTTATTTTTAAAATCAATTTTATTTCTAGTCTTATAACTATTTCTTTAGTCACAAGTATTATTTTAAGATATAAAGAATAAGTGAAAATAAAAATAATTAAATGCACAATTATTATTATTATAAATTATACCTATTTGAATTATGTATAAAAGAAAGTTTCCTTGGAAAGTTTTTTTCCCTTTAAATTCTTGATTAAGGTGCCATTTCAATAAAAATATTTTTTATTTTTATTTTCAATTATTATTAGTAATTTTTGTGTGTGTAAAAAAAATTGTATATGCTTAAACAAATATTTAAATACAATTTGTAATTGTATAGGAATGTTCACACTTTTTTTTTTTAAATTGTTGAAAAACAAAAACTAACAAATAAATAATAAATTAAATCAACTTTTTGTTTTATTTTATTTTTTCAGTTGTTGTTGAACAAAAAAGACATTCAATTACTTATTTAAAAATAAATAAAAGTAATAATTATCTTGATATCATCATACCCAATATTTATAACCTAAAACTATCATAAATAAAATTATTCTAATTTTTTGTTCTCTACTTTTATTTTATATTTTAATAATTCAATTTCTAATTGGTGTTTTTCTTTCATCATTTTTATTCGAATTTCGTGTTCTTCCTTTAATATTTTCATTTCTAATTTATGTTTTTCTTCAGCCAATTCCATACTCCTTGATGTCATTTTATCTGGTTCAATAAAAAGTGGATATTTCGAAGATTCTGACTCGGTATCATCAAGTTCAGTATTATCTTCCTTGTCTATATCACTATTCCTAATAATTGTCAACTTTTTATTTTTTGATCTGATCGTTTTATTTGGATCAATGAAAAGTGGATTTTTCGAAGATTCTGACTCTGTATCATCAAGCTCAATATTATCTTCGATTTTTATATCATTATTTTTAATAATTGTCAACTTTGTATTTTGTTTTGATCTGGTTGTTTTACTTGGTGGTTCAATTAAAAGTGGATATTTCGAAGATTCTGATTCTGTATCATCAAGTTCTATATCACTATTCGTAATAGTTGTGCACTTTGTATTTTGTTTTGATTTTGTACTATTATATCCTTTTGCATTATTATATCTTTTTCTCAAAACTTTAACATTACGAAATTCTCCAAGATTTTGTTCATTAAATTCTTTCACTATATTTTCCCAAATTCGATTTTTTTCATCAATTGTTGCTCTGTGTGTTTCCTTACGATCTAGAATATCCCTGTATTCAGCCACTAAATTAAATAACAATTTGTTTTCTTCAAATGAAAAATTAGAACTTCTTTTTGTAATTTGATCCATTTTTAGATATTATTTTTAAACTTTTTACATCACTCAAAATTCAAATACCTTTGTTTGTTTTTGTTTGTTTTTGTTTGTTATGATGTTTATAAGGGTACAGTAAGAACGAAAAGTAGGAGTTTTTGAGATAACGAGTGAATTTGCCGCTTAGAGCGGGTTTATACGGTCACTTTTTTCAATGGCATTGTCGCCCATTCCGCTTTGTTAAATTACGAAAAAGTCGTACGTACGTTTACACAGTCACTTTTTTACCATAGCTCAAATTCTCTTCATTCTCTTCTATACCGATTTCTTGTTAGGTAAGATGAAACGACAATATATGTTGTGTATGTTTCATCTCCATATATAAAGATAGATATGAGCTGTACACTACAAATATAAAATGAAAAGGAGATGCGATAATATAAAAAAAAATTCAAAATTACGAATATAGCACAAAAGGGAACCGGCGTGCTCGAAGAAAAAGTTCGATTATCCCGTGAGTGACTTCCCACCACATACTTGTTACTTCTTTCCTATTTAACAAAGCGGAATGGGCGTCAATGCCATTGAAAAAAGTGACCGTATAAACCCGCTCTTAGAGTAACGTTTTTATTTAAAAGTTCAACTGGATTTGTCAATTTTGCTTCTCGCTATTCAGTGCTGTCGTTCATACTACTATAGTAGTTTTTTACTACTATTTGAGTTGTCATACTACTATACTACTCCTTTCAATTTTATACTACTATTTTTTTCAAATTTTAAATTTATTTAAAATGTTATAACAAAGTTGATAAATTATTCAAAAAATCACAGTTTTGTACTTCGTTTCTTAATTTTTACAAAATTCCTACTATGTGGTATATTTTCAATACTTGTGCCTGTGACTGTGATATATAGGCCCTTATTCTGATAGTCGTATCAGTCGTTATGCGATGTGATCTTACGTATATGGTATTACCGTATTCGATTTAAGTGATAAACATCGACAAGTGGTGAATATCACAAAATCGATTATTTGTGCTATTCTGGTATTCACATAGAACTGTCATTTTATCTGTTTCAGCCGTTTCAGGTGATTATTTAATCACAGAAAAAATCAAAGTGAAGATGATGAGTTTAAACAAAAGATAAGAAAAAAAAGAAACATTCAGACTAAATTTTATTTCTTTTTATGATAATATAAACTTTTTTCACAAAAGCAAGAAAATTCCTAACAGAAAACAGTTTAAAACTTTAGTAAATTTTATTTTTAAATCACACTTAAACTTTGAATAAATAAAAATATTCAAACGAATTAAACGTCAACTAACAGTGCTAACGTTTTTATTTAGAATTTCATATTATAGTATCACATGAATACTGTAATACCTCTTTTGAATTTAAGTGATACATCTCGTGATAGTGATCAAAAAGTGATACGAATAGCAGAATAGGGGCCATAATTTAAGATTTCCTGGTAGTACTAATTTTAAAATACGAAAAAAAATGTGTTGCAGGAAATACTACATTATGTGAACAAATTTTGAAGAGATTTAATTTTGACGACAAAATTTTGAAATCCTGCTTATCTAGCCGAAAAGTGCCACACAACTTTTTGTTATAATGCCACATTTGGTTTTTTGAATATGTGCAAACGCATCATAAAAGTTACGTTGCATTTTTGAATTTGTGACAAGCATCAGCATTCCATCACCAAAGCAGCGATTCATTTTTGAAAATACACTAATAAACGTTTTTAGTTTTAAAACTAAAATAGTTTCGGCTTGAGAATCAGAGTGTGCTTTGAAACTCTATACAAAATATGTTAAGTTATTTTTATTTCTCCATTTTATAAAGAATTTGAAAGCATACTCTGATTTTCAAGCCGAAACTATTTTAGTTTTAAAACTAAAAAATGTTTATTAGTAAGGCCCACTATATTATTTCAAAGCAATAATTTATATTTGAATTTAGTTTTTTTTTTTTTTTGGTTTTTGTTAATTTTTAATTTCTGTTTTAAATAAATAATTGGAACAAAAAAAAGTAGTATCATGTCATTATTTATTATAAAAATTATAAAAATTTATTTGAAATACGTAGGTACCTAGACATTTTATTTATCAATCCCTGATATGAGAACATTTGTCCTATTGTAAAATTTGGCTTATAATACTTTCTGTGAATGGTTACCCTGATACTACTTTTTTCTACAAAATACTACTCTTTTGAACTTATTTATACTACTCTAAGAATTATTGGAACGACAGCACTGTCGCTATTATCATATTCATATCATAGTGTATATAGTGTTCCTACTGAGAGCCGATTTTTTTTTTTTTTTTTATTTATAAATTTTTCTCTGAAAACAAAAACAAAATCCCATATGACTGAAGGAGGTAAAAATAATGCGTATTTCTTTAATGGAAAATTTCCGTATATATGAGCGAAAGCACAATATGATTATTCATACTAATACCTCTTCAACATAGTTTTTTATAAACGCATTTTTCAAAATAGTCACCTAAATATGCATTAGTGTTCGTGTTTTTTTTGTATATAAGCTAAAACCAAAACCATCTACATATAGAAGCCGTGCTATGGATGTCTGCACTAACACAATCAAACACGATAAAAGTGTTGAAACGTCAAAACATTCAATGCTGGTAGTACAAATAGTGATGTAAAGAAAATGTGTTTTAGTTAAATATTTTTGGCTTTTTAATTAAAATATGGTTTATAAAAGTTTTGAAATATAATAAATTAACAGTGTTATAATTTTTAAAGTGCACAATAGTCAAAAAGTTAAATAAAAAATTGAAAAATATATAAATAAATATGCAAAATTGTTTCTGGAAGAAACTATCAATAAATGTAATGAAGAAAGTGAACTAAATTGCTTATTATCACTAATAGGACCATGTTTCAACAAAAAAGTAAATTTTGATCGATTTAACGAATAAATTAAAATGGAAATGATCCCTTTAGGAACTAACCTAGTATTATTTACTGAAAAAGAGTACTTTTTGATCCGAACTTTTTTAAATAAGATACTATATTAAACTGAAAATTTGAGGAAAAGATACCGATTTGCAAATGAGCTCATATTTTGGTGATCAAAATACAGAAGAAAAAGTATTTTTTTCTTTTAAAAGTAAAGTAAATAAGTAGATTTTTCAAATGACGTATTCAAAATATGACAAAAGGCCCTTTTGCAACTGATAGACACAATTCATCTTTCATGTTTACAATTTTATGTCATACCATTTCGCTCAGAATTGTATTTTTTGTTGTTACTGTACAACGCTTGACAATTTCAATTTGGTTAACGATTTGTTTACTTTTCTTCATCTTGCCGCTATCAGTTTTAATTTGTATTTTATTATTAACATTATTATTAAAATTAAAAATGTTATTTATTAAATATTGTAAAAATGTGAATTTTTAATTGAACGTTTAGAAAACTTGTTTTCAAACATTCCACATATGTTTAAGTTTTCTGTCAAGGTAAATAAATAAAACTGAAAACAAGTACTCGACACTTTCTTACTAACTACAATAGTTTACTACCTTTTTATGTAATCAAATTCTTTTTAAATAAATTAACATATATATATATATATATTTTTTTTTTTTCATTAGACTTTGTTGCACATTTTGGGGTCAAAAGACATGACATAATTGTTTTGTGTATGTTTTTGTTTGTTTTTATTTTTTTTTTGAATTTTTTCATTGATTAACTAGTAAGATTGTAGCCGAAAGTTGAATTTCTTTTTAGGGCATTCAATTCTCTTATCACAAGATTTTTTTACCTGAAACAAAAAAGAGATTTTACCATTACATTACAAATGAAATTCATCTTTTCATTCTTACCTGGAAAAAGAACCACCATAAATAAATATATTCTGAATCTATTCTTTTATTTATATTTATATTATATATATATATATTATTATATAATATTTTATTTAATTCATTAAAATATGTATTAAGAATAAGAAGCTTGTATGAATATTCATATGGCTTTTCCTTTGTAATGAACATTGTATTGTTATATTTCACCCACTCTGTATATATAGAAAAAATAATATTCTAAAAACCTAATAAATATCGATTTTTATTAGAGGGAAGGAGAATCAAGATAAATGTTAATTATACATTATTCATATTTTTATTTTGATATACCTAATATAGTAACAAAACTGTAGTACTATATACTCAGTTACTTTTGATATAATTTGAATAATCATTTTTTTAAGCTATATATTTTTTTAGCTTTGTTTAGTGTTAATTTCATGATTGACGTTGTTATCAATTCATATTTCCGGTTTTTTGCTATTTTATAATTTCAGATTTAAATTATACAATACATTTCTTAAGAAAATAATATAATAATAGAGTTTGGCAAAAGCAGCAGAACGAATAAAGGTTTGTACATATTTTTTTTTTCTATTTAAATTTTTTACACTTTATCAATATACCTAATACATTTTTTTTAACAATTACAGATGTTATTAACAATACGACGTATCCTTTTAAAACAACAATTACGTTATAAATTATTATTTATATTAATTTGTACATTTACAATAATTTTATTGATTAATTGGACACAAACAAAAAATGCAAAAAATTGTTTTATCGAAAAATTTACAAATGATAAATTATTAGAAAAAAATAAATTAGATGATATATTATTAAGTAAACGTAAACCACGTTTAGGTAAAAGTATATTTTTTCATGAAACATCATGCTCATCAGAATTATTTATAAAATTGAATCCAAGACAAGCATGTGCAATTGAATCAGCAGCATTAATGAATCCAAATTTAGATATATATGTATTATTTGCAACACCAACATATATATCAAATAATAATAATACACGTAATAATATTATAAATGAATTATTATTATATGATAATATATATTTTCGTAATGTTAATTTATGGACATATTCAGCTGGAACACCAATATATGAATGGTTAAAAAATGGTGAATTATTTAAATCAAAATATGTATTATCACATGTATCAGATTTTTTACGTTATTTAACATTATGGAAATGGGGTGGTATTTATTTAGATATGGATATTATTGTTAAAAAAACATTTGAATTAATACCAATGAATTATGCTGGTGCTGAATCAAATATTGTTGTTGCAGCTGGTGTATTAAATTTTGATTATAAAGATTTTGGTCATGAAATAGCTGATTTATGTTTAAGAAATTTTCAAATAAAATTTAATGGTAATAATTGGGGTAATAATGGTCCAGGTGTTATAACACGTGTATTAAAAGAATTATGTAAAACAAAATCAACATTATTAATGAATAGAGAACGTTGTTTTGGTTTTAATGTATTTCCACAAAATAAATTTTATGCAATTAAATGGAAAGATTGGGAACAATTTTTTAATGAAAAAGATTATGATAATGTTATGAATAAAACAAAAGATTCAATTTTAATACATGTTTGGAATAAACATAGTTATTCAAAAAATATAAAAATTGGTTCAAAAGTTGCATATGGTAAATTAGCTGAAAAATATTGTCCACGTGTATATAAATCATCTGGTGAGTATTTTTAAAAAAAATTATTTAAAAAAAAAAAAGAAAAAAAAAATTTTAAATGAGTGAAATGTGAGTGAAATTAATTTAATATTTAATTTAATTATTAGGAATTTATATAAGTAAACTAAAAAATGTGTTTCATAATGAGATCATAAATGAAATTAATTAATTCATAATTTCATAAGAATTTTTCTCAAAAACCCTTTAGAACATATCTGTTTATTTGACTCATAAAATCGGCAATTAATTTAAAAATTTATGTCTTATTGTACACTTTTCAAAATGAAAATATGTATTGAAATGTTTAGAATTAAGTCTTTAGAGTAAGAACACTTTGCTCAATTCTAATAAGCAATCAATTTTATACTAACCAAAAAAACTTTATTTAACTGTACAATTTTAATTCCTGGTAATTTTACTTGAGATCACTAAATGTAAAACAAGAGGTTTTTTTTTCAACGGTATTAAACATTTTTAAGTTACATATTTTATTCATTAAAACTTAAAAATATTCTAAATCATTAGAATTATCGGTAATGGCTGGTTTTTTCATTGAAATTATTTGCTTTTCTAGTTTTACATTTAATGATCTCATTTTATTTTGTAATATGATGTCCTGTGATAGATATAAGAATTTATGAATCTATAAAAAAAAAATTCTAGAATAATTTACAAAACAGATATTATGGGTTAAAAAACAAATGTGAACGAAATAATTTTTAATTAAGTTATCGTTTTTTTTTTTGTATTTATAATTAGAATACATAAGTAATTGTACCTAAGATTTATCATATACATTCCATTGAAAAGCTGTTAATTTTATTTTTTTAATTAATTTTGTTTAAATTATTATAACGTTTTTTTATATTAAAAAAAAAAAAAAGTGTGTTTGTGTGTCCTTTAAAAGTAATAATTTTACTTTTTTTTAAAATCATTCGTGTTGAAATTTGTTTTCGATTAAGACAAAAATTAAATAAATGAAATTATAATTTAAATTTGAAAATGTAACGTAAATTATTTTAAATTATGCTTATGGAATTATTAATTGCTCAAAACATTCTCAGTTACAACTAAAAAAAAACGTATACTTGAATTTACCAAAAAATTAAGCCAAAGACGGTATACACATCGACTAGTATGAAAAATTTGCTCAGATATTTAAAATTTTAGATTTAGATTTACAATTTGTTTGATGTTCTCTTTTTTTTTAAGAAAAAGTTATCGATAGTTTTTAAGGATTTGACAATTTTTATTTGTCTGTTTTTATTTATTAAATTGTGAATTGGTTTTGTAAATGCTCTTTAAAAATATATAATATAATTTTTTAATAAATTGTTTCAGTAATTTTGTCCTTAAGCTGTAGTTGATTCTACAAAAAAAAATACAATGAAGAAATTTAGAAAAAGATTTAAAAAATTTATTTAGAAAAAAAAAAAACTAAACAATAATTAACATTTTAACAAAAGAATAAAAAAACATTAATTAATATCTTCAAAATTAGGTTTATAATCAGGAAGAAGTTCCCATATTTTCATTCTCCATCTTAATCGACGTTCTTCAGTCTCTTTTTCTAATTTTAATATTTGTGGTAATCTTGTCCAACGATCGAGAACTTTCCATTTAAGATGCCTTAAAAAAAACCATAAATTTTAAAATAAAAATCATTGTAAATAATTTGTTAATTTATTTACCATTTATGATGAGAATATGCTTTTTTCGATTTAGCTTCTTCAATCATTTTTTCAAATTTCATTAAATTATACCAACTTTTAAAAATATATTCAGATAATTTCAAATCATGCCAATCGACAGCAACTAAATATTTACTTCGTTCCATTGAAATATAAATGGTCCATGATTTGAATATGATACGTTTCAAAATCGTTGCATATAAATCATCAGCTAATTGTTTTTTATCTTCCCATATTTGTATATAATATAATTTCCATGCAATAAAAATTTTCATTTTTAATGTACGTTTACGATGTGAAATTGCTTTCTTTTGATTTGTTTTTCTCATTTTAAGTAAACGTTTAAAACATTCCATTCCGATACGACTTAATGTTTTTCGACGATAAAATTCTTGTGCTTTACGATTATTTTCAATGAATTTTTGTCGTTCTTGTTCCTTGTGAAATTTCGCTAGTTTTTCTTGTCGACGTTTCTCTTTTAAAGCTTCAATTCGTCTTCGTTTTGCTTCTTCATCTTCTAAACGCTGTAACGGTCGAACATAATAATATTTATTAATTTTTTTTTTTAAATAAAAAATTTAATTTAATTTACCTTAGCTTCTTCTGCAGCTATTTTTGCTGCTTCTCTTTCAGCTTCCAATTGTAAACGTCTTTGACGTGCTTGCTCATGTTTAATACTTCGTTCTAAAGCCCTTTCTTGCATTTTAGCTAAAAATTTTGGTGTTATTAATGATTTACCCTGGAGTCTTTCAAATTCTTGATCATCTTCATCACGAAGATTTCCAACTAATTGAAGACTTTTTGCTTTAGAACGATTTTTAAAATCTCCATTACGTATCACAGATCTTAATTCATTTTTCATATCTTCTCTTGCTTTTCGAGCCTCTTCTGATAATTTTGAAATTTTCATAGTCATTATCATTCTTTCTTGTCGCTCCAATTTAAGTTTTTGTAATTCAATAATATCTTGCTGAAGTTTAATTCTAAGGAAAAGAATTCATCAAATAAAAATGATTTTTTTGGAAGAAATGTAACTTACTTGTTTTTGTATTTCTTTGCTAAAATCACCATATTTTGTCTGTTATTACTTGTATTCATAATAACTGATTTATTTGTAGCTATACGGGCTTTTTCACGTCTAATATTATTTAAAAACGCATTTATCTTATGTATTCGATCACTCTTACTGTTACAATTTTGTTTTTCAAGCTTTTCAAGTGTTGTTAAGTGTATCCACTTTAAAAAATATTTCCTTAATAATATTTCTTTTGGAGGTAGTTTCGGTTTAAAAATTTCAGCAATAATTGTATTTTGCTCTTCATTAGATTCGGTGGATTTAGTAGTGGCTTTAGAAGTATCATCTTCTTCATCTGATTTTGTTTCTTCATAAATTTTTTCTGGTTGTATTTTCGTTATCTTTAAAATATCATCATCTAATAAAGGAAGACTGCATAACGGCTTAAAATTAAAGTGGTTGTTTGCGTCTTGTTGCTGCTGGATTTCAATATCTATTGTAGTTCGCTCTTCAGCTAATAATGGTTCTGAATCATATGAAATTTCTTCGTTTTTTTCAACTTCAGTAGTTATTTCATCAATAATTTCTGATAGAATATCAGATTCTCTACCATCGCTTATAATTGAACACATTGATTCTGTTCTTGAATAGCTAATTATTTCAACTGAATCCTCAAATCTAACACATTTATCATTTTGAAAAGATTCATCATTGATTTCTGGTTCATCTTTTATTCTACTACATTCTTTTTTATCATTTTTATTAATGAAATTATTTACATGAGATAATGATGTTTCAATAATATTATTTGATTCTTCGAATGCATTTGCTGATGTATCATAAAAATCTTTAATATGATTTTCACAATTATCAAGACTATCCATAAGCATTTTATTACTAAGATTTAAACATAATTTTGTTCTTGTTTTTATTATTTTTGGACGATTTTTTGTAAGATCAGTCTTAAATTTTGTTAACTCATTTTCAAGATATTTTTCTTCAACAGAACGATTATGAGTTTTAACATTTTCTAATGAAATTTGTTTTTCATCAATTACTTTTATTTTGGGCTTCTTTGTAAACTAAAATTTTAAAATTTAATGGAAAAACAAAAAAACAAAATTAGGTAATATGTATATAAAGTATAGGTACAAGTATTTGAAAGTATGAAAATTTTTTACATACCATTTCATGTCGTAAATCCATTACAATTGCAGGATCTAAACAAACTTGATTTTTACATTCCCCATTTAATAATTTTAATTGTTTTTTATCAACAAAATCCATTTCTATGAATTTTTTTATAGTTTCTGTTTTTACTTCAATATTATTAATATGTTTTTTACGAATTCGATCCCATCTTGTGTCTTTTTCTTTTAATTTATGATTTAATGTTGAATCCATTTTTTTTAATAACAAAAAAATATTATTTTTCTGTTTAATTTAAGTTTGAAAAAAGATAATAAAAGCAAAAAAAAAATTGCTATAGTAACGGTCGATTATTATTTACAATAGTTTTAAAAATCTAAAAATTTCCCTGTATTTCAAGAGTGATATGTAAGTTCTCTACAATCCACCTTCAATCGCCATGTATACATACACAATAGGGCATAAGTCAAAAAAAAAAAAAACAAAAAAAATTGATGCATTGCGGGGCCAGCCACGTTGAATTTGGTGTGATAAGTGCTAATTAAAATTATTTTATAATTAAGACAAAAGTAATTTATAAAAAATGGTTCTAGATTTAGATTTGTTTCGTAGTGATAAAGGACATGATCCAGAAAAAGTTAAAGATAATCAAAAAAAACGATTCAAAGATGTTGGTCTTGTAGAATTAGTGATGGCACAAGATGCCGAATGGAGACAAAGAAGACATCGTGCTGATAATTTGAATAAAATGAAAAATGTTTGTAGTAAAGAAATTGGTGAAAAAATGAAGAAAAAAGAACCTGTCGGTGATGAAAATGAACCAGTTTCTGATGAAATAAAATCAGATTTAACCCAACTTACTGCAGAAATTTTGAAAGGATTGACAGTAAATCAAATCAAGGTATGAGTCAGATATATTTCATCATCATATATTGTTTATTTACCAATATTACTTACATTACAGAAAGTTCGTGTATTAATCGATGAAGCAATTATTGAAAATGAAAAATTACTTCAAGAGGCTGAAAATAAACGTAATAATGCATTAAGAGAGGTAGGAAATCATCTTCATGAAAGTGTACCTGTTAGTAATGATGAAGATGAAAATAAAGTTGAAAGAACATTCGGTGATTGTACAACAAAAGGCAAATATTCTCATGTTGATCTTATTGTTATGATTGATGGAATGAATGGTGAAAAAGGTGCTGTAGTTTCTGGAGGAAGAGGATATTTTCTTACTGGACCAGCTGTATTCTTAGAGCAAGCTCTTATACAGCATGCATTGCATTTACTTCATAAAAAAGATTACGTACCACTTTATACACCATTTTTTATGCGTAAAGAGGTTATGCAAGAAGTAGCACAATTATCACAATTCGATGAAGAATTGTATAAAGTAATTGGAAAAGGTAGTGAAAAAGCAGAAGAAGGTGGAGTAGATGAAAAATATTTAATAGCAACATCTGAACAACCAATTGCTGCTTATCATAGAGATGAATGGTTACCAGAATCTTCATTACCAATTAAATATGCTGGAATCTCAACTTGTTTCCGACAAGAAGTTGGTTCTCATGGTAGAGATACTAGAGGAATATTTCGAGTTCATCAATTTGAAAAAGTTGAACAATTTGTTTTAACTTCTCCATTTGATAATAAATCATGGGAAATGATAAATGAAATGATTGCAAATGCTGAAGAATTTTGTCAATCACTTGGTATTCCTTATAGAATTGTTAATATAGTTTCGGGTGCATTAAATCATGCTGCATCAAAAAAATTAGATTTAGAAGCATGGTTTTCTGGTAGTGGTGCATATAGAGAATTGGTTTCATGTTCGAATTGTTTAGATTATCAAGCACGTCGATTACATGTACGTTATGGGCAAACGAAAAAAATGAATGCATCCGTTGATTATGTTCATATGTTAAATGCTACAATGTGTGCAACGACACGTGTTATTTGTGCAATTTTAGAAACGCATCAAACTGAAACTGGAGTTAAAGTACCAGAATGTTTAAAGAAATACATGCCAGAGAAATATCAAGATGAAATTCCATTTGTAAAACCGGCACCAATTGAAGTTGAAGCAGCTTCAAAGAAATCTAAAAAGCACAAAGAAGGAATGGCAAAGGCAACAGCATCTTAAAAAAGATCATTTAATTTTTTTTAATAATCAACAATGGAAAAAAATACATATTCGTATAAGAAAAACGCTTAGCGAAATGCTTAGAGATCCAATTCGTAGGAAAATAGATTTTTTTTGGCATTTTATAACGCATTTAAATCGATTTATATGCTCTAAGATCAATTTAAATACTTAAAAACGAAAATTTTGTAAGTTATAAAACTTTAAATAATTAAAGTAATTTAAAAAAATAAATTATATATAAACAAATTAAAAAATCAAAGAATATTTGTTTTATGCTTGAAATTGTGTGCTTTATTTTTGTAGAATCTTGTAAAAGTACAAATTAATGAAATGTTTTTTTTTCCAGTTTTCCTTTGTTTTCAAATCACATACATAAGATTTTAATACTCCTACCCACATTACAATACTTCTGATCTGAAGAACAGATCGATTACGGTTTTAAAACAAGGATTAAAATGTCACATAGAAATTACAATAAAATTAATTTATAAAAAAAAAAATGCTATTATCTCGGTCATTTAATATGAAGAATTTACAAATAAGAAAGAAGTACAAAAAAACCGCCATTGGTTAAAGCTTTTGAATTATTGCCATTGTCAATCTTCCATTTGTTCATTTAATTGAGCTAATAATGCAGCACGTCTTGATTCTAATTCAGTTTCACTTAATGCTTCACCATCACCATTCTTTGATGAAACAATTGAATTTGCCTTTTCAGAGATATTACTTCCTTGACTGATTGATGGTGATCTTTTACGATCTTTATCTTTTCGTTTTTTTTCTTTTTTCTTTTTTTTATGCTGTGAACCATTATGATCTGGACTTATAGGACCAATTGATACATCAGAATGATGTGAATGATGATCTGATTCACATGAAGGCTACAAAAATAAAATACATTCAGAATTTTAATATTTTTTTTGCAAAATGTAGCAATTTTTCTTACCGTTCTTGATGATTTACGATGTTTCTTCTTTTTCTTCTTTTTAGATATGCGTTCACTATCTATACTATCTGTACTTAGAGAACGCTTTAACAGAAAATTAATAAATTAGTTTTTAGATTTTCATTTTTAAAATATAAAAATTCCAAACTTACCGAACGAGATCTTGAATATTTCTTCTTCCTTGATTTTTCTCTTTCTCGTTCAATATCTGAAGATGGTTCAGGTTCCTAAAACAAAAATATTTCATTAAATTTCAATTTTGCGTGTATATTGCTTTTTCTTCTTAAAACTTACAGATTTTGAACTTGATCTTGAACGTTTTTTATGTTTTTTATTCTTTTTTGATTTTCTTGAACGTGAATGATGATGACTGCATGAATCTTCAGTTTCTTTAATAAAATCATCCCAGATTTTTTCTCCAGGTGAAATTTCTTTTTCATAAATAATGAATGCATCTAAATCAGCAACAATTTTTCTTGCAGCTTCATATGGTTCTGTTACTGCGATATTGGAATCAATCCATTTTGCTTTAATTTCATTTTCTAATTTTCTAATACGACGACTTTCTTCTCTAATACGTTCCTTTTCTGCTGCTTCAGCTTTTTCTAATAAAGAATTATATGTTAATTTTACATTACCAGCATCTAATGTTGCTGAACGTTTATCTTCACAAACAACAGTTGCAAAATCTTCAAATGTTGTATTTGGTTGTACTGTGAAATTTTTTTCTCTAAGAATCTCTTTAATAATTTTCTTTTCATCATGAAATCTTGCTTTCAAATCTTCAACATAGAATTTAAATAAATCAAGTGGTGTTGAACCAGCTTGTCCAAGCATTGCAGAGAATCGTAAATCTGCAGAAATTGTTGGATATAATTCAACCCAAAGTGACATTGATGTTAATTTTCCTTCTTCGTGTAATGAATCAAGTAAAGCTAAAAATGAATCACGATTTTTACGATGTTGTCTTTTAATACGTTTCTTTTCCAGTTCTTTCTCTTCTTCTTCCTCCCTTTCAAGATTTCTTATGTGTTCTTCGAAAACAATTAAAGCATCTTCCTTATCCATTCCAAGTAAATTCACATCATTTTTGAATGCTGAATTTTCTAAAAGCATTACTTGTGCTTCAGACCATGTCGTCTGATGTGTGATCGTAGTCATTGATTCTAATAATTCACCCAATACTTTCATATTGCGTTTTTTCAGTACACGAGCTTCTTCTTTCTCTCGTTTCGCCAAATTAAATATACAATCATCGTAGATATCTCGACGATCTGGTTCTGGAACAGATGACCAAACTTTCATGTTACCAAATAATTCTTCACATTTATAATATTTCATTTGAGAATTCATTTTTTCAGAAGACATTAAGAATTTTTCCAGATCTTCTTTCGCTTTTTTAGCTTTTAAACGTGATTCTTCACGTTCATCTTTAAGTTTTTGTGTCTTATAAGCGTTAAATGCTTGTTTCTTTTCATTCAAATTTTTGAAAGCATTATAACGTGGATCCTTTGAAATTATTTTAACACATTGATCCCAATTTGAATTTGAAGGTACATTCTTTTCTTTAAGCAATTCTTTAAATGCTTCGATAGCTTCTTTTTTATCTTTAAATTCTAATTTAACGGGTTCTGGACTTTGTTGTTTTTTCTCTTCTTCCTTCTCCTTTTTAATTGGACTATCGGGCATCTCAATTGCTGCCAAGGTAGCTGCCATTGCTTGATCGAGTGCTGATGAGGAATTTTCCGCACTACCAGGAGTATTGCTTGCTGGTGATGCAAGAAGATGTGGTTCTGGAGATAACGTTTTTGCTGGTGGAACAACAGTTGAAGGCATTACAGGAAGATTTACTGCAACGCTTGGAGGAATCAACATTCCAGCCATTGATGAAGATGTCATTGCAGCTACAGCTTTTGCAGCAGCAGCAGCTCTAAAAACCGAAATGATTTTTCAAATTTTACATATATGTACATAGGTACAAAGAGTTAATTAGCAGGTTCACTTACTCTTCAGCTTTAACTTTTGCTTGCATTTCAAGAAATTCTGGAGGTGCTTCCCATCTTGATTCTTTTGTTGTTAAGTTATGATAATAAACTTTACCATTTTCTGAACGATATTCTTTCCATGGGCATGACGACATCAGCTTTTCAGCTGTTGTCTTCAATTCTTCAGGCTTTTCCCAAGAACTTTGTTTAGTAACACTATTATAGTAATAAACACGTCCATCTGGTGCTTTATGTTCACTCCATTCAGAATTTGGTCCAGAAAAAGGTGGAATATCAGTTGGTACACCAAAACCAGGTGGAGGAATGTTAAATTGAGGAACCATTGGTGGAAAACCCATTGGTGGTGGTAGACCAGCCATTGATGGAAGAGGTCCTGCTGGAGGCACCGGTGGAACATTCATTTTAAAAAGAAGTCTAACTAGAACAATAAAATGTTTAGTTTTTATATAAATTCAAGTTGATGTGTAATTTTGTAGGAGAAAAGAAAGTTGGCAGATTTTGCAATACTACAAAAGTTGTATTGTATACATCATTTGTTTACTAAATACAGGTTGTTTATTAAGTCTAGGAGAAAATACTTACTTGAGTCTTACGCGTTTTATTCACTTATTAACTTTAATAATAATTTACATTATTTTTTATGAAGCTGCTTTGTAGAAACGATAATTGAAGAAATAAAAACTAACCAAGCTTGAAAGAATTGAATTGAAATATGAAAGTTGTGGAGAAAAAGATGCCTTGCTGTCAATGTCAAAGTAAATTTTACAGTGCTGCCGTTTTATAAAATTATTTTTAAACAGAAATTATTCCATAATTTTACAAATTCAAAAAGTAAACCTTAATGAAATATTGCAAGAAAATGAGGTAAATTTGTGATGCTTCTTTAAAATGTGAAATTATTTGGTTCCTGAAAATGAAAACGATATAAGTTGAAAGTTCATAATGGTCAAAGGGTAAAAAAAATATTACTACGCCTGTGCGGAAGCGGAGAGTAATATGTGATACGGTTCGTCACGTTCCGTTTTTTTTTGACCAGCTGACCTGTCACCTGACTATCAAATAAATATCAATCTTTCGAGCACTTGTGTCTTGTTTGGTTATTATTTGCGGCATTTTTGTGGCATTCAGTGAATTCAGTCAAGTTTGGCGGTTTTTTAGTTATTTTTTACTTTGGTGTTATTTTATAATTAAATTAATTAAAGTTTTATAATGTTTAAGTTTAATTTCAATGTCTCAAATGACAAGGATTCGCAATCATTTACATTATCTGATGCAGCAACAAACGATAACAGGTGGGTGAGCAATATTTTATGCAAAAATGTCCAACCAAAGACCAAATTGATATACTTTTTCTAAAATACATATTTTTCTCCACTTGTTATTTATTAATTTTAGTAGAAATTTAGAAATTATCAATAAGAAAATAATGTATGTTGTTCAGTCAATCTAAATTTTTAGATTATAAAGACAATTTTTACTGCTTCTGATTTTCAATACAAATTATAGAATAGAGTAGAAAAAAAAAAGCAAAAAAAAGGACAATTTGTTTTATTACATTTGTGTATATTTATTGAGAAAAAAACTGATACATGACTTATTAGGTTTTTATTACTAGATCCGATCAACTGTATTGCACAATTGAATCGGTCTAGATTTTGATTTTGTGGTTAGGACGGTCAGGTGTATGTAGTAATATGTACATCTGACTCGATTATGCTCACAATTTTATTTTATTCGAAATCCAAGAGTCAACCTTCTTCCAATGGTGGCTGAGGGATTTGTGATCTAAAAAAAAATCATCTACCTCTCGTTAGGCGCGCCTGAGGATGATTGTTGATAGTGGGCTTGGAGATCGGTAAAATAAAAGTTGGTCTGGAAGTTCTTCCACCTGTAGATCAAGCGTTAGCGGAGGATGAGTCCAGAATCTCTTACTCCCCGACAGTCTTGTTCTCTGGTGGTCCTTCCACTTCCTGGGCGCCTCATACGCGCTCAGCAGAAGCGCACCAACAACAAGAGCAATAAACAGAATGGTACTCGTTCCGGAGGCGGATTCAGACCATTAGTAGATTGATCAACTGTGTCTGTATGGGCAACTGTGTCTGTAATGGGCACAATTGAATCGGTCTATGTATTATCATAATCCTTATTTTTACAGAATAGAAAAAAATTTAGAATGTTATGATTGTGAAGAGATAAAAATTGATCAGGATAAGTTAGACAATTTGAATATTTATGAAAATGTAGCAAAAAAATTTCTAAAAAAAGATTTAGAAATAAGTTATATAGATTCAAAAAATTTAGAAGACATTCCAAAAAATTCAGCAAGTGATATCATAAAAGCTGATATCAATCATTCAGATCTTATGCCTGGAATATATGAAGGTGAATTATTTTTATGTTTTTAAATAAAAAAAAAAATCAAAATAATTTCATTGTTTTTCAAAGGAGGAGCAAAAATATGGGAATGTACAGAAGATCTTATAGAATATTTTCTAGAAAATAAAAATGTAGATTATTTCAAAGAAAAATCTGTTCTTGATTTAGGATGTGGTGTTGGTTTACTTGGAATTTTTGCATTAAAACAAAATGCATATGAAGTATGCTTTCAAGATTATGTAAGTAATTATTTTATTGTCAATTTAAAAAAAACAAATAAAATTTACTATTTTTCTTCTTTTATTTTAAGAATAAAGATGTCATTGAAAATCTAACAATACCAAACGTTCTTTTGAACATTAATAATCCAAATTTAGAAATAAACAAACAATATAAATTTTATTCTGGTGATTGGAAAAATTTCACAGAATTTACAAATAACGAAAAAAAATTCGATGTAATTCTTACATCAGAAACAATATACAATTCTGAAAATCATAAAAAACTTCTTGATGTTTTCGATAGTAGACTTGCATTGAATGGAATAATTTTTTTAGCAGCAAAAACATATTATTTTGGTGTTGGTGGAGGTTTAAGACAATTTGAAGATCTCATAAATATTGATAAACGTTTTCAATCAAATTCTATTTGGAATACTGAGATTGGTGTCTGTCGAGAAATATTAAAAATTCAAAGAAATCAAACAACAGATAACAGTTGAAAGGATCATTAAAAAAGGAATAAAAATGCATTTTATTTTTAAAATAATTAATAGTTTATTAACTTTTTCTTTTTGTATTAAGAAGAAATTTTCTTTCTTTCGTTTATGTAATTCTTTTTGATAAATAATAATATTAACAAAATTTAAAAAAAAAAAAAAATGAAATTCTTTTATTATATACTTTTTTGTTTTGTCTTTAAAAACATTACATAAAAATTTGTTTGTTTTTAAACTCTTTCTCTTATATTTTTTCCGTTTAAGGAATACCTGCATTCTTTTTTTTTTTTTTTTGTTTTCTCTTATATTTTTATGTTTGTTTGTTATTTTTATAAAATTCAGTATAATAACATAATAAAAAGTATGTATTGTATTGTAATTATGTACAAAAATATTTTAAGTTTATTTTTTGTTATTTTCAAACAAACTAAAAAAAAATGCTTAAAATCATTTTACAAAAATTAAATTTAACTTAAAAATAAAAAAATAAAAATTTTTAAATAAGTTTTTATTTTATTTTTATCATTAATTTTTTTTTAAATGGGAAATTCATTAATTTTGGTAAAAATTATCGCACTTTCTTTTATGTTTTTTTTTGTATTTATCTTCATTTAAATTTCACATCATTTTTCAAACTGCATTCCATTTTTAATAAGCTTCATTTTTATTTTTTTCTTAACTTCTTTTTTCTTCTATTTTTTATTATAAATATATTGTATGAAATTTTAGTATGCACTTCATAAAAATGTTAACAATAAAATATTTTATATTCTGTAATTGACATGAAATTTATAAAAAGAAACAAGTTTTTTTTTTCTATATATATTTTATCATTTCTCACATGAGAAGCTTATATCATATGTGTATGTATTTTTTTTCAATTGTGATGATACATTCGATGCTTTTTGAAATATATAAATGAATAAATTGAAAAATAAAAACATTATAAATTTTTCATATATGTGTGTGTTATTTTTTTTTCTTTTTTACTTTTTTTTTAAATTGTTTTTATTCAATAATATATATAATTTTTTTTTTTTAATACCAAGAAAGTGATCAATGTGAATGTGATTTTCTGTTTGTTTTTGCCTTAAATAAATAATAAATTTTATATTTAGTGATTTTATTTATTTTTATTTATATCTTATCTTTACAAATACAAGTACAAGTACATACATATATAACTACAATTGTTTTTTTTTTGTTTTTTATATTTTCTTTAATTTTCTAGCTTTTAGTATTTGGTGTATTTTGTGTGTAAAGTGAATATATTATTATTATTATTATTTTAATTTAAGTGATTTTTTCTTTTATATGTGTTTTTTTCTTCTCCATAAAGAATCATAAAATTTTTATTTAATTTTTAAATATGTATCAAATTTTTTCGTTTATTTATTTGTTTTTTTTTTTTTTTAAATAATTAATAATAATTATAAATACTTTAATGCTTCATAGTCTAATTTGTTTTTTTTTTTTCTTTTCTTTTCTAAAACAAATTTTATTTACAAATTTCATTTTAGTTCATTAATAATTAAAAATGTGTGTGAATTGAACACATTTAAAATAAAAAAAAACAATACATAAAATACATTAACAATTATACAGATTGTGTGGGTTTTTTTTTAAAAAAAAGACAATAAAAAAAAATATGTGTTCTTTTAATTGATATAATAATTTTGTTTGTTTTGTTTTGCCAGAATGAATAATATTTGTATAGTAATTTTTGTTGTTGTTTACCGGATAAAATTTAATTTTAAACAGTTTTATTTATACTTTATCTTGGCGACATACATAATTATTTTATCAATTAAAAAAACATATACTATTTTTTTTTTTAATCTAATTGAACTCTAATCTTCGAACCCTAATTCTATTTCTAATTTTTTTTTTTTTTTTCATAATTAAATAACTTAATTTTTTTTTTTTCATTTTTTATAATATTTATAAATTTTTTTTTTTTTATATTGGTGAAATGGAATGAGGACCAGCATTTGCATTAGGCATATATTCTTTGAGTAGATCACGTAATCGTAAAATTTCTTTACCTGCTGCTGCTAAATCACCTTGTAATGATAGTTCACGTTCTCTTAAACGTTTTATATCACGTTGACATGTCTATAATAGGAAAAAAGATGAAAAAAATACAAGAAAGAAGAAGGAATTAAAAAAACAAATCTCTGTTAAATTAAGATACAAAATTTATTTTTATAAAATTGAATATTTTACAATTAATAGAATATCTAGGATAATATAACATACCACATTCTGTCTTAACAAATCCAATTTATCACATTTTAATCGTGTAACTTCCTGTCTTAAATTTTCAATTTGTACAGCATTTTCATTTGATGATGAACCAATCATACTACTACCATCTAAACATAATGAACATGCTTTTGTTGTTGCTTCTGCAGATGACATTGATTCTAAACCAGTATCACTATCAATATATGTTGCTCCAGCATCTAAATGTCCCATTGGATCTAAATCGACACTATTTAAACTTGAATCATCACTTGTTTCTGACATTGTTGTTGTTGTATTCGTTGTTGTTCCTGTACCATTATTATTAACATTTTGTAAATTTGTTGTATTTGATGAATTATTATTATTAATTGTATTTATATTATTAGTTAACGGTCCACGTGATGTAATATCCGGTGATGATGATGCAGAATCATTTGATGATTTTTTAGATGAATTCTTTGAACCATTACGGCTACAAGTCTTTAAAAAAAAAACAAACAAAAAAATATATAAGTATTAAGGTAAATAAGGAAATTCATTAGAATACAAAAAAAAAAACAAAACAAAAAAAAAAGATCTTGGAAACTTACATTCAAATTTGGAGTTTCTGTTATGCTAGAATCTTTCTTTTTGGTAATTATATTTAATTTATCACCTGAACTGCCACCATTCATTATTGTACTTGTATCGACGCTCTGTGATCGTACTCTAGCAATTAATGCTTTTTTAACAGTATCTATAAAACGAGATCCAGCATTACTAGTATCTGATTTTGGTGTTTCAGGAGTTGGACTTGTTGCACCACATGCTAAAGCTGAACCTAAATCAGCTCCTAGAAAATCTCTAGTTTTCTCTTTTAATTCTTCAACTAAATTTTGTAAAAGTGAAGTTCTTGTTCGTAATTCTAATTTTGCAAATTTTTCAGCTTTATAACAAGCATTTTCTGCATTTATCAATTTTGTTAAAATGAATTCTTTGAATTCTTGACTTTTCCGAAAAACGGCAGGATTTGGTAAAGTTGGACCAAAAAATGGAACATCATCTCTTGCTGTAACACTTACTTTGTACCTTGTATTTGGAGAATTTGGTTCAAGTGGTTGTACTACAATGAATGCATGCAAAAAATGGCTAGCAATCATATCTGGTGAAAATGGTGTATTTGATTCTTGAAATACTATGGCAACAATATCATTGCCAATGTGTCTTTTTCTTTGGAGTTGTTGTGGATCACCTTCAGTGTATGGTAAAAGAGTAGATACATGAAACATAATTTCTCTTTCTTTGAAAATTTCATAAATAGCTGTATCACCGGTGTGTCCATTTTGAATGTCTAAACCACCACGATATCCTCTATGCTCCTTTAGTTTGATTCTTTGTCCAAGAACATCTAAGAACTCTTCAAATGCTGGTGAAGAATTAGTATTTCCAAATAATTCTTCTTCTGTAGTTTGTCCATATCTTTGGTATAAAATGCCAAATTTAAAATTTGTAACAAGAACATGTTCATCATAACTGGCAATTAATTGAGAAGCTTTTGGACATAAAACTGGCATGAAATTGTCAACATTGATTTGATCATTTAACAAACGTGCCATTTTAATTGGACTTGGATTAGGTTCTAAACAAGATGTTGGTATAAGTTCATGCATTGTACCTGTTCGTAATCTAAGTAAAATTCTTACATGTTCTTGATTTGCAACATTTTCTGATTTAATTGATAATAGTACAGGTCCCAATTGATCATCATGTCCAACTAAATTTGAATGTTCTCTTTGAACATAGAATCTTCGATAACACTTAGCTGTGTCATCAGTTTCAAATTTTCCTCGCCAAGCAGTCTGTGGTAAAACAGGATTACCACGTGAATCGAAAGCACATTCATGATCTGTACCATCGACCCAATATCCTCCATTTATTGGAAGAGCAATCATTGGATATGGACCTTGTTTTGATAGTATATCTTCAAGTAGTCGTTGTGAAGGTGGTATTGTTGATACAATTGAAGATTGTGATGACATTGATGATTGTGTTTGATATTGATGATGTCCATTTAATGATGACACATGAATACCATTACCGCCAAGATGTGGTGATGCCGGTGTTGAATTACATTGTGTACTCATTGAATGACGTAATGTTGAACGGCTTGATGAATGCTGTAGTGTATGACCATTGTTTATATTATTATGTGCTCCATCTTGTGAATGTGGATTTGGTACACGTTCATCTCTTGTCGACTAAAAAATACAAAAAAAAAAAAAAAAAAATAACAATAAATAATCAATAAAACCAATTTCATTTATCATTCAAAAAAATATTATGTATTGGATCGTTTTTATATTAAAAATGATAATAAAATCAATTATCAATTTAAATAAAAAAAATATTATTCGGGTGAATTACAATTTGTCAATAACAAATAAGTGTATAGGTACATACATACAAAAAATATCTACATGAAATTGAAAAACATATTGAGTGAAAAATATTGATTTATTTTCGAAAAAATAAATTTAATTTCTAAATAGATAGTAATGATATAATATCACTTTTGTATATTGAATTTTATTCCATTTTTGCATATAAAATAATTTAATTGTTATGCATATATGTACCTACATATTTATATAATATATTTAATTCAAAAATATTATTATGAAAAAGATAATTTCAATTTGTTTATGCTTAATGGACCTTTATAAATTATCATATAGTCAAGTTGTGTGTAAATATCCAATAATAATTGTAAATAAAGTATGTATTAATTAAAATTACATAATTATATGTATCGTATGTACATATGAATACATATATGATATATTAAAAGGATTATATTGTCATATTGTTATATTATTTATGTTACATAAATGAACTGTTTTAAAATTACATTCAATTTAATTTCAGGTAAAATGAAATGAAATTGCAATTGTATTTTGGTTTATTTGATTAAAATGCCATTGAAATTGTAAATGCAATAAAAAAGTTAAGTAGTTTATTTATTCAGAGCAATCAATGGGATTAATTTGTATCAAGATTGAAAAAGAAAAACAAATAAATTAATAAATTAGTTGTTTTCAATACAAATTCCACTTAAAATGTGTGTAGCTGAAGAGATATGTTATTCAGAAATCAGATTTTATCTTATATAGATTTTAAAATGACCAATTAATTGTGTAAATGTTTTTATTTTTCTTGAAAGACGAATTTATAGCTCATATTTGAAAAATAGTGAAAATGCAAGTGTGATAGTCTAGTTACATAAAATTTCGTTGTCAGAAATTCAAAGTACGTTACGTTCATTATTAGCTCAGCAGTCCGAGAGGGTTAGGGCAAGTAGACAAAGTGAAAAAAACTAAAACCCCTGCAGGAAAATGCTCTACATTTAAATCAACAATAAAGGACCCAGACGAAAACCGAGGTGCCGTTTTTGGATTCTGAAGACGACGATACAAACAAACTGAAAATTGACAATTGGAAAATTAAGTCAATGGATAAAAATAAGACCAAGGACCTGCTCAAGACTATAGAGCTTTAAAAAGAAGAAGAAAAAAATTCAATACAATTCTTCGTATTTAATTTTCAGAATTAATTATTGGTTTCTTTTATTCATTTTTTTTTATTACGATAATGACACGTGTCTATTATTATTTACATTTAAAAATATACATGTCTTCATTTTCATAAAATGATCATAAAAATGAATCTAGTACTATATATTTACATACATAAACGTAAATACATATTTAAAATTTCTTCAAATCATCAAAACACAAAAAAAAAATTATTTAAAATTATAAAATTATTTGGTTTTTTGTTTTTTAAAATACATAAAATAAATTTTTAGATCATAAACACATCTAGCCAGACTAATTATTTTCATGTTTTCATTTAGAAAATAAAAGTAATAAAAGAAAAAAAATGAAATATAGAACATAATTTTAATTTTCTTGAATATTTAAATATTACATGCATATAGTTGCTCCCCATTCAGTTATACATACATATTTTTGTACAATATAATATGTGTACCCGCAGGAAAATAAATATTTTATTAAATATCGTACTGTTATATTTACTATGTATGTATACATATGTAAACATATGAAATTTTTCTACTTTTCTATTTATAATTTTTCAAATAAAAAATAATGCATTTATACAAGAAAGTTTAACGCATATACATATGTACCTATGTACATACATATGAAATTAAGTAGGTACTACAAGAAAAAAACAAAATAAATAATATCTCAAAAAACATAATAATGTAATTTTTGTTTTTCTGTATTATTTATTTATTATTTTTGTTTTTTATAATATATTATATGAAAAATCTATTTTTATAATCAGAATTTTCATATAAATTTTCATTTTTACATTTTCTGTTTTTATTTTTTCATTTTGTATCTTCATTTATGTCTCTTATGTATTTTTTATATTTATTGTGTGTAAAACAGAAAATTAAAAAAATAAAACAGAGGAAAAAAAACAGAAGAAAAAAAATGGAAAATGCATATATAAGAAAATTTTTCTTTTTGTTATATGGAAAATATAGCAACAATATTAAGATCAAAACAAGGAAATTCTTAAGAAAAATAGATTAATAAAAGAAGAAAAAAAAACACATAAAAATAAAAATAATTTAAGCAATAAGAAAAATGGCAAAAACACAATATAACCAAAAGCAAAAAAAAAAAAATATATATATAACAACAATAAACTTTATAAGAACATTTCAACAACAAACACTTTTATAATAAAATACATACTATATCTACATGATTTAAAATACAAGAAAAAAAATGAAAACAAGGAAAAAAAAAATAAGAAAATATGCAACAGTATAGTTAAGGAAATGAAATTTTCAAAAAGTTTCACTTTAATATGATAGCTTGAAGATATAATATACATATGTAGAATGTAGATATGTATGTATGTATGTATATCACACATATTCACTGTATTAATAATATATGCAGATGTACATATATATATATATCTTTAAAAGGTTTATTCTACATACATATGTATGTATGTATGTAGATCTGTATTTGCATAGTAGCATCTATATGATAACGATAAAATATTTTTCTGTTTATGAAAAGATATGCAATGTACATATAACCTATTCTCATCATCATTGCATTTTTATTTTTTATTTTTAAATTTAAAACTTATTTTTTGTATTTTATTATTGTTGTTGTTGTATGATTATTATTTCATATATGCACATTACATACATACATACATATGTACAGTATATGTAGTGTATATGATGATAAAAATATAGGATATCATTTTATTTGAAACATTTTAAGGATATATACGTCATAAATATATAGATTTTAAATTTAAATTCAGCAATGTGCAAAATATTTCTGTAGATATATTCATAAATTTTCAGACTACATATACACATATTTATTATATAGTACATTAGTTACATAAATAACATATATTCCAGAACTATATACATATGTATGTATATGTATACATAAATACGATAATTGTACACACATACATAAGTATGTACATATAGGATAACATTTAATATGAAAAATCAGAGAAAGACTTTTTGCAATTCATGATGCTGTGTGTATTTTTCTATTTTGGTTTTTAAATTTCAATTAAAAAAAAACTAGGTGAAAAAAAAAATAGTGAAAAGCTCTCTGAAAATCATTGATACGTACATACATACATAATATATACAATACACATAATATTTTATGCATTTTTCATATGATTTTATGATTTATTTTGATAGCTCAACAACACATTCAAAATTTCCTTTTTATTCCTGTTTTTGGTTTTTTTTTTTTCATTTTTTGTTTTTGTAGTTTCATATCCTTTTAAAATTCATACATAAAAGATATATTCTACTAAAATGTTCGTTTTTCACTTGTGTAATTTTTGAAGTGAATAAAAAACAGAAAAAAAAGGCATATGAAAATGTGAATAGAGAGAATATGAAATGAAAATATATAGAAAATATTGTAGCGTTTTTTTATTTTTTTTTCAATTTTAGAAATGAAATATTTTTTGCATTTACTTTAAAAAAAAATTTAAATATGTAGAATGACTTTGAAAATTCATTATTTTGGTATTTTATATGGTCACTTTGAAGATTTTTTTATTAATATATGTACGTACATATATAAAATCATGATACGTTATCCTTTTTTTTTTGTAATTTACATTACATAAATAAATATGACGTGATGAATGTAAATAAAAGGGTTATGTTTTTTAGCATAAATTTTCAATTTAACCGTTTTCAATTTTATTTGCAAATTTTTTCGTAGATTATTGAATTATTTTGAATTCTATATAACCAGTTGAAAAAAGGAACGGTGTTTTTATATTTTCTATCGAAAAAGAAAAAATTAGTTTTACTTGCAAAATTTAATACTTTTATGATTTATCACTTCTGATATCTTAAATGGATCTTCAGGATTTTTTTTCGTTTTGGATAAGAAGCCTTAAAAAAAGCTTTTTATTTTTCTAATTTTGACCAACACCCTCATTTAATTTCATTAGAAAAAATAAGTGGTTATATTAAAATGATGAGTTAGCGTAAAATTTCAGACTTTTTAATAGAAAAAATAATTATTCAAAAGAGGGGAGAAAAAAAAAGGACTTGTTGAGAGTCAGCATGAAATTATACAACAAAAACAGAAAATAGTCCTTTTTTTATAACACTAGTACGTTTTTTAAATTACATTTATTTAATCGTTTAATTTTACAAACATTTCTTTAAAATTTTCAATCAGAATACAAAAAAAAAAAAATTTTTTTTAAAATTATTTCTACGATGAAATTTTATTACTAAAAAAAAAGACAACAACAAAAATCATAAAAATTAAATGATAAATCGAAGATCTACATGAAAATTGTCAATAAATATATTCTAATCTCTGTTTTACATGTGTGTATGCATGTAAATATAAGAAAACAGAAAAAGGAGAAAAAAAAAGTGAAAGGAATATTTTATGATTTCCTGAATAATAAAAATATTAAAAATTATAAAAATTACCATTAACTATTAACAATGTAGAAATATCAATAAAAATTCTATCATAAATATTTTATTTACAATTTCATTCTTACAAAAGTTATGCTATTATCGTTACAAGTATGTGTGTATATGTATGTTCAAAGATAATAGGAGAAAAAAAAACGTACCTACATTATTTTATAATATTTAATGATCAAGTCATTTTTTGAATTACTAATCATCATCATAATTTAAAAATCACTTCTTTTTTTTTCATTTGAATTTATAATTATTAAGAGGACGTCGTAATTGAACAAAGATTTATGATGATGTAATTTTATTTTTACTTTTTTTCTTTTTTTTTAAAATTTTTATGAAGTTTCCCAATTATTCAAAATATGATGAAATAATTCTGATGATGAGTGAGCAATAAATAATAAAATTTGTTGTAGTAAATGGGATTTTAAAAGGTGAATTATGGGTCTTTTGATTTTAGAATTTAATTAAGTAGTTGGCTGTAATGATAGAACTTGATAAGATAGAGATTTATGAAGTGTTTTATTTGAGAATAAAAATTTCGAAATTAAAAAAATAAAATAAAATAAACTAATGACAATGCATCGTTGTTGACCAACAAAGATCTTCAAAAACAAAAAATTGAAAATACATTTGAATTTATTCTATGTATAAGTATAATGTTAATTTGATGAACTGGAAAAGGGATATCCTTTAGAAAATTAATTCATTGTTTCGTTAAAGGCATAGATAGCTAGCTTTACTTCACAGGTATGTTATGTAGATAATATAAAAAAAATCAATTTAGGAATCTATTACACAATTTTAAATTTAAAAAAAAAAAATGAAAATTTCAACCTTTTATTGACTTTATCGTCCTTCAAAAAAAAAACTTACCAACTTTTTTGAATTATTTTGACCCATATTTTATATTTTATATTTTTATAATATGTAATAATAAAAAATATTGTAAAAACGTTAACTGTAAATTATACACATTATTATTTACATTGTATATCTGTCACGATAAAATTTTTCTAAAAGAAATTCTTTACTTTAAAAATAATTTTTCATATAAAAAACACACTGGCACACACATATTATTTTTTGTTATTTTACACGTAATCACAATACAAAATCTTTAATTCAATTTTTATATAAATTTTCTTATAAATACATGATATATAAAATATTCAAACACGTTTTCGATGAAATTTCTATGATAAAAAACATAATAAATGAATGTTTCAACAAACAAATTGATGTCGTGTATTATAAGCTGGAAAATTTTATACTACACATTTTGTATATATGGAAAAAAGGAATTCTTGTAAGTAGTACAACTGCATGTATGTATACATATATGTATGTAATTATAAAAATTCATTAAAATTAACTAGTAGGTAAATAAAATAATATTTACAGTAACGTTCATGACTTAACAATGAAAAATTTGACCTAGAATGAAAAGTAAAAAGAAAGCAAAAAAAAAACAAACCGAATAACAAGGATAATAGCAACAATATAAGTATTATAATTTTTGCATAGTACGGTATAATATATGTTTTGTAATTTGTTAAACTTTGTTTTTTTGCGTGCATAACCTTGAAAAGTCTATGTTTTTTACTTTTTCACTTTTTTAATTATGGTCATTTATAAAACATGCAAAAAAACACTACCCTATATCTCAGGAGAATTCATATGTTTTTTTTTTCATATTTTATATACAACATAAATGTACATATGTACATATTTAAATATAAGTATGCAGAAATAAGTACTTTATATTTTTTTTTATCATTAACCCTTAATTGCATTTATTTAAACGTTAAATTAACCTACATATTTGCTGGTTATTTTATATATACATATGTATATACATATATTCAATTTTTATATTATTTCCCAACGGTTTTTATTTAACGATATTACTTGTATTTATCCGTTTAATTATTTATTATTCTTTTCACTTAGATAAATTTAAATTTTACATCATTCTGACATGATATGTAAGGATATAAATAATATAAATATGTATAATACAGGAAAATACTACATATATAAAATAAAATAAAATATTCTACCCCATATAGTCAATTTGTGAAAAATATGCTGCATGTTATATTCTAGAAATTATTTTATTGTTTTCCTCTACAAATTCTTCAACATATAGAAAGAAAAGAAAACTATACATATATTTATTATACAACTTTGGTTGGTGATTTATCTTAATCAAAATCTGTAAAATTTCTTGGGATTTTGTTTTAATAATTGATATATGTAAATACATTAAATATATTACTCGTACATATATAAGAAACTCTTTATGATTTCAATTTTTATATCATAGTAATTTTTGTTTTCTATTTGAATGAAATATAATTTCAATTTACCACCCATTTTATACACCCACTCATATTACTTACATTAACTCACAATTGTTGTTTTTTTTTCTTCCTTTCTCAATTTATGTATGTTATTAAGGATTGTTTGTTTGTTTGTTGGTTTATTTTTTCTCTGTTTGTGATGAGTTTTTGATGAGTCATATTATGTATCACTTTTTTTTTGTACTACATGTATGTAGGTATATGTACATAACCTGGCATCATGCCCACAATACAATTATTTCTAGGAAAATAAAAATTATTTTACAGAGAAAATATAAATATGTATAAGGGAACAAAATATAAAAATAAAAGAGAGAAAAAAAAAAAGGATTACAATTTATATTATTGCGAATATGATAATAATCATCCAACCATGTATGTACATAAAAAAGAAATAATTGTATCATCATTTTTTAATGTATAGGAAAAAAAAATTTAAAAAAAATAAAATATAGAATATTTATGCAAACTTAAAATACAAAAATTAAATGGATACGTTGTACATATCATTTATAAGGACATGCATGCATGAAGGCATCATCATTGTACAGCATATATGTATGTATGTATATGTATTTAATATATGTATCTACATAATAGATGTGCACATATAGAAAATTATGTAAACATAAAAATGAATGAAAAATTATTTTTAAAATATCCAATATACCATTTTTTTTTTTCAAACATACACGATACAATACATTTAAAATTTATATAAATTTTCTTTAACCAGTGTCATCTATACTATATTGTGTACACTCAACTGTTAACATATTTAAAGGAAAATTAAATTTAAATGAATTGTATCGAATAAATGATATAAAAGTAGAAAATGAAGAAAAAACCAAAATTAATAAATGTCTGCCTGCCAATTGCAATGATATAATATTTTTTATTGTAGAATGAGGTTAAAGTGAAAAAAAAAACCCAAAGAAAAAAAAAACAGTAAGTACATAATTTATATGGCAAATTTTCACATATTTTTCAAATTTAACTAGTTTTTTTTTGTTTTGCCTTTTTTTTCCAGTACTTTTCCACGATTTGGAAAATTTTTTATTATTAAAAAAGAAAAATTAGAGAGAAAAAAAATCGTTTGAAAGAGAAAGGTTTTTGTGAATTTTTTGAAAGTTTGCCAAAAAATGAAAATGTGAATAGTCAGCAGAGTAATTGGTATATACATATGTATGTATGTAGTTGTAAATTTAATGGAATACAGGGTGGTTTCACTTTAGTATGATTCGAAAATTTTAAAAGATAATTTTCTAGAAAAGTTTAACGAATTTAGAATTTCTGAAAAATTTTTAAATAGCAAATATAGGATAATGACTCCCAAAAAAATGTTTTTCTATAATTGAATTTTAATTTTGACTCAGTGCACAGTGATGTAATATATACTTAGCAAAATATAACACGCCATTTAATTAAAAAAAAAAATGTTATTGGTAAAAAATTTTCTTTAATGTAAAAAAAAAATCCTATTTAAAAAAAAACAACCTTGAAAATTTTGTTCTAAGTTAGTAACCTCGTTCCGAAATTCCTGGAAATTGAAAAACAACGTTTTCTCACGTAAATAATTTTGCATATAAAATAAACCTATAAAAATATTTTTACTTGAAAGAAAAAAAAAATTTAAAAACAATAAAAAATATATATATATATATTTTCATTGAAAAATAAAAAAACATACACCTACCTAGTCGTCTGTGAAGAAAACAAAATAGTCATATTTCACTGCCAAAAAGTTTATTCTACTAAAAACAAATTTCTCCATTTTTAATGTCATAATTTTGTTTGTTTTTTTTTTTTTGCTTTTACCGCATTTTTTTGAAAAGTCATAAATTTTTAATGATGTTTTCCTATATATGTATGTAGTTGAAAACTTTTTCCCAATAAACTATAATTTTTTTCATTAAAGAATTCGCAAACATATTTTAATTTTTAATTATTGTTTCACATAATCGGAATATTTTTCAAGTTATAAATTTTTTTTTTTTTTAAATTAATTTTATTTGAAAAATTTTTATTAAAAAATATAAAAAAAGACAGGAAAATAAATTTTCCACTTTTTCTTGAATTTTTACTTGAAAACTTTGAACATTTTTATCTACATGTATATGCAGTCGGAAATTATGTGGTGAATTTTTATAAAAAATGAGGCTGTTTAAAAGCATTTATGTAAAAATAACTTTATTGCATGTATGAAATGAAAAATTCTAAAAATATAAAAACTGTTTTTTTCCTATAATGGAAAATTTTATAGTAAAAAAATAAAATGATATAAAAGAAAAAAAAAGTTTTCGATATAGTGCATATAATGTGCGATAAAAAATATAAAATATGAGATAGTTTTTTAAAATTTTTGTTAGGTTTTTTTTTTATGGATCCCATCAAGATGTCATCAAATCCACTTGAAAGCCGTTTATGAGTATCCAAATTGCAGACAGAGGGTAAATGATGATGTGTTTTTTGTGCATTTTAATGTGAAATAGTTAGTTTTAATGGTTGTGTAGAGTGTTATTGTAAATATGGAGTATTATTAAGTTGATTGCATTAAAACATGTGTTCCCCAATCGAGAATATAGTCATATTGCTATTAGAGTAATGCAGTATAATCTAGAGTACATATATACGTATTTACTCATTTATCTATGAGAAGGACAATGTACTATGTAAAAGGAATAAATACAATTATTTTCGACTTTGAATTTAAATTCGTCCCTTAAGTTTCAAATGTGAATAAAATGCAGTTGAAATCAATACACCTATTCGCTTTTACATTTTGTGTGACTATGTAGAGTGTAGACAAAGTAAAAAATGAAATTGATCTATTGAAGCGCCAGTTACTTTATAAAATGAATGAAATTCATTCCAACGTTTATTCGTTGGATGATCATATGATGATGATGATACAATGATACTGGCGGGTAAAGAGAACAATTAATTTTTCGTATTATTACACACCATTTATTATCTTTTAGAACAATTGAGTGAAGATTGGCTTATCTCAGTCATTAAATTTGTCCCCTTTTAAATTTGTTTTTTGTTGTTGTTGTTGCGGGACATATATCTTTAGGGATGCATTTCTACAAAATACAATCACAAAAATTGTGATATGAGATTGTTTCTAGTATTTATGGCTATGTGTATTTTGTTGGTTTTGAAAAGAAAATTTCTTCTTTCTTCTTTTTTAATATAAAAAAAAGGGAGCGTCAGATTAGATTTATTAACATCGGCGTCTTGATTGCTATACGAAAGAGTTTACATACATTTATATTTTCTATTTCTGTATATGTATATGTAGTAAAGTCTGATTCGTGTCTGAATTACTGAATGAGTAAAATAACAGCTATAAACTTATAATAATGTGTAATTTTTATCTGAAAATAGGAAGTATAATAATAATTTAAAATACTACATATATAAATTTTTTTTTTCATAGTAGATATTTAATGTGATACATTTAAATTTGAAATCCGTCTTAATTTATGCCCAAATTTTATGAATTTGAATAAAATTCGATAATGTGGATAAGTTCATTTATATTGAGACTAATTTAAGTATATATGCATTAATGTGTGATTAGATTAGAAAATTAGGTTTTAAGTGGGATAGAAAATAAACCGATTACGATTTGGTTATTATTTTAAGTTTTTCAGTATCTTTTGAATTATTGAAGTTTAATGTGATGAATGAGGTATTGATTAAATTTATTCGAAATTTTAAATAGTTTAATTTTTGTTTAATTTTGATTGATGTTGTTTTTATTGTTAATGTTGAGAACATCCGAAAAAATTTAATTTTTCTTAAGTAGACTTGAGTAGATTTTTTAGGCTATGTGTCAAATGGGGTAGGCCTTGCTTTTTTTTAAAGTTTTAAAGCTTGGAAAAGATTTTTCGAAAACAAGTTTTTAAATGAAGTTTTAATGTTTAAAACTATAATTATCGCATTTACTTTGGAAATGTAGCAATTTTAAGTACAAAATGAACGAAACAAAATTTTCCTCTGGCACACGGTCTTAATGTATATATAAATTTTTCTTGAGTGTTATTGTTATTTTAATTTTCTTAACACACTAACTTGATCATTTCTCAATATCTTGGATGTTTAAGCGAATCTTTTTTGTTTTTATTTTGTATAATACATGATCCAGTTTAATATGAAAACTGGTTCAATATTATAAAACATCTTTTTGCTATTAAAATTAGTTGGCGTATATAAACATAACTCAAATTCTTTTTTTTTTCTTTTTTTTTTTTCAAGTATGTATTACATTTCTTTTTTCTCATTTCTCAATTCATTTGAAATTCTCTTGACCATTTATTATTACCTGCAGAGATGGCAATTTTATGATTAAGGAAATAAATACAAAATAACTTATTACATTGCACTTAATAAATGAAGAAGAGTACATTTTCATTTTAGATTTGATGAAAATTATCTAGTTTAACAAGTATGCAAAAAGAATACAGATTCAAAAAAAAATAAAAAAGGTAAAAATATACATGCATGATGAATTTAAAACAAGTCTAGTGAGTTATCTTACAAGTCTTTAAAAATACTTTATGTGTAGTTTATTTTACTTTTATTTATGTTTTTCTTTTTTCATTTTTTTTTTGTATTTCTTCTTGATTTCATTCATTCAATTGTATTTTATTTGAATGACCACAAAATAGTTTTAAATAAAATAGTTTGTTGTTAATGTAGGTAAAAAAAAAAAAAAGTCAAATTTTATTTGAATAGTTGACAGATTGTAATAAAATATTAACAATGTTTTATTGAAGAGGGATAGACACATTGCTTTGAAGTTCTTGTTTTTATTTTAAAATATTTAAATATGCTTAAATGTGGTCATATATTGTAATCAAACGAAACATTCTTGTTGGTTGAATAACGATGAGAACAAAATCATAATCATTAAGAAAATAAAAAAAGAAAAAAACAACACTTGAAATTTACATATATGATAAATGTAAGACCAGTTTTAAAAAGGGTTGAGTAATTGTACAGACAACTATATTTTTCTAGCTTAATATACGAGTGTATACTAATAATTGGGGGCAGTAGAGAAATTTACAAATTGTTTATGGATAGCATGTTCTTATGAAAGTTTTCAACCATATTCCGTGAACGTTATATAGGCACAATAAGTTGCAAAATTACTGATTGGAAACTAAATAAATTAGTTTGTCTAGATAAAATAGTATAAAAATATGTAAATTGCAATAAAAAGAACGGGTTTAAAGGTTACTTCATTTTTTTTAGGTTAAAACTTTATTAGCAATTTCTATAAATCGTAAAATAAACCTATTAGTGAATTTATATTTTACTTTATTTATGTTTTTTAAGATATCACACAAAAAATAATAATTTGAGAGAAAAAAAACATACATGTGTTAAAGACTTCCAATTATAGATGATTTCAAATTACATATTCGTTATTTTCAACAATAAATTTTCATATACATATACATATAAAAATTGTAATAAAAGTAAAATCCTTCAAATTTAAATTAAAGATCATTTTTTATATTTAAAAAAAAATTTCCACATGATATCAATTGAATGTGAAATCTTGAAATATGTATGTATGAAAAAGGATAAAGAAAAGAAAAAAAAAACACTAATTGACACTTAAACAGTTATATCGCGTCGCAATTTAATTCCATAGGGGGTTACAATGGAAAGTATAAAGAGGAACATAACATACTTTTTAGAGATTTTTTTCTCTTGTAATGCTTATACATACTCGTACATATATTATGTATACTGTGCATGGAGTACACATGAGAAGTTTTTATTTTCAAGGGTAGGATATTCAAATAGAAAGGATGAAAATTTGTCAAAATTTTAGCTTATTTTAAAGCTATGTCTACACGATATGGGGGAAGGGTGACTGAGAATGTTTCGCAACATTGAACAATTGTTTTTTCATATTATTTTGAGAAAATACACATTTTTCGTTTTTAGATTGCTTGTCTTTTTTGCATGTGAGATGTATATACATATACTTTATACCATATATACGTCGTATACATACACATATGTATACACAAAAAGTATGTAATAGAAGGGAAAAAATCCTAACAAATAAATACATATTTCAATCGTACGTTAATTTTGTTTGTTTTCGAAACGAAATAAGGCCATTTCAATTCGATTTTATGTACTTGTTTTCTTGTTTTGACACTTCTATTAAAGGGTTATTATTAAATACATACATATTATATATCATATATACTTTGTGGTAATATATAGTATACATACACATGTACACCACTACCACTATCGCATTATCATAAGATGATGATGGTAAAAAAGTTATTTGCCATCTACAAGTGATATACAAACAAATTTATTTATATTGAAAGATGCTCAATTGTTGGCAAATGACCAAACAAAATCAAATAATACACATAATATTACATATGCCATCAGGTATGAGTTTGTTAACATACATACATAGATGTATTAAAGCTTTAGGAGAACGAAGGATCTGATGATTGCGGAAGATGATAGCTTTGTTTATAATTCTATAAACAATATAATTTTCTATATACATAATATATGTACATATGTATAGTAAATAGAAATCTATTCAATTCATGTATCCAATTATATTGTTGGATTAAAAGGATATTATACAGGTTGGTTGGTATTATTTGTTCGTATATTGAAATAATAATGAATTAGTCCTTGTTGAATCATAATACATGTACGAGTATGTAAAAAAAAAATATTTTTTGAATGATTAAATATTTTCTTTGGATTAGGTTTATTTCAATAATTTTTTTTATTTCTAATAGAAGTTAAGATTAGGCATAATAAGCCATCATTTTGTGGTCTAACAAGAACCTTTATTTTAAAGATCAATATTATTTAATGAAATTTTCTTATTAATCTTTAAAATGTGGTAATTCAGTATTGTGCTCTTAAGAGTATCTAATGTTTTTAAAAATGCTATAGGAGTATAATACTCCGTAAAATTAAAATGTTTGCTAAGAGTGTTTATCTAACCTATCATGTTCTTTTTTGTTTGTTTTTTTTTTGCGATAATTTTCAACCTAAAACACCTTTATGATTCAGTGTATGTATTATTGTGTTTGTTGTATCAACACTTGCAATTAATTCATGGTATTGTAATTTTAATAGAGTATTATTATTTTTTTTTTTACTTTTTTTCTTTTTAAAATCAACAAAAAAGGCCCTACCTAAATAAATGTATCTATGTAGGTGTATATACATGTACATATATGTATATATTCACCATTTTTAATTAAGTCTAAAAATCTAAATGAATTTTTCCAAGTGTTATAATATTTCCGTTTCAAACAATGTATATAGATAGTTATTGTTACTAATTATAAGTACGTTATGTATGTTTAGTATCTATATACATATATACATATATATATATATATATACAATACTACAGTGTATCTAATCTATATACAATTATATAGTCAGGCAATGGAACTGAACATTTGCAACTTTCCCAAATGGTGTCCTATCTTATCATTTGTATAGTACCATTGTATGGAAATTATCACACTATATTATGTTGTATGTTTTAATTTGTATATATACGCTGTTGAAATTAAAAAATAATATAAGCAAAATACAAGAAAATTAAAGAAACGAAGCAAAAACAAAAAAAAAACATACTAGAAAAAAAAAGAAAAAATAATTGTTACATTTTACCACAGGTAAGTAAGGTGGTCGTATTAAAATATTTATGGTCTGTTGAATAATTCTCATGGTTTGTAATGTCTTTCAATTTCAGAATATACATATGTATGTATGTACAAATTATATTTTGTACTATGGGGATGGGGACTAAAAGAGTAGCATATCCTTCAAGAACTAGAATTTATTATATTTATTATGATGTTGATTGCATGATGATGATGGTACCTTTTGATTGGTATGTTTGTAATATGTACTATAGATAATGATGGTCATTCACCATTATTTTGACTGTATGATGCATTCAATTTAAAAGCTTATTTTATGATGGTTCTTATTTTGCATCTAATATGATCATTCTTGATTACTTTCTGGTATCTATTCTTATAATATACATATAACGTATAATGTATATGTACATATATAAAGTACTATCATTATGTTAACCGATGCGTATCAAGAATTTTTTTATTGTTGACATTCCTTTGCCTATTGTTTTTGAGAAAATAATATATATATTTGGTGTTTTTTTTTTAATTTAATTTTATTCTTGGTAATGAAATGATATGAAAAAGATAAGAAGAAAAAAAAGAAAATAAAACTGAAAAATTCATTTTCATTCATTCTTTCAGATACATTTCACTTAACACACAATGTATAAAGGTTAATATAATCTACATGTGTTCGTTTTGCAAGAGAAGATAAATTTCCTAAAGGGTTCTTGGTTGAATGAAATTACACAGGAACAAAAAATTCTAGGAAAAATAATAAAGTAGAAAAAAAATTACTTAAAGGTACAAAACTATACAAGCAAATTTATGTATGAATTTTATTTATATCAAGATTAATAAAATAAGTTAAGGGATTTTTTTTTTTTTGTATAGTAAAAGTACATACTGTGTCAGTCACATTGAAATACACATTATTACTTATACTTAAATTTGAAATTAATTTTTCAAGATTCGTTTTATATTGTTGTTGACCAGAAAAATCATTCGTTTGTAACTAACATGGAAAATGAGGAATGCTCATCATGGAAACTTGATTTTCTTATATTACATTTCCATATTTTCATTAATTTAATTCTTTACAGAAGACTTATTTAATTACATGCGTATAACTATGGTAAAAAAATAGAATCATAACTTTTTCAAAAGAATTTGAATAAAAACAAAACAAAACTATAATTTAAGAGTTATTATATAGTAGTTATGAGAATACATACATATATATTCTGTGATATAATACAGAAACGAACAAAATATGAATAGTATATACCTAACTCTTGAAGTGCTTATGGTCTACTGATTTCTAAAGAAAATTTCAGTGAATCTGTAATTTTTTTCTCAGGCATATGCTGTATATCGGTAGCTTTTACAAAATATAGTAATAATTAGAATAGAATAAACTTTTTTATTCCCATAAAATTATATAAAATTGTACATTGCTATAATTTTAAAACAAAAAAAAGAACAGAAATGCATTTTGTATTGCACTACATGTTGTAATTTTTTTTTTTTTAAAAAAAAAGGTTGAACGTATAGTACCTATTTTTTGAATGTAATTTTTTTATGTTATGATTATATGTAGTTTCGTATTCTAAAGAAAAATAAAAAAATATATAGAAACTTCTAAATAAATTTGAATATGATGTTTTTAATTAACTTGAAAAACTTTTAATTAGGTACATGAAAAAATGAAATTTTTGAATTTAGAATAAAAATATACTTTCAGTATTTTGCAATAAAATTTCATTTTAAAGTATCTTTACGAGAGATTTGGTAGAAAAAGAGAGTATTTTCTGTGTTATGAAAATAATTACGACTGTTTTTTTGCCACTTTCAATTCCCAAAATAAACAACAAACAAACTAAAACTAGAAAACGTTCTTTATATTTTTTTTGTTTTTTTTTGTGGGTTCTATTAAATCGGATGATTAATTTTATTCTTTTTTTTTCGTTGTATGTGTCAAAGTCATCAACACAGCCAGCACCCAAGCTTAAATTAAATATACCTGTCAATTACTTGATACATTATAAAATAAATTTTGTAAAAAAAACCAGTTTCAATTAGAAATCTAGTTAAGTAAAAAGCTTGATATTGTTTAATAAAAAAATTAAGTTTACTAGTAAACAACAACCGATGGTATTTCATGACGATTGATTGCTATGCCAACGTACTACCTATATGTCAAGTTCACCTTCAAATTAAAAGTCAAAGATACTATAAGTTTTTTGTTATTTTATTTTTGTGTTTTTTTGCACCTATTTTATAATTGGTTTTTATTAAAATGCTTTGAATTGAAATTTTACACATCTGAAATACTTATAGGCCTCATTCGAGTTGGTCAATAAAAATTTTCATTATATTATTAGATAGACAACAGACTAAATATGTAGAATCAAGACCATACTGTATAAGTTCACGTTTATTACATTGAATTTTAAATTATTCACGTTCAAAGTAACTATGTTATTTTTATTTTTTATTAAAAAAAAAAATCAATTTATTTGAGCCCTTAGAATTCGATTAATTTAATTTAAATCGATTAATTCACGATTCGTTAAGGTTTTTTTTTCTTCTTTTTATTTTTTTTTTCAATGGTATAGTACCAATTTCGCGTTACATATTTTAATCACAGGTAAAGTAAAATTTTAGATTAAAAAAAAACCATCAAAACCTTGGGAATTGGTATATAAATCGAAAAAAAAAATACGAATAAAAAAAGCCTTGGGCATTCAAAAAATTATATAGCTTAAAAATATTTAATAGTATCTAATGTCTGTAATTTAACCCTTTACAAATAATTCTCGATGATGTTACACATTTTAAAAGGTAATTATGCATCATGTATAGTATGTACAAATTGATAAAATATGTTATACATATGTGGTGTGTGTGGTATTGATTTTGTAAAACCTATAATAAATAACTATAATGTTTAAAATACATGCCTTTGATGCCTTTGGAAATTGTATTTTTTTTTTTTTCAATTTTTAAAAATCAGTATTTACTTACGTGATGATGAAAATTTCACATACATTATTATGTATTTGCAAAGAACCCGTATAATTTTTTATTTTTTTTTTAAAGTAAGTAAATTTATTCTACTTTCATTTGTGAACAATTTTTTTTTTTATTACTATATTGTGTATTTTACAAAGTACAAATTCTATGCATGTCGCTCAAATATTTACATTATAGGCTTTTATATTTTAAATTATAGCTTACAACATAACGTTGGATATATATTCATTTTATACATACATATGTATTTCGTAAAATCCGTATATAGAATTTTCTGTGTTGTTACTTGTGTTGGTGTTTTATTTGTAATAAAATTTTTGAACCTTGCCAATTTATTTGTTAACAATTTTTTTTTTGTTTTACATAACATGAAAACTTTTATGATTCTTTTACACGCGACATTTTTTTTTTCATTTCATTTTCAATTTTTCAAAATTATTCACTTTTACCTTAGAAAATATTCACCTAAAATTTATTATTTATTATGAATTGGTGACAGTATTGAAATTCCATTACACTCTTCAATACAAAAAAAAAAAATAAATAAATAAATAAATTAAAGGACATTCATTGTAAGCTTTTTAGATTTTATGGTGCTGTATACTTTTTTATTTTTTTTTAAATTTTCTGTTTTATAGTTTATCGAATAGTAACACGAGAATGAAAGATGAGTTGATGATAAGGCTTTTGCAGATTAGTGCGAGTATCGTATTTTTTGGTAAAATGCCAAAACAAAATATTCAAAGCACATAAAAAAACAATATAGAATAATAAAATAATTGAGATAGAGAAGTGAATACAATATTTTAGGGTTCAAATACACAAAATAAATGGACTATTTTTATGTATATAATTTTGAAAATTTAAAGAAACTTATGTCTGTATACAAGGTTGAATAATGAAATCTAATATCACTATATTTTGTTGGGAATGATAAAATCAGATTTGTTTTTTTTTGATATCATAATATACTTTTTTGTTAGATAGAAAGGTCGAAATCTATGTATGTAAGATATGTATGTATGTAAGTAAAAGATTATAATGCTATAACCGCACATAATGGGCTTGTCTTGCGTGTTACCTACCGCAAAAAGGTATTTCTTTGGTTAGGTATATTGATAAATGTTAAGGTATGTCAAAAAGGAAATGACGATTTTTCTAGATCATTGATTTAATTTTGAAGGATTTTCATTAAATAGAAGTTGCTTAATTTTTTTTTTTGCCTCTCGTTGTAAAGTGTTATCAGCAACTGCTTTTTTTTTGTGGTTCCCATAGAATCGTTAAAGTAAATCTACTTGACAAAGGTCACGACCTGCATTTGTTATTTTTCTGTCCTTGTATTTTATATAGGTGGTATTATGGTTTTTGTTTTATTTTTTTTTTTTTTCAAGCAAGAATGAAGTGCTAGATTATACAATTTATTGTTTACGTAGGTTATTATTCTTTGATAAAGGTGTGTAAATAACGTGAAATCATTATTGTGTCAAAGAATTGAGTGTTATTATTGCTGTTAATTAATTTAAAAGCTTTCTTTAATTAATTATAGAATATACGTTTAATTTATAAAAATTTATATACGATTTTGATTTTTTTTATTAAATTGATGTTTTTTATTTACATTTGATTCAATTTAATTTATTTTCAATTTTTTTTTTTTTTTCAGAATGTGAAGTAAGGTAAGGTAAGTGGAATTATTTTTGAAATTTTTTTAAATTTGAATTTTTTACCTCTTATTTATGAAATTTATTAGAATTTAAACTAAATTTTTAATGAAAAATTAAATGAAAATTTTGTAACAATTTATAAAGTGAAATTTATTCATGTATTTCTGTATTGTTTTATTGCAATATAAAAAGGACATGTTATATTGTATTTGCAGTTCAGATCACGCATTAAGAATATGATTATAATTTTTTGTTGTTGTTGATATAATCAAATCATTTAAATGTCACTTGTCACAAATAATATGTTTTGATAAAATGCAAATAAATAAATCAATTCATGGTAAAGAGTTACATAATAAATTTTGTTCTTGTATTGTGTTTATAAAAATCATTTTTTTTTTTTTTTTAAATAATAAATTTTTAAACAAATAATGTCAAAAAATTATCACGTTTTAACTATTTTCTTGCATTTAATTTTCTTCATTTGGAATTATATGTATTCAATTTACATATGGTTTACAAAATGTGATCATGTGAAATGAAAAAAAAAAAAAAATCAAAATCATAGAAAATGTGTGATGATTCAAAATGTGTTACCTGTCAGTAATATCACTTCTTCTTTTTGTTTTACACTAATACAGAAAAAAATATCAATAAATAAATTAATTGAAATAAATTTAAATTGCATTTTTGAAAAATATAAAAAGTACATAGGTATTTCTTTCTTCTTTTTTTCAAAGTAGAATGTGAGAAAGAAAGTTGATTGTAATGCAAAGAAAAAAAGAAAAGAAAAAAAAGAAAAATAGAAAAATTGATTGTACACATTATGGGTTATATTTACGCACATTGTATGTACGTGAATCAATTTTATAACGATGATTATATTATTTGATATAAAAGAAAAGTATGTACATAATTTATGATTATTTATTTTTCAAAGTGTTGTATGTACTTAATATTAAGAAGTAAGAGAAAAACCAACAAGTATATTCAATACCAGTGAAAATTGGTTATGATTTTAATAGATTTTTTTTTATCTTTAAAGTGGGTACTTTTATTTCTTGATAAGTTCAGGTATATTGAGGGTGAAAATTTATATCAAAATATGAATCATAAATTAAATTTACAATTAAAAATTGGAATTTTTCTAGAAACAATACTCGTACATTACAAAATTATGCATAAATGTGAATATTTATTATACATTTACATATGTAGGTACTTATATGAGAAACACGGTAGTATGAATGAAAAATAGCGAACACTGAAGGACATGATGAAATGAAAGTAAAGAAATGGTCCACATAATGATTTAATTGATATGAAAACAAAAAAACAGATTTTTAGAGAATAGATGACATACATTTTCGAATACTGAGAGATAACTCATTCAATCATTGTTCAAAAAGAAAAAAAGGTGAAATTAATTACAAAGTTTCATTACTGTGAAGATTATATTATTACATCATAAACACCCTGTTAAACCTTCTATCTGTTCACGTTTTCACGAGTTTTTATGTATATTTACATTTTGTTTTCCTAATTCACACTCTCTATGTGGTAATTTCTATGAAAAATTTATTTTTACCACGTAGGAAAAATAAAAGAAGCTCAAATCCCAAAAACAAATACGTAATGATATATAGAAAATGCAATTTTTTTATGATAAAAATATATGCCAATAAATAGATAAAACATTACTATTTATATTTTATTTATTATATTGTATTTCAATGGAAAAATATCAATTTACCTGTAGTTTTTTCGTATTTAAGTGTGAAATAAAATTTACACGAATTTTTTTGTAATCAGTAGGTACGTACTTATTTATATATTTCTGATTTGTATTTCTAGAGTGTTTATATGTATTAAACTTAAATTACATATTATGCAATTGTACTTGGAATGTGAATTGAAATTTATAGAAGTGAAAGAAAAAAAACTAATTATGAAATAATGAATATTTAAAAAAAAAAATATTATGCACTGTTGTGAATGCATGTAGATTTTAAATATTATTATCAGGAATATGCGTTACGTATAGTCAAAATACCAAAAGTTCATTTCTTTGTCACACACATACATACATATGTATATAAATTAAAAGAAAAATTACTCATATATACTTACTACTATGATTTAATGTATTATTTCGTTAATTATATTTCAAAAACTATAAATTTATTATTCAGCCTATACCAAAAAAAAAAAATCAATAATTTATCTACGAATTATTTCTATTTATACCTCATATTCCTAATGTCTTTGTTTGTTGAAGGATTTAGAAGCCGATATTTCCGAAAGTTAATACTAGTAGAAAAGGTGTGTTACGCACACATTTAATACACTCATAAAATTATAAAAATTATAATATATTTTAATAATGAGTATATAGTGTAATAAATATGTATGTCTATTAGAATGTCATTTGAATAAAAGGTTAGAAAAGGACGAAATTGAAAATAACAAATAATACACAGGTATTTTATCCACCATTTTAATAATATTTTACGTTTATAATAAAATAAATTCAAGGTTGTTTAATGAATACATTATGAGTTAATAAATTTGTTAATGAATATGGATTTTCTCCATTTTTTTTTATTTCCCATTTTCCTTATTTGAATTGGATTAGATTTGTTATATTTAATGACAATGATAAAATGGGTTGGCGTTGAAAGAATTATGGATTTCTTCAGAGAAAAAAGAAAAAGTAATAAAAAAGGATTTTGTATATATGCGACTTATTTATTGAAATTTTAATTGTGAAAAAAGCTTGTTGGAAGGTTTTAAATAAGGCAGAGGGAAATATGATAATTTTATTTTTTTACCATTATTTTGAAATGGGTTTGCATGGTTTAGTTGATAAAACTGTAAATTTTATTTTTAGTTTTGATATACAAGGCATATGAAGTTATGAAAGCTTTTTCACATCATCAAGATTTAAAAATATTTATTAATCTAAGTTCGATGTCCGAAAAAAACCTGAAAATCAAAATCTATTCAGTATTGTGAGACCAAAAATGTAGAAGAATTTTATATAAGTAAATATTTGTTCTTTTTTTAAAACTTCTGGAAGTACAAATTTAAACAATGTTCTTTAATTTTTTCAATTTTCTTCTTCGATTTTATGTGCTTGAAAATATGTATTTCGACTGTAAGATTTTTCTTCTTATCATTCATCAACAAGGAATCGAATTACAATGTGCAGTTTTTTTTTCACCCACATAGCTCTTAGTAAATATAATTAATCGAAAATTGCATTTTTATAGAATTTGCAATTATCATATTCCGTTTTTTTTTTCTTAAAGAACTTTTGAATCCGTTAGAAAAATAAAACATAATTCTTCTGAAATTAATAAAAAATTTTCCGGTTTATTTTAATGAATGGAAGTACGAGTAAAAAAAAAATATTTTATTCATCACTAAAATCAATTTTACAAAATTCTTATTGATTTGTAAAAAAAATACAGTTATTGAATTCCGGTAATTTTATTGCAATTATTATTATTTTCTGCATTGCTTACAAAGATATACATTCAAGTTGTTATTCTAATATGTATAAAAAATACATATTCACGATAAACAATATTTATGGAAAAAAATTTTCATGTAAGTTCTTACGAAAAAAAAAAAAAAAATTAACCAAAACAAGAAGAAATAAAAACATATACTTTACATGCATTTTTGTTGCGGTTTTAATCTATGATTTTTTAATATCATTAAATAAAGATAAGTTATATGCTATATGATAGAGACATAAACAATCTCATTATAATCTAGATATACATATAAGTACTATGTTGGCGGTAACGTAAAACCAAAAAAAAAAAATAAATAAATAAAAAAAAGAGAGAAGCAAACTTAATGCATTCTGAATTGATGCAGTAAATAAACAGGTACACAAAAACCAAACATCATTTCATACAGGTTAAATATCTCAAGTATCTGTCTAATTTATCTATGTGGATATGCAAAACATTTAAAGAAAAAAAAAATTAAATGAAAAAAAATATATACTCGTACATAATTATATGTATATATACTTATAGATACTCCTATGTAGGTATGTACATATGTGTTTTTGTAGACATAATTTGCGTGAAAAATATTTCATTTTGTAATGTCTAAACATAATTATGTATATGAATATAGATTTTTCAGTATATATAGATACAATATACATACATATACATATGTACATACATTATGTATGTATAAATCCTTGTATAACTGTTTCTTTTTGATGCAATGAAAATTTTCATATTAATGAAAAACTTGATGTTGCTAATATTTCTAACAGCAAACAAAAACAAGCAGAAAAAATATTATTCTAGTATTTACTTTTTTCTTTTTTTCTAAAATACAAAAACAAAAAGTTTTATAAAGTTGGCACTAAGCCCGTCATATTTATCAGATTGTTGTGTTAAGCCTTCCTGTGTTTAATTCCAAAATCGGATTTTTTTTTATTTAAATTTTTTGTTTTTCATATTTTCATGTATGAAAATACGAGTACATACTTTCTTTTTTGTCTCATTTGAATATTTTGTACGTACTTGTAGATAGTTTATGATAATTTAGTTTCTACTTTTTATTTTTTATTTTTTTAATGATTTTTTATTCTTGTTATGTTTTAAAAAAGAATTTGTTTTTGTTCTACTCATAGGTATTTCCACTTTATAGTTCTAGCACCGAGCAATATATATAGAGGAACACTTAGTACTGGCTCGCATGTAGGCAAAATTTTTAAAATTTGATGACCTGTGCGGGAAGTGTGAGGGACGAAAAGCTTCTATCTCTCACGAAAAAATATATGAGAAATATATCCTATATTTTCAATTTCTCATACAAATTTTTATACTGAACCAAATGGTATGTATACTGAATATATGGAGAAAAGGAAAAGCTGTTTCCATATGATTCTGTATATTGTAATACTTGATACATGAGAATGATTGAGTTAAAAATGTTAAAATTTCTCAAATTTTTTAAAAAATTTTGTATGTATTGCATGGAAAATATATAGAAAAGAGAATATACTTTAAAATCAGAGAAATTAAGAAAAAACCCTGAGAATAAGAAAGAGCTTAAACAGTGATAAGATTGGAGGTAAGCTTTCAACATTGGAGGTATTCTTGCTGTTTTAAAATTTGTTATTTCAATGTACTGCGATAAAATGTCTGGTGGTAATTTATATAGTCTTTGGTTCTAGTGTGGAAAATATTTTTCATATTTTTATAAAGAATTTAAATCGATATATTGATCCAATTTTTTATAATAGAAAAAAAAACAAATACATGAAATACTTAATAATGCGGCAGGTGGTGATATCATATTTTTTTTAATTTTTTTTTTTGATTATATGTACCCATTTGTTTTATTAGTATTTTTTTATCTATTTGTACAAAACTTTAGATTCATATCGGTAGAAAAATTACTTGTGTATATTTTCTGATAATTTGATAAGTTTTAGTTAGTTTGTATAATTGAGTCCTTAACGTTTCACAGCGAACCATAGAAACGAAAAATATAAAATTCATGTAAATAGGATAATTACGATAATTGAGTTATTATGTATGTCAAAAAAGGAAAAAAAAAGTAATAAGAACATATAAAAAATTGAATTTTAAATTTTCAGAAAAAATAATAATAAGAATGTACTAGTGAAATTGGGTGAAAAAACTTTTTAATTATTACCTTTATCGATTCTTATACCGATTAATTCATAAAATTATGGATAATTATATTTTCAGAATAATTTGAGAAGTTCATTTTCAAAGTTGTATATCGTGTTATAAAGTTTGAAAAAAAAAAATATTATTTATTATCATATCATGCAAGGATATTTGAATAACACACGTAATTGAAACTAATTTTATGTATGCATTTATTTTTTATAAGTTTTTCCAGTGAAATTAATTTTTGTTAAAAAATAAATACATATTTATTCTTATAAAAATATGAAAAAGTTTCAAAGTAAGAATTTCTTATTTCAAGGTTTTTATTTAATCCTTTCCAGTTAAAAGTCAATAAATGAATTATTCACATAAATAATTTTGTCATGAATTGTTTTCTATATGCTTTTTAATGACATTCTAAAGCAGTTATGCAGAATATTTAATAATAAATCGTTTAATTTAATTACATTTTTTATACAGTATGCACCAAATTGCCATAACCCTTTAAAAGTATGTACAGAATAAATTTGATGATATCGAAAAAGCCTATATGTAATTCAGTGTAGGTAGTATTGCATGAAAAACTGTTTTTATTGTTCGAGTATATGAAGCACCTTATTTGTTAACATAACACATTTTATTCTTTTAATGTTCATCTGTCATAACATGTTTTTCACATTCTTACTGCTTTTCAACTTGCAAGTTAATCCTTTTACATTTTTGCATAATATTAATACATAGGTACATATGTACATACATATGTATTTACTATTTATGTAGAAAAAAACATTTAAAAAACTCCAATGTTTTGGAATGGCAGGTGTTTCAAAAAATATTTATACTTAAGAGGAATGAAACTTGAATCCTATATGTAATGTAGAACAGATAATGAAATTTGATACACTTCTTATAATATATACATTATAATTCTTCAAAGGAATGCTAGCTAGCATATGAAGGATGTTGACATTTTTATGCTTGTCTGTTTATCTGTTTGTGTTCGATTACAATCGAATTAATGTTCACTTTACTGCTTTTAAATGCACCATGTTGTTCTTTCTTTAGAAAGAGAAACCAGAAAACAGCTGCAATCAAAATAAGTGTTTTTTTTTTTGTATCTTCCTTTCGGACTAAAGGAACTATCGGTTTTTTTTATCCTAGGAAGGATTTACACAAGCATTTAAGTGTATTTCCTTTTTTATTCGTACACATATGGTACTTAAATCCTGTTTGAATTATTTTTTTAGGCAATCGACCAAAAACCCTGTTTTTTAAAAAATATTTAAAAAAAAAAACAAAAAAAAAACGATAAATCGATTAAATTCGATCAATTGGCATATTTGTTTACGTAAAAATATGTTGTCAACGTTCATTTTCAAAATAGAATTAATGTAATTTAAAAATATGTTTTTATTTATTTAATTTTTTTTTTCAATAAATTTATTTTCAATGAAAGGTGACGACCGAATGTACATATTATGTGTCATTTGGGGTGACAAATTTTATGAGTACACGAATTTATTGGAATATCATGTATTTTTATATTTTATATTGCTGATTTTGAAAAAAAAAATAAAAAAAATGTCGAAAATAATGAATAGTTTATGTTTAGCCATGTGTAACGTTAAATAAATTTCCGGTCATCAATTCAAATTCAATCGGGTTTTATGTATATTTAGTAAAAATTTTAGTTTTTTAACATTACAGAAAAAAAAAATCGTGACTATTAAAAAAATTGGAAAATGTTTGTTAGTTTTTTAAAAATAATGGTAACAGTTTGCAATGTATCATTAGCAAAAATTGTATAAATATTATTATATTTTTTTATAGTTGTTGTTGTTAACTAAAAAGTTAAAAAATCGTGTTTTTTTCTTTCATTTAAAATCTATTACAAAATCAACTTAAAAATAAAATATCTTAAAAAATTGTGCTTCCATTATATTATATGTAATTTATAATAATGAGAGAGGTACATTAATCTGCACGATTACGATTACTCATTTTGGAAAAGTTGTTGGCCTTCATTTAGTATTATCAATTTGATCATTTCTATTTAAACTTTAAAATAAAGAAGAGAATTTAATTTGTTGTTGTATGTATAGATTTTTTTTTCCTATTTAAAAAAAAAAAAATACAGTAAAATAAAAACTACAAAAAAATCCGATTGTGGTTTATTTGAGGTAATGATGACCATTATAACTGAGATTGAAAGAATCTTAGTCATAAACTACTGAGCATAGATTAATAAATTTTTCATTCGTTTTTTTATTTTGAATTTTCTAAATGAAAATAAAATGAAAGAGAGTTGTTTATAATTGAAAAAAAGTAGCAGCTGAAAGTGATGCTAAAATGGTTTATGTACATACATTCATTAAAAAACCAGGAAAAAAAAGAAGACAGGTGGTCGGAGGTGATGTTGTGGTTAAGGGATGACTCACGTTTTCATGACCATGGTCTTTCCTTTTAGTAGAAGATGTTTGTTAGTTGAATAAACGAATCATCTCTTTTTATATATATATGTATATACATAATATATGTACGTATCTATGTATGTATCGTATATCATGTATAAAATTTATAGGTACATACTGATAGAAGCAAAGATGATTCTTTTTAAAAGAAAATGAAAAATATGAGAAAAATACAAATAAAAATATTTTTATGTCGAGTAAATCAAAAAAATGAAAAGATAAAAAATTTGTTAAAGTAGATGGAAAAATTTAATCCTAAAAGAATATTCTTTTTTCTTTTTGTAAAATAAAATACATATATTTCTAATATTAAAGTTTTTCTTGCAAACTTCAAAATAACAAAGTTTATTTCATGAAAAGATTTTTCATTTTTTTTAAAAAAATATTAAAAAAACAAAATTTTTGAAATATGAATTTAGTTTTTTTTTTTATAGAATTAAGTAGAGGAAAGGATTATAAATTTATTTCATAAAAGAAAATATCGTTTCAAATAAAAAAAAAATAATAGAAATCTCCAGAAGTTTTTTATTCATTTAAGAGGAAATATGTACTTGCAATCTAAAGCAGGATAAAAATCACATTTTATGATGTAAACATTTTGTGTAAATAACATATATACATTTTGTGTTGTTAAAAAATGACATTATTTTGACATTTATATTTGTAGAAAATTTAAAACTCATTTTAAAATGTTCTATGTGATATTTGAAGTATGATTCTTACATTGGGTGTTCCATTAACAGGTATTATAGACAATTTTAATTTTCTAGTATGTATGTTTTTCGCGGTAGACATACATATGTAGCTACATATGATGTTTTTTGGTTAAAAATAAAGGTGCTTATTATGATTTTCGTCAAATGATCGAACAGCGTTCGATTTCATATTTTGGTATTATCATTTTCGATTTTTTTCTTTTTGTTCGATTAAATCGAACAGCTGTTTCGATCACTTTTTTACTGACGAAACGCAATTTGTAATACGAAAAATATGAAAAAAAGATGGATATTTCAAAGAAAATGTAACTTTCAATGTTTTAAATGTAATAATAATACTAATTAAATGTGTTTTTATTAATTACTACATACATTATTTATTATTTTAATCGGAAAAATACAGGTAATAAGAAACAATTAGAAGAGCTTGTGAATATCATGGAAATTTTGACATAAATTAATTTTTCTCACAGAAATCCCAAAAATTTTTCTAAAACATAATAAAATACTTGCCTTACTAATAACATTTTTTTAAAGTCGAATTTAACAAAAATGTCGACTCTTAAAACTGAGTATGCATTGAAGTTCTGTAGGTACACGAATACATACTTGTAAAAATAAAATTTTCAACATATTTTGTAAAATAGCATACTCAGTTTTTAAAGTCGACTTTTGTTAAACCCGACTTTAAAAAAATGTTATTAGTAACTTAAAACAATTTATTCAAATATGTATCTTCAAATTTTAACAGCTGAAAAATTGTTCAAAGAAAATATACACAATAATTCACGACAATGACGTTTGTTCGATCGATTGAGTTACGTATTTACCGAAATGAAATTCAGTCGAATCGAAGAAGATTCTTCGATCAACCTACGAATCGAAAATCATAATAAGCACCAAAGTTTACAAAAATATCAAAAAATTCTTTTTATGTTTTCAGTTATTTCAAAAATAATTTGATCAGTTTTGGAACATCCTTTATTACAAAAATATAATACAGAATTATTGTTTATTTTGTTTGTAATTTTTCTTGCTATTTTTTTTCTACACAAATCATTTCCAAAGTAAACTGTACTTTCTAAAGTTTATTTTAATGTATTTATGAAAATATTTTCTTTTTCAATTTCAAGATTAAAGGATTATAGGTACATACATATTCTGTACACACAAGGTACACTCTACGTACGTTTTTGATAAATATGTACATATACTCGTATAAGTAAAGTTTTTCTTCTTGTTTTTATTTTTTTCTTACATTTGATTTTTTTTTCTTCATTATATTCAAATTTCATTACATCAGATGTTTGTACACACATTTTTATTTTCCACAAAATAAAAAAAAAAAATTATCATCAAAGCAATAAAATTTTTGAGATATTTCTCAGGATAAAATAGTCAAAATGTATAAAATATTTCTTTTTTTCTGTTTACATATTTTTAAATATTTTACATATTGTATATTTGTTCGTTATAACTCATAAAAATATTCCATTGTTCCGCACTGAAAAATATTTGGGTATGTATGTAATTTTATTTTGTAACATTTAATACATGTATTTTTATTACTTAAAAAGAAATAAATTCACAAGAAACTTACTTTCTGTATTGAAATAAGTAAGAAAAAAAAAATTGAAAAAAAGGAGTAAAATAAAAAAACAGCAGACAAATAATAATTTTTCAATATATTTTCTTTATTTTCATGATGTGATCGCGAAGATGAATTTTATTATGAGTACGGGAAACATTTAGGATGAAAGTAAATATAAAAAGGAAGAAAAAAAATTTCTTTTATATTTTATGTATACATTTATTGTACAACACTATAATCGAAGTATTGAGGTTAATGTGTACACAAACTGACTCCTAAAAGGCATATTTTATTTGCCGCTGGTATAATATATAGCAAAGTTACACAGTTGTTGTAATTTGTTTTTTTTTTTCAACATACACAATTGAAAAATCGGTTCTATATTATATTATATACCTATAATATGTACTCAAGAGTACTCAGAAAAAATACTGAAAATTGAAAATAAGGAAAAAGAGATTGATTTTGTTTTTTTTGCTTTTTTTGGTTTATCTTTAGTGAAATCCTGTTTTACGAATGTCTATAAACTTTGGTAGTCCGGAAGGAAGAACGAAAACAGCTCACAGTCACATATGTATATGTGTGAGTTATGCTCAAGTACGATATTATATTACATATATGTGTATGGAACGAATAAGGATTCAGGCAACAAAACCTTCAGGACTTATATGATGGGAATATATTTTATGTATCCATGATGTGTTATACAGTTATACAACAAACGTCATATCCCGTTGCAAGAATATTATAAAGTATGGGAATTTTTATTCACTTCTTTTTTTTTTTAAGTCCTTGGTTTTATTTCTTCTTTCATTCTTTCCATTTAATATGAGCGGTAGCTTATTGTTTGTTTGAAACGAGGTGTCTTGTTCACACTATTGTTGCCTTGTTATATGGGAAAAGTAGCATCAAATTAAGCTGAACGATAGGAAGAAAAATTTTGTATATAATACACATGTATGTACATGTGTTAGTTTTATATTAGGGTTGTTTTTTCGGATAAGATAAATGTGATTTGAACGACATCATATTCGTTCAATTTATACTTGTACAAAAAATAAAATTCAAAAAATATATATAAAAGCCCTTAGAACACGTCTATTAGATCAGATGCACCGACTTTAAGTGCTTTATATGAAAATAATAATGAAAGAAAAAAAAAAAAACGATAATAAACATCTTTGTGTGTTTTTTTCTTTCACTTTATTTAATTTTTTCAGATGAAGATATAAAGTAGAAAAATCAGTAATACGTGATGTGTTCAATGCAAAAGTACGTATTTAAAAAGAAAAAAAACCGTTTTATTTGTTTGTTAGATTTTCTACGATGATTTCATTACTTTTTTTTGTTCCCCCTTCTATAAAATAAATCAAAAAATTGTTTTTTTTGTAATATGACGCACCGATGAGATAATCAATTTGATTGGTTGATTAGAAAAAAAGATTTTTAAATATCTAAATGTTTTCAAATACAAACATTTTTAGCTATTATAACACAATTTATCTAAAAATCGAAATTTAAATATAAACTTGCATGAAAAGTATATAGATATTCAATATTTAAAAAATGAAAATATCTTCTTTTCTTTCAAAATCCTATTTTCAGAATTTAATTATCAATTAAAATCTCCTAATAAGCAAAATTTGTATCATTAAATGCACGAAGTTGTATTACTTTAAAAGTTATAAAAGATTTTTTTTTTACTTTAAAATGTAAATTTATCATGAATGAAATTTAGACAAAATTTCTAATTAAAATAATGTATATAATGTAATAATACATACTTTAAAATATATTATATATGAAAATATTTTTTAATGAATTAAATAGCAAGATAAATTTATCTTATATCTGAAGAAAATAAATTTAATTTAAAAAAATTGAAAAGTTTAAAAATAATTTTACAAAATCATGAAATCTGTTACATGAACTTTATATATATGTACATACATATTGTAAGGTTAATTAATTTCTCAGATTTTCAGTAATGAACTTTTAATTTCTTTATTTTACATGCATGCATACATACATACATACATATACATACATATGGATACGTACATACATATTTCAGAAAATTTAAATTTATTGAAATGTTTTCTGACTTAGTTCAAGCAATGTTTCATACAATTTTGCATATAAACTTGTGTATATGTATGTACCTATATATATATATTGAATTGTTTGTGTTGTTGTCCTATATATATAAAGGTAACATACATACATGTATGTTCGATTAAAGTAAAAGTAATTATTACAATTCATTAAGTTTTCAAACTTAAACGTTTAAGGAAGTCATTTAAAGTCATTTTGTAAATCGTATTATATGTTATTTAATTGAAGAAATACATATTTTTTCTTCAGAAATTTTATATATTGTAATGTAACATAAAAGTAAAGGTCTACCTATACAATATACATATGTATGTTTATATAATGCATGAATACTTTAATTCACATGTATGTATTTTTTTTTCTGTGTATAGAAAAAGTACTTTACTTTTTTATACTTATTTTATTTTTTTTCTTTTCAAATACGATTTTCTATGGATTCTATTTTTCTATTTTGTTTTATTTGTTTTTGTTTTTTTTTTTGTCTTTTTATTCTTGCAATTGAAAGTTACAAAAAAATAAAAAAGATTATATTCATGTAAATTGTAATGTTAAAGTTACATAGATACTAACAAGAAAAAAGTTTATAACTAAAGTTGTTTAAAAATTGCAATATTTTCCTTTTTTTCTCTGTAGTTTAGATAATTTGACACAATATTTAAATTTAATTTTACATGTAAATATTGGTTTCTATTTATTGCATAAAATTTCGTAGAATTTTGAAAATATTTGAAAAACATAAGAAAGATAAAAAGAATTTGAGTAATTATAAGCAAGTGTAAGGTGCCATAAAAATGAACATGAGATACGTGTTTATGAAATCACGTTTACGTCTCTGAAAAAGTAAAAAGTAATAAATAAAAAATAAAAATAAAACCTACTTTCATACATGTTTCATAAAATTTTGGATAAAATTTTCTATAATGTATTTTAGTTCTTTGGAAAACTATCATTAATCTTTAGAAAATATGTTGTTCTATCTTGCATTTTAATAAACATAGAAAATTCAAAATTTAGATACATATATGATAATGAACGTGTATGTATAACAACTAGGAAGTTATCATATATTCACAAATTGAGGAAACGATTGAAATGTACATATATTTTGCTTCAAATAATATACATACATATATGTATGTAAGTATTTATGTGTTGCTCACGTATATTATATTTATGCGTTAAAAGAATTTCATATTTCTTTTTGCAAGAAAAAAGAGAAAGAAAACAAAACGAGTTGTTTTTACCACCCACTTATTCCTTATTTTGGTACCATATAAATGCATCGTTTTTATTTAATATATATTTCGTATCCTGAGTGTTGAATGCATTTTACACGTAAAATGATATGGTTTCATTTCATCTTGTTCAAGAAATTTCTTATTACATATTGTGCTGCAAAAGATATTATTATTATCATTCACATCAGATTCAAATGAAAAATTCTGTATGTACGAAATGAAAGAAGGAAGAAAAAAAGGAAAGCAAAAAATATACAGATGTATATATACTCGTACATATCATTATATTATTATTGCATAAAACTTGTTAGCTTGAAATCTTCAAAATGTAGGCTGCATCCGTATACTATAAAAAGGATAACGAAAATACGTGCACATTATAATATATAGAAATATGTAATAAAAGCACTTTTTTTGAAAAGAATAAATAGGGAATTAAAAAAAAGTATGAAATAAGATGAAAGAGGATGTTGTAAAAAAATTGCATTAGCTCATTATGTTCATGTATTCTATACATGTATGTATTAAAAATGAACAATTTTTGGTCAATGCAATCTTTAAACTAGCATCAAATTTTTTTTTTTAATGAAAAGAAGAAAATATTTGAGAAAATATTCCGATAAAATCAAATTTTCATCTTAAGAATGTAAAAGCTGTTTATTTTCTTCATTCGTGATAATAAGAAAAAGTATTAAATAGTTTTGTGATGTGATATGTTGTGTTAGACCTCATTTTAAGCTTATATGTATTTTTTCCTGTAACATATGAGGAAATATGTGGAAAATTTATCGGATATAGGTCATATTTGAAAAAATGATTTCTATCTTTTAAATGACTTTTTCGAGAAAATACTTACAGATAATATTGAGAAAAAGGAAATGATCTCTATATAATATGTATGTGTATTTAGTTTATTTTAATATTAAAGGAGGAAAAATAAATGAAAAAATAAAAAAAAACTTGTATTTTACTTACGACCCAATATCATTTTGAAATTATTTGAAAAATTAATTATTTATACCTGAAATTAAAAATAAAAAAAAAATAAAATAAATTAGTTTTACATAAAAATTCAAAAGATTGAATATTTAATTATAAAAATTTAAAAAAAATATTTATTATTTTTTAATGTAAATTTTGATTTTATTTTTTTTACTGATTTAATATTCATAATATCAAAATTATGTATATTTTTTTAATATAAAAAAAATTGTTTATGTGATTTAAATTATTTTTTTTTATTGATTTAAAATTTCAAACACATCTTGTGAGTTTTTCTTAAAACAAAAAAAAAAAAAAGAATTACATAAAACTTTACGTTTAAAATATTCATTACGAAATCATCATCATCGTCAACTACTTTTACTGGAAATTTTCAACCTCGAAAAAAATTATTATTTTCTCCTAGAAGTCAGCTAGCGAATCCTCATGCTCTTGAAACTCACTGTGTACAAAATTTTCCTGATATGTAATTCTGTAATCTATTCCGGCAATGGTAAAATATATCTACATTTTTTTTCCTTTTAAAAAACCATAATTTAACATTATGCATTTGTGGTTCTACAATCTACAGTCATACATTATAATTTTAATGCATTATTCATATATCATAAAAATTAAAGGAAGATATACGATCTCAGAGGACAATTTTCAATTTACGATATCAGTAAAGTTAAGAAAATTGTTATCATGTTCACAAAACTTTTGCATATATTTGAATGTATGAGAGATATACATAAGATATACATATGTATGTATGTAAATATACTTTATATTCTTAGTTAGTAAGCTATATGTATATCTATAAGAGAAAAAAATTAAGTATAAAACTGGATGATGACACCAGTTTGAACCAGGTGATATTTTATGATGATATGTGATGGTGCTATGATTTTAATATTATGTGTTGTGTGATGTTGCACGAATTTGATTTTCATTTGTGCAAATTTAATTCTATTCAGTTAAAAAAAAAAGTTAGGTCAACGAATTAACTTTTTGAATATACGAGTATTTTTTAATTTATTTTTTTGTTCATGTTATTTTTTTTCTTTCTTATGAGTATATTCTTGAATGTGCATACGTATGTATGTGAAGAATATGACATATTAAGCCGGATGCACATACTAGAAGAACTAATTTATATCAAACATAATATTTTAGAATACTTAGTCGCATGTTTATACTATAATAAATATGAATAAAAAAAAATATATATATTAAAATTTATAACTTAAAAGATATTTTATGTTTCAAAGTATAATAAAACTAAAACTAAAAAAAAAAATCTTCAATTTGAAAGTTAAATAAAGGCGTTAATGAGGAAATTACTGGAGTATGATCATAAAATAAGCATCCGGCTAAATATTTAAGTACAACTAAAGTACATATTATAAAAAGAAGTTGAATATTAGATTTAATAAATTACAAAACAAAAGGAGAAAGAAAAAAAAAACCAACAAAGAATAAAGTTATGAAAAATTTGATGATGGTAAATTTTCTAATGTGACTGAATTTTAATGCTGAAAAAAAATTATATACGATAGTATGATGGTGGGAAATTGCAATTTACATTGTTTCATCAAAGTGTTATCCATCAAATTTTCTATAACAATGGCGATTTTTTTTTTTTTTCAATTTTTTTTCTTCATTTTTAAGTTCGTGAGGAAATTTTTTTTAAATGAAAACAATTACGATGTAGAACATAAAATAGATGCGTATCTTAAAATGACTATTTTTTTTCCTTCAAATTTTATACATTTGAAATTCTATTGTTTGATGTATTTATCAAGAATTTTATGTTAACGTAATAAAAGATGTTACATAAACAGATTTTATATGTTCATATAAAATGACAATTTTATATTTATTTAATTAAATACTCGTTTTAGAATGAGAAAATTTAAGATTTAAAGTTGACTTTTGTCGTTTTTTCGTTTAAATAATGGATGATAAATAAATCATAACTTTTTGAACCAGTATCTTTTATTTATATGAATGTGATGAGATTTGTAAGAGTTCGTTATTTAGAGAGAACTTTCATTCAAAAAGCATAAATTGAGGTTCGTTGTATAGTTTAATAGGTTACAATTGAAATTGGTTAGATTAAAGTACCATTGTTATAAATAAAAGTTTTTGAGCCTTAGGCCCTTAGAGGACGATAATGAAAAGTCAGGAATTATGAGAATAAAAATGACTTTTTTCATTGGCATCTCAATGACAGAAAATGGGGGTACGTTAAGAGTATTAAAGTACATGTTTACATTTTTTTCTGATTTATCAAACATTGTGACACACGCGAGTAAATATAGTTCAAAATTCATATGTATTGTTATTACAACCCTTCAAAATTTTGAAATTTTTTAAAATTCAATGTTTTTTCTCTTCAAGTTAAACATTATTCTCTGATATCTAAAATTAAAATTATAGCTTTACAATTTACATTTTAATCACTTCTTTTTTTCGTCTAATAGTAATTTTAATCAGTTACAATTTGAAATTTATCTGACATATCTTAAAATAATTGAATGCCTTTCAAATATTCAGTTCGTTCACCCGAATTGCATATTATCCAATCTTGAATCTATGTATTACAAAAAATAAAAAGAAAAAAAAAACAAAATCAAAACATTCAATCGTTTGTTGTTATCATTTCTTTTTTTTTTTCTTTTTTTAATTTACATCACTTCTAATGTAAACTGTGAAAAAATATACAACATTAGCTCATATAGATTAAGTTCCGTTGGCGCTTTAGAGGGACCAATATGAATATATGTACATACAATAAACATATACAACATTTCAGTTATTTGATTGCTGATGATTAGTTTTCCAAACAAAAAAAAAATTTTTTTTTTTGAATAAGTAAAATAAACATTGAATCGTTTTTGCATATTTAGATACAATCTTGCACATATTAAAAAAAAAATATATATACTAATAATACATATGAAATATTTTATAGATAATTAATAAATAATTCCAGACATTGGTATTCTTTGTTAAAAAAAAAAGAAATATGTAATAAAGATACATAGTGTAGAGTACACGATTGATTGGTTATCATGGATCGTTATTATATCGGAAATACATAGGTACATATTTGAATGATGGTCCTGTAGTAATAAATACCGATATTTTTATTTATTCAGGTGCTAAATGTTTTTTTGAAAATAGAAATTTAAAAAGATTTCATTTTTCTTATGTTGTCCCAATAGAAAAATAACACTTTTTTTTTTTTTTGGCTGAATAGTGGCATACGTTTTTTATTTGATATTTAAATTCCATAACATAATGTTTTTTTTTTTCATTAAATGATAAATGAATTGTATCTTTAATAGAAACGTTTTTGAATTATAATTTCGTACTTTTATCTTTATCAGAAGTTTGTTACAAAATGTTACAAAATATAAAATATGTTTGATATATAATATTTTTTCTTATATTTTTAATTTCAAACAATTTGTTTACAATTGAACATCATCACACACTTATCAGAAACACTACAGACGTGTAAACACACCTTTTTTTTTTTTTTTAAATTAAATAAATAACATAATATTATAATAAACATATGAATTCATTTTAAATTAAATATGAATAATCCACTTTATGTGATGCAATAAACAGTTTGTTGACTCATTTGTTATATTAAATCTGCATCATATCATATAAAGTCTAATATGTAATAATGAAAAAAAAATTTTTAAAGCAGACCATACATGATTATTTTAAATTTTTTAATATATTTATATAATCAGAAAATTATAACGTTAATAAAAATGAAATACTGAACGTGTATGAGCGTTTCAAATGAAATTGTCAGTAAAAAATTATATAAATGTGTATGTCATTTTACAGAATTCCTATTCACGGCCTTTGAACTTTTAAACATACATACATCATACATATGATTACATACATATATCCAAAAGTAGATTTAAGGCAAAGTATCACCATCAAAGTATTTCTCTTAGTACTTTTAATATTATAATATATGTTGATATTCATTGACCATGTATGACCTGATTTAGTATTGTGTTATACACATACTTTTATAAAAAAAATGTTTAAAAACACATCTGTGTTGTGTATATTTTATATTTTCTAGCATTTGTTTATTTAAAAATTGTTTTTTTTCACACTTAGCATAATGTTTATGTTTTTAACTAATAGGATAATTAATAGAAGCGATAATATAGTTCAATATAATATTTTCTATGATGTCAGCATTTTTCTTCCGGTCCACATTAGGCATCTAAATAATAATAATATAAATTTAAATATTTTATATCTTATTCAATATTTTTTTTATTTTCTAGTTAATGGATTCCTTTATTATTCATTATTTGACATTTATTCCATTATTTGACAGTTTCCGTTAAAAACTATATGGTTTTTTTGGATGGTTTTGTGTTTCTTCTTCTTCTATTTACTTATGACCTATGTTAATGAATTTGATTTTTGTATTAATAGTATCTGACTATTTGAAATCTTTAATTTTTTCTGAACAGTAATCGTAAATATATGTATTTATTTATGTGTGTAGATATATAGTTTATGTATCTGTCACATTTCAAATAAAAACTATAAAAAAAAAAATATTGTGAGAAATGAAAAAGAGAAAAAAATAATAAGGTACAACTACTTAAACCACTGACAGATATTAAGATTGATCTGTATACATTTTTCGATTATAACATAAGTTTATATATGCGTATATAAGAAGGTTCCCAAAAAGAAATGCTTAATTTGTTTTTTTTTTGTTTTTTTAAAGAAGGTACTTAACTGTTATTTTTTCTTTAAAAGATAAAAATCAACGAAAACTATTATTCTTTCTTGAAAAAAATTAAATAGCGTTTTAATTAGTATAGTTGGAAAGAATTTAAAATTATACTTAAAAGATATACTTCGTATAGATTTAATGAAAATTAAATGAGCCCTCTAATTTGGTATACACAAGTTAAATAATTTTCTTTGTATTTTTTTTTTCTTCTGTTAATTTAAAGTTATCGATTTTTTACGGTAGTTGTTATAATTATCTGTACATATACATACAAAAAAAATATTTATCTGGAAGAATATAAATGTAAAATAAAGTATCTGTATGTTTAAAAAATATGGCCTAAATCTAAAAGATCCGCTTTTGAGAATTTTAAATACTTATTTATTCCCTTCTGTTTTCGATAGAAAAAAAAAAAAGATACCGTAATTATATGAAATAAGCTAGAGCATTATGGTTTATGTATTTTTGTTTATTTGACCTCATTTTTTGTATCTTAAATTTATAACTTTTTTTTTCTAGATATTATATTTCATAAGAAAATGAATGTTAGAATTATTTATTGCATTTAGATACATATATACATACATATATGTACATTTATAAAACTTTAATTGTGTAATTGATGTAATTTTTGAATCTATATAGAACCAGTTTATTTATAAATTCTTTTTTTATAAAGGGAAAAAAAATTAGATTTCAATTGAAATAATTCAAAAGTGTTTCTTTCATAATATAAAATAAAATTACATAGTTGGAAAATTATGCTTATAAAGTTTTTTTTTAAAGAGAATTTTCCTTCTGTTTAAAAGAGGATTTGCTTTCTTTTTTGTCCCTGTTTTATTCATTTTGCGTGTATGTTTATATATTTTTTTTTGCTTTTATTTCTTTAAAACTACCAACTTTAAAATTGTGAATAACATTAATCCTTTTCAACGACTTTTTTTTTTTTTTTTTGAATTTTATTTCACTTTTTTATGAAGTAAGCGTACTTTTTTTTTTTTTTCATATTTCAATTATTTTTGTGACCCTCTTGTAATGTCATGAATCTTTTAAAATATCATCACATTGTGATACAGGTTAGTTGTATACTATACTATGGTTTGCAAAAAATTGTCGTGTACCACAATTCAACAACAGAGAATATAAACTTTTTGAATTGCCTTTTACACACATACTTTAGATATTACAATATTATATTACTATAAAAGAGGATTCTACTACATTGTTCATTGACTTTTTTATTCTGTGTTAGATAAGTACTAACATACTTGAATAGAATATGTGATGTAATGTGAAAAAACTATTATTTAAAAAGGTGATTCAGGTATAATAAAAAAAAAAAGCCAGAGACAAAAAAAACTTGAAAGAAGAATGGATGCATATATATATATACGTGTATGTATTTTTATCTTTTAGGTCAATGTCTTTTCGTATATAAAAGATTTATTTTACATATAAAGGATATACATAAATAAAAATGTCCATAAAATGTCCTTGTTGGTTAGAATAATAAAAAATGAATAAAAGTAAAAGAACACGAAGGATAAGACTTTTTTGTATTCTTTATATCCTTTAAATGGTTTTGTCATAATTTGTCATTGAACTGTTTTTTATATATACAATATATATTTTTTTTTTGTTAGAATGATTATTCATGTTTAAAGGATATTATTAAGTTATGATGAACTTGGCGCCACTGTTATTTTTAGTAAAGGTTTTTGTACTTTATGTTATTATTTTTAGTTCAAGAATCACCTCGAAAGAAAATAGAATTCATACATATCATTAAATATATATTATTCTGCTTTATATATTTATTTTCTTTTTAACAAGCCTTTAAGCCTTTAAGGCTTAAATTATAATTAGCTAATTAATTATTTATTGATTGATTCATGAAATTTGATTTTAAGAGAGCTTCATACAATAATAGTATTGTAAGTAAATTTATATGGTCGTTAATCAAAAGTAATTTGGCTTCTATACAATCAATAAACATAGGTTTTTTATTCTGGTAAATCAAAAGGTTAACATCCTATTAAATTGAAGTACATACTACACTATATTCATGTTACGTTTCATGACAAAAGAATTGAATTCAATATCCTTTTGTATTCAGATATTTTTAACAATTGACGTAGGTATATGCACGTGTATCTACACGAATTCTTATCAACTGACTGACAATCGATTAATTTTTTTATTTCGATTGCGAACAGTTGGTAAATTTACAAAATTTTATTTTGTTTTTTGTTTTTCCTTTTTGGGAGAATGATATTATTTAATAATCGAAAAAAAAACAACTTTTTAAAATTTATACAATACAAAATTGATTATTTAAAATTGAAAAAGGAACTTTTTAACCATTCTAGAATTTCATTGAGTATTTTTTTCTTATTTTTAATTAAGATTTTCATAATTCATTACTTTACTTCCTTTTCTCAAATTTTTCTAAAAAGTTTTTTTTTGTTGGTTTTTGGTTTTTCACAAATTTTAGAAAAAAAAATTAAAAAATTTCCAAGCTACGTACTTAAAACCGCCCGTTAGAAAAAAAAAGAATACAAACTCTTTATCGTATTTTATTTTACAACAATCACCACCCATTTCTGTGAATGTTTTGAAAAAGGGATTTCAAATTCCATTTCAAAAAAATGTACTACATTTTGAAATGAAAAAAGTGTAATTTACACACCACCATTTTTTTTTTTCGTGTTTACAAATTTAATAAAATTTTTCTTAAAATGAAGTTGCTTACATAGGGAAAATTAAATTTTGTTTTGTTACTAAAAAAAAAAAGTTGTGTTTTTGTGTATTTTTTAGGTTTGAGTTTTCTTTAAAAAAAAAGTGGAAAATTAAAGAAAAAACACTAAAGATTTTTATTAAAATGATTTTATAACGCCCTTGTTAAGGATATTGTATTGTTTTTTATTTACAAATTTTTTGTTTTAAATGTTTTTTTTTTTTTAATTTGTATAAAAAGTACTTGACTTGATTACAAAACCAAGAAAGAAAAAAAAATTAAATGCTTACTAAGGCTGAAAAACTGAAGAAATTGAATGTGGAAAGGGACATTTTTGAATTTTCCATAATAGGGATTTTTTTTTAAAGAATTAGAAAAAAAAAATGAAATTTTAAAATCCTTCAATATTTAACTTTAATATTCGTTCCTTGACATTTTTATATCACATTTATATAGTTTTTATTTTGTTATAAAAAATTCTTCAGTACTTTTTCGAAAACTACAAAATATTACTGTTGGGAATAATTCGACGATAAGATACATGAACATTGTACAACAATAAATTATCACCTTTAAAAGTAGAATGTATTCTCAATGGAGTGTTTATATTGTCTTTTTGAAGAAATAAATAAAAAGTCTGTGCTGAGACATAAATTTAAAAGTTAAAAGGTGTTTTATTTTTCTTATAAAAAACATTTTTTTTTTCGAAATACTTTTTGTCTTTTCAAAATAATCATAAGAATTTTTTCTTCTTCTTAAAATAAAAAAATTATTTTGAACTATTTTAAGGTTATCGGTTATCTAAGTTGTATTTCAATTCAATAAAAACTTTATCGAATAAGACTAGATTCTTTGGAAAAAAATTACATAAAAGTATAAAGAAAAAAAACTAAAGTTTAATATTTCATAAAACTTTTATTTAAATTTCGACGAATAAGCAATGTCATTGACTTAATCCACAAAACAAAGATAATTAACTTTTTTTTCTTCCAAAAATTAATAATTTAATTATATATAATACAAAATTATTTATGGAAAATTACATTTTTCTTGTAAGTTATAGATATACATAAATTTAATTTGAAAATAAAATAAGATTTTTTTTTCTCATTCAATTTGTTACACAACTTATCCATTCACTTTATTCTTTACCAGAATTTAAAGTTACTGAAGTGGATATCATCATGTACATATTTTTAAATATAAAACTTTTCTTTTTCTTTTTTTTTCTCTCTCTAAATTGTACTATGTAATTTATGTTAAAAAAAATTATGTGACACAATATTGTCATTCATATCTTGAACATTTAAAAATGAAGTAAACCATCAGGTACTTATTACTGGTGAAAGATACAAAAAAGAAAGAACTTTAAAAAGTTTATTTTAGTAACAAAGATTTAAAAGTTGCAGACATTATGATGTTTAGAGTAAAGTAAAGAGCAATGAACGAAAGTTGCCATACAACAATTTCTTTTTTTCTTTTTTTTTTTTTTTTTTTTGTAACAAAAAATACAAATTTTTTTATACAGAAAATACAAATTTAAAAAAAATACGAAAAAAGAAAAAAAATGTTAACTTCATGCTGGTGTTAAACTTCATAACAAGCCCATCTTGTCAGTCATCAAGCTGCACAAAGTTACTTAATAAAAAATTTATTTAATGTACGATTAAATGAACACTTCTTGTACAGCATTAGTCACGATTTTTTACGACATCAACAAAAATTTTTTTACCTTTTTTAAAAATTAAAAGAAGAAAAAATTAACAAAAATTATTATTGTATAGTTTTTTCTTCCTCTTTTTTTTTTTTTTTTTTAGTTCAACAACATGAAGAATAACCATTATTGTTTACTTAACATTTTTTTCTCTCTTTAAGTCTAATTATTGTTTCATAGAGGAATTAAATTTTTCATAGGAAGTTAATTTGAAAAAAAAAAAAAATACTCTATAGGGTGTTCAATGGTACTTTCGATTTTCAATTGCATGTGGAGATTGAAGAGAATAAAAAAAATAGAAAAGTAGTGAAAACTTTCAATGAATGTTAAAAAAGTTGGTCTTCTAAATTTTTCTTTAGAGAAAAAAAATATATATACATCTAAAAAAGAAAAATTACAAGTCATTACTTGAAATTGTTTTTATGTGATTTCATCAATCAAAATGACATTTTTAATCAACATACATATTTGCCTCATTTTTTGTTTTGTTTTTATTTTCTCCTTAGTAACATATTTCTAATGTACATATGATGTACTTTGATGTATATTTTATTGTTTTTGTTTCATAAATCTGCATTTATTTACAAATTAAACAAGAGAAAGTATGAAATTATATTGTTGAATACTACTTATATAAAAGGATAATATATTTTTAATATTATACAAATGTATAACTGTACAAGTATTTGTAGATACATACATATATATATATAAGTTTTGTGTACACATTTTTATCACCCTAAAGGTGTTACGTCTAGCCTAGGTGTATATGTAAATATAAATATATATATTCTCATCATTATTATCATTGAATCGTCATCATAAACAATAACATTGTCATCTTTTTCCATCATCAACATCGTCATCATCATCCATCTTCAATGAACTTTCTGTCATTTTCAAAACAATAGATACTTTAAACAGAGTAGAATGAAAAAAAAATATGTATGTAGGTATATTATTCAGGTGTTTATGTCAATTATAAACTTTGAATGAATAACGGGTTATTATTAAGGTGCAACATATTTTTCCTTTTTTATTTTATGATAAATTTTAAAGACATCATAAAAAATCATGTTAATAAAAATAAATAATTAAAAAAAAAGAAAAATATTTAAAAAGAAAAATATAATAGTCAATCTCATCGTTTGCATATATGTGTGTATATCACAGTTATGCACAATTATATTATGACTTTGTTAAAAACAAATTATAAATTCTAAATGTGTGACTTTTTCAGAATTATAATAATTTTTTTTTATACTTTTCTGTTTTTTTCTTCTTCTTTTATTTTTTATATACATACACTCGTATGTATTTTTATTCAAATAAATATCTGACACTTGAATAGAAGTCGTTATGTATAATAAGGAAATTTTTTCATTTCTATGTTTGTTAATTTTCAAATTATATAAAAATGTTGATAAAATTGCATTAGGGTTAAGGGTCTTTGTAAAGATGAACATTAGTATACAAATAAAAAAAAAAGTTCTAATTCTTTTACTTCCATATTAATTTTATGATTTCCTTTCTTTTGTTTTAAAAAAAAAAAAATTGTAAATTTTTCGCACAGCATGTGTGTAGGTGTTAAATTTCATATATAAAATATAAAATTTATGATTTTCGCATGTAATCAAATTACAAGAAAATTTTTCGTTTTTATAATATAAACTTTTAAAAACTCAATTAAAAGGTGGCTGAACTCTTTAAAAAATCTGTTTTGAAAAATATTCTTTGTTAATTTTTAATTTTTTATTTATTGTTAATTTTTTTTTTTTTTTTTTTTCAAGTTAAAATAAAATTGCAAAATAATTTATTAAAATTTATTAATTTTTTATTGAAGCATTAAAATGAGAAATTTAAATGTAATCAAAAATTAATTGTGACACGAGCACAAAAAAAAAACCTGATTATTTATATTAATGTGTTGCTTTTAACACCTTTTGTCGTATAATCAAAAAAAAAAACTTTTTATCGTTGTTCTAATTACGAAAAATTCGGAAATACTGATTTTTTTTTATTTGATAAAAATGTTTAAAAAAAAAATTCTTAGCACAATTAATTTTTTGTTTTTACGTTCATGATATTTAAAATGTTATTTTTATTTTCATTTTATTAAACTCATTAAAATTTTAATGATTTCTTTTACAAAATAAAAAACAAATTATGTGAAATATAAAATCCGGAAATATGTAATGACGTTTAAAATTAAAATTTCTTAATCAACGCCCGCACATCACTTCGAAATTTATCAACAAGAAATGAAAATATAATTTTTCGTTCAAAAAATGATTTCGAAAAAAAAAAAAAAAATTATGTATCTGTCCTCAAAAAATTTAAATGTGTCATATAAATATTTCTTTGATTTTATTTTGTTGTTTTGTTTTATTTTTTTTTTTCTATTTTCGAATTTTGAAATTATTGTGAATGCGTGCGATCATTGACATAATTCAATGGTTTTGCGAAAATTTCAAGTGTTATTTTAAGAATTTGTCCAATGTTTATTGCATGTAAATTTCATATATGAATTCTATCTATTTTTTTTTTTATAAAGTTATTTATATGATACGCGTATATACGAGTATGTAAAAATTATATTTGTCATTTTAAATATTTCCGATAATTTATGAATAAATTATTTTATAAATGAAAGCTATAATTTTAGTTTTATGCATGAAGTTTTCATTATATTGTATAACTCAGATAAATGTATTGGCAAAAGAAAATGCACAACTATATTACACGCTATGTTATCATTATTATTTCTATATATGTATGTATGTATATGTATAACATTTCATTAAGTATCTTGGCAAACTTAGTACGCGAATTTTTTATGAAATCAAAAACATAAAATACAAAATTATGCAAAATGTTATAAGCGAGAAAAAAAAAACTTTGCTGATAGCAAGTAAATTTAAGGATTCTATGCATAATTTGGTTCAATCAATTCACTTTTAGAATAATAAATATAAAGTTCATATCACATACAGGGTAATGTTATCCACAGTGACAGAAATTTAGTCACCATCGGAGGGGTTCGATTACTTTTTAGTAACGCCTCGCTTGTCTGGGAAAAAAGTTTGAATGAGTCAACTTTCTTTTTTTTCCTTCTGCATTCTTTTCCCATTTTTTTTTTTAAAAAAAGAAAAAGGACGTTATAGACAATCCAATAATCCTTTGATATTGATACAATATGTCTCGGGACCGGTATTCTGTCTTATATATACAGACCTCATATCCGTTATTCAGTATTTCTTAATATAAAAAAATTAATCAATAAAATACAAGATATCTTTTCATTTATCAGCTATAACACCCTGTATTAAATTATATGATTCCTATCTTCTATTATAAAGTAATCATTTTATGTACATATACATATATGTATATTATCATACAGATAATATGAACTAGAGAGTACTTTTAAAGTAATAATTTTCTGATATCATGGTTTATCTATATATCTTGAATTTTATATTTTCATTGAATTTTTTTATTATGTAGATATTTTATTCAGTTTTATGATACACACACACACATACACATAAAAATAAATATTTTTGAATATGCATCAATGAAAAAATTAAATTATTTTTAAAAATTTGCTGAATTAAGCACAATAAAAAATATATTCATGAGGAAAAAAAATTCATAATATTATCATAAAACTGTTAATTTGTAAATTTCAATATTAACCATTAAATATTACTCAGACTGAATGAATACAAGCAAAACAAAAAAAAATAAAAGAAAAAAGTAAAAATTTTTTAATTAAATTTAACGAAGTGTATCATTGAACTTTTTAGACATAAAGCAGAAACTTAATAATGTAAAAATGTTGAATTGCGTTGATTGGCTTTAAGAATTTAATTTTTATGAATCTTCTACACAATCTTCTAATCGATTCTTAGATTAAAAATTAGCTCGTATATATTTCGTATTTTTTTTTTTTTAATTTTTTTATTTATTTATTTTTTTTTTTGTAATGACGAAGGAGTTTGTGTATATTTTTTGTACATTGAAAATAATTCAAATATATTTATTTCTTTTTGTGGGTGTCTTTTGATTAATGAAATTATTTTGGGTCAATTAATTTGAATTGAAACACAACATCATATCTACACAAAAAGTACTCTACTTATTTTTTAAAGTGTTATTAAAATCATAACACAGACAGAGAGACAAGTAAAAATAACAACAACAAAAAATTGAAATGAAATAAAATTATGATTTGCGAGATTAAATTGGCAAATTTTATTTTCAAATGTTGCGTGACGTTATACAATTGCTTTAAATAATTTAAAGTCAAGAAAACGACTTATTTTTTATTGAAAAAAAATATAAAACAAAATTTGAAAGTGAAAAAAAAACAGAAGTAAAATAAATAAAATGTTATTGTTGAGAGTGTTTGATTAATGAAATTTTACAGGTGTGAAAAATAATTTTGTGGCTTTATTAACGATCTATTATTGTGATGAATTTTATAGTTAAAATTTTCGAAGATTCATTAATTTAAAGGTTCAAATTGTTTTCAATAATGATATTTGAAAATTTATTTGTTTTTTTGTTTTTGATTGAATTGTTAGAGTTGAAAGAACTCAATGATAAAAAAAGATTATATTCGCGTGCAACCAGTCGTGAAGTAACTGAAGACACAAAAAAGCTTCACGTTCTTTATCGATATCTAAATACTGCTTTGAAGAGAATTATTGCAGACGAAATATAAAAATATTATGATATAGATCGATATCGATCTTTAACGAAGATTAAAGGGGAATATAGTACATTGTCGAGGAATAAAGATAAACATTGCTCTCGATTAATGACGAAAAAATCTTTAAATAACTATATCGATTTACACAGATATCGACGAAAACGAAATCCAACGACAAAATCTATATTGGTCGTTATCGATTTTCGAAGTACATATTTCAAAGACGGACAACGATCTATAAAAAATCGTCAAGAATCGTTATCGGTCTTTAAACTTACAATTTATATTTACAATAAGCTCTATGGCCGAGTAATGAATGGTGCAATGCAAAGAGGATGGCTTTACACACGAAGGTCCGTGGTTCGAATCTCAAGAGTTCGATAAATTCGATAAAGCTCTTCATCGAAATATTTTATAGCTGACGTCGAATTTCGTGAATAAAATCGATGTCGATCTTAATCAAAATCTTGGTTTTTTCTATAAAGAGCTTCACGCAATTCTTTATAATTCTTTATAGCTAACTTTATAGCTTGGTTGCACGGGTTATGACTTCGAATATGATTTAAATTTGACACTCGACTTGACTGAAATAACTAAATATTTAAAAGCGATTTTTTAATTATGTATTCATGTTTTTTTTTTCAACACAACATTAAATCTTAATAGGTCAATACAATCCTAAGTAGCAATTTAAAACATATATGTATATATGTAAATACATAAATTGTTTCTAATTTTCTTCTAAGAAAAAAAAAAAAAAATAAAATAAATTTCTTTATTGATTCATTGACTATATACTCGTATTGACCTATTTAAGTGCTAAATAAATTCAATTTTATTTGAAGGAGGAGAAAATATAGTGAGTAGAAAAAAAAACATTCCAATTCAATTTAAAGTGGTACATACAAGTTAAGTTTAAGGTAAATAAATAAAAATTCATTAAACGTGCTTCGAAAAAAACTTTAAAAGAATCACGTCCATTCTGAAAATTTATTTATTGATTGATTTCGAATTTTTTGTTCTTTGTTTTTTAAATATTATGTTGCTGTGTAAGCTTTTCTTTGAAATAAAAGTATATGTACTCGTACAGTTTTTTCTTTTTATTTTATTTTTCACTTTAATTTTACTTTGAAAAATTTTATAGTTTTCTTAATTAAAAGTTTTAAGAACTTTAATTTTCACTTTTCTTAAATTCTTAATTGAAAAGTTGTAAAGAAGAAAATTTGTCAGATAGAAAAAGTTCTTTAATTTGCTAAATAATTTAAAAACTCTTAATATGTTATTGCTTAAAAGATCTTTGATAAAGTTGAGAAATTTTTTTTTCTATTGGTATTTCATTTTATACTTAGAAAACTTTTAAAGAAAATTATCGATATTTAAAAAAAAAATGTACGAAATTAATTAAAAGATTTTTCTATGTAGAAAATGTACACTGAAATTGTTTAACCTTTTCTAAGTGAAAAAAAAAGTTGTTTAAGATTATAATTAAAAAATAAATTAAAACATAAAATTATCTTCCTACGACATTCTTTTCGTTTATTTATTTTTTTTTCACATGAATAAAAATAGTTAAATAGAACTGTCATTTTTAGAACAATTTATAAGACTAATTGCAGAATTAGAGGTTTTCATTTTTCCACGCATTTGAATTGGATTAAAAAAGTGGAAAAATAGCATGTTATACAATACAAAAATGCAGTAGCAAAAAAATAAAAGATAACCAAAGGTGTTAGATTGGAATTAAATCCAAATAAAAATGTAAATTGATTAATTGCATCGATTTTTTTTTTCTGTTTTGTTCTAGTTTTTTTTTAGCTCTTTATTTACTTGTGTCTAAAAGGTATTAATCATTTTATTTGAAATACATATGTAGGTAACAAATTAAATCACAAGAAGTGTTTTTTGTTTTTTGTTTTTTGAATAGAAAAAAGATTTCTATCAATTTTGTTTTTCTGTTATTACAGTGGCAGATCTATTAGTAGTCACTTGCAAATATTTCTCTTTTACTATTAGTTGCATATTCAAAAACATTTAACACTTTTTTTTTTGTCTTTTAAATTTTAATTTGATTGTGTAAATTATTACTGTGTTTTGATGAGTGGGTGTTTCTAGTAAATCCCACATGCTGTTAATAAAAAAGATTTATTACTAATTGTTGTCGCTGAACACCAAATGATTTTTATCTGATTTTCAATTTTATATCATAACATGGATGAGTTTTTTTTTTTTTTTTTTTTTATTAAATTAGAAAACAAAAAATAAATAAAGTAAAAAAGAAAATTATGAGAGGAAATAGGAATGATTGTGAAATTATATACCTTTCTCTCTAGATTATCTTTTTCTTTGTTTTATTTTATGTGTGTGAATTTTAATTGGCTTTTTGAATATTTAGACGAAGATTTATTATCTTGATGGTTTATTTTTAACTTTTGATTAAGATGGTTTTTTTTGTAGGATTGAAAATATGTGTAATAATGAGAAGAGGAAGAGCATAATTCTAAGATTTTTAATATAATACCGATTAAGGTGACATCTTGTAATTACCATTAATATTTAAAATTAAATACTGTAAACCTTTTAAATCTTTTGAGAAAAACCCTTGGTAAACAATAATAATGTTTTAGATAAATTTTTTAAATAAACTTAGTATTCCATCTCTGATGTTTCAATTGATTTAAATTTTTCGTTTATCTTTAAGATAAAAATAAAACATTAAACAGAAAACTTTCATACAGAATGCCTCCTATTAATGCTTATTTATTCAGGATCTTATACTGATTTTATTTAATTTCTCTCACCTTTTTTATCTACAGTACACATAATAATAATAAAGGAAATTTAATAAATAAAATCTTGATCTGGCAAATTGATAACAATTCCCTGTAGGATAAAAAAAAAAATAACAAAAAGGAAAAAAAAATTCAACAATTTTGTTTGTACAGACAAATAAATAATTTTCATGTAGTATGGGTGTCGAAAATCAAGCTTTAATTTTATTATTTCTTTTATGTACTGTCGAGGACGAAAAACTTATGCTAATATCTATATACACATAAATAAATTGTAAATATTATGTATAATAAAAATAAAACAATAGGACTAAAACAAAACAAAAAAATATATTTCGTGTAAATCAAGATAGTCGTATCCAAGGGCGAGAAAATTTTCGAAAAAATAAAAAACGAAGCAAAACGAAATGAAAGAGAAAAAAAAACAGAAGAAAGGACAAAAAAAATTATGTGAAAATGTATTAGGCAGAAAAAGCTAAAGCAAAAAAAAAAAAATAATAATAATCTGAACAGCAGGAATGTAATTCATGAAAATAGTTCTATATCCTTGAAATAAAATATAGTGGGCGTGCTTTTTAAGAAAAAATAAAAACAAAACACAACAAAAATAAGAAGACAAAACAAAATTTCATTTATCCAAGTATGTATGTATGTGCATATATGGCTGGCACAATAAATTTTAATTAGAAATATCCAAAACTAACGCGTCATAAGATTATATGTATTTGATTTTTCTTTATTTTTCAAATTAAAGTCCTTTAATAAGAATTTATTTGTACTATTTTTTTTCGACTTTATCCAAGTCCAAAAAAATCAATAGAAATGCACACGAGTGAAAAAAGGGATTTCAATAATGTGAAATGTCACATATTTTTAACACAAGCAGTTTATCTTTAGGCCATTTTTTTTGTTCAATAATAAAAATCTTCATCAAATTAAAATCCTTCATGTTGGATGTCAAGAAGTAAATTGAAAACAAATTTTTTTAAAATCTTCTTTGCACAAGCATAAAGTATTTAAAATTCGAGTTTTTTTTTTTTTTTTTTTTGTATTTCTCAATTGAACTGAACACACAAAGGAATACAAAATTTCTTAAATGAATAAAACAAAAATTCATGATAGAAAAAATAAAATTGCTGACCGTCAGTAATAGTTTTCCCCTTGAGTTTAAAAGGAAAAAAAAATATTAAATAATATAGTTAAATGTACATATGTATGTATACAGATACATAAATTTATAAATACAAAAATACATATGTATATATAGTATATATATTTAATACTTTATGAGAGTATTTGACCCCATAACAACAACAAAAAAATGAACGTTGTTTTATGATGATATCTCAAAAGTTCATAGGCTTTATGGTTTTGACTTTTTTTTATTTCCCTTTTAATCCGTGAATAAATTTCATGGAATTTACAGAAGTATACAAAATGATATGCTCAAAAGAATTCAGTCATGTCCTGTATATAAAAAAGTTTTTTTTTTCTTTAAATCAAATAAAAACTAGGTATGTATATAGTGATGAAGAGAAAGAAAAAAATTATACATACAGACAGATAAAAGCAAAAATAACCGCATTCAAATCCAAGTAAAAAAAAAAAATCTGATTTCTATTTAATCCAGAAATAAAAAAAATTCACTTTCAAAATAATGATTAAAAAAATTTGTTTATGAAGTTGAACACGTATTTTTTTTTCTTCTATGTCTGTGGATCCTGTAGATATTTTTTTCAAGTCAATTTTTTCACCTAACAAAAAGTAATTATTCCGTTTATTTATTTATTTTTTTTTTTTTTTTTTTTTTGAAACATTAATTAAAGAAGTTGTTTTTTGTTCATTACAAGATAAGAATTTCATAATTATTTTGAAAGCAAAAAAAAAAAAAAAAATTAAATCAAATTACCATAGTATGAGATATTAAGGATATTTACTTAGTAAAAAAATCTATACTTAAACATTACATTAAGAAATGTATCTTGTGAATTTTTTTTTCCATTATTATTTTATTAAATCTTACAAAGTTGCTATATATAAGATAATTATGTCCAAGATTAATAAAAGAAAAAAACATAATTGCTTGTTGTGCAAGTAATTTCGTTGATTTGAAATTCCAGCACGTGCTTCATCACTGCTGGTATGTGTTAATTTTTTTTTCCATTATACCGGTTTGTTGTGAGAAGATAAAATATTTAGATCTGTGATAATAAGAAATAATGAAGATTTTTTAGAAATTTTTACCTTTTTCGAAAAAAAATGGAAGAAAAAAAAATGTAATTTGATTGTAAAAAAAAGCTTTTAAAACATCATAAAATATTGTTTTTTAAAGATTTTTTTTTTTTCATTTTATCAAAGTAATGAGATATCGTTTACAATTTTTCTTAAAGTTCAACCATAATTGATGAGACAAAAAAAGAAAAATTAGAAGGACACGTGAAATTTGAAAATAAAAAGAACACTTTTTATTTGTAGCTTGAAGGTCGGAAAAAAAGTACAATAAATAAAATGGTGATAAATTTTAATATTTCGTAATTAAACGTTTTACCTATAAAATTTTTATTTTTGGTGTGGGAAAATACTATATATACATCTTGTCTCCTTTTTAAAACGTGCCAATAAAAAAAAAAAGGATAATAAAAACAAATTATACCACCGAAAAAATAATATACGGTCATAATAATCTGTTTTTTCTTTTGTTTAAACAAATATTATACTATTTCTCATATTGCAGTCCAAATAAAGGTATAAAAATTTGAAGAAGACATCCAGGTAAGTACACATATACATATAATATGTAATTCTCATTCTGGTAGGTAGGCAAATAAAATAAAATAAGCATTCATTCATTTTCATGGCTAATAAATTTTATTTTGTATTTTTATAAATGAAATTCAATTCGTACGTGACTGTAACCCATCTTTTGTTTCACAGTTTGTTAAAACGGGCCTGTACACCATGATAGTAAAGCTGGTTTGACAAAAATATAAAAATAAAATAAAAAAACATACTGTTTATTATAATATTCATCATATTATACACATAATATGTAGAAATTAACATATTGCATATATGGGACCCGTTCAGCAGCAGCCAGAAATGGTCTCTTCTGTTAAGTCTTTGTTGTTTTTATTCCTTATTAACTTTCTTGTTATTTTTATTCTTAATTCTTATTATTTTTTTTTTAAAAGATATACATATAATGTGTAAAATTAAATGTGACGTTCATCGGGTGAGGTAGTTGTATTGTATCTAAAAAATAAAAAAATTTAAAAAAAATTGAGTGGAGTCGCACAATCCGTCCAGAGACGACACTATACCATAGTCATTTTATACCACAAATGACTCCATTCCACTTCATAATTTAAAAAATTTTTTTTTTAACTTTTCTCCTTTTTTCTATTTTTATTTTTTACTTAATAATACTCATATTTGCTTTTTGAATTTTTTCTTTTTAATTTCCTTTTTGACATAATGGTCTGTAAGTGATGGAGAAGACAACAAACTCCCGTCAACAAATATATATATTTTTTCCAACGGATTTTTTGCATATTGTAAAGTCATCACCATTTTCTTAATTTAGGCGTTTAGCTTCAAAAACTCAAAAAGGAGTTTTTGAAAGACAGCACATTTTGATGGTTGTTTTCTTGTTTAATTATTCTGTCTAATTTAAAAAATTAAGAATGCGAAAATTTTTGGAAAAATTTTATATTATATAGAAAAACTTTAAATAGTGAAGTGGTTCAAAATTGAATTTTAGACTTCTTATGAAGAACAACAAGAGAATTTTGTTTTATTTAGATACTAAATAATAAGTAAATATAAAAATCGTTTTTCTTCTCTAAAAGACAAAACATTAAAAACAAAAATTAAAAAGACAAAAAAAATTATATTTTATCAAGATGACAATTAAGAGACATCTTTCTTTACACATATGTGTAAGTATGTATATATTAGAAATGCAGTTCATGTATATGTGAATATGTATATCATACATGCATGCACATTTGAATATAGCTAGCAGACGAATGATTAGTGCTTGAAAAATCAACAGGCGCCACGGAGCCTCCGGTGTAGGCGTTTATTTTCTCATTTTCGTTTAATGCTAATTACGCGTACATAAACTTTAACAGAGGTAAAGTAAAACGAGCAATCTTTTTTATCTTCATATTATTTCTTTGTGGCTTATTTATCATGGTTAGTTTTTTTTTTTTTTGTCACAAAAATGTGATCTAGCTATAGAGTTACCATAGTAATGGTACACCATACCATAAGCTTCATTGATGGTGATATTGTTCCTTTTCTGCATAAAATTATCAAAGATTTTCGCAATAGTATACGAATACAGAGTATATGATGCAATATACAGTATGCAGTTCAATGCAACTCAACCTACTCTTTTCTATTCAAATGTATCAAACACATTTAGATTGTATTTTAAGGCATCATAGACCTGAGTTTTTCATCATCATCATTACTATAACAAAATTATTCCATATTCATTTGAAATATTAAAAAGTTGATCAACCTACGAAAAGAGTCTACTATATATTATGTGAATTTTTATGTTGTATTTTTTGTTTTAAAAAATTAAAAGATACTAGTCGCCAAATAATAGGTTTGACCTAACTATGCGCCACCAGGTAAGAAAAATTTTTCAAATTATAATCCATCTGCACAAAATTAAGTATTGAAAATATACTATGTATGTACACAGGTATTATAAAATGTGTGTGTGTATGAATTTACATCAACAAGTAAATAATATCAGAATCAAAAACAATTTTATGCTTTAATGCTTTGTTGAAAGACAACAACTAGGATGATTGGTATGGTGGTGATGACGACGTTGATGAAGATGATGATGATGATAGTGGTGTGCAATCATCCATCCAGGAAGAGAGAAAAAAATATGACTATTTCATGGATTCTGCTTTTATTTCCATGTAGGTACTAAAAGTTCTTTTAATGTTTTGTTGATTATATGCCACGCCAAACAAAATTATGCCAAGTGTATTGTGTAATATGAAATGCAATATTAAAGTTTTCATTTTCAAATCATACAGAAAAATCTAAAAAAAAAAAAATTAAATAAAAGAAATTGCCTATGGGGGTGTCTTGAAATAGAAAACAAAGTATGTATATCTTGAAATGAAAAATACAAGCATGATAGAATCATGCAACAATGATGATTAAAACAAAAAAAAAACTTTAAAGTTTAACACTTTTGTTTTGATTCTTATGAAATGAAATTTGAGATTATGAGATATTATTAAAGTAAAATAGCATTAAAAAAAATAAGAAGTAGAAAAAAAAAAAGAAAACATAAAATGTAAAGTAAGAAAGTTTCTTTCAGCAAGCTATATTATTTGTAATCTGATTATAAATTCTGTTATGTATATAATGTAGTAGGTACATACTACATAGATGATTGAACGATTTTATTTATTATTACTTTTTTCTTCTTTATAGAATTTTGTAATAATATAGAATTTATAAGAAGAAACCTCAGTATATGTTGGCATGTAATATGTAGAAAAAAAAAAATAATACGACTCGTACTATGTATTTTGTTATATGAGTGCAGCAAGTATGTTTTTAAGCTGGTTATCGACCTCATTTTTTTTTTGTATGTGGGAAAGTGTTTTTTTTTATTATAAAAAAAAAATATATACCTGATGATAGAGCTAGAGCATACAGATTTTAAAAATCAAATGAAATATGTGTTCTAAATGTGAGAAAATTAACATTGACTTGAAGTTTTTGAATATTTTGGTGTGATATCATAAAAAAGAGATTTATTTAAAATTTAAAATTAAATTGAGCATGGAATTATATAGTTATGATCTTGGTCTTTTGATATGCTTTTACATTAGAATTATCAATATTTTATCTTTTGGAAAAAAAATGTTTTGTGTTCAGCCTTAGATGTATCTATATGTATTTATTAACAGGCAAAGATAATAGAAAATAGTGGTAGGGTGTAAGGACAATAAAGTAAAAGAAAAAAGAAAGTTTTTGTGATTTTAACTGTTTTCATCATTTATTCGAAAACCAAGTTTTTATTGTTTAATAAGAGAGACTTTTAACTTATATAAATATTCCAGGAAATTAATAAATAAAAGATTGAAGTTAGAAAAAAATGTACATAACTGAATTATATAATATTCATTGAAAGGATTATGAAAAAAAAAATACATGTGTGGGAAAAAAAAGTTTTACAAGTTATCTACTATGTCCAGATTTAAATGACATGAAAAAAAAATTTGTTTGTCTAGTTAAAACGGTTTTATTTGAAATTAATGAATTCGAAAAAAAAAAATATCAACACCTTTTTATAAATCATACAAATATTTTATTTTTGTTTTTTTAATTAATTTTTTCTACTAAAATAACATATTAGTGGAATTAAAATTTCTCTATGAGCTTATTCAGATTTAATTTTATGACTTTTTTTCCCAACATAGAAGATTAAAATAATCGTTTTTTGTTTACTTATTTCCCTGAAAAAAAAAAAAAAATGATTTCTTCTTTTTTTGTTTAAGTAACTTACGTCAATTTGTCATTTAATCACGCGTGTGCATTCAATTTTATAAATACAAAGGTTTTTAATAAATTACGAGTATATTTTAAAAATTTTAGTTAATTAAAGTAAAAGTCATTTATAAAAACAAAACAAAAAAAGCAATCTGTTTCAGTATATTTTTCCCTTTTATACAGTTATAGTGTCAACATCAAAATAAATGTAATCACATGTTTATAAAGAGATCCCAATCAAAAAACTTGAAATGTTAATTTTTTTTTATGCAGACATAATTTTGTGCTATTGAAATGATTTTGATATGTATACGAGTATTTTTTTTTTTTTTCAAAATAAAGAGTGAAAGCATCCTAACTAGTTTTTTTTTTTCATATTTTTACAATTTTTAATTTAATTTCAGTTTTTTTAACATATATACATTATACATACATACATTTTTTTCAAATTATTTTATAGTTGATTTAAAATTGAATCAAGTTTTATGTAAGTATGTTATGTTGTACCATAGAAAAACCTTGAAAAATGTTACATTCATCGTCATAAACAACATCATATTCAACACAACATTTAAAAAAAAAAAAATTCATTAGATTTTTATATCTATACAAAAAATTTCATATATCTATAGAATTGAAGATATAGATAAATGTTCACTTTCGTTATACATACATACATATGTACAATTCCAGCCTCACCTGTAATATTATGGTAAAGTTGTACTAACCAAATTAACAAAAAACTCCGGAGGCCATTATAATTGCATAAATTTTAATTCAAACCTGTCGTTTTAGACCTTCATTTTTTTTTTTTTGAATTTTTTTTTTTTTTTGAATTTTTTATTTTGTTTTTATTCTACAAATCATGTTTTTAGATATATCAGTGGGGTAATGAAATGGTGTGAATATTAATTGTAAAAATGTTTGTATGTTATTATGTATTTCATATTACATGACGGTTCTATTTTACTGTTGCTGTTCTATTACTACCACTTTTTATTTTCAACAATTATTATTATTATTATTATTATTATTGTAGGTGATAAACATATAATCACAACTTTTATAGTCAATCTTCTGTATTTTTCGATTGATATGTTTGATAATAAATTTGAACATGGTAACTTTAAATACGTGACCAGAACACAAGATTTTTTTGTTTTTTGTATACATACTCGTACATATTATATTTTTGTCAGGACTTTTTGCATAGTTTTTAAAAGATGTTTTCTATTATAAAAAATATGTAGTATCATCATGTACATACATATGTATGTATATTTCCCTTGTGATAACTTTCGTAAAAACTTCACACGAATTTTTTGTTGTTGCTGTATTTTTTGTTTTATTTTTGGAGCCACAAAAAGGTATATTAGAGGAAGAAGAAAAAAAGTGAGAAGAAGAAGAATATAAAAAAAATTATATTTTTGGTGATTCATGTTTTCATATTTTATAAGTATGTAGTTACTAAGCAATTTTATATATTATGAAACTTTCTGGACAATATAATGATATTTTTTCCAAAAGTAAAAAAGAAGAAGAAAAAAAATTAAATTAAAAAAAAGAAAATCTATAAGAGATATGTGCTTGTATATATAGTATACGAGTACAATATTATGTCCCAAAAGAGTTCTTTTTTTCTTTTTTCTTTTGAATGGAAAAAAAAAGTTTCAAATTTCCTTGTTATCTTTCACAGAGAAAATAATGATCAAAAAAAATGACAGAAATAAAAAAAATCAAAACGATTAGATTGTTTTGTCAGACATGTAGAATATAGTATCTTGATATAATATAATAATGAAAATGATGTGTACAGTATATAAACGCAAAAATCATTAAAATTGACTATAATGACATACGCTCATGATGAACATGATATGATAGTCAACATCAGCAGAATGATATTTAATAGGATGGTACAATGAAAAATATAAAATAAAAGAAAGCAAAAGAATTCATTTATGCTCCATTAGGGTCAATAGGGATTTTTCTCTATTTCTTCTTTATCTTATTTTTTCTTTATTTTATTTTTATTTTTTTAATTTTTTTTATTGTTTAAAGTTACAAGAGAATTCACACTGCATATACGTATGTGATAGATAATAAAGTTATCCCTTTAACTTTGTAAACTTCTGTATCGCCCAATTAATTATTTATAAGAGGGTTTTCATATATGTACATATTACATACGAGTATGTACATAATTTTAAGGTAAAGAAATGTGTAAAGAGAAAAGATTAGAACCATGAATTTTGATGATAACAAACTTAAGAAAAAAGAAAAAAAAGAGGATGACTAAGTTATATGAAAATAAATATAAAGTTCCTGAGGGAAAAACATAATTAGAAGAGAAGGATATTAAAAACGCGCAACGTCCTTTTTTCTTAATTTGATACTACGAATATGTATGATATATGTACATACATACTCGTATAACTAACTATATTTTATCTGTGTGAATAAATTTATAATCTTGAGAGGAAGTTTCCATCAGGTTTCATGTGCATTCCAATTAGTAAAAGGCTTCATATGACTATATAAAAGTAATAATAACATTGTGTATTTTTTATTTTCTGTGTGTTATGTGTAGTGCGATAGAATGTAGGTATGTTATATAGTGATATTCTTTGGGAGTGTTCAGTCATTTTTCGTGGAGTATCTAACATATCTTCCCTTTTTTATATACACAAAACGTCCCAGTAAAGTACGTTTGCATCATGATTCATCTGATAACAATGAAGGGCGACTAACTTCCACAATATATGTATATGATGATACTATCACATAATCTATTGTTTTAGGGTGTATGCTCTGTTGTCCACACTTTAATGTCATGATTAACTCATCCTTCCTTTGTTGAGATATGACATCAAAATGCTATATAATAGTGCATTCTTTCATAATTGGAATATATCTTCAACTAGTCTATTTTTACTAAATAAAAAAAACATAGAAAAGGGATGTATTATATTTTTTTTTAATCATTTAGTGGGTGATCATAATCGCGGAAATAATTATATCACTTCGTTAAACACAAAAGTTTTATGTACATTAATAAATACATATTTCATTTTTCTTGTTTTTCTTTCGTATACCGTAATAAGTAATAAAAGCACAATACCATCTATTATACACCTAAACAATTTCAAAAAGGTCTTATTGATTTTAATATTTTATAAAAAATAATGTAATGATATTTATTTAAATTATGTGTCAAGAAGAAAGAAATTTCTTGAAGAAAATGAGGTCATTTAGGTCACATAATTTTTGAAAGTAAAAAAGATATAAGAAAAATAAGAAAAAAGAAGAAGAAAGAAAAAGTGAAATTTATTTTAAATGTGCCAAATTTGATTCACACAGGTGGTTTAAATTGAAATTTAAAAAAAGTGTGTATGATGATGTATTTTTAAAAATATAAAAAAGGTGTTTGTTCAATTTTTGTATTGAATAAATATATTAATTTGCAGCAGCTTCTTGATTAATTTTTTTGTGGTATTTAGTAGATATTTTTAAAATCATGAGATCAGAGACAATTTTAAATTTTTTTTTTTATTTCACATTTCACAAATGGAAATAAAGGATGTGGTATATGTAAGAAGAATTTTCGTGGTTTGATTTTAAAGTGCATTTTAGATTTGTCTCATTGGTTTTTATTTCCTTTGGTTCCTTTGGTATGGGAATAATAAAATTAATTTCGAATAATTTTCTGTACAGGTTTTTTTTTTTTCAGCTTACAAGACAGTATCTACATGTATATGTATGTATGTATCTTACAAAACATATGTATGTACAAGATCTTCTTAGGTAATCAATTTTCTTTTTAAATTTCAAATTAATAAATTTATATTTTGAAAATTTCTTGAATGCAATCATACTTTTTTTTTCTCCATCATTTACCATTAATAATTCCTATATGATGTACGTAAAGATATTTTAAATGATAAATGTAAGTCATGAAAAAAAAAAAAAACAACTATAAAACCACATGTTTACCTTGAATTGTATATAGCAAATCGAAGTAATAAGTATTGATTTCAATAGATATAAAAAAAAGTAATAAATTCAATTAATATTTTTTTTTTCTTTTACAGTTTTAAGACACGATTTCATTTTAACTTAACTGACAGAGTTTTAATAATATTTTCTAATAGAAGAAAGAAAAAAACATAAATAAACATGATTCAAAAATGTATCTATTTTTCTATATGATTTTTTTATACAGCAAATACCTGACTTAATTTGAGCATAAGTGTAATGATTTGTTAAACTTTCACCATAACTTATTTTGTTTTTTTTTTTTTTTTCGTTTTCCAATACAACAAAATTAATGAGGAAAAAATTTATGCACTATGAAAGGAATTTAATGCATTATTGTTATCGATGTATAATGAGAAAATAATTTAGATCGTAATTAGAAATTTAAATTCCACCTTAGAAAAATACATACATATATGTTAAGTTCACTTGTTTATAATTGAAGATCAAGGTGACAATTAGTACATAAATTCATAAAAAATTTATTTAATATTTTTCATATTATGATTCATGTTTCGCTTTTTAACAATAATATGATCAATTAAATCTGAAAAGATCAGAAATTTTATTATCAACATTTTAATTGAAGTCGTTGATAGAACGAATTTTTCATACATCATTCTGTATACAAAGCTTGGATTTTTCTTTAATTTAAATAGATACATATTATATTGTTTTTAAGTGAAAGAGAGAATTCTTTAATGTTTCATGATCATGATATTATTAAATATAATATAATGGCTCCAATAACCCATAGACACATTTGACCTAAATTTATATTAAAATTTTATATGAATTTCTCTCTGTATCTAAACATCTAAACATCTATGTATATAATAAAATAGTAAAAATAATTTGTGATCAACATCTTTAGTAATAAAAGTCAATAATTTTTGAATTGACATAATGTTCGATAGAAGGATATATTATAGTACATCCATAGATATTGTATACGAATATATGAACATACATATGTACACATATATTGTGCAGTATATGTATGAACACATATGAAATTGAATTTCTCATCATGATTTCCATTGTTATATTGAACATTTTATGAAGATTCTTCATTTCAATTGCAATTTTTTTTTTTGTGTTGGGATGCATACATATAAATATTGAAGTGTTTATGATTTGTTTATGACATTTAATTGACCGCATAACAATAAAATATGAAAATATGAAAAAATAGAGAAAAGAAAAAAAAATAAATATTTTCTTTGTTTAAAAGTCGATTTTTTTTTTATCACGTATAATTTTCACAATATTTTCAATAAAACAATAAAAGTTTGAAAAAAGAAAAAAAAATACCAATTCCAAATTTAAATGAAAATCAATTATTTTCGCCATCAAATGAAAAAGTACCGTTTAAGGTGATATATGAAATATGAAAATGATTTTAATAGATAAAAAAAAAATTGTTTCTTTATAAAGTGAAGAAATATGAAAAATTTCTTTTCATATGTAAATGACATGTGAATGACCTAGAAAACTTTCTTTATTACTTATTTGCTTAAAAAAAAAAAACACGCACACACACACACACAATGTGTGATGACTGATGATGAAGTAAATAAGAAGAAGAAATTAAGATATAATTGAAGGAATGAGTAAAAATTCGAAAGAGAAATAAATGATCCAACGCATAATTTACAAAAATAGATAGACAAAAAAAAAAACATTTTATTTTAGTTAAAAATTTAAAAAAAAATTTTGTAAATATTTTAAAATGACACAAATTTATGAAGGTGATGCAATCAAAGAGAAAAAATAAAATGATGATGACGGTAATCATGATGATCATAAACTTTTATCAAAAATAGTTTTTCAGTTGTTTTAATAACGTAAATATATTTCTCAGGTGTTTTTATTGTTTCAAAAAAAAAGATATATTTATTTTATTTTTATTTTTTTTCACAATTTTTATGTTACACACATTTAATATTCTGTACACATAGAAAATACATTTTTACGTGGTTGATGAACAATGATGATTATACATGAAAATTTTTTTAAAATTATTTAGAATATTTCAACCTACTCATAATAATAGAAAATATATTTTTTTTCTTTTCTTAAATACAATTATCACAAAATATTAGATTACAACGTGATAAATGCAACAAAACCACATATTCAAATTCAAAACATCTACACACATGCATATATATGATCTAAATTTGAAAATAAAAAAAATATATATATATGTATTTCTTTTTGAGCTTTTTTTGGGTTATTTTCTTACAAAACCGCATAACACAATTTAATTCACGTGATTACGGGACATATGTAATGTAAAAATTATAAATAAAATAATTTGTATCTAAAAAATATGTTATAGTAAAATTTATGTTCTTATTTATTTCGTTTTTGGAATATCTTTTTGATCGAATATAATCATAAGAACATGTTTGCATGCATGAAAGCAATCAAATATATCTAAAAAACCAAATAATACAATATAGAATAGTGGTACCTATACAGATATTAGAATAACATAAATAATAAATTTTAAATTCAACGGTTATATGCATGAATAAAGATGTTTTCGGTTATAATATCGGTACATTCAAGAATATATCAGCATTATGAGTGTTTTGTTGTATTTAAAAATAAAATAGAAAAAAAGTAAGTATAGTTGTCGGTTCTATCGACTTGATCGGTTATACTTTTGAGGGAATTATGCATTGCATATATATGTACATTATAATCATTTACTATATATATGGAACATAAATATATTATACGTCAATGTAACACAACTTATAGATACAAGATACAACTGCATTTTTTGTATGTGAATGTGAGATGCACTTTGAAAAAAAGTAACAAAAAAGAGACATTATTAAATATAAACGAATGTGCAATCACATCATTATTTCTAGTTTATCTTTTCAAATGCAAGCGAATAAAAAACTAAAAGAACAAAGTAACATACAGTATGATCTAATGTAAGAAATATCAAAAACAGGTTGGTTGCTTACGGGGTTACGACGAATAAAAATCATTGTATAGTCATTTTCTACAGATACAGTTACCTTAGCTCAGCTGTGCTGTAGATTTATCTTTTATATATTTATTTGTAGATATTACTTTACTATGTATGTATGACATGTATACCTGTTCTTTACTATAGGTACATATATCATTGTGGCTTATGTGGGAATAAATGATCAAGCATCATCATTGAAATTGGAATTATAATCATCATCATCGCAAAATTCACAATATCAGAATGTTGTTAAGTCGACGAATCTTGATTTGAATTTTCAGATTAATTTAATTCCATTTTTTCTTTTTTTTCTACATATACTCTCAGATTTTTATTGGAACAAACTGTTGATTTTTTTTTCTTTTTTTCAAAATAACAATGTTGTCTTCTATTTTAAAGTTAGACAGCAATAACTATAGTAATTAGATTTACATATTTGTTATATTAACAAAAATGTATCTTTTAAAGTTTTTTTTTTTTGTTGAAAAAAAAAAACAAATCCAATGAATTTACACACAAAATTATTATAATTACCAACATGTTGGCGGTATCATTACGATTCTTTAATGAGAAAGTTGTTATGACTAAATGTGTGTAAATTATTCAAGTTGCAATTAACATAAATGAATTGTGGTGACTGAATATCCACAGGTAGTTTCAAAAAATTTTCTTTTTTTTAGTTAGGTAAATTACTTTTTTCTTCTTCTTTTTAGTTTGATTAGTATAAAAAAAGTCCACAGTTTACTTGAAGTGAAATTTAAGAATTATTTAAAGTAAAAGTATTAATTTTTATTACTTTCAAATGTTTAGATTTGTTGTCCCGCAGTTCAAATGTTTTTTTTTTTTAAAAAAAACTTTCCATAATATCTAATTGCATAGTTTACATATGGTTATAGAGAAAACATTTGTGAACAACGTTTAAGACCATTTATGAGGCGATTTCAAATGAAATATTCAGATTTTGAATTTGAATAGCTATGTACTCGTATTTATAATGGTTTATCATTTGTTTCCGAAATCAAGATAAAATGACTTTTTGTTTATAATATATCTATGTAACTTATAAGTGAGGCGTTCCATATCAAAACTCGTCTTATCCACTTTTTATCAAAATTGAACTGAAAGCACTAACGGTTTCTTCTGAAAAGAACTCAAATAAAAACCAAAATATTATCACATAAAAATTTGTCTAATCCTTCAGATTCATTCAATTAAAAATTACTTTTTTTGCAAAACTTGCCTTATCCTTTGAAACTTGTCGTTTCAAAACAAAGAGTTAAAAAGTTTTTTTGTGTTTATTGAAAAATCACTAATAAGTGATAAGACAAGTTTTGATATGGAACGCCTCAAGTGGAATATCCGTTCAACTATTGTAGCATTTGAACACTTTACTAATACCAAGCTCAAACGATACTCCTTAGAAATTTGTTAAACTTAGTATGCTCATATTAGATTTCAAAATCAACTTGAGACACAAAAATTATCAAATACTAATCAAATCAAACCTATGAAACTAAACAAATAAAATTTGATTTTATTGAATTTTTATGAGTTTTGTACTTTTATCTGAAAGTTTTCAAAAGATTTGTATTAGCATAAAAATTATGATGGCTTTTATAATTTCACCCTAAACATTTTGAAATTTTTATTATGTATTATCAAATACAAAATATATAAAAAGTGTTGAAAAATTAAATACATATTTTTTAATCTGTATTTCCCTGATAAAAGCTTAATTAATTGCATAAAAAATATTCAATATAATTAATAGGTCTTTTTTTTTTCACCATTTAAAAAAAAAAAAACAAAAACCATACAAAAATTGTAATTATCAAACCAAAATCCAAAATAGATAATACTTATAATTTTGAAAAATTGATTACAAAATTGAATAATAAAATACAATAAATAATAAAAAAATTAAAATAAAATAAACGAAATTATAAAATAATCCTTACATTTTAATTATAAATGAAAAACTATCGACATTTTCACATTTTACTTTGACCTTTTTTGTTTTTGTCTTTTTCTACACATATTATGTACATATATGCTCGTATGTATCGCTTTTAAATATATTTTTAATCTATTGATTTTAATTTATCATATATGACAGATAACAGATAAATAAAACAAATGTTTGGTTTTTGGTATGGCATTATAATGAGAATTGATTATAATTATATATTATTTGTTTATTTTTATTGTTTTTTTTCTAGATTTTGTTTTTTCTATGATAATACTGTTGTGATGACAATACATAATAATACTCGTATTTTATAGTATAAAAGGATGATAAATTTATTTAATATATATTTTTTTTATTTTAATAAAATAACGATTGCCATCGGCAATTAATACTTATAGAAGAAAAAAAAAACAACTTTATGATGTGTAAAAAAAAAAGTAAACGAAAAATCAAACAACAAAGAGAGATATTGTCACCACCACACCATGTTTATTTTGTTACTTTTTATTCTTCTTGTTTTGCTTTATGAGCTATAAAATTATTAATGATTTTGAGTAACATTAACTTTATTTGTATATATGCGGTGGTATATACATACAATATGTTCAAATGTATTTATAAAAGCATGGTTAAATATAAATCTATATTAAATTAATATACACATGTGCCTTTATGGTAATGAAACATGATAAATTTAAGAAGACAAAATATGTAATAAAAACTTAGAGAGGAGAATATGAAGAACGTTACTATTTACAAGTATAGTATGTATAGTAGTAGCAGATACTCTGATTTGTTCTTTTCTATACTATTATCGTACATAAAATATATTTTGACCGCTATGTTAATCAGTGCATGAAATATTATAAGAAAAATTCTTAATAAACAATAAAAATTTATATGTTTCCTTTGAAATTAAAAAAATAAGTATAAAAAAAAAAAAGTATATTAAGGTCTATTAGTATAGATAGGGCTTTGATCTATTTTTGTTCGTCATAAATTTGAAATTTTGTGAGTTCATATAGAAGTGAAAACTTTCCATGGAATTTAATATTAGAAATGTGAACCTGCCCTTATACAAAAACATAAAGTTGTCAAAATTTGACAAATTTTGTAGAATTTTTGTCATTCAATCAATTTTTTTTTTAAAATCTTTTATTTTATATTTTTCTTAATTTTCTTCTTTTAAAAAATAAACAAAAAAAATGGGTAGAGATCTTTCATTTGCACTTCTTCAAGAAATAAATAAATATTATCAAACGACCTATGTTCATGAAAAATTTCAAGAAAATGCAACAAAACCATCTTTAAGTGAAAAATTCTATTCAAAATATGAATCAATAATTGGTACACCATCTGAAAAATATGTTAATTTAATAGAGAAACAATCAATTAAAAAACCAAAAGAACGTTATACAGTACCAATGACAGAAAATCAAATTTATGGTTGGCTTTTTGATAAATGTTTTATTTATGATGAGAAAATTGATAAAAGATTATTTTATCGTCCACAAACAAAAAGTGATATAACAGATGTTGGAATTAAAATTCTTGAAGATACTGTCACACGAAGACCACCATTTAAAGGAATTCCATTTATATCAAGAGTTTAAAATTTAATAGAAATTAATTGAAATTTCTTTGTTTTTTTTTGTTTTTTTAATGTAAATTCAAAAACAGTAAGGCAAAAATTGTATCATTTTGCATGAAAGTTACAAAATTATCTTTAAAAAGTGATTTTATACTGAAAATATGAATAATTTGTTATGAAAATATTTTTGAATATTAAAATAATAATTAATAATTTACTAAGAAAGTTTTGTTTAATTTATTTTACATATTTTGTGTTACGATTTTTTTTTACTTTCTTGTATCTATATGTATGTATATAGATACTTCGTGTAGTTTTTTTCTCTCTCTTTCTCTGGGTAAACATTAAAATAATTTTTATTATATGTAGAAGAAGTTAAGAAACTAACAATAAAAAAAACGTATATACTACGTAGTCGAAGCAGCCCTCACAAAACTCTAAAAATACATCAAAGTAGCATTAATTTCATCATGTAATCTATGTCATTGCCATGAATCATGATAAACATAGAACAGCATAATATAACATCATTTATATACAAAAGAGATTTTTATTTGTATTTTACATACATCATGAGAAATAAACATGAAAAATAAAAACTAGAATACATTTTTATGAGAGATTTTCATTTTGTAAGATGATTTTCAAAATTTTCTTCTTTAATTGAAATTTTTCTACATTCACTATACGTATGTATATGTATGTATGTAGGTAATATTAAAAAATATGTTAAATAAAAATTATGTATACAATTTTCTCCAGAAAATGCATTTTTAAATTTTCTTCTTGTGATAAAATAAAAATAAAAAAAAAACAACTTTAATTAAAATCTACAAGTGTTTTGTTACACCAATTTTTTTTCCTTTTTATTTTGCGATAACAACTCAATTTGCATATTGTTCATGTGTAACAAATGATGTTAATTAGTTAATTATTTGTTAATAATGAAGAATAAAAAAAGACTGTTTTTGTTATTTAATTTATTATATAAGAAACTGGAGTAAATTATTATTTACATAATATTTTTAATTATTATTTTTTTTTTTTTGTAATTATTTTAGAAAAACAATTCATCACCGATATGGTTATATAAATGAGACTAAATACATTTTATTTAAAAATTTAAAGCATGAATTTTCATAGCATAAAATCAAACATTATTTGCGCAGCAAAAAAAAGTTAGAATTGAAAATTGGAAAACAGGATACTAAATTAATTGAAAACAGCTCAAAAGCCAGTTTTTAAAATGTATAGAAATTACTTTTCGGCACATACCTATTTTTTTTTTCACTTTCGGACTTCAGAACATCATTTTAAGACTTTTTTTTTAAAAAAAAAAAAAGTACAAGAATCTGTTTGTAATAATTTAAAGTAAAAGAAGATATACAAAGCGATACAATGTAACTACTAAATTTTTTCGAGCTCTGAAAAAAGAAAAGGTTAGAAAAAAACTCAATTTAATGACCTCTTCAAACTTCAAAGTCTTTGAATTTTTTTCAGAATGCTCGAAAAGCGTGGCCTTAATGAAGACATTTTACAAAATACTCTAAACATAATTAAAGTTATTAAGTATATCTATATATCAAAGTGGACAAAAAGAGCACATCAGATTGAAAAATAAACGTAGAGAAAAAAAAAACTAAATCATTTTGAAAATCAATTTTAATTTTTTTCCGACATGAACTAGCTATCAACGCAGTCATAAATAAAATTTATCAAATTTTTTTTTTTTTTCTAATTTATTTCTTTTTGTTTCGGGTTTAGTTTTGTTTTCGAAATCTTAGAGTCATTTTCATTTTTCTTTTTTTCTTGTTCCATTAATAAAAAACCAAACAAGAAAAATCTTTTATAAATTTTTTTTTACTTAAATGAAAGACAAAATTTAAAAAAATATACACAAAAAAAAATAGATGTGAATGCGTACAATATAAAACTATTATGATAGTTCATGACATCCGGCGTTTTTATTTTAAAATAAAATAAATAATAATGTATTTTGTCCACAAGAAAATGTATATCGAAACTTAAAACAGTAAATAACAACAAAAAAATATAAAATAATACTGTATTCAATTAAAATGTATCTTTTGGATGGAAAAATGATATACTTGCGTGTTTTTTCTTTTATTTTTATTTTTTTTTGTCAAACATGCATAACTTTTTTTTTCTTTTACAAAAATTGATTATTATATGATTGCGACACAGAAATTTCAAAATTATTATCTAGACAAAACAGTGGAGAAAAAAAAACTAATGTTATTAATTAATTTTTGACTTTCTTTCATAAATTGAAATGGGTACACACACATACAAGGGCAAAGTTTACAAGTTTCACATTGAAGTTTGATTAATACCAATTTATAGAATATGTATTCTGGGTGCAAGTAATATTTACATTTTATGAAATTTAGAAGTTTTTAATTATGTATCTATTGTATGTTGTACATAAATTGTGATTAAAATGAATTACAATCTAATAATGTTTTATTATTATTGTTATACATAATATGCTACTGCGTGTGCATTACAATTGAAAATTTTATAATATATATTTTATAGAAGCAATAAACCACAAATAGGTTATAAAAATTTATTCTATACAAAAGATAGAAGATAATATAATGATTGTTGACAAAATATTGTTAAATACGATGGATGATGCACTTTGGTTAACACAAATTTGTTGTATAATGAAAAATTTAAAACTGGTGAAATATATTTGGGATCATAATATAATCATGAACTTATGGTTTTGAAAGTTATGTATGTGATTAATTTGTGTTTTCGTTTTTTTTTAGATGAAAAATAGTTGTTTGTGCGGTAAAATTAATATTTGTATAAAATTAAACTGATAAAGAATGGAATTTTGAAACAAAACAAAAAAATTACGTAATTTTTAAAATTTGAGAAAATTTCAGAATAGTTTTCTCCCAGAAAATATAATCACTTTTCATAAAATTTATTAAATTTTTACTTTAAATTTAAAAACAGCTAAAAATTTCGTAATTTTTCTTTCCTCAAAAGAGGACTTGTTTATGAAATTTTCTTTTATTTTTAAAATTTTCAACAAACACCATATGGGAAATTTTATGTTTTTTTTTTCATGTAGGTATTTTTACTTTATTTCAAGGTTAAATGATACTTCGAAGGACTTTATTTGTTTAAAACAAACTTTATGATTCATTTTTTTTCTCTTTTAAAGTAAAAAAAAAAAAAAAAATACATATACCTATAACAAATTTGTTTGCACGGTAAAAAAGTTTATAAGAGTTCATTTTGTAAACAATCTTGTTTTCGATGGGTGGTAAATTGGATAAAAAACATTTTTTTTTCAATATACATACATATATAGAGGTATGTATGTAAATGTAATTTCCGTATTCATATTCAAAATAAACAAATTTAAATGTATTGGATTTCATGTGAACCATTTTAATTTCAAGGTGAAATCATGTATTGTTTTCAAGATCTATTAATTTATTTGTATTATTGTTCAACCGATTTTCAAAAAGAAAAATATTGAATAACAAAGATTGAAATTGAGTACCTAAAAGTGGGTAATCAAAATTATTCAACAGCAGAAAATCAATAAACATTATAATTTTCAATTCAATTTGAATATTTCATGATACACATTTAGGTTTTTAATTTGCTTCACATTTTGATTTAATTTGAAATTTTCAAATAATCATTCATTGGAATTTGAAAAGTAAGGTACTTGTTTAAACAAACATGGATATAAAATTGAACAATTTTTAAGTATGTATATAAATAATAAATTGCATACCTCAGATCGATTATTATTTGAAATCGACATTCGCGATCCAGGTAGATCGCGCCACCTAAGTACCCCCATTACAGCCTGCCGCACCCAACGGCGCTCACCAGATATTTCGTTCGTCGTAAATGCCACCTTCCTGTTATAATTCCGAAAACAAGAAAACTGCCTTTTTTTTTCTTATTTTTTTTGCAATAACTTTTTAAATGACCAAAAATTTATTAAAATCAAAATACACAACAAAAAAAAACAAAACAAACTGAAAAACAAAATTCACAAATATGTATATGATGATAAAGGAAAGGTGTGATAACTAAAACACCACTGATAAAACAAACGGCATTAATTTAGATAAAATTTTTTACTTAAAATGCATTAATTTTATATGAATTGTATTTGCATTGTGGTGTATAATACACATTATAAATTTGTGTGTGTGTTTTTTGTTTTTATTTTCTGATCGTTTTTTATTTTTATTTGTTCAATATCTGATAAATTTCTTTTACATTTTATTGAGAAAAAAAAACAACACATATAATGTACTATTGAAATTGAATATGGAATAAAACAGCGAAAAGATATAAAATATTATACATATGTACATATGTATGTATGTTACCTATGCAGTTTTTTCCACCTTAACAAGTAAAGTAGGTATGTATTCAACAAAACAGTCAGCACCTTGTTTTGATTTTATTTGACCGCCTTCAGGCTATCAACAAAAAAACAAGTTTATCAAGTTTTCGTGTATAGAACTTTCCGGAGACGGTGTGTGGTTGTTTGTGAACGATTTGCAATTTTATAAATTTTATTTTACTTTATGTAAGTTGATATTATATTGTATATTATTTTGTTTTACTAACACCACATGCAAGAGGATTATAATACTTGAAAATCACTTTGTTTTTTATTTGTATTCTTTTCTTTTATTTTCGTAAAAAAGAATCTAAAGATACTAACTGCACACTTTTAAAACTGCATAATATTGAAATAAAAAAAACGAGTATTTTGGCCCTTTAAAGCCATCAACGATAAATTGTACTGCAATAAAAATGCATCACATCACGTTCGTACATATAATGTTATTTTTGTTGTGAAAGTTTGCAAAAGAATTGTTTCTCTTTTTTCTTTTAAATGTAAAAAAAAAAATAAGTAGGTATACGAACTCAATTCAACAAAATTTTAATCGATAAAATTTTAAAAAACCAAAAAAATTTTTTTTTATTAAAATATTGTATGGTCGTTTTTTTTTTCTTTAGATTATACTCAAATGAAAAGCACTTCCTTATATTACTCAGGCTTCTAATCCCAGGATAATGAGGCCATGAGTGGAAAGGATATTATTTAAGTACCTTTCCATTTTTTTTTTAAATATTCTTTATTATTTTTGTTCAGTAAACAATGACTGTTAATAAAATATCAAAACATTTTTTTTCTGGTTTTTTCAATAACACAAAACACGCACGTTATTAAAACAATCTTATTACTACTGAATATTTTAAAACAACAAGCGAATTAAGTTGAACTCAACACCACGACGTTCGCTTTCAAAATGCCATAACATAACATAAGTTGATTTTTCACAACCGGTAAAAGTAAACAAATGGGCAATGCAGTTTCTTTTGAGTTTAAAGAAAATGCTAGAGTTGAAATACTCATATAAAAGGTAACACTGAAAAAGCTTTACAGAAAAAAGACACAGGCGTCGTTATTATTATTATTTTTTTTAAATTAAAGTTTTTTAGTGAAATGTGAAATATGATTATTTTGTTGAACATTTTTTGTTGTTTTTAAATAAAAATTGTGCAGTTTTTCTTCAAAAGTGAATTTTGATTTTATTTAAATAAAAATTCACATAATTAAAAATTTTGATTTCCAGATAATTAATTTGATGTTTTGTTCTTTTACTATTAGTAATTTTTTAGGTCAAGGTTTTAAAACTAATAGAAAATTAAAAGTGAGTACAGTAAAAAACTAAGTAAGACCCGAGACCTTAAAACGTAATTTTTCAATTCATAAAATTCTGAACTAAGGTTGTAAATTTCATTATTAAGTTTTAATTTTTTTTAAATAACACACAGCATCTACAGAAAAAGATTTCGTTTTAAAAGTCCTTGAAGTGGATCCAGGTTAAAAAAAATTTCTACCCTTTTGTCATCATTTTTAATAAATAATGAATCAAATAAAAGTTTTTCGTCTTAATAAATGATGGTCAATGTATATGTAATTTTTAAAGAAAAATAGAGTGACTGATAAAATAATACTCTTGGTAAAAAATTGATTTAAGAACTTTATAGGTAACTTTTGAACGGATAAGGGTAAAAGGGCAACGAAGGTTTATTGGAAAATATAAAAGATTTGTCTTAGAAAATGTTGAAGCTTTGTAAAGATCAAAAATAGTCGTTTTATATGGAACACTCTGTATATTTTCTTCTTCCTCAATTGTAAAATTTTTTATTACACATTTTAAATTTCCTAAGAAAATTTTAATTTAACATTCTGTATAGTGAAATATCACTAAATCATCATTATATTATAATTTCAGTATATATGAACATATGTATAACACAAAACTAAAATTTCATATTTCATAAAATCTGTTTTTATTTTTATATTTTGTTATTTTTAACAAATTTTATATTTTTAAACATCAAAGAAAAATCAACTGAAGAATATGATGACATGTTACACAAAATACAAATTATGTTGAGTCTCCTTATTGTCTGTAAGAATATAAATACAAAAATGTATACATACTATAGGATAGGCATTGTTGAATGTGAATGAATTTTAAGAAGTAACAAATTTATTCTAAAATCTTATAAATTATATTACGTTCTATATACTTGTTGATATTTAGTATTTTGGCCACCGCTGTGTTTAATTACTATTTTAAGCAATTTTCACCTCCAATAGTATTTAATTTTTCGAAATAAATGCTCAGTCAAAATAAATAGAATTAGAAAAAACAAATGACTTTGTAGAAATTACAAATTCTGAAGAATTTTTAGTACCTATAGTACATTTGTATGTACGTACTTGATATTAACAAGAAACGTACTACGTGTTATTTTTAATATGTACAGGAAAATCTTGTTGATTGAAATATAAAATCATCTATTATTTTACACATACATACATACATAAACACAACAACAATAATTGTGCTTGTTTTTATATTTTCCTTTTCATTAACTGTCTGATAAATTTTCAGTTGATTACGTTTTATTAAAAAAAAAAAAAAAATAACAAAGACGAATTTGATTTCACAGTTAAAAGATGAAAAACAAAAAATTAATTAATTAAAATTGAGTGGAAATTTTTGAAACAGCATATTGGAAAATTTGTTACGTTTAATTGTTTTTTACAAAATGAAAGAAAGGATGAAGAAGTGGTAATTAGATTAGATAATAAGAACAAATTGATAGGACTAATTAATTAATTAATTGTTTATTCAATTAATTAAAAAGGAAAACAACACAGAAAAGAAAAAATTTATTTACAGAGTCTATATGAATTGACTTACAGAAAAATTATGTAAATTGAAATTTTTCCGTATATGTACATAATTTATTTTCTCATTGTCCTTATAATAAAAGCTTTTTTTTTATTTAATGTTTTGTTACAAAAATTTATTCGTCTGATGGTTTTTAAAACGAAACCACAAGCACTTTGTAAAACAAAAATGTGAATTTCTATTATGCAAAAAAAAAAAAAAACATTTCTAATGTATGTGTAATATGCATTGCATTGCTTTTTTTCCTTCTATTTTATTTTGTTTTTATTCTTTCTATTAAATGAGGAAAAATAAAGTAAAAAAAAAATTTTTTTTATGCTTTTGTAGAAATTATTAATAATTTTCGCAACATATAAAATGTGAAAAGTTTCTATTTGAAATGCAATCTATTTTTTTTTTGTTTTTCATAAAACATATTATGCACTCGTAATATGTGTATACAATATTTTTTCAGATATAATAGAATGTTATTCACATTATAATTTTTTTTTTTTTTTTTTTGTAAAATAATAATGTCCTTGTTTCATTATTATTATTATTATTATTTTTTTTTTCAAAAACTTCCATTAGATCAAAATTGCTTTTATATTCTTGCTTATTGTTTAAAATGTTTCTAAGGATATTTAAGTTGCCTTTTTTTATTTTCATTTTTTTTGTCTTTTTGTTAAAAGGCGTGAAAAGCTCATGATAATAACTGTTTGAAATGAATAAGAAAGAAATTGAAGTACTTATTTATAATGAGTGCCAAATTTCTTTTCTCTTTTTTTCTGAACAAGAAAAACATACATATGTGTGAATGCATTTAAAAAAGATCCTTTAAACAAAAAAACAAAAAAATATTACATTGAACGGAAAGGATATTATTTCACTAAAATCGACTGTATTGAGAGATGTAATAGAAAAGTCCTCTTAAAAGTTCAAATTTTACATTTGAAAATAATAATTTTTGTAGATTAAAAATTCATGTTTTTATGCATCTATTGTTTTGAATTTGCATACATATATGTATGTTTCCTAAAAGTATCACATAAAGTACATATTTTCTTTTTTTTTTAATTTTAAAAACTGCTTTTCTTTATCATATTGACGAAAATCTAAATGCATTTTTGTTAAATTATTTTGATATTTATCTTTATGTGATAGTTGAATATAATACGTGAAAGACAAAGAGTGTATAGAGAAAAACTTAAAGAAAAAATAATAATAAAATTTTCCCTTAAGCTTTGTACTGCTGCTGAATCTAGTTTTAATGAAAACAAAAAAAACAAATAATATTAAAATGCAAGCAAATAAGTAAAACAAAAAAGGTAAAAAAAAAAAAATGTTTTAATGTATTGTATTTCCATCGTATAGAAATTAACAGGAAAATTAAAAGTAGAAAATACTGCAATATGAAAGAAAATTTTGATTCCGTAATTCTTTTTATTTTTTATTTTTCATTTTTTCACTATTTTATGGGAAAATCTCGAGAATTTTTCTCAGTACACATACAAAAAATACAAGATAAAAAAAAACTACCGTAACGTTTTTTTTTGTTTTAAATGTCATTTACTTGTTTTGTTATGTACTCTTTTACAAATTTACTATGCAGTAATGCTGTTGTAACACAGTACAAAAGATATGATAACAATGTTGCTAGTTTCTAAGGAAAAAAAAAACCGGAAAAATTTTATACAAAAAATAAAATAAAGGTGAATACTTTATACCTATGATAAAATTTGAAATTTATTTAATATTTTCCTTTTTCTATCCCCTTTTTTTTTTAAAGTTCAAATTTAAATTTCAAATTTTGTGGTAATTTGATGACCATTGTTGAAATATTTTCAAATTTATCAATAAAAACAATTCAGAGAACTTTTTATGTAAACAAAAAAAATCAAAAAAAATCAGAAAAAGTTGATATTGTAAGGAAGGGCTATGTAAAAAAAAAAAAAAAAAAAAATAGAAAATAAATTTCATTTTCTACTAAGAAAATGTCTAGATGAGAAGTTGTACCAACTGATTACACAAAATGTATTTCTTTGTGAATATATTTCTGTATAAATTCTACTGTGGTTTTACGTCTGGACATGATCTAAACCAAGTTCAATTGTTAAGCTATCTATAAATGGACGTTAAAGATATAAAACTGAATGCAACAATCATCTTAAATAGATCTTAATGTTCCTTTGTTTGCTTTACTTGATTTAATGGTGGTCTATCATTTACATTTAATTTATGAACGAGTTTAAATTTATTCAATATTTTTTTTTTAATGTTTGGTTTTACTACTTACTAGAAGGAAGATATCGGGTATAAGATGTGAAAATTTACAAAAGTACATAATGCTTTCCGATAAATTGATTTTAAATAAAATTTTATTTGAAACTGTTAAAGAATATACATATATAAGCTTATTGAATTTTAAGTAAAAAAGAAAAATGCAAATGTGTAATGTACTCGTTTTTTTCTTTTAAAGTTTCATAAAATGTATTTCAATACTTAATGTTTTCCAGTAATAAAGTTTTGTAGTACAGTACGTACGTTATACGTACCAGAAATTTAATAAAAATGGGGCATACAATATAGCTAAGCTTTTTATTTTATTGGATGTTTCTTTGACCTATTTCGAAATAAGTATTTTCTATATGTTAAAGAGTTGTTTCAGCTTATTTTTTTTTAGTTCTATATTTATTTTAAAATTTTTTTTATTCAATTATTAAATTTTACTGCAAATCTTAAAATTGTACATATTTAAGTATAGTTTTAAATTTTGTTTCCAAAATTGTTAAATTCATAACGTTAGTAAAGTGGGGTGTCCGGGTAATCGCAGTTTTTTAATCAATTGACTGTGGCGTTTTTTGACCAACTTCTGGTAGTATGGTAAAGATTCTTGTCAGACGTCACAGGAAATTTCAAAATTATTCAATTTTTAATATATTTTCACCTTATTAAAGTTAACAAACATGTACTTTTTTCACAGTCAAGTGCTTCATTACTCATGCAATATTTTTTTTTTTTCACAAAGATTTATAAAATTTACGAATAAGTTAACGCTTCAAAAATTTCAATTAAATTTTTTTTACCTATTTGATGACTTTAAAAATATTTTAAGACACAAATATAATAATTATTTCTTAATTTTATCAAGAAGAATTTAGTAGGTATTCATTTTTAATTTACTTTCTGATGTGTAGTGAAAAATGCATCTTATGTTCAACTTATTTTTTTAATTTTATTTTATAGTTAATAACAAAACTATATGTTTAATAAATTCCTTAGAATGAAAAAAAAAAAATTACAAATTGTTGTTATAATTTGATTTTGTAAATCAGAAAAAAAAAACATCTCAATTTAAAAGATACTTTAAACGTTCACAAAAACAATCTTAATAAAATTCAAGAAGTAATTTCGGAAAAAAAATTAATAATAACCTAAGGTAATAATTTTGTTTTTGTATATAAACAAAGATATTTCGTTTAAAAATAAATTTTTAATAAAAGCAAAAAAGATATGAACGTAGTTTATGAAAAAATATATAATAATGGTGTAAAAGAATACATTTTATTTTTTCACTTCACTTGTCTTTTCTTGATGTAATTGTATTGAAAAGAAAAAAACAACACATAATAAAATAACATAGATTTATATAAGGTGAACATAACAAAAGCACAATGTATAAGGTTCTCCTCTAATGTCAACATTATAAAAAAAAAGTGAAAGGTAAAACCACGTAAAAACATGATTACAACAACGTTTCAACCTATAAGATCGTGAGACCTGGAGACCAAATCGGTCGGACCTGTTATTCATTATTTTATTTCTTATTTTTATTATTATTATTATTTTTTTTTTTCAAAATACAATTTTATGTTATTGTTTATTTTTTCGATGTAATATTTTTGTTTATTTAAAGAAAAAAATAAAATAAAGTTTTGATAAATTTAAAGTTCCAGTAATAATAATTTTTAATTAAAAAAGGTCAATAGGTAATTACTCGTATAGAATAGAAATTTTATTCAACAATTACTTATAAGCAAAATTAATAATATCTAAAAGAGAAAAAAAATTAAGATTTCTATAAAACTCGTTATTGACTTAAAATACATTGTGAATTTATTTATAAATAGTTTGACGAGAATACAAATGAGTAATTACTTCATTTTTTTCTCTGTTGTAATAATATTTATCTATTAAATGATTTAACAAAATTTTTAAACAGGTTTCTTCGAAGTTTTAGAATTTGAAAAAAAATATCATAAAATTTTCAAATGCAGATTGTAAAAAAGATAAACAAAAGTACGACATTTGAATACAAAAAAAGAAAAAAATAAATTGAATGAAACTATAAGGGTCCGTATAGTCTAAGCGTTACATAAATTTTCATTATTTTTTTGCTTTACACAACAAACCACTTTTTTTTTTTATATTAAAATATCTTTTGATAAAAATCTATTTTGATTAATTCAAATTTTCCATTATTATTCTGTTATTTTTTCTTTTTTATTACATTTACCAAAAATCGTGAAAGATGATAGATATTTTTTAAGTTAATATTACACAGACCATCAATTACATTCAAATGCAAATATAGTGCGTAACAAAAAAAGATTTTCCCATACAATACTTTATCTACAAATTTTCATTACCATAAAATTAAACATAAAGTCATTATTTTCAAAATATGAAGTTCATCTTACGCACTAATATGTATTTTTTTTTCCCGCTACAATATTTTTCTTTTTGGTCAATTTCCTTTTAATTCACAATGCGTATAAATAGGCTTTTTTGAAAATTATTGTTTTTAAAGTTCACGGCACGCGATCTAGTACTATTAAAAATAGTATACTAAACTTTTTTATTTTGTTAATAACCTTTCCAATTTGAATTTTGTTTTTTTTTTGTATTATATTTCCTTTACATAAACTCTGGGTTAATTACCAGTCCATTGAGATTTGAAAATTTACATACAAAAAATAACTAAGAACTTCCGCTCTTTGTTGTTTTGAATTCAGTTCCGAACACCATCATCGCCACCACCACCACTACCATCACAGTCACAAATCTATACAAATTTGAAAAAAAAAAAAATTTCGTTTCTCTATTTTTATTTTTCAAACTTTTCTGCATTTTCTGAATTTTCCTCTACAACAATGAGAATCATGATGAGGATGATGTTGGAGATACCATAAACCATTGCCACTGCTTCAGAGTTAGTGTATTACTTTACTTACACACCACAAGAGTAATCTTTGTTGGCAATGGTCGATTTGTAAACAATTGAATAAAATGAAAAAATAAGAAAATAGGAAAAAATGATTTTTTTCTTCTTCTTCTTTTGTTATCTTTAAATTTTAAATTGTGAGAAAATTTCGCCATAATCTGATAGATTTAGCATTTTAATTTATTTAATAAAAAAAAAAAAATGCAAAAAGCAACAACATTGCATTAGATACTATGAAAATGAGTAGGTTTAACATGACATTTAATTTGATTATAATTTTATAAGATTTACACGTGAGAGCTTAGCACACAGGTAGTTGTGGAAGCCTGTGAAAATTTTTATTTTTATTTATTTATTTTATCTTTTTAAAATGTGTCTAGTGGAAACTTGAAAAATAATGGTACTCTAGTTTGAACTTTAACATTTCATGTGTGCATGTAATATACTATATGACCCTAATTACATTTGTTTTATCGTACGTAAAATTTTAATTAAAAAGTTTTTACTTTTCATACAATTATCCATCATTTGAAGCGAAATAAATTTTAAAAAAAAAAGAAGAAAATAGATGATTAGCAATCTAAATCTGGTTTATTTTTTTCCCCTAATGAATAATTTTGAATGATATACTTAAATACACTTATACAATATTTTAAAATATTAAATACTATTTTTTCCCTTACATTGCACCTGATAAAGTTCAATTAATTGTTCAATAAAAAAAAAAAAATCTTTTAGAGAAAACCAATAAATATATTTCCTGGCCTGATTGGGTTTTGTTTTATTCTATTGTTGAAAGTTTTTGTTTAAAAAAAAAAATGATTTTATTGTTGTGAAAGCAAAAAAAAAAAAAGAAATAAATTTTTTTTGCTCTTGATTTTTGTTTTATTATCCGTAAAGTTCGAAGTGGTTCAAATGTGCTGATCCTTTTCCATATCACATCAGGCGTGTGAAAAAAAAAAAAAAAAAAAAATTAAAAAAGTTTAAAACTTCTGACCAAGGAGTATTTAAATGGTGTCCATGTGTGGTTCAATAAAGTCACATTCATATATGAATGTATATGTATATACATACAAAAGTGTATTTGGTCTTTTGAATTTGAATTATAATCGAGAAATTTCCTGGAAAATAAATTGTAGGAACTGTCAATTTCTGAAATCAATTTTTTAATAGAAAAAAAAAAATTTAGTGTTTTTTTAAAAACATACCATAAAAGAGATTATTGATTACGGTTTTGTTGAAAGATAAACTTTTTTCAGTTTAAAAAAAAAATTGTAGAGAATTACAAAATTTCTAAAGTTTTGGGAAAAAAATTAATTATTTTTCAATTTTGTAAAAACTATAACCCTTTAATTTTTTATTTTGTTTATTTAGAATAAATTTTATTATATTTTCATAGAACTCATTGTTAAACATAACTTGAATATGTTCTATCATGAGAATCTTAACCATAAACTCTTTAAAATTCTATTTTTCAATAAATAATTTTACCTTATACGCTAATCGAAAATTAAGAAAAACTCCTTTAGTCTATTGTATAAAAGTTTTAAAACCTGAACAATATTACTTTATAAGGATTATATCCTTTTTTTTACAAAGTTGTAGTACTTGTCTTTCAATAAACCACTGAAAATTATTTCTAAAGTAAATTTTGAATTTTCTCTACCAAAGCAACAAATTATATTTTTACAATGATTTTATTTGTAAGATTTTCACAAAGAAAACTGTTAAAATGGCTAAAGGCATCGAATTATTTTACTTCCTTTATACCCTTTTTTTTTAATGTGTATTTTTTCCTTCCTGTGTACATACCGTATAATGTAAATTTATTTTTAAATACTACTTGCAGTCAAGTTGATTCGTTATTATTATTACTTTTTTTGTTTTTTTATTTTTAAGAAAACTTTTATTGTTCTTTTTGTTAAAGTACTTTTTACTTCCTTTTGTAATTTTATAAATACAAAGAAGTCCTATTTAACAATTCTAGTTTTATATATACGTACATATATATTTTATAAAGTTTGTCATCGTTTGGTTTAAAATCAAATTGCAGGTTAATAAAGTACATGAATTAATATTGTACAGGTATTTTATGTATGCAAAATTATACAGTAAACATTAGAAAAGTTTTTCTATAGTGAAAATATGGTTTACAAAATTGCTAATACTCGTATATAAATTATTCAGGAAAAAAAAAAGGATTTGTTTGCTGTGTTCTTATTTTTAAAATTATGATGTGCTTATTAAGGAAACGGAAAATATTTAACTTTCATAAATTTTTGTTTTATTTTCGAGATATTTTGGATTTTCCTTTTATTTACTTTGTTTAAAATTAGGTACAGATTTCTTCTTTTTTGTTTTTTTTTACAAAGTTAGGTTCCGAGAAAATTTTCTGATCCATTTTAAAAATTTCATATCAATTCGATAAATTATTTTTCTTGTAATGAAAGAGAACAGGAATACAAAACATATTTCATTACAACCTTTGATAATATTATTAATAATGTAACATTCGTTTTTTCAATTCCACAAAAATTTGAATTGAAAATAAACCGTTTTTTAATTTGAAATATATCACGGTAACACCATTAAAAGCTTTTAGTTTATACAAAAATCACAAAATTTATTAGTTGAAAACTTGAATGAATTCTACAATTAGGTACTAAAACCATTTTTAGAAAATTGAAATGCTTAAAGCTTTTATAAAAAGTTTTTCTTTTAAATTTTCTTCAAAAAAATTTAAATTGAAAATTTGTAACTGACATCAAATCAAAAATATTTTCAAAACTTACCTGAGAAAAATATGGAGGAAGGACACATCTTTGGTCATCTAATCGAGAACATTGTACTTTTTCTAGAAGTTCAAATAAATCTTGTGTAGTGTTACGAAGGTTTTCTGGGCTTGGAGTTTTATTCTTACTTATCCTTTGTGGGTGGAGGTTTGATGATGAAGCAGACCATGATGATGTTTGTTGTCGTCTACAAAAAAAATAAAGACAAAATTTAATTCAAAATAAAAATACAATTCACAATTTTTTAAAAATAAGTCTATAAAAAAAAAATGTTCGTTGAAAAGAAATGAAATTTAAATAAAAATCGAAATAAATAAAAAGAAAAACTTGAAGAAGACTTCTTTTCGCCAGGAAAAGTTTATTTTATTTTTTTTAAAGAGGAAAAGGTCATTCGCAAACGTTAAATAAAAATCACAGGATGAACTATAAATTATTTTTTTAATCTGTCTGCGTTTTTTCTTCAAATCTTTTTTTTTTTTTTTTGTTTAGAAAACAAAATTTAATATCAATTTCGTCTATTAAAATTGAAATCACTTAATATTCATTTCAAAGTTTTTCACTTATCTTTTTATCATTTTTCCTCAACATAATATTTTTATTTTCTTTTTTGTAATACTTTTTCTGTATCTTTTCTTTTATTTAATATTCAATAATCTTGACTACTCTTTAAGACGTTCATCAAGTTTATTTATCAGACTTAAAGTTCAATATCCTTCTTTTATAACATTTTTTTTTTCTTTTACTTATTTATTTATTTTTTTTTTTTCGTTTCTATGAGAAGGTGTTTTTTCAATTTTTTTTTATCATTCCTAGAGATTTTTTTTCTTTTTATTATTATTTTTTCTATTATTGCAAATATGTGTATATACAAATATATAAATAGGTACGCATCTTTTCAAATTGAGAGCAGTATCCTCTTGTGAACTAGATGTGCTTGTAGTTTTTCTTTATCATTTTTTTTTTCTTGAATAAAAAGAAAAATAGATTTTCAAACTTTCACATAACGTTTTAACGTTCACCGACAGTAGTTCTTGTTGCATAATATATTCAATTATGTACAATAAATGCACTGAGAATCTTTGATATACAAAGTTTAAAATTGTTTTTCTTTTAAAAAAAAGAGAAAAAATCGCCACTAAACTTTTATATTTTGTTGAAAAATCTAATAAAGAGATTTAGCCTGAAAGGATTGAACTTTTTTAGTTAAATACAAGAAAGTACGTGATCTTTTATTTAAAATAAATATATATATATATATTTTTATTGCTCGTAGATACATGATGATATATTTTTTTGTTGTATCTATTTAAAGAATTTTGATAAAAATTGTCAATTTTGATAATTTTTGAAATCTTGTTGAACAAATGTACGTAATTCACAAGGGAAAAATAAATTTGAATTAAATAAATAAAAATGTCATTCAAAAGGTTCAACTGAATTCCTTTTTATTTTTCTTCAATTTTATTTCGTAGTTTTCTTGTTAAAAAAGAAACAAAATAAAAAAAAAAACAAATAACCAAACCAAAAACAAATGAATTAAATATTTGAGAATTTCTAAAGAAATATTGACCTAATTTGTTATTTTGGGTCAACATTGACATATATATTTACAGTAAAAAAAAATACATACATGATTTATATTAAATGATTAAATCCTTTTTATTCCTTATGTCAAATAAAATTTAAACAATAAATATCAAATATAATCTATAAATGTATATACATTACATACATATATAGTACATATATTGTTCAAAATGTTATTCTACATAAAAAAAAAAACAAAATTGAATAAAAAAAAGAAGCTAAGGTTGGTTTTGTATACAAAATATAATTCTCTTATGTTTTCCTGTATTATGTACATTATGTTATTTTCAACAATAAAACTAAAAAGGATTTTTAGTGAACAATTTAATACAATAAACTTTTTTTGTTATTGATTTTATACAACATATACATACGAAACTTTATTGTGTCTTGTTTTAAATTTTCCACAGAAAACAGAATAAAAGTTCATTTAACTTAAACAATCTTATTCATATACATAACACATATTTTGTTTTAATTTTGATCCTCTTAAAGGACTAAGTTACACCTATGTATATGTACACAAGTATCGTATATGTACATATACATATACATATATGCACATTTTAAGTGTATTGATAAATAGATAAATATTGTTTTTTGTTTTTAAAAAAAAAGTTCTATGTTTAGAGAAATTAATTAAGATAACTTGATGATCCTTGAAAATAGAATTTATATTCAACAGAAGATATACTCGCATATATATGATTATATTATGTAGGATTTTTATGCAAATCTTTATCATGTTATTGTTGGACCTGGACGACAAAATGAATAATTAATTATTTTGTTAATTGTTGTATATCAACTTGAAAACTTGAAGAATATACTTTCAATTTATTTGATTTGTATATGATTATGTTTAAGAATATGAGTAACTCATTAAAAAAAGTATCACATATCAAATTTATTATTTATGTACTACATCAACTGATTCACGAACACATGTAAAATAAGTACTTCATCATCCTTTATTATGCTTTTCTTTCTTCTTCTTCTTCTTTTCTGTCGTATATTTATTTCTTTGAAATTTTTAAATAAGCATCTTAAGAAAAGCATTGAATTTTCTTTTTTGAAATAAAATACACGGGTTTAAAATAAAGAAAATAATATGATTTTTTTTTTCTTTTTTAGAAAAATAACTTTTCAAGATAAAAAAGAAAAAAAATGTAATAATAGGGAGAAAATTTCAAATATCATGAATTGTTTATCGCTTACTCGTATTTCGTTGCAAAGCACATAAAAAAAAAATAAGTAGTGTTTTCTAGATAAATAAGAAAAAATAAAAATTGTGAAAAGCCCTCATCATATATTTTTTTTGGTATTTGATTCTTTGATCCTTTTGTTCAACTTTTTGGTGAATTTTTATTCGAAATTAAAAGAAACATAATATTTTTCATTGTTGTATTCGTTTCGTTTTTTTTTTGTTTTTTTTTTTAACAAAAAAATTGGAAGAAAAGTAAAGAATAATGAAGAAGATATGAAATAGAAAGGTTTTAAGAATGCAAAATATTCGCTAACGAGAAAAAACTAAAGAAGCATGAAAAAAAAGAAAAAAAAAAGGAATAATATGAAAATATGTTAGATGTTGTAAATGAAGTTATGATGGTTAAGTAGTGATGGTATTAGGTAAGTTCTTTCAGTTAGTAATAAAGATATTTTCATCTTTTATCGTGTGGTGATGCAAAAGTAAATGAAGAAAAATTATTACTTACATAAAATTAAATGACATAATTATGTTTATTTTAGTTTTGTACAAGCTAAATTTCATTATAACATTTATTTTCATTATTTGAGAAAAAAACAGAAGAAAAAAAACGGTTATAAAATAGAAAAAATTTATAATTAGTTTGTCGAGATAATTTTAATTGAGTTTTCTGTTTTAACTTTTTGCTTAAGATTGAGAATTTTGAGAAAATGTAAGTTACGTATGGTACCTACATATTTTTTAAATTAAATTATTCATGTATTTGTAAGGTGAATAACATAATAAATTGTACAATTGAATGTATTTCTTTGTAAAATTAAATTGTAAATTCTTGGTAAATTAAAACAAAGGTATATTCATATTAATATGTATTATGTTTTAAATTAAAGTCAAAATAAATTTCCTTTTACATGCTTAATTAAATTTCTCAGAATTTCTACAAAAACGCATATTAAATTTGTAAATCGACCGTAACTGTTGAAATTCCAAGGTTTTTGTTTTTTAAAAGAAAAATATTTTGAATTCACATTAAAAAATAATTGAAATACACTCATATAAGGAATCAACTTTCTGCTGTATACAATTTTAAGACTTTTGCTGAATCTTTTATTAATTGAAAAAAATTTCTTAACCCTTCAACTACGGATAACCTTTTTTAATTTTGCAGTATAAAAGGCGTGTTGGTTTTATTTGTTATTCAGATGCATCTCAAAATTTAAACCGTCTGAAAATAAAATAGCAATTGAAAATTTAAAAGAAAAAGATGATCAAATTAAAGATTGATACCGTATAATAATAGTATGGTCAACTTAATTTTACAAAATAACACGAGTATCACTTTGCTCACTATTACAGGGTTAACAAAAGTGTATTTATTATTCGATTCTATTGTGAAGTTGCTTTAGTAAATGTGAAGAGCTTGATTTTAAAATTGATTTGTTCATCATAAAAAATTCATTATAAAAAAATGTTCTTTTTACTTAATTATAACAAAAAATCGTTTTTGCACCATGTCGTTCCTGCTGCTCCCATCTACGGAAAACTCCTAAAGGTTAATGCAGTCATGATTACATTTAATGAGTTTCACTTAAAAAAAAAATCCTATTTCTTTATCATTTTAAATTTAATGTTTAATAAATGACAAATTAAATCTTTAGAGAAAAAATTAGAATCATTTACGAGTGACAGAAGGAAAAATAATTTTCAATTTTCATGAATTAAGTTTCCTTATTGAAACAATAATTTCCTTTTCCCTTTCCTTTTTTTATTTCAAAATTAATTTTAAAATATTCTTTCTGTAATAATTCATTTGTGACATTCCGTGTAAAATCCATTTGATGACAACAAATAGTACAATGTTTAATCAAATAATAAACACGTGCACAAAAAATAAATACAAAGGAATTTTATTCATGTATAATATTTATATTTTAAAATATTTTCTAACACTTTTACTTAAAGCGTAACAAGTTTAATACAATATGTATTATATTTTGCAATTTTTTAAGAAATTCCATTAAAAAATATCACTAAAGGGAAATCTATTCATCGGAAAACAAATCTATAAGAGATTTTCAAAAGTAAAGAGAATAAGTAAAATAAATATTTTTTTTTTTTCAATTTTTTTTCCATATTCAAATGAAATGCGTAAAAATTTCAGAAAATTTATATTTTTTTAACTTTTAATTTTATATTATTGTTATTAAAATAAACCATCATTATTATTATTATGCCAAAAAACATTGCCTTGAAATTATATTATATGTATTTTAAATTCAAGTTTAACTATAAAATATAAGAAATAAAAAGCTAACTAAGAATGAATATAATAATAAAAATCAATAAATTGTCTGAAGGTCCTTTCATTATTAACAATATCATCAAAAAATTCTATATAAGTATGTATTACATAAAAATTTCTAAGAATTTATTTCCAATGGAATTTATTACACAGAAGATTTTTAAGTATTTTTTTATTTAATATTGACGACATTGAATTTAATAGCGAAAAAAAAAAATTAATAAATAATGAAAAATTATAAATAGAGTAGGAAAGAGTAAAAAAAAATAAATAAAAGGACGAAAAAAAAATTTTTTGCGCATTGAAATAAAATATTTTTTAATGATGATTTTTTTTTAAAAGTAGGTAATAATTAAAAAATTAGTATATTTTATCATTTATTTAACTTTTAGAAAAGTCACATTTCAAAGGATATTGATATTTGTCCTTTTTTTAATTTATAATAATTTCAAAGAAGTACTCAAGCAAATTATTTTAATGAAATAAATTTTATGAAATTTTCAAAGGATTATTATTAATAAATTTTTTTTTAATTAAAAGAGAGACAGAGAGAAACAAAGAAGAAGAAAAATGAAATATCTATAATTAGTAAAGTTTTATTATTAATTCCTTTGTATGCTTGTGGTAATATTTATTAAATAATATTTTCATTTCCCAGTATGTGTTAAAATATATTTTCTCTTTTATATTTCCCAAAGGATATAACACCAACATAGAATAGGATAAAGACTTTTCTAAATGCAAAAATAAAAAATAAAAATAAATGAAAATAAAAATTGAAGGTTTTTCAGTATTGCTGTGTTGATTACACTTATAAAGAATTATTATTCATATTCGTCCTTTTTCTAAAGTAAATTCATATGTAATGAAGCTGTGTTATATTTTTTTGTTTTATGCACTTAAAAAATGAGATGATAATAAATGCAAGAACACACTAGTACATACATACATATGTACATATATTTTTTTTTTAATATTTTCTACCGTGTTTTTATGTATGCTAAAACTTGAAGAAGAAAAAGAAGAAAAATCTTTCACTCCTCAGCTCTGTTCTCTTGTATACTACAAACACAAAATATAAAAGGATGATGATTTTTATGTTTGATGATGCAAAACTGCCGGATGTATTTACGAATATATATTATAATTCCCGAAAGTGCGTTAAACTTTTTGCATTAAATTTTCTCTTGTGTTGTTTCTACAATATAATAAAAAGATGTACACTCAATATGTATGTATGTGTTAAGGTTTTTATTTTTTATAATTTTGTATTTAGATGATAAAATCTATGTAATTTACATAAGTAAGGTAAATACAGTGTGCAGTAAAAATAAATGGAAGCTTTAGTTAGAAAAACAAAAATTGATATAAAACAAATTTTGGAAATTAAAAGCAGTACTTTTCTAAATGTCCATTGATAAGCTTTACCACAAAAACATTTTTTTCTAGCTGTGAATTTAACGTTTTGTTCATAATTCTTATTAACAAGAAACATACTTCAAAGTTAATATGTATTTTCTACGTTATTTGTTTATTAACACATCACAGTGTAAAACGAATTTGAAAAAAAAAATATTCAAATTATATTGCAAGTGAAAATTTTTTTTTTCAAATAGGTGTAAAAATTTAAGTGTTTCATTTCCTTAAAAATCTCACAGAAAAAGTGGAGGTTTTTAGACGTCTGGGAAATAAAAAATTTAAAGGGTTGTAATTTTTTTTTTCAATTTATAAGTACATATGTACATACATAAGTATATTCATCACTGAGGAGCTATTGAATAAGAAGTTTATTTTCTTTTTAAATATTTATTTATTTCAAATAATTCACTTTTAAAATTACATTAAAAAATATTTATGATTTTAAAAATTTTTATAACTGTATCGTTTTCATATACTCGTATGTGACTTTCAAAATAATCTTTTTGTTCTTTTCTTTTTTCTTTAATTTATCCATGAAAAATTAAATAAGATACAACCATACAACTGTCAATATAATTTGATTAAAAAAGCGTTATTCAATCTATGAAATTTCATATGTACCGTTCTAAAAGTACAATTTAACTTTTAAAACACAATTCATTTGTACCTACATTCATACATACACATTTCTTTTCTTTTTATATTTTCATCTTTTCTGTCAGTTATCTAAACTGTATTATATCCGGAAATGTTTTGTTTCACGTTTTGTATATATATTTTTTTTTCTTCCCCTTCAAAAGAAATTCTTTCAATAAAATATAACATGATCAAAACATGATTTTTAACAATAGACGACATAAAAGGTTGTCATGCGTTAATACTATATTTCAATATAAGGTAATTCTGACATAATATAGCATCATCACCGATGATCTTTTGAAAACATTCTTGTGGTTATTCCAAGGTGGTGCATTTTTAATATACAATATCACATAGTATCATCGTCATTATCATACATATATGTATGTAGAAAACTGTGATCTGATTCAATGTCTGATGATGTTTTGAATAATTACAGGTATGTACATACCAACAAGTATGTTCACTTTTGTTCAAGTACAATATCTTTCCATTATTCTTTCCAAATGATGATGATGATGATGACTATGCTATTTTTATACATGAACAAACCCTTTTGCGATTAACAAAAAAAAAATACATTAATCCGCATCGAAGATCATGCATATACAACAACTTCCGAGATGAATATAAGATAATACACTGAATTGATCTTAAGAATATTTAAGTTCTATAAATATTTTGTATTTTATATGAGTTATTTAAGATTATCCTACCAATATCATCTGAGTTAACGTATGATTACAAATATAATAAAATACAACAACAAAAATATAATGTTTAATATGCTTAATAACAACTATACCAATAACCTGCATTAATTTTAATCTCATCTCATCTTACTTTTTTTTTTAAAAGCAAAAAACAAAAAACGAAAAAATTTGAAATCTGTTTTATGTTATATGTATAACAAATAATCAACATTTGAAACATAAGAAGACCGATTAATGTTGTGTTATAATTACAATATGTGCAATTAATTTTAGCAATGCAATTATATTCATTTTTATCTCCCTTTATACGCGTACTCATCATGATCATCATCAACAATTTACAACTGATCACCATCATCATCCTTCTTTTAGATGATGTATCTTTTTGAAATTTTATACTTTAACAAGAATATCGGTGAACATGTAACATGTAACATGTTCACTTAAATGCACCATTTAGAATTATATTTTAATGTACATATTTGTATATATATGTATGTATGTACAAAAATGCATCTATTTAAAAGTCATGCAGGATTACATGTGATCATATATTATTCATCTATACAGTATATTTTATTACATATGATATGAAATTTTAAATTGAACATAAGTATAATATGAATAAAATTTATTGCATTGACGAGGTATTTTGTGTTCAGTTGAATGAATTGCAAAAAATAATAAACATATAAAAATAAAAATAAATAAATAAAAGATCACAGCATGTGGTTAGTTGGTGGTAAAATGTTCTATATGTACATCATCTTTTCAAGAACATACTAAATTTAATTTACAGAACGTTAACGTATATGTATCTCGATGCAACACTATTTTATGTTTCGAATTATAAAATATGTGATCTGCTGTTCTAAATTATATAAAAATCTAGGTATGTATATCTTTTTCTATTTTCTTCTTTTTTTATGAATTATATTAAAAACAAGGACGATCGATGTTCATTGGAATGAATGAAATTTAAAAATAAAAATAAAACATATTATAGAAAAGGGGAAAAAAAATATCAAAGAAAATGTGGATGAGTGACATTTTGATGGATTATGACAACAAATTAGTAACGTGAAAATTTGCAATCTATCAAATGAAAGACAATTTAAAGATTTGTATAATGGCATGTAATGTTATATAGATAATAATAATACATATGTGTAACATTGTTGCAATTGATACATGTTATTGTTAATACAATGTCAAAATGTGTGTAGATGTTTGTTAAATTGTTCATTAAATGGTGTAATGGATGAATTTGTAACTATTTCTTATTGTACTTTAAAAAAAACATTAAAAATTCCTTCAAGGACGCAAGATATTTTTAGTTTTAAATAATGTAAATATGTATGCATTCAAGAATGACAAGTTAAAATATTTTTTTCCCTGTAGATTGAGTAATGGAATAAAAATGATTTACATTTTTCATTGCAGTTATAAATCGTAAAATTTAAAATATTTAAATAACGAATGATATTTCTATTATGATAAAAATGTCATAAGATTGAAAAATAAATGAATTAAATTATTGTTTCTTGGAAAAAATGTTTTAAAATGAAAAAAAAAAAATTAACTAATGAATTAAATATACATTTTTCTGCAGCATATTGTATTTGTATACATACTATCGTACATAGGTACGTATGTATGTATTTCACAAGAGTTTAAAAGTTTATTCAGAACTGAATTACATATCGAACTTTTTAGACAATGCGTCATACATAATAAAAAATTCTAACTAAGCTGAAAAAAAAAATGTATTATTGTTATTTCCTTCCACGAACAATTATTGTGTGTGTCACAAAAAAATAATGAGAAAAAAAAAATAAAGAGTAAACCAACAAGGTCCTTTGCAATTAATTATTGTATAGTAAAACAAAAACTTTCTCAACAAAATTATAATTTTTTATTTTTCCCAGTAATAATCCTTGAGTATTAGAAAATAAAATTTTATTGTACATATTATGTTTTCAAAACTTTTTCACAAAAGAAAACTATAAATTTTCACATTTACATAAAACCTGTTCAACACAACTACTTATCAGCTTATTACAATAACTTTTTCTAAAACTATTTTTCATACATACCTCAAAATTAAATTCATTAGAAAACTAATTATTCTAAACACAAAACTAAATAAATTTAACATAGTAACAAAACTTTATATAAAAGTTTTTATTTTCTATATAAAAAAAAACAACACCAGTAACCTTTTTTCGTATATTTTTATTAAAATTTTCCTTTTTAATCTAAAATTCCAAATAAAAATGTAAATTTTTATAAAATTATTTTTGTTGTTGTTATTGTTGTTGAAAATTTAAACTTTAAAACTATTTCCATTATTTATTGAAAAACAAAAAACAAAAAAACAAAATTTATTAAATTTAAAAATGAAAAATATTTCGAGTGAAAAAAATTATCCTCCTATGTAAAAGCAAATCTTTTTTAAAATAAAAAAAAAAACAAAATGCTTTAAAGTTTTTTTTTTTTTCAACATTAAAAAACTTGAAGAGAAAAAAATTTAAAATTAATTTGAAGGCGAGCATAAAGTAGAACAAATTCTTATAATTGGCATGAAATTAGATAAGTGTAGGGTACCAAAAAAAAAAAAAAAAAAAAAAAAAAATTGAATGTACTTACGGTATACATATATTTAAAGTAGTTTTTTTGAAATTCTTTTTAGCAATTCGATTTAAAAATATTTTTTTATCGATATATTAAATATTTCCATGAAGAAAGTGGAAAATATGGCGTGAAAATTTTATATTTTTTTTTATTTTTAATTATAGGTAATGCTTTTCTAGTTTTAAATATTTCACTTGAAAATTAAATAAAGTTAGTTAAAGTTACTTTATAACATTATACTCAAAATACTCAATGTGTAAAAATGAAATCTTCCAAGGATCCTAAAAATACAAAAATAAATAAATAATGTGAAATTTCTAGAAAGTAAAGTTAGCACATAGGATGTAAAAAATAAGTTTTTTGAAATGGGGAATAAAAAAAAAGGAAATTTTTAATTAAAAAAAAAAATTATTAAATGTAAAATATGTAGGTATGTGATTAAATATTTAAGTGGTATTATAAGTATTTATGTCTTAATTAATTCGATAGGAGCCTTTTTTCAAAGGTGAATGTAGTATAATAAGTTTTAGCATCATTCATAATAGATGTTTTTCATATTTCCGCTTTTCAGATGAAAATATGATCCCCTTTTGTTTTGTTACGTTAAAATAAAATTTCATTTATTTTTTGTATTTTAAACATTTTTTTTTTCTCGTGAGAAAACCAAAAATTTGTGTTTTCGTTTAAATAAATACACATGTAAATTTTTTTTTTCTAGTTTGATATTTAAAGTTACATAATTTTATGAATTCCAAGAACAAAAACCAAACGACATTTTCCTTACCGATTTTTCTTTTTTTGTTATTTTCCGAAATTTTCCTAAATTTATTTAAAAATTTTCCACAGAAACATAAAAACATAAATTTCACACAAAATTGATCACAATAAACGATTACGTAAATAAAATAAGATATTTTAATTATATTACGTTCTTTTTGCAACTCAATTAAATTTTGTGTTTGTTTGATATTTTATTATTTAAAGTAATTAAAGAATTAAGGTAAATTAAAATTAATAGGATGTATAAAAAAATAAGGGAATAAATTATGTAGAAGTAAATAAAAAAAAGTATAATGTAAAATTGGGGCTTCTATTTTTAGAAGTGGTTCACTTAAATGAACTTTACAAACTTTTTTGAAAATTAAAATTATAAAAAAGAGTTCACAATAATTTTATTATTGAAAAAAATATGAAGTGTATTAAATATGTAAATATGTACATATTAAATTAAACAATTTATTTCATAAAAAAAATTAATTTTGAACATCTCAAGGATCGATACTTTAAGGGCGGTATTCACCAACGAGATTTTAAGTGAGATAAAAGTCAATAATATGACAACTTGGTTGTCGCAACTTCTAATTCGGTTTAACATAATCGAAGCTAAATCGATTGGTCAACATCTATGCAACCAACCTAAGATAAACCAATGACTATATAAATTTCCACCTATGTTACCTCCTCTGTGGATAAACCTTGTTGGTGAATACCGCTCTAATTACTTATATTCTATGTATACTCATTAAATTGAAGCTTTATTATTTTTTTCTTCAAGAAATTAAAAAAAATTATTATTCGATTGAAACAAAATTTTACTTAAATTTTCAAAAAAATAAAACAGCAATGTGAAAAAAATTAAATTAATTAATGGAGAAAATTATTGAAACTTGTAAAATTCTTTAAATTAAAAACTTAATCCTATTTTTAATTTCAATTTAAACTATTTAGTTTTTATTAAATTAATTATTATTTAAATTTGTTCTATACTGTATTTATCATAAATAACTGTTTTTCATATTTAATTCCATATAATTTTAATTATTATGTATATTTGAAAATGATATGTGTGGAAAATTAATACGATAATATGCATACTCAATAAAATGATAATAATTAAATCACTGTAAATAATTAACTTGAATATACTCAAATTATATTAAATTAAAAAGCACATAAAATAATAATTTTTTTGTTTTCGTTTTTTTTTCTTTCAATAATTACTTCATTTTGTTCAAAATAATATAAATTTTTGAATATGGTTAACCTATATAATTTTGTAGGTGTTGAAAGTGGTGTAAATTTAATATTATTTTTTTATACAAACAATATACTATATGTACAATGTACGTACATAGATACGCATATGAATGATTCAACCATTCATTGAATACATACATAATATGTATGTACTTTTGGTAGTGTTATAAATGTTAATTAAATAAAAGTTTGCAATTACTTAAATGAAAACAGTTGAAAAAAAATTGCAAAATTCAAACAATTTAAAAAAGAATTAAGATATATTTTTCATAGTTTCTAAAAAAAAACAAAAGTAACAAAGTGTATTTAAAATTAATTGAACCATGAAGGTTGATCTTGAAAATAAATCAAAAAACAAAAATATAAAAAAAAGAGTAAACTAAAATAATTTTTTAGATTCAAATGCGGATTTCTTGAGGTCTTTTTTTTTGTTTAAGAAGTTTGTAGAAAAGTCCAAAAGTTTTATACAAAAAGCCAAAAAAAAAAATTAGGTGGAAAATACTAAACCTGACTAAAATGCTTTGTTGTTGACAACAATTTTATTTTATACTACTCATTTTCAAGTGGGACAACTACAAAAGCATTTTTTCATAATAATACAAATGATCTATTCGTAAAATTCATTGTATAGTGATTTTCAGACTATATAGAAGATGTCTCAATTGTGGTTTCTTTTTACCCTACCTTAAACAAAAGCAAAATAAAAGCAATATATTTTCTATTGAATTCAATTAAAATCTGTGATCGTGGTCTATAATATTATTGTTTCGAACTCATTATACAATTAATAAATTTTCACTAAAAACAGTTTTATTCATTTATCATATTTTCATGACAAGAATTAATTTGATACATAAAATCATTGTTTCAATTATCATGCATTAATCGTAAAACTAGAAAAAAAAAACAATAGTTTTATTATTATTATTTTTTTGTTTCATTTTAAAATTTCTGTCTTTTTTTTTTTTTTATTCAACTATTTCAACAAAAAACGAATATAAAATAACATACGAAGTATTTGTAAATTGTGAAGGCGGTTTGGCAAGGTAGCAGTAGCATTTATAGACATCATTTTAATATTAAAAATAAAATAAAATATTTATCATAAAAATATTTTTAAAAATAATATCGTCCAACACAAAAAAATATCGTCAATTTTTAATCTTTAATATTAAATGTATAATATTATAAAGATATTATAACAATATGTAATTGTTATTGTTATTATTGTATATTTAAATTTTAAATATATCATTTTTTTTTTCATTTACATACTAAATATTTATAAAAAAAAAACAACAAAAAAAACACAACAATAAAAACAAAAACTTTACATACAACTCATAAGATAAATAATAATGAAAATTTACATAAATTATTACTTAACTGGTAATGTTTACTCGTATACTATTCAATTAAAATGTTGTTGTTGTTTTTATTTTGTATATAATATGTTCTCTTGTTTAATGAGACACATACTCGTATATCTGAAATACCATTTAATATGCGTGGTATAAATAATTTTGGCATACCGCATAAGAATTATTATAGTTATTATTTTACATATTGTTTATTAATTTTATTTTTTTTTTGTTCAAGTTACGAGTATTTACATATTATCTGAAGTTCATAAATGATTCCATATTTCATTTTAATTAAGAATTTATCTTATTTAAAAAATATTTTTTTTTATATTTCAGATTGGTATTTTGATTTTCATCAAATATGCATATATGTCAAGTATGTTATATTAAGTATTTTTATAAAAAAAAAAAAGAGGATCTAAAGTTTTATATATGATAACCTCATTTTAAAAACAAAAGATATTTCTGTATAAAAAGAAGAAAAAAATTAACCCACTTGATTTTCAAGAACCCTTATATATTCTGTTTCAGGACCTTTAATATATACAATAATATGTACTTGAATAAAAACAGTTGCACCCTATTATTCTTACAAATTTGTGATACTTGACCTTTTAGATTATGTACATGTAATTTAAAGGGCTAATGTAAGGTCAAATAATACTTTTAACAAACATTCTTTGACCGTTGTCTGGGATTTATTTTATTTTTTTTTTTATTCTTTGAAACAGAATATCATAGAATCATAGAAGGAAAACGGTCCTATGTTTTTTTAACACAAAAGAGTAGAGAATACTTTTAAAAATAGTCATTTTTGATGTCCTGGAAACATTAAAATTTTGAATTCTTTATATGGAATATATATGTGTAACATGGAGAAAAAAAAATTCATAATTTCATATTTATATGGAATTCCATTTATTCAAAAAAATTTTTTTTCAAAAATAAAGTATTACATGTGAAATTATATTAACCTGGATAACAGAAAAAAAAAACAATTTTATGGAAAATTTGCATGACTTTTGATGAACTTTAACACATTCAATCAACCTTAATCATTATGAATGTTTTTTTAATGATCTGAAAATTAGTAATTATGGCATACAGTATACTATTCTTTTTTTCTTTTTACGGGTATTTGTATTGTTCGTCTTATTTTTATTTATTTATTTTTTTTTTCACACCAAATATGCTGTTAAACTAATTTTTGCGGTTTTTATTATTCACGATTATTGAGTATCCATAATTCATATTACACATTATTACATAATGTAATACTCAATATGCGCAAAAATTCACATATGTATGTATTTAAGAAAAATTGCAATACTTATTATGAATAGTTTGTTATGTCAGTATCAGTAGTATATCAAGTATCTGAAATAATAATAATAAGCTCATAGGTAACGTACATACTTATATTGTTGTTGTTTTTTATTTTTTTTTTACTGATTTTTCTTTTTTTTTCATTTCTGTTTTTAAAAAAGACCATCAAGGTAGTAAAGTTTCCATAACGGCGAAGATACATAGATTCGCTATGGTCTATGACTTTTTGAATTTTTTTTTTTCATTCCATATTTCAACAACTCACAGTTTTTAATAAACTGCACAAGAAAATTGTTTGCGGTCAGTAACACTAAATACTGGCGCATATAATAAGATACAATTTTTATTTTATTTTTTTTATATTTTTATTTTTTTATATATTTTTTTTTTTTCAATTTTAAAAGAAGTGCAACATACTTTTATTTTTTATTTTTAACAAATATAACGAATTTCATGTACCTATGTTTTTTTTTTCTTGTTTTTCTTTGACGGATGAATGAAATTGGTTGAATTAGGTACTTGAATATGAAAAATTGCTTTTCCCTTTTTTGGTGCGTGATATTTGTCTCAATCTATACGTTTAAAAATTCATAAGCATGTACGATACTTTATCGTCAAAATTATTAGGAGTATTTTGTTTTTTTTTTCTTTGTGGATGACTTATAAGGCTTATTTTTTTAAAGTTTTTCTTCTCAAACATTGCTGCTGCTTGTTTTAAAAATTCCGTAAAGCATAACATTTTCATTTTTCATTTCTTCTTGTAATTTTTTTTTTTTTTAAAGTGGTCAAGATGACTAACCAAATGTGGTCACATATATTTAAGATTTCCCCTTTATTATTTTTGTTCTCTTTATTTTTGTTTTTCATAGATGAATGACTACCGTATACACAATAATGCATAAACTGGATGCATGTGTAGCATTTTTGATAGAAAAATATAAAAAAAACGTTTTGATTAAAAGATACAAAAAAAAAAATGGTATTTATAACATGCGGTAGTTTTACTTTTTTTTTTGGTTGTTTTGTGAAAGAAGGAAAGTAGAGATTTTTCTTGTTTTAACAATAAGAACAACACTGAGTGCTTGTTTTAGGAAAAAAAAAAAGAAGAAGAAGAAGAAAGTAACAAAAAGGGAAAAGAATCAATTTTTCAAGCTCAATATAATGTAAAATTTGACAGAAGATTTGCATTTCATTAGAAAACTTGCTTTTGATTTAATAGATGCAGACATGATGAACTGGACACACCATGGACACCTAAAATATACTAAAATACAATGAGAAAATAAAAAATAAAAACGATATTCTCTTTAGGCACATCTAGTAAAGATGAAAATCTCGTTTGTTAACTTATTGATGCAATTAATAAAATTTGATTTGTTGTTAGCATCATCATTTAGAATCACTATAAAATATCTAATGTTGCTACACCTGAGATAAATGATCAACCCTCAAGCAAAATAAAGATGAAATAAATTCAACATCATCATTGTTAAATATCACACAGAATAATAAATGGTAATTATTATGTAAAATCATATCCCTTCGGTTATTTTTTTCTCTTTTTTTAAAACCTTGAGTGAAACCTTTTTTTTTTCATAAACAATCACAATCAAGAAAAATAAAACCAAAAATTGTTATTTCTCGAAAATAATATAAGCGAAAAAGAAAGAAAAAGAAGTATTTTTAAGTGCTCCTCCTGTTAGAATTGTTATAAAGTGTTTCATTTTTTTTTTTTAAAAGGTAACAATTTAGTAGTACGAATAGCAAGCAGTAGAAGCAGTTGTAGTTTTTTAATATCACTTTAATATGTTAAAGGATCCTTTTTCTTATTCTTCTTGTTTTGATTGTTTCCTTCCTTTAGAATCTTGAAAAATATTAAAATAACGAGTAAAAATGTATTCAAATTATCTAAGAGAAAAATAAAAAAGGAACAAAAATCTTTTTGCATGATCATTATCATTAAAAATAAAGTGAAATTATTTTCCCTTTTATGATTGAAAAAAAAAAAAAATGAATAAAAAAATAAGAATCGAACAGTAGGTAAATTTTTATTATTGCAATAATCCTTGATATGAACACAGGAAGTAGGTGTTCTTTTTTTTTTCTATATAAAAAGATATCAAAGTAAATTTAAATTTTGATTGAATTTATTTAATTGTTATACAAAGTGTTCATGTGGAGTAAAAAACATACATATATTATTTTCTTTTCTTATTTTTAAAGTTACCACACTGTTCTAAAAATACACACAGCATTATCTTGATATGTTTCATTTGTGTTACAACTTCTATTTTAAAAGTTTTTTAGATTGTTCAAGGCAAATGCCAATTTAATAATAAAATCTAAAGAAGAAGAAAAATAAAATCTTTATACAAATGTGGGCTAGGCTTAAAATATACATTTACCAGAAAAAAAAAAATACATACTACTAAGTTATGGTGCTGATAAAGTCTGGTGAGTTTTTCTATTGATATTTATAGTATGCCCTAAAAAATGTATCTTTCTCCTTTAGTCTATAAAGTTTAATAATAGAAAATGAAATCGAAATTTTGTATTCATGGGATATAATTTTTATTATATGTATGTATATGTATATTTTACATACAACAGATATATTATTATAGAGTGAACTGGTGGTTCATATAATATATGCGTAATACAAATACCAATGTGGTGCGGATTTGATTATAATGATGCGTGTAAATTGATATGTAAATGGAAAAGCGATGTTTGATCGTTATTTTGATAGCCTGTCATATTGAATACATGTTATGTTATTTTGGATATTTTGGGATGGTCTATAAAATATCTTAAGAAATTTATAAAGGGAAAGTAGAGAAAAGTGAGTATAGTGATATTCAAAGAAGAAAAAATAGATTTTTTTTTTATGTGCTAGATTGACATGCAATTTCATTTAAAATGCTATAATGATGAAAATTAAAGGTTTCTAACTGAGTGGGTAAATAATTGGATTGAAATTTTGCATAAATTTTGTATTTAAAAATATCAACAATTTGATATGACGCGACTAAATGTAATTTTTATGCAAATAAATTGTTAAAGTTGTCTTCTGAATAGATTATGCAATTTGATTGAATTCTAAATTTTGTTTTCATGAAATAAAAAAACAGCTTTAGAAAATAACGATTTTTTCTTGAAGATGCAATTTAGTTGTTATTAATTTTTAGATGTTAAACATCGATAAAGTATTTTTCAAACTGAAATTGTAGATAGAAATAATTAAATAAAAAGATATTAATTATAAGTACTTTTAACATTGTATCTTGAATAAGTATATTGAGTCTCTTAAAATCTTGAACAATTTATTTTCTAAGAAAATAATTTCCTCTTCATTAACTTATAATTGAATTTTATAGATAATAATTTCATTAGAAATTTCATTATTTGTCTCTTTAGAATTTTTTGATATGTAATCAATTAATTAATTACAGAATTCATTATAACTGCAATGATAAATTTTTTCTACCTTGTAATTATGTCATGTGATTAATTTTTTTTTTCCAAAGTATATGTATTTCTTGAACTATAAGTGAGTTTTTTGTTTGTTTGTTTTTATGATTAATTAGTCCCCTTTCTGACCTTGAGTTACTTTACATGTAACGATGTAACTATCAGCCATTATTTTCTAGATCATTCACTGTAATTTTCAATTTTAAAAAAAACAACACAATTTCATAGCAAAAACATGATTTAAAAAATAAAAAAAATAGAGAAAAATCATTGAAAATATTTTATAATTATTTATGAATTGACATCTTTGAAATATTTGTTTAATATAATTTGTACATTAAATTTTTTGATAAAATATTATTTTTGTTCCGCAACAAATTAGATATTTATCTCGTTAAATGGTCAGTACATACACAGTAGCTAAATTTGTTAGTTTATTTAGTATGTGGTTTTTAATTTTGATTATTTCGTATTTTTTTGTTTATAACAAAAACAAACATAAACCTTGAACTACTTGTAATCATGTAATACGTTTATCTACTGTTTGTATATGTTGAATTTTTTTTAAACTCTTTTTTATTTATAAAATTACATGAACTAACATTTTACAAATTATAATTTACAAATAGGTGTTTTTTTTTCTTTTTTTATTTCTCATTAAAAATAAATGTTTGTTGTTTTTTTTCTTCTCCTCCACATTGTAAAACAAAAATCTCATTTCATTGATAGTACATTCATCTCAAGTTCATTCATCGATTGTTTTTGTTTGTGTGGTAAACACAAAAAAACAAAAAACAAATAAAAAATAACACCGTAGTCATAATAAATTAAATAAAAATTCAAAAGATAAAAAAAAAACAAAAAAATAATCTGAACATAACGAAATAAAAATTATTATTGTCTTTGCCTTCTGGGCGTTATTTTGTTGTTGTTTTTTTTTTTCGTTGTATATACTAAAATTTAACGATGTAATATACAGTAGGTAATTATTATTTATCATTATTTTATTTTTTTATTTTTTTATGTTTTCAGATTTTGTACTCCAAATAACGGGGTTAAAATAAAAATAATTGAACTGTGTTGTATTTTTGTTAAAAATGTTTTTTTTCTTTATTTTTAAACAGAGAATTGAACAGAATTATTGTTGTATCTTAAAGTATATAAATTTGCAAGATAATGTATAAGATATTTTTGTTTTTGTGAGTATGTATATTTAATAAAGTACAATGGTGTATGTATGGTTAATGGAATGTTTCATTAATTCACATGACTATGGTTATAACAAAAATATATATACAACATTGGATGTAATTTATGATCAAATTTTTTAAATGTATCTAATCTCATGTTAAAAATTACAAAATGAATGTGAAATAAATAATTAAAAAGGTCAAACTCTTATTAAATTAAGGATAGAAGAGAGAAAAAAAAAGATTAGTGTTTTTGTCAAAAAGAAGAAGAAAAAAAAGAACAATATTTTTCTTGGTTTTATTTGCAAAAAAGAAAAATTACAAGTCACTTAAGATGAATGACATAAATTATTGTGATAAATATTATTATTTTAGTCCATTACATTGTAGCTTTACTACAAAAACAATAATTTTAATTTGTCAAGCAATTAAGAATATAAAAAAAAAGCCAAACCAAATTATGCAACACCATTTTGCAGAAATAAATTTAAATTTATTAATAAAGCAAAACCTTTAGAGAAGAAAAAAAACACATATGAATATGACCACCATTATATAAGAGCTTACTTAATATTCATGTACTTGAAAATTTTAGATTTAATTTTTTGTTTTTCTTATTATGTGACAGGAAATACATACATGTATGTGTAATGTATGTATGTATATGTATGAAGAGGGCTATTTCTTTAAAATACACTACAGCTACTGTTTTGATTTAATTAAAATCAGTCTACTAGAAAAATATAATATTTTTTCCATGTGTATTTACTATTTTTTCCAAAGGTTTCTATTCAGCTTTTTTTCTCATACATTTTATAATATTTGATGTAACTGATGAGTGAGCATTTTTAGATTTTAATTAAAATTGTGTGAAAAACAAAAGTCAACAAAATATCAAAACGAAAGAAAAAAAAACAGATTATTTAATAGATCTTGAATTAGATGATGGTGCAATTATTTATTTTTTTTTGTTATTATTTCATCTTGAAGGCCTTTGTTGAAAATGAAATTTATTGGAATTTATCAGATTATATGTTCATACATTTTTTGATTTTAATTATAAATATTAAACAAAAAAACTTAAAATTATGAAACAAGATTATCATTTCCTAAAGTTTCTATAGGTTAAATTTGAATAAAGTAATAAGCTTATATATGCATCGTATCAATTTTCTTTCCCTTGTATGAATAGATAAATGAATAATGTGAAATAATATTCTTCAAAACAAAACAATCACGAAAAAAAAAACTCATAGATTCAATCACATCCGATTATAACGAAATTGTCAAGATTTATATAAACATAAATTCAATATCTTGTAGATATTCATTTAAGATAAAAATTTTATGTTGAAAAAAAAAACAGAAAATATACCTAATATTTATTATGTATTATTTACATGGAATTTTTTTCTACATATGTACATATGAAATGTATGTTATGATTCAGCATCATGTAAGAAAAAAGAAGGGAAAAAAAATTAAGTATCTATCATGCATATGTATTTATAAATGTTATGTTAAAGGAAAAATAAAAATATTCAAATTTAGGTCTCTAATTTCTATTGTTTTTCCTATATGTCAACTAAATTTATTTTTTTCTTTTCGAATAACTATTTTTTGTTTTTTTTCCTTTAACCCCACATTATGACAATGTATACAAAATGCGGTCTTAGAAGATTATACGAGTATCTATGTACATGGTTTACAAAATATGTACCACACACAGTAAGATTTAAATAATAATAATTCATGTGTGGTATATGAACTCAATGAAAGTATCCAAGAAAACATAATAACATAATCTTTTTGTTTATCTGATTAGCATCATAATGGTCAAAAAATATGACATTTAAAATATTATTTCTTCCGACGACGACGAGAAAAAAAAATAACAAACATAAAAAAAAAATGTTTAAAACTATACGATTATTTTATCTGTGATAATATCAAGAAAAAAAAAAAAAAGAAACGAGAATGCCATCACATGAAAACTCTACAACAAGGGCTTTATGAATAATGGTCATTTTACATGCACATACATACGTATGTACTCATATACATGTAGGTAAAAATCATTTCATAATAATATGTGAACTAGTTCTTATTTTATTACGTGTTTGCATATACATACATATGTATTTATTTAATTAATTTATTTCTTTATTTAATTATATGATAATTATACGTAACCATATAATTATTATTCAAGTACAAAATATATTACCTATTTTATAATAGCTTTTTTGTTTATTTTTCTTTCTTTTTTATTATATTATTTTTGTAGGTTTTTATTTCTTGCATAAATCCCACATAAGCAAGAATCGTGTTAGGAGTTCATGATATTATATATATATAAAAACAAAAAGAAGAAAAAATTGTTTTTCTTTCATTATTATTTTGATGAAAAAATATGTCACCTCGAAATATTATATGGAAAAAAAATTTAAAAAAAATTCATAATAAATATTATAGTGAGTAGAGAAAAAATTCGATATTATAAAACGTATATAATACGCAATACAAGAACCCAAGTATGACGCCACTATAAATTCAAATTATAGAATGATGATGATTTCAGCAAAATATCTTCAAAGAAGAAGTTTTACCTAAAGTAAAAATTGCTTCAAAATCAAAAAGAAATTGTTATTTTGTATTTTGATCATGTGTGTACTAACAAAAAAGAAAAATAAAAAATAAATAAATACAAAGACAGTGAGGAGGCGTTGTTGAATTTAGTTAAAAACAAATATTTTTTTTTTATAATATTTTTTGTTAGTCACTCAATTTTTTTTTGATAATTTAAAAAAAAAAATTAAATTTTATGAAGAAAACTCTTATTTTGGAGTTATAATACTTGAAATTTTGTTAAGAAAATCAGAGAGGAAAAAGAATCTATCCCCCATATTCTCTGTTTTTATTTCTTTAAAAGTACAAAAGACTTTTTTGACTTACATATTATATTTTCTTGATGGTCTTCATAAGCTCAGAAACACTGATGTTGTAAATGTACTTTGCTTCATTAAAAGCTTCAACTGGTGTAACAGGGTATAGTTATGGGCCTTAAAGTAAGAGGTTGTCAGTCAGTAAGAGCCCCTATCTTAACCCGTCTTCACCACTATAACCCACTTTTACAACTCGATATTTTCCAATATTTTCTTTTTAAATTATTCCATAATGCCCTGACTTTTAGAAGACTTAAAGACAAAAATCATTGTTCAACATTCAGGATTCGAGTATTTTATTTTCAAAAAGATACTGAAATTTTCCTTCTACTGAAATTTTAAAAAGCATTTTTTCTCTGTTGGAATTCTCTTAAAACCATCACGTTGTAATTTAACCAGAACGAACCAAAACTATGTGCGTGATTGAAATAAAAATAGATTATTAAGAAACGCATGAATTTGGTTAATAATTATAAAAAAATTATTTTCTCGTTAATTAAATAAATAAAATTTTCTAATCGATTTGGAAAATTAATTGAAAAAATCATTGTAAAATAAAAATGGAAAAAATGCAAGCTACTTGTATTGCAAATACCAAATTTGAATTATTTATTAATTCTCAATGGAATTTGCTATTTAATTTTATCGTATTTTACAATATAAAATTAACACTAGATATTACGATGAACTCAAACAATTATTGTATAAAACTAATATATAAATCAAGAGTCCATTTTTGTTCATCAAATTAATTGCAAAAACATAAAACTATTTTAAAGAAAGAAAAAAAATTTAATACAGGGTATATCTAACGAAAAGTAAAGAAATTTAATTCATCTTTGTTTCATAAGAAAAAAAGTATACATAAATATTGTGATGTACATATTATGTATTATGTATCTACTTTCCCTACCCATATTTTACTAGACATACTAATTTAATCATGAAGTCAAATGGAACACCCTTTAAACAATATTAAATGTACGTAAACATTTGATTTTGATGATGTTGACAGTCTTGCATGAGAGACCAATGGCCTTTTTTTTCTTCTTTTCTTTCTACTATCACGTATATGGATTATAGGCACAATTATAATTTATACCTCATATCATATTATACACTCGTATGTGTAAAAACATGCATACTTCACCTATTAATATGTATGTAGATACTTTTAAATGTATAATTTAACTGTGTACAAAAATAATAAAAAATAAATACGTATTTTTTGTTGTTGTTTTCATTGAACAATTAAATAAATTATCCATTTTACTAACGAAGTAACAAATATGAAATTAAAGGTGAAATTTTTTTGTTTTTAATTTAGCGCACTAGCATTTTCGTTATACCGTACCTGTAGTTTAAAAAAAAAAAATATTTATTATTTGCATGCGATAAATGAGTAAAGTACATAAACTATAATTTTACAAAAATATTTACATTAAAAATTAAACAATAAAATATTATGTAATAATTATTCGTATATTTGATTTAATTTTTATGGAGAGAGAGTTTTAACTCTTTCTTTTAATATTAAAAAAAAAAAATTTTTTTTATAAGAAGAATATTGACCCATAAATTGTTAATGTAAAAAGTGTGAAAATATTAAAAATTATCATTTGAATTTTTAATTGAATTTATAAGCTTTATTATGAAGTTACAAAAGATTGGTTATATACCTGGGTAATTAGGTCAATCAATTTCTGCATACTTTCATTTAAAAATTAAATGAGAAAAATATAAAATACATACATTTTTTTTTTTTCAAATTATTTTATTTTAATTAAATTTTCTTATAAGAGAATTATTGTTAACTTTGCTAAAAATTTAAGATGTGCACGATAAGCAATTACTATACATTTACTGTTGTTTGACGCAATATTTTATTCTTTAATATAATTTTATTACACATACATACATATATACAAGTAGTAAATTCAGAAAAATAAATTTTAAACGACAATTTAATTTAGTAATCATAATTTTTACACCATAAAAAAATTTTTTTTGAGTGAAAGGATTTATCAGTTTTGATTTAATTAATTTTAATAGTCAATTTAAACGAGGTTATCAAGTTCATAATTATTAGGACATTCTTAAAGTTGAAAATTATTTGTTATTTAAAAAGAAGTGAAGGTCGAAATGAAATATTGAACGAGGAAATACTCAAGTAGATATTCTTATCTTTATATAAATTTCAGTAGAAAAAAAAAAGTGATAAGCTCAGTTTTAAAAATGAAAAAAAAACTTTATTTCGTCTACGATTTACAACTTTAAAACCATGAAAAGAAAATTGTTTTTTTTTTTTTCTAATTTTCAACTAAAAGGCGAAAGCTACAGCAATGACAACACAATAAAATTTCACCATAATCTCATTTTTGGATATAATTTCTTTTTTAAAAGAACCTAACTGTAATCTGGGTGTTTTAAATAAATATCATATAAAAAAACGTCTTTTTCTTTTTAAAATCTTTATTTTCAATTTTTCTGATCTCAATTTTATATCTTAATTCGATATTTCAAATAAGAAAAAAAAAAATTAAAAAAGAATGTCATTTTTTCACCTTGAGGCAATTTAAACAAATCAGATACAGCAAGATACATTTTTATTCGCATTGTTGCACATGATAAATAAATGACATTTAGTTCCGCTAAAAAAAAAAATGAAGAATCAAAAATGTATCTGAAATTTAAGATAAACAACAACAATTATGTAAAATGAATTACACACATTTAAAAGAGTATAGATCATACATCATACAAAAGTTAAACAGAGTTTTTCATCATTATATTGTATTAACTTCATGATGATAATCTGAGGTAATGTTAAAGGTCACACGTGTACTACTCAGGTAAGAATTTGTTGTTTGTAAACAACTATAACAAAAAAGAAGAAACAAGTAACATATTCACTTTTTTTTTTTGTTATTTTTTCTTTTATTAACTGAATCTGTATGTTAATAACTTTTTTTTCGTAATGTTAATTTAAATTTGAATGACAGTTACAACGTTTTTTTTTTAATGTTTGATCATAAAACTTTACTCACATCCAAATGTAGGTATGTACATACATATTATGTATGTGCATTGATATGTATATGCATAAAGGAATTCAAAAGTCTTTAAAAAAACATAATGTTTTTAGCCTAATAAAAGTTAATATTAAATTTATGCAAATTATCATCAATTTTTGTCCAGACAACAACAACAACATAAAAAAAGGAAAATCAAAAAAAAAAATCTTCATGTTAGTTAAATGTTTTTTTTGTATTTATTTTGCAACAATTTTATTGCAATATCATCTTGTATTATTAAAATAACATGAAAACAGAATAATATGTATGTTGTTGATGACAAGGTAAGTAAATTGTTTATTGTATTTTTATGCAGGAGCAAAATTATTGCAATTTAATCGTATAAAACTTCTTTTTGGAGTTATGGATAGTATATATTTAGTATATAATAAGCTTTAAAAAAAATGTTGTTTATTGTCTGCATTTTGTATTTTTTGCATTTTTTTTTTTTTTTCTGTTTCTTTGTTACCTTTTACAAATTGTAATTGTTACAAATAGTACATAATATAATCTACTACACACAAAATCAAAAAATTCATTTCAGATGGTGGTGATTAAATTTTAGTTAGTTAGTTTACATGAAAATTGTGCTGGTGCAATTTCAGAGTCTGCATATAGACACCGCAATGAATGCGTCTAATACAACATTACAAGTTTTGTTGTTGTTAATAACAATCGAATTCCATTGTAATTACAGTAACACATTTACAAGTGGTACAGATATAGAAAATAATTGTATAGTTTGCATTTTATTATGAATATTATTATGTTGATCAGATCACTGACAAAATGTATCTGTTGTTTGTTTTCTTAAATAACGCTGATGAAGAATAAGCTATGAGTTTTACATTATATAGACACTTTGTCTTTACAAGAAATATGAAAATGCATTCAAGCACGCGTCTCATGTAAAACTTGTTTTAGCTATTTTGTATGTTACTGAAGAAAATTTTCACCTGTCAATATTAAGCATTTTCTGATACTTTTTATAAGTTTGTCTCTTGTATTAAAATAGAGAAAAAAACAATTATTTTTATTCACATATGATGAACCTTAACTATCTTCAAAACGAATCTCGATAGTTTCGCTTTTTTTTTTTCACTATGTTTTCTTTCTACTTTCATCATCATTATATAGTAAAGTATCTGAACATGTATGTATAGTATTTGTTTTTTTTTTTTCTTTATATAGTTTTGTTTTCTATTTTTGTTTGATTTGCTTGACAACGACTACACAATTATATGCTTAAACATTAAAATATATACATAAAAAGACATAATATTAAAATATGTAGAAAAAGAAAATGTAACGAGTATATGCAATGAAATCGACACAGATTGATGATAATGATAATGATGACTTTATGTCGATATTGTTGAGTAAATTTGAATTATGTATATGTAACAGCACCACTTACACTTTATCGTACAATTACTGTATATGTAAAATAATTTTGATATAATAAGAAAAATACATCTATAAAAGACTCTTGTTATTTACTCGTTAGTATTTCACATGACGTTTTTTCCATAATGACAATGATGATGTTTTTTTTATTTTTTATTAATTTTTTTTTTGAATCTACAAAAAATTATTGACATATTCTTGAAGAAAGTGTGTACCATACATGCTCTTAGTAATGGTTTTATTTCATTTACTACAAAAAAAAAACTATACTAAAACTCATTTAAGATAAGAAAATCCCAGATGACCCAAAACATTTTAGTTTTAAATAATACTACATTTTAGTATAAATTGGATCCAAAATTGACAGATTTTAGATTGCATGTGGTTCTAGTGTTCGTTGAATAGATTTGAGTACATACATTATATGTATATATTACATATGTATGCATTAAATGCAACTGTAAAATATATCATATGGGAATTATTAATATAATATGTGGGAAAATTAATCCGTTTATGGTAAAATGACAAATTCTTGTGGGAGGATATATTATGATAGGAATGTCATAACTAAATCAGATATGTTTTCTGTGTGAATAGAATATATAAAAAGAATTATGTTGTATTGTTATGATTTTGATTTATGTTTTATTTGTATTCATAATTAAATTTAAAAAAGAACTGAAAACATAAAAATAGAAATAATGCATTTCTTTTTTTCTTTTCAAATATCTCTAATTGGAAAAGTTGAAAGAAAAAAAAGAAACAAATCCATGCGAATAAAGTTATGTAACAAATGAGTTGGTGTTTCATCAGTGTTTTGTAATAAAAAAAAAGCTATAATTAGGGTTTTTTTTTAAACGTCGTTTAAAAAACAAAAAAATATCAACATTAAATTTTGCAAAATTTAATTTTTTAAATATGAATCTACTTACCCATTATACGATAATCCCTGATTAGGTAATGTGGTATGCCTTGAAGATTGTCTAAATTGCCTATTGTTTGGTTGTTCATTATCTGCTGCATCACTTGTAACAATCTGTTCCAGCATTTGAATTTTCAACATGTTTATGATTATTTATTTATTTATTATTTTCAAAAATTTTAGAAAGATATGAACTTTCTTATTTTTTTATTATGGCATAAATTATATAATTTCTTAATTTCAAGAATCACTTCATATTTAAACATTTTCCATTCAAAAATTTTAATTTTATTCACATTTATTGATATCTACATCTTAACTTGAATAATTTCATATAAATACTTTAAATTTGTCACATTTTTTTTTCTTTTCTTTTCTCTTTTCTTTTAAATTTAAAAAAATATTTTCTTCTTTAAATTTTTATTTTCTCACATTTTTTCTTTAAAAAAAATTTATTTAATGCTTTAAGATACATACAGATAATATCACTTAGAAACACCTAAAATTTATGATTTTGCATTATACCAAGTAGCACAAAAAGTCAATGTTTTCAATTACATTATAAATCAAATAAATGATAAAAATCTTTCCATTATTTTTGTATAAAAGATTGTTAAAACAAAACAAAAAGAAATACAAAGAAGAAAAAAAAAAACATTTATTTAAATATACATGTTTTGTTTTCTTGTCGTTTGTATATAGTAGACTTCAATAATTTTTATAATCACACTTAAGAAAATTATTATTCTAAATTCATTTTTGAACGTATCCTTATATTGTTGTAATATATAGTTGTTGTTGAGTATAAACAATGTTAATAGACGACAAAATGAAATGTTGTTGCTCTTTTTATAACAATTTATCGTAATGAAATTTTTGCTAACAAGACAAAACAAAAAAAAAATTTTTTTCTTTTTTTAATATCGAAGAAATCTTTCAGAAATTATATGGTAAAGGAAATAATGATACGAAACAGTAAAATGTAAAAGAAAAGAAAATATCTTAACAAACTGGGTGGATATTGTTATGAGAAAATCAATGTTAAACAGGAAAAACAGATTTTGTTAAATGAAATAAATGAAAATCAACTGTCAAGATTTAAATTTGATGTCACGAGACAGAAGTCAATTTAGATTATATATATATATTTTTTTTTTGTTTCTCTTATCTTTTTTATTATTATCATTATTCTTATCTTAGATATTTGAATATTACATTTAATTTATTAAAAAATTTAAAATTTTAGTAAATAAAAAAAAATTGTGTAAAAATTCATTTAAAAGTATGTAATTGTAGAACAAAAATTTAGAATATCTTGAGGAGATATATTTTTCGAATCTATTTATACTTTTACTTCTCTACCGATTCCATATCATGTTGCTATCTTAACACAAATATTCATCTATTTTTCCTTCTTACCATAATCTCCTCTTCTAAACTGATTTTTGGCGTCTTTAAGTCTGTGATTTGAATTGTGCTTCGACGTTAAACACAGCATGGAAAAAGCACAAATCCATATTATTTTTACAATGTATAGAAGCTCCTATATACATACAAACATAAACTTGTTTATTCAGAAAGGACTACAACATAATAATAAAAATTGAGAAAAACGTCTGCAGCTTAAGGCAAATAAAATATATACAATATAATTCAAAGAAAATTAAAAGAAAAAAAAGATGAAAAACTCACCAACTACAAAAAAAAAAAGAAAAGAAAAATATAAAATTAAAAATGTTTGTAATAGAATTTTCATGATATGAAAAATATCTTATGTTTTTGTTGTGCAGCATATTTACTTTATTTTTATTTATACGTATATGTAGTCAAACATATTATTCATAAGTTTTGGGGAAAAATTTATATTATGTATATAACACGAGAAGAAGATAATAATATATAGTTACGGTAAATGTCCTGATAATGATATGACAACATCAACTTTAATGGCAAAAAAGGAGAAGATACAAAAGGAAAAAAAAAGTATAAAGTGTTGAAAATGTGTGAAATATATCATTTGAAGTGAAATTACATATTTTTGAAATTTTCAAATGAAACACGTTTCATGGAAAATTTATGTATGTACTCGTATATATGTATAGTATTATTTTGTTGTTTTGATAAAATAATAAATACAAAATTTCTTGAATATAAAATGGTAATGTCTTCAAAATGATATCTAAAATTATAAATGGCAAGAAAATGTGAAAATTCATATTAGAATAGTTAGTGATGAATTTTGATTTATATAAAAGACATGTAGGAAATTGAGAAATGGGAAGGAAAGGAATAAAATAAAAGAAAATAATAATAAGGAATATCATTCCCTGGTTATAAATTGTAAAAGTGTTTAGATGATGTGGTGTAAAATCGTGTTTATCTTAATCAAGAAAAGAAAAAAGATAATTTTTGACTATGTGTGTGTGTTGTGTTATGTAGTTAGTTGTATATTATTTCACGAAAAGGTAATTTGTACTATTCAAAAAATCGTAATCATAAATTTTAAAAGGAAGGAAATTTATTGCACTTGATGTCGTCACGCATTAATATTTATGAATATCATGTGAATAATAATTTAGAAGATTTTTCATTTGTTTTTTGGTTTTTGGGAAAGTATGAAAAAAAGAAAATTTACATAAATTTTACGAAATTGTGGTAAGTTCTTAAAAAAATTAATTTATTATTATATTAAATTAAATTAAAGTAAATTATCCTAATTTACAGATTATTCAAAGTGAAATATATATTTATAGTAGTATTATTAAATTACACCTGTAATTAAAAATCTTGCCGGAAGAGATTTTTTTTTTCTTCTGAAAATTTTTCGATTTACTTTGAAATTTCAAATGAAATTGAAAATTCAAGAACTTGATGTTTTTTTTAATAACACGCATCCTTTTAATCAGATAATATTAAATAAAGGATAATATTTGTGTTTATTTACGGAATTATATTTATGTTATTTTATAATTTCAATTAAGTACGTATATTATTTTAAAGTAAGTATAATGTATATAATATATTTTAAATCAAATTCAAAGTCATACAATTTTCTTACAAATTTAAATCTTTTTACGATGTTAAAAATGTACGCATGAACATTACATTACATAAAAATGTAACATCAGAAACAAAACATATCTGGTAATATACATGAATTGCCTTTTTTTTTTTTTATATTTTATAAATATGTAATTCTATTGTTTTAAGGCAATTTTCTTAAGTAAAATAAAATTTATTCATTTGAATACAAAATATGAAAATAAAAAAAAAAGGATACTAAATGTATATTGTGTGTTTTGTATTATATTACGGAAAACGTAAAAGGTTATATTTTTCCTTAAGGAAAAATTTTTACTTTGACTTTATGTTAAAGCTAAGCTAAAAGAAAGAAAAAAAGTGTATGTAAATTGTTTTCCTTTAAGGTGAAATAAAATAATATGAATTTATAAAAACAAAACATTTCGTATATTACTGTTAGTGAAATATTGAAGAAGAAAAAAAAGAGAAGAAGAGTATATATGTACATACTCGTATTCGATGAACCTTATTCATATAAAAAAAAAATTTATGTAAATGTATAGGTATATGAACACTACTTGTTTGTTTTAAAAAGAAATGTGTTTTTTACCTTTTATTTTGTTTTTTTCTCTTCTAAATTATAAATAATTTATTATTGTATTTATGTAATTTAAATACATAATTCATTTGTAAATTGAAAAAAAAATGTTGTTCCCTTTTTTTAAATAAATTTTATTTTGTATATAAATTATATCAACACCTACAACCTACAACGGTGTAATAACCACATAAAAAATATTAATGACTTCTTGGCCTTGTATATTTTGTATCTTTTTTGATATAGGTTTACTAGTAAATTTCTTTCTATTTAATAAAAAAAAAAAATTTGAAAAATCAACGAATGTATAAGATAATTCTTAAAAATGAAATTAATTTTCCATCAATCAAGAAAAAAATAAAAAATTCAATAGCTATCATAGAGTGATATCGTGCTGAGATCAAATTCAAATTCAACCGAAAAATTAATTTAAATCATACAATATAGAGAAAAAAAAAATGCATTAATATTTTATGTAAAGATTATAATAATTTTATTATTGTTTTTTGAATGCATATGGAGAATTATAGGAAAATAGAAGAAAAAAAGTTCATATTAGTATGTAATTCGAGGAGTCTGGGGTACACTTTCTATACTAGAAATTTGATTTTACATTGAACAAAGTTTAACAGGCTTTGTATGTATGTATGATCTACTTTCTTATAACTGTTACAAATTTAAACAATATCACTACACTACACTACAAAATCAGAATATTAATTTTTTGAACAAAATAAAAATGAATTTTACTGAGAAAAAGTAATAAAATCGATTAGGTTACAGATTCAAAACTTGATAATATTCTGCACTAAAACGAATGAATAAAGTACCGAATCGAATATTATTTTCCATGTCAATATTTGTTCTAGTCTCACATTCAGAACTTGAAGCATATATTACTTTTTTTCTTAAAAAACATTTAATGAATCAATATTGAACCAATATACATAAATATTTAAACTTTTTCATTTAGAAAAATATGTATATACATACATATGTATGTATCTACCTTCGGTGCGATATTTGATTAAAATAAGAGTTTCAATACCACTTTAAAAATTCAATAATAAGAATCGATTCATGTTATACGTATATTTATGTACTTTCTTACACATTCCTTAGCATGTACGATACGAGCAAGTAAATAAATAATTGTATCTGGAAGATTACTGATGCATATTGAGTACATTTTTTTTTCCTTCATACAAAATTGATTACATTATTATTATTATTACTTTTTTTTAAATATGAATATGTACATCCATAATATGTATGTATGTATAAAATATACTCTACACTAGGTACACGTTTTTTTTTTTGAATATACACACAAGTTCAATTACCAATTTATTACCAGCATAATTTAAGATTATTCACTGATTGAAAGTAACTGTTGATCGAATACTACCTGCATTAAAATATTACTCACGGCATCAGAACAATATTATACCTTTGGGTGCTGTAAAAAGAGTTATGATATGTCCACTTCAAAACTTATGTACATATCTATAACTAAACTGTTACTATAGGTATTTTCTTTTTTTAAATTTTATTATAAAACTCCTTGTATTGTAATTTTTTTTTTTTTTTTTTCGGGAACGTGAATCGTGAACTCGAATATAAATTATCTCCAAATTCAATTGAAATTGAATAATAATAATTTCAAATTTTCTTTTTTTTTATTTGTTTTATATTTAGGAATTTAGGTTAGAAAAATCAAATAGCCAACATTTTATTTGATGTTTTTTACATTTTTCAATCATTAAATTGATTACACAAAATTGAACATATTGTATAGATTCACAAAGTAAACAATTTACAATATGTATATTACTTGTTGTTTCAATATATACTTAAATAATAAAATTAATTAAATTAAAAGCAATTTTTTTTTTGCTAATATAACAAAACAAATAAAACACTTTATTATTAGACTATGGAACTTGTTAATTAAAATCACGTTTTTTTTTCACATTTTAAATTTTTTGCTTATAAAGAAATAAAAAATTATTTTTTTTTTGAATCATTTTTAGTGCAATATCCGTTCTTAATTGCATTTAACGTATTATTATAATATTTTTTTTAAAAATTCCAAGTTTATAATTCATTTACACCATGGAAAGGGTCACAAATGGGGAAAGTTCATGTGATAAGAAAAAAGTCACGAAATAAACGAATTATCAACGTATAACCGATATCGTAGTAATAAATAAAAAAACGAATACAATATATTTAAAAAAAAAAAAAAAAACGACAATCGATACAGCTAACAACGCTGCAAAGATAAGACTGGTTCCCCTGAAAGCTTTAAAATTTACTTCAACTAACAGTTAGTCTACAAAATAAATATTAAATTACAAAAGAAATTCATGATATAAAGTTGAATGTTTAACATATATATGGAGACTCTGGTGTATTGTATTTACTGTTGGTAATGAAGTAAAGTATCTAGATATACTATACGCGATTTCAATTTTTATCTAAAAAATATTGACTGAAATCTTCAAAGAAGTTTATATTTAAAGAAAACAAAGTATTGTTCAACAAGTAGTCAGCGTCGTTTTTCACATATGATGATATGTACATTGTTTAAATGTGTAGATTATTTTTCAACAAGTAAAAAATTTGTTTTAACTCTGACTTTCGAAGTTAAGACTTAAAATATCAACAATCAAACAAACAAAAAAGTGTGGGGGTGATAAAATACTTTTTAAGGCAGTTTTTTTTTTTTTTTTTTTTTTTTTTTTTTTTTTTTTTTTTTTTTTTTTTTTTTTTTTTTGTAACTAAAATGTTATTGTTAACGTTTCCCAACAAATAACAATCTCGAATCATGACTTTAACTTTAATGAATAAAGCTACCTTTGTTTAGTATCTATATCCGTTGAAAGATAGCAAAATTTAGTTTATTTACACTGTCATATAAACAAAATCACAACAATGTGCATTAAATGCATTTTAAAAAACATCTCTTATAAATTTTCTTGTGATTAAACAAACAAAGTTGCTTTTAATGATAAAAAAAATCCAGGTACTAATATGGTAAAGTAAATTAAATGCTAGTTCAAAGAGAAATTTTTTAAAAAGCTTTGTGTTATGAAAATGTAATTTAAAAAAGAAAATAAAAAAATATAAATTCACCATAGCACTGTTACTGGTAGGTACAAAGAATTTCAAAAAAGAAAAGTGGAATTGAATATTATATTTTCTAAAATGTCTGTTTTTGTAATTTGAAGACAAATTAAAAAAATAATTAAGTATGAGAAAGTTGACAGAAAAACATATTACGCATATATAACATTTATTTTTGAAATTATTGTAGAAAAGATAAAAAGGATACAAAGGATTAAGGCAACGGATTTGTACATTTTTCATACACATGATCACATGATGTCATAAGAAATAGTCTTTTTGAATTTTAAAATTTTTGAAAGGAAGTAATTAGTATAAAAAGTTTTTGTTCTTGTTCCTTTTTTGCACCAGTTTGGTATCCTGACTGTAGTAATGACCATTTTATTTGTGGAAGAGGAATGCCTGTCAAAATCATTTGTTCTAAAACATTATTATATCTAGACATTTTTTTGTTTGCTCAAAAAACTTTTTTTTTTCACGTAAAAATAAAATAATTTCCGTTACTAATGCTTAAAAAGTAATAATTTTACGTAATGTCTATAATATATTCTTTGGGCTTACATTTTATTAAAAGAAATTTCTATGGTTTTGTGTACTGATGTCATACGTCTTTCTCATAATAATAATCTCATTATTTATCTTGAAAATGTCTTAAGTATCTTAAAACTCATGAAATATTTTATTTAATCAAAATACTTACGTTGGAGCCACCAGGTGGTTATAGTCCAACCTTAGCGATAATAATAATATTCATCTTTATCATCGTCATCGTCTTCATTGTTTTATTATTTTATAGACGGTACATTTTTTATATGATCAAACTTACTTTTCTTCTTGGTCCTCTACTATATGTACAATAATATACTGATCCAGAATTTTATTGAATGGAATAAAATGTCGTACAATATAAACCGTATTCCATTCTTTTATTTTTCATTCTTTTTATTTTATATGTTGTTTGTATTGTACCTATAGATATTTAACATACATATTTTTACTCCAATATCAGTTAGATTAACAGTTCAAGCTCCAAGTAAACAAATGTCCAATAATAAAGCAATGCAGCTCCAACAGCAGTTCACCTAATAAATTAGCAAACAAAACAGAACATATTATAAAAAATAGAAAAAAATACTTTTCAGATACATTTATGTATTATCGTTATTTTTGCACAGATATTATTGTTTTTGCGATTATTATTTTTATATTATGTACATACATACATACGTACATATTTATTTAGTTACACATATTATTTCCTATTAAACAAAAAAGTAATACTGAAACTGAAATGGAAACTGGTGCAGCTGCAAAAGGTATGTATGTACACAAAACATTCATCAGATGAGGTAATCTAGAGAACCCGTTTAAAAATTGCATCTTAGATAACCAAAGTTACCAACTAAAATTTTTTTAAAATTTTTTATTTGTAATAAATTAACATATACAGGAAAAAATTGTTTGTTCTAGATTTCTTGCGTACAATATTTTTTTTTATATTCAAAAATCAAACTGAAACAATATTTTATTTTTTCGCTAAATATTTCACACATTGTGGCATCTCTGATTTTAACACAGTTCATGCATTTATGAGATTCATCATACTTAAATAAATACTTAATATATTCGTTTTGTACTCATTGCATTCCCATAACAAAGTTGAGGGAGTTTTATATAAATAATAATATTTTTCTAATCCAGAAGACTGAAAATGTATTAAATGTACACGTAAAATGCAATCAGTATTTATTATGTTGCAGCAATCATATTAGATGTCATAGTCTGATATCACCTTTGACACATAAAATTTATTTATGTATCTTTTTTTTTTGTTTTTTAAATTGTTCCCTAAATAATAATAAAAATTTTCCATTTCATAATAAATAAAAAATATCAGGTACAGTATTAAGATACAATGTATAAGTACATATATACAATTGCATGTATGTTTGTGTGTAAGTTTTACAATAATTAATTTTTTTTTAAATAGTTACCTTTAAAATTCAAATTTCTCTTCGTTTATGCTTAAAATTTTAAATCTTTAATGTTCAAAACAATAAGATAATTTGTCTTTAAATATCTTTTTATTTTTAGTATGTGCTTTTTACTAAGCTTATCTTTTTCTTTAAAGATTTCAGAGGAAAAAATTATTGTAAAATGAAAAGATATTCGAATATGTATGTTTTGTGAATGAATGTCATTTTCTCTATACATACATATATGTAGATTTTTTTCTTAATAACATTCAATAGCAATAAAAAATGTAAAAATTTCTTCTAAACATATGAAAGCAATTTATAAGAGTGATACTTTTCCGTTTAAGTTCCGTCTACATAAAAGTAGTACAATAAACTCCAAGTAAAATTTACAAATTCAAAAAACAAAACAAAAAACAACAAAATAATAATAATGTTGAATGCATTTTCTGGCATAGATAAGTATTATGTCATAAATATTTCTGTCAACAGACTTTCATTGACATTTAATTTCAATTTAAAATAGGCCCAATTATTTAAATGTATTCATGTTGAAGGTGTTGTTTTATTTTTGTGATTTTCGTTTCTTTTTTTGATTTTTTTTTTTTTTTGATTTTTTATAAAACATGACGTTTGTTGTATCTTCTTTTTTTATGTTGAATTCTATTTAAAATTTTAAGCACATGTATTGAAGATAATTATTATTCATTTTTAGTTTTCAAAAAAGCATTCCATTGTAGATTTATCATGATGACTAATCTAAAAGGGCACGTTTGGTTTTATTTATTTATTTATTTTTTTTTCGTTTTTTATTTTTATTTTTGATTTAAAAAAAAAATAATAATAAAGTTTTCACTTCTTCTTTTGAATTTGTTTTTTCTTTTTTTTGTTTGTTAATCAATAAAATAGCAATTTATTAAAATTCAATAAAATAAAATGGTAAATATATGAATCAAAGAAGTTGTGAAATTAAAGAAAATTTATTTTTTTAAAGGTAAAACACGAGTATTCATAAATTACAAATCCATATTTGTAGCTAGTTTAGTTTTCTTTTTCCTCATTTATTCAGTTTTTTTTTTCATGTTTTTTTAATTTTTATATCATGTGATATGAAAACCGCATATAAAAATTCATTCAACAATAAAAAATGAAAAAGTAATTGCCATTTTATAATTTAAAAAAGATATTATGAAAAAAAAAACACCATATTGTTGGTATGTAGTTGTTTTTCTTCATATTTGTATAATTTTACATTTTAAAAGTACATATTAATAAAAAAAATATTATATTATGATTCAGTAAAAATTATTAATATACATATGTTCATAAAGGCGTTTGAATTGTTGCAATAAATATAATAAAAAATAATTTTATTTCTTTTTTATATGTATTTTTTTATATTTATATCAATTACCGTGATTTTTTCAAGTTAACATAACCGGATAAAGCATCGATATGGGTATCGGCAAGAGGATTTAATTGAAAAAATAAAGGAAATTCATAGTAAAGTTTTTCAAAATTATTCTGCAAAAATTTCGTTTTTTTGTGCAGTTTGAACTTTTTTTTTAAATTTTTAAAACGGTCAGAAACAAATACATATTGTGAATTTCTATGAAAAAGGATTCACTTTTTTCGAAGGCATATACTGTCAACAGTATATAAAAATATTTGAATATTTTGCACAAAAATCATTAGAGGGTGGCATGGTATTTGGTTATCGCCACACACGTTTTAAAATTAATGAATTGTATTTTTTCAAATTGTTCAAATAATTTCATTTGAAAAAAAAAAGCAAAAATGAAAAAATTAAATTAACAGCTGTTGCATGGAATTTTTTTTTACTTTTTATTTTATTTGAATTTTAAATTTTCTGCTGATACTTTAGTCAAATAATATGTATCAATAAAAACTATAAAATAAATATTTTTTATTTCTTTAAGTTTAACAAAAACAAAACAAAAAGTAAACAAAAGTAATAATAATAACAACAACAAAAAAAAGATTCCAATATCAGTGTAAATTCTATTCTATAATATTAAAATCGATAATAATAATTGTTTTCACGGTTTAATCTAATACCTTAGTAACAGATTTTCATATTTCAATTAAAATTATAACACACAATATCATTTGAACTTTCTACAGCTGTATATAATTATATGTATACGAGCATGTATGTGAACTATATAGAACTAATTTATTCTGTTATATATTTATTTTGAAATTTAATTATTAATTTTCAAGAACAGATTTTTTATGTAATTTCTTAATATACAGAACTCATAATATTTAGAATTTTAAAAAAAATACTGAATAAAATTCTAACTATGTATGTATGTACATATATAAATGTAAACATTGTATCATTGTTAAAAATATTTTGAAAGGCATTAAAAATCTTTCATTATTTCATTAAATTTTATTTTTATCCAGTTTCTAAGCAAAAGAAATAATATGTACTCTTATATCGAAATTATTAACACATAGAATCCAATCCTTTCAATTTCAATTTATATTTATAAACACACAATTATTTTATCAAGTAAAAGAATACATACACACACGCACACACAATATAAATGTTTCATTTTTCCTCTTTTGAAATGATTTTATGACTAAAACAGGATAATAACAAAATCTTTTGTTGTACAAAAATGAATAAATAAACGAAGGAAAAACAAGGATAAAAATAAGAAATTTCATTCAACAAAAATAAACAAAAAAAAACCGATAATTTAAAGCTTTCACTTTAAGATAAATATATAAATTTAATGTGATCAATATATTATTAAAAAAAAAAACAAAAAAACATATTTTTCATCTATAAAACGTGATTATATGATTAAATAAAGATAAAATCCAAAGATTTAAGAAAAAATTACATAATTTCTATATGCTAGGAACAAAAAATTCAAAAATTAATCGCATAAATTTTGGTAAAAATCTGAAAGGAAAATGAAAAAAAAAAAAAAACAATTGTGAAAAAACATGTGTTAACCCCATGCGTTGATAAAAAAATTCAATAAATAATTTTTCGGAATTAATTGTGTATAAAGAAGATTTATCAAAAGCTGAATTTTATGTGTATTATTTTTTTTTATGAGTATGCTTTTTAATTCAGAATATCAAATATTGTAAGATGTATTTAGTGTTACATTTTCCAGAATTATAAAATAATCCAGAAAAATAAATTGAAAGGCATGCTTCAGAAAATGGATCCTTGTATCTTTCGATTCGAAAATATATGTATTGTAGTTTAGTTGCCATACAAATTTTTATTTTATTTAATACTCATGCCTTTTATAAAATTATGGAAAAGAAAAATTTAATGATTTTGATATTTCATATGAAAATTTGATTATGAAATGAGGATATTTTTTAAAAGTGAGCAAATAAGGATTCGATATTGTTTGTGCTAAATTTGTTTATATTTGATTTTCGTTGGTATTAGAATTTTAAAAGTATGTACTAGAATTACATATTTTTATATTTTCTAGAACATGTGATATTAGTACAACATTATACAGTTTTTTTCAATTTAAAATCAGCACGTTTCGAATGTGATATTCTGTTAATCTTCCTTGTACACATAGAAAAAATAATTTCTTCTGTTAAATTTCTTAAAATCCTTACTCTATAAATCTGTTATGTATAACCTAAATAATTTTTCTCATTTTAAATAATTATCATTTTTAATTCACCTGAAGATTAACGATAATTTAAAAAAAGAAATAATAAAAATGAAATTTATTTAATCTACTTTATTGCTAAAGATTATCTTTAACACAAGAAATAGAAATGAATTATGAGTTTCCTTTTTCATTAAATAAAAAGAAGTATAAATAATAATAATAATTCATTTAGAATTATAATTAAGAACGTCGTTTTTTTTTCTTGTACATACATACATACAATATAATCCTTTTAATCATGCCGATTCTTATAAATTTTCTTTGTCATTAAATATTCTCATTTTTCATTCTGAACAACAAAATAATGTACGAATGTAATTTCTCTTTTATTTATTTATTTATTTTTTGTTGCAGAAAAGCAATTTTTTTCTTTATTTCTATTTTTATACTATTTTTTATTTTTTTATTGTAATATATTTAATCTCCATAACTACGATATATACAAATAATACGAGTATGTTTGTCATCATGAATTATTGACCTGTTGCTAAATTTGATAGACATTTCCTTTCTACCATGAGTTAGGTGTACATTTTGCTTTTTGTTTTGTTTTATTGTGTTTTATTTTCTTAGTTATAAGTTTTATATTACAATAATATTATAACATTAAAATAACACAGCTATATATAATGTATTCATAAATTATAAACAATGGAACAGGCGAGAAATTATTGTGTAATTATAATATAATACTATTTTTTTAAAAAGTAGAAATATCATTTGAGGACAACGTTATAATTGATGATTGTAATAGTAAGGTACCCATTTTTCGATTAGCTAATATAAATTCTTCAAAAAGTCAATTATAATAGAATTGAACAATAAAAGGTAAATATGTATTTCCACTTTTAGTTTAAAAAAAAAACAGTGATGCCAATTATCTGTGGTTTTTTGTTGTTGCTATAGAACTGATGACTTGGCTACAACAAAATTGTTCTGCTACATAATAAATAATATATTATTTCTAGCGATATATAATCACCCTGTCTTAACATCGACGATCTATTCGAATGAAAAGTGTGCATCAGAGAATAATAACAAACAGCTAAAAACCATGAATGTAGTCTATTAGAGTGATCAACCTGATCAATCTGTAATTTAATATGATCTAAAGGAAATTTCAAGTTATCTGTCGGTAACTAAAAAATAACTTTAACAACTTATTTTTATTTATTCAATATTATTGGCATCACTGTTTAAAATATTTAGTGGATTTTTGGTTGTAATTTTTGACTGACTTTCCTATACAAAAATAAAACTTTCAAAAATTCTCTTGATTAAATACTTACAAGCATTAATTTCATGCTTATATTGTTTTTTGAATTGAATGTAACAAACAATGTTTTTTTTTATTGTTGAATTGAGATTTTCTTTATTGTATTAGGTCAGTAGTGTAATTTGTACAAAATATGTACGTACTACATGTACATACACAAATATTTTGTTTCCGACAAAGTTAAATTAATGCAAATTGACCGCATTTAACAAATACATAAATACTAAGCGCACGAGTAAAGTATAATAGACCTCCCTGATTTGACTCGTAAAGTCTATTGTTTATAGTATACTTATTACTCACATACATACATTATGTGTAAGATAAATTTAGATTGACTCAACAGATTAAAAATGTCAAATCAATGTTAGATGAATGAATTGATCCAATCAAATGTTTTGATTCATATTAATTTATTTTTTATTTTTATTTCATTTTATTTTTTTTTCCATGTTGAATGTTGGTGCTTTACATTTTCAAATCAATAAAAGTTGAATGTATTTTATATAGTCGTTTTCATTGCATTCATCAATTTCATTCATTGGGGATTTATTGTAGATTACATGAACGAAAATGAACTGATTGCAATTTTTCAAAATACATAATAATCTATTGCATATTGATTTTTGTAATGGCGGTACAGTCATTGTCCTTTTTGGATTGATTACTTCCGTGAATCTTCTGAAAATTTGTGCAATGAAAATCTTTTTTTTTGTTTTTTGTATTTTTTGTAATATCATAGAAAATCTAATGGTTGTTCTGGCTCTAAGCTAATTGATTACATTGTAACGATTATGCAACTACATAGATTTATTTTAACGTCAATGTCAAGTCCTAAATATTTCAATCTTTGTATAGCAAATATAGACATGTGAAACATCATCATTGTCATCATTACCACATTGTAAATTCATGCTAAAATATTATGTAGTTTATTTTTTATTTATTTATATTCTAATAACGTACATTTCAATGATTCACTTGATATAGTAAATTTTCCAAAAGTCGCCTTTACCACTTATGTACATACATACATATTCTCGTATTTTTGAGAGTGTAAGGCTGGGTGTATGTACGAATATATGAACACATACATATATTGAGGTTTGCATGTGATTTATTAATTCGTTCTTATTAATTCGGTAGAATGCCTAATTGGGGCGCTTTATAATTTCCATTTGCAATAAATTTTAGTATTAATTTTTTTTTCGTTAGATTAGGCCTATCATTTTCAATCAATGGCATATGTTATGTTATGTGCATATATGTATCTACCATAGTGAATAAATAATTTATGCCAATATTATTTGTATCTTAAGTTAAGTTAAGTATTGAATACTTGTATTTATTTATTATTATTATTTTTTTTTTTTCAATTTTTTTTCCTAGATTGCATGCGTTTCCATTCTAGTCTTTTCTACTAATAATACAAGTAAATCAATTTGAAATAACATCTTTGCAATCAATTGCAAATAAAGAAGGCCAATGACTTTTTATTTGAAAATTTTTGTTATTTCTGCTTAGATGAACATAAATAATTTTTAATGTTTAGTTTTTTCTTTTATATTGTGTTTGTTTTTCTTAAGTTTACGCATAAATAAAAGCAAAAGTATATACGTACATACATGTACCTACTTAAAACAGTTATAAATCAAATTAATCATTATAATTTTTACGTATTATTATAACTGATGATATTACAAGTAAATACTATATTTTTCACCTGTTGATGCTAAAACGCTTGAGTGAAGTATGTACATATTATATACATAAATATATTTGAGAGAGAGATAACCTCAAAGTAGTTATAGAAAACTGCGTGTTTTGAAGTGAAAATTGCCTTTAAATATTTTCAAAAAAAAAAAATAATAAATAAATAAATAAAAAATTAGGTATTCAGAAATTATAGTATAGTATTTTAAATAGTTGATAAGTTGAAAATACAAGAAAAATTTTAAAGAAATTTCAAATGTTTTATTTGTTCAAGTTTTAGAAGGAAATGAATAAGATATTTTCAAACTTTACAAATTTTAAAACGTGTAAGAGAATGATAGAAAAAGATGGGAGGTGAAACAGGATTAACTACACGACAAATTACACTAGAGAACACAGGTCGGGCAACAATAATAAACACTAACATACATAAATACATATTTTAAATGTTCCTTGGTCACTATTCACAAAAGTAAACATAAAAAAGTTTCGAAACAAGTCTACTTTCTATTTAATTTATTTCGAAAAATTTAACATATATGTATATACTGGTAACCTATACAAATAATAAATAAGTATGTATAATTTTTTTTCAGACGTCCGACCAGAAATACATATATCAGGTGTTATTTAATCATCCAACTCTATCAACACCTACAAAAATAAAATAGATTACCAAACAATTCGCAGTTTTCAAAGACATTTAAAATTCAGATGTCCATGCCCCCTGCGTTACCACCAAATTTTTTTTCTTTTTTTTTGATAAGCAAAGTTAATGTATTCAGAAACAAATAATGTTTTTTATGTTTAATTTAATTTAAAATTTAATAATTTTTCTGTTTATTTTAATAAAAAGAGAAAGAAAAAAAGATAAATTTTCATAGTAAAGAATGGGTTTTAAAAAACAACATTCTGCTTATGTGTACGCCCTGTGATGTAATATATGAAGAAAAATAATTAACGTTATTAAATTATTCATTTGAATTAATGTTCATCAATTATATATTGACACTTAATTCAATTACTTGATAAAAAAAAAATATAAAGGTATATAAATTTTCTTACACCAATTTAAAAACTAAAAACAGTTTTAATTCAACCTTATTTGAGAAAATGGCATCAATTAGAAGTATAAATTTTAATAAATTATCAAGAAATATTTATATATTCGCAAATTATAAAATTCCAGAGTATTTGGGTGCAACAATTTTATCTTATAATTTTCAAACAAATAGATTTACATATACTAAAATTCAAATAATTAAACTACTTTTAATTATATTTTTAACAATTCTAACAATATTTTATACATTATTTCGTACAACAACAGTATTTGAAAGTGAATATGTACTTTTTCATTGTATACAAATTTCAATAAAAATAATTCTTTATATAAATTTGATTTTTATGAACTTTACATATATTTTAAAAAAAGATTCTATTATAAAATTACATAATGAATTTTTAAAATTAATTGAAAATATAAAAATAATTACACAAAATAAATATATATTGAATAAAAAATGCAAAATAATACTTTCCATAAATGCTTTAATATTAATTCAGAGATTATTAATATTTTTATATTTTATAATAAAAGCTATTAAAAAAGATACACTTTTTCATGTTAAATTTTTTGAAGTGTATTTTCGTGTTTGCACTTTATTAATAAAAATTATAAGAAGTTATATATTTAATGGTTTTATTATATTTGAAAGTATTTTTGATATTCTATTGAAATATGAAAAACAACAATTAAAAACTCTAAAATATTTGAATTTTAATAATAATTATGAATTAAATATAAAATTAAATGAATTAATTTTGATTTATAAAAAATTACAATATTTTTTAAGAAAACATAAAGAATTTTTTGAAATACAAATTCTTATATTTTCAATTCTATCATACTTAGCTTTATTGTATAATGTATATTTTTTTTCATTATTTGATACTGATATTACAATTTTAACTAATGGAATTCTAGAATTTTTAAATTTTTGTTTATGCATATATACAGCAGAATTATTATTACGAAAAATAAAAGAAAATCGAAATTGTTTTAGTAAAAATATTTTTATATTTTACAAGTCGTATGACAAGGATGATTTAAGAAAAAATGTAAGTACCTAAAAAAATTCTTCTTACATACGTTTTTTAAGTATATGTATACTTATTTTAACAGTATATTAAATTTTTTTTTCTAGATTGATATACTGGAATCAATTTTATCAGAGGAATATTTTCAAATTACAATATTCGGAATGTTTACATTGAATAATGAATTATTAATGAGTTTTATTGCACAAGGGGTATCATTAGTTTTAATTTTAGTTCAATTTTTGATTGATTTTGAAAAATAAATTTTTTGTACATTTTTTTTGTTTTTTAGTTTATAAATTTAATTTAAATTAAAAAACTGTAAACTTTTATTTTATATGTATGTACATGAAAGATACTTCTATTATATATTTTGTGCACAGAATATGGAATAATGAATTATATATTAATGAGTTTTATTGCACAAGGGTATCTTTAGTTTTAATTTTCATTCAATTTTTAATTGAATTAAAAAAATAAATATTATATATGTACATTTTTTTAAATTTAAAATATAAATTGTGCACTAGAAATATTATTGAATTTTATTACTGTAGAAGACTAAAAACAAGACATTCGATTCGCTAGGATTCAAAACCTCACCTTTACCTTACCGGGGCACTGTTCTACCACTTAAACTATCGGCTGCCATGTTGTTCGCTGCTCTTAGTAACTACATACATACGTAAAAATTAATAAAGAACACTCAAATTTTGTACATTTTTGTAGGGAGAAATGTGAAATTGAAGGAAAATAAAAAGATTACCTTGAATAAAAGAAGAATTTGTTGGAAAATATAAAATATTCTGAACATATTTGCGAATAAATGTTAAGAAAATCTTAAGTTGACTTGAAAGTGAAAAGTTCTGTAGTATCCACTGATGATATCATTTGAGAACAAAAAATGGGTTTTGTTTTAATATTCAACACTACTTTTACCACCACCAAAATTTCATTTAGATGTTTCAGACACAGACACTGAACTCAACATTACATTACAACCATGAATTTTTCTGATACTTCGTTTTTTTTTCCGACGAAATAAAGCTAATATATAAATTTTGGATCTCCTTGTATAATTTTTTATTCACTAACCTTTAAGAGTTTAATAGCAAAAATTAAAAATGGTAATTTAGGTATTTTTCATTGAAAAAATAAAAACTATATTTTGTAATTCATAACAAAGTTTATTTCATAATGATGATATACATTTATTTCATTTTTAATTTTTTTTTTAGATTTAGATAATGAACAAGAATTTATAATTCACTTTTCTTTGAATATCATAAAATGGAAAAGATAAAAAACAAATAATCAGGAAAAAATTCATTTACCCAAAATATGAAAGAATTTTTTCTTTAACTTAATTTGAAAAAATAAATAAATATCTCTTCAATATGAAAAAAAAATTAAAAGAATTCATTTAATGGAAATGAAACAAAAAAAAATTGTTAAGTAGAAATTCAAATTGTTTTTGTTCATTGTACTTTGAAAAATAACTAAGTCCATTTTGTATAGGTACGTAAAAATTAAATAATCCCTCTCTTGTGCCAAGTTTATGAGAAAAATTTTTAAATCCTTGTATATAAAAATTACTATATGAGACTTAGTTACAATTCATTGAACGACAAGAATTTTCCAGAAAATTTTTTTTCTTATAAATTTAATTTTTTTTATAATTATTTCACATACATATTTTGTATGAAAGTAATTTCAATCTATCTCTTTTTGTTTTAAGTTTTATTAATACTAATTTTAGTTTGGTTTAATTTAAATTTATAAACAAAAAAATGTACATAATATTTATTTTTTTATTTCAATCAAAAATTGAATCAAAATTAAAACTAATGATACCGCTTGTGCAATAAAACTCATTAATAATTCATTATTCCATATAAACATTCCGAATATTGTAATTTGAAAATATTCCTCTGATAAAATTGATTCTAGTATATAAATCTGAAAAAAATAAAAATAAAATTAAAAAATAAAATAAAATAATATATTTGAAATTTACATTATGTACACAATACTTACATTTATTCTTACGCCATCATTGACATAAGATTTCTTAAATATAAAAATATTGTTACTGAAAAAATTTCGACTTTCTTTTATTTTTCGTAATAATAATTCTGCTGTATATATGCATAAACAAAAATTTAAAAATTCTAAAATTCCATTAGTTATAATTCCAAAATCAGTATTAAATAATGAAAACAAGTATATGTTATATAATAAAGCTAAGTATGATAGAATTGAAAATATAAGAATTTGTATTTCAAAAAGTTCTTTAAATTTTCTTAAAAAATATTGTAATTTTTTATAAATCAAAATTAATTCATTTAATTCTATATTTAATTCATAATTATTATTAAAATTCAAATATTTTAAAGTTTTTAATTGTTGTTTTTCATATTTCAATAGAATATCAAAAATACTTTCAAATAAAATAAAACCATTAAATATAAAACTTTTTATAAATTTTATTAATAAGGTGCAAACACGAAAATACACTTCAAAAAATTTAACATAAAAAGATGTATCTTTTTTAATAGATTTTATTGCAAAATATAAAAATATCAATAATCTCTGAATTAATATTACAATATTTATAATTAGTATTATTTTGCATTTTTTATTCAATATATATTTATTTTGTGTAATTATTTTTATATTTTCAATTAGTTTTAAAAATTCATTATGTAATTTTATGATAAAACCTTTTTTCAGAATATATGTAAAGTTTAAAATAATTAAATTTATACAAATAAATATTTTTATTGAAGTTTGTATGCGATAAAAAAGTAAATATTCATTTTTAAATATTGTTGCTGGACGATATAACGTATAAAGTATTGTTAGAATTGTTAATAATATAATTATAAATAATTTAATTATTTGAATTTTAGTACATGTAAATCTATTTGTCCGAAAATTATAAGATAAAATTGTTACACCCAAATACTCTGGAATTTTATAATTTAAAAATATATAAACATCTCTTGATAATTTATTAAAATTTATATTTCTTATTGATGCCATTTTCTCGAACAAAGTTGAACTAAAACTGATTTTCTTTTTAAATTGGTGAAAATTTATATCATAATTTTTTTTTTATTTGTTCCTTTAAAAAACATTAATTCAATTGAATTTAAATATACATACATATGTATATGCACCTAAACCTATGTATATTTGATGAACAATCATTTAAATGAATAATTTAATAAGGTTAATTATTTTCGTCATGCGTTAAATCACAGTAGGTACATTTATAGCGAACACCTAAGCAGAATTTTGTTTTTAAAAATTTAAACCCATTCTATTTGTGAAATCTCTTTCTCTCTCTCTCTTATTTTAAATTTTTGTTGTTGTATTATAGTATACTTTTTTTTCGAATTTGCACTCTTACGTACATCAAATGACTAATGCTTTGTTACCTGTGTAAATTTGTTCCTGAAGAATTTTGTAAACGGTGACTGTGACTAAATGTATGCGTGACAGTTTTTTTTAACATTCTGCAGAATGTGTTCCAGTTAATTACTGGAATTTCCCAGTAATTTGTTTGCATTTCACACTGGAACTTTTGTGTGGAAATGGACGGAAAAAACTCCATTGATCTTCTTATTCCTTTCCAAAGAACTGGTTAGGTTAAATGTGTTGTTTTGTAAGTTTATAAAAAATTCCATATTATGTACTTACAAAAAATTATTAAATTCTGCATAATTAAGGATTTATGAATATTTTTTTTTTGAAATTTAAAATAATAAGTAATATGTAAGTTATGTATGTATACCTAATTCACTCATCAACATTATTAGGTTAGATTTTATCAATTTCCATTACTGTATTAAAATTTTAAAAAAAAAATCGTTTAAACAAAATGAAATAATAATTTTTAAAAAAATAAGGAAAATATCTATTTAAAAAATGATTATTGAAAAAAAGTCCTTTGAGTGAATTTTAGATTTCAATTTGACATCACTAATTGAAGTTGACTGGAAAAAATTGCACCTTTGGTCAGTGGCGGAACCAGTACTTTTTTTCCGGATTTTCAGATTTTTAAAAGAAATTAAAGTTATAATATTTTGTTTCTATTCAAAATAACTTAAAACACGAGTTTCCACCTCATCTAAGAAGTATCGCTGTCGAAGCGTTAACCGATATAAAGTGGTCGGTTTCCCTAAAGAGAAAATTGTGTAAACAATAGAAAAAAAATTTAAAAATCCCTTTAAAATTCGAACAGTTTTTTTATTTTTACCCCAAGAAAAACGGTATATATATGTATTTCTTACCGTCCAGCTTCAACCCAAGCAAATTTTTAATCACAACGAACACACACACAATATGAAATATTCTCCAATAAACAAATTAAATTAAGTGAAATTTAATTGAAATTGTATTTAGTAATTTTAATTTTCGTCAAATAAAAAAGTTAACAAATAGAAAGGAAAACAACAATGTTCATTTCAAAATATGAACACCATACATTATTATTTGAAGGATGAAAGAGAAAGGAAACGAAAAGTAAAAAAAAATATTTTTTCATAATTTTCTACTATGGTTCACGTTTAAATATGAACCTGACCAACGACTCCTATAGTACCAAGACAGAATGCTCATTTTGTGTATGTGTTGTGTGTTGGGCGTACGAATTAACATGACAAGTTATTGCTTTTCATCAATTATAACTAAGTTGTGATTAAAGTCAAGTTACATGAAAATTATGTTCTAATGAAATGTAGAGAATATCCTTAGCTTTATTTTCACCGAATATATTAAATATCTATGAGCAACGTAAATCAAAGAAAAAACGTGATAAATATTAAGTAACATAAAACAGAATTAAATTTTCCTGAAATCTTCCAAATTACAAGAAATATCAAATTATAATGTTCTACAAATTTGTAGATTTTTATTAAATAAACATTTTTCCTAAACACTGTTATATCATAAAATTAATAGAAATTAAGTTATTAAATAAAAATGAAGAAAAGAAAAAACATTAAAAGAATTCATTTAACGAAAACAAAATAAAAAAAAATTTGTTAAGTATAAATTTAAATTGTTTCTGTTCATTGTCATTTGAAAAATAACTAACTCCAATTCTTATGCGAAAAAATTCAATAAACCAAGTTTTTTGCCAAGTTCATGAAAATAATTTTTGGATCCTTGTATATAAAAAGCACCTTTTAAGACTTAGTTATTATTCATTCAATGACAAGAATTTTTCTAGAAAATTTCATTTTTTGTTATAATTATTTCACATAATTTTTTTGTTTTAAGTTTAAATTTACTAATTTTAGTTTGGTTTAATTTAAATTTATAAACAAAAAAATGTACACAATATTTATTTTTTTATTTCAATCAAAAATTGAATTGAAATTAAAACTAATGATATCCCTTGTGCAATAAAACTCATTAATAATTCATTATTCCATGTAAACATTCCGAATATTGTAATTTGAAAATATTCCTCTGATAAAATTGATTCCAGTATATAAATCTGGAAATATAAAAATAAAAAACATCAAAACATTACAATGTAGGGGTAAAATAAATACCTATTTAAAATAAACATACATATTATATACACTTACATTTTTTCTTACATCATCACTGATATACGATTTCTTCAATATCAAAATATTGTTACTGAAAAAATTTCGACTTTCTTTTATTTTTCGTAATAATAATTCTTCTGTATATATGCATAAACAAAAATTGAAAAATTCGAAAATTCCATTAGCTATAGTTCTCATATCAGTATTAAATAATGAGAACAAAAAAAAATTATATACTACAGATAAATATGCACCTATTGAAAATATAAGAATTTGTATTTCAAAAAATTTTTTATATTTTCTAAAAAAATATTGTAATTTTTTATAAATAACAATTAATTCATTGAATTTTATATTTAATTCATAATTATTATTAAAATTCAAATATTTTATAGTTTTTAATTGTTGTTTTTCATATTTCAATAGAATATCAAAAATACTTTCAAATAAAATAAAACCGTTAAACGTAAAACTTTTTATAATTTTTATTAATAAAGCACAAACTCGAAAATACACTTCAAAAAATTTAACATAAAAAGGTGTATCGTTTTTAATAATTTTTATTGTAAAATATAAAAATAGGAATAATCTCTCTATTAATATTAAAATATTTATGAAAAGTATTATTTTGCATTTTTTATTCAATATATATTTATTTTGTGTAATTATTTTTATATTTTCAATTAGTTTTAAAAATTCATTATGTAATTTTATGATAAAACCTTTTTTTAAAATACATGTAAAGTTAAAAATTATTAAATTTATAAAAAGATATATTTTTATTGAAGTTTGTATACGATGAAATAGTAAATATTCACTTTCAGATATTGTTGCTGGACGATATAACGTATAAAGTATTGTTAGAATTGTTAATAATATAATTATAAATAATTTAATTATTTGAATTTTAGTATATGTAAATCTATTTGTTTGAAAATCATAAGATAAAATTGATACACCCAAATACTCTGCAATTTTATAATTTAAAAATATATAAATATTTCTTGATAAATTATTAAAATTTATATTTCTAATTGATGCCATTTTCTCGAACAAAGTTGAACTAAAACTGATTTTCATTTTAAATTGGTGAAAATTTATATTATAATTTTTTGTTTTTTTGTTCCTTTAAAAAACATTAATTCAATTGAATTTAAATATACATACATATGTATATGTACCTAAACCTATGTATATTTGATGAACAATCATTTAAATGAATAATTTAATAAGGTTAATTATTTTCTTCATGCGTTAAATCACAGTACATTTATAGCGAACACCTAAGCAGAATTTTGTTTTTTAAAATTAAAACCCATTCTATTCTTTGAAAATGTCCTTCTCTTTTTCTCATTATAAATTTTTGTTTTTGTAGTTTACATTTTTTTCCAATTTGCACTTTTACGTAAAACAAAGGACTAATGTTTTGTTAACTGTGTAAATACAGGAGCTAAATGTATATGTGAAAGTTTTTTTAATATTTTACAGAATGTGTTCCAGTTAATTACTGGAATTTCCCAGTAATTTGTTTGTATTCACATTGGAACTTTTGTGTGGAAATGGACGGAATAAACTTCATGGACCTTCTTATTTCTTTCTAAAGAACTGGTTATGTTAAATGTGTTGTTTTTGTAAGTTTATAAAAAATTCCAAAGTATGTACTTACAAAAAATTATTAAAATGAAATTTTAAATAATAAATCTAATGTACCCACATGTGTATTTGTATGCCTAATTCGCTCATTATTATTAGGTTAGATTTTATCAATTCCCATTACTGTATTAAAATTTAAAAAAAATTTGTTTTAAAAAAATGAAGTTATTATTTAAAAAAGTAATTTAAAAAAAATATGTATATAACCATTTAAAAATTAATTATTGAAAAAAAGTCCTTTGAGTGAATTTTAGATTTCAATTTGACATCACTATAATTGAAGTTGACTGGCAAAAATTGCACCTTTGCTCAGTGGCGGAGCCAGTAATTTTTTTTCCGGATGTTCAGATTTTTAAAAGAAATTAAAGTTATAATATTTTGTTTCTATTCAAAATAATTTAAAACACGAGTTTCCACCTCATCTAAGAAGTATCGCTGTCGGAGCGTTAACCGATATAAAGTGGTCGGTTTCCCTAAAGAGAAAATTGTGTAAACAATAGAAAGAAAAATTAAAACCTCCCACAGTGGGAAATTTGACCCAAAAATGCACTTTACTTATTTATGGTCCGATTTTGATGAAACTTCGTAGGTTTGTCTATTGTATGGAAAGGAACTGTGTCAAATTTTTTTAAAATCCATTGAGTAGAAGTGGCTTATTGACATAGGTGAAATTTGAACTAAATGTAATATACAGAAATAAATTTTTACGCTGTAAAAAAGCAATATTGAGTTGAAAAATAATTTTCTATTTTGCAAATAACCTTTTCATTTTGAAAGATAAAGTCATACAATTTCATAATTTTATAGAAAATTGGCTGAGCTTTCTTCTTGTGAAATAAAAAGTGGGGGTTATCAAGGGCTTTTCTCAGGCAAAGCAGGGTTAAACACAAAAAATTGACAAAAAAATAAAAAATTTTGATTTTGAAGGCATATATCTTTTCAAGAGTTAATAATAGAAAATAAGTAAAGGGTGTTTTGTAAAAAAAGTGCAAAAAAAATGTCAACGCCCTCTTGGCCGCTGCCAAACGGTTGAGATTGACCCTCCCCTCCCATACGATTTTTTGTTTGTCTTGATGAGCCCTATCTATTGCATTGTATTTGAAGGTGATTTTTGCCGTGTTTTTTTTTTTTTTTTTTTTAAATTGAAGCTCAAATTGTTTTGTGGGTCGCCCTGCGTGCGAAGATGTTGAAGCCGTTGAATGTTACAAAATAGTTGGCACTTTTATATAAGAATTTAACCATTTTTGATACTTGTACAAAAGTCTTTCGTGTTTATAGTGATTTTGTCTAGAAGTAATTCAAAATACCTACAATAAACAATATTTTTTTTTCACATATTCTTAATTTTTTTCACTTGTCATTATTGTTGTCTAAAATTTGTATTATGAAATCTACACAAATTTCACAGGCTCTTCACAAATTTTTTACAATAATTTTAAAATATATTTACTTTAAAGTCGCGTTGATTCACTTTGATCTTGCATTTCAAAATTTTAAAATGCGTTATTCTTATTTAAAATTAAAGCTTTATACTCTTGTAGTGAAAATATTAGACTAAGAAGTATAAAAACCGATGGAGGAGGGAAAACTACATAAAATTGTATAATAATTACTTCACGTATACTTACAATGTACTTAAGTACTTTGAAATAAGATGACGCATTTTTTTTTACAAAAAAAAAAGGTACTGAGAACCATATCTACAGATACTTAAGCACGAATTATGTCCAATGGCGGAAATATGCGGATGAGATTTTTTTTTATTATATAATATATGTAGATGTCCTTTGTATTGAATCTGAAGAGATCTTGGATGAAATAGGATTACATTTTTTTAAAAGCCTTTTGAAATATTAACATATGTTAAAATTTGAGCTGCATGTACATATAAATATGAAAATTTTTTCCGACTAAAATTTTTTTTTTGATATAACTATTACAGGATTAAAAAGGTAATAAAGTGTGACTAATTATTTCCTATTCATTATTTTTCAAAAACATATCATAATATTTTTAGAAGGTACTGATTATGACATATTTTCTAACGACTTTTTCAAAAAACGAATTAATTACGCAGTTTGAGGGTTCATATATCCTTTCTGAGTACACAGGGGTAATTTATAAATTTGAATTTACATACTCCAGGATACTCTAAATAATAAATACAAACTGAAAAACTCCTACTCATACTTTCGTATTATGACAATTTAGTGCATTTTTTGGGTAAAATTTCCCATCCGTTTAAAATTCGAACAGTTTTTTTATTTTTACCCCGAGAAAAACGGTATATTTATTTCTTACCGTCCAGCTTCAACCCAAGCAAATTTTTAATCACAACGAACACACACACAATATGAAATATTCTCCAATAAACAAATTAAATTAAGTGAAATTTAATTGAAATTGTATTTAGTAATTTTAATTTTCGTCAAATAAAAAAGTTAACAAATAGAAAGGAAAACAACAATGTTCATTTCAAAATATGAACACCATACATTATTATTTGAAGGATGAAAGAGAAAGGAAACGAAAATTAAAAATAAATATTTTTTCATAATTTTCTATGAGCTATGGTTCACTTTTAAATGTTTAAAATTTTATATAAACCTGACCAACGACTCCTATAGTACCAAGACAGAATGCTCATTTTGTGTATGTGTTGTGTGTTGGGCGTACGAATTAACATGACAAGTTATTGCTTTTCATCAATTATAACTAAGTTGTGATTAAAGTCAAGTTACATGAAAATTATGTTCTAATGAAATGTAGAGAATATCCTTAGCTTTATTTTCACCGAATATATTAAATATCTATGAGCAACGTAAATCAAAGAAAAAACGTGATAAATGTTAAGTAACATAAAACAGAATTAAATTTTCCTGAAATCTTCCAAATTACAAGAAATATCAAATTATAATGTTCTACAAATTTGTAGATTTTTATTAAATAAACATTTTTCCTAAACACTGTTATATCATAAAATTAATAGAAATTAAGTTATTAAATAAAAATGAAGAAAAGAAAAAACATTAAAAGAATTCATTTAACGAAAACAAAATAAAAAAAAATTTGTTAAGTATAAATTTAAATTGTTTCTGTTCATTGTCATTTGAAAAATAACTAACTCCAATTCTTATGCGAAAAAATTCAATAAACCAAGTTTTTTGCCAAGTTCATGAAAATAATTTTTGGATCCTTGTATATAAAAAGCACCTTTTAAGACTTAGTTATTATTCATTTAATGACAAGAATTTTTCTAGAAAATTTCATTTTTTGTTATAATTATTTCACATAATTTTTTTGTTTTAAGTTTAAATTATACTAATTTTAGTTTGGTTTAATTTAAATTTATAAACAAAAAAATGTACACAATATTTATTTTTTTATTTCAATCAAAAATTGAATTGAAATTAAAACTAATGATATCCCTTGTGCAATAAAACTCATTAATAATTCATTATTCCATGTAAACATTCCGAATATTGTAATTTGAAAATTGTCCTCTGATAAAATTGATTCCAGTATATAAATCTGGAAATATAAAAATTAAAAACATCAAAACATTACAATGTAGAGGTACAATAAATACCCATTTAAAATAAACATACATGTTATATACACTTACATTTTTTCTTACATCATCACTGATATACGATTTCTTCAATATAAAAACATTATTACTGAAAAAATTTCGACTATCTTTTACTTTTCTTAATAATAATTCTGCTGTACATATGCATAAACAAAAATTTAAAAATTCTAAAATTGCATTAGTTATAATTCTAATATCAGTATTAAATAAAGAAAAAATAAATATGTTATATACTAAAGCCAAATATGCACCTACTGAAAATATAAGAATTTGTATTTCAAAAAATTCTTTATATTTTCTAAAAAAATATTGTAATTTTTTGTAAATAACAATTAATTCATTGAATTTTATATTAAATTCATTAATATTAATAAAATTCAAATATTTTAGAGTTTTTAATTGTTGTTTTTCATATTTCAATAGAATATCAAAAATACTTTCAAATAAAATAAAACCATTAAATATAAAATTTGACATGATTTTTTTTAATAAAGTGCAAACTCGAAAATACACTTCAAAAAATTTAACATAAAAAGGTGTATCGTTTTTAATAGCTTTTATTGTAAAATATAAAAATATTAATAATCTCTGAATTAATATTAAAATATTTATGAAAAGTATTATTTTACATTTTTTATTTAATATATATTTATTTTGTGTAATTACTTTTATATTTTCAATTAGTTTTAAAAATTCATTATATAATTTTATGATAATTTCTTTTTTTAAAATACATGTAACGTTAAAAATTATTAAATTTATAAAAAGATATATTTTTATTGAAATTTGTATGCGATGAAATAGTAAATATTCACTTTCAGATATTGTTGCTGGACGATATAACGTATAAAGTATTGTTAGAATTGTTAATAATATAATTATAAATAATTTAATTATTTGAATTTTAGTATATGTGAATCTATTTGTTTGAAAATTATAAGATAAAATTGTTGCACCTAAATACTCTGGAATTTTATAATTTAAAAATATATAAATATATCTTGATAAATTATTAAAATTTATATTTCTAATTGATGCCATTTTCTCGAACAAAGTTTAACTAAAACTGATTTTCTTTTTAAATTGGTGTAGGAAAATTTATAATCTTTTTTTATTTTTTTTTTTTTTTAGAAAAAAAAAACATTAATTTAATTGAGTTTCTATATATATACATACATGTGTATATGTACCAAACCTATGTATAATTTATAATTTAAATGAATAATTAAATAAGGATAATTATTTTCGTCATGCCTTAAATCACAGTACATTTACAGTGAACACGTTAACAGAATTTTGTGTTTTAACACCCATTCTATTATGTAAAAATTTCTCTTTCTCTTATTATAAATTTTTTTTGTGTAGTTTACTTTTTTCCAATTTGCACTCTTACGTAAATCAAAGGACTAATGCTTTGTTAGCTGTGAAAATTTGTTCCTGGGAAATTCTCTATAACGGTAACTAAATGTATGTATATTTGACAGTTTTTCTTAACATTCTGCAGAATGTGTTCCAGTTAATTACTAGAATTTCCTAGTAATTTGTTTGCATTCACATTGGAACTTTTGTGTGGAAATGGACGGAATAAACTTCATGGACCTTCTTATTTCTTTCTAAAGAACTTGTTAGGTTTAATGTGTATTTTTTGTAAGTTTATTAAAAATCCTATAGTATGTACTTACAAAAAATCATTAAATTCTACATAATTAAGAATTTATGATAATTTTTTTTCAAATTCAAAATAATAAGTATATGTAAGTTATGTATGTAGGTAGGTATATCTAATTCACTCATCATTATTAGGTTAGATTTTATCAATTTCCATTACTGTATTAAAAATTTTTAAAAAATTGTTTGAACAAAATGAAATAATAATTTTAAAAAAAATAAGGAAAATATCCATTTAAAAAATAATTATTGAAAAAAAGTCCTTTGAGTGAATTTTAGATTTCAATTTGACATCACTAATTGAAGTTGACTGGCAAAAATTGCACCTTTGCTTTTCCTCTCATTAATCATTTTCCAATCAAATAAATATAAGTATGCTTAATGACTCATTTAATATTAAAACATGCATTAGATAATTAAAAACATACGTTGTACTTTTGCTGGTCAAACCAATGTATTTTTTTTCTCTATATATTAATTTAACAGCCCTGCGCACTTATATAAAAATGCAAATATATAAATAAAAATATAATATTCTTTGTTCCGACACTTAATTATTGTGTGTTGAGAAAAATACAGTGTTAAGATTGGTTTCAAATAATAAATTTACGTAATTAGAAAATTGTAAAAATTAAAAAAAAAGCAACTAAAACCTGGTAATATCAGATAAATTTTCTTTAAAATCAATTAAAATTTTTAATTAATTAAAATAATTAAAAAAGTAATGTTTTCATCATTAAAATTAATTAATCTAAAAAAATATTTATCATGGCATAATTGGTTCATATTTAATTTTAAAATTTTACAATTTTTTGGATTTTCATTAATAATTTATGATTCAAAAAATAATTATTTTAAATTTTCTAAAATTCAAATAATAAAATATATATTAGCAACAATTTTAATAATAATTATATTACCAATGTCATATTTTAATATTGGTCCAGGACCATTAAAACGTGATAAATATACAGCAATATTTTATAAAATTAATGTATTATCAGTATGTTTTAGTTTAATTTATATACAAATTGTATCATGTATAAAAATTCAAAATAGAATTAAATTTTATAATGAATTAAAAATGTTTACAGATAATCTTATTAAAATAACAATTAAAAAATATAATTATTATATTAATAAAAAATTAATTATAATTATTATAATTCATATGTTTGTTGTTCTTTATGATCAATATTCTGGTAAAGCAACATTAATTAAAAATTTTTCATTTAATTATGAATTTTATTTAAAATTAATATTACATCATGCATGGTTTATACGTTCAATGTTTATACAATTCATTTTTACAACAATTATTATATTTGATATGATGCTTAATATTTTAATAAATTATACTAAAAATTTATTAAATAATGATAAAGAATTTCTAAATAATGAGATAAAAAATGTAATTTTATTGTATTCAAATATAAAAAAATATTTTGAAATATTTACAAATCATTATGAATTACCAATATTAATGTTTACAACAACAGCACATATAAGTACATTATTTTATGTTTATTTTTATTTAAAAAACTACTATACAATAATTCTAGTTAGAATTATTATACATTCAGTATGTTCATCATTATATATATTTTTATCAGAATTATTAAAACGTAAAGTGAAAAAATTAAGAGAAATTTTACAGGATAAATTCATTAATTCCGACAAAGAAGAATTAAATGATACTGTAAGTATTTTTGCATTGATTTAAAAATTTATTTTAATTTTATTCATTATTTATTTTTTTTATTTCAAGATCATACTGATAGAATCAAGTTTTTCTGATGATGATTTTGAAATAAATATTTGTGGTATGTTTATACTGGATAATAGATCATTGAGTGGTTTCATATCAACTGGAATATCTTTTGCATTATTCTCATTACAATTTGCAATTACGGAAGAGTAATAAGGCAGACTGTAAAATTTATCTAATAATTAAAAAAAAAATAAACTTATGAAAAAAAGAAGTCCTTTAAACGCACATTTTTAATATATTAAGGAATGATTTTTTCAAAGAAATGTACAGAGAGAAATTTGAAATTGAAAAAAAGTAGATAGAAAAATGATATAGGAAAAAATAAGAGATTCTGAACATATTAGCAAATAAATGTCAAGAAAGTCTTAAGTTAACTTGAAAGTGAAAAATTCTGTAGTATCCACTGATGATTATATCATTTGAGAACAAAGAATGGATCCTGTTTTAATATTCAACAACATTATTCAACAACATAACCAAAATTTCATTTAGATGTTTCAGAAATCACCACTTCACCTTCACCATGAATTTACCGGAAGTGTTTTGATACTGTGCGAAATGTGATTCCTACCACTAGTTGCAGAATGATATCAACATTACAACCTGGAATTTTTCATCATATTTTGTTTTTTTTTTTCGTCGAAATAAAGCTTATACATAGAATTTTTACCATTAAGTGGATCCCTTGTAATTTTTTATTCACTGAATTTTAAAAGTTTAATAGCAAAAATCAAAAATTAAAAATGGCAATTTAGGTGTTTTTCATTGAAAAAATAAAAACTATATTTTGTAGTTCATAACAAAGTTTATTTCATGATGATGATATACATTTATTTCATTTTAAACACATTTATTTTACTTTTAATTGTTTTTTAATATTTGTTTCAATTATACATGTATAGTTCTTTTTTTTTTTTTTCTATAGATATACATTTATATTTTTGTTACATACAGAAATCAACATAACAACAACATTATTTATAGTTTAACAAAGATAACTTAAATTTAATTAAATCTCTTTTTCATATATGTATGTAATGTATATAAAAGTAAAAGAATTTATTTTCAAAAGAACAAAAAAAAAAAAAAAATAAATAAAAAAGAATTTGAAAAAGAAATAATTCATTGAACCTTATTTTTAAAAAAAAGGTTTTTTTTTAAATTTTGAATTTATTTCATAATTTGATTTAGATATGTAAGAGTTATAGTAGATTCTAAAAGTTATTTTAAATTGACCTAAATAATTAACCAATATTACATGCGTTTAGGTCTAATCTCAATTTTGCTAGGTTAAAGAATGTTAGATTAATTATAAAAACGACACACTTCCGCCAGCTGTAAGAAAATAAAGTTCATGTAAAATTACTAGTTTGATTTTAATAATAATTTTTATATATTTGGGCATCCTTACAAATCAGAAGTGGGATAACTAAAAGAAAATTAAATAAAAGAAAAAAAAAGTATATTAGTGGAAAATTATATAAAGTTTTTTTTACAAAGAGAAAAAAAAAAAAAGTTTTGTGCTACCTAAGTATGGAGGATGGAGAAAAGAATAAAATGGTTGAAAATTTTTTTTCACGAGCCAATGTGGATTTGTTGAAAAAACAATTAAGGAAATTGTCCTTGAGTACAACAGGATTGAAAGCTGCATTAGTTTTACGGCTACAGGATGCATTTTCTCACATGACCTTGGAGGAGTTGAAGCAACACATGGAGAATATGACTGAAGGTCAAGGTGACCTTGAGGATACGGAAGGTGATGATGGGATCGAGTCTGTAACAGGTAATGATAATTTAAATATGAATCATAATTTGGAAAATATAAATAACGAAATTGAAAAAGTGAGGGAATTAATAAAAAAACAACAAGAATTAAAAGAATTGAAAAGAAAATTGTCTTTGATGATGGAAGAAGGTCAAGGTCAATCCATCGAACAACATTATAATTTCAAAGATATTGAAAATTCATTACCATTTTTTTCTGGTGATAATGATTTAACAATAATTAAATGGTTGAATAACTTTGAGGAAAACGCAAATGTATTGGGGTGGGGTGATAAATCAAAATTGGTCTATGCAAAACGCCTTATGTCTGGCACAGCAAAAATGTTTTTACGAACTATAAGTACAAGTTCTTGGAATGAATTAAAACAAAAGCTGATTGAAGAATTTAATAGAAGTGTGTCCAAAGCGGAAGTACATAATAAATTAAGACAGAGAAAAAAACAAAGAGATGAGACTTATCACCAATATGTCTTATCAATGCAGGAAATTGCTACGTTTGCCGACATTGATGAATATGACGTCATCCGATACATTATTGCAGGTATTTCAGATTTAGAGACAAATAAAATCATATTATATCAAGCTAACACATTTAATCAATTAAAAGATGCATTACAAAAATATGAATTGTTAAAGTTAAATCAAAACCTATCAAAAAATACACAATATATGAGAAATATGAATGATTACAAAAATCGTAACGATTCATTAAACTTAAAATGCTATAATTGTAAATCATATGGTCATACAACTTATAACTGCAAAAAACCTAAAGAGAAATTCAACTGCTACCGTTGCAATCAACCCGGTCACATGGCATCCTCGTGTCGCAACATAAGAAATGTAAATGTAATAGGTGATTCTCAAAATTTTAATTTTGTTAATGAACCTACAGCTGATCGACAAAATATCAACAAGTATGAAATCAACAAAAGAGATTATTCATTGATAATGAGACGTGAAAATCAACAGAATGAATTTGAGAAGAATATGACCTACAATTTTTATCCGAAGACATCAGCTGGTTACGATAGCAGTATGTATTGTAGAATTCAACTTTACACTCTCATTGATACAGGTAGCCCGATAAGTTTTGTACAAGATAAGTATGTACCAATGTTTGTAAAAAATAATGTAAATTTGAAAAATAATAAATATTGCGGATTAAATAGTAGCCCTTTATCTATTTTAGGAAGTGTTATTTGTAATGTGAATGATAAATGTTTATTAAATGTTTATATAGTAAAAAATTTTTCAATGGAATACCCTTTTATTTTAGGTCGAGACTACCTATCAAACTGTGAAATGAGTTTGACAAACAGCAAAATGAATAAAGAAATAATGGATAAACAAAATAATGACACTCGTGCTGAAAAAAAATGGAATTATGAATAAAGTAAATCGTGAATTGCATGTTGGAAAAATTGAAGAAAACAAATTGCTTGTGAATATTGATGGACAGGGTGATAACGAAGGTATGTCATTTAAAAATCATTTTGATGAAGCTGTTATGGAAATTTTAAATATTAACGTGTCTGAAAATAAAAAAATTAATTATAACATTAATAATGATTTGTCCTACGAAATTAAAATGAAAATATATGACATTTTGAATAAGAAACGAGAGCGTACAAGGGTTGAAACTGATAACGATTTTGAAATGCATATTCAACTAACAAAAGAACAACCATTTAGTTTTACACCTCGTAGGCTACCTTTTGCACACAAGCAAGAGCTCCAAAAAATTATAAGCGATTTACTTACTCGTGGTATTATTCGTGAAAGTGACAGTCCGTATGCATCCCCTATTGTCCTGGTACAAAAAAAAAATCGAGAACTTAGGTTATGCGTTGATTTCCGTGAATTGAATAAATTGACCGTGAAATGCAATTATCCTTTGAACGTGGTAGAAGATTTAATAGATCGATTGAAGTATAAAAAATTTTTTAGTATTCTTGATTTACGTAGTGGGTTTCACCACGTAAAAATGTCGAAAGATTCAATAAAACTAACATCGTTCGTTACACCTTTTGGTCAATACGAATATTTGAAGATGCCGTTTGGCCTCAAAAATGCGCCTGCATATTTCCAAAAATTCATAAATCAAATTTTTCAACGTTTAATTCGTGAAGGTAAATTGTTACCATATGTAGATGATCTTTTGGTTGCAACAGAAACCATAAAAGAACATTTAGAAATTCTAGATGAAATTATGCAAATCGCAATCGAATACAATTTAGATTTTCGTTTCGATAAATGTAAATTTCTATTCGAAGAAATATGTTTCCTGGGTTACATAGTGAATTCTAAGGGTATACTTCCCAACCAAGAAAATTTGAACGCTGTAAAAAACTTTCCCATTCCTCGAAACGTGAAAGAAGTTCATAGTTTCGTAGGTTTGTGTTCATATTTTCGGAAATTTATTGAAGGTTTTGCTATTATTGCTAAACCGCTATATGATTTATTGAAAAAAGATGTTGTTTTTAAATTTAGTCAAGAAGAACTGAAAAGTTTCACAGTTTTAAAGGATAAACTAACAAGGTCTCCAGTTTTGGCTGTGTTTGATCCTAGTAGTGAGTCTGAGCTTCACTGTGACGCAAGCAGCGTAGGATTCGGTGCTATACTTATGCAGCGTCAAAAAGATTCAAAATTTCACCCAGTTTTCTTTTTTTCTAAACGTACCACCGAGGTCGAATCGAAATATCATAGTTATGAGCTCGAAACGCTATCAATTATTTACGCGTTACGTAGATTTAGAGTTTATTTACTAGGACTAAAATTCAAAATTATAACGGACTGTCAAGCATTAACCTTAACGTTAAATAAAAAACTGTTAAACCCGCGAATCTCCCGTTGGGCACTCGAGCTACAATCGTTTGATTATCAAATCGAACACCGTAATGGCTCTCGAATGTGTCATGTAGACGCACTTAGTCGATGTAATAATATTCTAATAATTGAAAATGAATCCTTCGAGACAGCATTAGCTGCATGCCAACATCGCGATCAGGTTATAAAGAATATTGCATCTGAACTTGAAAAAAATGAAAGCAAAATGTATAAAATGATAAATGGCTTAGTCTATCGAAAAATAAACGAAAATGTTTTATTCTATGTACCAGGTCAAATGGAGCGTAATGTAATTCAAACTCACCATGAATCTTTAGGCCATTTGAGCACGGAAAAATGTTACGAAACGTTAAGAAAAACATACTGGTTTCCTTCAATGAAGGCAAAGATAAAAGATTACATACAAAATTGTTTGCGTTGTATACATTTTTCACCCATATCTGGAAAAAAAGAAGGTGAATTACATTGTATTCCGAAAGGAAAATTACCGTTTAACGTTATTCACATTGACCATTATGGACCTTTACCTACCTATAAGTCTAAGAAAAAGTATATACTTGCTGTTGTGGACGGATTCACGAAATTTACAAAGTTGTATGCAGTAAAAACTACTAATACCAGCGAAGTAATCAGTTGTTTAGAATCATATTTCAGCACTTACAGCCGACCTTGTAAAATCATTTCTGACCGCGGTAGTTGTTTTTGTTCTAGCGAGTTTTCCGATTTCGTTTCGAAAAATAACGTCGTGCATATTAAGGTCGCCACGCAAACACCACAAGCGAACGGACAAGTAGAGCGGATTAATCGAATATTAACCCCAATTATTTCAAAAGAGTGTGATGATAGTGGAACTGGTGATTGGAGCAAGTACCTCGTTAAAGTTGAATATACATTAAATAATACTATAAATAAATCTACTGGTTTCACCCCGAGTATGCTACTTTTCGGTATAAATCAGAAAGGTGAACATTGTGACAAAGTAATGGAATATATTGAAGACAACATTTTAGTTAACAATATGCGTGAATTAGTTGAAATAAGAGATAAAGCTTCAAAGTCAATTGAAGAAAAGCAAAAATATGATAAAAAATATTATGACAAGTCCCATAAAACACCTCGTAAATATGAAAAAAATGATTTAGTCATGATAAAAAATATTATCACCACTCCGGGTATTAACAAGAAATTGCTATCAAAATTTCGTGGACCGTATGAAATAATTGAAACGTTACCGAATGATAGGTATGTTATAGCGGATATCGCCGGGATGCAAATTGGTAGAAATCCTTACAAAGGTGTTTGTTCGCCAGCAAATATGAAGCCATATTTACAAGCAATTTGATCAATTAAAATTAATTTTGGTTTTGTCAAGCTCATTGGGTAAAATCTATAAGAAAAAAAAAAAAATAAAAAAAATAGAAATTAAATAAAATAAACAAAATTTTTATCAATAAAGACGTATATGAAAAAAAAAAAATAATAAAAATATATATGTATAAATAAATAATATGATATCAAATTTGTTTTGATAATAAAAAAATGTATAAGTATATAAACAAAATATGTATATGTAGTGATAATTGATAATATTTTACGCATAATATGTGTATGTTTTATTATGTAGATTCTCATTTAGCTTTATTAATAATCTCTGTAATGTAAGAATAAACTCATGTAAAAGAAGAAAAAAAAAAGATAATTATAATAATGATAAAATTGGGTTTGGCACCTTCACGCATGACGTTATACTTATGAAATGTTCTAAATTAAAGATGTATCTTGAGGATAATCGGGATCGATTATCCGTCAGGATGGCCGAATGTAAGAGTTATAGTAGATTCTAAAAGTTATTTTAAATTGACCTAAATAATTAACCAATATTACATGCGTTTAGGTCTAATCTCAATTTTGCTAGGTTAAAGAATGTTAGATTAATTATAAAAACGACACACTTCCGCCAGCTGTAAGAAAATAAAGTTCATGTAAAATTACTAGTTTGATTTTAATAATAATTTTTATATATTTGGGCATCCTTACAGATAATAAACAAAAAAATTGATATTTCATTTTTCTTTGAATATCATTAAAAAAAGAAAAACAAAAAAATCCGGAAAAAATTCATTTACCCAAAATATGAAAGAATTTTTTCTTTAATTTAATTTGAAAAATAAAAAAAAAAGAATAAATAAAAATTTCTTCAATATGAAAAAAAAAAAATTAAAAGAATTCATTTAATGGAAACAAAATGAAAAAAAAAATTGTTAAGTAAAAATTCAAATTGTTTTTGTTCATTGTCCTTTGAAAAATAACTAAGTCCATTTTTATACGTAAAAATTTAATAAACCCTGTCTTGTGGTAAGTTCATGAAAATAATTTTTGAATCCTTGTATATGTATAAAAATTACCCTTTGAGGCTTAGTTACAATATTCATTGCCTGACAAGAATTTTTCTAGAAAATTTTTTTTCTTATAAATTTTATATATTTTTGAGTATACACATTTATATTATGATTTTAATTTTGAAAAAAAAAAAATAATAATATCTACATTATACATCTTCGTTCAATGGCACTACAGCTCAAATTGATCCTTGACGTTCTCATTTACGCGTATATAGTGTATTTATTTATAGTATATTTTTGAAAATTCTTAATTAAATATGTTATGTATTTTCATATATTTTGCATTTTAATTGCAAATTTTTTAATAATAAAAGTATCTATGATTTTTAATTTTACATACATATTTCGTATTGGTAAAGTATAATTAAAAGAGTCTTGTTCACTTTTCATGTGATAATTGAGAATATTATGCAAATTTTAGTTATCTAATTTTTTTGAAAAATTTAAACTTTTGTGTTATGTGCTTTTTTTTCACTTTTTATTTGGTATGTTTTTTTTTGTTTGTTCTAAATATCCTTTTAGATTACACTTAAACATTTAATACTTTCTTTTGTTTGTTCGTTTGTTTGTATAGTAAGTATTTAAATGCAATATTGTTTTACATATTTTATATGAAAGTAATTTTATTATTAAATGTTTCTGTTCATTTTAAGTTTAAGTAATACTAATTTTAGTTTGGTTTAATTTAAATTAAATTTTCCATTATAATTATATTCCATTTATAACAAAAAAAAAAAAAAACACATTTATACAGTTTTATTAATTTTAAAGTAAATATATTGTTTTTTTTTTTCTATACATTCTCCTTTATACATTAGAATTAATTGCTTAAAAGCAATAATTTATATTTTATATTTTAAATACTGCACATTTCTTTAGTTTTTTATATTTATATATTTTTTGTTTTTAATTTTTACATACATATAATATGTTTATCTAAATACACTTAAATATAAATCATAAAGAAAATTGGAAAATAAAGAAAAAAAAATTATGTGGGTGAAATAGATTCGTTTAAAGAGTCTTCTCTTGGCATATATTCTTTCAATAGGTCACGAAGACGTAATATTTCTTTACCGGCTGCTGCTAAATCACCCTGTAGTGAAAGTTCATGTTCTCGAATCCGCTTTAAATCACGTTGACAATTCTAAAGAAAATTTACAAAAAAGAAAAGAAAGAAAAAAACAAAAAATAAACTAATGAACAAGAATATCTGAAGGGTTACAAGGATTCAAAGTATTCAAAACATAAAACAGGCTGAAATTTGATATTAAAGAGAAATTTCAAATTATAACTTACCACATTTTGTCTTAACAAATCAAGTTTATCACATTTTAATCGCGTAATCTCTTGACGTAGATTATCGATTTGTGAAGCAGCTTCAACTGAATTTAAATTGATTGCACTTTGACCACCCTCTGTACATAAAACACATGCTTTTGTTGCAGCTTCTGCAGATGACATCGATTCTAAACCAGTATCACTATCAATGTAAGTTGTTGCAGCTTCTAAATGCCCCATTGGATCTAAATCGACACTATTTAAACTTGAATCATCACTTGCTGCCTCTGATACTGCAATACCATTATTTCCAATATGATTTCGATTCTGAGATCCTGAAGATAATGGTAAATCATTATTGTTAATTGTTCGAGTTGTAATATCTGGAGATGATGGTGCTGAATTATTTGATGATTTCTTTGAAGAAGGTTTCGATCCTGTTCTAGAAGCCGTCTGTAAACGAGAACAAGAAAACAAAATTATTAACTTATAAAGAAATTGTTTGGAGGAATAACTTAGGAAGAAATAGAAAGAAACTTACACTCAAATTTGGACTTTCACTTATGTTGATTTCCTTCTTCTTTGATATTGTTGATGAAATTTTTTCTCCAGAACTTTCACTATTATCAACACTCTGTGATCGAACTCTTGATATTAACGCTTTCTTAACGGTATCAATAAATCTTACACCAGCATGATCTGATTTTGGTGTTTCAAAAACTGGACTAATATTACCACCACCACCACCACCTGCTGTACTACACATTAAATCAGCTCCAAGAAAATCTCGAGTTTTCTCTTTTAATTCTTCAACTAAATTCTGTAGTAGAGAGGATCTTGTTCTTAATTCTAATTTTGCAAATTTTTCAGCCTTATAGCATGCATTTTCTGCATTAATTAATTTTGTTAAAATGAACTCTTTAAATTCTGGTCCTTTACGAAAAACTGATGGATTTGGTAATGTTGGACCAAAAAAAGGAACATCATCACGTGCCGTAACACTTACTTTATATAATATTTCGGAGGTATTCGTTTCAAGTGGCTGAATTACAATAAAAGCATGCAAAAAATGGCTAGCAATCATATCCGGTGAGAATGGTGTATTCGATTCTTGAAATACTATGGCAACAATATCATTTCCAATATGTCGTTTTCGTTGTAATTGTTGTGGATCACCTTCAGTATATGGAAGTAATGTCGATACGTGAAACATTATTTCACGATCTTTGAAAATTTCATAAATAGCTGTATCACCCGTATGCCCATTTTGAATATCAAGTCCACCACGATAACCTTTATGCTCTTTAAGTTTTATCCTTTGACCAATTATGTCTAAAAATTCTTCAAATTCAGGTGAAGTTGTATTATTGCAAAATATTTCTTCTTCTGTTGTTTGTCCAAATTTTTGATATAAAACACCAAATTTAAAATTTGTTACAAGAACATGTTCATCATATGCAGCGATTGATTGTGAAGCTTTAGGACACAAAACTGGCATAAAATTGTCAACATTTATTTGATCATTTAATAAGTGCACAATTTTAATTGGATTTGGTGATGGTATTAAACATGAAACTGGAATTATTTCATGCATTGTTCCAGTTCGTATTCTTAATAAAATTCGTATATGATCTTGATTTGCAACATTTTCTGATTTAATTGATAACATAACGGGTCCTAATTGATCATCATGCCCAACAAGATTTGAATGATCTCGTCCAACAAAAAATCGCCGATAACATTTAGCTGTATCATCAGTTTCAAATTTATTTCGCCAGGTACATTGTGGTATCGTAACATTTCCATGTTTATCAATAGATAATTCATGATCACTTCCATCTACCCAATATCCTCCGTTTGTTGGTAATACAATTAATGGATATGGACCTGATTTTGAAAGTATATCTTCTAAAAGAATTTTCGATGGAGGTATTGATGACTGTGATGAAACAGATGTTTGTGAAGTATAATGATGACCATTTGTTATAAGTGTTCCACTTAATTGCGGTGAGGATGGTGTTGATGTTGATTGTGCACTAACTGAATGCCGTAAAACTGAACGACTAGAAAGATGTTTTGGACTATGTCCATTTGAACGGGAATCATGATTACGATCTTCTCGTGAATTCTGAAAAAAAAAACAAAAGAAAAGAAACATTTTTTTTTCTCTCTTCAAATTTTACAAGTACAATAATTCTTTAATAATTCCTGTTTTCGATGACTTTTGTGGGAAAATTTAGTTTTTTTTTTTCATTTAATTTTTCAATATTTAAATTTACCTAAAATCTGAAAAAATAAAATGATTTTCATTTTTCTTTCCTTCCACCTTATCTCTTTATTGTTTCCTTTTTCAATTCATCATATTCATGAAGATAATAAATTATTTGAGAATAAAAGATATGATAAAGACTTTTTAACCAGATTTTTTGTTCTTTTGTACAATATAATAATATCAAGTGCCTGGAAACACCGATTTTGTAATAATGGTTTAGTTCATTCTTATGAGCAACAAGTGAGCTTTCAACATAAACAAAAAAAAAGAGGCAAAAACCGCATGTATGAAATCTTTCTTATCACTGACTGCCATTTTTTATTCAAAGAATTTTTCTTTCATCTTCTTTTTTTTTTTAGAACGTAATAAATATACCTACTATCTCGAATAAGAAATTCATTTTTCAAATTCCAGAAGAAAAGTTATATTAGTAAATAAATAAAAAGTACAAAATACAAATATCTTATGTTACATGTTTACACACATCGTATATACACATATTTATGTATTTAGCAAAAGCAAACATATAAACATACATATATAGTTAAATAAAGTGAATTATTACTTAGTATCTTTGACGTCAGAATTAAGTAAACAAAACGGTTCTCTTATCCCAGAAATTAAATGTTTATAATGCTGTATAACTGTATTATACTTTACATACATACATATATGTTATCATTATTCCTTGTTTTCTATACATACATATGTATTTCATTTTCATTTATACTCACTAACAATTCCACGTCATCATGATATGGATTTTTTTTTTTTTTTTTTTTTGGTATATGTATCCTAATAAAGGATCGATTTTATTAGCTTCTCCCAATATATACCATCTGTCTACTATATACTAAGTATCTATATATTATATTCTATTCCACCTCCCATTATATATAAAATAGATAAATAAACTAACTATAGGATATAACTTTTCACAATATTTATTAAGAATTTGAAACTAAAACTAATCAATCTTTCTTTTGCTTTCGTATTGTTGTTATTTTTTTTCAGCACATCATTTTTTATTCTTATTTCATTGTTAATAAATTCCCTTAATTCATTTTATTTATTTTTTTTTTTATTCTACATACAAAAATTTCCTTCTTGTTTGTTAAGAAATAGGAAACCTTTTTGAAAATTTCAAGGACAATAAAAATCAACAACCACAAAATCAATTGAAAAAAAAAAAAAATAGAACAAAAATTAAAGTTTAAGTAATTGAAACCAAATCAATAATTTTGTGGTCAAATTAATATTTTCTAATTCATTTTAATAATTTTTCTGAAATATTTTACTCGTTTTTCTTGTTGTTTTAATTATGTCAATAAATATAAATAAATTAAACAAGGATATTTATTGATATGAAAAAGAAAATTCTTAACATATTTTTTCGATTATTTTTTGACAGGTGGTTCATATTAGAACTTTTATCTACGTATGTATCTATTTATTGTGAATTTTTAATGTTCAAATATGTGTGACGTTTATCAAAATAAATTATAATTGATTATGAAACAACTTTTCATCATTTGATATTAAAATACAGTAGCTTTCATAATTTATATTTTCCTGTGTAAAATACGGTATATTAACTGAAATTATTATAACACACTCACTAGGTATATATGTATTTGTCGGTAATATCAAAGTGATATATCATAAAGAAGGAACTCAAATTACATTACAAAATATATTCAAGACAACTTGTCACCTTAATGTAAACAAGTTTAATTTTATTCGTATAGATGTATTTTCTAATGTTATGGTATACAATACATTAAAATAGAAAGGTGTGTCACATTTCCATTTCATATGATTTGCATTTTGCGTACCTATGTATATGTATTTATATCTAGGTTTATATCTAGTACGTATTGTATCTACAAAATGACTAAACAATCTAGATTGTGGTAATTTGATACATATTCGTCTTATATTGTTTTTATTTTTACGAAATTGTTATCCAATAGAAAATTTTAATTTTTCTAAAAGGCATATGAGTATACTAAAAGGAAAATATAATTGTACTCAATATATGTATTATGTACTAATGATAATTGTCATTGAGTCAAACAGAATACTAACCTGTGAAAAATATGCGGGTAAAACACATCTTTGGTCATCTAAACGTGAACATTGCACTCGTTCTAAAAGTTCAAAGAGATCTTGTGTTGCACCTCGTATCCTTTCTGGGCTTGCTGATAAACTTCCTCCACTACCATTGCCAGCACTACTGCTATTTGCACCATTTTTCCGAGGTTCTAAATATGTATTTTGATTATTTGTCCAATTTGCAGCATGTTGACGTCTAAAGAAGAAAATCATAAAAAGAATTTCAATAAGATTTATTTGATTTAAAGTGAATTCAAGATTTAAAGGTCATTCTTTAGAATATTAAAAGTCAACTAACAACAGCACAAAAAGTCTCAAATTTAATTATGATTATGTGAAAATGATTCGATTGTTATCGTCACTATAATAAATTACATCCTCAATTATTTATAATATCCAATAGAATTAGTATATCGACATTGAAAAAAAAATCTACTTCATTTCCTCTTTTAGATTGTATTTGTTTACATTAATTGCTGGATCGAAAAGGGATCACTTCGTAAAAGAAGCATTAATTACTTAAAGTGTCAAATTATCAAGTAGTAAAAAGATAACGCTAAAAAAATATAAAAACTTATCAATTGATATCCTTTTTTATTTTTATGTAAAAAAAAACAAAATAGTGTAGCGTAACGTGAGGACAAATAGAAAATTTGAACATCTGGCATTTCGTAAAAGGACCTTTTTTTGTAATGTAATTCTTTGACTGCTGTTTTTTTTTTATATTAGAGTATATATTTATTAATTTTATTTTTATTACTTTATTTTATTTGTAACGACTCATTTTTCATTGGAATTTCAAGAGGATGAAACATATTTTTTTTTTGTGATTTAACATTTAAAATTTAAATGAACTGTTGAAAGCGAAAAAAACATTTTTTTCGAAGATATCTGAATTCAAGAAAAATATTTTTGTTTATCTCAAATGTCACAACATTTTTTTTTTTACCAATTTTACGTAGTAAAAATTCTAAGAAATCTGGGAATAAAATTCTAAGGATTTTAATAGCACGATTTTTAAATTTTGAGTACTAAAATTAAAAGAATTTTAAATCATGAAATTTATGATAAAAAAATATTTGGAATGTTTATACAACAGCCTCTTTTGAAATTATGTGTATGACTACATATACATACTTTCAAATTACACATTCAATTAAAAGTTAAAACATACCTACATACATTTAAAAAAAAGTATGTTTTACAACGACTCCATTATTTTTGTTTATGTTGTTTTACAATTTTATGTCATCAATAATTAAATTATATGTATACTACGTCATGATGCCAAAAATATATCTGACTAATTATTTATTATTAAAATAAAGGAATGAAATCTGCACATAAAAGGACCCTTTTTTTTTTTTTTTTTTTTTTACTTTATTTTCTGTTTTTTTACAATATTAATAAAACAACTTCCCTCGACATTAAAATATTTATGATTGAACCCACAATTATTATTTTTTTCACATTTCATTTATTTTTATTTTTTTTTTCATTTCAAAGAATCAATAAACAAGAACATAACAACATTTTTATATCAACCCTAAAATCTCGAGAGAAAAAAAAATCTGATGCATTAAACCAGCACTTATGATAGCAATGAGTAAATAAAAACAAACCAGAACTGCACTAGTTCAAACCACCCTCTCCCTTTTAAATCATTTTCAAAAGGATATAAATACAACAAAGAATAAAACAGATATTGCAAATTTCAAATTTTACATTACAATTTTTCATTTACCTAGTTACACTGTCATTTATTCGCATTTTTTTTTTTTTAATCTCAACATTGTACAATGATATAATCAAAGAATAATAGAAATGAAACGGAAATACATATGTATGTACTATGTAGAGAAAAAACCAACAAATATTAAAACTGAAAAATAAATTAAAAATAGAATAAAAACATAAAAATAGGTATCTTGTCGTAATGCATAAAACATTCTCAAAAAAAAAACCAATGAAATGCATTTGAAAAATGAAAACAACTAACAAACCATTGCAGCACAATTTTGTATTAATAAATAGAAAAAAAAGGGGTGCTAAAGAAACCAAAATTTGAGTGTAAAGCAATAAATCATTGCAGAAGAGCAACAACAGTTACAACACAGGATATAATGTTTTATTACAAACAGACACGCCAAACATCACATAATACCACCTGGATGATATTTCATGAAACTTGAAGCTTCTGCTGACATTTCATTCAGTGAATCCTTTTTTTATTACTTCATTTGAAGCTACAAACAATTTTGCTTTTTACTTTTTTTTTTTATTTTCACATTTTCAAAAAATAAAATAAGTAAAGCCCTTTTGATAGCAAACGAACCGAAACTTTATATGAAATTCAATTTTCGTGATAGAATATCATTTATTTTTTGCTTTGACATAATTAAGCCAGAAAATTTTAAAAATTTTAAGTATATAATCGCATGACATATAAATGAAGATTATATATCAAAAAACAAGTGATTGATGCGGTTTTGACAGACTATAGTATATTGGTGGAAATACATTCATTCATGTTTTCCGAATGCTATTTTTCCACTGATTAGTGGGAGGTAAGGATGTTAAAAAATAATTTGTAAAAAAAGTTAAAGTTTACAAAAATTGTAAATGAAATGAATTTACTTTCGAAAATAACAACAACTTTATTAATCTTTTAAACTTTGATATTGTAAACAGTTTTGCATGAAAAACAAAAGATGTAGTGGTATCTTTATCTTTACATTTACTTAGAAAATCCTTAAATAATCCAGAAAAACTTTTACAATGACGTCAATCTTTCTATTTCCTTTTATTAACACATTAAATATATCATCTAGATAAAACAAGCTACATACATATATATAACAAACTTTATTACTTATTATATCTCTTCGATATATAAATTAATACAATAACTTTCTTATAAAAAGTATTAAATAACAAAATTGAATTTTAATTACTTAAATATTTTCTGTATCTCTTCGAAATCTCAATGACACTTAAAAATCTACTTGAGTAGTTATACTTTTTACTTAGAAAATGAAAATAAAATCAAATTTTTCCTTAAAATTGAGCATTAAATTTTTATTGAAGGATCTTAAAATATTTAGATTTTCACAAAAAAACAAAAAAAAAAAAGAAACAATTTCAAAGATAAACCTAAAAAAAACAACAAAAGAAGATAAAAAATTTTCAAAAGTATTAAATAAGAAAATTGAAACCAGGTAAATTATGTTTGTTTCTTAAAACAGTTAAATTTTAAATAAGGAAATCAATTTTTTGTAAACAAGAAAAATTACTTTGGAAATTTTATAAGACAATAAAGATTTTTTTTTTTTTTTTTGTTGGAGATTTTAGTATGATAAAAATATTTTTGTTTTTGAATAAATTAGAATTTTACGAGGGTTCGTTTAATTATTTTAAAAGTAAGAATTTTAGATCTTAAAAATACATTATTTATCTACTTTCTTTTCAATTATTTATATACGGAGAAAATTTTTATTACATTTCATTTTTCAACTTTTTTTTTCAGGTTTTCATTCAGATTTTGAAAAATTATTTTTTGGCATTTTTATGTTTAAAAAAAATATATAATCACGTCTTTAATAATGTTTCCTGTACTGTATACTTTTTTTTCTCTATATTTTCATATAAAAGAAAAAAGAAACAGTTACTCAAAAACAAAAAGAAAAAAAAAACAAAAAAACAAAAGAAGAATTCTCACGACTTTAACATTTCTAATTAAAAAAATACAAAAGAAAAAAGAAATATGTTTTTTTAAATGAAATTTTTTTTTTTTTCTTAGATGGTAAATGAACTTGCTCCAATTTTATATATGTATGTATAAACATTGATGCATAACATGTAATTATTCACTTTAATGTGCATTCAAATTGAATTCATTTTTTATTTACTTTTTTTTTTGTTTTGTTTTTAGAAATAAAGAAAAAGAAATGAAGTGATAATGTAACTCTTATAAAAATTTTTACATATACATACTATTTGTATGTACATATGTATGTATGTTATACATATCTATAACTAGATATAACATGGATGCAAAATAATATTAATTTTTATTTTCTAAAAGAAAAGATTCGTAAATAGCAGTTGTCAGAAAGTAGAAAAATAAAAATAAAAAAAATAAATAAAAAACATAATGAATATTTTAATTAACCTTCAAGTTTAACTTTATGTAATGTAAAGAAGAAGAAGGAGAAAAAAGTTTGAGAAAAATTAACACATAATGAGAAATTTTCATGTGGTTCATCTTGTTTGAATAAAATATTCATTTAAACGCTTAAAAGGTTCTTCATGAAAATGACTGTAGAAGAATATATTGTACATATACGCAAACAAATAAAAGGAAGAGAAGAAAAAAATCTCGATGAATGAAAATTATTCTTAACAGTTGCAAGTAATTATCTTTTATAAGTACCTACATAGTAGCAGTATAAGAATATAACATAAGAAAAAAAAGATAATCAGTTCTCGTTTATTGTTTTTTTTTGTGAACTTATACTGCTGCCTACTCTTAATTTGCATTTAAGTAATATGTGAAAATGTTATTGCTTTTAAAAGTTTTTTGTTGTTTTGCAAACAGGTAAGGTGACTTTTTTGTGTTATTGTTAATTAAAAATAGTACGGTTTTTTTTTTAGTGGACGTCATAAGTATCAATATAACTTCCGTGCTCTGTTTTTGGTTTAATACCAAAGGTATTCAGATTTTTTTTTTCTTCTGAAGTTAAGAGTAACAAAAACACATAATTGTATTTAATTTTTATAGCTTTTTTGATATTAAAAAAAAAAAAAAATTGGTTAATACTTTTAAATTTTTATAATCAAATTGCTGATGGGAAGCAAAATATATCATGCTTATTTACCTATAAAAATTTCAATTCTTAAAAAAGATTATTATCTTGTTTCTATAGCGTAACAGTATAGAAAATTAGAAAGAAGGAGAAAAACCCTTCTTAAAAACGCTACCGTTTACAACCCTCTAGAAGAATTGAATTAGAATTTACTTTAAAATTTGTTTTTTTTTCTACTTTCTATTCAAAGGAAAGACTTTCATTTTAACTATTTGAATAATCAAATAATAGATTGTCGCATTATATAATTTCAATATCGTTCTCATCAATTATCCTTTTAATAAGAAAATATAATATATGAATAATCATATGACCACTAATATTCGTCCATTATATATGTAAAACATTTATTTTAATTTTTATAACAATTTGTTTGCAAAGGTTTTTTTTTTAAATATTTTCGTGGATAAACTAGTTCAACAACTTTTCTTTTCTTTTGAATATTCAAACCTTCTCCTTTTATATATTCCTTAATAACACTTATATCAACAATAGCTCAACACTTTCACCCCTTTCTTTCCTTTTCATTTTTTCATTAATTCTAATCTTGTTATATGAGAAGCCGTTTTCAATGAAAAAATAAATATGTAAAAAGAAAAGAAAAATTCTAAGGAACCGCGTCAAACCGTTATTTTAATATCATATACGAGTATGTACATACATACTAATATTCAAATATCACATTTGAAACAAGTCCATTTTTGGCCGCGAATAATTTATGAGTGCACCATCATCATCATTGTCATTATCAAAATTTATTCGGTTACTTGCATTCCTATTGTGCGTTATAATATTACTTATTTCAATATTCTTATTATTATTCTGCAGTCCATTTAAAATTTCTTTGAATATAATTTCTCCCCTTGTTACAAATTGTTGATTTTTTTTTCTTGTCACAAATCAGATAAATAAATCCGAATCGCGTAGCATTCTTTTTAAATTCTAATGTTCTGCTTTTATTCGCGGAAATTAATACCGGTTTTTTTTTTTTTTTTTTCATATTATTAAGATCCTGAGGCTTTCTAATGATATTTCTAACTCTATTTTTTTTTTTCAATGATTGGAAGAACAAAAATAAATTACGTGAAATAATGAAGAAAAAAAAGTTTTTTCTGTTATAATGATTACGTAAACAAATTGGAAGTTTTTCATTCAATTCGATATCCTTTTATAGCGCATTCGTTAATGATTTTAGTTTACAAATTCTATTGTTTCTTTTTTTTAAATATTGAATTCCTTAATTGAAACGGATGAATGAATGATGTGATGAATTCTTTTTTTCTCACCTTTTTTTTGTTTTGGTTCCGAAATTATTGTTCTAGGCGAATAATCAAGATCACCTATTAATTGACGTCAGTTATTGAAACAAATTTATTTGGAAAAAAAAGGTTAGAAAAAAAGTAAACAAACAAATTCCTTCCATTTTCGTTAATGAGAAACAGAAGGGTCCGACAAAAATATTCTAATTGTATTGTAATTCGTTTTTGTCGTCATTACACTTCAACAATTCAAAATTTATATTTTTTTGAATAAATTAATCGGTTCTGTTGTTAAAAAGAATGACAAAATGTTGATTCGAATTCCTCTTCTTTTTTTTTTATTATCATAATTCAATAAACAAAAAAAAAAACAAAAAAAATGGTAAGTATAAAACCTATTATGTATATACTCATTTGGTGTTGGATGACTGATGGAATCAGTAAAAATACACATACAACGACAAAGAACAGAAAGTCGAAAAAAAAATATTCCTATGTAATTAAAATTCATAAAAGCTATTTATTCATACATTTTGACACAGGAAATTGTCTGGATAAGATTTTGAATAAAATAATAAAAAAAAACCTAACAAAAAGAAAAAAAAGAATAAATTAGATTCTTATCAATTTGATAGATTTGAAACCAGAGTGGAATTGAATTTATTAGCACCTTTAGTTTATCAGAATTTTTTTTTTGTTTAATTTTAAATCATAAAGAAAATTTATTGTATTTGTATACATCAACAAAATTTTTTAATCTTGTGTTTCAGAATATAATTTTTTTTTTATTCGAAAAAAAAAGAGAACAAAATTTTATTATTCAAGAGTTTATTTAATTTTTAATCTGAGAACTTTTTAAGAAGTGTTTTTTTTTCTTCTCTAAATATGTACGTACTTCTTGTATTAAGAAGTTTCAATAACAAGCAAAAGAATTTAATTAATTTTTAATTTAAAAAAAAAAAATAAATAAATTGAATTTTTCATAAAACTTATTATAATTATTTCAATATGGTGGATCTCTCATGCCCTTAAAAAATAATTATAATAAAATATTCAAGAACCGACCTAAAAAAAAACTTAAGTTGAGTGTCACAAACTCAACAATATACTTATTATGGTCAAAATTTGAAAATTATATTGAAAAAAAAAATATCAACAAAAATTTGAATAAAAGGAAAAAAAAAATCTAATTATAAAAAACAAAACATTGTTGAAAGTAAAAGGTAAAACGCAATAAAATGTAAATTAACTTTTAAAGTCAATTTATTCAATAAATTTTTTTTTAAAAAAAAGTTTTAAATTACGTGCAAGAAGTATAAATTCCAAAAGAATGATTTAAATGACACTGATTACAAGTAAATATTATATACACAAATAATAATAAATTATGTTATTACTGGCACAATAATTGCATTGTCATTGCAAAATTATAATATTCAATTTTATATTTCAATAGATTTTATTTTTACTGATTAAATTTTTTTTTTTTTTTTGATAAAAGTTGCATATCAACTAATAATCCTGTTTTTTTTTTTTTTGTTTTTGTTTTGCATGGCTACTGTTTGAATATTACAAACTAAATTCAAAATCTGATTAAATACATTGTTATTTAGCTAACGGCTGGCTATAAGATATGCGGTATCTTTTTAATTTACACTCATACGAAAAAAAAAAAACACTGCAAAATGAAGAGAGAAAAAATAATAACAAACTTAATAATTTTTTCACACTTTTCATTTGGTTTAAGTTGTCTTTTTTTAATATTGTTGATACTGCCGACAAGTAGTTGAACAAGAATGACTACTACTCCAAAAAATATTTTTCTTGTTTTTTTTTTTTTTTAAATTAAATATGTATCAAGAAAAATTTAACAGCGGCTCCATTAAACACATTTCCAAGATTCAGATAACATCCATATTTATGTTGTATCTTGGTCTGTTATTTTATTTGATTTTTTTTTTTTTTTTTTTGTATTTCTCTTTCAAATGTTCCAATGACACCTAGGGCTACACATAAAGTGCATGATGGTGTTGTAATCTGAGATTAGTGGCACCAGAATCGCCAGCTGGTGGATAACAGAAACTTTATAACAAAATAATGTGACGATGACGAAGAAAAATCAACAAGCAAAAAAAAAACACAACGAGAAACAAAAAAATAAAAAATAAAAGGATTAAATTTTATAAATACATACATATATATATATTTGTGTTGTGATAGTATCATGAAAACCCTTTCAATTTTTGTTTTGTTTTTACATTATATTATATTCTATAAACCCTTTCAAAAGAGTGTCCATTTTTTGCAATGGTCATCAACAAGTACCAAATGAAAAGTATATAATATAATAAAAAAAATAAAAAAAGGAAAAAGTGATGATGATGATGACTGAGAATAAATTGAAATGTATTCAAGTACATTAAAAGAGGACATTTTTTTTTCTTATTGCTTTTTAAGAGGGTTATGTATTCCTCAATGTATTTGACAAATTAAATGTCAAAGATGAAATATCGAATTTCATTTTGATAAAGGGTTAAGAAGGTACCCGCATCTTAGAAAAAGAAAAAAAAGTTAAGAAATCTTAACTTATATAAAATTTTATATTGTAACGAAATTATAACCCTTTTCTCACAATTCATATTCAATTGCTACATACTTGACTGTATATGCGTACTTTCAAGAAGATCTTCTACTTAAGTATATTTTTTTGTATACATAAGAGTCTTAATTTTTGTTATTTTCTTAAATTTCTTTTCTTCACAATATCAATCAATCAATCAAATTGTATTTATAAGTTCAAAAATCTATTTGGTTCGATTTTTTACAATTCAATATTATAAAAAAAAAAAAGTCGTGATACTTAGTCAAAAAAATTTTTTTCTTCTTATAATCCAATTAAAGAAAATCTCTTTTCTTTTTTACTTTTTTTTTTTTTCTTAAAATCAAAATACAGTCAAAATTTTTTATTCTTCAAGTGGGTAAATGATGAATGGAATCATAACAAAATTCAAAATTAAAAAATAATTTATAAAAAACACACTCAATTTAGAAAAAAAAAAAATAATAAAGAATTAAGAAAAACAACAAAAATTTAAAAAAAAATATAAAAATTTGTTATCCGCAGAATATTTTGTCAACACTGTTTTAACTTTTAAAAGCTATGTATCATAATATGAATATGTATGTATGTACATGCATGCACTGTTTCATACAAGTAAATTTAAATTATGTTTTATTAAACTGTATCTATATGGTCAATATAATGTCTATTTACAGTTCAATTATCTAATTACACTAGAAAAATTAATCAGTTAGTAGAGGCAGAACCAATTTTCTATAGCTAATACAAAATACAAATATGGTTATTCGCCCCCAAAAGTAATTTAATATTATATTGAGCGCATTAGTTTACGCTATAGGGTATCATTATAGACATACACAATTAATTATAACACATGAATTGTATAAGTTTGAAAATTTTTTGTTATGTGTTATTTCATTGAACACATAAAATAAAAATAAAAATATAAAAAATCCAGTAAAAAAAAATTATTTTTCAATCTCCTCTCATAAATAATAAATTATTCAAAACCGAATAAGTGACAAATGAGTAAAATGAGGCAAATCAATTTTCAAGTTTCCTATTTTGGTTGAAAGTTACAGATAATATGAATCTAATGTGATTACTAACAAAGGAAGTTTTTTACGGTTTTTTGTTTTGTTTTTGTTTTTGTATTTATAGATAAAAATAATGTGAATATAATAAACAATTAAATTTTTTTTTTCTTCTTAAATTTAAAATATAGATAATTTTTTTTATTTGATAATTTATTCAGAATTATATTTTATTAGCATTGCTCAGTATGAATCTTTTTTTAGATTTTATTTTTTTTTTTGTAATGACCACTAGAAGCCTCTTTTTTTTCCTTAACGGAATTTTTGCTCTAATTCCTACATAATTCACTACCACACTTTTTTTTTTCTTCTTTGATTAAATAAAAATGAATTTGTAAAAAATATACAGCCTTTTACGGAATGGGAAAATATATTTCAAGTGTGATTTACATAAGTAATTTTTTTTTTCAAAATAATTCAGATTTTGAAATACATACGTATACATTGGAACACATTTAACATTTCTAAATTCATAATTAATAATTTAAAATTATTTCTATAATTTTCTTAACTTTGTAAAAAATTTTTTTTTCAATTAAAACAATGAAAAACTACAAAATCAAATTTATTTTTCAAATTCAGTAAAATTCTGTTCATACAGAATTGCTTAAAATTGGTTTCATATTCTGAGAATCATAATTTTTCTTAGTTAATTTCTGTTGTTCTCTTTAAGGATTTTACGCCATAGAAACAAACAAACAAAAAAAAGTTCGTTAAATTCAAATAAAGAAAATACATATATGTATTTTCTTTTTCAAATCATTTCGAAATTTCCGTAAAATTAAAAATAAATATAATGAAATTTATTTGAGTGAAATTTAAAATTTTTTCTACGCATATTTGAAATTCTTTTTGTTAAAGTATCTACTTATGTTTTATAATAGTCAATTTATAATTCAAGGAATTTTATTTCTCACATTATTCTTATTTTGATAAGATACAAAAACAGATTATTGTAGTAATCATAATTTACAATTTGACTTTTGTTTTTTGTTTTTTTTCTTTTTTTTTAAATTTCAATTGAATTTAATCTCTACAATGTTTAATCACGAATAAACAATCTTTCAAATAAATCACTTCTGGAAAAGTACTTGTAAATGAACAGAATACTGAAAAGAAGGCGTTAAGGATATATAAGTACTACATACATATTTATTTTTTTTTTTCTGAAAGACAAAGTAGAAGGAGTTTAGTTAAGTACATGAAGATGATGTAAAGTCTGGGCGGATATTATTTCAATATCAAATAAGAATCAAATTACAATTTTAATTTTAACAATTTCAATATTCTTTGACTGTACAACAAATACACTTTATTTCTATTAGTACAAGAGTACAAGAGAGTATTTTTTTTTTAGTTTTGATTTTTTGCTGATGATACAATATTTATTTACATCAGAAAATATTTGCTGTGCATTGCAATGCAAAAAATTTACTACTGCATACATCTTAAAATCCAAAGAGAAGACAACAAATCGATAATTGAAATTTGAAATTCAACACTGGTCCCTATATCTCCTCATGTATTTTTTATACAGACTGTGTACTGTGCAGGTACCTATAATAATTTCTGTATATGTATGTATGAACATATGTACAATTTATAACTTTTAATGAATCATATCATGATGATTTCTTTAGCGAATGGTTTATTCATACTCCACAGATTCAATGAACAGGGTAAGCATTCACTTAGACATTTTGCAATTTTGTATCCTTTGAGGAAGTGCATAAGATCAAAATTGAAAAATTTATTTATATAGGTAGCTATTTAAAAAAAAAAAAAAAAAAAACGAAAATTTGGAATAAACTTTAAGGATTTTGAAAAATTGCAAAATGGGCGGACATCGAACATATGACTACAAGAAGTTAAGAGAAATTTTTTTCCGTTTCGTTTTTTTTTTTTAAGAGAAAAAAAAACACTAAATATTTTATCTATATACTCTTCAAGCTAAGTATAAAACAAACAAAAAAACATTATTTTATTTCAAATTTTTTTTGAGGAAAGTAGTACCTAATATTGTACGTGTTATAAGAAATTATTTATCCAGAATTCCTAAAACAAGAAAACAATACAAAAAATTAAAGTTAATTAATTACACTTATGTATCTATAAATCTATATTATTATTGAATTTCATGGGTCAGTAACAAAACAAAATTACAAAATAAATGTCCAGCAGCAACTATGTATGTATGTATTATATAGCAACAATTCAAAAATCTTATAAATAAATAAAAAAAATTGTAACTTGATATCTAAAGTTAATATCTACGTTTTATTTGGATTAAATATTAATTTTTGCATGTTTTATTTTCTTTATCGTTTTTTTTTTTTTTTTCATATTTACTTTATTTTGCAATGATATAAGTAAGTATTATTTACAAAATGAGATAATAATATTGTACTGAAGTATTCATAATATACAAATTATATTATTTTCATGACAAGTCACCAGCCATCTAAAATTTTATGTGTACTATACAAAAGATAATCTTGAAACAAAGTAAACAACACAATTTTGTGGGCGTACATGCTATAAAAGATTTTATATAATTTTTTTTTTTAATTTTATTTTCATTTTCATGTTATTACATTTGTTTTTTTTTACTTTTTTTTTTTTTTAGTTTTTAATTTTAAACTGACCATACATGATTATGTTTACTTCTTTATATTTTAATGTGAATATGATTGCAGCAGTACGTATATGTATATGTATATGTATGTACATACTCGTATATTCAATATATTATATACATTGAAAGATTAATATTTTTTTCGATACATATCGCTTAAACTGTAAAATTTCACTTTAACTTTACTTTTAAATGCATGCATTCGTTGCATATACCTCATAAAATCTAATTTTAAAATCTTATAAATATTTTGCATAATATAATAAAAAAAAACCAAGAAGAAAACAACATTTTATTGAGTTGTATAATGTTTAAGAACCATATTTTAGCATGATTTCAATTTAATTCAATTGGAACACTTCATATTTCTTTTGTCATTCAATAGATTTTTTTTCTCAAAAATATCTTTTTTATGAAGCATGAAAATAAATTCTAAATAAAATGAATTATTCATATATCTTTTGAAGGTGTAAGCAAAGTTGTTGCAACTTTTTTCTTTTTTTTTTTCTCCTCAAAGAAAAAAAAATAAATAAATAAATAAATAAAAAAAATTAAAATCTATTAAAATTGAAAATGATTCCATTGCTTTAAATAGTGTAGTTTAAAGTAATATTTATAAAAAATATTGAAAATATATAAATTTATTTCTATACATTAAAATCTAATACACCTTCATTTATTGAATGCTACTGGCACAATTTAATGAATTGAATATAGGTATTTATGCTTTATTATATTGTAGTTGGGGTTTGGGGGTACCTATGATACATAAAAGTGTAGGTGTCCATTCAGACAGCTTGGCGCGATCGTTTTTCATTTCAGGAATTGAATAATAAACGCATTTGTGATCGATACCAGATAAAATACCTTTAAGCCAAATAAATACTTGTGTACTTACTATCCCACTCTTTGAATTCTGGTGGTTTTTTTTTTATTGTGGTAAAACTAAAGGTAATTGATGGAACAAAAAAAAAAAGAAAAAAAAAACAATATATTAGAAAACCAACACATCTTTAGCATAATTATATCGGTAAAAAAATTTCTTTCTTTTTTTATTAATTTTTAATCTTATAAATTATAAGATTAACCATAAACTTAAGTCATACTTAAGTGTTTTGATTTGATAACTTCCGCAAATTGAAATTTGTACTTTTGTTTTTACGGTTTGCTAAAGTAAATATTGTGGTATATTATTTTTGAAAATATAAGTATTGCGTAAAATTTTTGATTACCTACATCCTATACATACATATATTTACCTCAAAGCATTAATTCTTTATTCATTAATTGATTATGAATTACACATGATACACGTTTCATGATAAAGTGTTTGGTTAATGCTTTTTATTTTCTTCAGAGAAAAACATTAAACATGACAAAGATTGATTTTCTTACATTTTCGGTAATTTAATGACCATGATTTATTGAAATAATCAAATTTAATTCTTGTAATATTGCTGATATAATTCGCTTTAAGATACACACGAATAAAAAATGTGTGTTAAATAAGAAAGGTATGCAATCAACGTGAAACATATTCGAATTTTTTATTTTTAAATTAAATTAATTGATTGTTATTGACCTTTTGGTTAGCCTCAAATGTTGATGTGGTGTAATGCTGCGGTTTAAAACGATACTATTTTGAAATGTTGTAGGAGTTAGAAAAATTAAATAAAATCAATTTTTTTATGTGTACCAATCGTTTATATTTGTTTTAAAAATTATGTTTTTTTATATTTCTTAATGAAAATACCAAGGTGAAAAAATTTTATGTATCTAAATTTAGAAAAAATTTGTTATTTGAAATGTGTCAGAAATTATTTTAAAAAAATATATAGTTTTCATTTGATTTTGATTGACTTAAAATTGCTATCTTAAAACACCATCAAAACCATTCAAAATCAAATAAATTAAAATGAAAATTTCAAATTGATTAAAATTTAAAATGTCTTAGCTCATAGTCGTGACACAAATAAATAGAAAAAAAATGACCATTATATATGGAGATTGGAGAAGTACCTTTTTGATTATAAATTATGATTTTTTTTTAGTGCAAACTACTGTCCAAATGATGACAAGTGTCTAAATAATTTCTCATATTTTCTTCAAAGGTCAGATTATTGCGTATTTAAATTCCTGAGGTTTTGGGCTTGGTTGCTATTAATAATCAATTATGAAAATTTATGTATTTTTTAACAATAATCAAACACTTTTCTAGGTTAATTTCATTCATTATGCTTATCAACTACACTATCAAAAGTGGAATATGAATACAATACATAATTCAATGGCGAAAATTGATTTTTTATTATAAAGACATTATGAGCATTGATTCAAAAAGTGTATACGAAGGAAATAAAATAACATTTTTTTTTCTAAGATCTAGCAAAAATTGGTAAAATGTTCAAAGTCTACATTATCCAAGCTAAGAAGTAATAATTATTCCTGATGTAAATTTTCGAATAAAATTATTAAAATTCTTCTTTAAATGAATAAATCAACTCAATAATAAAAAAAAGGTAAGTATTTTTCGAAGGTATCATCTTCGAATCTATTAAAATGTACAGGTGTCTGATACATGTTTCTTTAAAATACCTGACGGTACAGTTTTTATGAAGGAAAAAACCAGATTTAATCAAAATAAAGGATCATGTCCTATTACAAAATGATATCATAAAAAAAATTTCAAAATGTATATACGTACTGAAATTTTTTAACTTTGGTATACCTCCTGCGAGATACCAAAGTGTATGATTCCTTTTGAGTTCCGTTTAAATATTTCATTGCAGGTAAAATCCAATATATTGTAACAAATAATAAATTGTTGTCACTATGTGGATTAGTATAGGTAATTCCTGTTAAATTTGAGTTTATTTTTAAAATTTTGAAATAACGCTAAACATATGATCCATTTTTATAATCCTTTGTTATTCACTTTCACCTTTTCACTTTATATAAATTTTTTCTTGTTATTTTGTAATCTTTATTGGGAAAAATTATATAATCGAGAAAAATCACTTTTTACTTTTGAAAAATTAATATTTTTTTTTTTAATAAATTCCACTCTAGCACAATACTTTGAACATCTTCGTTTTCGGTTTTAATTTATGAAATAAAAGACCGAAAGTATACTGCGCACATTATTTATTTATTTATTGTATCGTAACAAAGGAATTAATTTTTTTTATCCATATCCTTTCTACGCACAATTTAATACCAACAAAACGCAACGAAAGTTCTAAACAAACTGATGGTGATGTTCGATGACTTCGATGTTTGAATTGAGTTTTATTTTTGTTCCATTATTTTGTTGCTATGTTTCTGCAACATGGTGAGAAAGGAATGCATATTTTTCAATAAATTTGAAAAATTCAGGTATTAATAATATAACAGTGAGATCAGTTCTTATTTTATGTTATACTTTATACATGTATTACTGTTATGTTTGAATTGATTTTTTTAGATATAACTAGTGGAAGTAGTTCTAAACTCTTGAATTACCTGAAATTAGGATGACCAAGTTAATTAAAAACTACAAAAACGTCGTTTTAAAATCATTTAACACAGAAATTAAAATGAATTTTTGGTTTCAATAAAATATTAACACAATCAACAATATTTTAAAAATCGGAAATGCTGAATAATTTAAATTTTCATCTCTACATTCTTCCAGAATATAAAATATTTTATTTCAACACAAAGTTGTTTGAAAAAACCTGATCACCCTGCCTAAAAATTAACCATTACCTACATAAAATACAAATTCAACATGCAGTGTAAAAAAGGTACATATTCCATCTTCCATCCATTCCATACCATAAAGTTCCCCTCCTTAAGTAAAGATTTGTTGCTGTTAAACAGGTAAAGGTAATTCAAAGAAACATATAAATGTTGCTTTGATCTTGTTTGCTTATACACATTTTTTTAAAATTATTATTGTTGCTTGTTTGTTTTTACATATGTACAGTGTTGCCAATTTGCTATTACATCACTAAATATCGAATTAATATAATTTGAAAAGGAAATTAAAAATAAAAATACTTAGAAATATTTTACGTCAACAACTATTTTACAATATTGAAAATAGCTCAAAAAAGAGTTTTTGAATTTCTATAGAATATTTATATTTATTTATTTCATTGTGTGTATGAAAGAAAGTCTATTTTAAAATCTTATTTTCCTTTTTGGAAATAAAAAATCTGTATTATTACCTTTCTTTTTTAATGGCAAAAAAAAAAAAAAAAAGAATACAATCAAATGGTTCCTACTTCAATATGACGTAAAAGAAAATCTACCTTCATCGGCCTACATACATCCCATAATAATAAAATTACCTTGAAGTATTTTTAAGTTTTACCAATTTCTTAAAGAATCCTTAAAGCTCTAAATGCAATATCATTTTGAAGTAATAAAGAGGATAATGGAAAACAGTAAAATGGATTTTATAAGTTGTTCAAAAAAAGACGACAACAATAACAACAACAAGAAAAAGTCTTTCTTTTATATTATTTAACATATTAAATGTTTGTTGTCTTTTATTTTGAAAAAATATTCTTAAAAAGCTATAAAATGATAGAAGAAGATTTGTAGAAATGAAAAATACTTTAGTACTTTGAAAATGAATATAAAATCAAAAAGCATAAAAGATAAGTTTTATATCTGTGGAAAATTTGTTGAATAAGAATATATAAATAATTCAAATACGTTTTTCTTTTTATAAAATTCTCTTTCTTTTTTCACTTTTCACAAGTTTTAATGGTTTTTTGTCAGTTAGTAATAATATGTAGAATTTTTGAACTTGTCTTTTTTTTTTTTTGTATTTTTACTCTAAGAAAAAAAAATGTATATACATACCTTTTAAAATATCTCATAATACCGTAAAAACTTTTAAATTAAACATATTAAATCGATAATATGAAGTTATAGAATTTTTTAAATATTTTCAAAATACATATTTGTGTTACATTTCTCTCATGAATTTAAAAAAAAAAAAGTTTTTATGAATAGTCATGCAATATGTAATTTAAATAGAAAAAAGCATCAGAATGTACATACCGCTACATATGTTTAATTTCTTTCTTGATTTCTTTTCACAACCTACGGATTTGAAAAAGTCTCTCTCATAAGTAACTTTTATTTTTCAAAACAATACTATATATTCAAAAATTATCAACAAGTCGTCTAGCTTGTATCTTTTCAAGATTACCGACAGATGACAACATATACAGACGATATAATTCAAAAGACGTTGTTAATTTTTCTGATGTTTTGCTTTTACTACATTTTACATCAGGTACACTCTATTCGCCTCCAGTCCAGTCAGATAACAAAAAAAAAAAAGTGGTTTATTGTAGGTTTGAATTTAGATTCTCATATGCACTCTAGTATGGAATTTCTTGAGGATATTACAGTTGTAATTCACAATTACGTCCTTCACACCCTGAAGGCCTAAAGGACCATTATTTGACAACCCAAACATACAAGATAGCCAAGTTCATGTTTTTTTTTTTTTAAATTTTTTTACTATGTTTTTTCTCTAAATGTGAAATTTCCTGTTTTTATTTTTAAAAAAAAACCTTGTAAAATGCATTGTGATTGTCACTGTGAAATGGAAAATGTGTAGATAGTGAACAAGTGCCACATGGCAAATAATAATTTGTAGGCAAAACTATCCTCATTTATCATGTTGTATCTTTTTGGCTGGTTCTCCTTTTTTATTCATATGTATCTATTTTACATTTTGTTACTTAGTTGACAACTGGATTTTTAGTTATTAACCAGGCTTATATTATTTCATTAAAATTACGTGGGTGGTAAATTTTCTATACCACAAATCTCATATTAAAAAAAAAAATAAAATTAAAACACGACGAGAAAACAATTCAATTTACAACTTCTATATTGCTATGGAGTTGTTTTAGATACATACCTATATGTAATGAATATTGAATAACAGTTGTTGTTGTTATGATATAGTGGAGCACTATATACATAGATATTATTAAATGGATGCTGAAATGTATTGCATCTTAACAAACACGTTCAAACTGACTATATATTTACCGCGTATTCCATCTAAATCTTTCGCACAATGTTTTACCGTGAATGTAGTGATGATGATGTAGGCGAACATTAACGTGATTGATATACGACGAACATCGAAGCTATACGTATTGATATTCATTAAAGTCCATCAAATATTAATTGTATCTTTTCTGTTATATGTATATATAATATACAAATTTATCTTTTCATATTTGTATTTGATGGTGCTGGTTTTAATTTCCTCATTAGATGTAAATCGAAGTTTTTAAGTGGAAACTTGAAAATTAATTTGCTTGTTGCAACAGTTTTTCATTTAGAGCGACGTTAAAGATAATTTTATTTGTATATAAATACGGAGTATACTTATGCATAGTAATTTTAAATTGTTAGGAGAAGTATTCGAGAGGAAAGAATATTTTTAATTAGTTTTTCCATGTATTCATTTGAAAATTTACTTTTAAAGGGGTTAGTGTAGATGATAAAAGAAAATGAGGAGGTGGCAAAGGATAGACTTTAATAATAAAAATATTCATAAATGAGTTGATGGGAAATTACTTTTAAATTAATGACCACAAAATTAGTTTGACTGTTGCTACTGAATAATTGTTATCATTTGTCAAATTTTGTGTTCTACTGAACAGAATTATGTATAAGTGATTTTGAATGTGTTTTGTTTTGTTTTTTTTGGGGTTTTTTGTAACAGATGCGGTTCATTACATGTAAACGATAATTTAATACTTTTTTATTATCGCTTTTCTGGTATTACACAAAAAACATTGTGCAAAATTTTTCATTTTCAAATTTTTTTAAATTACTGTTTTTTTTGTATGGAAAAAAAAATCATCAATTGAACAAAATGAGAAACGTGAACATACTTTCTACCCAACATATATTTTCATTTTACTTTTATTATTCCTCTCATACCATCTTTCAATAAAAGTTTTTGTATCTTTCTCAAATATGTATACATATATGCTTTTCATATTTTTATTTTGATGATCTAATCATTTTTCCTACATCAAGGAAAAAAGCTTTCAGGTAATTTAATTATACGAATATTGCCGACAAGAAAAGAATTTTTTATATTTATTGTATCTACATATATGAAGCCTTTTTCTCATTTTTTCTTTTATGTATGAATTTTTTTTATACCTTTACTAGTGAAAAATATTAAATCCATATTTTCTTTTTTCTTTTCTTTTATTAATCTTTTCATTTTTTCGACTCGAAAATTGAAACCAACTATACATGAGGTGAAAATCCTTTCAACATGACATGTGTTGGAATTGTGAAAAATAAATGAGATCTTGAAAAGTGTTTTTGGACATTAACCTTAAACCTTTTATTTTCATCTTTTCTTAAATTTATTTTTTTCCAATTTTTCGTAATTGAATGTTAGAGTAAAAAAAAAAAAATTGTGAAAAAAATATCCTCAAATTAGCTTTTCAATTTTCCTACACATGCCGAGATAGACAGGATCTGATTATTTATTTATCTTTTCTTTTGTTTTATTATTTTTTTTATTATTTTGTATTTCGTTGTTTTTATGTTTGACTCTTCTCATTTATTTACTTATTTTCTATTTTTCTTCTTTCAAAAGTTTATTGGAAACAATTTTCGGTTTTATGTCACATCATGATAGATATCATGTCTGCCGTGTGTCTGACGAAATTATGTCATAAAGGATGCTATCATCATGAACAAGGGACTGTTAAAGGAAATGTGTATAAATATTGGATTTACTTCGAATGAAAGATTTTTATGTTTAAAAACAAAAAAACAGAAAGACTTTTATTTTTTAATAAATGAATGAAAATATATTTAGACAAAAAGAAAATTGTGTTTAAGGAACGTTAAACAATAATATCGTTTACAGTTGAGATGACATTTTTTTTAAACATAATATTCATTGAATTTGAAAATTGGATTAGAAAAGATAAAGATCAAAATACAAAAAATTTAGAGAAAAAAAAATAGTTTTTCAATTAAAACTACAACTTATATTTTTTTTTTTATTAATTTTTCTCCGAACCTAATTAAAATTGGCAGGTGATGATTTAATTTTTTTATGATAACAAAATTTTTTTTTGTACGTATGTATCTATGTACCTATATTATATTTTTTTAAAAAAACTTTATCTTGAAAATTTTCATGTTTATTTAATCATTTTATGAACTTCGTCCATGACAATCGAACATGTATTTTTTGTATTTAACCCACTTTAAATGTACATATTTATTAATAATAAAAAAAATTCATTTAAGGGCTATTGTTATGTTACAAAACTCCTCTTGAAACATTTTTTTTTTTTCAATACTATTTTTTTGTGTTACAGTTAATTTAAAATAAGACGCGCATCATCAAAATTATTGTAAAAAAATTTCTGTTCAAAAACATGACAATAAAAATAATTGAAAATAAAAAATGAATTCCACTTTATCATAATTATCTATTTGATAATATTAGAATATGACATTAAAATATAACCCTTTATAACGTTTAAATCCTTGTTAATTGTCTGTTATTCTATTGTAAAACTTTTGTACATATTTGTATTTAATGCAAAAATTGTTATTTGGTTGCATTATCCTGTGAGTCATGCGCAAAATCTTATTTATTTACCAGATGAAAAAAAATACAAAAAAAACAGACACAACATGATGCATAAAAATACCCTCTCCTGATGTTTGAAAAATTTGCATAAAATAGCATTTTATCATTTTTGTATGCAAACATTGTTCTGATGCAAGTATTCAAAGTGTTTGAAGCGTGTTCAATGTGGTAAAACGAAACAACATTTTTTTTTGTTATAATAAATAAAACTAACTCCTTTTTGTTTTTGTTCTGAGAAAGGAAGTGTTTGATTTAGAATTTTTATTTTTATTTTTCAAGTTAATAAAATCATTATTTAAAATTTTCATGCAATAGTTTTTTTTTTTTTTACATTATATTACTTCAAAGGATATTTATCATTATCAACTATGTACTATGTAGTAGAGAAGAAAACAAAATCTTTAATTCTTTTTCTTGATTTTTATCAGAAGAAATGAGTACATGCATGAATTACTTTACACAATTTATGAATGACGATTGACGACAAATATAGACAACCTGTGGAGAAAGTCCCCAAGAAAATTTAAAAGCAATTACATAATACCATCTTTTTCTTTTATTTTCTTTTTCTTTTATTTAAAAATATGTATATTTTTTTGTTATAATTTGGTCAAGTGGAAATGATGTAAAATCTTTTGTATGTCAAGTAATAACAGCAGAGAGGGTAAAAAAAAAAATAAAAGAAAAAAGAAAAAGAGAGAAAAAAAAAACAATCAATTCATTAAAAATATTTAATAATATAAAAAAGCATTAAAAATTCATTAAGAGTTAAATAATTTCTTTTTTATTTCTCTCAAATGTAAAGATTCCCCATTGATAATGAATGTGAAAGTATTTTTTAATTGAAAAAAAAAGTGGAAGAAATTATTATCAATAAGTAATAGCTTAAGGGCCTCTAAAAGAAAAGAAAAAAAAATGCTCGTCATGGGTTAGCTGAAAGACTTTTTGTGTACAATATTCTGCGATTATCACGTAATTTTATGTGCTTGAAAAGATTCATCAGACGAATGATTAAATTAAATTCACAAAAAAAAAAAAAAAGGAAATCGTTCATTTTTAAAAAGATAAGATTTTTTTTTCTATTACGTTGCGATTTATATACATATTTGAATTTATTTTTCAATTGAATTGCTTATACTAAATTAAGTCAAATTTGCCTTAAGGTAAATAAAAATTGAATTTATTTTCAAAAATAAAGAAAAAAGAAAAAATTGCAAAATTAAACTTAATTGATTAACTTATTTAAAAAATGCTTTTTTTTTATACTTTTCTTAGAAATATTTAATATCAGTTTAGTTACGTAAAATATTAGAATATCTCTAAAGCAATAAATCCTTTAAATAATAAAATTATATTTACATAAACATTAAAACATTAATTAATTCTCAAAGTAGTTAAACTATACCTACATATATAAATGTAATGTAATTCACTCTTTGATTAAATTTAAATTACTAAATGTATTTAAAATTTAATTTACAAGTAAACAAAAATTAATGAATTATTCTCTTTGGTATCATGTTTAACTAACTTTAACATGAAACGTAGACGACCTGCAGCGAATTTAAGTAAATTCATTAAGTTTTTTTTTGAACTAAAGCTACTTTAACACATTTAAAAAGGTGAAAATGCAATACAAAAAACAAAACAAAAAAACACAAAAAGAATAAGAAGAAGAAATAAAATTCATGAAGCACGTGAAACATGTAACGTAATTTTTATTATTATTTTTTTTTTTTCTTTTAACTGTTTGGCATTTTAAAGGAAAAAAAAAATCAAACATAAATTGATTTAGTAATAAATATTTAATGAGAACTTAGATATTTTAAAATTTTTCATTTTTGTAAAGAGGTCGATAACATTTCATGAATAATTACGTTGAAAAAAAAAAAGGAAAATCATGTTTTATTGAAATTGAAATTGAAAGAGGAAGTGATGAGGAGTTTGTACTCGTACATTATTAGATTGGGGAGCTTCAAAAGAAAATCACTGAAAATCTTTTTTTTTTCTTTTCTATACGAATCAACTGAATTTTATATGAAAATCGATTGGAATAAAAAATTAAGAACGAAATAAAAATCAAGATTATTTTTTATTCATTTTCATTTTTTTTTCTTCTCTTTTATGAAACATTTATTCGACTTCTAAGGATTTATTTTGTTCATTGAATATTTGCTTTAACTAAAAATAGCATAATTAAATTTTTTTTTTTATTCATTACCATAAGGAATTTTATTTATTTAAAAAAGAAATTCCTTTTGAAGAATAACAAAAAATTACTTATTTAATTTTTTAAGGAGGAAAAAAAACAATAAAGTAAAATGAAACCATTCAGGATAACAAAACAGTGTTCATAAAAAACAAATGAACAGCTTTAGTCAAATCACTCATATAGCATTATTACACGTGCCGTACTACTATTATTATATTTTTACACCTTCCCTCTTCATAAAAGAAAAAAAAAGAATGAAGTTCGAAAAAAAACATTAAAAAAAAACAAATTGAAGGGATAAATGATTAAAATGAAATTTTCGACATGACATCACATCAAAAATAGAATACTCAGATTCATAAACGTTTTGATAGATTATTCACATTCATCACTCATCATTTTGATATAAAATCGCACCCCATAATTTAGTGTGCGTGGAACGAATACAACATATTTCACATGACACAATGTGATAGTTGTTGATTATTCAGTTTTTTATCATTCTTATTTTTTTTTAAACATTTTTATTTTGAAATTGTTTAAATCGGCCCTTAATACTCTGTTTTTTTGTTTGGGCTTGAAAGTTTCAATTGATAAAATATTGCATAACGTTCGCTTTGATGCATTATTTGAAAGACAATCGTGAAAAAGTGTCAAATTTAAAATAAATTCAACCTTAAGATAAAAACTGTAAAAAAAAAAAAAAACAAATTTAATGTAACATACAATTTTAACATTAAAACTGATTGTGTAATTTTACATGCATGTCAACATGACAGGGGTGTGGTCATATCGATGTTACCAAATAAAATTTCTTATCGTTTATTAATTATACCCGTATATGATGGGTGATCTATAGTATAAAAATAATTCTATAAAAAATATTCTGCTTTTTATTTTTATTTTTGATAAATCCTTTTTTGAATAATTAATAGATTCGATTCTCTTCTAAAAATTAGCACTGTCAAGCACACACTATAGAAAGAACATAATCAGTGAAATTTGATATTTTCGAATATGCAAATTAGGAAAAGACCCATTATTTTAGTGAGCTTAAAATAAAGTTGTACTTTTTAGTTTGTACGCATATGCATGATACTTATTTACATGTACATATCGAGTTTTAAATACATGAAATCCTATATTTACTTTACGTTTTTTTCTTTCTTCTTGTTATTTTGATTAACAAATATTCATTGATATTCAAATAATCGTGACTCAATTCGATTGCAATTTGAGTACCACCAACTTTGAATATAATAACAAATTATTCATACACTTCTTATGTATATGTAAATTATTAATATATGGTATATGATTATTGTTTTATTATTGTTGAATTGTTTGAATTCAAATTTGTATTCAGATAATGTTTACATAAGCAAAATCTTTATTGGGTATTTTTGGACATAATTAAAAGTATTTCTTTCCCATATTTGGATATGTTTTCACTAAGTGTATTCGAATTGAAAAGTGAAGTAAATTGAGTTGAGTAAAAAGAAAAAAAAAATAAAATAAAATGTCTGTAGAAAAATTCAATAGGTATTTAAAAGTTATTTTTAGAAGAAACAATATAATTTTAATAAAAATAAATATAATTTAAGAAATATAAGATTTATTATCTTAAAACTGCATTGAACATAAATTTATTATAATGATTTCATTTTTTAAAAAAAGGGAAAAATAATTTACAATGCATTGAAAGTATTTTTTCTTTTAATTTGAAACTGACAATTTGTTGTGATGATCATTTTTTAATATGTAATTTCAAAAAAATGTATCTAAATATTAGGATTAGAATCTCTTCAATAATCTTTGTCCTTGAACAGAACAAATTTAAATGACATTCTGAGTTGTGATGAAAAGATTACCCAAAAAAAAAAAACTTACTTTTTAAAAGGCTCCTTTATAAATTTGTTTTCAAAATTTCAATATTCTACATACTGGAAGAAGTATGTATCTAGTACACTGTGCTTAAGTATGTGCTTAAGTATATTTGTACAATGATTTTCAACATAAAAAAAAACTTATCGCAATTACCCTTTAAGAATTTTTAAAAACTTTTAATTATTCTATAAGAAATTTATAAAATTTTCAATATATGCCTGAAATGTAGGTATTCGTAAAAAGTTACTACAAAAATTTAAAAAAACAATTTCTAAAAAAAAAAATTACTATACTCGTACCTGCTTGTCTATAAATTCGAATTCAAAAGCAAAACAAACTTCTATAATATAATTTTCAAATAACATGTATGTTTAATAAACACTCAGCTTGTAACTAAATTCTAATTAAAATACCGTATATTTATTTGTAATTTAAAAGAAAAACATAAATAACAATTGACAATAATAAGAATTTATGTTGTTTTACTTGTAAATACATGTTTAAATAAATTTAACAAAATAGAATTTGCAACAAATTATCGTATATTATTGATTTTCATTTTGTAATTTTTTTTTCCAACATTAATTTTATTTGAAGTCATGTATTTTCAGTGTCAAGGGTCTTTTTTTTTATTTTTTATTTTTTTAAAGAGAAGAAATATATTGACATTAAACCTCAATATTTTTAAGTCCCAATTGACTAATATAATTGAATAAGTAGACAAATAATATCATAAAATTTATCTGCTTATTTTTTATTTATTTTTATTTTTTTAAATAAAAATAAAGCTAACTAAATACATATACGTATACGTAGGTATGAGAAATATTGTTTTTACATATATATTTGAATACACTTACACACACAATATTTTAATTACATACATATATGTGTTTCATTCATATATAGAAAAAGATAAAAATTAATTTTTCTTTCTTGATTACGTTCTTTTTTTTTTTTTTTTTTTTTTCTTGATATAAGAGATATACTTACTTCAGATATTTCAAGAAGAATGTTGTTTAATTATTAAGAGTTAATTAACATACTTAACTATATAAGTTGAATGATAAATTCTATATACACATACATATATGTATGTTATATTTTATAGAAATAGAAAGACAGGTATGTATATAATACATACTGACACGATTGTGTATTATATAGGTAAATTGTATTTAAGCTATAGTAAATGTAACACGTGTTCAATTTTCTATAGTTTACTTTACTTATAAAAATTTATATTATGTTTTCTTTAGAATTTTAGATCTACTTATTTAGATAATTGCTTTCCAACACGAAAATTTCATTTATTTCAAGCAATTATAGTTAATAAAACGCAACATACATACACATATGTATGTATAGTATATATATGAACATATGTATGTATGTGTGCATGAGAAGGCGGATGTACCTATGTACATATATGTAGGTATATAAATAGGAGTATATTATAGAATTATAGGGATGAAAATAATAAGAGTATTAGGAATAATTACATACATTGAATATTCAATTGATATAATTTTATGATAAATTTTCAAATCTATGTATCAATGCTTACATATGTACTTATAATATGTAAACATATGTATGTATAAGAGTTATATACACACAATCAATAATACATACATGTGTGTGTACATATGTGAACTTTTAAAATTTCCAATAATAATTAATTAATATCTGAAGGACATCATTACTGTTATTTATTGTTACAAAATTTTTTAATACATTCTACTTTCAAGAAAACATATTATAAAACCATTAAGAATACTTAAAATTTTACCATGAATAAGTATTGGTTTCACCTTAAAAGATCGATTAAATAATAATACACAATATTTCTTTAAAAAGTCACTCAAGCAACAAATTTGATTTCTCAACTCAATTACTTATTACCTTATTTGATTGGCAAAACTGTTCCGATATTCTATCATAAATCGTTATATACGTACATACACTACATACGTACATAAGGATATTTAGATATTATGTTATTTTGAATATCATTTATTTATTATACTTCATCAATTTCCTTATGGAAAGAGACACAAGAAACTTGAACATATGGTTAATTAGTTGATAATAATGATAACTCTGAAATGATTATAATGTCAAAAGAAAGAGCAAATATACATACGTAAAAGAAAAAAGGAATGAACCCTTTTTTTTTGTATTTTCAAATCATTTTTTTTTCCTATTGTACAATTTACCAATAAAGATCGTTATATTTTCTTTATAATTTTAATATTGTTTAATGTAACGTATGCGGAATTATTTTATTAGTTTCAGATATATGTAATTACTTTAGACATCTGTCTCAAGATGATATTTACTGTCTTATACCGGAAGGTGAAAAAAAAATTTCTTTTTTTTTCTCTTTCTTTTATTTATTTCACTAATGAGGTGTAACTTTTAACTTTTTATTACATTTTTATCTTCACCTGGAATTTTCTTGCGTAATAAGGATTTAATGTATTAGAAAAATAATTTTAAAAATAAAATTTCCGTCGTTTAATGTAGGAAAAAATATAATTATTATAAAAGTAAAAAAAATAATACAACAAGAATTGACAGTTAAATGTAGCGTAACTCAATCAATAATAATAATTATTGAAAGAAAAACCACACAAACACACACAAATTTTATACATTATAAATACAATTAATACTCGTATGTGTTATAAAATGCATAAATTAACTCTCTAAGGTGGTCATAAATGTAATGTAAAATTATATAAAATTAATTCACGCATATATCGTATTATTTAAATTCATTTTCAAGAATACTAAAATATTTACTTAAGTATGTCTGACAGTCTAGTGTCAACTTATCATTTAATTTACATGTTCGACCAAATAACCAAATGTAAGATGTCATAAAATCATTTTAAGTACATCAGTTCAGTATATGTATTTATCTCCTTGAATATCGAAAAAAAATAAATAAATACATAAATAAAAGAAACAGATAAAAGAAATAGATATACATAATGTACTCATACATATATGAAAATTAAAAAAAAAAAAAACATAATCACGTGAAATCTGCATAAATTTATATTTAAACAGGTGTTAGCTACTTAAATTGTCCGTTTTAGTTGCAAATTAACTACCTTAACGATCATCTACTTACTTAAGAACTATGTATCTGTCTGCAGACAACATGTATTTATAATTTTTTTTTTATTATTGGTCATTTTATGTAATTAAATTTTTTTTTTTTAAAGAAGTGTTAATTTTATTCCATTAGCAAACTTGTTGAGCACATTTAAAAACAGCTATACAACATGTATGAAATACTTCATTAACATGTCATAAATGTTATAAATAGTCACACCTAAATTATGACTGTTTTTGTTGTGTTCAATCAATGTTTTTTTGTTTATTCCAATTTTTTAAACCTTTTATTTTCGTTAAATTCTTTTTTTTTTTTTTCGTATCATATTTTATTAAGTTGATCATACATTATCGATTAAATTCATCAACGTAAACAAAAACCTGAAATATAAAACTTTTATAAATCGTTTGTGGTGAATTATCACATTTAAAGCCATTAGAAACAAGGATTAAAAGAAAACTTATACCATGTATTTATTTTGATAAAAAAATATATTTGGTTTTATTTCTTCTCAACAACAAAATTTTACAAAAAAAATTAATTCAAATTTAGTATAAGAGTACATACATATGTATATATTATACTTTTCAAATTAATTTCCCTTTTATTTACTTTAGAGAACATTTCTTTTGCAATTTAAATTTTTGTGGCTTCTTATACATATCTTTTTTTTCACCTTTTCATTTGAAAATTATTATCAAAACTCAAATTTTATGTATGTAAATTTATTTAGGTCTCCTTATACATACAACCTTAATTTTGCATACTACATATTTACACAAAGATAAAATATTTTATTATCGTTATTTTGTATCCTCTCTTATTTCTAATTCAAATAATAAAATCAACCTTTTGTATCGATCCTATGTATTCTATCTAACTATCCTATATAAAAATGATTCAAATTTTGTCTTGTTAACCACATCTAATTTTCAAAAAAATTTTCATTCAGAATTTTATTACGAATAATGATTCTCATTTTAAAAAATATATTTAGAGATAAATTTTCATTTTATTGTAATTATATACTCGTATATATACGAGACTATGTTGTACGAGTGATACGATTAAGAATTCAGATGATGTTTGTCTAAGCGTATATATTTTATTTAAATTGACCGTTAATATAATTTTTGTTTTTTTGTATCTATCTTCTTTTTTTTTCTCTCTGTAGAATACCTTTATTTTAGAATTATCCTGCAGAGTAAAATAATTGTAATATAGATTTTTTATGGTCCATGTAAAGATTGTGATTAGTTGTGTCATTTTAAAAGAAAAATTTGCAAACTCCCTTCATCGAAAATACCAAAAAGGGAGTGTCAATTGGTGATAATAATTCCCTAGTTTGAAATATCTTAATCATTAAACCAATTCATAGGCAATATATAATGTTTCACAAACTACAAACGACATACAGTGACTATGAAATTAATATAAACTACAGTCATACTAAAATAATATTCAAGGAAAATTTTGCCCTTGAAATATAGTTTTCGCAATTGTTTCGCAATGAGATGATGATGATGATGATGAGAACAATGTTAATAAAATTCAAGGATAAAAAAAAAAATATATATATATAAGTATATATATTTTGTTCTTTTTTCCTTTTTTATTTATGTGGTTAGCCTTTCGAAATCGACCGATTTTTGGGTTGAATGATGCCTGGTGATGATTATATTCACGTGCTGCTGACGATTTAATCTTTCTAACTATACATCATTGTGTATTGTAGTTGTAGATTATGGTTTTAACACATTTCATCATGAACTTGATATATATTTTTTTTGGTTCATCCTGAAAAATTGATAGATTTTATTCAGATATAATCAATCATGCATTCATTTGCTGTACACAGTAAGTTTTTTTTTTTAACTTTCACTATTACTATTTGATACATTAGGTACACGAAAAAAGAAAAGAAAAAAAATCATCATCAATGTTTGATATCTTCCATAATTAGATTTCAATTTGATGATAACGATAAAAACTTTACGAATTTCTTTTTTTTTTTTTTTTTTTTTTTTTTTTTTTTTTTTATGTTTAATCACTTGGTTGTATGTTACATTAAAATTAATGAACAATCAATAATGATAAACGGATAAATTAAAACATTTTTTATGATAGAGAACAAAAAACTAAGAAGAAAATTCTTTTTAGATTGGATTAATTAAGAAAATCTTGCTATTAAGTAAGTTCAGTTTTATTGAATTAGTAAAAATGGTAATGGCTTTTTTTTTGTTTTTCATTTTCATATTGAAAATACTTTTATAAGATATAGAAAAAGTTATTTAAGAAACTTGATTAGTCATTCATTCGTAAAATGAAAAACACAATGAAAAAAAAATTTAAACAACACATGCAAGAGATATACTGATGATGATGATGATGTTGATGGGTAAATTTCATATATCACTATACAAAAGAGCACATGTGTTACACAAAGTGTTGAATTTTTGGATCCTTATCAAATATAAAAAAAAAATTCTTCTGTTTTTTGTTTGTTTATTAAAAATGTTTGAAACCTTTTTCGTTTTTGTATCTTATCAAAGAAAAAAAAAACATTTTTTTTTCTGTAACACTGGATGAATGCAGTGTCACTGATGACAAACATTGAGTTCATACTGTCGAGTATTTAAAAATTTGTTGTTATGTGTACAGGAATGCAGTTTTTTTTTTTACTTTAAACAGATCAAATATAATTTGAAAGTGAGTGTTTTTAACAGCTGTTGACAGCCGTTACATTTTGGCTTATGAAAATATATTGTTATAGAAAAAAATAACTTTTTGAACTATCCGATTTTAATAAATAAATAAAGAGTAATTTATTGGAATATTACATGCATGTATGTAGATTTCTTTGTTATATACAGTTAAAATATGACATACATAAGTACATATATAGTATTTATGAATATATGTATATCTATATCCTTGTACGCGGATTCCAAACTACAAATCATCGGTAGTAATGAAAAGAGAATGGAATTAAGTTAAATCAAGTGAACCCTTTTAATGGTTAGGACATTCAAATATTACAAAATCTTGAAGAACGATTTTTCGAATAAAATTTTAAAATACTCCTGAAAATATCATACTTTAATCTGAAAAGATTTTCTAACATTTTTTCCTTCTTAAATTTTCTATGAAATTATTGATAAAATCTCAACAAAACTTTATTTGCATTTAAATCATTTCGTATAAAATAAATTTTATTAATGAAAGATACATATTTGAAAATATCAAACTGGCTTTATTCATATACCATAGATCAAATCATATTAAAACCAACAAAAAAAACAATTCCAAAGGACAAAAAATATAAATTTAATGTTGCCTGTGAAAATTCAAACATTCCCTAATATTAATTTTATAGATTGCAGATAATTTTTTGTTATTTCATAATATACATAAATGTATAATGTGTATGTAGATTAAATGTCCGTTATGTGAACAACATTTAAATTACATATATTTAATATAATATTTTATTGCCTAGATTTATAATTTTTTTTTTACTGTATAATCTGTATGATTATTTTCTCTATCTGTCTCTGTTTGTATATACATACTATCTATTTATTTACTATGAAATGTGTATAATAAAATTTTTGTTTTTATTTTATTTTATGTATAACTAAAATCATAGAAATTTTATTTTATATTATGAATATAATATTTAAACTAGTTTTATTGAGACAATTTGATTGTTGTTAATTTTTAATGTCTTCATATAAAATTTAAAATTTGTATCGCATTTCCTGTATTAAATAAAATATAACATAACATTTTATAATATGAAATGGATATTGTATAGAGATACACATGTCCATATGTACATACATACATGTGTATAAGTATATAACATAAAATTAAAGACATGATATTTAAATATTATATACTAATATGTATCAGTTTAATAAAAAGATATTATGAATAAATAGGATTTATAAAGATTTTCTAATTTAAATTGCTTATGACAATATAAAATTATCATTTAAAAGTACCGATAAAACGTGATTTAATATTCAAAGTGAGAGTAAAAAATAAAGTATACACATACAAAATATTTTACACACAAAAAATGACATTTTTTTTCTTGATAAAATGAATTTAAAAAAAAAAATTAATTGTATTTTAGTTTACTGTTACAACAAGAAAGATGCACAAAAAATAATGAGAATAATGAAAGTTCATTCAACATTTTTGATAATAATAATAATAATAATAATAATCTTAATAGCACATACATGAAATGAAGTGAATGTAACAAATTCATGAAATGTTTTTCTTTATTATTGTATGATTTTTAACTCTTTATTTTTCTCTTTAACTCACAAAGAAAATCAAAATTTTATTTCACCTAATAAAAATTATTCATACTTTTTCTCATTTTGTTTATTTTGATTTACAGTAAAAATTATTATTTCTGAAAATGAATATTGGAAGTAAAAATCGCAAATTAATATGGGATTTTAATGACTTTTACGTATATACAATTAATAATACCATTGAATTAGGTAGGTAAATTATTAGACAATATTATCTATATTTATATGTGCTTTAGTAGGTGTTTATGTGTATAGTCATATAATAACTTTAAAAAAAAACATTCGTTGTAAATATAGAAAACGTAACAAAATCAACAAAAAAAATCCTACAAAAATTTTATATTTATTCACACTTTCAAATATTTTTAGTAATAAAATATTTATGTGTATCTACGTTTTCGCAAATTTAAAAAGAAATAAAATAAAAAAAAAAAAACAATAAAATTAGTTTCATTTTTCGAAATAAAAAACTGCCTACATTTACACGAAGGATTCATATTATTCACATTAAATTTTGTTAATTTATATTTTGTTCAATTTTTTATTATTTTTTCGTTTTTAAGTTGTATTTTTTTTTTTTTATTGAATAAAATAATTGAAAATCTAAAACTATATAAAAGCCAAATGAAAATTCTAAAATCTGTATTTAAAATCAATTCAATTAAATTTAAAAGTGATTTATAGAAAATTCGAAATAAATTTTTGACAAACTACAGATGAAATTTAAATTAAACATATAAACTTTTCCATTATCCCCATAAGCAATACAATATTTTCCTTTTTTTTTCTTCTCAATGTTTTATTCTTTCTACATTTTCTTGTTTATATACTTTTATCTATAGAAAAAGAAAAACAAAATTATAAAAACATGAAGAAACACTTTTCTTATATTTATCACAACAAACTTATAGTATATAAAAATAAAAATGTTATTCGATGTTATGAAAAACTTTTTTCTGTACTCAAGTTCTTAATTGGATTTTTTGTTATAGTATACTACTCGTATATATGTATAAAAAATAAAATATAAAAAAACAAGAAGAAAAAACAAAATAAGAATAATAATAATGATAAAATAAAATAAAAAGAAAAACGAAGAAAAATCAGCAACGATCTAAGAAAATAATAAAATCCTTCATTTTCTTCATTTTCTTAATAACAAAGTTGCACCCTAAGTTAACTATCATATATAACTTCTTCCTCTCTCTATTCCCATATCCCATAAGTCAACTTAAGGATTATATTCCAAGTCTTCAAGGACACGTTCAATTATATACATATTATGTATGTGTATGTATAACTTTTGTAATATAAAAAGGTACTATACAGTAATAAAAAAAGTAAGAAAAAGGTCTAAAGGTGATTGTAACAAGTAACAAGGTAACAAGTGGTCATATTAACCCCAAACATACAATCTTTTATAATAAGAAACTGTCACTAGCCACAAATTTTTCACATCTCTATATACCATATGCCTCTATTCGTATTCTAAAAAGGAATAAAATTATATATAGGAAGAAGGATATCCTTTTTTGAAAGTAAATAGGGCAATTTAATAGAAAAATTACAAGGAAAAATTTTCTACAAATATAACTAGAGTGGGCCAGTACTATTTATATTCTGTATTATTTATTCACACTCGTTTTTTTTTTTTTTTTTATTAACAAAAATCAACCCTTACAAAAAAAAAGGAAAACATTCAATTCAATGGGGATGAAATGCGTAGAAGTGGATCATTAAAATATTCTCTTTCATCTATAAAATAAATAGTCATCAATGATAAATTTTGTATTCATGAAAATATATTAGATGTAATGATGATGACGATGATGATGATGAAACCTTTTTGTTTTTGTTACCTCATTTTTAGTGAATGAAAAAGAATATTGTTACATATGTATGACAAGTTACACAGAGAAAAAAAAAACCCCTTTGATACATAAAAAATTTTAGAGTTATCTCATGTGTTTTTCCAATGGTGCAAAACATAAAATAAAAGGATGATAAAAATTATATTGTAATGTTAAATATATCCTCCTTGATTGTTTGGAATTTCGTAACAAACTTTTAAAAAAACGTTTTACTCCAGTTCAAAAAGAGTTGAGTGAAAAAACACATACATATAAGAACTTATGGATGTGGAATTTTTTTAAATATTATATGTATGTATGTATATACGCGTATACATATATTCTATTATATTGAAATCATGGATAAAAACGTGGTATAGTATAAAAGATTGACAAGTATAAACATGGAAATTTTTATGAAGTCACAATTTATATACATAAATTTGGTCATGTCGTTTTGTATCACCTTTGAGCAATTTTCAAAAATTTGCATTTGTTGAAAGGAAACTGTTTTTGTTTAAAGGGTTGCAAACATATATGTGTGTTTATTGTTAAATTTGATGTGAATTGATTGAAATTTCAAGTTGGGTTTTCTTTATTTTCAAAATCAATTTTCTAAAAAGAAAATTTTCAAATAAAAATTAAGGATATGTTTTCACTGGATTCATGAATTCTGTAGCAAAATTTTCGTGGAGCATAAAAAATATTTTATTTATTATATCCTGCAAAATGAAAATCTTAAACAATTTTCTTTTCTTATTATCAACGTAAACTTAAGGATATATGTAAATTAGAAAAAAATGGACTTTTTGTGCCATAAAACTTTTTTGTCTGTTTTAAATTAATCCATTATGAAACTAAAAGAGATCAAAACGACTAAATTCACACGACATAAATATTGCATGTGCGTGAAAGTATCCAATGGGAACACACCCTAATTGTGCAGCTTGTATAAAAAATAACACTTGTAGAAAAATTTCTAAAATCAATTATAACTTGTTTTACATAAAACATTATGTAGGACTTATACTCTAAAAACTTAAATCTTTCTATCGCATATCTTATTTATTGTATGTTTTGTTTTTTTCTGTTATAAATCTGTTTTTAGGGCATTTTTTCCATTTAATTGAATTTTATACCCGTTGGAATTTAAAGTAGCTGACATTGTATTATATACTCTTCATGTAAAATAATTGTTTTTTTTTTGTTATTTATTACTTTTTTCTTTTATTTCTACTTATTTATTTTTTTTGTCATGTAATAACTCTTATAAAACACGAAAGTAATCAGAATTTACACATTATTGTTATGGATCGTTAATAATAGATTCGTAATATAATCATTAAAGGTGTACTTATTTTAAATTATTATTTAAACACGATTGCAAAATATTCAATTTTTAACGGTATTGTTGAAATATCTAGACTATAAAAAAAAAAGTGAGAAGTGAATACAAAAACAACACACACACAAAAAAAAAAACAGATAAAACTAAAAAGTGAAAAGTATCTTTTACAAAAATTGAAAATTTAAAAAAAAATTTATAAGGAAACACATGTGTACATGGAAATAGTCAAATAATAGATTTTTAGATTCGATCTAAACTAAATCTATTGATTTCTACATATAGATACTTTTGATTAACATACAGATCAATAACCTCGCCTATTCAAACGAATATCATATTATTTAATGCATAACATGTGCGTGTGTCCATTTTAAATTCATTATTTTTAAATGAATTCCCGGTAATATCATATATGTATAAATAAAGTGCACAACCACATTATATGAATTTAGTTAATCCAATGGCCATTTTTGGTCCCAAACAATGTTTACACATACAAGGGAAAAAAAAAAAAAAAAGAAGTACATACAAGCACAAAATTATGAATGCTTGCTTTTATGAATGTTATAAATTCGTGCATGAACATATTACAATTTTAAACTTTCTTTAACCAGCTTTCATATGATACCATCAGATACAAAAGATAAATGAAAAACACTTGCAGTTTTTAGAATGGATTATTAGGCGTTTTCTGTACTTAAATAAATGTTGATATTGTTATACGCACACTTAATTTGTAAATAAAAAATGAAATGAAAATAATAACAACCCGTACTTGTTTTTGTTTTGTGTTTTGTTAAAAATTAAACATGATTCTTATCTTATTAAAAGTGGTATGTAACCATCAGAATATATATACGTGCATGAATAAGTACATATAATAATATTTGTATAAAGTGCAAACATGCATGCAATTTTGATGCTGCTACATACTAATACTACTGCTCATTACATCAAATTTTGTACAGTTTTGTAAAAATAAACCAAAGTTGAATACATACTTTATCTTTGCATGGTAATGTTTATTTTTTTTTTTATTTTTTTTTAATGCAGGTGAGTAAATTATAATTGACTTCACGCGCATTATCCAATAACAATGAAATTCCAATCTAATTACTATCGGTACAATATAGTATCGTAATATACATACTAGGTATTTTGTCTGTAAGTATTAAAAAGTGATTTTTTTTAATTGTTTAACTTTACTTTTTTGGAATGCGTTAAGTGAAGTGTGAAGTTAATTTTACAAAGAAAATACTTATGCATGCAATGATAATCAAATACATAATGTTTCTTATTGTTTTCTGTTTATAGTGATTGTATTTTATATGATAAATTGATTGCTATCGTGATTTAGTGACGAAAGCACAGGAAGGATGTAGTAAATTTTCATTGAAAAAACAGATCAGTGCAATTGCAATTAATTGGGAGCTCATGATAATACGAAGATGATCAGTAAAACTAAAATAACGATATCTTATTAATTAGCGCAGCTTCTACCTATAGTGTGAACATGTTTACATGCCCTACATGTTTATACTATAGAATCCATAAGTTGAGATAATCAATAGTATTTTTGTTAATAGTCGTGAATGAAAGTGAAAATAACGTTATAATGACCAAATAATTTTTTACTTAATTACTTTGAATTACTGCCGTTGTACTTCAGGAAAAAAAAGTACAAAAAAAAAAAAGATAAACCAAGTCTCCTATATGGCTAGGCTGGAGGATTGATCTAGTAATGAGCATTAGACTCGCTGATAATATTAATCTGACAGATTTGTGATAAAGTAAGATTGAAACGGCGGTTTTCTTTTCTCATTAAAAGGGTAAATCTTTCGACCTTCATAAGATATAGATGAAATATGTATGTATGTATGTATGTATATAGAGAATAGAGAAATGTAACATTAACTATATTCATTTACAATCTATAAGAGGAAAGTAGATGGATTAATTATTGTTAAGCTCATAAAATGGTGTAAAAAATGAAATTATGAATTACGACATATTGAAGTAATATATCACTGTGGCTATAGTTCGTAATGCATTATTAGAAATTACATGTTGATTCATTCGACAGGAAAAATAAAATACATCAAATAAATATGAATAATGATAGTGTGTAAATTAGTGAAATAATAAATGACTTTAAAACGAGAATTCATTGAGGAATTATGATAGTTTTGTGTTGATTACGCAGTCGTAGAAAGTTTATTTTCAATGATAACATACATACATACATACATACATACATATGCTAATGCTAATTGTATATACATTTTATCATTTCAAATGCTTGTTTTTTGTTTTTTCATTTTGCTTTTAAATCTATTCCGTATACATCATTACTCGTACTTTTATTAGGAAATGACCTCGTTTTTCTGCAATTTTGTTTGCATAATTCTCTAAAAACCATTTTTCCGCATACATTTTTCAACAAAAAAAAAAAAACTTTGTGTCAAATTTGCTTTTGTCTAAAATTAAGAGATTTTTTTCTTTCTTTTTTTTAGCATACAACAACAAAAGATGATGCATCATATTTCAGTAGATAAAAGATATATGAATGAAATAAAAACAAACAAAATTCTTTTCATTAGTGCTTTAATTATCTCTTTTGACGCCCTCGACAAAATTCCAAAAAGATTTTTCTTTAAACTTTATTTTGTTGTTGTTTTACAAAACAATCACAAGCAAAGGAAAAAATTGAATTTTTCTTTCTGTGTCATATCTACTCATTGTTTTTATGATCCTTTTTAAGCTTTGCTACTTTTACAACACAGCATAAAATCGTTCGTGATGTTCGTGATGAAAAAAGGATAGATATGATGTTGTCACCATTATCATCGTTCTCACAATTATAATTATCATCATCATTGTTGTAGGATATTTCCTTTAAAATTTCATTTTATTTGTTTTGCATAGTGATTATAGGATTTTGTTTCAACACTATAGTATTACATTACACACTGTATATACTAGAACAGTAACATTAACTAAGTATAGTAGCGCAGTAATATTTAGCATCTGTAATTATAAAAGAAGTAAAAGACCCCATGAGCATCCATCATTGATCCACTGTTCCATAGCTAAAGGATAAAAGAAAATGGTACGAGTTGTAAAGCATACGTCTTTATTCTATTCAAATACTCTCCTATTTTTTTCTTCTTTTTTTCAGTTTTTTCTTTTTCGTCCTCAGACTTTTACATTCTCAGATCTTTTTTTTCTCCCTCTATAAACTCTTTTTTTTACCGTTAACATTTACATTTTTATTTTTTTTAATTTTCATTACCTGCCGACGATTTATATTTATTCAAGTGGATAAGGTAATTGTGAAGGGATTTTAAATTTCCGTCGTTGAATTTTTTTCTATATTGCAATGTTGTTATATATTCTATAATATTTGATACATACATACATATGTATATATATAATTCGTAAACGCATATTGAAAGAAAATTAAGGCCTATAAACGGTTATAATATAGTACCATATATCAAAGGCATTTTCTAGACTCATGCTTGTTTGTTTTTCAAGTAAAATGTTCGTTGTTTTATTTAAAATTAAAAGAAAATTTATCAGAATCAAAATTATAGTTTCATATTAAGATGCTTTTTGCATTTTTCATATAATTTTCACACAAGTTCAACATCATATCATCAGTTTCAGTTATAAATCTCAAAGGTAGACAGAAAAGTTTTTTGATGATGTTGATGGTATTGTATTATCGTCATCTAAATAACAATTTCATTCAGGAATTGTAGAAGAAGTAGTAGGAAAATACATAGGTACATAGTACATACATATTATATTCATAAAAAACAACTATAAAAAATAAAATAAAGTATTATATGTATATGTATATACAAAAGTACAGTTTATTCTCATTAAATGCTCATGGCAATAAAATGCATTAGTCACTGATATATGATTTCTGTTATTTTTTTATATAAATTCTTTTAAGTCTCATGAAAAAATTTCAAACATTAAAAACAAAATAATAATAATTAAAAATTGTAGTTGAAATACGCATCACAATAGTATTGTTACAAATTAAATACATAAGTACATACAGAAGCAAATGATGATGGAAAAAAAAGTGAAATGAAAATAATAATAATAATAATTAAATTAATTGAAAAAAAAAAATTATGTGAAATTATTTCTGCATTCTTAAACTTTTTAGAATGATATAATTATACATAAAGTGTCTAGACTTTGTAAAAGTATTCTAAATTTTATATTTATTCATTATAATTTTCAATGTAAAATGTTACAAAAAAAATTTTTATATATAGGTACATGTCTTTTAATCTGTAATTGAATGAAATATATATAAAAAAGAAGAAGAAAAAAAAGAAATATCTTTTGGAATTTTTTAGTATATCTCTGTTTTTTTTTGTGTTTTTAATTACTATAACTGAGAATTAAATAAATTACTTTTTATCTTGAAAAAGGTGGTAATTTTTTCACGAATTACGGAAAGTATTTTTTTTTCTAGATTGTTTTTTTTCTTTTTATTTTAAGATTTATACGCGATATAGCTTTATAAATGTCTTTCGTGATCTTTTCATTCATCTTTTCAAAAGGAAAAAAAAAAGATTTTTTAAAATTTTTACTTTTATTAATTTTGTTTGACTAGGATTTTAATAAAATCTCTTGGAAACAAGTCTCTATTTTGAACATTTTTTTTCACATAGTATGTATGTAGTATTATCAATAAAAAAAAACAAATAAACATCTAACAAAATTATACCTGTACCTGGATACAAAATATATTTCAAATACACAAGCTTTTTTGTCTAAAAATGTAGAAAAAGGTATGTGGACTATGATATTTTATTTAAAAACCCACGCCTGATATTTGAAGTATGAACTTATATCATTATTTCAAAATATATACATATATGTTCAGGACCTTCAAAGACTATAATATATGTATATGTATTTGTTCCAGTGTTTAAGATATTTCTTAATTCAAAACTAAAGTTATATTTTGAAATTCTTTTTCATGACTCTTATCAGTCCAGTAATCCAATCATCAGTTAAATTACAACAATTAATTGCATTTGTCACTATTGCTGCTGTTTTGGGTGAATAAGGACCTATAACCATGTATGATTTGAAAATTTTTAAATAAAAACTCTTGTAAAATATTACAAAATCCATAAAAATAGTCACAATATACTAATTTACATTTTTTAAATGAAAAACAGAAACAATTTCCTAATTTCACATTTTCTTTTTTTTTATTTGTGTTTTTTTAACTTACCCAGATGGTGATGATTCCTGACTAACAGATTGTTTTCCATTTTCCAATCTTTTAACATTTTGTTTCTCTTGTTCATCTTTTTGTTCATTTTTACTTGTTTCATTTGTAACAATTTGTTCCAGCATTTGAATTTTCAACATTTTTCTATTTTCGTCATACAAAAGCCCAAAAAAAAAAACAACGATTGAAATAACAGAAAAAATACAAAAATCAAAAAAATATTATATTTTAATTGATTCCGATTCAGTTATCTTGATTATATTTTAATTGGAAAATTTGTATGTCACAATGAAAACATACATGTATCTTTTTTGATTTATACAAAATTCCCATATACATACATAGCTACTTCACAATTATTTTGTTTTTTGTAACTTTAACAGTTGAATGGTTTCTATTTACAAAAAATTTATCTGAATTTAATACATACATATATTTAATTTGAGTTTATTGATTTATTTATATCTTCACCAGTCTTATTTAAAAAAAAAAAAACAAAAAGTGTTTCCGCATGTACCCTTTCTAAGCAAAATGTTCTTCGTATATACAATTTTTGTTTCATTTAAAAAAAAATGCTTTATTTAAAAATAAAAATTTTGGTTCTTGTTTATATTTATTTTTGTTAAAATTGATCTAAACCAAACACAAAATAATTTATCATCATATTCACATGGGATGCATTCAAATTTTATTTAAAAAAAAAAAATAAACTCATTTCTGCCGGTTTGTTTGAGTTTTTTTTTTTTTTTTAAAAATGTTGATCCATTTTTAAAAATTATAAAAATGTATACAAACATAACATTTTGCTTTTAAAAAATGAGTTTTTTTCTTCTAAGTTTATTTGGGACCTTAACATTTTCTTTGATTCTCTGATCAACATATGGCGTTTTTTTTTCTTTTTTCTTTTTGATTCCCAAAAACAAACCCAAATATATCATCATCAGCAAAAAGTTGTATCATATTCCGTGCATATATACGTCTTATTATAAACCAATAAAAAATAAATTTACTTTATCAAATTTTTTTTTTTTTCTAAAACACGAAAAAGTCCCATGGTGATTTTTATCAGATCCATGAATTATTTAATTTTTTTTTATTTCTAAATTAAGAAGAAACAACAACAACAACAAAAAAAAAGCAATGTGAATTTATGTTGACAGAATTATTTGAAACTATGCATTAAATTGGATAAAATATGGTATCAGAAATTTAGAAGGAAAAAAAAATTTAATAATCATGCAACTCTAATGAATGAGAAGATGTTGTCATTTTTATTTGTCATTTAATTTGGTTTCTGCAACTGATATGAGTTTTAAGAAGGCAGACGAAACAAGGAATTGGAAAAAAAAACTGTTATCTGAAAAATACATAATATGATTTTTTTTTTATTTAGGAAAAAATTAATTTACGTTTTATTTTTATAAAATTTCATTATTTTCTAAGATATAAATAATTAATGTTGCTGATTCAAGCGGAATTTTATTTTAATTGGCACAGACAGTTTATTTTTGTTTAATTTCAACATGATTATTTTGGAGGAAGATAAATTGTTTGTAATAATGTCTTAGACGTTTTAAAATAACAGTTTTACTTGTTTTTCAGTTAAATTTTTACATTTTAGAGATAAACATTTTTTAATATTAATTAATTTTCTTATTAAATTATGACTTTTTATATTTTTATTTTAACTAATTATTAGTGAACTAGGTCTAATTACATTTTGAAATTCATTGCTCTTTATTCAATTTTAAGCAAAAATTACATTTTTTAAAAAGAATCTTGTAAAATCAACACGAGCGTCAAGAAAATTCAATCAATTTCATATTTTATTTACATTTTACGAAACATTCTTTATCATTTTAATCTTTTGTAAACTCATCAAGAAACTAAATAACAAAAATTGATCCACAAATTTTATCTTTTTTTTTTTGCATATTCTTGTTGAGTTTACTAGAAAATATTTGTTTTTGTGTGTATATATACACACTTTAAATGTTTAAATACTCTTCAGAAATTAATGAAAATAAATCCCTGTACAAACCCAAAACCCTGATTATTATTACATGCGGATAACAAACCTTTCATTTTCTTTTGATAAAATTTAAAAACTTTTCAAATTTTCCAGACTGCAATTAATTTTCATTAAGTTTTAACCTAAAGTGTAAGTGTAGAAGAGGTTTTTAATAAATATTAAGGTTAGGTGTATGTATGTATGTAGAATTTATGTATATTTTACATACAATATAAAATGTAGAAGAACATGACCTAATCTAATATAACTTATTATATGCAAATAAAATTTATCCAAAAAGAGATTACTATATACAATGGTGTGCTGGTGAAAATATGAATAATTCAATAATTAATTATTCAAAACACAGTTTTTTTATTTTTTCTTTATTTTCTTTTTCGTATTTTCTTTTACAATATATACCTAAATTTAAATTATAGACTATATAACGTTGGAAATAGCTTGAGTATACAGACAAAAATAAAAAGGTAAAAAAAAATAATAATAATTGAAATGCCTTTTTATTCACTTACACAAATTCAATATTTATTTAATTTTTTTTTCTTTTATAAATTCTTATCACTTTTTGTATTCAAGATATGATTTTTGTGAAAAAAAATTTTGATTTTTCTTTTCCTTTTTTGTTTATTTTTTCTTTTTTATTTATTAAATTAAATTTTTATTTCTTTTTGCAAAACAAAAAAAAAAAATAGATTTATGCAAATTTTAAAACACTTGTCACGTTATTTTCACATTATAGAATGCAAACAAGAGAGAAAAAAAAATTATACAAAACAACATTTAACGAATCATAAAGAGAAAAACCACTTGAAAAGTAGCGGAAACATCAACTTAAACATCCGTCAACAATCGGAAGAGGCGCCCCGTTACAACATCATTATAATGTTTGGGGTCAATTAAGTCACAGAGTCATCAAATTGAACGGGATGTTAAAAAAAAAAATACAAAAATACAAGAATTTATGTAAAGAAACTTGATTTTAAAGAATACAGTAATTTTTTTTTTCTTTTCTTCTTTTATCAAGAAAATGCATTCATACACATTCACAGAAACAAAATGATCAAAAACAAAAGTATCACAAAATTTGTTGTTTTTAACAAAAGATCTTTTATTATATTTTGGTTTTTTTCAAAATCCAAAATACAGAAAACAAAATAATTTATCAACAATAATTGATAAGCAAAAATCGAAATTTTTTTTTCCACGAGAGCACAATACACAAAAATTAAATTGAATTCATTTAACGTTTAACAGACAAAAATATTTAACCGACTAAAATTTGTAACAAAAACAAAAATCGTTTTTAAATTTGGTACAGTATTTTTTATTTTTTACAATCATCCAGCACTAAAAATCTCTTTTACATGCCTAAACCTGACGCCAACTCGCCTTCAACTGTTTTGACATGCATACGAGGTCTTTTCTGTTTACATCAATGAAAAATAATAATACATAATTTCTTCTTGAGTTGAGAAATGTCTAGAGATAAGAAGATGGAGAATAGAGAAGCTTTTGAATTGTTCGATCCGATTATAAGCGATGGAGTACGATAATTGTTGGAACTATACGTTTTTTTTTCTCGTATTTGGGGCTATGATGGAGTAGGGTACTGTAAATCGTAAAGGGTCATTTTGAAAGTTTAATTAAAGCATGAAAAATCTATTAAATCTGTAGAGCTGTAAGTATCTTATTCGCAGTGTATGTAGGTAATTACCTACCTAATTAGACATTTTTTAAATAATCTTTTGGAGCTTCTATGTTTTCATAAAAAAATAAGTTTTATTAGAAGTTTTTAAAATCTTGTAATTCAGATCAAAAAATTCTTTTCTTTATTCAAAATAATTTTTAAACTACTTGCTAATAAAAAAAAAATCCCCCCAGAATTTAGAATATTTCGAGGGACTTATAACAATCATAGCTATTTACTGAGCATGTCAGCATCAAACAAGTTGTGCATACCATAATTCACTTACTTTCATTCATTCAATTTATTTGAATTTTTCTTATCAATCCGGCATCATACGCGATTTTAGGGCTTTGACTGTCTGTTGAGGAAAAAAAATCAGCTGATATTAAATTCATTCTTTTTTTTTCTGAACACCTTTTATTCAATTAAACTCGAATTAAATAATCAAAAACAACAAATTGCTCTGAGACGTTAAAATTTAATTTTAACTTAATTTTTATAATTGAAAAAACATATTTTTCTTATTCTTCTATTAAAACAAAAAAAAAAGTTTCTGAATTTTAATTATATTTATGTATGTACCTATATAAAAAAAAACGACAACAAAAAACAAAAATTATGTATACTTGCCTTGAGTGATATCCTAAAATATAATTCTGTTGTGACAAAAAAACATAAACAAAGAAAAATATTCTGCTCGAGGATTCTTGATCAAAATTTAAATGTAAAGGAACTTAAAAATGAAAAATAAATAAGAAAGAATAATTCATAAAAGTTGCAACAAGTTGTCATGAAACAAAAGTTCTTTATAGGGCTTTTTTTTTATAAAAATTTTTTTAAAAGGATATACATACGAGTACTTAGTATTGAACTTTACTTTCAAATTCTTAAAAACAGTGAATCCTTGTAAGATAATTGCTTTTATGATTTTTTTTTGGTTTTTGTTTTTGTTTTGTTATTAAACAAGTTTTTATAGAATTTGTTCTAATATGTTTTTTTTGTTTCATTTTTATTTGATACACGTTTTTCGGAAAAGTTTAATAACTTTTTACTTCTCATTTTTTTCGGTGGATAATTTAATAGTCTAATAGTAAATCTAATTTATTTTTATATAGAGAGTAAATTGGATCGAATAATTGTAAGAAACTCAAATAGGTAACTACTGTGAAACACATTTAAAATTAAACATTCAACTTTATCATTCACTTGATTATAAATAAAATTTAAAATTGGCTTTTATTGTACCTCTACCATTTTCTAATATTAAAGTTTCATACAAGCAAAATTTATCTTATAACTCACAAAGTAAAATTTAATTTGCGTCTATCGTTCATCTATTCACTTTGAAAGATTAATATTAAATAAAATACACATGTACACATACATACAATAAAATTTCAATTTTATTACATCAAAAACAACAATATTCTTTAGTTTTATCGAAAAATTTAATATTTTCTTACCAGGTTTCAAGCATATAAAAATAATAAATGTTACGTTAGAAGATACTTTACATCAAAAAAATTAAAGTTATCCTTCATATCAAATCCCTATATAGTAAATGTTTGAAATTTTCTAAACTTTTAAGAAATTTATATTACAATATTTTAAAAAGAGTTTCAAAAAACACTTTTGTTCTTATCTATTTTCTATATAAAAACTATTAAAGTAGGTATACTAAAAGTATTTTTACAAAAAATTAAAAATTAAAAACCCCCATGGAATTTCAATAATAGGTTCTTCTGTTAATAATAAAACAAACCAATAAAATTTGTGAAAAAAAAAAACAATCCTGTGGATTATATAAATATAATACAAATATCCTAATTTTGTGTATTATCTATTTGTATCTTCATTTGTATATTATAATAATCTATTATAATTTTGGTTACTTTATTTATAACATATATACATACGGTATAATGTGTGTAGAACAGATGCATAGATACATATACACATCAGTTAATACTGACAAATCAATTTTCTATTTCAATTGTTAAAATGTTCATTATAAATCTTTGTTATTGTTTATTTAGTAATTTTTCAATTTTCATAGTAGCTATCTATGTCACAGAATACATAACTTGTGCATGTTTTGCATGATTTAACATGTGATACCATTTCAAAAGAAAATAATGTAATTAAAATGATCCTTCATATGGAAGAGGATTATTTTATTCATGTATGTACATATCCATGTGATGAATGCAACTACACACGATTTTAAATTTTATTTAATTTATTATTATTTTTCTTTTCTTTTTTTGGATTTAATTCAGTGATCTGTGTACAATATCATGTTAGGTCAAAAAGTGAATTTGAAAAACAATTAAACCGGAAATCAGCAAGCAACTGAGAAAACTATACACATAAAATACATATTACATGAAATCAAAACAGGATCAATGCCAAAAAATTGTAGTTTTTGTTTGTCTGAAAATCATATACATTACATATGTATACACATATGAGTTCATGTACATACATATTATGTCTACATACAAATAACGATGAATGAATATTCAATTCTAAAACTGAAAAACTAAAAATTATAGGGACACAACATCAGGAAGAAAGTAGAAAAAAAAACAAACAACAACAATATTGTCCCCTTTGGATATTTTGTAATTGATTATTCTAACTTACGTAACGATACACAATCTGTTAATTTACACTTTATCAATGCTAGCTACATATAAGCACGATGCTCTGTTACCACAATCCCTAAAGAGAATTATAGAATTTGAAACCAAGCACACTGCTGGGTGAAGGGTTCATTTGTGTTATTCTTTAATCCCTTCAATGCAAGTTTTTAGTTTTTTTCTGTATTATTATTATTATTATTTTTTTTTTTTCAAAAATAATATACTCATGTGATTTATAATTTAGTTTTAAATTAATTTAATTTTCTTTCCTCTACTTCTGACTGAATTTTTTATTAAATTTTTTATGCAAGAGTGTAGGATGAATTTTAATCTCTAAATCGAAAACTGAAAAAAAAAAAAACATAATTCGATGATGCGTTATGAAATTATTAAGTTAAACTGTCACCGAATCGTACATGTTATTTTGATCCTTTTTCATTTTATTATACATATATATATTTTATACATGTATGTACATAAGTATGTACTACGTGTGTTTAATGATAAACGGAATGATAGAGAAAAAAAAGAATTGCCGATTTTACGATTAAACAGAAAATATCAAAATACCTATGTACAGATTTTTAAAATTTTTTACGTAAAGGTTAAATGGTATGTCACATAAATCAAATAATGTGCGATTTTTTTTTATTTCAAAAATTTATTTAGTGAAAAGGATTTTAATAAAGTGAAAAATTTTAAAATAATATTGAGTATTTTGTAATAAAGAAAAAAATAGAGGGTCAATTTAATTTATTTCGCTAGATCATTAATCAAAATTTGTTATTTTCAAAGATTTTCAAAGTTAGTATTTGAGCCGTTGTTTTTGAAAGTGGTATAAGTCCACTTTGATTTATTTTGAGATATTTAATGTTTTTTATTTCAGTTCCTATACAGCTTTCATATAACAGCTTAATTTCTGGTGAAAAATTTTGCAACATAATAATCTACAATAGCTTTAATATTACAAATAGTTGAAAGGGCATACCAATCTTCATTTGAAATTTACTTTAACTCATTTTTCATCAAAAGTGGACTTATACCACTTTCAAAAAAAACGGCTCATTTAAACAGAAGAAATTAAATTATTTATACATACATACATACATACATATCCTATGTGTATATTCTTTAGGTCAGAATATTATAAAAAAAGTGTAATTTAATTTAACTGTTTCACTTTACTTGCTGTGCTACCTAAAGCGCTTGTCACATACGAGTATCTACATAATTAAAAAAAAAAAAAAAATTTAATGGTAAAGCTAAAAACGACACATTAAAATGTGCATATTTATACAAGAAAGTAAACTTTAAAAAATAAATAACAATAAAAAAAAAATATATAAAATATTCAGTTGCAATTAACAAAATTACGATTTTGTGACGTAACCTTTTTTTTATTTTAATTTCTTTCTCTTTATACTCGTACATAATATGTAAATCATATATTCTTTACAATATGATGTGTCCCTAATTTTTATTCAAGGACGACATTAATGAACATTTAAATTTATTAGACAGTGTTGTTTATTTGGATAAGCATGTACCACACGCCACTCAAAACATCACATCACTCACATATACAATCATATGTAAATTCACTTATATTCGCGTCATTCATTTTATTCCTGTTTTCCTCTTCTAAATTTTGCATGAATAAAATTTTTACATATTATGCATAATACACATTTGTTTTAAAAAAAAAGCATCATCCTACATCTGTTAGAATTTTTTTTTTCTCATTTCTTTTTTATATTAAAGGGACCCTTAAATATTGTATAATATTTACAATACTACTGAGACACCATAAGCATATTCCATGTTATATAAAAAGCGTCCTTCATCGTTATTTTAATTTTTTTTTTTTTTCAATGTATGAATCAAAATACATAAGAGCACTTGAAAATACAAAAGCAATGAAAACATTTTAGCTTCAATAATAAATTCAATCGTTGCACATCCTGTTATCATAAAAATATGTATAGTTGACCTTTGACTTAAAATAAATTTTTGTATACAGCCAGAAAAAAAAAATATTGTTTCATGTTTATCAAGGATTCAGGGCATACAAAATTTTCATTAATATTATGTATAGGTATAAACGTTAAAATATTTGACATAATGTATAATATAATAATTTTTGACATTAATAAAATTATTTAATTTTTCTTTATCTTTCTTTATTTTTTTTTTATTATTCTTAATTTATCTTTTATTTTCTTTCAGCATCCAAATAAGCTGAAAAAGGCAGATATTTATGTCCTTTTATTATTTAAACAAAAACCAGGCATCTACTCAAATTGTCGGTGTCTTTTAACTTTATGAATTAAATTAATCTTTATTATTTTTAATCACCATGAGAAAACCGAAATAAAAATAATAATGTAGTTGATTGAGATTAAATGAATTATTTCGTTAAGTAATATAAGGAAAACAAAGGAAAAATAACAACAAAAAATTCCCAAAATAAAATAATAATTTTCCAAATATGTATAAAATTTAATTATAAAAAAAACACAATCATTTTTCATTTTCTTTTGTTGTTGTTATTGTTGTTTTTATTATCATGTAAAATTACTTATATAACATATTAATTTGTAAAAAGATTTTATTATTTATTATTTAATTTTGTAACCATCATTTATTAATTAAAAGATATTTTTCTCCATTTTTTTTTTTTGTTTCAAATTAACAGCACGTGACAGACTTCAATGTCATTCATTCATTTCGATTTTATTTATTAATGTGTATAATCAATGACATTATTTTCAATTAATGACAATATTTTCAAATTAAAAAAAAAAATTATTACATTTCATGTCTTTATCGAATTATGAACGAATTTCATTACAAAATAGAGAAATTGTGAACAATAATTCAACAACAACAAAAAAAAATATCTAATTAAGAATATATATCATCAATTTTTGTTGTTGTTGTTGTTTTTTTTCTGCTATAGAGTGTGCCAATAATTCGCATTATTGAAATCTCATTTGATATTTTGACATAAAAAAAAATTAATGGTTCATCTGTAAATCAAATTGGAAATTTTATGAAATTGACAATTTTTTATTTTTTGTATTTTTGAAATAAAAAAAAAAGTATCCGCACTCAAAATCAATTGCGATTAAGCAGGGGTAAAAAAGTGATAATCAATTGACTGGAACATTTTGAACAAAGAAGTAGAAAAAAAAATAACAAAACTCATTGTTTAGATTTTTAGATTTTTGTTATTTTTGTTTTCATCAATGTTGATGAAACATACATACACATTTTCAGTTTATTTCAGGATTACATACTTACTTTTTGTGAATGTAATTGTTGACTGAGTTGGGTTTATATTTTTTAAGCACATAATTTTGGAAAATCTATTTCTTACGGATTTTTCCCCTAAATTAATAGTTTTTCCTCACAGTATTATTTTTCATAAGTAAAAGGATAATAATGCAATATCCTTTTAGACTAACGTAGCATTTAAAATTTGTTTTGTATTTTTATTCTAACATTCTTTTTTACTATAGTTTGTGGTTTGAAATTGATGAAAAATAGTATAGATTGCATAAAAGATAAAAAAAGTTTAATGATGTGGAAAATTTCATTAACTGGCTAATAAAATTTATTTTGATAGAAATTTTCGATATTTTTGAAAAAAACAGAAGAAGTGGAAATTAAGCTTACTAGACTTGAAGGTAAAAGTTTATATATTTTCAGAACAATAGAAAAATAAAAAATTTATAATTGAAACCCTTTAACTAACTTAACTAAACTTCTTTGCATTTTTTTGTGTGAAAAAGTTCAGAGTTTTTGAATTGGCGATAGAAAGTGATAATTTCAGATCTTGTGAGTATAAACGTTACAGCTCAAAGTTCGAAACAGTAAAAGATGTACATGTATGTGTGTCTATTTAGATATTTCTTCTTGTATACACGTTATATTTCATTTATTTATTTTTTTACTCTATTTTGTTGTAGAAAAAAGATTCATGAATTGAACATACCATGAAATACTTTCTTTTTCTTCTGAAGACAAAAACTCTGACGACATTCATTTTAACAACAAGAAAAAACCACGGATGCATTCAACAAACAAACTTATTTTTTGAAAAACCATTGCATATAAGATACTGACAAACACAGAGTAGAGAATTAGTTGCAACAACATATCAACATATGTACACTTTACATGCAGAAAACCTCTACAACTCCTACAATTTGCATAAAATACATTCAAAAAGAAAAAAAATAAACAAAAATTTAGAATTTTTCATTACGTAATGTACTTTATGTTTATGCACATTGGTGATATGGTCCAGAATTGAATTTTTTTTTATTTACATTATATACATTTTTAGAATATAGGAACAAAATATGTGCATACATTTTCATATCACCAATTTAGGTGACATAAATTTATGTGGAGTGTCATTTCCCTAAGAGTTTTTTTTTTTTTTTTTTTGGTAGCTCTCACAAGTCTTACATACATATACATATGTCCTTATCATATATATAATGTTGTTGTACTACTACCAAACCAAAATAGATACTCCTATATCATGTATATTACATGATACACGTACTTTTACTACTATAGTTACCTGTTTTACTTGCATCATGCATGCACGAACGCTTCTTGAAAATATGAGAAAATATGGACAAAACTTTGAAATGGAACTTTCTTTATCGGTAATAATATATTGGGTTTTTTTTTCTCACATAAGTTATAATAGAAAAGTTATAAAAATACAGATACATTTCAAGTATAACATATTTTGAACACAAAAAGATAATAGAAAAATAAAATTTGTTTGATATTCTTTGGCGCCTGTTGAAGACATTTAAAAAATATATTGTCGACTCCCGTTTGACTGCACAATGTTATTTGTAAAACTGATTTTATTTTACATATGTATATGTAATTATGTATATATGTATGTACATTGTACACACATGTATGTCAATTTTTTCAAAACAATTTTTTTTCCTTGTTTTGATTAAATTTATCTGTTTTCATACTTTTTTAGGTATTTTTACAATTTTTTTTTATTTTTCGTTTATCTTTCACATTTTGCAATAATTGTTACGTTTTTATAGAAAAAGAAAGAAAAATTAAATAAATGAAAGCAATTAAAAACATGCATTTATTATAGAAAAATAAAAAGTTAAAATAAAAACAAAAAACGAGAAAAAGCTGCTGTATTCAATTAAATTATCCTGATTTCATTTCTTTTAATCAATGTCAACAGAAAAACATAACAAAAACAATGTTTATTATTCATTTTAGAAAAACATAAGAACAAGAATTAGAAGAATTGTTTTTTTTCTGTATGCACGATTATAAACCTTGTGAAAATTTAAAAAAAAAAAATTAAAACAGTTGACAAATGACAAAATATTAAATAAGTAAGTTTAAAGAAAAAAAAAATGAAGAGAAAAGGTTTTCCATCTGTCACCTGTTGTAGAAATAAATCACTTTTTTTTTTGTTTTTTTTTTTACATTATAAAAATGAATAAAATTTTAAAATTGTGAAAAATAACGAAATAATGATTTTATTACTGTAATAGAATCTTTTGTATCATATACATACTCATAAGTATGTGTGTAGCTATAGATACATAAGTGTATCTTTTCGTATAATTTCCTATTTTACGTTTCGTAACAGATATATTAAAACAAATAATGTGTCTAAAAATACTAATAAAAATAAATATTATAAGAAAAGTTATTCTCATCTTGATATTTCATTGAAATATTTTTTATTGTCTTAGTTATGATTTATAATAATTTTACCTATGTTTTAAAACGTAAAAAATGAAATTTTTCTCTATATACGCACATTTAACGTACTAATATATAATATATGCATGCACGTACATTTATATATATAAATATGTATTTGTACAATACATATATCCTTTTCATATATTTTTGAATATTATTTAAAAAAACAAAACAAAAAGCTTTTAAGCCTTTTATGGAAGTGAATTTTTCACTAGAGACAAGAAAAATATAATTTATGAAGGTAAATTTTCTTGATCGATGTACAAAATATATGTAAAAAGACAGAATACGTGTTTTACTTACTTCAATTTCATAAAAATTTATATTAATATTATTTCTGTGCTATTGTACGAGTATATTTAAAAACATGACCATGAAAATAATTCATGGTAAAATTAATTCAAAATTTTTATTTCATGTAATCATAATATTTAAAATAAATTTAACATAAATACAAAAATATACATACATGTATATATATCGTTTACAGCACGTACACATTATGTTTATACATATATTTATAAATTAATTTTCTCATGATACATAGAATATTTAAATTTTAGAAAAAAAAAAATTCTCTCCTGTACAAATTTTCTCATTTACTTACATGAAAAAAAAAAGCCAACGAAAATTGTTTGTAAACTTAATTAACCATTAAAAATAGGTTTAATATTTAAAAATTAAAAAAAAAAGAAAATAAAGAAAATTTAAATCTGTCATTACCTTAAAATTCATTTTCAAAGGAAATTAGATTTTTTTTTCTAATATTCATTTTCTTTGATTTCTATAATTAAAAGAAAAATCTGAGAAAAAAAAGATATCTTTTCATACAAGCAGAAAAACCTTGAAAAATAATTAAGATTGAGTTTATATACACAGAAAATTCTCATCATTTTTTACATTTTAATAATTACGAGTTTTCTTTATTAATTTCATGAATATTTTCAATTCTTTGAGTTTAGAAATGTTTTAAAAATTTATCAATGTTAATGATTTTTAGAATCGATATCTTGTATCTACAAATTAAATTTTTTCAAGTCGTCGTATTGGTTTAACCACCAAATAAACAATTTCGTATTTTCATTATTTACAATATTCTTGAGATTAACAAAATCCTTGTTGTTGAATTTTACAATTTTAAATTTTAAAATAAAATAAAATGGTGTGTTTATTCTTTCAATAGTGAGAAATCGATATCGTTCATTTAAATTTTGAATTTCTTAGAAAATCTACCACATCAATAATGTAAATATTATCTTATAAAATTAAATAAAAAAAAACTTAGAATAAAAACAACATTGTTATGTAAATAGAAATTTTCTTGCTCTAGAATCTAGATAACAAAAACACAGTACAGTATCGTAAGTACATAATATGTATATAGTAGATACACATTTTTGAAAAACTTACTAAGAAGATTAACTTGTGTATTTTTATTGATTTTTTAATTAATGAAATTACCCTTGATGTATTAGAAAATTTAAGCCAATATTACCACAAAGTATAAATGATCAAAATGCACTTGTATATAATTAATTGCCTTATTTGTTTTCGTCGAATCTATTTTCATGATATATACTTTAAAAGACTCAACAACACATATAAATTATTCATGTATGTATGTATGTATTTTGAAGGATCTAAAATCACGACCATTTTTTCCCCTTTAAATTCTTGTGCATTTAATTAATAATCTTTTACTCAATGGTGTCTTATATTGTTTTTGAGTAAACTTTTTCTTATTCTTCAAGTGTATTTTTTCAACGAAAAGAAATATAGAATAACAATAATGTCCTTGCCTTTCGAATAAAGCATTAATACACATCTTTTTTGTTTTGTTTTAATTTTATTTTAATAAATCAGTTCATATTTAAAATTATATTAATAATGTACATCAATTATTATTATTATTACTGGCTATATATTTATCATATTATATATTGTATATGTATAACTGTATATTTTTTTTTCTCAACAGATTTTCACATATTCAAGACAAAATGCTTTTTGTTTTTGTATTAAAATTAAAATTTTTGGTATTCAAATTAACAGAATAAATTAAATTATAACTATATTATGTCCTTTATTTTCATCGTTTTATCCTTCTCGATTATTTGGTGGTAATTGTGGTTTTCTTGAATCCCAAAAGAATAAATGATAAAATGATATCATAACTCCCATTCCACTTACAGCTCCTAAATAAATTCCAACAGTTAATATACGAAATAGTTTTGACTGAAAAAAACTATCCTCTTTATTTTCTGTTTCAGCATTTTTATCACCATCTGTTTTATTTTGGCTATCAGCACCGGATGCAAGAAGTTTTGGCATTTTCTTTTTCTCCTCGTACAAAAATAACAATTTACTTTTAATTAGGAAGAAAATATTGTTTAATTTAAAAAAAAAACTTTGATCACTAATTAGTCCTGTTAATTTATTGTTCTGACCTATCGAAAAAATTCTAATCAACTAAATTTTGTTAGGAAATTATAGTTTATTTAAAAAAAAAAAAACACAATAAAATAAAAATAAAATGTACACCAACCTTGCGCTTGCACTTTTTTTAATCGGCTTTAATATCTTACTTGTTATTTGCATTTTGTTATATGTACATATATAGTTTTTTTGTTTTTGTGAAGAATAATTAAATATGTATTTGTTAAATACTGTAGATTCTAGGGTGATGTTAATAATGAATTCGCTAAACTAACTAATTAAAGTTTCGATTTTTTTTCTTTCTTTTTTTTTTCTTTATTATTAATTAACTTTATTATTTCTACAATGAAATTAAAAGCGACAAGGAATTTTTCTAGTTAATTTTTATGAATCTAAAAATTTCAAAAAATTATAAAAAAATTTTTTAAATAGATAACATTTGTCACCATTACCCTCCTAGAAAAATAGTAAAGTTAACACTTTTTAAAAATCATTGTTGTATTGAAAGAAAAAAAGTTAGAGCATTTTAAATACGGTGTGAAAATAGTGTGGTATATTGTGGTTTCTTTAGAGGAAGAATAAAAACACGTTGGTGAAAGTGAAAGAAATATTTGCCCTCTCCAAGGGTGTTATATCGATTTCAAATTAATCTTTTCAAAACTTTTGAACTACTTTATGAATGCTTTAGCATAATCATAATTTTCTTATTTAATAATTACGTTAATAACATGGTTTTAAATAGGATTATAATAATAACAATGTAAAATCTTTTAATATAAGGAAAATAGTGTTTTACAATGTGTAGATACAATTGATTTCAAGTTTTTTTCTTTTCTTTTCAACTGCTTATGCCTGCCTCATCAATCTCAACTCTAACTTTAACCCATTAAAAAGAAATGTTTATTAAGTATCGACAATATCTATCATTATAATTAAATATGTATTTAGTATGTTATGCAATAGATATTTAATTTTTATATCATTTGTCAAACGTTCTTTTTCGAATTAAATAATTCTCATTACGACCATAAAGTTTATTTTAATTCATGCCTCTTATTTGTGTCTGTGTGATGATTTCTAAGTATGAAGATTAAATTTAATTTAATTTAATCTATGGACAAATAGAAAAGTATCTCAAGCATAATTTTTTTTATCATAAAATTTTAAATACGATTTTACATATCCGTAAGTATTAAAAGATATTAATTCAGCATTGATAATGATAATAAATAAAAACAACAAAATAACGTTATTAAGTTTAACGATATTTTTATTGAACAATAAAATACATAATATTGTATTTTTTTTACATTGTTTTATTTTTATTTTATTTTTTAAAAACTATAATCTAAAATAATTTTATTATATTACTATGTATGTATTTTGTTTTATTGTATTTATTGACAGTTTATTTTTATTTTTTTGCTTTAAAACAAATTCTGTTTTATTTTCATTTCTAATTGGCGAGTTTATTTCAATAATTTTTCATGTAATTAATTAAAATACAAAAAATGAAAAATTAAGAAAGCAAATTAAATATTGAATACATAAAAAATTGTTTTTTACAACATAATAAAAAAAAAAGGATTTATTAGAAGAAAATAAATTTTATTTGTTAACTTCTACAATTATTATTCATAATTTATTATGCTCTTCCTACAATTATTATTTTTATATTCTATTAATTGATACAATGTTATTGATACGTTTCTTTTTTTTTTTTCTAAATAATCTTTAATAAAATGCATAATTATTAGAATTACTATAGAAATAAATTATTAATAATATTTTTAATATTTTATCATTGGCAAATATTTTCAAAATTTTAAATTGATAAAATTTTCTTTTCCATTTAGAAATTTTTTGAAAATGATTATTGAATAACGTACAAAACGAAAAAATGCAAAATTAGAAAAATTGAAGAAAAGAAAGAAATAAAGTTTTTATTGTTTTATTTAAAGAAAAGTAATTTTCAAAATGACTAATTTAACTACAGACTTCTAAATTTTTGAAATAATTTTGTTTTTTTTTCTCAAAAATTGTTAGTACATAATTTAAAATTTAATTTTTTTTCTTTCTAATCTTCATTTTAATTAATTAAATATTTATTGTATTTATAATTTTTAATTTTTAATTCAACAAACAAAATAATAATTTTTTTATGAACAGTGGATTTGAGCAATAATGCCCCATTTCAAACTGGTAAAGCCCGAAAAAATGTTTTAAAAAAAGTCTAAACGAAGATGATGCCATCTATTGAACGATATCTACAGATCTTTTATCCACTTTTAATTGAAACCCAGCTATTCTTGTTGACATAGTAATGTTACAAACCGAAACAATCTCATCCAACACAAAAGCTTTGATTCCACAAAGCTTTCACTTACTGTTGTTGTACCCATACATTGTTGTTGTTGTTGTTGTTGTTGCTCCCCATTATTAACACCCACAACAGAACCAGATTTATCTGATGATGATTTACTGGCACGTTTATGAGATTTTACAGCTGGTGAACCCATTTTTTTATTACTTTTATTAAGTTACTGAAAAATAGAAAAAAAAAATAATTTTTCCTTGTATTAAAATTGATTTTTTATTTTGTTAACTTGACAAAAAAAAAGTAAAAAATAACATAAAAATGAATAGGATATGAAAAATTGGAAGAATTAAAAATGAGAGGATATAAAGGAGTTTGTGTTAATTAGCATTTTTTTTATAAATTTCGAACAGAAGTAAATTTTAAAGCTTCCAATAAGTTAAAAATTGAACTCTTTTACATTTAACTAAAGTTTTCAAACTGACTAAAATAATTAAAATCTTCTGCTTTCTGCTCTTTCAATCTTGTATCCTTAATAAAATCATGACCATACATAATATGTAATCGTATACAACGAAAATTAAATAAAAACTGCTGTTATTTATTTTTATGAATGAAAAATATAAGTGTTTACGAACTATCTATAATTTTTTGCAGACTTATCATATTTACTCGTAATCGTAACATATTGTATTTTGTACTTTATTAATTTTATGCAACCTTCAAAAGATAACTTTGATAAGTTCGAATTATAGCTACAAACATCTATACATGTACAAATTTCTATACTTGTACATATGTAATTTTTTTCTTATATAAATTGTATAATAATTTAAGTCACGAGGTATACGGGAAATGTATCGTTGTCAAAACATTATCGTTCTTTTTATATATACTTACATACCTACATGTCATAAATGTATGTAAATTAGTTTAATATAGAATATACCTTAGGTAAACGTAATGACAATAAACAATCAAAATAAATTGAATAATCAGCAATATACCTACTTTAAATGTGTAATCGCAATGAGATCAGGGGCACGCTTCCACACCTTTACTTTGACATTTTGTCATCGTGTACAATATAATGATTTTTGTTTTTTTGTTTTTTGAATAAAAAATGACTCTTCAAGATTTAAGTAAATTTCAAGTTGAAAAACAAATTAGAAAAGAAAACGTTACGTTCTAGATGATTTCATAATGGATCATGGATCAAAAAGCTAAAGATTTTGATGAAGAAAAAAAAAAAAAAAGAGGCTGTACATACTAGACTGTACCGGACACATTAAGTAAGAATATTTAATTTGTTTCGTCTATGAAAATATGTAAGCATATTTAAAGCGCGACATAATCTCATTAAATTGCAAATGTGTCATGCTCATTGAATTGCAGATACATACTTTCAAAATTTAAAAAAAATTAAGTATAACAATTTTACTATCGACATTGAACTAGTTAAAATTTTTCTGTATAAGAAAAAACAAAAAAATGATTTTCCTTAAGAAAATTTTGTTAAAGGATATTTTTATTTTTTGAAAAAGAAAAACAAATTTATAAGACATTCAAAAAACAAATTAAAAATAAATTGAAACTGACGTACATTTTTTTTTCTCATTAAATAACACATTAGATAAGAGATTTTAATAATAGATACGATACATATGTATGTATTACAATTTGTTTAGAAATTTATTATCAAATGACCACAAGTACTTGAAATTTATTGAATAACAAAACTAAAAAAAAAATAAATAAATAATAATAAAAAATAGTAAGACGTGACGCGTGTAAACAATCAAATTGTAAATTTGATTAAATTTAATATAATTAGATCCACGAGGCGATGGACATATTTGTTATTGTTTGACACAAACTGGTGATTTGATATTTAGTCAAACAGATTTAATTTTGGCAAATTTACTTTTTAAAAAAATTTAAAATTTAATTTTAAAAAAGTACCAGATTTACACAATGCTTACTCGTGTATATTAAAGTGGAGCTTATGTTTATTAATATTAAATTCAAATCTTAAGATTGTTCTATTTTGATTTTACATGAAGACCACGAGCCTTCATTAAAATTAAATTTAATATTTGTCTATGATTTAATTTTAATAATAATTTTTTTCCTAGAATTAAATTACAAAAAACATCCTCGTAATATCGATTCGAATAAAGACAATATTTTGTTAAAACCATTTTCTTTTGAACCTTTCCCTTTTTTTTTATACAAAAAAAAATGTACATCACAAGAAGGGTGTACAAATGTAAAAATCAAGTGAATGAAAAGAAGAGTCAATTTTCTATTTTTCATAAAAAATTTAAAAAGAAAATTTCTAGTTATAAAAAATGCATGAATTTCTTTTCAAAATTATAATTCAATCAATCGATAAATATAATCAATCTTTTCATTCTCCTTCAATACTTTCGAATTTAAAATATAAGTAAAACGCGATTTTCATAGTAAAATCAATTTTACTTTTAATATTACATTAACACAATAAACTTTCAATTTATATTCAATTTTTCATCGTTTATATTCTTTCTTTCACCGTTATATTATGTTATATCTTTCATTCTTTGTGCCACAATTTGCATAACCGCAAAAATTATAATAAAAAAAATTTCACTTTGTAACCACAAAATTAAAAAGTAAACAATAAAAATAAAAATGAAGTATGTATGTACGTACGTATGCAATTATAATTGAACTTCCTTATTCAATCAATCATTATTTAGCCACAAAGATTCACTTGAAGAGGCATAAATCTATTTTTATAAAATTTATTTAGAAAGACAAAGTTTATAGTTTATGTTTTTCATAAAACATCTGATCAAACAAAGTACGATAAACAAAAATATTTCAACTACACGAACACACAATACAAATGTGTTAATAATACTTTGTTATTAACAAAAAAAAAGGGCTGATCTAGCAACATATACATATGAATATATTATTGGACATATCATTAAATATATATTTTATTAAATGTTAAAACTTCAAAGAATCTAAATAAGTTCATTAATGTCACTTTTTATCTAGGCCAAGTTCTTTTCAAAATGAAATATTATGCGCGTTGTAGTTTAGTATGTGTCGATTTTATTATTACAACACTTTCGTTTAAAAAAAAAAAAAAAAAAACAACATAAAATTAAAATGAAAAAAAAAGATTCCGCTTTTTATATACACACACGTACTTTTTTCAATTTTTTAATTAATCTTACCCACAAACTTATAAGTTATTTTAAAACAAGTAATTAAAATAAATCAATTGATGTGTGTAAAACCGATACATAAAAAGTATCTGTCAAAGCGATATGTAACTTTTACCATATACGATAAACGATTAAAGAAAAAAACAAAAATACAAAAATTAAAATGTTTACACAACAATCATGTGTGACATCATTGATACTTTGATTACATTACAGAGAATCTCGTTATTTGAAATTACATTTTTTTTTCAAATACTAAAATATTTAAAGCTTTTAATTAGAAAAAAATTAAAGTATGGAAATTTAAAAAAAATAACGTGATGAACAATGAAAAATTAAATATTTTTAAAATCAAAAGTAGATGTCATCGCTGTTAATGTTGATTTTTAAACAATTCAATAAATTTGATAATAATACATTGAACTTGTACTTATTTAATAGAAAATTCTAATTATGGTAATTGTATAGAATTATATTTTTTTTTTTAACATAATAATAAAAGTAATGGAAAATCTATTCTGTACAAAAAAAAAAATATAATAAAGATATAAAATTCTGTAAAATTCTTTATTAAATTGGTTTGAATTAAACGAGATAGAAAAAATAGTTTGGAGATAAAAAAAAAACCAACGAAAATTAATAATATTGTAATGTAATAAATTATTAACCATTAAAAAAAAATGATAAAAATGACATTTTCATATATTAAATGGCGAACATATGATTATATGATTATTTTTAGAATCAAGGTCTATCTATTAAATATTCCATTAAAATTACTACACATACAACTCATTCATTCATTTGATAAATTATTGATATGTGACATTAGAACAATCATTAATTTTAGCGTATTTTTATGTTCACACATATTAAATAATTTCTTAACAAGAACAAGAAACATTTACATAAATATTTCGACAGAATGATAAAAAAAATTGGAATAATAAATTAGAAATCAAAATTCTTGCTTCTTTTTCATTTTTTGATAGGTAGGTGGGTACATATACTTTTGATCAATATGACCTTTTGCTTAGAATATTATTTAAAAATTTTCAAGCAACTAAAAACAAATCACATTTAAAAAAGGGTCCACAGTTTTTATTATTTTAAATTGAAAATTTATTTATTATTTTCATCTATTTTTTTGGCCTTTAAAAATATTAATTTATGAATATAGATTGAAAAATAGATGAAATAAATTGGACCCTTAAAATGTGGAAAATAATTTAACATTCTTTAAAACAGATCTTCTCCTTGGTTTACAACAAAATAGATAGACTCCATAAACGAAAAAAATTATGTACATAGGTATATTAGTTCAAACTAAAAGTTGAAAAAAAAAAAGAATACAATATCCTTGAGAACAACAACGATATTAAACTCGAAAACTTAACAGAAAAAAAAGTCTAAATCATCAAATTAAATAAAATTAATGAACTCAAAAGTACTGCAACGTCCCATTTTCTACATCTTATAAATCATTTGAAAATTACAAAATGTCCTTGGTTAAATAAAATATATATTTATGATGATAAAAAATTAAAAATTTAGAAACGGTAATAATATCTTCATAATAATTTATGGTGTAATATTTAATCATACGATAATTTATGTGCGTATCGTACGCGACTATTTATTTTAATAAAAATATTCAAATTTACAAATGAAAAAAAAAATATCCTCTAGCAAAAAAAAAGGAACTAAAAGTGTGTAGGTACCTAAGTATATACTTCTATACAGTGACTAAAGAAAAACATTTTATTCCATTTTACGTTTTATTTTTGTTGATATACACATACCCACCCACCCACATATACCTACACACAGTTACATTTCGTCTTCTTGATTTCAAATTTAACTTTACGTGTTTTGTTTATTTTCACATGGTTTTCAAGGACATTTTTATTATCATTCTGTTTTCATGTTGAATACCATTCCATGAATATATGTATATGCAAGATAATAGTTTATTTTCTTTTAAATTTATTTTTTATTTTTTATTTTTTGTAATTTATTATCTAAACCAATTTTCTAGTGACAAAAATAAATTTTATTCTACAAAAAAAAAAAAATTAAACATGCATGTCCTTTTTTAAAGAGACGTAAATAAAATTTAAACATGCAATCATAGAGTATAATAACATTTGAGGACGAATACAACAAAAATGAAATGTAATTTTTTGTTTTAAGGATTTCTTCCTTTTGTAGAATTCATTATCTCTTGAAATTTTAATTTAATTGATTAAATTTTTTCTTTCTTATTCATATACACATACGTTACAAAATTTATATTTTATGTACGTACATGTCGTACATATATGAAAAATAGATTACATCATTCATTTTAATATTTTATTTGGAAAAAAAAAAGTAATAATGAAATCATTATAAATTGGAAATGACATCTTTTAAATTCTAATTTGAAAAAATAAATAATTTATTATAAATTGCTTCAAATTTAAACGATCAATTTAACTGACATAATAGTAAAAAAATACACACTTGCACATACACATATGTACGTATGTATATGTAAGTATATGAATAAGAACTAGAATTTTAGATAAATATTTGATAAATTTATCTAATTTTACACATAAAATTATATTTAATAAAATTTTCAACTATATTCTATTAAAGTCTAAAACCTTCTAGAAAGCCTTCAGGTTTCACATTCAATTTATCATGTTTCATTTAATTTTGAAAAAAAAAAAAAAAAAAAAAAACAAGGTAAAAAAGTAGAAAATAAATAAGAAATATGAAAGGATGTAGTATCATCTGGCCTGTATAATATAATTATGTAATGCATTTAGAAATGGACTTGAAAAGTATATATTTTAACTCTTTTTTCCTCATAAAGAAAAAAGAAAAAAAAAACTTATTTGAATTACGAGAAAATTGCATGCATTTTATCATATAGTCTCTAACAGTAGCGTTCTTTTTTTCAATTTATTTTCTTATAATAAATTTTCAAGGTATATACTTTATTATAATATGAAAAGAAAAAATGAAAAAATAAATTTATTTAAAAAAAATTACATTTCATATTTCATATGACAGTATGAAATAAGTTTTCACAGAAGAAAAAATCTATTTGAAAATGAATATCTGTTCAAAATAATGAAATTATATAAAATAAAAATAATTAAAATACCATATATGTTTTAAAGGCATTCATGCATGTCAGGTGAAAAAATTGCTACTTTTAAAACTTTTGAAAAACTTATATATACATTTTATTCAATTAAAAAAAAACAAAACGTACCTCTAAAAATATTCAACTGTGTAAGAACAACTGTCGTTTTTATTTTTCCTTTTTGAAACAACAAAAGGAAGAAAAAAAAGCTTCTTTATTTTGTAACTTGAACAAAAAATGATGAATTTATCTACGACAACCAAATTAAATCCTTCGAATAATACGAATTTAATCCTTAAATCTGTTACTTAAGAAAAAGGTATTTGATTAATACATAAATAATTATGTAAATAATGAAAAATGTCAAATCCGTGTATTTTAAGTAAGTGAAACAAAGAAAAAGTACAGGAAATTCCGGTTCATGATGTTTTTCTTGTTATTACCGTTCCATAGTCTTGTATAAAGATTTAGGTAGGTATTTTAATTTCAAATCAAAAATGTCACATTGTTATTGTTTTCTATTTTCCATTTTATTATATAAATTCATATTACATTTCACAAAAAAAAAAAAAAAAGTATTATTATTAAGTTATTGGATCTAAGAGAAATTCAATATCCATCATATTCATGATAAATGTACATACATACATTATATATATTTAATATTAAGAGGCTACCTACTTTTGAATACATATTATAAAAGTTCCGTCAATTTATACGTGTACATGTAATTTTTTTTCCTTATTTATTTTAAGAAACTAGAACTCATAATAATAATGCATCGAACCATAAACGTGAATAATGTACATACATACCTATATGTATTTATCTATACGGGAGCATACCATGCCTATGTTTTTCTATAATAGCGTGTAGGAGGTAAGGTTGAATTACATTTGGCCATTCAAGATGGAAATTATAACAAACTAATAAAAGTACAGCTGAAACTCTAAAACAAAAACAAAACAAAAGTACTAAGAGTGCATGATTTTTATGTTAGAAATCAAAAAACGAAAAAAAAAAAAAACAAAAGCAAAATGCTTGTATTATCTTACATTTTGCTCAATCAAATTTATATTCATACTAACCCTATATACATAATATGATTATTTCACAGTATTAATAGAAAACACTTTGTTTCTATTTGCATTTTCAATATAAATACATGTTGTTTTCATTCCGGATTCAAAAATTTGATAACAATTATCAAAAAAAAAAAAAAAAAAAACACATACATACATACTATATTTTAAACCATTACATCAGGAAGTTGAGTACATTAGAATTGGGCCATGTGGTAGACCTTTTTGTTTTTTTTTTCATTTTTACATACATAATTCAACAAAATGTGTGTTGATTATATATGTATATACACATAAGAAACAAATTATTATTTTTAATATGTAATTTTTGTTTTAAATATGTGTAATAATACATATTTGTTTTGAAAATGTTACTGCACCCATAATCATGAGGACACCCACTACATAATTAAAACTTATTGATTTTTATTTGATTTTATTGGTTCTATATAGCTAATAATAGATAAATGTTTTGCTGTCATGCTTTTAAAAACAAACAAAAAACAATGAAAACAAAAACAAACAAACAAACAAATTAGATAATTTTTTGTTAAGGGCCAAATAAAAAAAATAAAAACAGATGACTTACAAACAAATTTATTAGAAATTTTAATGAGAATTTGTTGCATATGTTCTATATTCCCATTATAAATCATTTATTTATCGGAAATTTTACATATTTTAATTAAATTTTATCAGCTTTAATATGCAGTTTTATATACGAGTTTATATGTAGTAGATATAAATTTGTACTTAAATACATTAAGTGTATATGAAAAATGAAATTTTATTCAAATATAAACCAAAATTGAATTAAATATGTATGTTATTATGGATTAATAGAAAGGATCTTATCAGCAATTAAGGGCTTTTTAAATGAGTTCCAAATCCCCATATAATTAGATTTATTTTTTTAAAAAAAAGATAGAACCATTCTTCACTCATACTGTAAATATTTATTTCGAAAAAAATACATTGAAACAGCAAGAATTATGTATGTATATGTATATGAAACATTTTTAATTATAGATACATATAATCTTTTCGTTTCTGATAAGTTCGTATTTTTTTTATTTTTTTTTTAACTATTTTAATATGTAATTAATTTCAACAATGAAATTTTTTCAACATAGAAAGAATAATAAATGAGAATTTCAAAAAGTATAAAGTGTCTGTCATAATTTTGAAATAGATATTTGTGAAAATTAAAAAATAATATATATTTCTATAGAGAAAGACAAAAATACCGAAAATTCTTTTATAATATCAAACAGAAAAAAAAATGTATTTGTAATTGAAAATGATGGTTTACCAAAAAAAAAAAAAATATATTGAAAGAAAAGGTTCAAGGACGATATGTATAAAAAGTTTCAATTTCAAATTTTGATAGAACAAAATCTCCATTTTATACTGTGAAGAGTAAAATAATGATATTACCAATTTTATTCCACTATGACTGTTGAAATTTTCTTCAAAATCATAATAGAGGGCTTTTATTTAATAAATTTAGGTCTGTCAGAAAAACAATTTTTTTTTTTTTAAATTTTATTTTAAGCGATTTTTTCTCTTAAATGTCAAAATCATTATTATCATGAACTTTCTTCTAAAATGAGATGTAATACATAAATTATTCGTATATATAATGAAATTTGTTAATTATTTACATCATCGTGACTTGATTTTAAACCCTTTTCAAATTTACTCATTTAATTGAAAAAAAAAAAAATAACAACTCGTCACTTATTCCATTTTATTTATTTTTAATATTACTTTCATTCCAAAAACTGAATACTTCGGTTTAATAAAAAGTGCCAAAATAATGATTAAATTTAAGTTTTCTTCTGTTTTAAGGTAGGGAAAAATAAAGTTTAATAAATAAAAAAAACTCCTTGTTTTCTATAGATACAATTGAAAGAGAAAACAATTACATATCGAGAAAAAAAAATGAATTTAAAAAGCTTACTTGCATAAATTTTCAATTAAAAAACATATGTATGAAAAAAATAATGAAAAAGTTTTTGTAAAAATTATATTTTACGGAATAATAATCAATATTTAATATATGACCTGATTTTTAATATTTTTGTTTTTTTGTTTTTTTTGCAAATAATCAACACCTGTTGATAAATTGATTAGCTTTATTATTTTTCGTATTTTCAAGATTAAGTTCAAGGGCTATTTTTTCATATTGATTTTATTGTATATTATATATACATAACTATTTATGTATTTATTTTACTAAACATGTTAAAATAATATATCAAGTTATAAAAATTTATAATAAAATTTTCTGAATATAAACTTGTTTTTTTTTTTTTTTTTTCTTAAAGATGTGTGCATACATATATATATCTCAATCATCGCATTCATAATATCGTAAATAAATTAAAATTTATAAATGAATACAAAACAAAACATTGATTCAACATAGTTCAATAAAAAAAATGCACATTATAAATGTCTATTAAATGTAAAAGCCACATAATATAAAAACAAGATTTATCTTACTTTTCATGTGTATAATATATGGTATACATACGTTCATATGTACATATGTACGAGTATAATAGATAACTTTTATGTACTTATTGATAATATACTCACGAGATTTATTACATAAGAAATTTAATATAAGATATGATATCATCATGATAGTTTACCTTAATATTATGAAACCGGCTTATTTCAATTGACTTTTTATATCTATTTACAAAATAAATAAAAAATTAAGTATATGTAAAACTTGCTGTGTGCTATGAAAAATCTCTTTGATCTTTTTTGTTTAAATTTTTATTTAATTAATTGAAAATTCTAATCATATGTGATTGAAGATAATTTTTTTTTTTTTTTTTTTTTGTAAAATGAAAAATGTAACTTTTACTATTTTTCAAGTACATTTTTTTTCCTACAAAATTTGTGTTTAAATATAAAAATAATGAAAGATAAATTCACAACTAAAATACTGTTATACAAACTTAAAAACAAAATTAAATTTCTATATTATCATGATATAACATTACTTTCATATGTTATGCTGGATGAAATTGAAATTTCCATCTGCCTCGTTCCCAAAATTTAAAACTAAATTATATATTTAATCACACATTAATATTTTATTATTTCGCCTCCTTTATATCTATCCCTTTTTTAGTGTTGTCGTAATACTTATCAAAAGTCCCTAGAAAACATTATTAATTTTGCATACACGCATATAAATTTTTAAATATCCTATAAAATACCATATACTAAGTATACGTATGTACAATTTGTAAATCTAGAAATATAAGGCTATATTATATACATATATGACGAAAAAAAAATAAAAAAGTACAAAATAGCAAAAAAATAAAAGCATTTTATATTTAAAACATTTTTGTAGTTTATGACGAGTAAAGAATGATATTATTTTGATTTACAAAAATGTGAATATAAATTTAAAACACGCTCTTTTTATCACCCCATAACATATAATGTATATATACTATACATACGCATACGCTTTATGTACTCGTATGTACGTAAATATTTTTTTTATATGTATTATGTCGCATTTTATGTTTGTCTATAGCATAAAATAACACAAAGGAAAAAAAAAATATTGGAAATTTAATCGAATGAAAATGATTTAAAAATAAAATTGGTATTTGCGAAAAAAAATACATGTATATATATTAAAAAACCATTTATACAATGAGGGAGAGATATTTGTGGAATGTTTTTTCGTAATTAAAATAAAAGATTTATTTAATTTTTCAATTGAACAATAACAACAAAAATAATATTAAATTAATGACTGGAATTTTTATTGTCGTTTCCATCAAAAATTCAATTCCATTAACAACAATTCAATTTTTAATTAATATGAATTTCCACGAAATTATGAAAAATGTTTATAGTTTACTACCATAATTTTTTAAAAAAATGTAGTCGAAAAAAATTATTATAAAAAAAAAACCACCCTGTTTGTTGTTTTTTAAATTTTATTATGCTTCTAAAATATTTTTGAAAATAAAAGTAATAAAATACTTTGACACACATTTTGGAAAATTAAAAACAAAAAAAAAACAAAATAAAAAAATACAAAAAATAAAATTCACACCATTCTGTCAATTAATATATTTTATCACTTTTGCCAAAATTTAGAATTTATGTGATAAATTAAAATTTAAAAAAAATATATATTAAGCCATTAAAACTTTTGAAATTTTCTCATCTAATAACTAAAAATAATTTCCTCTCTTTCTTTTTTTTTTAATCATTTTTCATTTCATTTCATAACATTTCTAATTACATTTCGCCTTCAAAAACTTGAACTAAAACTATAAATTTTTTTTTTAAACTTTTCAACTGAATGTTTTTTTCCATGTTTTTTTCTTTTAATAATATTTTTTATTTTCTACAATATTGAAAAAAAAAAAAACTTGAAAGTAAAGAACATAAAAAATATATATATATTATACACATATATTCACAGTTGGTGACATTTTTATCGTCACATTGAACTTTAATGTTTATTTTGAAAAAAAATTTTTAGTTTAAGAAATATTTTTTTCTTTAAACATTTCAAAATCAAATATTTAAAATTAACGTAACATTCATAATAAATCGCCCACGATATTACGGTTTACATAGTACTGTGTGCATTTGAAAATTCTTTTATTGAATTTTTTTTCGATGTCGAAAATTATTCTTTTGAAGAGAAGCAAAAAGGCCATTAAAGATTTGGTATCCATCAATTCTAATCACCCAGAAAAAAAATATATAAATAAAGTTTCTAATTAACTTTTTATGGGGAGAAAATAACTTTTTTTTTTCTTGTATATTCATATTGGATTGGAAACGCCATTTGTTATATTATTGACAATAATAATTATACATATACTGTGTCTCATATGGGCTAAAGTCATCAGACGGATGGACTTTAATAGCTATACTATATACATACTGTATGTATATATTATGAGACCAATTCATTTATTTTAGTATACATTAAATACATATATTGTAGGTGTTAAAAACGACTATTCTTGATAATGAATATTTAACGTCAACTTAAGATCATTTCTTCATGTATTTCAAGTTAGTATTGATTTGCAGAGCCACATTATTTTCATTATTCATTCATATTTTAATGATGGATATGAAAAATATGGCTATAATGTTAATGACTACATAAGCTCTTACTTGCTCTTAGTATAGAATTTTACTTTTTTTTTTCTTCAACTTTTCATTAAAATCTCTTAAGAAGATTGTTTTTGTTCAGTTGTTGTTAAATTAACAAATTCATAAAATCAAACAAACAAAAAAAAAGTATAGCAATAAAAAACCAATATTATAAATTTTTTAAAGACCACTTAAAAAACCCCAAGTTTATGAATAAATCTAAAGCACGTTTTTAAATTATAAAATAAAAATTAATATTTCATCATTTGAGCTAATTAAGAATATGTAAAACATAAAAACAGTAAAAAAGCATATAACAAAAGAAAAAAAATAAATACATAAACACAACAGTTCTGTTTAAAATACAAACAACAAAAAAGAAAAAAACAAAGTAGAAAAAAGTGTATATATAGATACCTAAATAATATTTTATTTAATCAGATGCTATGGAGAAAGATTGCATAATACACTCACTCATGTAAATTTTAAAATGCTGTTCTTGTAATGATGAAAATAATTAGATATGTGGTATATGTTGTTGTTATATGGGCGATTTAGAATGATTTTTAATTTTACCATACATGTAACATGAACAGTTTTGTTATTAATGTCAGTCAACATATCATTGTGTAATATTCTTACATTAATATGCATTTTGTTGATTGTAAATAAGGAAATATCAGTTATATCACCTGCATATTGTTTGACCTATCTAAAAAAATTTATTTATATTACATAATTACATATATACATATCTGGTTTGTTGCAGTTGTAACTAATGTATTCTAACAACAATTACTGTTACTTCTGTTGATAAATTCTGCTTCATTTACATTAAAGAAATTATGTGACATACATATATAAATGTGTAATATGTAAACTGACAATTGTAAACACAGACAAAACAAACATCGCTTGTTCTCTTTATTTAACAAATTAGATAAAATTTTGAAGAAGAAAAAAACAATTTTTTATTCATAATTGTTCTGTTTGTAGAAGAAAATTTTATAGTACAGTTTTCGATGTTTAACAGTTTTTAAAGATCGTTTAAAAAATAAAGATAAATTTATTTCAATGAAATTTTATTAAAAAAAAACTTTATTTTTTATTTTCACAACTATGGAAATGAGAAATTTTCGCATGAATTTTGTTCAAGAAAAAGTTTTTCTCAAAATAAATTTGAAGAATTTTTCAATTTTCCGTAAAACTAGACTTTGTAAACCTAAAGTTTTTATATTCTGCAACTAAAAAAAAAAATTCTTTTACGTAATAGTACCTTTCTCATCAAAAAGTTATTCTAATTCTTTTTAGCTTATCTTTAAATAAAAAATTTTCGTTGTTGCTCTCAATACATTTACAAAAAAAAAAAAAAAAAAAAAAAAAAAAAAAAAAAAAAAACTCCATACCTACTGAAAACAATCAGCCCTTCTAAAAGAAAAATCTCGTATATGATTTATGTGCTTAAGTTTAAAACTTTCTTTTTAAAATTTTATGAAAAATAGGGTAAACCTAAATAAATAAGTAAATACATCCCGTTTACATACTGAAAAAATTTCATTATATAGTACATACATCATAAAAGTTATCTTTGTATATGATGTAACTTGTATTTTGATGAGAAAATAATTTAAAGAAAAATTTCTAATTTATTATAACATAAAAATGTAATTTAGAATATATATATATATATTTTTTTTCAAGTAATTTTCTAATTTTATGTGGAAAGAAATTTGTTTAAAAGTTTTTAAAATTTTTTCATTAAATTATTTAAAAGAATGTTTTTACTCAACTTTTTAAAAATATTTTAAAAGAATCATGTTACACAACAATAAACATTAAAAGTAATATTGTAATTAACGTAGCATTACAAATTTTCTTTTTCTTATAAAATTAGTTAAAGTTCCTTGAAAAACTTAATTTGATGTTCGAATAAAAATAAGTATTAAAAAAAAATCTTGAAATTCTATTAAAAATATATTTAGAGTATTTATTTAATTTGGTGTACTAGCATTATTTTTATCGTTAAAATAAACACCTACGCTTCAATACTTTCATTGTACATATACACGTTTCACATACAAGAAAAATGCTTTTCCTACCCCTTTTGTACGATATCAATTGGTTGGAAAAAAAATTTGTTTTTACATGTTTACCCTACCTATTTTTTTCTCCCAAATATGCTATTTTTTCTGTTTTCTACCATTAGATACAGATCAAAATCGTAAATTAAACGTGTGTACTTACAACATACATAGCTCTTTAAATAAAATTTCGCTATATTTCTTCTATTGGTAGTACACAATTAGCATTATTAAATAGAAAAACAGAAAATAGGAAAGAAAATCGATAAGATGAATGTGTGAACATTAAAAAAATACGCATTAAACATTTTCAACAATATAAATATCAGTTTAATCTATATAGCTATATAAACAAATACAGTTGCGTACATTAAAAAAACTGATTTTATTTGAAATTTTAATTGAAATAATATCAGATACAAAACAGGAATTTTCATATAATTTTATGTAACAAATTTAAAATTAAATTTAAAATCAATACGTTCGTTGTTGTATTTGCCATAGAAATGCCTAAATAAAAAATTTCTTTTTTTTATATTACAAAAATCTATCAATCAAGTAAATATCAATAAAGAAAAATCCTTATAAGATTCATATGAAAGAAGAAAAAAATTAAATTATAAAAAAAGGAAACAAGCATTCCATCCAATAAATATACAACATTCACATAATATCAACTTGATTTCACTCTATAAATGTCTGTAATAATGTCCAAATTAAATACATATTATGAAATTATATAAAAATGGTGAAAATAAAACTTTAAAAGTTTAAGATACAAAAATTGGAAAATAAAAAAAATCAAACAAACAACCAGTTTTCTATACTTTGTGATATCATACAAAATTTTTTTTTTTTTCATTCATCTTTATTATTATGGAAAATGTTACGTAAACGATGTCAGAATGAAAATTTTTCCTTTTAGTATACAAGTTTGGTCATGGATTTTAACAAAAAAAATGTGAATTAATGAAAAATCAAGTAAAAGAGAAAAAAGAGACTATGTACAAGAATTAGTATGGGAAAATGAAAGTATTCAGAGGAAAAATAAAAGAATGAAAATAAAATAATAACAAACAAAAAAAAAAATTAAATAAAATAAAAAACTTAAAAATTGTATAGCTAACAAAATATAGTAACGTTTAACTTACCTGTATGTCTTCTTTTGTAACTGGTTTAACTTATTTGCTTTTTTTTTTTTTAATTCTGGTATACTCGCACTCCTATTATTCTTAGAATAGTACAAAAAATACAACGAACACTTTATTTTTCTTTAAAATATAATTTATTCTGATATTAAACAACCTGGTGTTAATTATTTAATTTTTTCAAAGTTCACAACAATTATTTTATAAATTTAAAATAAAAAAAAATTAGTTTATTTAAAATTCTAATCACATTAAAAAATATGATAAAATAAACCACAGATTATGGTAATTTAATGAATAATGATATTTACTAAATTACTGAATAACTGCGTTAATAGTCAAAGACTTCTCCTGGAATGTAGGTCAGTCACAAAGGAACGCAGTTGTAGTTAGAGAAAACTTTTAATATTAAAAAGGACTTTTTTTTCAAGTGCACATAAAAAAGAAAAACAAAAGTAAAACGACAACGATAACAGAAAAACTCTCACCGAAATTCTATAAAATTGTGTGTATTCATTCACTTTCTTTTCAATGTGAAAAATTCAAGGAATCGTAAAAAAGGAAAACACTTATTTTTTGTTGTTGTTTTATTTGCTTTTTCTCACCACTACCGAAATACAACACAGAGAAAATTTAAATTATGTGAAAAAATGAAATGCGCTTGATGATAACCGAAAATAATAAATATGATGATCGTCTGAACAGCACACAGTCAGCTGATTAAATGATATGAAATGAAAGAATTATAAATAATCATACCAAACCAAGCAAGCAAAAATGTTTATGTTTATAAAAAGTTACGAAGAGTTTTCTTTGAGCTTTGAAATATGTACATTATATAGAAAAAAGCTTTATATGATGGAGATTGTGGAGTTGGGGACACAAATATTATAATATGGAGACAAGAGCCCATGTTCCGTTTATTTTTTTGTTATATAAAATGTACATATTTCTAATATTCATTGTATTATGTGACAGTAAAATAACGGAATATATTGAAAAGTAAGCATAAGAATAAAATTCATTCTTAAATATAAAAAAATTTCTCAGAACAAAAAGAGAGAAAAGCTTTTTTTCTAATGTTAGACAGTATATACCTAATTTCAAATACAGCTATTAGAGGGAAATAGGGAAAAACTAATTCAATTTTGATCTACCGACTTTTTCCACCATCAAGGAATGAATTATTGGCTTAATTTTTTCAGGAATAATTTGAATGATAATAATGTAAAGATATAAAAAAGTGTAATAAATTTAAGCTTTTTTATCGAAATCATTACAACTCTGCATTAAAATTAGGTAAAATTTTTCTTTTCAGACGAGTTATTCAACGGATTTGAAAAATTTTAAAATAATACGAAAATATTAAATTTATTTATTCTGCAAATTTATCAATTTTTTTGTTTAAATTGCAAAATTTGCTAAAATGAATTGCCCATTTAGCATTTTCTTTTAAAAACAAATCAAATTTTTATTTTTTTTTTTTCAATTTATAAATTTTCACGAAACAGTGATTTATATTAAAGTAATAAAAAAAATCTAAGTAAATAAATATCTGAAGTTTTTCAATAATTCAAAAAAAGGTTTTTCCTTAATCCAATCTCATAAAACAAAAAATAAATAGGTACCTAATCATTTATTTTCCTTTAATGTTTTTTGTTTATCTATTATTATGTAATCATATTTTTCAGTAAATGTACATTGTAAAAACATAGTAAATTTTTTATATTTAAAGTGTATTTACTTATATGTATACATGTATGTACTGCATAAGTACATTTATAAATAATAAAAATTCTAGATACAAAAGTTTTTTGTATGGTTTGTGGTTTTTCAGTCATAATTTTTCAATTTTCATAAAATTGTTTTTTAAATGTTGAATACAAACTCTCATATTATATTGTATTTTAATTTTATAGGATATAGAAAGCTTCAAATAAATTTTCTCTGGGAAGTTTTACATTTTTTGTGTAAAAAGAAAAGCTTTGCAGTAACGTAATTTTTCAGTTTTCCATATGAGTTCTCTGAGAATATTTTATTATAAACCATATGTGAAATATCTATCACATATTCATATGAATATAGAAAATATAAAAAATAAATAAAATAAAAAAGAGGCTTGCGCCAATAATTTTCCTACATAATCTCCCATAATAATAAATATTCAATATATATTTCCTATCAATACTATATGTATACAAATATCATTATAACATGATATTGTATTGTAAGTACGTGTCATTTGGGGTCATTGATATATAAAAAACAAGAATCCCTTTACGTTTTACACATTTCATTCTCCTTTCTCTCCCTCTTTTTCTCTTCTTTTTAATTCTTTTCAAATAAATTTATTAATTATAATACTACGTAACAGTTTTACACATAATACGTTTATTTCTATTAAGGGACAAGACCGTAGAATCCTTCTACAATAATTGGAAAATTTATTAAAAAGGTTTCATAATATAAATTTTCATTTAAAAATGAAAAATTTAATTTTCAATGTCGTCATTATATTTTTAAATAAAATTAAATACTAATTCTTGTGAGAATTAAAATCAATTTGTGAATCAATATTAAAACATACACGATTAATGACATTTATTCTTGTGTTGAATAAAAACTACTAAAATAAATTTGATTGAGAAAATCTTGTTTATCAGATGACACAAAATTTGTTTACATATGGGTAAAATTAATAATATACAATTTTTAGATCCTGTTCATTAATCATTTCAACAAATTATTAATTGAAAATGATTAATGATATTCTCTGATAGTAACTACATATTATTATAGTACGTTTGTGATATATACATTAAGTGATAAGTGAAATATTTTATTTTGTGATTTAAAAAAAAATCGAATAAAATGAACTTCATGAAGGACTTTTTTCGATTCTTGATTTTTCTAATTTTTATTTAAAGCTAAATCTTTAAATATTTAATTCCTGACAAAAATTTCTCTTCTAAAAATCTAACAAAATATAATTAATTTTCTTTTTAAAATTTAACACATTTGCCATACAATTTATTATAAAAGCATGTGCATTTTAAAAATTACAGATTTTATATTTAAAAAATTTTTTTGAACGGTAAACATTTGAAATAAATCATCTTTTAATTTACAAAATAAGATACATTATACATAAATTTGTATTTTATTCTTGGAAATCATCTATCTATCAACGAAAATCAAAATGAATATAACAAAGTAAATCTTCGCCTGGTACACCAAAACAAAATATGTATGTAATTGATTATATCTTTATGACGTTCTAATCTATAAATGGTTTCATTTATCTGTCATTCAAAATCTTCCATATTTATATTATATATCAATTTCTTTTTAAAATTTAAAGGTGATCTCTTTTTTTTTTTGTTTAGCGTATGGTACTTATATGATTTCTAAAACAAATAAAAAACAAATATAACTAAAATGAGAAGATTAACATATTTTGAAATTGCTGACAACTTTAACCTATTTTAAAATAGAAGAAAAAAATAGTGAATAAATATACTTTATCCGGATACTTAGTGTCAAGTGAATCACCTTTGTACTCCATTTCTATTTCTAATAATGTGTATAGCTTTATGTGCTCATAAATCATACATAAAAAAAAAATACATTTATAAAAAACATATACTAAGACAAAATTACTGTGAACTGTGGATAAATATGTATAGGATGATGTAAAATGAAGTCAAGTACAGATAGAATAAACAGTTATGTTGTGAGAATTAGGAGGAAAATCAAACACGTGTATTAGTTTTTGCTGAAAACATCAGTAAAAAATAGCTTCATTTTAAGGAAAAAAAACACTTTTACAAAAAGAAAATTCTTTTAAAACATTGATTAAACATATTAAAAACACCCTGTTCTTATTCACTTTTGATCTTTTCAATTCTACCTAACTACTTTTATAATGAAATTAGAAAATTTTTCCGTATTTTCCAAAAATAAATTTTCATATATATGTATGTAATCATTTTTTTTTTCTTCTTGCATATATTCTAAATTCTAACTATGAAATTCACATATGAGAATAAATTCATGTTTATTGTATATGAAAAAATAATATCTGATTTTGTATTTTCTAAAGAAAACAACATTATCATATCATGCCAAAAATTATTATTATAATGAAGGAAAAAATGTTTGTGAAATGCAATTGTTAGACTACATAAAGAAAATAAAATTTAAATTTAAATTTAGATAACGACGACAACGATATTTATTTTTGTTGCACACAAATTTTTGTTTTCTTTTTTAATTTTTCATCATAAATTCAGTGAAATCTTTTTACTTGAACATAAGGAGGAAATGAATAAAAAACTATTAGAAAGATAAATTCTCATTTTAATAATTTATTTTTTGTTTAAATAATTTCTAAATTTTTCATTATGATGCACACAGAACAATATTGGTTTAATAAGATAATAATCCATTATATATTCCATTAGAATTATGTGCGTTAAAAGCATTAGATTTTGCATATTTGCTCGTCCTTATTCAAGGAAATAAATAGAATTTATTGTAAAAATATAAGCGATATTATTGTTATGTACATATCTTTTGCAAATAAATAAGAAGAAGAAAAAAACGACGACGAGCTTTGAAGTTGTCTTTATTTCCTTTTATATCCTTTTACGTCATTTAATATATCCTATCATCATCCTACACATACTCTCTTTTGACTGCATAACAAAACAGTATGAAAGTTTAAATGGAAATTAAAAATTTCTTACATAATATTTTACTTCTGAAGAACTAAAAAGCTCAATAATTTGCAAAAAAAAAAAAAAGACTTACATAACTTAAATCAATATATAACGAGTTGAACTACGTTATGTAAGTATTATAGAAGATACAAAGAAAAATATATGTCATATATGTACAATATAGTTTATAGTTTTTCAAAATGAGAATTTTGAACTATATACACAACTGACCTACATACTATAATACATATAAAGAAGTTATTTGCTTTTAAAAAACATCCCCAATGGATATTGTGTTAAAGCTTTTGTTTTTTTTTTTTACCTTGAAAATGAATTATTTTATAATATATTTTTTCTGTATCAAATATAAAAATGTGGGTCAAGGTTATAATATATAAAATAATTTTAATATTCGCACTTTTTACTATTTAAATAAAATTCGTGAATATTTTTCGCTTTCACGAACTATGTATGTTTATTCATTTTATCATTTTTTTTATGTGTGTTTGTATATAAATAAATGAAATGACATAAAATAGAATTTAATATTATTATTACACTTTTTTTAAAACATTTTATTATCTTTCATTATTTAAATTTCATAAAAGTGCAATTCAATAAAAAAATGTTATTAAAAAAAAGTAAAATAAAATAAATTAAATTGAAAAGAAGCATCATATTGAATGATTGTCAACAATTTTGACCTAAATATCTTTCGTATCACAATAAAGTATAAATAATATTAGTGTATGCTCTGAAGAAAATAGAATAAAATAAAAGTTTTCACAGTTGACATTAATAATGATTTACAGTGAAAATATTTATACATTTGATTATTTCAAATGCAATTATCAACTAATAATAAAATTTTACTTTTATTGTTTTCAATAAATCATCGTTTTTATTTTCAATTATATTGTTCTCCAATGAAATTGCAAATACGTCGTTCAATAATAATAACAAATTTAATAGGTTTTTTAAAAATATTAAATCGATAAATATGGAACCCATAGAATCGTAAAATGTGTTATTCTTTAATTTTTGGAGTCATGAAAATTTTAGAATAACATTTTAAAAAATTTTCGAGCTCTATACAATAAATAAAGATTTACAAACTATTTTCATAATTTGTAAAGGTATATATTTGGTATTCGCATTAAAAAGACGAAATTGTACATAGTTAGTATATTTTAGAAACCACATTTCACAACGATCAAACGAATTATTTGAACTTGTCTTAAAAGTTCTTATTTCTTCAATAAAATTTCGAATACATTTATAGGATGTGAAATTTCAATTTCTGGTTATAAACTTAAATTTCAGATATTTTCGGACGCTTTTTATTCATTCATTTATTATTTTCTATATAATTTTGACCATTATTAAAAATTTCCATGAATTACATCACACCTTCATTTTATTTCAACTATCAAAAAGAAATTATGAAAAAAATAAATAAAATAATTAGTTTTTATTCACACCTTGGCTTTGTCATCATTTCTTATTTTAGCTTCTTCTATTCTAGGAAAATACAAATACCTCCTACTGCACCTACCCATACAATATTGGATTTTATTGTTTTATTTTCTTTTTTGTTTTTTTGTTTTTTCATTAACACAATAATTTGACCACAACTGTCGTTTATATGAAATTCTCATGTTATTTGATAATTTAACGTATTCGCTAAAGTTAAACCATACATTTTGAAATCAAATCACGAAACAGTAAATCAGTAGTTTACGATTATTGTATCGTATACATGTTATGAATGAATGAATTCAAATAGTACCTATATATGATATAATATCAACCTACTACATTTCAACTATGTATGTCATATATGTATATGATATATTTATGTACGAACACATATTTACATAGTTACAAATTTAGTTAATAATGATGCAAAAAAGGTAGATATTTCTATATAAAATAAAATATGCAATGCAAATTAACTTCATGTCACGCATTTTAAATTTGAAAAAAAAAGCACAGTTATAGCCGCACTAAACTGAATTCAATTAACAAATACATACATCAAAGGAGTTGTAATATAATATGTAATCATATTCTAAAATAACCTTAAACCATAGTACCATCATCACATGCATTATCCATTATCCAGAATTTGCATTTACCTTTCTTGTAATTGCATTTTATTTACGTAAATAAATTTACAATTTTGTATAGGTGACCTGTAAACCACGTTTGTTTTTCTTTATCATTTATTTTTATTTATATAAAACAAGTTTAACTTGTTACGCTACACTATGCAATTTACAATTTCCTATAGGGACACATTCTATTATAAATTTTTAATACAAACACAAACACATAATAATCAACTATAAAACAAACGAAAAATATATGTACAAAATATAATATCTATATACATATGTAAACAGATTCCAATCATTTTTCTCATATTATTGATATATTCCATGAACCGAATATTCTCTGTCATCTATTCAACTTGTAAACGTATCCTTGACTTTGTGACTAAATAATTTCAACAACAACAAAAAATTTTTTTCATGCATATTGCCTTTGTCACGGAATAGCTATGTATTTTTCTTTTATACGAGTAAATTAAGCAATTTACCATTAATTTTTTGTTTGTTTGTATTTTTATTTTCCATTTTTCACAAATTACACTAAATGTAATGTTCATTACCAGTTAACGGCAATTATTTACGTATTTAATCATTTAACCGGAAAATTTATTTTTCATCTTCTATAATTGTTCATCCAATTGAAGCTCATCATATAGCTCCAGCACAGCAGTCATCATCAGCTTCAGCATAGCATCCATCGAACCATCTAAAAGAGCGGCTACTTATATGTAGTCTCAGTCTTATAGTACCTATTTTTTGTATGTAATATATTTTAATTTTGAATTTATGTATCGTATTTACTTGTCATTTGCTTTTCAGAAATACAAAAATCCATTATTCTTGTATACATTTTTGTCCATAAATTTTAAAAATTCTTCACCAAGCCAAATCAGCACTCTAGCCAAGGAAAATACAAAAAAAAGGAAAGAAAAAACACGTGATTTACGATCATTCTAAATTTTGTATGATGGCATTTTTTTCCAGTAATTTTGCAAATATCTTTATTTTTCGAATGGAAATCTTTCGTTAACAGCATTTTACTTCTTGCTTGATTTTTTATTTAAATTTCTTAAAATAATTACAGTTTAAATTTTGTTACAATTATCATTTTATTGAGCTTCATTTTTATTTTTATTTTTTTTTTTTTAAATTTGAATCATTGAAGTGTGATTCCGAATTTATATAACATTTGAATTGAACGAATTCTTTCGAATACATAATAATATGGTAATAAATTTCCACAAAACAAAAAAAAAAAAAAAAGAAATTAAATTCTCCATAATTAGAATATCAAACAAATCACATCACCACATTCTTTTTTTGTGTTTTTTTTTTCTTTGTTCTGCTTATTTATGTGAATGAACTTTTGATTTTAATTAAACTGATCATGTGTAGATGAACAATTTTCATAAAAATTAAGAACGTTTTTAGAATTTAAAATAAACGGTAATCAACAAGGAAAAAAAAACAATTTTATTACTCTCATATAATTAAAATTCATCACTTACCCCTTTATTTTATCATTTTTTTCTTCTTTTAATTTTTCAAATTTAAATCCAGATGATATTCTTTTAAAATTTTTATCCTTTGGACTATTTGGTTCACTTTTTATAATTTTATTTGATTTAATATTTTTTGAGCTTATAATTAAATATTTCCATTCTTTTTGAATATTTCGTACACGAGAAGAATCTGGTGTTGCAAGTAAAAAATCACTTTCTTCATCCGAACCGTTTAAAGGTTTATATGAACGCATTTTTACAGGACTTGATACTTAACACAAGGTACTTAGTTAAATGAAATGAAAAATAAAATAACATTAAAAACACACATCAAAATAATATAATGTCGCAATTTTCATAGATCACAAAACTCTGAAATAATTATCTTCATTATAACAAAATTTTATTTCTTTCAAAATTTTTGCTTCTTATCTTTGAAAACGGATGTAAAAAAGGCATATTCTTGTGATATCGAATTTTATATAGTGCATACAAAAGACAATTTGTACTATGAATAATTTTTTGTATAAAATATTTTTTTATCAAGAATGTACATACATAATTTCAAAAACATTCTGATAAAACTACAGACATACATAATATGTAGCTATGAAATACAGTTTTTTTAAAAAAAATCTTTTGCTGTTTTAGATTGAATAAGATTTAAGGAATTCAATAAAATCTTATACTACATAGTTAATTCAATTCGTAAGAAAATAATTAATTTTTAGAATTTTTCAGTATAGGTATACTTTGAATAACAAAAGAACTAGTCATACATACAAAACTGTATTTTTGAAGGATCTTAAAAACAATAATTCAACAAACCTCTACCCTCCATTTCAATTTTCTGGTTCAAACTCAATAACCAAGGGCAAAAGTCTCATAACAAGCAACAAAAACATTAAAAAAAATATAACAAAATTCAAAATTTTCAAACGATGGAAAATATAGCTTTTTACCTCGACGCCACTGTCTTTTCACAATCAATCAGCAGTACCTCTATTAACCGCTAGAGCACACTTTAACTGGAATAAAATACAATCAGCTGTTTTGATTTTTAAATATGGCGACTGCGCACGTGCTTTTTTATTCAAATTGGAAATTTCCACTCTGTTTAATTTTCTATTCTATCAATTCCACAATTCCACTGTGAAAAAGAGCTGAGCAAGGAAAGGAAAGTACAGTCGTGAATTGTGGTGATTTGTGTGTTGATTAACACTGTAAGTACTTTTATTTCATCATTCTATTTAAAATCTTTAATTTTTTAAGGATAATAAGTTATTTAATTAATTACTTCATAATTAAATAAATCAAAGTGCAAGGGTAAAAAGTTATTTTTATTTATGAATAAGGTGTAATGTGATATTGATTAAAGTGCTTCTCATTACATAATTTTTCACACTTGTTACATAAACTAATTTATCCTTTTCTTTAAAAAAAGTTTAAAAAAAATGATAATCAATTGATAATAAAGTAAATATGTAATTTAATTTACACATGTTAACCAAATGCTACAGGCAATTTGAAATTTTCTAAATTATCAAGATCGCAGATTAGTCATTCAATTTGTATTTTTTTTTTCTTATTCTATTGAAAGCACAAGTCCAAGTTCATAGCCCAAGATCGTCTAACAGCGTAATGTATATGATTGACGATTGTAGAAATTCTTAGAAACTAGTTTTGGAAAAACACACGTGTTTACGCAATGAGTTGATTAGAATTAGAACGTGTTCAGGAAAAGTGTAAATTATTAGAAAAAAAAGAAAATTATTAAAATTTGATTTGAAATTGAAAATCATCACTTTTTGTTATACAGTTTGTTACGCAACCAATGTACTTGAAGATGAAAGAAAGAGTTGGATGTATAGAATCCACATACATACATAAAGCAAAATCAGATTTTCAAAAAAAATTTTAAATATTTTTGCGCCTGGCATTGAGCCAATGGTACATATATTTCTCCCACATTCTGAACTCTGATTATAACAAAAACAAACAAAAAAAAAAGATAATCACTATCGATTTTTCCTCTGTTCCGTTTTTTCTTTGCAAAATTAATTCCACGTGCATTTGTGACGTAATCAAGTTTTTTTTCTTTCTTTAGTTCTTTAATAAATTTTTTCACAATTCGACAATTCGTATTTCTTTATTCAATCGTGAAAATTATTTTACACGCGAAGTTTATTTCTGTAAAATTGAAAAAAGTCTTTACAATGTCAAAGCAAAAAACAGAAAAAAAAAAAAGCTTCAAATGCACCTTTTACGTCAGACCCAAGGACGATGCGTTGTTGAATGCATGGAAATTTTTTTTTGAGTAATTAAATGCAACAACAATTACAGTATGCCAAATTCGTATTCATACACCTATATTCTAAGTAAGAAACTGCGTATATCTAAAGTAAACTTGGGAAATAAATAAATAAAAAAGCATAATCATTAACAAAATGACAAATTCTTTTATTTTTTTACTAAAAATTCTTACACTTAAAAACTAAAAACGAAAAAAAAATTTTTTTTCATTATTTGAAATGCAAAATCCGTATTCATACACTATATTTACCTACTACAAAAAATTCATAAAATTACAAAAAACTAAATACAACCAATTATTAATACTTTGTCGGATTTTCTCTCTGTTTATAAACAGCATTAAGGCGACGTGACATTGATTCCACGAGTTTTCTCGTGAATGCAGGCGGTATTTGAAGCCATTCAGTCTTAAGTGCCTTTTTCAAATCTTTGATATTCCGAATCACATATTTTCTTAAATTTTTCTTAAAAATTGACCACCGATTTTCAATTGGATTAATATCAGGACTCTGTGGTGGTGTTTTGAGGTAATAAGGATAGTTATGTAGAATCCAAAGCCGCGTATCCAAGGCTGTGTGCTTTGGATCGTTATCCTGTTGGAATATATAACTGTTGTCTAAGCCCAGTTTTTCAGGACTTTCTTTCAAATTTCGTTCAAGAATATCAATATATTTTCGTGAATTCATTATTCCATCTATAAATTCCAAATTACCTACTCCGGCTGCGCTAAAACAGCCCCAGACCATCACAGAGCCACCACCGGCACCGGTGCCCACCATGCTTGAATGTAGGTACAAGGTTTCTTGGTGCTAAACTGATATTTTTCTCTCGCCATATTTTTACCTGACCGTCAGATATTTTTAGATTAAACTTACATTCGTCCGAAAATATGACCCTGTTCCAGAAACGAATGTTCTTATTAAAATATTTATTCGCAAATAAAAGTCGTTTTTTCTACCTTGCTTATGAAAGGCTTTTTTACTGCAATTCTGCTTCTTATATTGCATTTCCGAAGGTAATTACGTACTGTTTGCGGAGTAACTTTTATAGAAAAATAATTTATTAACATATTTATCAATTTTGGAGCTCTTATTGTTGGATCTTTACGAATTTCTCGTACAAGAAAACGTTGGTGTCGCTTGTTAAGTAGCTCCCGGTTTAAATTACGCAATTTTTTAGTTGAAATTCCTTCTTTTTTATAATTTTTAACTATATATTGTATGGTTGCATGACTCCTTTTAAATATTTCACCAATTTCTCTTAACGATTTTCCACTTTCAAATAATGATATAATTAATTTTCTTTCGTCGTTTGATAATTCAGTTGACTTACGACCCATTTTTGTAATTCTTTGACAAACACTAAATTTTTTAATTTTTTTTTATTTCTAAAATTTCACAAACTCGTTTTTAAGCCTCTGACTTATTAAAATTGAAAAAAAAAAATAATTTCAATGAAATTTACCTTTTGTATTGCAAGGACTGTAATGCGTCACAAGTGTATGAATACGGATTTTGCATTTCAAATAATGAAAAAAAATTTTTTTTTCGTTTTTAGTTTTTAAGTGTAAGAATTTTTAGTAAAAAAATAAAAGAATTTGTCATTTTGTTAATGATTATGCTTTTTTATTTATTTATTTCCCAAGTTTACTTTAGATATGCGCAGTTTCTTACTTAGAATATAGGTGTATGAATACGAATTTGGCATACTGTACATATTGCGACGAGAAATGAAATGATCTATAGGAATTTGAGAAAAATGCAGTTTATTTAATAAACTTGTTTGTTTTTGTTAGTAATGAAAATTATTAATGAGACATTGAAAACACATTGTAGTACGGTCACTATATGGAAACATACATGTCGTCTGATGAATAACTGAGAATAATATCAGAAAAATGATTAACTTCCTCAATTTTATTTGAAGGATTTAGGAATTGAATTGGATTTGAAGTCAATTACATAATTCTTTTTATCTTGCACTGTTGCTTAGACAAATAATTGCATCATGATAATAAAATTATCATTTTTTCAAACAGATTAGATAAACAGACAAATAAAAGCTTAAATTTCAATGTTCAATATATTTTTTTTTAATTTCAGATTAGTTCTAATTAATTAAGTAATTTATAAAAAACAACAAAAACAATGGGAGTCCCAGCTGGTGATGTAGAAAAAGGTAAAAAAATTTTCGTACAACGTTGTGCACAATGTCACACCGTTGAAGCTGGTGGTAAACATAAGGTTGGACCAAATTTACATGGTGTAATCGGTCGTAAAACTGGACAGGCTCCAGGTTTTGCATATACTGATGCAAATAAATCAAAAGGAATTACATGGAATGAAGATACATTATTTGAATATTTAGCAGATCCTAAAAAATATATTCCAGGCACAAAAATGATCTTTGCCGGTTTGAAAAAACCACAAGAACGTGCTGACTTAATTGCATATTTGAAATCAGCCACAAAGTAAATTTCTAATTAATTAAATAGCAAAAAAAAAACTAAGCAAAATAACTGCCCATAGTGTTTACCAGCCATCAAAGAAACCATACACCAAAAACAAAATAACCTAAACATACATTTAAAAAATGTATAAAATTTAAATTAAAACCAACAAAAACAGGATAAAAAAAGTTACAATTTTAAATGTGTGAAGAAAATCAAGAAGGACCTGATTATTAAGTAGTATTAACAAATAATTCTTTTATGTAGATAATTTTGACTTTATTTTTTTTTTTTTGTTTCTTTAATTTTTTAACGGCTGGGAACCGTTTTAAAAATCTAATGGGTTGTTAAAAATGTAATATCAATAAAAATGTCGATTAAGTAGAAAATTTAAAATTCACACATTAAAAAATTATAAAAATTTAAAATAAATTATGTAAAATTTTATTTATCTTATTTTTAAGAGAGTGTAAAATTAAAAAAGATAATAATAAAGTTAAAAAAATGATTATTTAAAAAAAAACGTAAATAAATGACAATTCGATAAAAAGAAATAATGTTCGTTTTTTCTTTTTTAAATAAATTTCTAAATTCCTTCGAAAATTTGCGTTAATAATTCACACACTTTTTAATTGTTTAAACATTATAATTTTCAAGACTATTTCTGACGTAAATTGATGATGCAATATTAAATTTAAAATTTTTAATGTTCATGTCACGAGGAAATTACGTATGCACTGATATGATTTTCACATGTTTCAAAGTTTAATTTCCTATATACATACATGGTAGGTATTATCTGGAAAATTTGATAGTTTATTTTGAAAATTCTTTATGTAGATAAATGATTAATTTTTTCCTATTGAAGTCAAATTTTTTGTCATATCTATTTTTATAACATAGTAAACTTAATTTTTATTTTCGACTTTCAATTAGATTTCATGCTTTCAAATTTAACGTTTTCTTAATTTTAAAAATTAATTTTTCTATTATAACAATGGAAATTCCAGCTGGTGATGTAGAAAAAGGTAAAAAGATTTTTATTCAAAAATGTGCACAATGTCACACTATTGAAGCTGGTGGTAAACATAAAGTTGGACCAAATTTACATGGTATATTCGGTCGTAAAAGTGGACAAGCTCCAGGTTTTGCATACACAGATGCAAATAAATCAAAAGGTGTTACATGGAATGAAAATACATTGTTTGAATATTTAGAAAATCCAAAAAAATATATTCCAGGTACAAAAATGATATTTGCTGGTTTGAAAAAGCCTCAAGAACGTGCTGATTTAATAGCGTACATTAAAACAATGAGATAGAAACCGATATTTTAAAAATTGCTACTTTTTAATTTTGATAATAATAAAAATACACAGTTTTTCATAATCATTATTGGGGTTTTTTTTTACCCGCCATTCAATGATGACCAATCCATTACATTTGGGCGTAATTTGATAAGAGGTGATTACAGTTAAAAACATGATGAATAGCCAGATTCTGTTACTGTTTAGCAATTAATTTTCCATTTTAAAAACTTCACTAGAAATTATAAAATTGGACACCTATTTTTAAAATTTTTCAATTCAACTTTCCTACCGGAATTCTTACGTTGCGCGGGCACTGGAATTGGAATTGTTTTGACTAGTTGTCAAAGCTGCCCATATTGACATTTACTGTCACTGTCAAAATGTTATTTGAGTGAGATTGAAATTACTATTTTTGTTTGAATAATCTTTCTTTTTCATGTTATTTTGTAATTGTTTTTCTTTTAAATTTCCAATAAATGATTATTTAATGAGATCAATGGCATAAAAAAAGTTGGAAAAATATTTCATAATCATTGGTTGTGGTGTAATGAGTTACAGTGAGTTTAGTTTATTTAATTATATTTATAATAATGGAAACTGGTCCTAACACTCCAGGTACTAGTGAAGATATTTACGAGGAATTTATAGATGAAATTAGTGATTTTAATAATGATGAAGAAACCAATAAACATAGTCTAATACAAGACATTCAGGATGAGATTGCTGCTGAAACAGTGACGTCAACGACTGATACATCAAAAATTAATGGAACCATTGCAAAATCTGACTCATTTTCAAGTGAAAAAAGTGGATCTATAGCATCATCTAATACAGGAATAGTAGCCACTAAGACAGATGATGCCAGTACAAGTGCTATTTCAAAAGATGATTATCTTCATGACAAGGAATGGTTATTACAAAAGAAACATATATTCGTTTTAAGTTCAGCTGGTAAACCAATTTACTCTTTACATGGTAATGAGGATAAATTGGCTACACTATTTGGTGTTTTATTAGCATTAGTTAGTTTTGTACAATCTAGTGAAGATTCAATAACATCAATTCATGCTCATGGTACTAAATTTGTATTTTTGGTACGGAATGCATTAATTTTAGTGGCAGTATCAAGAACAAATTTGAGTTCATATCAACTTCAAATGCAATTGACGTAAGAAATATACTTATTTTTGGTCTTTTTGTTTTTAAATTCATCTTAACTTTCTTGTTTTAGAGATGTTTATAATCAAATTCTATCCACATTGACTTATTCTCATATGGCAAATATATTTGAAAAAAGAAAAAATTTCGATTTAAGACGATTATTAGCTGGTAGTGAACGTTTAATGGATCATCTCTTAGTCAAGGATTCCGACACTAAAAAAGGTATTTATCAGTTATCGATTTTTTTTTTTTAAAAAATGATTAAATTTTTTTCTAATTTTTGTTTTTTCAGTAACAAACAGTACATTCATATTTTTAACAAATTCAGTGCTCATAATGCCACTTAGTAGTACAATGAGAAATAATATAACAAATGCAATTCAATCAAATTGTTCAAAAATTAAAAATTTAGTATTTGCATTATTAATTGCTAATAATAAATTAATTGCGCTGGTACGCATGAAAAAATACTCTATACATCCTGCAGATTTAAGGTAAAAGAATATTTTTTTCTCTACAAAAAAAAAAAAATTATTTTCTAAAGAAATATTTTTTTTTTTTTCAATTTTAGACTCATTTTAAATTTAATTGAATGTTCAGAAAGTTTTAAAACTGCTGAAAGTTGGACACCAATTTGTTTACCAAAATTTGATCAAAATGGTTTTTTACATGCTCATGTATCATATTTATCAGATGATTGTCAAGCATGTTTATTATTATTATCAGTTGAACGTGATGCATTTTTTATATTATCTGAAGCAAAAAAGAAAATAACTGAAAAATTACGTCGTACACATTGTTTAGAAGCAATTAATGATGAAATGAATAGTAAAGGTATTAATTTAAATGCAATTGGTGTACCAGAAATACGACATTTTATTTATAAATTAAAATCAAATTCTCAATTATTATGTTCACAATTAACACCACCATATACAAATCGAAAAGAATTTGAACGTTTAGAATCAATTTATAATGATATGTATGATAGAATTCATAATAATTCAAGACCATTAAAATTAATATATGAAGTACATGAAAAAGAGGTTGTATTGGCATGGATAACTACAGGTTATGAATTATATGCTGTATTTGAACCGACTGTTGACAAAAATATTGTTATTAAAGTACTTGATAAATTATTAAGATGGATAACAGCTGAAGAGGATGTACTTTTTATTAAAAATCATCCAACATTTTAGATAAATGAAATTAATTTAGAGAATAAAAAAAGATATTCAACTAATATTGTTCATGATGTATAATAATATTGTGTAATCGTGGAAATAAATTAAAATCCACATATAAAGTTAATTAGTTACAATTTAAACAGTATTTTGTGATTTAGCATGAAAAACAGAATACTAATATATGTATTTATATTTCAAAAGTTCTGACACGAATATTAAATTTGCTCTTTAAATTTTCTTAGTTATTTATTTACATTTTAAAAAGTTCTAGAAATTCATTTGAATTATTTTTGATACGTAATGTTACAAAGCTCTTGTTTTTTTATGAATTATATTTTTCAAATGGCCTAAAAAAAGGAAATATTCTACCTATTCAATTATTTTTTAAAAATCACTTACTTCAATATAGCTTTTTATTTTTATTACTTTCTATAAAGGTTAAGAAATATTGAGAACTGTAAATATTTGTTTTCATTCTAGAACTTGAAATGAATTATAAAGTTAATAAAAGAAAATTTTAATCATAAAAAATCAATATTTTATTTCTATAATTAAGCATAGAAAATAAGCCTTGATCGAAATCATAATAAATCTGTTTTTTTTTTTAAATCAAATGTAAGCTTTTAAATTAGAATTGAAAAAATTAATTATTTAAAGTAGAAATATTTTTTTCAATCGCAAAATTATTCTAATAGTTCGTCTGGTGGTTCAGCTTTTATTTCTGGTACAGTATGATAAACTGAAATAGCCATTAATTTTTGTAAGGCATCATAATTTAATGTTGGATCTTTTTCTTCGTCACCAAATGCTGAATCTGGTAAAAATCCTTTGAATTTTATACATTTCCTTAAATTAACTGATGCATGTAATAAAGTTCTAACTGTTTTATTACTTAAACCGAAAAATATTTCTCCTTGTGCTCTAATTGGTAAATTTTTAACATCTGAAGTACGAACAATTGTTTCTAATAATCCTAAATGACATATATTTGCTGATTCACCAAAAAATACATGATCATAATCTGAATCTGGAATTATTTGAAATTGTGGTGTACCAGAATTATCAAGAATTTTACATGTAAATGTGCATTTTCGTTCTGGTTCACGAGGATGTGAATATATTCGTGTTGATGTATAACCAATAGGATAAATCCAATTTTCTGAATGAAAGTTAACATTTTCCGTTACAACTTCACCAATCGAATGAATTACAAGACTATTATCTAGATTTATTGGAAATATTGGACGTCCTTGTCCATCTGTAATTAGAGTTGGTTGAATATTATGTTTTTTGGTTGTGGTTATTGAAGTGTTAGCGGTTGATGATGTTGTTTTATTGTTGTTCGTTGTGTTACTAATTGATTTATTTTTGGTGGTATTTGTATCCAAACTTAAACGTTTCTTTGGTCCTCTTTTGCCTGGTACAGTATTTTGTTGTACTGCAGGATTATTAACAGCAGTAGTACTTAGCATTTGTATTTCGGCATCTTCATAATCCAACAATTTTTTCAATAGAAATTGTCTTTCTTCTTTTATTATTGAAATATTATCTTGAATTTGTGCAATTTGATCACATAGTGCTGCATTTTCCTAGTAAAGTCGAAAAGCAATATCAGTTTTTAGATCTTAAGTATTTTAATCATACCTTTCATACTTACAAAAACATAATTCTTGATGATACTCTTTAAACGTTTGTATTTGTTTTTGTACTTCATGTTCATCATACTATACTGATTTGTTTTCATTATTCCAACACCAGACATATTGAAAAACTCTTTTTTTAAATGATTTTATTAAATTTCGAACAAAAGTAGAATTTATATATTTCTCTTATATATTTTCAGTATGTTATGTTTCCATTCCATTCCAATTTCTCAAATGTTCAATCAAAATCAATCACAAAATGTCAAAAACAAAACTCAAAACTAGTGACAACCAGCGTTGTCGTTTGACAATTTTCAAGTGGAGTATGAAAGGAGTTGAAAACGGAGTATTTCGCAAAAAAAAGTAGTACGTTTTGAAATTTTTTGAAAAGTACAATATGAAAGAATAAAATTGAACATTAGAATCTATTGATTTCAAGTATAACAGGTGCAAGGGTTTTCTTTTTTAGAAATCTACAAAATAAATTTTGTAAATGTGATATTATTCTTCTCTTATTTTATAGATTTCATGCCTATAGTGTAACTTACCGATCCATTTTTTGAACAAAATTTTTCAATTTTTAGGCGTCATTCACTAACCAACTGAATTGATAAACTTTAAAAGTGACGTTTGAATTTGAAAAAAGAATAGAAGATAATCAATCAATTGTTGTACTAGTATAATGCTAACAAATATGGGTATATAGACTATATAGTACTAAACTAATATGTTATGTACTATCCATAAAAGAATCGATAATTGATGTAATCAAAAACAATACAAAAAAACAAAAACATATAAGAAACACATGAAAATGAAAAACGGAGTATAATTTTAAAAATCGGAGTACCGGAGTACTGGAGTCAAAATCGGAGTACAAATACTCCGATCGGAGTCAAACGACAACGCTGGTGACAACTGTCAAAACTCAAAAGTAGTTACTCGAAAAGTGAAACGGAAATACTTTATTTTCAAAACGGAAAATAAAATTTTAAAATTTTTAACGGTAATAAAAGGAATATACATAATTATGTACATATTTGTAAATTTATTTCTGAAATAAATTTTCTTTTTTACTTATTGATTTGAAAATAATACTTTGTTGTGACAGTAATAAAATTATTGAAAGAGTATATTAAATTAAAAATTATGATAAAGACTTTTTTTTTTACCTGAAACACTCGATCACCTTTGAAATTATGGTTCAAGCATTTGTAATATATTATTTTTTTTTTTATCAAATTCTCAAAAATTTACTTTTTTTTCTCAATTTTTTTCCAGCAATAAATAGATAAGATAACAGAGACTTTATTTAGATCCAAGCTACCGACCGGAAGAAGTGTAATTAGGCCAATTAAAACTAATAGTTTTGGAATAACTAACAAAAAATTATATTGTAGTTAATTGAAATATTTAAATTCGTTTTACAATTTCAGTCTTTTTTCAACAAAAGAAGATTTGTAGGTACTCGAATACATTTTCAATTAACACAAAATATGTATGTGTTAAATATAACATATGTATAAGTAAGCGCGTTAAAAATACTTAATTAGAATTATCAGCATATTAATTTATTAAAATGTAGCTTTCTTATCAATGATAACATGTTTTTCAAAAAAAAAAAAAAAAAAAAAGAAACAAAATTAACAAATTTTAAAACGATAAGCGGTTAATAGCATGTGAATCAGTGTGTAAACAAGAAACAACGAGTATAAAGATACAAAAATATATTAGATTAATTAAACTGTGTGTTGTATTAAACTATTGTAGTTTCTATATAGCACATTTGTTAATTTATTTTGAAAAATTTAATGAAGCTTCGTGCCATTAAATGGTTTTTATGAAAATAACTTGTAGGTATAATACAATACAACAGGTGAATCATAAACGCGGTGTGCGATAAATTATCAGAACTACGATAAATAAATATTTTTACTTTTAAGTTGGTGAAATTATAAAAATTATATCATAAATAAATGAAATTTGAAAAAAAATATATGTAAATAAATAAATAAAATTGAATTAAAAATCTTGTTGTAGCTGATGAATTAAAATAAACATTTGGGCAGACATATCACTTATTGAATTCAAAAATTTTAAAAATATCTGTGCTATTATTCTTCAATAAATTTTAGTTTCAATATAACTATGTACTTTATATACTGTAAGTATAAATGCGATACATAATGTAATTTCAAACATTAATTGAAATTTTTCATTTAAAAATTAAATTCAAATTTGAAAACTTGAAAAAAATGGTAACAAAATGCAAATAAATTTTATTATAAAATTAAAATTAACTACCAATTAATTTTGAATAAATCCTCAAAGTTATTTTAAATAATCTTTATTTAAAAAAAAAAAAACTAATTAATACGCATAAATACTCATTTTATCTGTTTATATTTATTTTTTAATCAAAAAATAATAATAAAAACAAGAAAATAAGTAAAGATTTGTATTTTCTTCGAGTAAATAAGCAGAAATTATACGTTATTTTGATAAGAAATTAATTCAAAATAAATTAAAAACAAAAACAAAGTAAGCATCAAAATTTATGTTGCGTAGAGGAAGTAGCTACTAATAAAATGTGAAATAAGTTTTGCAAGCTACATTTTTCTAGAATGCAATACTTGTAGCATGTTAAAAAAAATATTACTCGTATTATGAGAAGTTCTAATTACAGCTCAATTAAATTAAAAAATCTCTTACCTTGTTACTTTCAGAAGTAAATAAAAAGAAAAATTATGGATAAATCACGATCTAGACGTACAAGTGCTCCAAATGTGCCGACATCTTCATTAGAAATTCCAATATCATATCGTTCATTACGCATTGAAAAACGTCATAAAATAACAAAAACGCCTGATGTTTCTGTTATTATCGAAACTGATTCTGAAACAATTGAAGATAATTATAATCCAAAATTGGAAAATTTGAAAACTAATAAAATTTTATCACATAATCATCAAATTAATATTGATAAAAATCATGATAAAATATTACATAAAGAAAAATTTGATATTCGTGGTAAAACGGAAAGACAAAGCAGTAAAGAAAGTGGAATAGGTAGTTGTAATTCATTAAATGGAAGTCAAATATATGAAAACAAAGGATTTTCAGGAAGTACAACAAATGTTAATGGATCAATAGGTACTTCATGTGAAGCGTAAGTAAAGATTTTGTCCTTTTTTATTTCAATTAAACCAAAATTGTTTTTATTTTTTTTTTTTTTTTCTTAGAGTTATTCGTGAACAATACTGGTCCTGTCCGAAATGTTGCTGTAGGAATTGGACAAAAAGAGAAAAAATCTTAATATGGATTGTTACTTGCTTAGTTTTTATTATTTGTGGTTTATTTGGAGTTGTTGGTTTGTTGGCAGACAAAAATAATAATATTATTGGTAGAACACTTTATTCATGGAAACTGTGATTAATGTTAAATAAACTAAATAATTATTATCTATAAATAAAAACAAATTGTAAATAATAAAAAAAAAGTACTTGTTTTAAATTGAACTTAAGAGATCTAAGGTGATTATTCTGAAACACTTTCTATCCCTTACGCCTTTATGACAATTTGAAACTGTTTTTACAAAAAAATGTCAAACGATTTCAAATTTTATAACCGTATCAACTATCACATCTCATCTCCTATCCTACACGTTGTTTTCAATCGATGTTTTGTCAAAACAAAAATCTTTCACAGCTGATTTTTTGTTTAGTTAGGTTAGGTTAGACTACTTTAAAATGTTTAGATTTAAATTTCAGTGAATTTAAAATTAACAATTTAAAAATTTTGGTTTTATAAAAATATTAATTGCTATTAACTCATTTTTAAAGTCCGTGTATTTCAATAATAGTGAACGTTTTTCAAATCATTTGAATCTTCAAAAAGTAATGAAATGTTATTTCGACGAGTGATCAAAAGCCTTAATTTTTCATTAAATTATCATAAAAATATACGGAATTATTCGTTATTTTATAGAACGAAATATAAAAATAGTTTAGTTACATCTAGTCATTGTTTAAAAATTAATTCAAAAGAATTTGAATTGAAGAAATTGTTATCATCATCATCATCATCATCATCATCATCATCATCGTCTTCAGAAGAACAACAAGGTAATGAAGAATCAATTAATGAATTTGATGCTATTGAAGAATTCAGTGAACAAAATATTACTACTGAAAGTCCAGATATAAAATCATTTTGTCTAAAGAATATTTTATATTCAAATTTAAATTCAAATGATCCACTTATGTTAGAGATAAATGATTGTCGTACATCGGATGAGGTAAGTTAAATTGTTTTAATAACTTTCATTTGTAACAATTACGTTTTTTATTTTTCTCTCTATTGTAGATTTTTAAGATATTCTTAGATAAAAAGAATGATTTTCAAAAAAATCACACAGTTCAAAGTGTTATTTTGCTTTGGAATTTGAAAAGAAATACAGATAATTTTGAAAGTTTTGATAATGCAATTATATGTTCAAAGAATTTTGAAAATTTTCTCGAAATTCTTAATAAATTTATTGATAAAATGAATTGTGATGAATTAACATGCTGTTTTTTATACTTAAACAAATTTGGAGTTGATATTGGTCATTACACAATGAGAAAATTACTTCAAGAAATTCTCAATAAAATATCAGATTGTAAGGAAATTACTTTTTCTTTTTTAAATTTGTACATTTAAAATTTTTTTTTTTTTAAATTTTTAAATACTAGTTGATGCTGATATTCCATTAACAGCACTATCAAGATTAACAGTTGCAGTTAATACATGTCAGGATTTATACACATTTCTTGTTTGTAAAGATGTTCTTCCACACATAATAAAATGGATTGAAAAATGTAAAAATGCTGAAGAAATACGTTTAATAACAATTTCTATGTTTCATCTTCATCAGATGATTAGCAAAGATGTTATTGAATTATATAAAGAAAAAATATTAAATTTATTAGACGATGGTGTCATAAATAATGAATCTGTGAAATGTATATTAAAAATAATAAATTTTTTAAATTTTCCACATTGGTCAAATGATTGTACTCAATTAGTTCGAAGATTAGCTCTCATATTAGACAATCAAAATGATGAAGATTTATCACAAAGAGAAATTGAAACAATGTTTAAGGTATGTAAAACTCAAAATTAAAAATATTCATTTTAACTTTACACATTGCTTTTTTTTTTTTTTCTTAATAATGTTTTTTAGTTATTTTTAAGTCATCTAGAACCAGCATCATATATACCAAAACTTTCAAAATTATCTGAAAAATATTTTAAACAAAATCCAACACCTGAATTATTAGCATGTGCTGTACATTTTTCACAACCAACAAAACGTAATGAATTGATATCAATTGCACGTGAAATGATTGAAAATTCAAAATTATATTCACAACCAAATGCAATTTTATCATTTTTTATTATTATACGTTCATTAAAAATATCAGATGTAAATTTATGTAATACATATTGGACAAATATATTAAAATTAATTGAAAATAATCAAAATGAACGTATTAATTATAAATTAATACGTCATTGTTATCGTTATATGCATTTCAATAATAATTTAGGTGGTACATATCGTCATAAATTATTTGAAACAAAAATGAATGAAATTTTATTAAATGAATTAACAAATGGTATATCATCTTTTATACCAACAAAATTTGCAAAATTATCATCATTTTTACTGGCATATGGCTATAAAACAAATAGAAATACAATACCAAATATAATTATTGATAAAATTGAAGAAATGTGCGAACAATTTACAGTAAATGATTGTTTACAATTATCAAGGGCATTACAAATTGCATTCGAAATGAGGTAAATAAATTTATTATTATATTTTTAATTTTCTTTTTTTCAAAATTTTATTATAGGTATCGTCATTTTGTTCCTCCAGAATTAGCTGAACAATTTCATAGAGTTGAAAATGTTTTAAATACTTGCGCTGAAAGACATTTAAGGGGTGACATCAATTTAATAAATTTAAATTTCATAATTCGATCTTTAACAAATCGAAAAGGTTTGTAAGGATTTTCGTAGTTCGAAAAAATTAAAATTTAATTCTCAATTATTTTCTTTCAGCTCCTCGAAAAACACATCTTTATAAAATGGCTATGGAAAAATATAAAATAATTAAAAATAATTTGAATTCACGTTTAATACGTGAAACTTCATTTAATTTAATTAGTTCAGGTTATTTAGTTCCTGAAATTATCGAAAAAATGTTGAATTATTTAGTCAAAAATAAAGAATATATAACTGGTGATACAGTAGAGAAAATTATATCATGTTGTTATAATTTAGGATATATACCAAAAAATGATGATGCACTTCATTGGTCATCTGAAATAATACAAAGGTTTGTGAACATTTTTCCTTTGTTTCATTGTTTTAACAATTGTGATTATTTCCTTCTAGGGATTTTGAATTCATGAGTGGATTATCAATAGTTCAAGCATGTTTAGCATTATGTTTTTATAAAATGTTACCAGAAAGTTTAATTAATAGAATTTTTAATATTGAATTTATTCGAAGACTAGAGGAAGAGATTCAATCATGTTATTCAAAAGTATGGTTTTTCAAATTAAGTCATTTTTATTTAAAAAAAAAAAATTATTACAATTTTTTTTTTAAGGCCACTTATCCAGAACGTGTACTTAATCAAGTAATGCAATTAAATCGTGCTGTTTGTTTAGATTTCCCAGAATCACAAGTTCCTTGGTTTCAACAGAATTATATTGAAGCACAAATGAGTAAAAGTAAATATACATTTTTCAGGATAGAAATATTATCTATGTTTTTATAGAAATATATTTAAAAACATAAAATTTTATATTTTTTAGAGCCTGTGATACAAACACGTTTCCACAAAGAAATTATGAAAATGCTTACATCTGTTTTAAAAGAAGAAAAATTCATTCGATGCAATCATGTAACACCCTATGGATATACTGTAAGTGGGGAAAATAATCATGAGTTCAATTTTACATACATTTGAAATTAAATTTTCGAACGGAAATGAATGACTATTCTAAAGAAGTCACAGAACAAATATTTTCGTTCGAAAATTAATTATGACTTAATTCACTATCGGGGTGGATATAATTTTAAACTGTTTGCTTATTTGTTAAAAATAATTTTTTCAGATCGATTTTGTAATTCATCTTGATAAAAATCGAAAACCAATTTTACCACCAAAGGAATCTGTTATTTTAAACAGAATAACAAAGTATTTATCTTATTGAATTTTTAAATTTTTTGAATCATTATTTTATTAATAATTCTTTACATTTTCAGGGTAGCTATTCTTCTTCTTAGACTAGATTCATTTTGTCAGAACGATAATAAATCAATGCGTGGTCATGAGCACCTAAGAATGCGTCATTTAGAAATGTTAGGATATAAAGTGATTCATATAAATTTAAGTGATTGGAATTCAATGTATATGAATGTACCTGGTGCTAAAATGAATTATTTGAAAGGTTTATTACAAATTGAATGAAATGCTGTGAAAATATGTTTTTTAGGATTAAAAGTAGATAATTGAGATTTTTTATATACTAAATACATTTTTTTTCTTTTTTTAAATTGAATTTACATATAAAAAATTTCAAAGAACACTTTTTGAGTTTTGAAGTCTGTGATAAATAAAAATTCTTGATTACAACTTATCTCTATAAATGCATAAGGCAAAGAATCAAAATAAATTTACCTTTCAAAGGTAACATTTTTTTTTTTAAATTTGTTCTGTACACCAAATATAAGCTTCATCGAACATTCTTTGCCAAGGTGATTTTTTTGGGTTGAATCCAGGCGAAGTGTATGGCCATTGATACATTAAACTACATCTCTCTGGATGTGGCATTAATGCTAAATGTCGTCCATCTGTTGAACAAATTCCAGCAATTCCTTCAACACTACCGTTCGGATTCATTGGATATACTTCGGTAGGTTGTAAATTATCATCGACATAATTTAATACAACACAATTTTTATCTTTCAAATTATCTAAAATTTTTTGATTTTTAAATGAAAATCTTCCCTCTCCATGTGCTACCCAACATCCGAGAACAGATCCTTTCATTGCACGAAGCATTATTGAATTACATTCAGTAGAAATTTTTACAGTACTCCAACGACATTCAAAACGTTCAGATTTATTATGTAGCAAAGCAACATTTGGAACATCAACGACACGTTGCTGTTCATCATCGGCACCAATCCAACCAATTAAACTCATTAATTGGCAACCGTTACAAATTCCCAAAGAGAAGGTGTCTTGACGAGATTTGAAATTCATAAATTGTGGAGCAAGGACGTCACTGTACATAATATTTGCAGCCCATCCTTTAGCTGATCCAAGTGTATCAGCATAACTGAATCCTCCAGGAAATATGACACCTTTATATTGATTTAAAGTTGTTTTACCTTTAAGCAAATCATACATGGAAACATCATGAACTTCAAAACCAGCATTCATTAGACTTGCAATCATTTCTCGATCACTGTTGACTCCTTCTTCTCGAAGTACGGCAACTTGAATAGAGTTTGTAAGACGTTTTAAAATGATTTCAGCATCTGGATTGAATGTACAGTTATATGTCGGTCCTGTACGATATTCAAGAGTTTTGAATTCTTCTTCAGCACACTCACTATTAGCTTGTAATTTTTCTAACTCGAAACTTGTGCGTTCCCACATTCTGAAAAGAGTGTTCATTTCAATATCCACAAGTATACTTCCTCTACACGAAATCTCAATATTGGCATTTAGGCCTTTACCAGTAGATTGACCAATATGGTAAGCAGGAACTAAATTCGATTTGAACTCAGTTAAAACTTGATTAAGGTTCTCTTTTGATACTTCAAGAACCCAACCACACTCTTCAGCGAAAAGTATAACTAAATCAACTTGGCTCATAGTGATTCCTTCAAGATCAATGGCATTGTGAAGCAAACTTGCGATTACTTTTGTAATATCAACTTTTAAGCCACACAAACCACCAAAAGCCATTTCAAGTAGACAAACAATAAGCCCACCATCACTAATATCATGTCCAGACAGTAACTTTCCATCTTTTAATAACTTTTGGGTAACATTGAAAGCATTTTTTAAAATTTGAGTTTTTTCCAAATTTGGACTTCTTGTACCTTGCTGACTAAAACTTTGAGCCAAGGCAGAACCACCTAATCTAAATAATCCTTCAATATTAACCCAAACTAATTCACCTTCCTCTCCCCTTTGTGGACATTTTAAATCGGGCGTTATTTTGATTCTGACATCAGGACATGGAGCGTAAGCGGATATAACTAATGTTCCAGGTGATTTTATAGTTTCAGAACGAACTCTAGCTGCCATTGAAAGAGAATCTTTTCCACCATCTACAGCAATGTTTAATTCCGACATTATTTGGCACATTTCTTCGCAAGCATCAAATAATTTGGCCCCTTCACCAGGTAGCTTTGCTGCCCACATCCAATTACCAGAACATTTCACATCCCCGAGTTCTGTGATTCCAGCGAATACAAGATTTGAGACAGCCTCAGCTACGGACATACGGGCTCCAGATCGGGCATTTAATAATCCTTTAATTGGCTGAGTTCCAATAGAAGTTGCAATACCTTCATGACTAAAGTGTGAAACAGTAACCATAGCAAAATCTGCTAGAGGAGTATGTAATGGTCCAACACATTGTTGTTGAGCTATTAAACCTGTTACACATCTGTCGACCTTATTAGTTAAGAAACGTTTGCTTCCGACAGACATTACGCTCAAAACACGTTCAATAACTTCAATATAATCGAATTTATGTGGCAGTGACAAAGGATTTAATGTCTGGTTCAAATGATCGAGTTTGTATTCCCTTTTTGGCATATCACCAAGAACATGCTTTAAATGCATATCAAATGATAAATCACCCCATTTATCTCGTTCTTCTCTTTCAAGATATTTCCCAAAGTTTGCTTCATCTTCGATAAGTGTCACATATCCATTTCCAGTTACAATTCCCACAAAAGAAATTGGACATCTTTCCCGATCACAAATCTCTTGAATTAAATTACGATCTTCTGGTCTACAAAGAATCGCATTATTCTCTTGATATTCAGCCCCCCAAAGTTCCAATGCAGTAATCGTTGGATCACCCAACTGAAACTCTTTTGAAAATATTACAGCTCCCGCATAACCAGGCTCAACAAGTTCTTTAAGAACATTACCATTGCCTCCTGCACCCTTTTACATAAATAAAAAAATTCTTTTGACTTAAAAATAATCTAAAAATTTAAAAAGAAAAGTGAACTTACCTGATCATGAATTGCCAAAATTGGATTTTCAAGTCCAAGTTCAATACATGCTCGTACCACACGATTTAATTTATTTTCCATTTCAGCATCACCTCTTTGCACGGCATTGAAATCTAAATCTGAACTATTATCACCTTGAACTTCAACAGAACTGGCTGCACCTCCACCAACACCAATACGATATACAGGACCTCCAATTTTAGCAAGTAGCATACCTTTGGAAGGATCAATTTTCTTTTGCATTGTCGCATCCATCGTTCCCAGACCACCACTGAACATAATCGGTTTCACGTACTCGTCACGTTCTTCACTTGCGTTCTGAATACCATAAGATATTGCAAATCCAGAAATAACAGGTTCACCAAATTTATTACCATAATCTGATGCTCCATTACTTGCTTCGATGATAATCTTAAGTGGAGAAGCGAATGATGGAGGATAGTCGAATGTTGATGATTCATAAGGCAGTGAATAACCTTAAGCAAAGAGAATATATAAGATAAACAAAAAGGACCAAAAGACAATAAGTGTAAGATTTACCTGGAATGTTTAAGCATCCAACACAGTATCCTGCTGTACCAGCGATTGGCAATCCACCTCTTCCAACACCTTGAACATCTCTGTTAAAAATAATACCTTTCATAATTTGAAATATGTACTATATATATTAAAATATTTTACCTTATCCTTCCTCCTGTACCAGTTGTTGCACCACTGAAAGGAGCAACAGCCGTTGGCATATTATGCGTTTCCGCAGTAAAAATCAAATCTGATTCGATTTCTGTTAAATTCATTGGTCCAGGACCAGTAACATTTGTTGGGCGCAATACTTTATGTTTGTAACCTTTAATTGCGCTGCTATTGTCACTAAATTTTATTGTATTATTTTGATTTGTTGTTTTTTGGGTGTCAATGATCATTTGAATCAATGATTTGGGCTTTGGTTTACCATCAATAATCATTTGACCACGGAAGAACCAATGTCGGGAATGTTCACTGTTTGATTGAGCACAATCAAATAGTTCAACCGTTGTTGGATCTCTTTTCAATACATTTTGGAAAAGATTCGTGTAAAAATCTAAATCCCAATCTCCAAAAGCAAGTCCTAAAATGAAAAAAAAAATTGTTTATGAAAAGAACTTCTTATCAAGAATTCAATATGAATTTTTCTTACCAAGTTTAATATTGACCTCTTCTAATGCTTTTCTTCCGCGAGTCATAACTGGTACTTTATACCAAGATTCCTGTATTTTTGGTAAACGTTCATCGAAACTATTTACTGGCAAATTTTCATTAGTGTAACGACATTCAGTCATACGATCACTTAAATGATCTACTATTTCATTTAAATTGTTTGAAACATTTTTAATGAATGTGATGTAATAACGAATTGAAACTTCAAGACGTTTTACTTCCAATAGACCAATATTATGACAAATATTAACACAATTTGTCGAATATGGTGTAGAAAAATTAAACCGTGGACCAATTTCAATTATTACAGATTTTTCGACATTTTCACTTACATAATTATCGGAAGGAAGTAATGAATTATCTGTTAAGTTATCCTTTTCCTGAGTATGTTTTAAAAGCCATCGTAAAATTTTACCAGTTTTTTCAGATAATTTTATAGTTTTATCATCATTAGATAATTCTATATGATAGCATTTTTCTGTTTTTAAACATTTTATCTCGTTGTTAACCTGAGAAATTTATTTAAAAAGAAAAAAAAATTAATAAGAAAAATTCATCTAATAAAAACAATTTCAATGTTAAAAACAAATAAATCTACGTCAATATTTTTATGTTATCAAAAGTTCAAAGAAGTCAGAAAAAAAGCAGTAATCTCTTAACAAACACATAGTACAATTCTGTAAACATGTGATGTTAAATTCTTTTAAATCTTTAATTACATATTTAGAACTAAATAAATTTTACACTTAATTTAAAAGCCATGCTTTACCTGTTGTAAATGTTTTAAGATTTTTGCTGTTTTTGCCTCATCAAATGCGTCTATAGCATAAAATCTCACTATAGTCATTATGTACTTTATTTTATTTTTTAATTTAATTAATTTTTAATATGAAATAATTGTTATCACCACAAGATTCAATGATGAACTGATATTTGATACTGAAACTGAATTTAAAGAAGATCTAGCTATGTTCTTACTAAGTATAGGAAGAACAACAACAGAAAATGAAAGCTTGTTTTTGTTATTCTCAATTTTAGTTCAGAATGTTCAGATATTCCTTAACAACTAACGAACCATGTGGGGTTTATGCACAACAAGGTTATCAATTTATTTGTTAAAATTATTTGTTATCAACAAAGTAAAATTTTATGATGGATTAATTTAATAATGAATTGAAATCACATCATTTATTTACGTAAATATTTTTTAATTTTATGATAAGACAAAAATATTTATACTTAACATATGAATTTGATTACTCACAATAATAATATAATAATAAAACTATAAAATGAAAATTTCTATTTCCTGAATTGAAAATGAATATGTAGATACAAATATTACATCCCAAACATTTTGTTTGTTTCAACCAAATTGTCTTCCCTATTTTGGCGCCTTTTTCAAGTTATTCGCGCCATTATTTTCCTGGACTACATAAGTTCTCTTACAAGTTTTTACCATTCTTTAAATTTATTTTAATTATTTAATCACACCGAATTTCTAATTCATTATCACTTTATTTAACTTTTCTTCACAAAATCTAATTACATTCATATTTTCAAGATTTTTTACTTCCAAACAATTCACTGTCTAGAATGAAACGAAGTGAAAAAACTAAACTGCTAGTTGCTACTATGTATTTGCTATAGCCTATAGAGCCTACAAAATTTCTTACCAAATTATTAATTCACTTTAGATAAAATATTTCTAATCTTCAGAATTTTCCAATTTAAATCAAAAACTTCACTTAACTTTCACTTTATAAATTATAAAATAAAACTAGTGGGTGCCGGAAAAGTAAAGGTGTTACCAGTGCGTATATGTATAATATATTAATCTGTTTTGATTTGCTGGTTGAAGTTGAATACAGTTCGATTCGAACTAGAGTTTAATTTGAAATTTTAAATTTGAACTCCATTCCAACTAAATGTATACTTTGTCTTTTGTTTCATATTTGTTTCCTTCTTCTTCCGACCCGTATTACAGTATCGAACAACGCCGCTTGATTTAAAAGATTTTATTTTGCAATTTTTACAAAGAAAATAAACGTGAGTACTATAATATTATTAATAAATTATTAAATAATTGATAATTAATTAGAATTAATGTGAAAAATATGTTTTTCTTTAAATAAAAATTATAAATGTGCAACTCATCAAAAGTACAAAAGATATTTGTGTGTGTGTGTGGTCTAGTTTGACGCGACGAAAATGGCTCGCATTTAAAAACGCCTTTTTTATATTAAAAATTACATTTGTGAAAATGTTTTTGATTATTTTTTTGCTATAAATTTCCAATATAATTTAACTAAAAACGACAGTTTGTCAATCAATTGTTTTTTGGTTTTCTAATTTGGAGTGTGGAGTTGGATTGGAGATATATATGTACATATTATATTATTATAGCATCCATATATCAAAGGTGTATAAAAACACACCAACACATCTAAGATGGATTTAAAAGAAAAAAAGAAAAAAACTGTTACACAGAAAAAAGTACTGCTGTAACTATGCTATATAGCTATTGCTATGGCTACAGCTACATACAGTACTTCGCCTTTTGGATGGTTGGATTTATAATTTGAAACAGAACAACAGAGAGGTAGATGAACGAAGAACTCATTTTAACAATAATCAGCAAGAGGAAAGAATAATAATAATGATGATGATGATGGTGCGGTGGTACCTACTACCTACACAGTATCATACAATTACAATACATTTTTATTATATAGAAAAACAAGCATAATAAAATAAAATAAAAAATATGAATGTTGAAAGAGCAAACAGATAGCTTTTTTTGCTGTCTTCTCATTACCCTCTTCTGCTATTATTGCTATCTGTTTTAATTCCCCTATCTTTTTATTTATTTTTTTTTTTTGTTGGAGATTATAAAACACGGAACCTGACTAAAAAATCCGACAAATATAATTTTTCTTTTCTTGTGGTTTTCTTTAAGAAAATTTTACTACCAACAAATAATGTTTTATTGCTGGTGCTTCGAAACAAATTCATTTATGATGTTTATCGTTACATTTTACTTAATAATATGGGTAATGAAAAAAAGATAGAAAATATACAGAGACAAGAAATAAAGTTGTGTGTTGTTAACAGTCTTGTTTTTATTCTGTATCTTAGAGGAAAAAATTTTTTCAATGTTCAAAGGGTGGTTGAACTCCTACACTCATAATACAATTATCCATATACCAAAAATTATAAAGAAGATATAGCTAAATTGAATTTTTTTTTTTTGTAACTAAATACCTACACAAAGTAATGTTTTATACCATCGCCTTTACGAGAAAAATTTTAAAATTTTTAGTTTTTGCAGTTATTTCTTTAAAAATACATATTTTTATTTTTTACTTCTAATTCCTAGACTTTTCCACATGGCATCAAAACGAAAATCAGAAGGTTCAACGAATTCATCATCGAAACGTGGACGGAAGAAGAAGGACAATGATTTTCAAGATGATTTATCAGATGGAGGCTTAGATGATGTTGATACAAGGCCAACAGAAGATATTGAAATCTTGATACCAAACGAAGATACTGAACCAACACCAAAACTGCCAGAAGAATTGTTGGAAACATATGATAAAGGTTCAGGAAAATTATTAATGGCTGGTATGGTAACATGGGAGTTAACTGGCCGTCGTGATCCAAAAGGAAAAGTAACAAAAGTTCGTCCCAATTTGTATTCATTTTATCGCTTCACTGATGAACAGGTACAAAGTGTTTTATTATTATTATTTTTGTTTTTTTCTAAATATGGTGTAAAAATTATAATTTATTTTTAAATCTTCTTTTTGCAGTATCGCTTGATTTTTAGTGGATGCTCATCCGGTCACAGTGTTCTCATTAATATGGATCGTAAAGCATTAACATTTGGTAGAAATCCAAATGGACAACTTGGACAGCCAGAATTAAAAACATATGAGAAACCAACACTCGTTCCAGGTTTGGAAAATGTTAATATAATTCAGGCAGCATGTGGAAGACATCATACATTATTTTTGTCAGGTACATATAAAATACTTTAAAAATTTCTAAATTTCTAAGAATTAATATTACATATACATATGTACATATATTTTTTTAAATTAAATTTCAAAAGAAAACTTAAGCTATGTATAATACTAATTTTAACTTTTTTTCTCAGATACTGGTACTGTATATGCCTGTGGTGAAAATAAAAGCGGACAATGCGGTATTGGCAGTTCACAACCGATGGTTACAACACCAACAAAAATAAAATACCGAGGTCCACCAATAATCCGTATTGATTGTGGTGCAGAATTTTCTGTTATACTTGATATTAAAGGAAATTTATATTCATTTGGTCTACCAGAGTATGGACAGTTGGGTCACAATACAGATGGAAAATATTTTGTTAATGCTAACAAATTGACATTCCATTTTGAAACTACACCAAAAAAAATTGTTTTATACATTGAAAAATCGAAAGAAGGTCATGTAACACCTGTCGACAATGTACAAATTGTTGATTTTGCTTGTGGAAATAATCATACAGTAAGAGTTTTTTTTTTAAATTATTATTTTTCCTCAACAATTTTTTATTTATTTATAAAAATGCAATTTTAAAGTTGTATTTTTATTATTTTTACTGAGACTCACAAAATAAGGATTAAAGAACACAAAAAATGTTTAAATTGATTTTTTCTTAAAAACAAAAAAAGGTTGCTATTGATTCAAAGAAACGTGCATACAGTTGGGGTTTCGGTGGTTTTGGAAGACTTGGTCATGCTGAGCAAAAAGATGAAATGGTACCAAGGTAATAAAAAATGGAATGAAAATGAACAACAAAAAATTTTAAACATTTTACTTTTACAGATTGATTAAATATTTTGATAGTCAAGGACGCGGTGTCAGAAGTGTTTATTGTGGAGCATCATACAGTTTAGTTATAACTGATATCAATGCATTAATGTTATTTGGTCAAAATAAAAAAACAGGAGAAGCAAATATGTATCCAAAACCAGTACAAGATTTAGCTGGTAATAATGAAAATTATATTCTTTCTCTGGATCGTTTTGATTTAAAATATTCTTTTTTTTTCTTATTTTGTAGGATGGCATATTACTGATATCGCTTGTTCATACACTTCCGTACTCATATCAGCTGATGACACGTTAATAGCATGGGGTGCATCACCAACATATGGAGAATTGGTAATTATTATTATTTTTTTTTTTGAAAATTTTTTATTAAAATTGAAAAATAAAATAAATTTCACGTTTTGTTGTAGGGTCTTGGTGAACATCAGAAATCATCAAGTGTTCCAAAAGAAGTCAACAAATTGAGTGGAATGAAAATACCACAAGTTGCAATGGGATACTCACATTCATTGGTTATGGTTAACACAGAACATGAGCTAACCAAAGAGAAATACTCTAAATTTCCAGAATTTACAGTTGATGATTAAATAAAAAGCATTAAATAAATATGTACGTGCAAGCAAACAGATAATGATCATGATGCTTAAATTTATAAATTTTGGAGAAAAAAAAACAAACTTTAAAGCACAAAGCTGAAAAAGAAAAAAAAAATTAGAAAAATTAAGTTATAATTTGTATGGTGTTGGTTCAATGTTAAGAAAATTAAAAAAAAAAAAAAAAAGAAGAAGCAGTTTTTATGTTTACGAAAAAATGATAGAACAACGTAAAAGAAAAAGTTTCCTAAAACTAAATATGAATACAAAATCGAAATACAATACATTAAAAAAAAAAAAAAACAATAAACAAAATATTCAAATAAAAATACCTTATTAGTACCTTAATTTCACTCAAATGAGAAAAGCAAAAAAAAAAACAAGAATTACAAATAACTAAAAATATAATTATATACAAAAAAAAAACTAATGTTATACAGAAAATAAAATAGAAAGCAATTACAAGATCCATATATTTCGCAATCTTTACACTTTTTATACACATATAACATTTTCAAAATAAATAGATCAGGTCAAACAAACAAAAAAAATATTTTAAGAAGAAAAAACAAAAACAAAACGTTAGCAAAAGTACATTTTTTCATAGATTTTATTATTATTTTAATGTAGTTTTAATTTCTTTAAAATATTTCAAATAATTTCCTCGCTCAACAAAAGAAATAGAAAGAAAATGAAAACGATTTATGTCCATTCTCTTTTATTTTATTTTATTATTATTTTTTGTTTTTCGAGTTTTTAAAATATAATAAATTTCGAACAAATATGTAATTTTAAGTAAGTAAAATTTTTTAAGATATAATATTTAGAAAATAAGAAGAAAGTTTAGATAAAAAGTATAAAAAAAAAAACAACATTATAACAACTGATAGTGTTAATCATTGTATCATTGTCTGTATTGACTGCCAAAAGAATATATATTGTGTCTCTCTCTTAGATGTATTTTTTCTTCCTTTTTTAAACTTATACATTTTAAAAACAGCCTAAGAATATACCATTCATCGGTTTTTTAAATTCATTTATATATTTTTTTTTTAAATTTTAATTTATTTTCATCATATTTTAATATTTTATTTTTTAAGTAAAACAAAAAAAAAATACAAAAAAAATAAATGAAAGTAATAAAACATTTTTTATAAATTTTCAATGCAAACATAACAAGAATAAAAAAAAAAATAAAGAAAAGAACAAAAGTAAAATTTATTTCTAATATTTTTTATTATTATATTTTCGTATTTTAAAATGAAACATAAAAAGTATAATTCAGTATTTGTAATAACTCACAGTAAATAAGATAAATATATTATTTTATTTATTATTTTTAAACAACAAATTGTTCAGTAAAATATTAAAAAAAAAAAAGAAAAGAAAAAAATAAAATGTTATGTATACAATAAAATAAATATAAGATAAATAGAAATACATACAAATTTTTTTTTTTAATAAAAGATTTTTAATTTTAAGAGATTTCTTAATAATTATTTAATTATTTTAATCTTTTGATCCCTAAACAGGATAATGTTTTAAATCAATTTTATGTAAGACTGGAATTTTATAAATTTTATTTCACTGCTTGATTTTTTTCGTTTTAAATTAATTACTGTTACTTTTAGACCGATTCAATTGTGCAATACAGTTGATCGTATCTACTAATGGTCTGAATCCGCCTCCGGAACTGGTACCATTCTGTTTGTGCTCTTGTTGCCTGTTGGTGCGCTTCTGCTGAGCGCGTATGAGGCGCCCAGGAAGTGGAAGGACCACCAGAGAACAAGACTGTCGGGGAGTAAGAGATCCTGGACTCATCCTCCGCTAACGCTTGATCTACAGGTGGAAAAACTTCCAAACCAACTTTTATTTTATCGATCTCCAAGCCCACTATCAACAATTTTCCTCTGACGCGCCTAACGACAGGTATATGATTTTTTGTTAGATCACAAGCCCCTCAGCCACCATTGGAAGAAGGTTGACTCTTGGATTTCAAATAAAATAAAATTGTGAGCAAAATCGAGTCAGATGTACATATTACTACATACACCTGACCGTCCTAACCACAAAATCAAAATCTAGACCGATTCAATTGTGCAATACAGTTGATCGGATCTAGTAATAAAAACCTATTGCAATGATCCCTAAAAATTTTTTTTTCGATGTCTTATACATACCTTTTCAGTTTTTTTCTCAATATATACACACATGTAATAAAACAAAAAATGAATTGTAATCAATTCTCTGGATTTTCAAATTGTTCTTTTTTTTCTGTTAGAAGTTGAATAATTTTAGAAATTGTTTTGTTTTTTAATAGTAAATATTAAGCATCTCACTCAAAGTTAAAACTGGAAAATATTTCAAAAGTGTTGGCGCAAAAAAAAAAACGTTGGTCTTACATACTTAAGTATTTCAAAAGTTTTTATAATTTACCTTGAAATCCTTTAAGATAAACTGTATACATCTTTAGAGGGAAATTTCCAATTAAAAAAATAAATATTAATTTAAAAATTATAATTACACCATAAATTATTACACTGTAATTTCAGTTTAGAGGTTCTCATTTGTGTCCTTCTTCAAGATTTTGTCTTCCAAAAGGGATAAGAGTTAATTCCTTTTGATTCATCTTTTATAATTTTATAATCGTTTTTATACTTTACAAAGAACTTTTTGTACATTTTTTTCTTTTTGAAAAAAGCTTGTGAAACTATATTTTGATCCGCTTTTTTTAAATATATAATTTAGAATATTATAATAATAATAATAAAAATTGCATTCCATTGAAAAACTATTATTATATTTAAAATAGAAATAACCATTTTTTTTTGTGACAGTTAATCTGTATGTAATATCTGGTAATATCTAAAATTCTATTGAAAAAGATTTTCATGCTTGACTTGAATGTTCATTTTATTTTATTATTTATTTTTTTCTTCTATATTTTTAATATTTTTTGTTGGTTTATTTGACGGCATTATCTAACAAATTCAATACCTATATTATGTATGTATATTAATATGTAATATCGATTTAAAAACAAATCACATTTTCAATAAATGTGGAATATGAGTTAACATATATACGTAGATTGCATATACATACATATGTACATATATGTATGGGTATGCACTATGGTATGCATATATTTATGTATAGTAAATTTTTATTACAGAAATTCAAAACGAAAAAAAAAATCAATATGTGCATAAATCCGTATGTTCATATGTACTTTGAGTGTATTTTAATAGTGCATTATCTATGGAAACTGTATTTCGATTATGGTTATAATGTTTATTTTATTTTATTTTATTTTTTTTTTTTTTCAGATTAAATTTTTATCCTTCAAGCATTATTCCAAGCCAAACCATAGATTGTTATTAAAAAATTTCTTTTAAAATTTCTTTTTTTATTTCGTTTTTTTAATTTTTGAATAAAAGTAAACGTAAACATGAAATTGAAAGAATATTAAAAATTAATTTATATTCTACTCCTCTTTTGTACATATTATGTTCATAGACCGATTCAATTGTGCAATACAGTTGATCGTATCTACTAATGGTCTGAATCCGCCTCCGGAACTGGTACCATTCTGTTTGTTGCTCTGTCTGTTGGTGCGCTTCTGCTGAGCGCGTATGAGGCGCCCAGGAAGTGGAAGGACCACCAGAGAACAAGACTGTCGGGGAGTAAGAGATTCTGGAACCTCATCCTCCGCTAACGCTTGATCTACAGGTAGAAGAACTTCCAGACCAACTTTTATTTTACCGATCTCCAAGCCCACTATCAACAATCATCCTCAGGCGCGCATAACGAGAAGTATATGATTTTTTGTTAGATCACAAGCTCCTCAGCCACTATTGAAAGAAGGTTGACTCTTGGAGATCAAATAAAATAAAATTGTGAGCAAAATCGAGTCAGATGTACATATTACTACTATTGTTGTCCTAGCTAGTATCATTTAAAATGTACTGATTTCAAAATCTACTTCCACGTATCCAGAAGTAGTTTTAAGTGCTTTATTTGCAAGAAACATTAAGACCTATTATATTTTATTTTTTATTAGTTTTATAATCAATACTATAGGTCCTTTTTTTTGGATTGAATCCTACTTTTTGTTAATACATACTTACATATATTTTTTAAAATTTTTGTTCAATTTAAGTTTCATAAAAATGTTTTTTAAATCTTCTTTTTGTTAAATACATACTCGTAAATCTATAATTTCTTATTATTAATACTTTTCTATCTGTTTTCTTTATCAATATTATCAACTTTCAAGTTTAAACACTTCATTTCAGTACTGTTCGGTATTAGAAACCATTTCGTCCGATAATAGGTGAAATGTGAATTTTTGACTTTAAGTATGTATTGTTATTAAAAAAATTGGAATGTAATTTGAAAAAATATTTATTGAAATTTAAAATTGAAAGGCTTTTCTATCGATTTGGAAAAGAAAATTTTCGAATACAACTACATATATTTCTTTGTGTATTAAGGAATTCATTTGGCAAAGTCTCTTAAGTGTTCGGTATATGGGTCCACTACTATAAACGTTACGTATGTACATAAAATTGTACATATGTACATATATGCGTAACAAACATAAGGAATAATAAGGAAATTGTATTATAAGATAAATTTAATATTTCCGTAAAATTATATACATATACATATGTACATTATGATTATATTGTGTTTATTCAATTACTATAATTATCTTCTACTGCTTCTACATAACTAAACTATGATACATACTAGATATCGTCTGTAAATTTTAAATGTAGAAATGTAAAATTTATAAATTTATAATTTATATGACATAAATTTAATATACTTATATAACTTTTAAGGCAATTTCTATAGTTTAATTAAAGTGCATTTAAAGATATTTAACTTGTGTATAATGTGTTTCTAAAGGGTGTATTACATATTTTAGTCTCAGTATGTAGGTACATATGTATTTAACCATTTTAATATGTAACATTGTAGTACAAAATAAATTTGTTTAAATTTGATTGCTTTTTGGTATACGTCTTACAGAATGTTATTTTGATCAGATTTAAATTTTCATTTTAGATTTTAATTAGTTCATTGTAAATGATAGTACTATGTATGTATATATAAAAAAAGAAAAAAAAAGTAATGGGATAAAGTGTAAATTTAATTGTGTGTATAAATACATTAATGTTTGAAATAATTAGAAGAGCTTCAACTTTAATCTTATGGGAATTAAATTAAATTAAGAAATCTATACACACATAAGTACTTTGAACAGTATTAAAGCTATTGAAATAACATTTTAAAATCTGATTATTTTTTAAATAATTTTTTAGTTGTTAAAAAAATAAGGATTTGGAAGTCTTGATTTCTTTTTTTCGCTTATTTTAGAAAGTATCATACATAAGTAGTTTGGGTGTAATAGAGGATGTTTTTAAGGTGAACGAAAAAACGATGAAATTTTAATTGACCTAAGAGAAATGTTCTGATATGTAAGACCTTCGTTCTGGTTACAAAGAAAATAAAAAAAAATCTTCAATATTTTTATTTTTATTTTAAAAAAAAATTACATTTTTGTCACCCAGTGTCGATTTTCGCGTTAAAGTGCTTAAAATGAACTATTTTCAGATTTTTTCAAATGACCAACACTTCTACAAAAAATTTCTCGTTCTAGTGTTCGAAATTTCCTATTGCGAATACAAAATACCTTCTTTTGAAAATGATCTCTAATTAATTCTTATCCATTAGGACTATCAAGAATTCCTTCAAAATTTATTATCAAAAGACAGAAAATATATTATTCTAAAAAAAAATTAATAAACTTTTTAACATTAAAACAGTTTTATTATTGTTATAATATTGTTTGTTTCGATTTACAACATATAATTTAAATGTTTGTTACAATTATATTGATATTTCTTTTAAAGTAAACTTATTTTATTCAAATAATAATAAATTTATTGATGAAATAAAAAATACTTAATTTAAAATTTATAATTGTTTTCTTTGTAGCATTTTTGTTGTTGTTTTTTTTTGTTCATTAAAATATTGAAAATATTTATGTTAATTTGTAAGTTCCTTCCAAGAATTTAAGTAATTTTGTATAGTTTTTGAAAATATAAATCTAGAATATAATTATTTATTATTTTTATTCTTTTTTTCTTTTCACATTTAATAAAATATTTACAATAACATTAAAATACATATTTATTCGTTAATTATATTATTGATTTTATTTTTTTAATTTATGTATAAGAATATATTGAATATATATATAGGATCCTTTTCTTTAAAAACGAAGAAAAAAAAATGTTTTTTTTTTGAGCTTTGGAGCTTGATTTTTAGGGTACATAAATATTTTCTATGTATTTATTATTTAAGAGCTAGTTTTTTTGTTCTATATTTATTTGTTATTTGAAAAATAAATTACTTCTTTTCTTGTGAATTTTATAAATTTGTGTATATTTTTTTTTTTATATTTGTAATAAATTTTTTTATACTATTGATTTATTGCAATTTTATTAGGAAATATTTCAGCAATTTCATGAAACTTTGGTTTATTTATATATTTGTTTTTCATTTTGTGCATTTTTGTGTACTTTGTATTTTTTTTATTATTTCTTAATTTGAATATTAATTAAATCAAACAAACAAACCTAATCTTTGATTTGCACAATTTCCATTTCATATTCAATTAACTTTTTCTTATTGTAACTCTTCAAGATATTTTTAATTATATTCTTTTCGCAAATCAAAGATTTGGTGCATTTATTTTTTTTTTGTTAAAAATTATATTTGTTGATAAGTTTTTAATTTTATGAATAGATTAATAGGCACTGAAGAAAGTTTGCTTCTTTTTTTTTATTATTATTATTTTTGAAAATAATTTTTGTTTTTCTTTAAAATTAATAAAATTTTTATAATTTTAGTGTTTTTTTTTTTTCTTGTAGAATTAATTTTTTTTTTTTTTAATACATCACAGATAGAAAAATTCATTTAATATGCTTCTTAATATAATTAGGAGTTTAACTTTTATGTTTTTATTTTTATTTTTCTAGATTTTACATATTTACATAATTTTTTTTTAATTGATAATTTTTTTTTTTCTTTTAAAGAAAAATAAAATTTTTATGAAATTTAGAAGAGGAAAAAAGTTATTAATTATTATTTAATTAGTTAATTTATAAAGAATTCCTTATTTTTTATTTTTGAAATTAAATTAGGCCTTAAAATAAATTTTTTACAAATTGCATAGAATAATATTTTAATTATTTTTTCATATAATTATTATTTCTATTTATTTTTTAAAAAAAAACAATTGCCATTGTTAGAAAATATTTTTGAATTTGAATTATTTTTGTAACACCATTTTAATTGTTGTTATAATAAAATGGAGTGGAAGTCTTACGTTTTATAATTCAAATTCAAAAATGTTTAAGAAACAAATAAAAAGTAATTATTTTATATTATTCTTAATTTTAAATTTTTAAATTATTCATTTAATGTTATTAATCAATTTTTATATAATTTTAAATTTTAATCTGCTTCACATAAATATGTTTTTATATGTTTTTTAATTAATTTCTAAATAATTTAATTTAAAATTTAATTTTTTTTGTTTTTAATAATTATAGATTTTTATTTACTATAATAGCATTTGTTTTTTTTTTTTTTGTAAAAATTTACAACAAATATAATTTTATTTTCTATATTTATATTTATTTTTTAATTAGAATTATTCGCCATTTTTTTTTTCTTAAATCTTTCTTATTAAAAACAAAAACCTTGTAACTGGGGCGTTTTCAAATTACATACATATTTTTAGAAATAATTTTAATAATACTTTTAACTTAGTTATATATTTTTTCTAATGATATATTATTATGTAATTAATTTTATAAATATTCTTATAATTTTATTTACATTAAAAAAACTATTCTTTATTTACTAATTAAAATGAATCAATATGAAATTTTTATTTTAAATTCATTTTGAAAATATATTTTGAATATTTTTGCTCCATTTTTGATTGCATGTTTTAGCTTTTTTTTTAAACTTAAACGTTAAAAATTTTCCCAATAATTTTTTATGAATTTTAATTTCTAGCTAAAAATTTATTCAAATGTACATTCAAATAAAAATGTACGAAATTTTTAAATCTTTTATTCTCTTTACAATTTAATATATACTTACAGAAAGTATTACATATTAACATTTTTAGAATTTTAGAATTGAAAAACATGACAAATTTGCCAAGAAAATCAATTAAATGTTAAAAAAAGAATATTTATAGAAAACTTAAAATATTGGGAGGAAAATTTCATTTGATTGATATGATGAAACTTTAATTTTTTTTAAAATAATTAATATGGAGCCACTAAAAATACACTTGAAGTGTAATAATGGATATGTAATCCCATCTGATATCTAATGTTTTTTCTTTTCTAAGAAAAGAAGGAAAAAAAAGATTACCTGAAAGTTTTGAATTCTCAATCCTAAGGATTTAGGATGAGGCTCTAAGCCTCAAAGTTTAAAAAAATTTTGTTAGATTTGGTCCTGTTTTTCAAAACTAAAATTGTAAATAATAATTTTTTTCAAATTAATTAATTTATTCTTATTCTCTAGACACACACAATTTAGGGCATAAATACTTATTATTAATTGTAACTATAATTATATTATTATTATTTTTTATTTATATATTTTGCCTAATTTAAAATTGCTTTCTTCCATTTTTAATTATTATATAATTTTTATTTTTTTTTTATTTAAAATTTCTTTTTGACTAAAATGTTATTTCGTTTCTTTTTGCATTTTTAATTAAATCTTGAAATTTTATTTCAGCAGACACAAATTTTTGTTATTATTAATTTTTTTTTAAATTCACAATAATTCGCCTAATGTGGTAAATATTTTGATTTAAATTTCTTATTTGAATCAACTATACACTTTAGATATATACAAACACATATAATACATACATAAATAATTTTTTTTGATCCTATGGTCATATAATTGTATAATGACTAATTAAAATTAAATTGGGACGATGTCTTTGATATTCTTGAATATACAAGTATATATGTATATAATATATGTATGTATGTATATTTGTTTTTGTGTTATATAAGTTCTTTTCTTATATATTATATTTTGTTTAAAAAATAATAATAAGAATTATTTTAAAATATTTCATACAATGAAATATGTTTCATTTAATTGCAAATTTTTGCAATTGTTATTATGTTATTGTTGTTTAAAATAAAAACAAAGAAAAGCATTCAATTAATGAATTATTAAATGAAATTCTTCTTTTTAAATAGAATAAATAAATTATAGAAAATATGTTAAATATTACAATGTTTTTTTTTTCATTTCCCTTTTTTGCCGAAAAGTAGAATGGAATTTGTGGTTTATTTCTAAATATAATGAAAAAATAGAAGAAAATTAATTGTAATTCATGGAAGAAGAAGAAGAAAAAAAACAAACAAAAAATAATTATGTTTACTTTCACATTCCATTCTATATAAATAAGACATTAAGGAATTCTTTACGTCAATCTATCACATAAATATTTACAAAATATGTATTTTACATTGAAATAGACGAAAAAATAAAAAGATAATAAAACAAGAAAAAACTAAATGAATTCCTGATTTTTTCTGTTCTATTTCTGTTCGAATAAAATGTTTTCAATAAATAAAAATTTATGTAATTATTTTCTTAATTATTTCTTTTGTTCTAATTTTCAGCTTATTCAGTTACTATTTTTTTTATATTTCAAATCAAAATTAATATAAATAATGTGATGATGCTTGAGCTCTATATTGTTTTGGAGTTGTTTTTATATAACGTGGATTGAATGCTCCAAGTGCAGCTTCATTTGTTGATGATGGCGGTGGTGGGGCTGCTGGTGAACGTAAACGTGTCCTTAAAAAACGTTGTATAGCACCAAAACGTATGAATGGAGCACAAGGTGATTGTCTTAAAGTATTATGATTTAATGTCCAATACATAATTGGGCTTATAGCTGAATGTGTATATCCTTTAAATAAATTTTTTTATTATCTTATAATAAATAATAATGAAGAATTTATTCGATAAATATCAGAAAAGTATATATGTATAGAAAGAAAAAAAAGAAGAAGAAAATAAGGAATTATATTGTGTCCTTAATGTCAACAAATCAAAACAATTTCACATCATTAATATTACGTTTATGTATAAATAACATGACATAAACGTTTGTTATATACAAGCAAACAAAAACAAAATAAATAAATCTACAAAAAAATAAATTATTTATATTTTTATATTATTTTTTTTCCTTTTTTCTTAAGGATCTACATATGTTTATTAAATAAAAAAAATGTAATATCATCGATATAAACACAGATTCCAAAAATAAATTGAAAAAAATAAATGATCTAAAAATATATTAGAAATTCATAGTTAGTACATATATATCATGATGATAAATTATGATTTGTACCATGGACACGGACAACAGGATAAATGTATTTATATTAATTTTGTGGAAAAATAGAAAATAAATTACATACTAATTTACAAATTTTATACATAGTAAATGAATTGGAAAACATATTTGTAAAAACAAAAATTGTAATAATGATGAAAATGATAATATTATTAGTTACATAGGTGTGGTGTGGATAATACATATACATATGTTAATATGTACATAATAAATGTAAATTGATTTTCGTACATGATATTATGATGTTCAGAGAAATATTATGAATTGAAATTGAAATTTTTTATGTTATATATTATATGAAATAGAATTATAATGATATTAAAGAGAAATAATGATGATGATGATGATGATGAAACAAAAAAAAAATCATTTATAAAAGTTTCAAATTAACATAACATACATATAAATTATGCTGTGTGTTATAATATGATACCTTTAACTAATGACTTGTATTAATTTTCATCATTTATTCACTCATCTACCCATCTGCCACCCACTCAATATACCAATATTCTATTTATGTAGATAATAAATATTTTTGAAAAATACCTATTATACTCATGTGTATACTTACCTAGTAATAAACTAAAATATGATATCGTTTTCGAACAATATTGCTTTTGATTATTAAATTCTGTCCATAATACACAAAATACATGTGGTGTCCAACAGCCAATAAATATAATAGCTGCTGCAACTAACATATTTGCTAAACGACGACGTGCACGTAATGTTGAAGTTTGTGGTAATGGAAGTTCCGGTGCTGGTGTTTTACCTTGATTATGAAGTTTCTGACGTTGTTGTTGAATACGTATTTCTCTCATTGCTCTGTAAAAAAAAATTAATTAAAAAAAATAACAATGAATATAATTAAATAAAAAATGTTTGAAATGTTACATTTTAAGAAGAAATACATAAATTATATTCTAGTAAATTCATATTTTGTCCTTTTATACTTTCTCATTTTTTTCTTCTAAAATATTGTTTTTACTTTCTCCAAAACTTTTTAATCTTCAATTTTCAATTTTTTATCTTATATCTTAAAAAATTTCCACTAGAGTAGTTTTTCTGTTCTCTAAAATTTATATAAAACCCATTTGATGATGCAAGTTGTATATGAATTAAACCAATTTATAGACATTGCAGTATATGAAAATCTAATTTGATCATACCGAACAAACACACACATTGGTCCACTTATCTCTAATTCAAATAATAAATTTTTTTGTTCTTATTTTCGAAAAATAGCCTTCGAAAAAACTTCTCTGATTGAATGGTATGCTTTTCAAATAACAAAGAGTTGATTCTGAGAAGTTCTACATATAATAAATATTTTTAAGAATTTAAACAACAGAAAAGAAAGAAAACAATGCTATTCTTATTTTCAAGAGTTCTTACATTTATATATGTGGACCTCGTATCACCTATACATACTTTACTAAATCATTATATGTAAATGTACTACTTGATTTATTTGAGAGCACTCATTTATGTATAACTAAAAATATTTATGGCAATAAGAGTAGAGAAATTTATAAAATTAAATCAAAAGGAAAAAAAAGGATAATGAATATTCTGAATATGTGTATGATGTTTTCAATTTGATTAAATAACAAAAGGTTTTTATGTGAACAATTTTAAATCCTTATTGTTGTGTGTAATCATTTGAATATCAAATTTAATTTAAATTGAAAATGAAGGTAAAGTTTTATCAAAAATTATTTTTTAGTAAATATATATATTTTTTTTAAACATTTTGTAATTTTAATTTTCTTGAATAAAAAATGAAAAATATGAATAAAATTTCATTTTTATCTTGAACTGATGGTTTTTGTTTATATGTATATATTTTTTTATATTTGTTTGTTTGTTTGTTTGTTTTTGTTTTTTTCTTCCTGAACGTGATTTGAATATTTCTATGACAAATTTCTAGAGTACATATATATTTTCTATGATTTTTGAAAATTAACATTGTGAGAAAATAATCATATATGAAACAAAATTTAATACATACGTACCATGAAAATTAACCAAATTTCGAAAGGAGAAAATATAAATTTATATGGAAAAAAATTATCATAATCATTATTTATGATAATTAATTCGAAACATGTTTTCTTTATGTTTTTTCTTATAACCATCATGTACAATATAAAATATTTACTGTTTTTTTTTCTACAAAAATGAAAAAGTTATTTTGGAATTTAATATTTTCTTCTTTTAATTCACCTCATAATATTCTTTTTATTTGCTTATTAATTTCTTATGAAGTTTTGAAATTGTAGATAATATTTGTATTTAATTTGCATTTAAGTGAATTAATATGTATGAATATAAAATGTATCCAAATTCAAGAAAATAATAATAACATTTATTAAGATTTTATCAGACACAAGGTCATTTCGAAGAAAATGTAACATGAGCGTGCGAGTGTCTACAAAAAGACAACGAAAATACACATGTAATAGATTTGTAACGAAAACCTAAAAAAAAAAATTTCAAATCACTTTCTTTCTTATTATGATGTCAGATTATTTAGAATTAGAAACAATATTATATATCTACCCACATACAAGAAAACAATTTTATCTTTCTCATTATCCAATAAAAGGTTACACAAAAAAAAAAAAAATAATAATAATAACAATAATTACTAAAAAGGAAAAGAAACTAATTGCGTATTTAGAGAAAAAGTTTGAACTTTCTAATTAGCTCATAGGAGGATTTATAAACTAATCATTAATGTAAGCTAACGGAAAAAAAGTGGAACTTTCTTTTTTTTTTTTGTTATCCTGAATAAAAATTTTTTTTTCCTTCTCATTTTTTTTTCAATAAAAGTTACAATAAATTATTTATTTGTTTCCTGGATGGAACGATAAAGTTCAAAAAAGATTTCATTTTCACCATGAATAAGTTTTTGGATAAGGACAATTAAATTATTTGTACAGGGTGTTGAATAATTATTTCAAACGAAATTTCTAAGAAAGTAAAGTTTTAGCAAAAGAAAATATTTGTGTACCATTTAGTATTTTGGGTTTTTTTCACAGTCTATTAATATATATTTTTTTTTATTCATAGGAAATTTATATATAAGTATATGTATACCTTTAAAGCTTTAAATAAGAACATAAACCACGTTTTTTTTTTATAAAAGCTTTTCAATATTTGAAAAATTGAAAAATCTATTTTTTTATTATTCAATGACAAATTTTGAAAGTCGTTACTGATTTACCCTGTGTGTAAAAGCAATTTTATTTTATTTTTATTTTTTTTTTCATCTAATAATGATTATAACGTTTTATTTAATTGACCCATTTTCGATACAAAATACTGTTAATGTCCTTTTTTTTAAATAATATTAAAGACCTAATATTTGAACAGTTGTATACAACTTCTAATCGTTGTATGTTATCAAAATAATCTAAAAGACCATTTGTGTGTGTGTACCTATGTATGTATGTATGTGTAAATAACAACATTTTTAAATTTTTTTTTTATTTTTCATTAAATTTTACTTATTATGATTATATTCTTTTTTGATTAAGACTAAAGCATTTACTTGTTGTTATTATTCTGCCTATATATTTACTTTTATATAGTAAAGTGAAAAATATTTATGAGATCGTCACAAGTAATTAAGTGATAAAGTAACGGAAATTTTAACTTAGCTTCCGGTAATATAAACTCAAAATTGATAAGAATTATTACTAAAACGAGTGAACATTCAATACTAAAATTTTTCAATAAAATCTGTAAAGGTTTTTTTGTGTAATTAAAGTGTGTGTTTTTAAATATTTTGAATAAGTTTCACCTGAGAAAAAAAAATCATAATATATTGATTTTATTTTACCATTCAAGATTATAGTTTTTTTTTTAAATTTCCAAGCAAAACAAATTATAAGTAATTTTTTCCAAACTTTAAGATCCTGGGTCGTGACCTACTCTACTTCTACTACTATACTCCATGGCGCTACAGCCCATCAGAGTCTTGGCCTCTGGGAGGTCTGGGAAGCCTATGGAGGGCTATGCCTTGTCACATTCCAGTATTGCAACTGTTAGGTTCTTGTTCAAGTGCTCGCATTACCTCCTCGCTGTGCGTTGGTGGCCCCTGGAAACTGACTTTGATATTCAGGCGAAAATTACAGGGGTTAGCATAAGGCTGACAACCTCATCTTATAAAAAACGGACTATCACGAAACCCGAAGATATGGCATGCCTACTCATTTTGGTGTTTTAGTTTGAAGTCAACAAAAGTTTTAATTTTTATAACACTTTCAATATTCACTTGATTTCCAAAAGATTTTATCTTCACAGTTGGTTTTTTACAGGAAAATAATCATATAAAATTAAAAATTCTCCTTAATGTAAAAAAAAAATTGACAAGACTTTTAAAAATAATTCATAATTAATTTAGTTTATATTTCATGATGACACTTTACATATTTAATTGTTCAAACAAAAAAATATTCATAGATTTTTACTCCCACTGCTGTGTAATAAAAAGTTTTCACATTAATTTATTTTCTTTAATGGTTGTTTACAATTAACTTTCCATATCTATTTATTTATTTACATTTCCTACTTCTCTTTCTCATGAATAAATTTTTCGTGAATCTATAACAAATAATTAATTTCAGTGTATAATATTATAATTATTTCTCAAACCATATTTTTTTTTTTTTTTTTTTTTTTACAAATTTTCTATAAATTCTCAACTCCCCTATTAAATAAACCTCCTTAGTTAATTAGTTAGAAAACAAATAAAATGAAAATAGAAAATGTAAAATATCAAAAGAATTTAAATAAAAAACAAATATGTAGTTTGTATAAAAATTTTTTAATTCATTCTGTTGTTGACAGATATTATTTTCCTTTTGATATTTTAGTGACATTATAACCAATGACATGGAAAATTATTTCCGTTATAATCCTCTTCACTCTTCTACACATTGATTACATTCATATACATATATGTATTTATATTGTACACACAATCCCCCTATTATTATTTTACATATTATATTACACTGAGTATTTCATTATATGTATGTATAGAAATAAATTAGAAGCTTTTTATTTGAGAATAGGTAATAATTGTGGTATTACTTCTTTTTTTTTTTTCTTTTTAATATATACGCTTTTAATAACAACTACATCACATCACATATCCATTTATGTACATTGTACATATGGAAAAAAAGAAAAAAAAAAAAAGAAATATACATGTATAAAATATTTCAAGGTTAGAAGGATGAAGTGTAAAACTATCTAACTAATTACATAATATTTAAGATAATTTTTTATATACGTATACCTCACCTCCTACATATTATATAAAAAATGACATGTGAATTGAAATCATATAGAAAAACAATGTATTACTTGTGAAGAAAAAAAACTTATATCTTTTTTTTTTCAATCTAGAAAGCTAATTACAAACTTTTATTCCTCCTTGTCTTTTTTTTTCTTCTGGTAATGACGAATAATATTTCACCCTGGTATTCAAATAAAATATCCTTCGTCAAGGTAGTTGGGAATAAAAAATTAGATAATCAAATAAAATAAACTGAATTACATTTTTTTTTTGTAAGAAAGTTTCATTTTAACATTTTGTAATTTTTTATTTTTTAATACCATACAAGGAGAAAAAACTTTAGTCTTGTTGTTTTGTTTTCTTTTCTTGTTTGTTTTTTTAGCTTAATTTAAAAGAGGCAGTGTAAACTTAAATGAATGAAATGAAGAAAAATGATATGTTAATTTAAAAATATAAAAAAATATTGTGAAAAAAATAAAACCACCCAAATTCATAAATACATGAATACATAAAGAAAGACTAATGAGTATAATTTGCGTGTACACGCATTGAGTTTAAAAAAAATTTTTTTTTATTTCCAACGTTTTTATATTTTTATACAAAAATATAATTAAATATAAGATTTACTTTTTAAAAAAAGCGTTTTAACACATAATAAATAATAATAATAATTATTGATTAATCGATATAAATGTGCTTTACTTAGAACATGAAGATAACAAATTTAATATTGATATAAATAATGTTAGAATTAAAAAAACATAATTATCACGATGATGTATTTAAAAAATATATATATACATTGTATATTTGTATATAATATTAATACATATGACAAGGAAGAGTAGAAAACATAAATTTTATGGATTTTTGATGAAAATAGTTTTTTGTTTTCATTTAAAAAAAAAATATATATATATATATACATATATACTTTTTATTCACTACGCTAATTTTGTTACGGTTGAAAATTTAAAAAAAAAAATAATCGCTTTATTAGCTGTTCGAAGCTTTAGGCTATTTTCATGTTTAATTTGCTGTATTTTTTTCCCATTTTTCACTGTCAGTAAATAGTTTTTATTCATTTATAATAAAATTCTGCATGTAGCATTTCATAAACATAATCACAAAATTCACATTAAATTAAATTAATTAAATATTCATTCTACGAAAAAATAAATAAATAAATAATAAATAAATAAAATGCCTTGAAGTAATTTTACCTACATTTAGAAATTATTTTATTATCGAATACAGTTTTTTAAATTTAATATTAAAGGTATCTATTACCATAAATCTGTTATCTGTGTAATTTTTTTTTTCCATTATGTAGGTATTCGTGAATTATCATATTCTCACTGGAAAATGTCAATGAATATGTTATTCCCTAATGTTTTTCATATCAAGAAATACGTGTAATGTGTGTATGTGAAAAATGGGTGGAAAATATTTCAATACAAATCTATAGAAATCCCCAATAACAATACATTTTTTTTTTTGAGAAACAAAAATACAAACATACCTTCATGTACTTTTTTTATATATGTAGGTATACATACTCGTATATGTACAAAATAATGTTTGTACGTGTATATACATATGTATGTACAACAAAAAATGACATTTTTTCATGTTTTTATCCTTACAGACTCAAATTTCAATGTGATACAATTTTTCTGTTCCTCTATACAATTCATACCTTTTTGTATAGAAAAAAATATAAACAAGCATAAAAATAAAATAAATAAAATGTATCGATAATAGAAAAAGATAAAAAGATATTTGAAGAGATTGATTCTATGGATTTCATAGTAATTGAATATATTGACTTACATCACGTTTTTTTTTTATTTTTTTTTTTTTTGTAACTGTATCTATCTAGAAAATAGAGACAAAAGAAAAAAATCCAAATAGTGAAAAGGAAGTAAAACAGAAAAAAAACTAACTTTCAATAGACCTAAAGCAAGAGGAAATTGTGATAAGGATGTAACGTGATTTTGTTAAGTATGAACCACAGGAAATTGAATGACTATATAACGAGAATAATTGTTTACGTCCTTTTGGATTACATAAGGATTGAATAATGAACAATGTGAAAAAAAACTTTTGCTATGCTTTTATAACTTTAACTTAGTTTTCTTTTTTTTTTTTTTAATTTCTTGTTTTTACCTAACTGTGACGAAAAGAAATGTTTCTTTCATAGGTGATTTTGTACTTGTTTAAGATGTAATATACTTGTGTGAAGATGATAATAAATCGTTTTCTATAACAATTGCTTTTTATAGTGTTTCTGCCAATGCCAATGTATTCATTTATTGTATTATTGCCAGGACTATTTTTTCTTCTTTGGATAAAAAGTTGTAAAAGAATAAATACTTTTTTTTGTTAATTAATTTTTTGGAAGTTCGTATATTAACATTTATGAATAAACCAAAAGAATAAGGAGGTGTTTGATAGCACAAAATAATTATTCTAGATGTTCTGAACAAATTTTTTCAGAATAAACCCTTATCAATTTAGTAACAATTGAAATTTAGAGGACGTTTTAAGATATTTACATGATGTGCTTCATTTACACTGACTTTTTTTTTTCTGGCAAGTTTTGTTGTTTAAAAAGTTATTAGTAAAAGTTATTTATGAAAAATTTTACAAAAATAAAATAATTATTTTATTCGATATTAGATGAAAATTAACCATAATATTATGATGAAAATTATTTTCCAATTATTTTATTCTTATTTACCCTGTATTTAAACAATAAATGTAACAGATGTTTAAAATTGAACAGATGCCAAAAGTATTAATCCTCAAAAAAGGACAAAAACAATGGAATAAAGTTTTTCTACCAGAAAAATTTAATAACTTTTTTTTTAGAATTAAAACAATGAGAAATCAACTTGTTTTTAACTGTTCAAATGTAACTAAAACAATAAACAAAGCCGATACTGAAATCCTTTTAAATAATATTTTGTTTCATGAAAAATGAAAAAGCTAACAAACAATTTTGTGAAATATTAATTAGAAAATTATCGATACAGCAAAAAAACATAACTATACATAAAAACTTTTCTTGTTTATGTAATTATTTTGTTAAAATTATGTAATTTCATTACGGCCTGCCTATATTCATTATCTATATTGGTATACCTACATACATATATATAGTTTTCAATAGAATTTCATAAAAGAACATTTTTAAAGATGATTTGATTAGAAAATTTTATATTATACAAAAATAAAATTTATACCTACAAATATATGTAGTTCAATTTTTTGAAAAATGAAACTCCATTACGAAAACCAATTTATAATTAATTTACCAGCTATACTGTGTCAATTTATATTTTCAAAGAATTTTATTATTTTGTTGATGGCATCATCGTCATCATTATTACTAATTTAGAATCAATGACGTAATCACTTTAGATATATACATAAATATATATTTTTTATATTTCTATATCAAATTTAATGTCTTTTCATTATAATAATGTTATTTTTTCTTGAAAGAGAAAGTATATTAAACGTAATTCAATATAATGATTGCGTGATTATTTTTTTCACTCATATTTTTCTTGGAGAAAAAAAAAATTAAATGAAAAAAAAGAAAAACTCCATTTTTAACTAATAAACTTTCATATGAAAATATTTCATGAAAATTGATAAGATAAATTTCTTTTCTATTTTAAATATATCACTCACTCACCTTGGACACTTTGGACTTGCTTTGATAATCGTTTCAACTACATTATTATGATTTTTTTCAATTCCACAACCTCCAACAAATTTTCCAACATTTCGACTACCAGCACCATTAACTCCATCCCCCCCACCACCGTCGACATTATGTTTTTGTTCATCATCATCATCATCATCTGAGCTATCATCATTAACAACTCCACGTGCAGCATTTGCTATTCCAGTTACAATTATCATGTGTGTTGGACGTCGAAGTATTGGCATTGGTAATGGTAATTCTCCATGTGCTGCCCTTGCTGTTAGTGATAGAGCACATAATTTACGTCTAACACCATAATGATTTAATATTACACCCAATCCTGGAAAAATGAAAACTAAAACTGTATGAACAATGATGAACGATGTACGTAATTCATTCGATCCATAGTCTGGTAGACATGTTGTGTACATTATTTGATGTGAATTTAATGCATCATTTGATGTCTGATGTACTGTTGTTGTTGATGATGTCGCAGTAGCGGCTGCTGCTGCTGCTATTGATCCCATATCACCACGAGTTAATATCCTTGATGTACTAGCAATAGTATTAGTCAAAGTATTAATTGCATTACTAGTAGAGGTGCTAGCTGTAGTAGTAGAGATGGTTGTATTTGTTATCCTATATGCTAATAAAATTGGTATGCAAATTGCACAAGCCCCAATCCATGAGAATGTTGCTAACATTGTATGAACATAACGACGTTGACGAAGTTGTGCTAAACTAGGATGTTTAACAGTTGCATATCGATCCAAGGATAACATTAAAAATGATATTGTACTTGCAGCAACAGGCATTGACTGAAAAAAAAAAACAAATAAAATAAAAGGATTTTAATTGTACTTTTAAAAAAAATTATATTTGATATGTGTGTCCTTTGAGGTTTTAGAATAAAATTGAAAAAGAATAGCATTAGAAAAAACAATATAGTCATTTCGACAAATAGCTTTTAGCGGTTTATATAGTTGAAAGATGTTTTCCAACGAGGGAAAATATTTATTAAAAAATAGGAAATAGAATTGTTTCAAATGGTTTTTTTGTTGTTGAAATTGGACTTTTATTAATTTTTTCCTATCATAAAAATTCTCCCTCTTCTTTTATAAACAAAAAAAAAACGTTTTTTTTTCTCAATGTCCATACTGGTACAGTTTAATTTAAAAAAAAAAAATGAAATTCTCAACAAATAAATTCTCTTTTAATATTAAGAGTACTTATACGTACTTATAGTCACTTAAAGTTCTTAAGTGTTCAATTTATTTTTTACAGCTTTCACCTTCTGTTCAACATATTAATATTTTATTTTATTTTTTTATACAAAGTATGTACAAATATTGTATGATGGTTAATAATTAAACTATTTTTACAAATGAAAATCTCAGTGAACTTTCACACACAATAATAAACGTGTGTCAGTTAAGTATAATACTTATCTTGTATATAACTCATGTTTTATATATCTTGTGTAATTCATCACTTTTTGCATTAATTATAATATGTTCTTCTTGTATTTTCTCATACTAGAGCTAATGAAATACATGTTTTATTTTCGTACAAAGTGTATAAATTTTGTTTGTGATGGTTAACATGATAACAATTAATTAATGTAGACAGTAAAAGTATCGATAACACAGCAAGATACTTTCCTAGAATGTGTTATAAATAAAAATGAAGTCAAATGTCTGTTGGTTTTAGACATTATAAAATATACACCAACATAATTTTCTATATTTTGGAGAAAAAAAAAACCAAAAAAAAAAATAAAAAAGATTATGATTTATGTGGAATATAAGGATAATTTATCATGTACATACATAATAAATGATGGAAGATGAAATTTGTTTAGAAAACGAAAAAAAGAAAAAAAAAATATATTCAAATTTCAAAATGAGAAAAAATACCACTTTAATGCCACGTATTTTTTTAAATTATTCTTTTTGTTTTTTTTAAATTTTAAAAATTAAATTTATTTAAAGTGCACATAAAAAAGAAAATTTTTCAAAACCACAATAAAATACAATCAATATATTTTCATATGAGCAATAAAATATTCTCATATGCATTACATATATGTATGTATGTACATAATACCAAATATTTTTCATTTAAATTATCAATAAAAAATTTAATAAATGTATTTTTTTTTTATTTTTATGTATGTTTTGATTATCCATATAAAAAAAATTGGATTTCAATAGTGGTATTTAAAATACAAAAAAAAAAAAAAGAGAAGAAAAAAAAACAACTAAAGATATAAAATTTTATATACAATTTTGTAGAATGCATATAATTTACATATATGTATATTTCTGTAATATTACTTTAAATTTACAATTACAATATAAAATTATATTGCATTCGTACATATACCATGTACGAAATCCATTTGAGTGCATTTTAAAATAACTACAAAATAACATTTCATATACCACGTATTAGGATACGTCATGTAGGTTACATATTTCAATAAAAAAAGAAATTGAAAAAAAAAAAAACAAACATCTTCGCAGTTAATCCACTTTTATTTAGGTATTGTATACATATATGTACGTGGAACGTTATAAAAATCCTTCAATTTAATTTGTATTGCAGTAAATTTCCCAAGAGCGTTTAAAAAAACATACATATATTTTAAAAGACTATAAAAATCTCTCAAATTCTCAAAAAAAAAAAAAAAAAAAAAAAAAAAAAAGGATTTTTTATACGAAGTTAGAAACACTTTATGCCACTTTATGTTTTTTTACCAATTTTTTTTTTTAAAAGAATTTTTTCACATAATTTTTATTGGTTGTTGTTGTGTTTTTTTTTCTACATTGTATTACATTAGAAACATGTAAATGTTAAAATAAAAGCAATTTAAAAGGATAATGAAAGCTTTTTACGTGAATTTTTAAAAATTGTCCCTTTCGTATAACGACTTTTTTTTTACACGTCTTTTTAAGTGTCGACACTTTTTTTTTTACTTTCAAAGAAAAAATATGGTAAACACAGGTAAGGTTAAAAAAAATAACAAAATAATTATGTAAAATGCATAAATAAAATTATGTTTATGGTTTTCATTGAAATTGACAAGTACCTATTTTGTAATTTAAAATGGGTTTTTGTTGATAAAAAAAAGGTGTCTGTTGCATTTTAATGTTTTTCTTGAAAAATAAACGCTTTAATGAAAAAAATCAATTAACTTACGTTTTTTAAAGTTTTTCGTCTCCGGTTGGTTTTTTTTTAAATTTTAAAGAAAATAACACTTTTTTGTTTATTTCGTTTCAAAGCTTACAAAGTTTTTTTACTTAGAACAAACTACAAACCATAGCCTTGGCACATTAAAAGGAAAAAAGGTTAGGAAACTGCATTGAAGTGTATAACATATGACATGGCGTTATTCTATATTAACTCACACAGTTGCACTTTTTTGTCGTGCAAAATATTAAGAAAATAATAATTGATTATTTTATAAAAAAATAATATTACACGGAATATTAAAAATTTTTATTCTTTATTAATATTGGTCCTTGCTATGATGACAAAGATAAATTGATTGTTATTTTTATATTAAATATATATCGTTATCCTTCGACATCTCATAACATGAAATTGATTTTTTTTTCTGGCTTATCTATAATATTTTATTTTTTATTTACTATGTCCTTTGTATATGAGAATTGAATATACTTCTATAAATTAAAAACAGGATAAAAACAGATCATCATTTTTTTTTAAATTTCTTACCAGAATGTCAAATGTTTCGAAAAATGCATACTAATTTTATGTTTATTTATTCAAAATACATATATGAATCCTAAACATTACATCAATTACTCAATTTTCCAATATTTCAATACTTGTGTTGATTCTTGGTCACAATATTTAATTGTAAAAAAATATTTTCCAACTTTTACTATGAATTTACAATTTTTTTCTCTCACAAAATGGATACACTCTTCTTTCCACTTATTTTATTGTCATTTTCCACTATTTTGCCAAATTTTCTAAAATATTTCACACTAAGTTGTTTTTCCTATTTATTTTCATGCCTGAATTTCCACAACTTTTTTATCATCTTGAAGCACTGAACATATGAAATCAATTGCTGATATAGTGATATAACTGTTAACATATCGATCCCATGTAATTTATAAGAATTCACATTAATTTTATTTTTTGCTCATTTATTTATTTAAAAAAAAAAATCTCAATAGCTCCACTAGACTAAACAATATTATCCTTTCAAAGCAACAACTGTCATAACTCATATAAATGGTATTTAAAATAGGCAACAAGGACATATTTTCATATTCTTGTGTATAAAATTATATCATATTTTCCCTAAATAATTCTGTCATTCTTATTTTTTTTATTCGCATATACACACAGTGAAAGTTATAATGTCCTATCATATTCTTTTTAGAATTTATCTTTCTATTGTGTTTTTTATTTGTTTTATTTAGTTGTTAAGTTGTTTTTCCTTTTTCACTAAGGAAAAATTACCAATCTTAAGCTTTCTATAACTTTTAAAAGCAAAAAAGAAAAAAAGAAAAAATTACTCGTGGTCTTCTCTAGGCACGGTCAAAAAAACTAAATGGCAAAAATATCTAGTAGTTATGTATAGCAGACCAAAGCCACAAAAAATCATCATACAGTAGCATCGGTGGTCGCATTAATTTTGAATCTTTGAATAGGAATTCTCCACCATGTCTTTTTGTCAGTAAAATGAGTGGTGGGCTAGCTACTGGTACCCTGGCTTTGGACTGATGACTTTCCCCTATTTGTATGTATTTATTTCCTTTATTATAATTTTGTGTCAGAATTTTTTTATTTATTTTGTACAAATTTTTGTATTTTTTTTCTTTCCTTTTTTATATGATTTCTTTTTATCCTCGTTTTTTTACTCTTTCATATATATTTTTTTTTTTACTTTTTACATTTTGTCTGAATAAAAAAGGATCCATTTAGAATGAATAAAACCACAAAATATAGTGGAATGAAAGTGATATTTTTATGTTAATTTATTTTTGTGTAATACAATAATATTTTTAAGTGAAAGTCTAGTCTATAAATGTCCAAAACAGAAGAAAAGAATTTGTTATACAAAAACATTTTACAAAAGAGAAAAATGACATTTTTGAAAATGTAATCTATAAAATATACATATGTACATACATATATACATACATACATGTGTATATGTAAATTTTTTATTCATTTTTTTTTCTTTCTTAAATTTAGATTTCCAAAAGTTATTTTTCACTTGTCTGTTTTATTTTCTTTATTTCATTGTAATAAATTTCTACGTCACTATACATACATATACATATATACGTATGTACATAAATGCACGAGAGGACATATAATCTAAAATACCACAAATATCCTTTTTTTACTGCAATATTCTAATATTTTCTATTTTTCATGGTATGTAAAATTTTCTTTCTTCTTCTACTTTTTTTGTTTTGTTATAAAATTTTTTGTGTATAATACACGGTTTATGAATATGAAATAATGTTCTTTTGTTTCACCAAAAAATATTGCTTTTTTTTTTATAAAAAATTTTTTTTAACAATTTGTCATAATTTTTTTCCTTTTTTTTGACTTTCATTCTTTTACAGTTTTTCATTTTTAAAATTCTTCAAATAATAAAATATATAATAAACATAAATTTGAATAATACACACAAGTAGAAGAAAATTTAATGCTTTCATTCGTTTGACACGAATTTTTGTAATTTTTTCTTTTCTTTTTAAATCAAATTATTAAAAGAATTTATTATACAATATGTAGGTATATGTACATACTACATACATACATAAGTAGATTTAATATATTATGTACAAAAAAAAAAAAATTTAATGTTGCATATTGTCTAGACAATTAATAAAAGTTTTTTGTTTTTGTTTTTGGACAGACAAAAAATATTTGAATAATTTTGAAAAACTTTTCCTGACATTTTTCCAATATTTTTCTTTATTCTCTTTTGGGATTTGTTTATTTGATGATTGATAGAAGATAAATATTGTGGAAGAGTTACAAAATGTATTCTATTAAATTTAAATATACATTATAATTTTGATCACGATTTTAATCAAAGTATGGTATTTTAAATTGTTTTTTTTTTTTCAAAGAAGAAGCAATTTTTTTTTACATTTCGTGGATGAACATTTAAATTAAATGAAAATTAAAGAAAATTTATTATTAATATCAAATCTGATACACACCATTATCAGCATCATCATTATTAAGTAATATTTTATAAAATTTTGTATGCTTGATGTATTATGTAAAATAAATTTTAAAATATGATAATGAATTTGATAATAATATACCTACGTTAATTAAAGAAAATTATTCACCTGTCTGAATTTTTTTCTTTCTATTTGCTGAATAAGATATTAAAAATAATTAATTAGGTAACGAAAAATTTATTAAGACAAAAACATAAGGATAATATTTATAAGAAATTAAATTGAAAGTTAATGCCAACATTTTTTATACCTAGGTATATATTTCATTCTTGGAAAAAGTAATTTTCTAATATTCAAGATAAAAAGATAAAACGTAATACATAAATACATAAAACAACTTTAAAGAATCTTAAAGTTTTTAATATATTTTCTTTCAAAACACGTGGCAATGTTGAATAATAAAACTTATATTGTTTAAAAAAAAAGTTTCATCATTTATCTATATTGGTTCAATTTTAAGACAGGATATTTAAAATAAATTTTGAGAAAATAATTTTAATTAGTTTCAAATTACCTGAAAGTTTAGATAGTTTCATTGATTAAACAAACAAAACAAAAAGTTTTTTATGGGAAAATAATTTGACAAATATGTTAGAAACACATAATTGTCGAACATAAAAATTAAATAAAACAAGAAAAAAAAATTGTATATAATTATATTCTTACCTGAAAATAATAGATTGCTTTACATCCAATTGATGGTAATGTCCATGATTTTTGAGTTAGTGCCAATGTTACAATTGTTGATGGCGCCGATACTCCTGCAACTAATAAATCAGCTAGACATAATGCCACCAATAATGGATTACGTAATCTAACTGATGATTGTGAACATAATGTGACAAATAAAGATGCATTTCCTAATATACCACCAAATACTACAAGACCATATATGATGATAAGTAATAGTAGTGATCCAGAACTAATCCAATTGTAATCTTCATCATTATATAAAATTTCTTCATTTGGTTCAAGTTCATTGATTGTGGTATCATTTATTATTGTTATAGCACTATTTAAAATTCTTGATATAGAATTTGATGTTTCTAATGCTATCGATGCTGTTGCAGTTTTAATTTGAGGTAATTGGGTCAAAGATAATGTTTCTGTTGCATCTGTTGTTGTTGTTGATGCTGCTGTTGCTGTTGCTGTTGTTGATTGTTTTGTTGTTGCTGTTGAAATATCTTCAATATTAACAAATGCATTTTCTTTCAATGCATTTATTCTTGAAAAAATTGACGATTGTGTTTGTGATAATAAAAAAGATGCTGACGATGTCAAGTTCAATTGCTTAAGGATATTAGATGATATTTTATTGTTATTGTTGTTACTTTTTATATCTTCATCTTGTTCTCTCCACCATTTTATAAATTCACTCATTTTTTGATCAACTCATTCATGACGAATGTAATAATGTCTAGAGGATTGATTTTTGATATATCATGTACAAAAATATTTATATATACATATGTGTATGTTTATGCGAGTATATTCGTGAATGCAATTTTTATAGATATTGATACAAATTGAATATCGATAATGATAATGTTGAAATTTCAAAAAGATACAAGAAAAAAAATAGAAATAATATAATAGAAATTTATTTTAAGTATATATTTTCTATGTCCTTAGGTCGTTGATTTTAATTTCTTTTGACGTTAGCATTCAATGTGAATATTCATTATTTTCTGAAAGAAAAAAGATTAAAAAAAAACAACAACAAATAAACTTTTATTATAATAATGCAAAGAAAAAAGTTGAACAAAAGGGTTATACAAAGAAAAGCAAAGAAAATTAAATTTAAGAGATAACAATGATTGTCAATTTAGACAAATACACATAAATACATGATAAGTACTTTTTTGTTCTCGTATTTTTGTATATTATGTGAATTGGGTGAAAAAGTGCTGAGTCAAAAACAATTTTGTGATGGATTTGAGATTTTTATGATTCACTTGATTTTTTTTTTCATCATATAACTAATTTATTTTATCTTTTTGGTTTTTTTTTTTTTTTTCAATATCGATTTTAATTATTTATTATTAAATTCAGACGTTTTATGATGTCTTGAAGACATAATGATTATGTTAATTTTTAGCTATGAAATACCCTTAATTTTATGAATTTTTTTCCTTCGAAATAAGTATTTTATGTTTTTTCTTTCAACAAAATTCACTTTAATGGCTATCAATCAGAAAACAAGTTTTCAAGAATTTTGACGACTTGCAGAAATAATAAAATCATATTATTTTATAAAAAAAATCGAATAAATACAATCTGATAACTTTACGTTGATTTGAAAAAGCAACCCTTTTTTTTAATTTCAATAATTATAAAAAAATAACCAGAAAAAATGCTTCGACTTCTTTAAACTAAATTTCCAAATCTTTCCGAATGTAAATATGTTAAAGGAAAAAACTAATAGAAAATTTCCTTTTATTCTTTATAACTCAATTCAATTCAATTCACTAAAATAAATTTTAAATCTGATAAATTTTCATAAACTTTAAATCACCGTTCATACAAAAACATCAAAGCAATTTAAATAAACATTTTATAGATTAAATTCATTATACTTTAAATTAAAATAATCAAAAAAAAAAAAATAAGATGAATAGAAATACGTACTAAGAAAATAAAATTTTCTGTCATTATAATCTTTTAATACATATTTTCACACATATGTACATAATATGAATAAAATCTCACAATTTAATTCAATTAAACGTAAATTTCTTATACGAAAATGAGTATTTAAATTGTTATCTTGATGTTCTTTGAAATTTTATATAAATGTATGTATTTATGTATTTAAATAATGGATTTGAAAATCCTAGGATCAATTTTTGTTAATTATTTGAAAAATGATAAAAACACCTGTATCCTTTGACATATACTGTACATAATAATATACCTACATACATATGTAATTTGTTTAAAAGTGATTGACACAAACATGCGTATACATTTTTTTTGTGTGTTTAAAATAAATTCTATAACAAATTAAAATTTAAATTATCTATTCTAATAAAAGATTCTTTTGTTTTTCATCTTTATTTACTTTTTACCTTTTTTTGATTTTTGAAAACACGTTTTCAATTTATTTAATAAACAAGTTTTTTTTTTTTTTAAATAGAAAAAAATAAAAAAAATATAAAAACATAATTTTAATACAAATTAATTAAATTTTGTAAGATGAGTTCACATGAAAATAAAAATCCAAATTAAGGAAGGTATTTTATATTTTAAATATTTGATTTGAAATTTGAAAATTCTCATTTAATGAGATACATTATGATAATTAGTAGATAAAATTAATTTTTAATGGGAAAACGTATTTTGCGGTAGATAATGTAATTCAATATACTTAACTGTAATGTAGTATTATATAGTAGTAGTACTATATAATTATCAGTTTAAATATCAAGTATATAATTATTTTTTATGTGGTATCATGTAATGTATTACACATTAATTTTATTAAAAGCAAATGTAGATTTTTAATTTATGACTTTTAAAGACTTTTAACATTTTAAAATAAGAATATAATTCAAACTACAGTACTTAACATACTTTAGTATAAATAATCGAATATTTTCTTAATTGTTTTAGTTAATATATTGTACTTCTTGAACTTAAGTTACTATTTTCTATGATATTCGAAAATATTTCAATTGAAATTTAAAATAGAAAGCCTACCCTTTTTTGTGAAAAATATTATAAAATAGAAAACAAATAATTAAGGTCATATTAAGTAGGTAGCTTAATATACATATACGTACAAGTAAAAATAAGTAGAAAAGCCGATTTTAGTTATTTTTCTAGGATAAAAGCCTATTTAATTGTATAATTTTATATTACATAAGTTTTTATACACTGTTAAAATTTATAATGTCGATCGATGAAAATAAGGATATTCTAAAATTTATTAAAAAAGAAAAAATGAATTTTAAAGTTTCAATTAAAGTTCTAAAATAAAATTTTCTAATGAAATAAATTAAACATAAAAATGAATTTTTTATGAAATATCTTGTTTGGTCGAACTTTTCTCATCATTACCTATCATAAAAAACATCGTGTAAAAAAAATTCATATCAATTTAAATTAATATATCACACAAAACAAGAATATTCAATTAATTGACAATACTTTACAAAAGGTCAAATCAATTTGTAGTTTGTGAAACTTTTTTATTTTTTAAAATATAATTTAGAAAATATCTTTTTAACAAAAACATTAAATTAAAATACTTTTTTTTTTTCAAATAAAAGTCTTTTTATGAAATTTTCATTAAATCTTCTTATCATCCTTGTTATGTACGAAGATAAATTTTATATTGTTATATACCCGTTGACCATAATATGTTCGAATGTTCGTATATTATTTATGTTTGTATGTAATGTATGTATGTTTTCTATAATAGAACATTTCAATTTCATCCATACGCAATCTAGAAAATTCATGAAAAATGGTAATTACTTTTTCTTTTTTTTTTTGATTTTTTTTTTGTTTTTGTGGTTCCTTGAAAAGTTTTTAATAGATACTTTTAGTTTAAGCTATATCAAATGTGTACCAAAATCAAATATTTTTCTAATGTTTTTTTTTTGTTTTTTTTTACCGTATAGTGATTGTGTTGTGTCGTGTTGAAAGTTTTTAATTAAACGTAAATAAATGCAATTTAAAAGTTTCAATGATGTATTTTAAAGGACAAATTTTAAAAATAACAAAGTCAAATATAGTGCAATTTTTTTTTGTCATTGTTTCTCAAACTTTTTTTATATTTTAAAATATTAAATTAAAATATCAAGGATATTTGTGGTTTTTAAAAGTTTGAATGGTTTCATTATTTGTTTTTTTTTTTCTAAATAAAACAAAAGTTTTCGTAAGAAATACACATTTCGTAAATTATACGAGTATGTATTCTAAAATTTATTTAATTAAAACCTCAAGCAAATAGTATAACTCAATTTTTTTGTTTTGACTTTTATCCAACACAAATTTTGCTTATTTGAAACTGACAAGGGTTTATGATAATGAAAATTAAGTCTTACAACTTAAGTAAATGTTTCTTAAAAAAGTATACGGAAAGTATAGAATTTGAAGTATGACAAATAATTAGTCTAAAATTTTTTCAGATTTAAAATCTTCAAAAAAAGATTTTCTTTTTGTTAATAAATTTATTTGTAATTTTATGATTCACAAGAATTTGAAAGGAATAAAATCAAATTCAATAAATAAAGGTCTATGTAAGTGTTATATTATATATCTTAATAATAACATAAAAACAAAAGGAAAAAAAAAACAATATTTCATCAATTCTTATAGAGTCCTTTTTCCTTTTTTCTTATCACCAATAAAACAAGCAACGTTTTATTTTTCTTCTTTCATGATTTATCAAGTTTATTTTCAATGAAAGCCAGATGAAATACACAAATAAAACATAAAATATCTTTGACAGAAATCTGTGACTGATTTTATTGTATTGATTAAGCATATCAAATTTTTTATTGTTATACTTTTGATATTTAGAATCACTTCGAAATAAGTAAATACTACTCATTTTTTTCAATGTATTACTCGTAAATATACATATGTACATATATATAAGAAGTTTTTTTATGTTTAATTTTTTATACTTGATTTCTATTTTTTATGTATCGTTTTTACTTTATTTTTTTTTTCCTATATATTTTATTTTTATTTTTACATTTATAAATGTATATACCAGATAAATGTATTATTGATTTGAAATTTTTATAAAATTTGTAGAATGGTATCATTTTGAATAGATTTTATGTGTATCTGAATTCCATTGAAACTTACACATTTGGTTGCAAGAAAGAAAAAAAAAAAAAAAGAAAGTGAAAATTTTTTTCAATGATTATTTTTTATTATTTTCGACCCAAAAGATATTGAATCAGATTAAAACAAATTATACAAGCTTTTTCAATTGTTTCTTTACAAGTTTCATGTTAAAAAAAAAAAAAAAAAAACAACAGCAACTAGGTACTCAAAAAAAATTTTTTTCTGGTTTTATTTCACAAAAAGTGAGTTTTTCCATTAAATTTACTTTGCAACTAAGTGTGTATGCTTTTTTGTACATTATTTATTACGTATGATATGATTATCCTATAGAGAGTAGGTACCTGTAAGTAGGTAATGTGAATGTAAATTAAGTTTGAAAATATGAGAGTAGGTACTAGGTATACATATATACGAGTATTATACAAAAACGGAAAAAAAATGTTTCTATTTTCTTTTAAGACATAATTTATGGATAAAAAAAAACACAGATTTTACATTATATTTCAATTCTTGTGTTATTTTTCTTTTCCTTTTATTTTCGTTTTTTATTTTCTTGTTTTCAAGGAAAATTCTTCAAGATTTCATTCATTAAATTGTATCTATTGTGAAAAAATAAAGATAACGATTGCGTGAAAAAAAAAATTGAAAGAAAAAGAAAAAAACATTGTAGAAAAAGAAAGTTGTTTTTTTTTTTCTTCAATATTGTTTTATAATTTTATTACAAGATAATGTTTAAATGAATATTTTCAAAAATTTGAATGATAAAGTTGTAAAAATAAAAAAAATTAACATTAAAAATAATTTATTATTTTTATCTTGAGCTTTGTGCTTTTTTTTATTGAAATTATATGATTATCAGTTGATAGTATTCTCACAAAAAAGTTCTAGTCATTTGAATTTGATTAAAAAAAATTAAATTTATATTTAATTTTGAAGAAAAAATCATTTTGATTTTAAACAAATTATTATTATTTTCTTTTTTTTTGTTTCTATGGGAAGATTAAAAAAGAAATATATTGTACAATAAATTAAACGGGCTTTGTTAAATCGATAGATATATTATGAATGGTTCAATGTTTTTTTGATGGTGTTAAATAGTTTCAATTCAATTAACCAAATTAAATGCTGGAAAAAAAAGCTGGTTTTCTTTTCTTGTTTGAAATGAACAATAATATTATAAAAAAAAACAGATTTCAATTATTTTTACGTAATAAATGTAATCAGTAAGTTTTATTTTATAATTTTTTCATAACAAAGTACAGGAGTCAAGATTTTACGCTTATGTTAGCATTTTATTTTAATGTGTACAAATTTAATTATATTATTAATTTTACGGTACGTTTGAAAACCTTTTTTGTTATTCTTTTCTTCATTTTCGTTCATCATATTTTTCTACTACATATTTTATAATATTTTTTTTTTTTAAGAGAATGTTTTTTGTGTATTTTAATAACAAATATTAAAATGTAAACACTACCTTTTAAAACAATGGACCAAGAAGCTATGATTGTTACTTTTTATTAAATTTTTTTCTAGGACATGAAAACCGTATTTATTCAAGCAATAAATTTTTTATTAAAAAAAATAATTCATTTTTTTTTTTTTTGTCGTTCTCATTTGTTTTCGTTTATGTCTTTTGCTTTTTGTAAAAAAAAAAAGACACAGTAATTGTACTCATATACTGTACTGTAATAATAATCATCATTGTTGTTATCATTATCGTCATCATCATTATCATCAACAAAGATATTGTAGTTTTTGTATTTTAATCTTTTCGTATCTTACAAAGCAACTTAAAAGGAAATTAAGAAGAAACGAATTTTTGTTTTCTGTGAAAAAAATACTCAAATAAAGAATAATATAAATACAATATACTTATGTATACGTACACAGAAATTACGAAATATATACGTATAACGTATAACATATTTTATTCATTATACTACCATTACAACCGATTTAAGCTATAAACAAAACAGAAAAATAAAAATTCTTTTTTTTTTGTTTCTTTTATCTTTTTTATGCTTTTAGTAGCTTTACTAGATAATATATTTTCTAATCTGTGTCTCTTATTTCTTTTTATTTGCTTGATGAATGAGGTTTAAGGATGTATTTATATACAAAAAAAAAAACAAAAAACAAACAAACAGCTAGATCTTAAAAAAGGAAAATTTTATACTAAGGAAATGATATCGTAAGAACAAAAACACAAAATAGATTTTTTTCTCAAGAAGCTCGTTAAATTAAAAAAATTATACCTATACTTGTATTTTTTCTATAACATTTTGAAAATAATCTTTAACCTTAAGGAAAACAGTGAATTCTGTATTTTATTTTTTTTGAATGAATGACCTACCTTTTACTTCAAGGACATTCACTTATTATTTTTTTAAAATATTGTAAAACAAAGCTTTAAGAAATTTATTTTGATTTTTCAACTGAAAAAAAAACCCTATCTTTTAAACAGAATTTAAAATTCATTCAACAACAACAAAAAAATCAATTTAAATCACCCTTTTTTTGTTTGTTTTATAATTTGTTTTGTTTTATGTCTAATTTATTCCGGAAGTCCGGTGTATGTGTTGAAACAAAGAAAATAAAGGTGAAAATTTACAGAATTTTTTTTTTTATGTATACGTGAATTATAAAAATATGTATTTGTATTGAGTTGTGTAAAAATATTCACATATACTTTGTAATATTATTAAAACACCTACTATTTTTTATAGTTCTATTCATATTTTTTTTGTCTCAGATATATTGCTTTTTTGTATGTGTCATTTTTTGTAATTCAAATTCTCTAATAAAAAAAAAAATATTTTAAAGAAGGAAGATTTTTTTAAATATTTATTTATTTATTTATTTCTCACTGCTTTTTTTATGAAAACAAAAATCAAAATATTTATTCTAAGGTATGTATATTTTGCGTCTTTATTGTTTTACGACTTATAGGATAAACATATTCAGGATAAAAGGTAATTTTTCTTAAACACAAAAACGTAACTTTATCAAAATTTTCTTTACTCGAAATATCTATTTTTCATGAAAAAAAAATGTGTTTTTCTTGTTCATTTTTTCCACATGAATACTAACTGACATATTGTACTTTTATTATTTATTTGATTATTTTTCAATGTAAACGAAAAACATGATTCAAATCGAAATTGAAAATTTTTTTCCACTGTAACATATTTTACTTTTTTTCTCAATTGAAAAAAACAAAAAAAACTTTGTTTAAAAATAAAAAAAAAAACACAAATTACCTCTGTATTTAATTTTTTTTTCCAATTTAATTTTATATTTTTATCGCTTTATTTTTTTAAATAAAAAAAAAATAAACAAAAACACATTTAAAAAATAGCATCCACGAGTTTTTATTAATTGAAATTGAATTGATGTGGTCAAAAATAATTAATTAAATTTATCTACAAGCGGTCTAATCAACAAACATTCACACAATCAATCAAAATGTGATAGCTATATATTATTATAGTTATTCTACACAATAACATAACAATAAAAAAAATTCAAATAGACAAGAAAACAACACATTTTACGGACTCTAATAAAAAAAAAACTAATTGAATACATTAAATAGGACTGAATAAAAGTATCTAATTTGATTAAATTTTCAAACTAAACTGAAACATAAAAATTATTTTATAAAATTATCAAGTTTATACAAAGTAAAAAGCTCTTCTTTTATTTTTTTTCCTTTTTTCTGGGGAAAAATTTCCTTTTTTATTCGGATTTCATTTACAACAATAAATTTAACTCAACAACATATTCTATACAAACACAAATATATAGTATCGTAAATGAGAAAATTTCTCATACTAAATTCAGAGGATAAATGATTCAAGTGAAAGTCCTTGGGAATACTCTAAAATGATGTTGATAATATTGTGTATTTTGTATTCTTATTTTACTTGTAACCTGTTGCTTCTCGTATAAGGATTACTAAGGGAGCCGGGAATTGAAATTTTTTTTTGTTCAATACACGTAATTTATATTTCAAATTATTGTTGTTGAATATATTTTTCCTATACAATTTTTTTTTCTTTTACACTTTTTACTATAGATACTGTTACATTTTCGTTAAGAATATTCACAAATTTATCAATCACTTTGTTTTGTTGGAACTTTTCTTTCCGTCAATATAATTTTCAATTTAAAAAGAAAAATTATAGAAAAAAAAATAAGAAAATGTACTCGTAAAAAGTAATTTGACTTAAAAAGTTTTTGTATTTTTAGGATTTTATGATATTTTTTTTTCTAAATCCAAAATTTAACTTTCATCGCATTTCGGTTTTTAATGTTGAATGATTTATTCAATATAGCAAAAATCTTTATACCCTAATGTTTTTTCTTTTTTTTTTTTTCTTGCTTTTATTGAAAATTTTCCATTATTATTTTTTTCTGTATATAAGAGAAAATAAGAAGAAGAATAAAAAAGGATAAAATCAAAAAAGTTGGAAAGTTATTCAAAAGGAATTATTTTTTTTTTTTTACGATTACCCTAAAGGGTGAATAAAAATCCATGTTTTAAATAAATGTTCTATCACGAAGTTTTATGCATTTCGAATTAAATTATACTTGAGGGTGAGTTTCTTTTTTTTTATGATTTTTATTATTATTATTATTTATATATTCATTGATAGAAAGGAGCGGGAAAAAAATTAAGATATTGAAGATTAGCTTTTAAAATAATGTACGGAAGTGACATTTAAAATATGCGTACCGTTTTTTCATGTTGAGAAAAAAGGGAAAATTCAAAGAAGAAGTATTAAAAATTAGAAAATAAAAACTTTAAAGGACTCAGAACATAAATATTTCTAATCATTCCATTGTCACAATTGAGATTGGTGGAAGATTTATTTATAAAAAAATTTTTCATGTTGTCTAGTGAAACAAAAAAGGAAAATTTACTTTATTAATATTTTTGTCATTTGCAATTAATCTCAAAGACGAAACAAAAATGAGTATTTAGATTTTTTGTTTTTATATAAAATTAAATTTTCTATTCTTTTAAAAACAGGCTTTTTAAAAGATTTTCTTAATCTTGTTTATATCTCAAGATAAATTGTTAGCAGAACTAAAAATATAAAAAAATAAATTAACTGTATTTTCTTTATTGATTTTACTGTGTTCGTGTTTTAAATTGCTAATGAAGTTTTTAGTAAAATATTTATAAATATTCAACTCAAGGATAAAAACAATTAAAAGATTATTTAAAAATTGAATTGTCATAATTCATTCAATTTGAATATCCTTCGAAATGATTATTTAAATTTATATACTTAAAGAATAAAATTGAATATTCTATTAGCAGATTTTGAAATCTTGTTACGACACAATTGTTTCATTGAAAATTTGTATTCGTGGAAAAAAAATAATTTTAATTTTGTTGTTTTTATTTCATGTCAAATTTAACTTTATGAAAATAGCATTTTCTTTTCCACAGAAATAAAAAACTTAATTTTGTTGTTGTTGTGTTATTCTTTTCACTTAAAAAATAAATTAAATTTTTATTGTTTTATTTAACAAAACAAAAACTTTCTAGAAACCTAAATAAATAAATAAAACTTACTTTATACTTGTTTTTTTTGTATTAATTTTTACATACAATATTTTGTATTTAACAAAAACTAATAAATGCATGTATGTACAAACATATAGTATATAGACGTATATAAGATGTATGTAATTAAACAAAATTAAAAAAAAAAACAGTTATTGTTGAAAATTTAATGAAAGAAAAAAAAAAGGCTCATTTTATAAACAATCAACTGTGGAAAAAAATATTGTATGAAAACATGAACAATGTGGTGCAACATAAAAAAAAGTAATAAATTTATACAATCTGGATGGAGAATTCGTAACTTAAAATTTCTCATGAATAATTTATATTGAATCATAAATACTTATAATAAAAAATTCATAAATAATTATTATAATAAAAACAGAAAGAAAATCAGAAAAGGAAAATCGAGATGAATTTATGTAAATCAAACTGGAATATTAAAAAAAAATAATAATAAGAATAATGATAATTCAAATGTTTTTATCATTGAATGATTCAACAGGAATTGTGTATTTTGTATATTAGATTTGAACTGATAAAGAATGTATAATTTGTTATTATGAATTTTGCATTAGGACCTCATGAAAATAAATACGATTAATGTAAAAGAAAACCATCTAAGAATATGCAATAAAAGCTGAAAAGTATGTAATTTATTGATAAAGAAAGGAAACTAGAAATATCATTATAAAATATAAAAAAATCATAATGTCATCGAGTCAACGCGTTATGTGTATGAGTGACAAGTTACGACGCAGAGCGTCAATGTCTACTATATGAAGAAGATGAGTCGTCGAACAAAAAACAAAAATGTACAATACCAAAAAAAATTCAAATTTCAAACAATTTTCTGTCAGATTACCAAAAAAAATGTGGTCAGGTGATAAGCTCCATTTTAATAAATTTAATATTGTCCTTATTTTTAGCATAGTGTACATTTTGTTTGCTTTATTTATACATTATCTTTTTAATGCATAACTTTATACTTTTTAATGTGATTTTTTCTTCTTAAAATTTTAATTTTAAAATAATTTAATCCTACTCTAATCACATTGTCCTTAAATGCTTTTATCTTAGATTTATAATATCACAGGATATATCACAATCGTATGAAAAAAATATTCTGTGACTGATATAATATTATTCTTGTGAAAATAATTCTGTTGAACGAGAACATTTGCATTAATCATGTATTTTGTAAAAATAATTAACATAAATTATAAACAAAAGAATGTTATGTCTTTAATTAAAAATTTTTATGATTGAAATATTATATGAACCTCTATCATTCAGAACTAAACTATAGTGATATTTTAGTTTTTAATTTATCAAAGAAAATATAATACAAAAAAAATTAACTGAATTTCAAAATTTTTTTCACATTTTTTTTTTTTTTTAAATTATTATAAAAAATTTTATTCCAATTTATAATAGTTTTGAAAATGATAAAGGTAATACATATTTAGTATTCAACAAAACTTGAAAAATTTTGAGATCATAATATAAAAAGAAATAAAACATAATTCCAACTTAAAATACCATGTTGACATTTAAATTATTTAACAAAGAAAAACAATCTATCTATTTTACATTTGTGTGTATTTTCAAAATTTATCATAAAGTTTAAATTTTTCTCTGATACAATGTATAATGAAATTTTGTGACATTTTTTAAAAAAGAAAAAAAAACTACTTTTAAGTCATATAAGAATATCACGTTACAATGTTTATTTCTTCTTATTGAATAGAATAGAATCTTCGAGACATAATACATACTTTGTTGTAGTCTAAAGTTGTCAAATAAGTTTATTTCTATAGCAAAAAATTCCATCATCCAAAAAACTTTATCTTTAAAAATTCGGCATACACACAATAATAATAATAATGTTATACATGATTTATGACATAATAAAAAAATTAAAAAAAAAAAAAACTTTTCAAACTATATAACATGAACAATATTCACTTTGTTTGTTTTTGTTTTATATAGCATATATTTTTTATCACTGACTGGTACGTTTTTTGGATACTTAAATCTATTGGGAACGTTCAGACATCGTTTATTTCATTTAGCTAAAATATAACACTTTCTAAATTTTATAGTATTGTTATTTATCACACTATTTTTCTTTATAAAAAAATTTGTAATAAATAATTTAAGAAATTAATAATGTACAAGAATTAAGAAAGGTAAAACTTAGAAAAAAAAATTTACTTTACTTTAACTTTTTTTTTTAGTTGTAAATAAAATTTTTTTTTTAAAAAAAATATTCGTTATTTTATCTAATTAGAAAAAAAATATTTAAAAATTCAGTAAAAATAATTTTTTTGATAATATACAAATTTAATAAATTTCGAATTATTTATTAATGAAAATTTATGATTTGACCGCAATATCGTTCGAAACTCAACTGAATTGAATTGTGAATGAAATTGAAAATATAAAGTGAAAGTATAAAAAGGGATATTTTCGTATTAATTTTATTTTGCTTTTCTTTTCGGAACAGTGAAAAATTGTATTTCAAAGGAGATCTATGATAAAATAATAGCAGGAGAATTTCCTTTTTTTTTTTTCGGAAATCATAAATAAAGAGGAGAAATCGAAAGCTTTTTTTTCTCAAATTAAAGTTTTCATATTATTTTATGAAAAAGATGATTTTTGGTTTTTAATAAATTATTCTATTAAAATATTGAAAACAAATTTCAAATTTATTTTTACCTGAATGTTCTCATTTTCTAAAGATCTTTCATGTTTTTTGAAAATATCTTTGAAAATCTAAAAAATAATGATAAAGGATAAAAATATTATTTTTAAAAATATAAAAACAGATCTATCTCATTAGTACAAAATTCTTACTAATCTTGTTAGAATATTGTTAATATTTAAATAAACAAAATTGAAGAAAAAAAGAAAGCTTTATAATTTTTGTCTTTTTTCGAAATCTTCATTATTATCTTTTGATCTTTCCATTTGCTTATTAAATTTGATCCAATTGATTTCTTTTAACTTATATAACAACTATAAGAAAAATAATATTTTTACCATTTTTCAAAAATAGAAACATAGTTAATCAAAAATATGAAAAAAGAAAAAAAAAAAAACAACTGAAGTATAAAGTCTTAATGATTAACAAGAACATTTATTTAACCCATGACCTTTTTCTTTACAATATTCTTTCATAATTGTATAAAATTTTGTATGACAAAATAGACTATTATAAATAATATCTAAGAATGTATATTGAAAATGGTCATAATAACATTTAAGCCAAAAGGGTATGTAGTAGGTATATACTGTTCATGTACATTTAAAATTGATAATAATATAAATCCTTGTTAAAAATATATTTCAAGCATATTAATAAGGGTTGAGAAAAGGATTTTATAATTTCTTAGTTAATCTTTAATTTTTTCTGTTGTTTTCTTTTCTCATTTTTTTATGAGTGGGTTCGTTCGTTTTCTCCCAATTAAAAAATATTGGAAAAATATTAGAATTTTTATATTTATAATTTTTATTCAAAAAATAATAAAAGGTTGACAAAATCTTATACTTTGTTTGTTTCTAGTTTTTAAGTAAATTTCAAGAGCCCTTTACAGCTTATGAATAAAGGAAAGTTTTTTTAATGGTGTCCTTTTTTCTAGAAGACGTATTATTTCCATTTTTAATAAGTTTGTTTTTTCTTCTTTTCTTTGTGTACCGTGTACAGTGTTAGAAGACTGTGAAAGCAGAGAATGGATTATAAATTTTTTTTTCAAGAGTTCAAGGTTCAATTATAAATTAAAATTGGAAGAAGGTTGTGGCATCTATGGTATATATATTCTATTTTATTTGTTTTTCTATACATGCAATGCACATACATATATGAGTATATAAAAATTTCAAAAATTTAAATAAAATTCAATAGAAAAAGTTATGTACATAAATGAACCTTGAATGTAAAATTACTTAACTTAAATCCATTTTTTTACAATTCAAATCGATGGTGTTTGGTAGTTTTATTGTACTATACATAGCATTACAATTTCTAAACTTTATTTCCTTTGGGAAATATAAAATGCATGTAATTCTTTTGAGTTTTTTTTTTTATTTTATTTGTTTTTGTAGTATTTTGTAGTAAACAATTTGTTTAAATTTTAAACTTTTGTTAAATTGCATTTGAAGAGTGGAGTTTTTAAATCAAGCAATCAATAAAATAACGAAGTTATCATATAGCTTAACAGTTTAAAGGATAAAGGATATATCTGAGTATGTCGAACTTATTATCATGATGGATTAAAGTAATTGGATACTTCCTAAATCTTTTTCTCTACTTACAGATACACATTTTTTTTGAAAGAAAGAGAAAAAAAAAAAAGGATAATTTAATAAAATATGTTACATGATAAATGTAAATACAATATTACAATAAACATAAAAGTCTAGAAGGTTGCCGAAAAAAAAAAAAAGAAAAGGATTGTAACAAATCATTTTTATTTAACCCTTAAAAAATATTATCTTTTCGTTCTTTAGTTTTTTATTTGAACATTGTTCAGTTTTTAAAAAGGATTGTCTTTTAAAAGTTTACAAATCAAAGTTTGTTTATTTGGAAGAAATGATAAAAGAAGAAAAAAAAGAAAAAGATCTAAAGTTTTCTTTCCTGTTTGTTATAATTTCAATTTAACTGGAAATATTTTTATTTATATAACGAAAAATTTTTAAAATTACAAAAAGGAAAAAATTTCTTAGAAAAAACAAATTGGTATTTTCTTTTTCGATAAATGAAATAACAAACAAGGAAATATTATTTTTGTTGAACATTTCCTTTTTTTTCTTTTTGTTTTTGAATCTGTTATGCTTTGCAATGAAAAGTATTTAAAACATTTTTTTTTTTAAATTTTAGATTACTTCTCATTATTTTATTTACCTTTTTCTACCTTTTCAATTGTTAAATTTAATTAATAAAATTACTATTTGATTAAAAATTGTTTAAAAACTTTTAATGTTAAAGTTGAAAACTAATTTAAAAACTTCAATGTATAAAAATTTTCTTAATTTTCATCTAAATTTTTTTTCTTGATTTTATAAGAAATCATTATAAGGACATGTAGGTAATTTTTTGTTGTATACGTATTTCAGTTTGACAAAAAAATAAAATTTAAATACATACATAAACATTTTTAAATAATAATAATAATTTTTTTATTGTGTCATAAGATCTACTCTATTCAAATCGTATTTGTATGTGTAAAGAAATAAAAACTTAATTGATTTTATAAAATTTAATGACTTTCTAGTAGACAAATGAAAAGATAAAATTAATAAAATATTTTATGTGGTGTGTATTATACTTCACATACATAAATCTGATGTTTATACAAATTATTATGGTACATACTATTGTATTTAAATTTATATGTATGTATGGTTTTTATAATCCCGAATTAATGTGATTAAATACAATAAACAGGATATTGTGGTTATAAAGAATTTTTTTATTGATATGGTCAGTGCTATAAAAAAAAATTAATTTGAATTTTTATGCTTTTGTTGAAGAACAAAATAATTATGTGAAAATATTAACGCTTCAGAAATAATTTTATGTGTGTTTGTGTTATTAAATTGTAATTAAATTCCAATTGAAAAAATATTTTATTATTGTAATAAATAATTATTCATTTATGTATTGTATAATCAAAAGCAATTGTTTTTTTAAACAATAAATAACAGTTTTTAATAAAACATTTCGTTGTGATAAAAAAGCGTTCATTAATACATATTTCAATATTTTGCATTACATTCTTAATTACATATTTCTATACATAAGTATAAGATATGATTTATTAAAGTTAGGTGTTTCGTTCTCTTTTACTTTTCACTTTATTTTATACCAGAATTGATAATTTAATACTAATAAAGAAAGTATGCTCATTTTATAAAAAGCGAAAAGTGTAGAAATATTTAAAGAATTTTGTTTTAATTAAAACGTGATATTTGAACGTTTAATTGATTTAAAAAAATAAGTGGAAATTAGTGCAATAATTATGAATTGCCTTTCTTATTTTTAGAATCCTAAAACCAAATCGTCCTTAGAACAGACATAAAAAAACATGTATAATACAGTTGAAATATTGTTGGTAAAGTTATCAAGTCTCTTTTTACAAGTTACATATTTTCAATACTTTTTTAATATTTCACACAAAAAATGTGTATTAAACCTCGGTAATACATACTAATAATGCTAACGCCTGCCCTCTTCAACACTTTGATCAATAAGATTTTGTTGAATTCACATTTCAAATGTGATAAAATTTTATTTTTTAACATTTTGTTGTTGGTTTGGTTTTTGTATAGTGAATACAATTACTTTTTCCTTCCGTGATTTTTATTTCCCTTAAAAATATTTATCAAAGACTTACTTTTAAAACGCAAAAAAAAATAAATAAATAAATTAAGGAAAAAATTGATCGAATCAGGATTTTTTTTTTCTTTCAATCTTCCAAATCCATAACTTCAAAGGAGCTATATAAGTTAAGAGGAAAAAAATCGTTTTTTTTCCTTTCCATAATTGCGCCAATTAAATTAATAATGCTCCAATTACATATATGTATATTTTCAAAATAAAATAAAAAGTTTCATATTTTATATTTTTTTTACTTTGTTTGTATCTAAGAATTTTTCATGTGAGCGATAGTAAAAAAAAAAATACATCATTAAAAAAAACAAATAAAATCAAAGAAAAATAAAAAAGATATGAAAACTGAAATAAAAGATATACGAGTATAACTAAGCAATTTATGAAAGAAAGATAAAAACAAATAAATTGTCACTCTTTTGAAGATAAAATAAAAAGCAAAAATTAAATAAACAAAAATTAGTTTTAGTGCCTTATCAAGCATGTAAAATATATAATAAAATAAGGATGTTTCTAGCATCAGTTATATAATACATATTAATGTTTATTTGTTGTTAGTTGTTTGTTAAATGTTTCACGTGAATGTAATTAAATGATATGGGGTATATAATTATCATACAAAAACATACATATTGTACACACATATACATACCTATGTACATATAAAACAAAGAGAAAATAAGATAAGTTTGTTGTTTTTTTTTAATTGAAAAATTCTAATAAGAAGAAGATTAAATCTGAATTAACTTATTTATTAAAATTTCTACATCACAAGAATATATGTATTTATGCTCATACATACATATATTAATTTTCATACTTATCTATATGCGTATCTAAATATAAATCTATTAATTTAATGAATATTGAAAGAATGAATGAGCTTTTGAAACACCTACGACAAGACACATCAAATGAAATTTAATTATGAAATTATCTTATTTTGTTTTTCATGTTGCAAAAGTTAAATTTTACTAACTGAAACAAAATAATCAAATATGATACATATTCGTTTATGTGAAAATGTTTTTCTTTTCTTCATATTTTGTTAGTATTAAATTTTTGTTTGTTTTAAATTCCAACACATTTTTCTGTATGCATATTAGCGTTGTATTATTTTGTTTATTACACAAAACAAAACCAAACCAAAGAAAATATCTCAAGAATTGAAAATTTTATAAAGCTTTTTCAAGAATTCATTTTTTTATAAAAATGTGTTACATCCAGGACCAAAACATTTTATCTTCATTACAGTGAATATTGATTGTTAAGTTTCAAATCGAATGTAAACATGTATTTATTTAAAAAAAAAATAATAATAATACAAATACAATTTTGTTCATGGTATAAAACTTTTTAATTTAAAAAAAAAAATTAAGTATTTTTACAATGGAAATTTTGTTATTCAATAAATTTACGTACATAGGGTATTACTTGTATTATTTTTTTCTTTCAAATGAAAACTTTTATTATATTTCCAAGGTGTTGTTATTGTATAACTACTTTGTTAATAAGTTACTGACGTAAATCATAAATTATGCATTGAGATTTGCACCTACATACAAATGAAAAATTATCATATTGATGTGCTAACAATTTTGCATTGAAGTAATTCAAAGTTTTTACAATATACAAATAAATGAGGGATTTTTGTTATTTCAATATTGAGTTTTTTTAATGATGCTGTTTTATAATTTTTTATTTTTTATTCTATTGTACAAATGAGAAGTTTAGTGAGTTTTACAGCGTCACTAAAAGGACATCATCTGTCCATGGTAATAAAATTTCATGCTTTCCTATAAATAGTATAAGTGGTATAAGGTTATTCAAATTCAACACTTTTAAAAGTAAAATACAATATTACAAACCTTTTCTCTCCAATGATTTTCGAAGATATTAGAAAATTTTATACGTTTTCATTTAGAAAATTCAATACTTTTCGAAACAGTTACGACACCAGTGTACATTTGAAATCAATGAATCCTTAAATAACAAACTACATTATAAAGTCTTAATTGGATTTTTCTTTTCTTTTTTTTTTTAAATAAAAAGAAGATAAATATAATAGAAAATAAAAATTAAAAAAATATGCATACATATTATATTTTCTAGAAAATAACTCAATGAAATCTTATAGGAATAATCAATAATTCTTGTGTTTTTTCTGTCGCCTCATTAATTTCTTGTATTTTTTTTAATTATTCCCAGTTGAATTCCATCATTTAATACTCTAAATACGTACAATTTTGTTGTCATCGCACTTTTATTCTTTTCATAACAATAAACTTTAATTATTAAAAAAAAACGAGACAAAAACCATAAAAATTTTTCCACATTAACAAATCTTAAAAACACAAACATTTACTATAACTACAATATTATATACTTACATGATGGATTTAATACTAAAAATTAATCTGTTCTAATGCATATACGATTACAAACAAACATATGATACTTAAATCTACTCAACAGGTTGTCTGTAAAACTTTTTTTTTTATTTATACACAAATTAGTCCCTTAAAATTAATTCAACTTTAAATTTTACTGTCATAGTTATCATATAGTATTGTACAATAGAAACAATGAAGAAAAAAGAAAATTTAAAATGAAATTTATATTTATTTTCTAACATAGATACAACTTTCTACATACATAATCCGTACATCAACATCATGATAATTATCCTTATCAACGTCATCATTTTTGCTATATACACCATTTTATACTGTGATACCTGATACTATTCTTATTATAATTTTAATTTTTTTTTCTCTCTCAAAGGCAGAAAACTAATTTTCATTACGTTGCTTTAAGGTAAATTTTCTTGAATAATAAATTAAAAAATAAATGAATCATTTTGTTTCTACAATATACACACATACATATTTACATAAATACAAGTATTTTGTGAATTAAAGTGAAATGAACATCCTTTAAATGTTTTAATATATTTTTGTTATTTAATATAACAGTAGTAGGTTAACTAAATAGATTTATATGTAGATGTATGTTGTTTTTAAGTTTATACATATAAAATTGAATTTGAAAATCAATTTAAATGAAATACCTTCTGTTTTAGTAGGAAATAGTATTTTTAAAATCATTAATTATCACTTTTTTCTTTTCTTTTTCTTTCCAGTTTAATGTTTTTTTTTTATAAATTAATGTAGAATGTTGGTATAGTAGATTATAAGGACTTAAAAGGACAAAGATAATGAGAAATAGCTTCTAAAACATAATTAAGTAATTTTTTCATAGTTGCCATGTAACTTGTATTTTAAGGCTTTTTATCTCTCTTGGTTTCCTTTTCATATTATACCAGTTTTTTTTTTTTTAAATAATACATACACCTCAGTTATTTTTTATCTCAAAAAATAATTAGTATACATAATTTACATATATTTTCGTTCCTCTTGTACCAGGACATTAAGATATTTGGTTAATGTGGGGATTTTGATTTATTTAAAATAATAAAAATTGATATAATGTAATTAATTTATAAAGTGTTAAAGGAAAAGTAAAATAAAATAATAATAAAGAAGGAGTAAATGGAAAATAAGGAATTTTCGTTTTTTTTTCACATACAGGATAAGAATGATTTTTAAGTACTACATAAGAGTGTATAGATCGATATTTTCAATATCTTTTAAATATACATATATGTATGTAAATTTTTGTTTCAAAAAATATAAATTTCAACGCATATTTATGTAAGATGGTTTATTCAAAAATCCTTCTAAATAAATGTACTTATGTGATTTTCCAAAATAAATACGCAAATTCCTGTGGAGTTTTTCGAAGAACCCTTATGAAATACAGAAAAATGAATTGATTTTGAATGTTTTTGTCATATATATTGAATAGAAAATTTGATGATATTATATTCAATTCAATGAATAACCCACCTGAAATGTCAATTGCAATTGCATAAGAATAGAGAAATATATTTATTTATATGATTTAAATTGTTCAAAGTGTAAGAATATATATTTATTTTTTTTTTTTTGTTTTTTGTTTTTTTTGTTATATAAGGCACATAACATACTGGTTTATTTCAAGTCTTATATAATTGCAATTAATAATATTTTTTCTATGGTTGATGAAACACAATTCTTAACAATCTAAAATAATTGAATTGAAAAAAATAATGAAGATGAATTTTTTCACTTACCTAAATTAAATTTAAAGAAAAAATTTTTAGTTTAAATTTTCATTGAAATTAAATTAGAAGTAAAAAATCTAGAATAAATTTTTGTTTTTGTATTAAATTATTTTACTATACAGAAAAGAAATTCATATTGTTTGCACACCAAAATTTCATTAAATGTTTATATGACGAGTTTTTTGTTTTTATTTTAAATTTTGAAATTCAAAACTATTAAATTTTTGATGTATTTGTGTGGTCATAAATTGCATATAATTTTATATCATACTTTTCATTATAAAAAATTAAGAGAAAAAAAATCAATGAAATGGCTAATTTGAATACATAACATTTTATATGCATTATATATACGAGTATAAACCATATATGAATAAAACTGTTAACTATTTTCCATATAAATGATCTAATAAAACTTTTATCATGTCATAAAGTTCATTTTGCACATGTAGGTACACACTTATAAATACATATATGTGTATTTTGTATTTATGTATATTTTAAACTTATATCATTAAATTAAATGAGATTTTCGAAGGTAAAATATATATGACAGAAAAGTTATTAAAGTGAAAGAGCATTTTTCGACTTTATTTTTGCATTTATAATTGAACTTAAAGGATATACTATACATATGTACATACATTTATACGAAGAATGAAAATGTAATATAATAATCACTGCTATACTCATACAGTAAACAGGAACTTTTTATAAATAATTTACGAATTTTCAAACAGATTATTTTGTGTAGAAAAGAAAATGTGATAAAATTGTTGAAAAATTAATGTTGCATTTAAATATGATTTAAAAGACTGTTTTTCTCTTGAGGTGTTCTAACATTAAAAGAAAATTTTGTACAATTTAAGCTATTCTATTTGACTTCGAAATTTCACTTAAAAAAGACATGAAGAGCAGAGGCTGTAATATAGTAGGTAATAATAGAGGAAAACTTATGAAAACGCGAAATAAATGTAAAAGTTATAAAAAGGATTAAGGTAAATTTCAAAATAATTTTGTTTTATTCCAGTTTTCTTTCTAATTTCAAGTTTTTCTATTATTGTATTTAAGTACTCTTCAAATTCAAAGAATGACCAGATGAATCTTTAAACTTTTTCATAAACAAAAAAAATAATTCTTAGTTTTTCAAGGTGAATAGTTGAATAGTTTTTGACAATACACTTTTATAGACTCAAAGTAAAAACATTTAATATTGCTGAAATGTTACAAAGCTTATTTTTCATAAATTAAAAATAAAAAGAAAGAAAAAAAAATACTTTGTTTCAAACATTCACAAAAAGTGAATTTTTCAAAGTCTTCATAAAATTTTAAAGTAGGGTAAAAGTGCCGGTTTCTAGCCTAATTTTAGAAATATTTTCAACTTTTTTTGTCGTAGTAAGGTATTATTTATTGATGACAAATTGAAATGAGAAATATCTTATTATGATAAAAAAAAAGGAAGAAAAGAAAGCTCATTCATTCATTTGGTTAAATTTTTTCATGTATGTATATATTCGTTCCCTGGATACATACAAAATCTTAGTTTAATCCATTCGCAATCTATGTACTCGTCTCGTTTGACTATTTAATAGTTACAAATTTTAGCATTTTTACAAGTATCATTTAACAATTTATATTATTTGCGTCATGTTGTTTTAAATTTCAATTTATAAACGATATTTAAGTTAGCGAATTTCCTGACTGACATTATTGCCTTACTTAATATTTTCTTATTCTTGAAATTTCTTTTGAGTATTCTTATGAGAATATTCCATATAAAATATGTATGTATATCGTATATATAAGTATACCTATCTAAATTTTATGTTATTTTCATAATAAGAAATTTACCTTGAAGTTAAAAATTTTTCATTCTTCCAACAATAAACGTTTAAAAATCGTTGCATATATTTTATTATTTTATGTTTTCAAAAAATTTCTTATAGTGATAATTTTTTTCCCCTTTCCGTTTAAAAAAAAAAAAAGAACAAAAATTGTTTTCGCTTTTATACAAAAAAGTGTTTTCTTGTCAGTAATTTTTCTTATTCTATAATTTATGAATATATGAATGTTATATATGATGATTATTATTCATTTTCAGAAAATAATGTACTTTATTCTTACACAGTTGTAAAGCTTGATTATGTTTTATATTTCCTTTAAAATATTATGCACAATATTTATACATACATATATGTATGTACCTATGTATATGCATATGTATCCTTGAAACGGTATATATATTATGTGAAATAGTAATAAAGTTCATTATCAAAGAATACCAGAAAAATTTACCATAATATTTTCACATATGTACACTTTGTATATACATACAAGCAAACATGTAAAGAAACATTTAAGTTTTTGACAACAAAAAATAATAATAATAATAACGAGAGAAAAAAAAAAAGTGAAATCCTTAGAAGCGTTTTATTATACAAATATAAAAAGTATATCAACTAAGTAAAATGTATTTTGTGTGCTTATTATGTTTAAAGTTTTTAAAGATTTTAAGATTTACATAAAAAACTAAAGCTTTAAAAAATACATAATTTAAACAACAAGAAAATTTTAAGAGAAAATAACATTACATTTTAGAGCTTGTAAGTAAAATGCAGGAATGGCTGATAGAACACAAAGACAAAATAAGTTAAGAAATTGGCTTTTCTTTCTTTTTGTAAATTTGTATTTGTTATTTTCCCTGTTACAAAATAATATGCAAAAAATATTTAATTTCTATTTTACAATGTTTTTCTTTTTCTTTTTTTTTTATAAACTCAAATGTACACTTTCTTTTCAATGCTTATTATTTGTCTTAAGTCACAGATGCATTTAAGTATTTTATTTATTGTATTTTTTGACTATGGTTTTTAATTTAATTTTCTGGAATGAAAATTTAAAATTGTTACCAGTCATTTTAAGTCTTTTCTGCTTAAATTGAAATTTTTAGTATAAAAAAGGATATCATAATATTTAACCATTTCCAATAAAATAGACAAAAATTTATTGCTTTGAAAAAAAAAACCAATTAAAATTTTACTGCAATATGTGTACAATATGTAGTTAAAAAATAATACTTTTAAAAAAAAATAAATTAAATAAAACATAAATTAAATTATGAAATTATTGAAAGTAAAAACATCAATGGTAAAATAAATATTTAAGTAAAAAATTAAAATATGTACGTATAAACAAAAATTTAAACTTCATATATTATCAATATTTTTTTTACATAAGGACATAAGGTAGATTGTATGTACAAAATACATGGGAAAATTTTTTTTTTGTATTAAAAAATAACAAACAAATAAAGTTTTTATTTGATTGCGTTTTTTTTATTTTGGTTTTTGTTTACATAGTAAAGGATATAAAGGTTTATGTTTTGGGGTTGTTGGATTAAGGCCAAAGAAGTTGTTTGAACAATAAACAAATCCTTTTTCTCTTGAAAAAAAAAAAAAAACATTAAAAATATTTGTTTATTTTTTTTTTTCTTTTTTGTTTTTTGAAATATTCTAAAATTTGGTTGTTCAAAAATAGGGCGGTTGAAAGTTATGTAGTTTTGTTTAATTTTTTTCTATTTTGGTTGATTGTTTCTCCAATCATAAAAGTAAAAACTTATGTGGGTGAACTAATGACGCGAATATTGCGTCTTTTCTTTCTTTTTTGTGTTCTTTTTTTATTTTAGTTTAATTATTTATTTTCAGTTTAATTTTATTTTCAGTTTTGTTTAACTGTTTTAAATATTATTTTTTCTAAAATTTTTTTACAATTTCATTTTACAGTTTCGAGCCCCACATTTTAAAATTTCTTAACCTTTACTAAACAAGCATATTAAAAAAACACAAAAATTTTATGTTTTTTGTTTCTGTTTTAACAAAATGTGCTGTTATGTATTTTATTTATTTTGTTTTATGGAAAGTTTATATTTTATCCAACTAACATACACAAGGCAAAAAAAAAACTTTTATGTTTTTATTTTTATTTTTGTTTCTCAATAAAAATAATAAGTGAGAAGAATCTTTTTGAAAAAAAGTAGCACATTATGTTTTACATACATATTTATAAATTATATGTATATCCTTGTTGTTATGGTATCATATGTATCTACATGTCCCACATACACTCGTATGATACTTGGTTCCTTGGTAACTCAAAATTATTTTACTTTTAAATAACACTTACATAAATCGAAAAACACGTACGTCTTCTTTGTATTTTTTAAGTAGCTTATTCTCAAAAAGAAAAACATAAATAATATTAAATTTTTTTTTTCTCGCAATTTGTTCCTAAAAATTTTATAAATTTCAACAATCAATAAATTTTGTAATAATTTAATAAATCAATTGGAATTATACCTTTTTTCATTCTCATATTATTTTACATACATACATACAATACATATTCACTTTATAAGGTTTATACTTGAAAAATATCAAAAATTATTAAATCAAGTGTCATTTAAAATGTCTTATAAGTTGAAAACTTGTCACATTTATTTATGTTGGACATGTTTTTCTTATTTAAAAGGATTTTTACTCCTTAAGTATCATTTGTTAAATAGTTATTGTATTCATATAATGTTTAGTATCTGAGATAAATGATTGTAACCATTAAAACATTGTTGAAATAGTTTTATAGTATTTTCAAAAACACATATTGAAACATTATAATATATGTACATATTATATTACATATATTATATCTATGTATTTTAAAAGTACCTATAACTATTAGACACCATTATGTTTAACTATATAATATTTATTATTTTAACTAAAACAAATAATTCTCAGCTAAGTATGTAATTCTACATATTCTTAACAATTTATTTATATTTACAAATTTTATGGCCTTTTTTTTTCAATAGTATTTTGATATTTTTTTACTGTCTGGTTCGAAATATGTAATTTGTATGTACAGTCCTATAGAAAACAGATCTTTCACTTTATTTCAGTAGACGAAATATAATATTGAAGTGAAAATGAAAATGAATGAATCGTAGATATGTATATGTATTTATTACGGTTACATAAAGGACATATTATTTAATTTAATGTGTAAAATAGATGAGAAAATAAAAAAAATGACTTTGTTACTCTTTTTATTATAAAAGAGACGAGGATTGCCTTTCCTGTTTTTTCTTTCTTAAATACATAAATCTACTCATAATAAATTGTACACGTTGTAGTTATTGTACAGAAAGACTTATGTCCTTTTATGTCCACTTATATTCTCATTTGTCTATCGTTTTATTGCTACTCATACTAACTAACTATACTAACTACTATTTATCGTTCTGAATTATCCTTAAGGGATATTAAAAATTAATGTTTTGATCCCAAAAAAAAAACTTTTTTTCTAACAAATTAAATAGATATACCTTCTACCTATATTATTTATAATGAAATTACGCTACAACCATGTATTCTAATAAATACAAACAAACTGTGTGTTTTTTTTTCATTCTTTGCATCTTTTACCTTCTGTATTATGTGACCATAATACAAATATTTGTTGACATCATTTCTTTACATTTTCTTCTAATTTTATATAATAAAAGATACATGAGAATACGAAGAAATGAGACATGACGACAAAATGAAATGGATTTTCGTTTACATAATTTATCTAAAATAAATTTGAGAAGTGTTAAAACAAAGTCTCGTCGCTATTATATTACGATTTTGTTTTCTGTTGCTCTTGAAAGAAAAAATAAATAAAAAAGAATCTTTATTGTGTAATGGAAGAAGCTTTATCATTTTTTATGTTATTTGTTCTTTTCAAGATTTTTCCTTTTTTTAAGCTTTAGTCCTTCAGACATTATCAATAAATTTGAAAGCTGAAATTTTTCTATTAAATTAATAAAAAAATCAAATTTAAAAGAAATTATCAAAATAAAAAAAAATAAAAATTTCATCATTCTACAGTTCAAAAGGATAGACTTTTAGCCTTCTCAAGTTAACTTGGGGTTTCGTGACCATTTTTTACCTCAATTTTTTAAAAATCTAAATTTTCAACTTCAATTTTTTAAAAATTTATGAAAATTTAAATTATAATCAAAAGTCTCTTTTATCAATGGAATTTCAATGTATTAGAATTTTACAATTTCAGTATATTATTTTTTAAATAAATCAGTTATACTTTTTTGCTTTGTTTTGGAAATAGATTCTAAGAGGGCAGAAAATTTTATCTTAGCTTTTTCAAAATATTGATTGAAGCTCATTTTATAGAGCATGAGTTCATGTTACAGAATAGCCAATTTACAAAATTTTGAGGTGTTCATGTAACTGCATTTTTCATGTTATCGTGGTTCATCTAAGCTCGATTGGACTGTAAAATGTAAAATAATGAAATAATAATAAAAAAAGTTGGTTTTTTTTTTTTTTTTACAGCAAAAAGCATACATGAAAGGTCAAAAAAATTTCATATGTCAGTTGTCACTTAAACTACTAGCGTTTTTTTGAAATAAAAAATAAAAAAAGAATGAATGTTTTATACGTCATATCGCATATATTTTAACAATCTATTAAAAATATTTTATGACACTTTTCCCTTCATAAATCGTAAAAAAATAATTTCATTTTTATTTAAATCATACAAAATAATTTTTTGACTTTTCCTAACCTCAATACATACATACTCACATATACAATTTCAATAGGTTAAAGGTTGAATGAACTCGTTTGTTCATCATCATTATTTTATAACGTGTTTAGATTTGATCAAAAAATGAAAAAAAAACGAAAAATAAAAATCAGTAAAGCCAAATATTTTTGTATCACGAAACGAAGAATTTTCCTCTTGAGACCTAATAAAATAGTTGTAAGATTTTGTAGCATAATTTTCCATTTGAACATGCAAAACGTGAGATAAATAAAGTTTTTTATTATTTTATTTTCAACTATATTTTTGATAGAAATGTATAAATTCTGACATTTATCACGTACAAATTTGTAAAAGATAAAATATCTTGAGGATATTAGTTATTTTGAGAACTTTGTTACACGTTTTTATATAACTAACATTTTACTTCTTCAAAGATTTATCATTAATTACTATTAAATTATTTAATCAATATTAAGATTTAGTAAGAATTTATTGAAGTTTATATTACATTTACTTACAAGTATCACTTCAGACACACTTACTTAATTTACAAGAGATTATTGATTTTTTTTTTTTCGTCTAATAAATAGATTTTTTTTTTGTTTTGGTTTGAAGCCATTCGAATTTTTTTTTAAAAAAAAAAGGAAAACAATAAAACTTTAGAAACAAACGACTTAATTACAGATTTTTTTTTTGTAAATGTTTCATCGCTATGAATTTTGTAACTTTTTCATCAAAAATCTTGTGTTTTTTCACATTTCTCCTTCTTTATATCAGTTAACCAAGAATGTTCAACACAATCAAAAGCTGTTGCACGTTTAGCTGGATCATATTCTAACATTGGTAATAAGAATTCAGAAAATTCTTTAGCATCATGATCATTCCATTTATATTTATCTGTTAAAACACCAAAAAGATTCCATGGTTTTAAATCTTTTAAATGACGTAATTCACATTTATGATTAAAAAGTGAATTTTTGTAGGTACCATTAACAATTAAATCTTCTGGTATTGGTCCTAATAATTCAATAAAAAGTGCTAAATGATCCTCATCACATGAATAATTTGATTGAGAATGAGGATCAAATAAATATTCACCAGTTGCTAATTCGAATGCCATACATGCTGCACTCCATATATCAGCTGTTGCATTATAACCAGAACCAATAATAACTTCTACTGATCGATACTGACGTGTTTGTATATCTTCAGTAAAATGTTCATATGTCCAGCAGGCATTACCTAAATCTGCAATTTTAACATCAATATCACAACTATCAAAAGCAGGATCTTTTTCATTATTTTTAGTTTGAAAATCTTCACTATACGCTGATGATGGTGGATTTGATGACTTTTTTTTGATTTTAGTTTTTATTCTCGATGCTAGATCAGAAATAGTAGAAGATTCTGATTGAGTTGTCACAGAAAATAGAGGTTGTTTTTTAGAAGTACCAATTCCTTCGTTAAGACTTTCATTACTTTGTTTTAAAGATAATGACTTTTTTGAGTAAGTTTTCTCACCTGTTTCTTCGTCATCCTTTTTCTGTCTGTCATTCGCATTGTCTAATGATAACTTACTAAATTCATTTTCAAATATGTCATCTTTTTCTTCTTCTTCCTCCTCATTTTGTACCTCATCAATGATTTCTTCAACACTAGGTTCTATATTATTTATATTGTTTCCGGAATAGGCAGTCATCATAATTTCCATTTCTTCTGCTCTGGTTCTCATATCACCTGCAGCACCATTTTGTTCTAAATAAAATTTTTGTTTTTGAAATAATTCTAACCTACGTCTAGTTTTTTTCTTTAATCTTTTCTTTTGATTTTTAGAAATCTTCTTTGTATCCTGTGATAAAGTAGATGATGTACCACCTAATATGTTACTTGTTAACGATGGAGATGATTTGTAATTCATTAGAAAAAAATCTGTTGCTTCACTTGCCAATGATCTAATATAATCTTCATTAATACATAATAATACATTTTCTGGTTTTATATCTGTATGAATTATTTTACAACATGTATGAAGATAATCTAAACCTTCAAGAACTTGTTTCATAATTTTTTTAACATTTTGTAATGGTATACCTCTATAATTTGATTTACGTATTAATTTTAATAAATTATCACCAAGAACTTCAAATACAATACAAATATGTGTACCATTTACACCAGTTATTGTAAAATTATCAAACATTTGTACAACCCTTTGACATTTTGGATTTGTTGGATCACTATCACGTATCGATTTTAATAGACTTATTTCATCTTCAGCAACTTCAGTAAATTGTGATGCAGATTTAACAATTTTTACAGCAACATAACGTTTATCTTTTAAATCCCAACATAACCATACTGTTGAAAAATATCCCCAACCTAATTTACGTATAACATGATAACGTCTATGAAATAAATCACCAATATTAACTGGATGATAACCACCAACATGATAATCATTTGCCATTTCATCACCATCATCACTGTATTCTATATTATCTGATGAATGTGAACATATTGATGTGTAATTACTTGAATTTGATCTATCTTGATGATCGATTGATGTTAAACTTGAAGTTTGATACTTTGAAGATTTTTCTTTATAATTTAATTTATCTATAGAATATGCACCACCTTGTATATCATCATCCTCTTCATTCAAATCGATATGACTTTTTTCATTTGGATTTATTTGCACTTCTAAACTTGCATCTGAAGTAATTGCATTTTCTTCAATATCAGTTATTTTTGTTTGTGAGACTTTTTTAGTTTTTTTTACATTTTTTCTTTTATTTCGTTTCTTTTTTATTTGTTTAATAAGATTTGTTTTTGAACTCATTTTTTACTCCAAAAAAATTTGATTATTTCACAATTTCTTCAAAAATAAAATTTAAAAAAATTCTAAGCTCTATAAATTGTAAATTAATTTTTTAACATACTTCTTTTTAAAAACGAATAATTTTTTGTCGTATTAATTTTGATATTTAAAAAAATTTAAAAATAAAAGAAATTCCTTTGTTTTTGAAATTTTCAAATAATGAAAAGAAATAGAAATCATAGTTCACTTTGATGTCATGTCAGTTTTTGTCAAAGAAGAATTGATTAGAGAATCACGTACAAATCTTGTTTTTTTTTTTTTTGTTTTTTTTGTTTTCTGAAAAACAAAACTCATAAACACAAATTTCATTAATTGAAAACACTAATCCCAGTTATTGTGTTGGTCAAAGAAATTTTATATTTCATTGTTATTACAAAGCTATATGTAAATATGTATACATATATTGTACATGTGCCTCCTACCACTCCTACATATATATATTGTATATATGTATGTTATACGTGTATTCTATTGAAATTTATTTGAATAACACAACCTGACATGTGTAATTAATTTTATCATTGTTTCTTTGTTTCTGCAATTGTTTATTTTAAAGGACAATAGAAATTCTTTTTTTAAGAAGATTAAAATCTACAACTACTGAGTTTTTCTAATAATACTTTGTCAAATTGTAAATAAAAGCATCTCATAGAAATCGCATCAATTTTCAAACAGTTTTATTTTCTTTGAGGAAAATTTAAGTGTAAAAGTTTCATCTATAAAAAATCCTATTCAAATTTTAAATTCCTTGTGAAAATAAATTTTTAAAAGATAAAAAAATACCTATTCAAAAAATTTTTTGTAATTGGATTAGTTTTCTCCATTTTTGTCTATTTCTTGTACCTACATATTTTTAAAAATAGTTTAAAAAGGTATTTTCTCAAAGAAAATTCAGGTACCCTATAGGATTTATTTGATATTATTATATAAAAAAAAACTAATTTCTAGCTTAGAAAAAAATGTAAATCGCATAACAGAAAAAGCACTTTATTCTCAGCAAAAAACATACAAAGATTTCAATCCTATAACCTTTGTATCTTTATTCAGTATTCTCTTACAATTATATCAATTTTTTTCTAATGCACATATCATGCATGAATTTTATTGCATCTTCATAAGAGTACCAGCATAACATATAAATAACACAGAAAATTCTTTGAAGTGTACATTTAATATAAAAATCAAGGTTTTTTATCTACATTTCATAAGAGTTTTTTATGCATACTTCTATACACATTCAAGTATCTAAAATATAATGTACAAAGGACTTTATTGAATTTCAAAGTGTATTTTTTTCTATCTAAATTCTTTTTCTAGAATTCTATTATGTGAATATTTTGTAGAAATTTTTTTGATAAAGTGTATCAAAATTACACACAAACATATTATGTATATCAATTGAACAATTAAACTGAAGAATTTCTATTGAAAATGTTGATACTATTTTTTTTTTTTTTTCAAATCACAGTTAATTCGTTTCACATATTAAAGTAAAAAAATTTAAAAGTATATTTTCATGACATCAAATTTATTTAATCGATATTGAAGTTTTTTTTTTTATTTTTATTTATTTTTTTTAAGTATTGCAGATTGTTCTTACATGCAAGAGTGCGTGACTTTTAAGTTAGTATACAGACATACATCAAGTGCTATTATTTATTTATTTGTATATTGTTTAACCCTTGAAAGCATGAATATTTATTTTTTTAACTCTTATTGAAGCAATTTTTTCTAAAATAAAAATACAAAAATGATTCATCTCAATTACGAAATCCTTTCAAAAAGCTATTTATTTGGTTTCCATAGTAATTTAATTTTCAAATTCTACATCGTTTTAAGTACTTTAGAAAAATAATTCTTATTTGTAATTAAATGAAATTAATAGATACATAAGCACTCCTTACATAGTATTTGAAAGATTATTCAAATAAGGGGAAACAAATTATAATTAGATTTATTAAAATTTCAATAAGTTTAAAATTTTTAATTTGAAATTTATGACCAAATAACAAAGTTTATAGAGAGATTTTGTTTTTTAAATATTGATAAAGTAAGCAAACATTGTTTATATGCAACTTTTAGTTTTTCTTTTTACTTTTCTTGCATATTTTTATTTTTCTAATTTTCTTCCAGAAGATGTCTTCTCAATATATTCTTGAGCTCATAATGTGTCAAGATAACATGAGTAATTATTCGATGTAATTGTATTTGACGTGAATTGTCACGAAACATGATATTCTGTACTTTCATTTTCTTGGTAAATAAACAAGTTTTATGTGCAAAATAAGTTGCAATGTATACTAACGTACATACATACATATATAAATATCAACATCCTTCTAACGTAATATATTCAAAAACAGAAGAAAAAAAATTGGAAAAAAAGCAAATTTAAACGAGAGTATTATTATGTATAAGTAAGTACTAACACCAATAGAAGTCATCATTTGAAAAACTTTTCCTTTTTAAAAAGATATGATATAGCCAACAGATAATTTTTTATGTAGTATGTGTTATGTTGTGGCTAAAAGGCTATATATGTACATACGACCTATAAATTCATTTAACTTGTCATTAAATTGAAAATTTTCAAAATGAAAAAGTTTTTATTGAATTAATTTTTAAATTTTTATTTCTTTTTAAACTTTATCTTTTACTACAACGTATTCTCGTAGTATTGGTGATAATATATGCTTTTATGTAATGTATATGATTATAACGGTATACAATAATTTTTTTACACAACTTATTACCATTATCATCATCATTTTAGCTTTTAAAAAATTGTAGATGAACTTTTTCTAAGAGTTTTATATTATTCCTTTTTGATTAGCCAATTTAAAGTTAACCTATTATATTATAAAAATTAACAACAGCATTAGCAAACAAACAGAAAATGCAACGATAATGGTAAAAATAATTTAAAATTTTGTAATTTATTTTTGTTGTTTTTAGTTTTATTAAAAAGTTATTTTAAAATAACTAGTACCTACACATTTCCCCTTATTATATGTACATATGTATGAAATGAAAACATGAATTGCATTTGTAGTCAGATAATTACTTTTGCAAAATAACACAAGATATACTATATGCATATGCATTCAAACATTTTTAGCAAAATTTCAAATAAAATTTGTAATTATCCTTAAGGGATTTTAACATTTTATGTATTTTTTTGAAAAGCAATAAACACGTATGTGTGTGATATTGTTTGACAAATGATTTGTACTTTTAGAGTATAAATTATAAAATTGTAAATGGTTTCGGGTGAAATTTGATATTGCAGTAGATAAAATTGTATTTAAAATATGTATGTATGTTATTTGAATTCTGTTTTATTAAGTATTAAAATATAATATTGTATTTAGTGTACAATGCAAAAATGAATTCATTTTAAGTATTTTGTGCTGTTTCATTTTCAAAAAGAATATTAAATTTTAATTATTTAGAAATGTTTAGATGGTTTTTTTTGATCCTTTTTTTATAGTTTATTAATTTACTTTTTTTTTAAAATAAATTAATACACATTTATTGTTTTTTCACATAGTCATTTTTATGGGGTTAATTTAGTACTCTGATTCCTTTCTTCTTTTTCTCACTTTTTCTATTCTATACATATATTTATTATGCTTTTTTTCCATTCTATAAAAGTGTCCTTTACCATTTCACCTGTCGACAAAAAACAAAAACTGCTAAAAATTTACGTTTTTTTTATGATTCCTATAATTAAAAACAAATTTGGTATTTTTTATTAAATATTTATAAGAATAAATTCAAATTAATCTACCATTTAAATTTTAATCAATATTTACATGGACATATGTATATGTACATATTTTTATAACGTTTATTTAAATATTCATATTTATATGTAAATGTTCTTAATAAACTTTCCCATTTATACATATACATACCTATCAACTTGCTTCTTAATTTCCTTCCTTCATATTTCCATTAAGTTTTCACAACAAATCATTTATTTTATCATTTTCTGACCACACAGTTAAATTTTTTATTCACATATTTATACACAAAAGATATGTATGTATACAATATATTACAATATACATATACTACATCAAACACCAAGTGTAAAAGTAGTCAAGTCAGAACAAATAATTTCACTTACCGTTATAATATACAATGTAATACATATATTCTTTTTTAATATATTATATAAATTTCTTATGATTCCTTGAAAATCATACACACACACACAAAAAGAGAAAAAAAAATAATAAAATATATATGTATGAAATGAAAACTAAATTAAGTGTACAATACATCCTTGAGCTTTTCTAGAGCACTTAGATAATTATACGTTTGTACATACACACATATACTGTATATATTATATCACTTACAAGTATGTAATTTTCTATAATATGTCAGCCAAGAGCCAAAAAGAATTTATATCATAGTTTATGTCATGTTTATGCATTTCAAAACAAACATTTATACAATATATCTATATATTTCAAATATGCAACCGCATGCACATGATATTATCCTTTAAACACACACACACATTTATGTAATATGTGAAATTTTATATAATATTAAAACTTTTTGATTAAATTAATTTTGAAATTTAATTTTAAGAAAAACAGAGAAATTAAGACTTTTCAGCGAGTTTTATATAATTTTCCTTTGTAAAATAAAAACTAAAATGTATATAGTATATGTATGTATTTGTGTTCATAGTTATAAATCTTATTTAATCCATTATGTCATTTTTACTTTTTTATTCTTAGACAGAAAATGAATGGATTCATAGAATTTTTAAAATAATTAAAAAAAAAACAATATTTTTAATCGAATTTTGCAGATTTTTTAAAAATAATAAAAATAAAAATAAAATTTTAAATAGGTAGGTATATAAATTGTTTTTTCAATGAAAGAAAACAAAATGGATTACTTCAAAGAAATTTATTCTTTTACAAAATTAAAAAGTAGAATGTTTTCGTTTTTTGTAATTAAATTCCTTGAATAAAAGAATTTAATAGTGAATTTATAAAAAAAAAAAATGTGAAAACAAAATAAATAAATATTTATAATAATTTATTTAAGATTCTTTTAGTACTATAGAGATGATCATATAAAGGTCAAAATCAATCTGTTTCTAACCAAATTTAATGGAAATCCTAATAAATTTTAAAATAAAATAATAAAAAAATTCCAGTAAAATTATATGCATGTATACTGTATAGATTTCTTATTCTCTTGTATCTGTTTCTTTAGCACTATTTTCATTTAAAACCCACTCTGAATGATCAGAGGAATATAATATCTATGTAGGTACGTCATATTTTTGAAACAAATTTTAAAATAAAACAGAAAATTGAATTATGATAAAATTTAAACACAAAAGTTATATTACATTGCTGTCTCATTATAAATTATTAATAAATGACCTTTATTATTTTGATAAAAATATAATTTGATAAGTTTCAATAAAGCTAACATACATATTTTCATTTTGATATTATTTTTGTTTAATATCTTCAATCTTATTTCTTTTCTTTTAGAAAAAAGATACCATAAAAAAAAAGACAAAATATTACAAACAAAAATTAAGTTAGATTCAGAAATACGAGGAAAACCATAAATATGTATGTAGGTATGTGTATGAAAATTTTGTGATTATATTACAAGTATATAATATAGTATCATATTGTAATGATGCTCACGTACACTTCAAGATGTTCATTTTGCTTCAACTTAATAGAAAAGGTTCCTTAGGAAGAAAAATATAAATAATACCGCATTATTAACCAACATATACGTGAGTTTTTTTACACCTAAAATATTTATTTATTACATTTTTGCTTTATTAAAAAAATTGTTCATGTAGACGATATTGTATTTTAGTTGATTGTAGTCCTTGTTGTACAATATTCAATAAAAAAAATATAAATAGAAAGAAAAACAATTTACCAATATGTATTCTCACATTGAAATGAAAAATTTAAAAAATTTCCTTTTTGTCGAATTTTTTTCTTCTATTTTTGCAAATCACCTACAACCAATTTATAAAAATTTTTCATAATTCGAAAATCCTGAACATAAATATAAAAATAGATGTATTAATAAAAGTATCCTTTTCATAAAAATCTTATAGTTAAACTGAAATATTTGGAAAATTGTAAAAATTTGAAAAGTTTTTATTGTAAATTTTTATACACATGCGCAGAACAAAACAACTTTAATTTTCTTGTCCGAAAATAAAAGCTTTTTTGCATTTACAAAAACAACAACAAAAACTAAATAATTCATTAGTTTTTTTTTTTAAACTTTATCCTGTAGATCTTCTGTATAGAAGAAAATAAAAAGAAGAAAAAAAAAGTTATAAAAAAGAAAATAATTTTCAACTTGTGGAAGGTAACTGACTGGAATAATGTGTAAGTGAAAGTTCCCGGGTATTTAAGGCATGATTTTGATATTTTCTGTTCTGTTTTTTATTTTTGTATATACATAATATGTATGTAGTAAAAAACCTGTTGCTAAAAAGATATTATGTCAGAATGAGTAGATACGATTTGGTTGTTTTTTTTTCTGATTTTCTTTTTTATTATTTTCGTTCTGTGTGTCTCTTCTATGATTAGGCTCACAATTCTTTATAGGTACCCGGGAAAATTTTTCTTCAACAGAATTTTCTTTGCTTGAATTAATATTATGTATGTAGATATATATGCTTTTTCTCTGTTATTTTTTTAAATTTCGGAATGTACCGAGTTTTTTTTTTCTTTTCTTTTGTGTCCTTTTTATGTACTTGACAAGGGCTACATGATAATATGCCAAATTTTTTTTTTTTTTTTTTTAAATGGATCAAGAAAACGGTAATTTTCCATTTCAATTTTACATTTTAAATTCTTTTGATATCATTTTTTTATTTTTGGAATTTCCTTTAATATTTTTGTATACAATGTGACATCAAAATTTTAATAAAATAATGATATAGTAATTATTTTTTACTTTATTTAAATTTATTTGGACGTAAATATTATGAAAAATGAAAGAAAAAAAATAAAAAGGAAAATATCTAAATATAATTTTTTGAATGGATATTTTTTTTGTTTTATTTGTTCTTGTTTTGTGCTTCACATAATTTGACTTTAATTTGATATGGATTTCAGTCCACTTGTGGATAAGAAGGAATCTTTAAAATAAAGTTGAATAATTGAATTATGTACTTATACTGTTTTTTAATAACTTGTAGGAGTAATTTTTATTTCCTGAGCTAAAATTTAAGATCAATCCAAGATACGTAATAGGTCTTGAATATCGAATAATTTTTTAAAAAGAAAGTTATAATTAATTAGAAATTATTCAAAAAATAAAGAATATTTGAATTACTTCCAACTTTGTGTTTTTTAGTTGTTTTAAAAATATTCTGTTGTTTCGGTTGTAATTTATTTGGTTCCTGATTTCTCTAATTGTCTTCTCTTCTGTTGCTTCCACCGGTTATTATTCCTTCAGTTGTAGTTTTTAATACGTTACGAAATATTATTAGAATGGAAAATTAATTCAAAAATGATTCTTTCATCGTGGAAGATTTTTTTAAAAAAAGTTTTTTGTGTTTTTTTGGTTAAAAAAATATTTTAATTTTAATTTTTAAAATTTACTATATTGTTTTTATGTTAATTTGAAATGTGGGTATGTTATTTAAAAAAAAAAACAAAAATAATGTAATAATTAATTATTCCGGTTTTACATTGAATAATTAAAATATGTATAAATATTAATTAATTTAGAATTAGTTATGGTTTTGCAAATTACAAACAAGGGAAGCAAAAAAAAAATTATCATTAAACAATATGAATTTTTTAGAACATACAATAAATGTGTTACGAATAACATTTAATTTTTGGATAACGCACTGAACAAATTATGTACATATTTTTTTGTGTTTCATCAAAAAAAAAAAAAAAATATTCATAACCTTGGTAATTGAAAAACAATATACATACATATTTTTGTTTATCCCTACTCAAATTCTTTGTTAAAATTCCATATTTTTGTAATGTTTTAAAAGAATTTCAACGACAATTTTTAAATCAGTTCTAATTTGTAACTGTAATAAAAATAGGAAATAAATACAAATTTAAAAAAGAGCCTCAAGTTTTTGTTTTTATTTTACCAAAGTATTTTAACGAAAAATAATAAGAAAAAATGAAAATTCAATTAATTTTATTTTTTATATCTTACATATTTTGTAAAAATTCGTTTGCTATTCCAACCGGTGGTGGTGAAGCATATCTTGCAGAAACTAACAAAAGACAAGCACCCGATTTTGGTTCAGAGTAAAGAAGAAAAATAACAAAATATTATTTTTTCTTATTTCTAAAAATTGATTTTATAAAGAAAATTAACCTCTTTCTTTATTTTTTATATATGACGTACAGCGTTGTAATCACAAAAGCAAATTGTAATCAAAGAGAACGTAATGGTGAAAAAACAGTTTATGATTGTTATGATGGTCAACAATCTCAACAAGTTGATTCGCGATTTTCGGGTTATCCTGATGCAGAAGTTCAAACATCGATTTCAAGTTATATACAACCACCTGAACCAAGCCAACTTTATGAACAGCCACCACCAATTCCAGAGGCGTCTTCAAGTTTAGGATATGCATCAGCATCAAATTCAGGATCATTTCAAAGGTTATTTAATTCTCCTTCTTTTTTTTTTTTTATTAATTTTAAAAAATTTAAACTTTTTGTTTTAGTTCTGAAATTACAAAAGCAAATTGTGTAACAACCACAGATGGTTTTGTTCAAGAAAATGGAAAAGCAGTTCATAAACTCGTTTTAATATGTAAAGGTGGTCAATTGACTGGAAATCTATTTGGTCCTAAACGAAATTCAAAACGAAAACATGGACCAACATATTTGCCAAAAACGAAAAAAAGTATTTAAAAAATTTAGTAATAATACCAAAATACCATATAGCCCCAATATACCAAATAAATAATAATGATAAAAAAACAATAAGTTAATAGATATTAGTGGAAAATTTAAAAAATAAAAGAAAGACATTCTGGTTGATTTTGTACAAAACAAAATTATAAATATTTAAAATGAAAATAAAAATATTGTGTCAAAAGCAACGAACATTTTAGAAAATATCTGAAATAAAACAGAATACAATTAAAATAACGTTTTAGTTTAATTTACATTCGAACAACATTAATCAAGTTCTTTTTTAACATACACAAGTGACAATTTAATACTAAATATCTTTTTGTTCTACAAGTCTTCTCTATTATTAGTCAGCGTTAAATTATTTTTCATTTTGTCATTGTGCAAATTGTGTCCTCAATAGTAATTAGGATGTAATGAATATACTTTGGGAGATTAGTACTCTTCAATTAAATAGCGATTTCAAAGTTGTATATTTTCGGAATTTATTTGTATTTTAAAGTAACTAAGTAAGTGACTCATTACTTAGAAATTTTCGAATGAATTATTTTTTGAAATCATTTTGAAAATTTAATTATTTTGATTTTCTTGAAATTTTCTTGTAAAAGCTTAAAAACATTCACAACAGCTTTTTTAATTTTTAACGTACGGGTTGCTAGAGGTTAAGAATTATGTATTCTCAGATTTCCATAATTTTCAAAATAACTAGTCGAAAGAAGATTGCAGTTAAAACGAGAAATACAAAACAAAAACAACAAAAGACTTGTTGTAATTTTTAACTTTTTCATGACGTGCATTTTACAATAACGTTTTTTTCGAAGTTGTTAGTACAAGTATGTTAATAAAAAAAATTTTGTTTAATTAAACTTTTGAAACTGGTTTACCTATTATTAAATTATGCATATTTTTTTTATTTTGTTGAGTTTTTTTTTCAACCACTTTTTTGTTGTTGTAATAATCGCAAAAATATTTTTAGATATATTTTTTTCTTTTTATCTTTAGTTTGTCTCTGTTTTAAATTGTTTTGTTTACATTTTTTTGTTTTTAAAATGTGTGTGTGTGTTTTTTTTTAAAAATAAAATATTTGAAGCGCCATACAGTCTAAAATTTTTGTTTCTTTTTTTGTTTATATTTTATTTTATATTATTATGATTATATATTTTATTTATTTTTGCATAATCAATTTATTTAAATTTTATTTGAAAAATCAAACGCACAACATCATTGTCATGGACAAATAGCTGAATTTTTGTTGTTTTAAGTAAAATCAAATAGTAGGTGTTTAAGTAGGTGTTACTTGGCATATGAAAGGAAAGCACATTTTTCTCTGTAGATTATGTGTACATTGAATAGATATGTATTTTTTTATTTTAAAACAATATTTTATAAAAAAGGAAAATAATAAATAAATATTAAAATGGGCTAAAAAGAAAAATGTAAAATATATATACAAAAAAAATTATTTGCAAAGGATATTTTATGTAATTCATCTACATATACAACTACTGTATATTCAACTTCAACACATTTTAACAACTACATATAAATAAAATGTTCTATGTTTGTATTATTACCAGAAGAAAAAAAATGAATATAAAATAAAAAAGAAAATACATTTTTTTACTTTAAAAAATATTTCTTAAAGACTTAATAAATGTCAAATTCAAGTTTATGAATGTCAATAAAATAGAAAAATATATGAATAAATTGTAAACTTTGTTTTTCTTTTATACTCCTATATTTTTTTCATTTTCAAATAGATAAAAAGGAATTTATTGTTTGTCTTTTTTGTTTTGAACTTTTCGAAACGTGTCTGTCAATGAGGATGATAATATTTTTTTCTCCCACATAAATTTCGCTGAAAGCACATTATCTTGTATTACAAATGAAAAGAAATTTCAACATTTCTTTTCAACTTTTTATAGTAGAAAAATAAATTATTTGTTACTGTGTATGTAAGTAATATTTATTTTACATAAAACACTTGAAGAATTTCAGTACACATAATTTCATAGCCTAGTAAACATGTTGACAAATACATACATACTTCATAATTCTCTCAAATATGTTTTGGAAACAATGTACTAATACATATATAAAGATTCATTTCTCTAAAATTGAATTTCTTTTTACATATTTTTTCTTTTTCATCCAACTATAGAATTTTATTGCCTCCATTGAGAAATACATTTAAAGTAAATTTGATGAAATCACGAATAAATTAAAAGAAAATTAGAAAAAATTATTTCTCTCTAATCATATTTTCTTTGAGATGTTTAATTTATTTTGTCGTTATTTTATTTTAATAATTTCAACAAAATTGAAAACTCAAATAATATCATAAGGGATAGTTATCAATTCTAAGCTCTTCTTATGAATTGTTTTGATTTTGCTGGCTCACCAGTACTAATACGACTCATGTGGAAAAAAACTGTCAAAACTGTATCAATTATAAAAAAGAATAATAAAAAAAAATTAGAAATATCTTATAAAAAATACAAAGAAAAAAATAAAAAGTATAACAAATTACTTGTTAGCGCATCGACGCGTCATGTTGACGTATCAGCGCGTTATATTGATGCGTAAACGCGATTTGTCGACAATTCAACGTGTTGTGTCATTACAAGTGTTCACCACATTGCATAATCATCAAGTGACTGTCGATATAAGTATCTACTCTCGTTGTAGAAAAACTTCCACTAACTAAACTCAAGCTATGGGACTCGATAATAATATCCTTTTCTGGCTCAAGACTAGTAATTTCACCCTATACAGTATATTAGAAAATATCGTAAAATAATAAGTAGATCATTAAAAAAATAATACAAATAACAAATGAATACAAACAAATACATAATAAAAATAATTGTAAGAGTGCAAATGTAAAAAATTTTTCTAATCGTTATAATCTGACATTATTAAATTAAGGAAAAGAAGGGCGCATACACATACACGATACAGAATTTTTTGGTTATATATAGCTATAACATAACATTTCAGATACACAAGTTTAATGTGTGTAGTGTGTACCATTTATTTTATTACGAAATAAAATAACCTAAATACTTCTTAAATATTAGGTGTAAAATTTATGGTGTAATTTTCAGAATTACATATCTTGAAAATTACAATTTGAACTGTTTATTAGAAAAAAGAGAAGAAAAAAAAATATATGTACCTACATAAAACGAAATAAATGAAAATAAAGGAAAAGGAAAAATTATAGATATAATCATAGTCACGATTTTTTTTAACGTAATCGTTTATTTGTTCCATTCTATTTTATGAATGGCTTTATTTATTTATTTATTTTTTTTTTTAAATTGTATAAATTATTCTCAGCACGTACATATATGAAGTTATAAATCAAAAAATCATTTAGCATATTCAGTAGGTACAACAAAATCAGTATTTTAGGCAAAAAAGACTTCTACGCAAAATAGAAGAAGAAAATCACGCTAAAAATGTGATTTCTAAAATTTAAAGCTAAAAGATTTAATTTTTACATATTCCATTTTAAATCCTTTTTTAAAATTCAAATCATATCCAATCCAGTTTATAAATTGCAGAAATTTCTCTTTCGAACTTTTATGAATTAAATAAAAAACGTAAAATGAAATCAGCGAATACACTCGTAAAGACTATAAATAATTCAGATTTTTAAATTTCCAAAAAAAAAACAATGAATAATAATAATTTTCAAAAATATTTAACTCTTCAACCTTAAACCTTTAAATTTTTTAATTTAATATAATTTTTTATGAATTTGTTTCTTTTCTTTAATAAAGTTTAGAAAAATAAGATTTTTGTTTTCTTTAATAAAATTTTAAACATTTATTATTCATTCTTTGGCATTATATCATACATAATTTTAATTTTGATCGTCATGCTTAGAGTTTAACAACCTTCATCAAAGTAAACAGTATAATAATCCTTATTTTTATACATACATACATATATACATGTGTACTATAATATACATATAACTTTTACATATTTTGTTAAATCTGCACAACAGGTTATTATTTTAAAGCATGGACGCCCACTTAGAAATCATAAATTTTTGGGAAAAAAAAATGAAAAACAAAAAAATTACACGAGTTCATTTTTATTTAAAAAAAAGGACTTCAAAAAGTAGACTATAATCTCATTAAATATATTTCTTTTTTTTTCGTCTTTTCTTATTTTTGATTATGTATTTAAAAGAATATTTTCTTTCAAAAGTGACTTTTCTGCTTCTAAAGTTTTCGGTTTTGATTTTTTGCTGAAGATTACGTGAGTAATATCGTTTTTATCTTTTTAATTTTTAACTGTGAATGAATTTTCTTGTTATTTTTGTTTTTTTTTGTTTTTTAATTTTTTTAATTATTTTAAAAAGAAATTACTGTCTTAAATACATACAATTTTCAGAACATATTTTCTTAATACATTCACAACATTATTTCAAAAATATTGCCTTAATGAAATAAAAAATTCTTTTAAATATTGACTTAATGTAATTTCAACAAATTTCTTTGATCATTTTTATCTTTTATCCTTGAATAAAAATATTTCAAAATTAAACACATTTTTTTTTATTTTCACTTTTCAAAAGAAATGCACGCCTTTTTATAGAAGTGTCTTTTTTTTTTATGAAAATAAATTAAATTGAACAAACGCAAAAATCTTCAAAGTTGATTTTCTAAAATCCTTCTTTAAAAGAATAATAAGGCTATACATCAAAGAAAAAATCATATTATTTTTATAATATAAACTGACCTATGTAAATAATTTAAAAAACACATTATCTGGTTGATAATATGCCAAGGCTTGTCTGAAGAATATCTAAGAGGATTCAATATTTATTACAAAAAAAGTTAATCTTTTTTTTTTTTTTTTTATCAGATAAATTGAAAATTTTGAAATCGTACGCCATTTATCTTTAAATATTCTATTTTAACAACACGAAAAAAAAATATCAGACAAAACAATTTTATCACGTTGATAGCATTTTATTTTTTATATATTTCGAAATAGGAAAGAAAAAAAGGACGAAATTCACAATGAATTTTTAATCAAAATTGCCTTTCTACTTTTTTTTTTCACTGTTATACACTAAAGAAAAAAAAAATGTATAACAAAATAAGAAATTTAAAAAAAAAATTGTTTTGTTTCTAAGGACGAGGTATACATACATATACTTACATATGTATTATACAAGTACAAAAAAAGACCATAATAACACTTTTTTCTATCTTTTACACGATTTTATTCTGAATAAATTTAAAGTTGAGATAAAAAAGAAAAAGGAAAAAAATATTAAAATTTTCTTGAACCCTTCCTGTAATATACTTTTTTCATTATTTTCTTTCTGGTCTTGATTTTCCTTCTTTTTTATTTTTTATTATTATAGATTCGAAAATAAGATTATAGTAAGTTTTTATTACAGAATAAGGAAAAAAAAAGGTTAAATTTGTTAACCGAAAACTCGTTTATTTGTGAAATTTAAATTAAGATATACAAAAAAAATTAAAACAAAAGGATATATATACGTACTTTATAGAAAATAACCTTTAAAAGTTTCATAAACACTTTGATTTTATTTACGAAGATCCTTTATTTATACGGTAAATTTAAAATTCTAATTGAGTTCTTCAGCAGAAAAAAAAACTAAAGAAAAGAAAAAAAGTGAAATATTTTAATTGCAAATAGTTAACGATTTTTTTTTTAAATAAAAAAATTTAGTACTAAAATTTTAAAGAAAATAGTTATTTTTTTATTGCGATAATTTCAACCTTTGAAATTAATTTTTTTCTATGCTACTTTGTCTTATCTTGTCTTTAAGCAATAAAAAAACATATTCACTACTTAATTTTTTTAAAAAATGAATAATGAAAAACATTTATTTGAAAATTTTATACATATATATTTTTTTCATCATTTAAAATTCTTACAAGTTTATTGCATTCATTTTTTAAGTTGATTACTTTTTCAAGAAATACTTTTTATTTTTGTAAATAATATGTACCGCCGTTCTAAATTATCAATGTTATAAAAATAAGTATATACTTTATCATTTTATCATAATCCCTTTAATTCTGAAAAAAAGAGAAAAAAAGTCTTAGCAATTTTCACCCCAAATACTTGCTCCATTTCGAAATGTCATTGAAGTAGAACCTTTCAATTAATTATCACAAAAGAATTATTAATCTAAAAAACATGTATTTATTTATTTATTTTTTTTTGTTTTGTCATAAGAATTTTCCAAAAAATATTTCCTACTATTTTATTTCATAAAAATTTTTCATTTTAAAATTTAAAAATACCTTTCTTTTTTGTCAGTCAAATTTTGCTGTTTAAGCAATATTTTGGGTAATAATGGTGGTAGGTAGGCTAATAATGATAATTAGTTATCAAAATTTGTTTATTTCTTCTTAAAAAATGAATATTATATTTTTTAAATTAAGATGGGAAATATATGACAAGATTTATTTTTTATCATATTTGTAAAAGAAATCTGTCAAAAATAATAAAATTTATAAAAAGACAAAACAAATTACAGAACTCATTTGTTACAACATTTTCTTTTTTTATTATTTCATTTTTTTGTTTTTCACTTAACATATGATAATGGAATGTATATACAAAGAAAGAAATATTGAAGTACATACTTAATTTTTTTCATTAACTCTTTATAAAATAAAATTTAAGTAAAACTTTTACTTACACATAAAATATTCTACTTCATATTATACAGCACTTGTTTTTTCGTTGTAATTTTTTTATCCTGTTTTTTTTTTTGTTTTTTATTTGTATTTTAAATTTATCTGTTAAAAATATAAATTTTATTTTGTTCAATTTTTTGTTGTTTGAAAAAATAAAAGGGAAAAAAAGTAGGGAAAACGTTCCGATCAAGATCAAAAAGAGAAATTTATGTATGCTGTGTATACTCGAAAGTAATGTTAAGTATGTTTTATTGTGCAATAGTAGAAACCCTAATGTTAAAATTATCGTGGCCTTAAGCGGACAGTTTTCGAGACCCATACTATAAATTCTAGTTCGCCTTGAGGACATGTTTTTTTATTATTTTTTTATTTCTATGAAAGTAAACGAGTAAAAATGAATAAATAAATGTTACTCCACGCATTAAAAAAATTTTCGTTTTGATTCTACTTGATTATTTTTCTCTTTACAAACAGTATTAATTATATAATAAATTCTATGCCTACGATATTCCAAAATGTTATGGTTAAAAATAAAAACAAAATAATAATTATCACCACACTAATTTTATTTTTATTTTTGAATACAATACAAAAAAGGCCTCATGACTGCTATCGTCACCCTACGAATACAATTCAACCCACAATAATATTTTTTCCTGTTTCAAAAAATTAAATTTAATTATAATTATTTCAAAGAAAAAGAAAAATAAACTTTTTTTTGTTTTTAAATATATTTTCCTCATTTTACGTTAATAATATTTCATTTTAATCACAATGTAAATTAGTGATTATATTATTTTCAAATTTTATGAAAAATAAAAATGAATTTGAATTTAATTTAAATTCAAGAACAGGTATGATGGATTTAATTTATTTGTTTTAATTTTCATTTTACTTTTGAAAATTAAAAAAAAAATCAACTGAATTGACTTTTTTTTTTCTCCATATTTCCATATTTTTAACTTTTTGAAGATCCTTTTAATTTAAAATGAGATTACCTATTTATTCCCTTGTTAATTATTTTGAAATACGATACTGGTAGTGAAAGATTGGTCTTACATTTGTAAATTTTATTAAAAATATTTTTAAAAAAAAGATAATTTAATTACAAAACAAAAAAGTAATCTCAACTTTTTCAACCCAAATGAAATAATTTTATGGAATTTAATATGGATTTAAAAAAAATACTAAAAATAATCAACAAGTAAGTCTATAATAAGACAAATATTTAATTCAAAACGTTTTTTTTTTTTTTGTTGAAGTTTAAGTATACTGTTTTTTTCTAATCTTTTTTTTTACAGAGAAAGAAGATATATCAAAACGGCTTTGAAGAATTTCCAATCAAATAAAAAAATTATTGAATTACAATTTTGTTTTATTGTCAATAAATCATCATTTGAAATAACGACAAAATTTGAAGCTGACAAAAAAAGTCAATTTTTTTAAATGAATTTATATAAAAGCCTTTGAAAAAAGCACAATCAAATGTTACTTTACTGATAAGACGTCAATATACGAAATAAATGAAGCATAAATATGATACATATACAAACATAGATGTTTTCGTAAATTTACGAAGACGAATTTTGTACTGATATGTGAAAAAAACTGAAAAAAAAATTTATATAAAATTATCTTTGATATATTAAATCAATGCAATGGATTACTTTCACCAATAAATATTTCAAATTAAATTTCTCACCCAAGTGTGCTTTCAGTTTTTATCTTTGTTATTTTTTTTTTTCAACATTATCTTCGCTTGAGAAAAAAAAGCGATTGTCTGTTTTTCTTTCTTTTTTTTTTGTTTGTTTTACATTTTAACATACAAATCCTTTAGGGTTTTTATATTCATTCATATGTGTAACGTAAAATCTTTTTAATCAAAATAAATCAATCGAAAAACAAAATACAAATCAATTATTTCTTGAAGTAAAGAAGAAGAAAAAAGCAAAATAAAAAAATAAAAACAATTCAAATTGAAAACTTTGATATCTCAAGAACCGAAAATCTATTACCGTATAAATTGATTTGTCAAACAGTAAAATTACAATATTTTGAAAGTGAGTTTTTCATACCTATAATTTCTGTAAATTTCAAGTATCTATATGTACAAATATGTTGTACATATGTACTATATATGTATGTATGTGTTTGTATTCTTTCAATTTCAGCTTTTAAAAATTTTCTTAAAATTATTTAATCTTGTTTTATATATTTTGTCATCTTATAAATATTTCCACTTGATCAATTTTTGATAATGAAAATTTGTGATATTTGATATGAAATCTATGTGTGAATCAATTTAAATAAACGCATATACAAACACATATTTATATACATCGTATGGAAACATGAACATGAAACTCAAAATACAGTACCTACATATGTATATCTTTCGTTCTTGAGAAATTTATGATATTTTATTCATTGTCCTCACACAGACATGCTCTATATATTGATTTTTTTTAAATATTCTACAAGTAATAAATAGGCTTGTGTGTTTTACATTTTTTTTTTTTTTTATTCTTTGTTTTTAATTTTCTTTTTTGTTAAATCTTTAAACTAGAACTTATTTCATATTATACCCTAATTTGCATAATTCAAATAGCAAATAATAAAAAAAAATGTAGACATAGTAGCTGTATTAATATGCCTTTGTGCATACAAAAAAGAAAAAATAAGAAAGAAAATGAATACAACCGAATGAGCTGAGTGGGTATTTGCACTTTTGTATGTCAAGTTTTAAAACGCAAGTAAGCCAAGGACATCATGTAATTTATATATTTGTAAATTTTATTTCTTTTCCTATACTTATTATGCATAATATGAAAATGTCCTTGTCAATATACAATGTTTTCATTCTTCTTATTTTCCCATTTCTTTTATTATTATTGTTATGGTATATTGAAAATAACAATGCGATGCTGTGATACATACTTTTATATATTTTGTATAATTTTAAATTGGCTTTTCTTTAAGAAAAACATTGTATTAATAATAATCATTGTAGAAAATGGAGGAGAAATAAAATCATTTGATAACACAATTTTGAATAGTTTTACTTAGAAAACCTGGAAAAAAACGTTATTTATTTCTACTGATTTTGAGATAAAACTTTAAAAACGAAAGTTGCGTATAGAACTTATCAAAAATGAAGAATTGATGAAGTTTCGAGGATCATGTAAAGCTTAAAGTCAAAATACAGCAAATATGTATATTTATTTATTTTATGTTTGAAGAATAAGATAAAAAAAAAAAACGAAAAATTTGAAAAAAAAATTACAAAAACAAATAAAAACTTATAAAAAGTAACAAATTTCTCCAGAAACAGTTTTTTTTTTTTTTAAGTTACAATACTTCGCAATTTAAAATCAAAATAATAATATAGAAAGAAAAAACGGAAAAAGAAAAAGAAAATTTTTCTCAAATTTATTATTTTCTGAGAAAAAATAAATTAATGAACGAAATTCTATTAGAAAAAATAAATAATTTCATGGTAATGCCTTGAAGGATATTAATTTTCCTTAAAAAAATATCTGGATATATCAGCATTATATATAAAAATTATTTGTCTAGTTTTATTTTTCCATTATATTTTTTTCTATATTCCAATTTATTACAAATTATGAAATAAACACAACAACAAAAAATCAAATTTTTTGTGAAAATATAATAATAAATGAAAAACAAATAAATAAGCAATTTCAAGAAGTTATAAAAGTGATGAATTGCAATTTTTATTTACTTATCTTGACCATAATTATGTGTATGAATAAGTTTTTTTATTTATTTACTTTTTTTTTCTGCTTTTTTATTTTTATTATATTTTTTTTCTTGAAAAAAAAAAAAAAAAGTTTTTGTTTCGCGTTAAATTGGAATATAAGTTAAATGTATTTGATAATTTTATTTTATCATTGAAGGCACTTTTCAAGGATAATGAAGTTTTGAAACTTTTCAATAATAATTTAGAATTAGGTAGTTAAGTGTTTTCTTCGAATAGGGAAAATAAAAGAAGGAAATTTACAGTATGTTTCAAAATAAAATGAACAATGAATGACATACATTTAAAAAAGAAAAACGGTTAAACCATTTTTTCTAAAATTAAATTTTAGTTTTTCTTTCTAGAAAATTTTTGTTATAAATTTATGCATGAATAAAAATGAAAATTTTGCAAAAGTTTTCTTTGTGATATAAAAAATTTAAAGTAAAATTAAGGATTCTATGTCATAAATTTCAAGGATATTTTTGTATTTATTCTTGAATTTATTATTTTTATTATCTATGTGTACTAGTTTGTTATTATTATTATTATTCAACCAATTTTAAAAAACAAAACCAACATTAACATTAAAGAAAAAATAATAGGAAAAATAATTTCCTTTAAAAAAATTTTTTTTATAATTGAAATTGTGAAGTCTTTACGATCTAATCTGATGTTTAAAAAATATTTATTCTAAAAAATCTGAAAATTTAATTTATTCAATATTTTTTGTTTGTTTGTGTAAGAGTATTAACTACAAAATATTTTCATAATCTTTTAAAAGCTCTTTTTTAAAACTTTTAAAATATTAGGGCTATTTTCCAAGGTTTTTTTTTTTTTTTTTAATAAAATTCTTTTTGAATCGACAGTTTTATTCAGCAAAATTGAATTTACATAATTTGTTATACAGGAACTCAATTCTCTTGTGTTTTTTTATTTAATTATGTTTTTATTCTTCTTAATTAAAAAGATACACTTAAACAATTAAAAACTTTATAAAAATTACCATATCCTGTTTACATTTCTAATTCAACTAAATAAATCCTTCATTGGAATTCATAAAATGAAAAATTACAAATTTTGTAGAAATAACCACAAACCTTAATTTTCAAACCAATCAAGTAGAAAATTAATGTATTTTCTGTTTATTTTTTTGTGTTTGTATTTTATACAAATATAAAATAAGTAATGTAAATTTCAATTTTAATAAATTCAAATTTCCCAAAAATTTTATTATTTTTCAAATGGGACGACTACCACAAATATAATAAACTTAAAATTCATTTATCTTTTTTCACAGAAAAATTCAAATTTTTTATTCTTTTAAATATTTTTTAAATGATTATTATCATGATTTAGATTTTATTTGTTAAAAAGTTTTTCTAATGAATTTTAATAATTTCAAACATAAAATAAAATAAAAAACATATTGAAAAAAAATCAATCATTTTCTTAATGGTTTTTACTTAAAAATTTTCAAGAGTTTTTCTTTTCCTCGAAATTTCTAAGATATTTTTCAAGTGATGATTTTACGTACTATCTTTTTAAATTTTTTTAACAATAAAAAGAAGATTTTCAAGAAATGAAATATTTTTATGAAAAAATATTTTCCAAAAATTATGATATTGATAATTCAATGTTGAGTACATATTTAAGAAAATGTTATACCATCATCGATGAATATTAATAAAAATTTTCCATTATTTTGCTTTGTTTTTGTTTACAGTATCTTGTACTCAAAAAGAAAAAAAAATCAACATCTTTTGTTTTCTATAAAATCTAATTTTCTTTATTTGATTTTAAAGCTATTAAAGGTTGTTACACACTCATTGTTTTTTTTATATAAGTACTTGTTTGTTGTTGTGTTTTTTTCTATGTAATTGAAATTTTATCAAAAAATAAAGGAAATAAGTTTTGTTTTTGAGTTTGTGTGTGCTTGACAATCATTTTTAAAATTTAATATCACCCATAAAAAAATAGATTTTATTTTTCTGTATGGTATGAGATATTAAGAATATAACAACATTTTAACGGAAAATAAGAGGGATACTTTACATTTTTTCCGAGATTAAATTTTGACTTAATAATAGCAAAAAAATAATTTATTCTAGAATGATAGACTGATATATAAAATTAAGAAATACTCCAAAATCCTGACGAAATTTAGTGAATATTTCCAAAAAAGTTCTATTTACTACCCAACCAAAAAATCAAAATTGAAATTCAGAATTATAAACAAATTTTGCCAAACGGAAAACAAACCTTGTTTCGGATCTTAAAATAAATAAACTGTTCAGCTCGTTTTTTTTTATTCTCTTCTATTTAACAAATCTAAAAATTTTTAACATATTGTTTCACTACTTTTCTATACAAGTTATGCAAATTTTATTGAAATATTTTATTACATAGTTATTGAAAAAAAAAATTAAAAATTAATTTAAAATTAAAACAAACCAAAATTGAAAAAAAAAATGTTTAATAAATTTTCGTTTTCTTAAAAATTTTTAGGAATTTTTCAAAATTGAATATTACGAATTTGAAATTTATATTCATAAAATTATTTTAAAAATTCCATTTTATAAACAATTTTCCTTTGAAAAATACATTAAAATAATTAATGAATTTAATTTGTTTTTTTGAAATAATTTGTGTTATTTTTTGTTATTTATTTCTGAAAAGAAAAAGTCCATAAAATTTAATTTTAAAATTATATAAAGATTTATTCGAATTAAATTAGGTATTCAGGAACATTTTTTAATATATATATGTAGTATATGTGTAATAATCACATAATGAAATTAAATTTTATTACAATTATTGTTTAATGATTGTTGGTTTTTTCTTTAAAATAAAAGAAAAATCCAATTAGACTTTAGATGTAGTTTGTTATTTTCAGATTCATTAATTTCAAATGTACACTAACTGGTGACGTAATTGTTTCGAAAAGTATCGAATTTTTTAAATAAAAACGTAAATTTTTCAATTATAAAATTTTATATTGAAAGGTATCTTATCATAATTTTATTTTTTTTTTAAAAGCTATACGCGAACCTGTTAGCATTGGAGAAAAATCACACTTAATGTTATTTTATGTTAAACGAGATGAAAAATAAAATCGTTTATTTCTATTTAAAAAAAAAAAAGAATTATTGTTACAACAATTTGTAGTTTATCAATTCCAGGAAAAATTTTCAGTTACTGTCAAAACATAATTTAATCATGTTTAATTAGATTTAGTTGACATAAATATTTATTGGACTTAGCCTAAAGTAACGTTACCAATGAAAACTATTATCGAGTCCAGATTATGAAAACATTTTGATTATTTTGGTTTAACATTCACTTTTTATCAATAACATTTTATTTTTTCAATAACTTAAAATTAAAAACCTGTTTTTTTTTTTCGTAATTTGTTATTCACACCTTAAATTTTTGCAAACAATTTATTTTTAAATGAACTTCTTTGGATCCGAAATTTAAAGAATAAAAAGAAAGACGCATATTCATTTTCAATTTGAATTCAAATTTTAGCGACACAACGAATTAAAATTTTTCTTTTTAATTTCCTTTTCACACACATTTATTGAATGGATATTTCAGGGAAAACTTGACTGCTAAAATTGAAACATTGCATAAAACCAATTTTTGCATAAATTATACATACATACATAGATATTGTGCATATTACGTAAAAAAAAAAGATATGATAAAAACAAGATAACCTTGATAATTTTACCCATCAACATTAAAACTTTTTAACTGATGATTCAAGAAAAAAAACTTTCATTCATTAGTTATTTAAAAATCTTCAAAGATGGAAGTTGCAAAATTTCATAATTTAGGTTTAAAATGTTTTATTTTTATATATATAGTTAAATCTGTGAGTGGTGCTGTGATTGTGAATAACAAAAACAATAATTTTAGAAAATCAATTTATCAGGGGTTTTCAGATAATCAAAATGTAACAACAAACAATCATCAAAATAACTCTTTAATTTTCGAAACAAAAAACACTTCACAAAATCAAACAAATCCTGCCTCTCAATCGATACAAATTCCAGTAGGTTGGGTAATTTATTTTGATTCGGAACAACAAACTCTTATAGCTAGACCACCTGGCTTGGCAAAAGGTAAAAACCAAGTACAATTAGAAAACATTGTAAAAATCCTAATTAAATTGATCAAGAACCAACAGAAAATCGACTTTTGTTACCAATTGTAGTTTCTCCAGATGTATCTTTACAATCGATATCGAAGGATGATACTCTCTCACAATCTACAACTAATATTCCAGGAACATTTTCTTCAACAGACAACACATATGACAGAACTCCCACTCAATCCTTCCTCAATACTAATAATAATGGATTTAGCTCAGGTGTACCTTTACAACCTGTCATTCCTAATTTCAATTTGAATCCAAGCAATCTCAACAATGATCCAAATACTAACATCACTGGATTTATCCCAAATGTTCCTTTACAACCTTACATTCCAAATTTCAATTTGAATCCAAGTAATCTCAACAGTGGTCCAGTTCCATCTATAAATCTTTTAAAACAAAGTAGAACATCTGAGTCTAAATCTTCAAGGGATATCATCGATTTTAAACATGACGTAAAAGATGATGGTAGTTTTGAATTTTTGTAAGTTGAAATAAACATGATTTTTCGGAACCAAAATTTATAATGAAATTTTACAGAAGAAGATATAGTAACGGAATGGATGACATTGAAAGAGGTTATTTCAAAGATGTTGACGGAGAAAAAATATTTGTATTTGAAGGACAATATACAAAACTTCTACCGAATGGAAAAAAATTGATTGTTGCTTACATTTCGGACGAAAAAGGATATATTATTCAAACAAGTAAAAAATTACAATTCTTTTTTTTATGACAATTATTAACTTCAACCTTTTGTTTTTTTAATTTACAGAGTTTGAAACACCTCTTGCAGAGTGAGTAAATTTGTTTTTCCATTGAAAATTTGTTATTTTATTAAAAAATAATTTAAAAAATTTTTTTTTCCAGGTTCCCCTTAGGATGTATGTTATTTTAATTCTTACAAAAAAAAAATACAATATAATTAATGTTAATAAATTATTTTTGTTTTCTTACAGTTTCAGCACCTGCTGCTGGCCTTGGTGGTAAAGCATTTAATGTTCTTTTAGGTTAAAGAAAATACAAAATAAAAAATGTTTTCTTTGGACTTTTTTTTTTTTTTTTGTACTAAAAAACTTGAAAAATAAAAACAAGATTTTCAAGACTGGAAATATGAAATTTATATTCTATTTTTGTATGAGATGCGAAAAATTAATTTTATTAATATGCTGCAAAAATATCAATTTTATATTATCATTTACTTTTTTTGTTGTTGTACTAACCCATGTTAACAGAGAATTCTTCTAGAAAATATCTTCACCCTAACACATTTTGATACCGCTTAAACAAAAAATTATAAAATTAATTTGGAAATACTATACCTATATATGTACAAACTTCATAAAAGATCTTTTGTATGGCTTCAAATTTACACATCGAGAAATCTTAAAACTCCACGAAGCTTTTGTACAAGTACACCTATCTTATTAGGGTTGAGGCTGAAAAATTACATACGTACATACATATGTATACATTTCTTTCTAAACGAGCTTGCAAATTAATTAAAATTAATGTTGTTTGTATGTATGTAGTTACGCCCAGTAGATAAAAAATGAATTCCTGTATCTTCTTTTTAAAAAGTTGATTTGTTTCTTCGTTTAATAACGTGTTTGTTGAAGATACATTTTTTTTAAGAAAAAAAAAAAAACTCCAGAAACTTTAGAATGAATTTATTTTAAAGTTTCTTGGTTTATGTTTAATTTAAATTTTACATTGAACTTATTGATTATTCATGACCTTAAGTTATGATGAACTTATATCTTTTCATTACAAGAAGAGAATAAACAGGTTTACCTTGGAAATTTTGTTGATTCTGTAAATTTTTATGTATAAAAAAAAATTGAAATAGTGTATTGAACTTTAAAAAACTTGAATTTGCTCTACATAAATATATTAAAATGTAAATTCTTGTTTCAGTAAATAATAAGTTCTTCACAATGAAGTACACTTTAAAACGTGTGATTTTTTTATTAGTTTTAATTAACAATTTAGTATTTTGTTTATCGGCAACTAAACAATGTAACTGTAAACTTGTTAAAAATAAACGAAATGTTATAAATTCAAGTGATATACCAACAACATCTGAAACTATTGTTCAAGAGAATTCAACAATAAAAACATCTAATAGTCAAATACCAACAGAATTAACGGAAAATAATGATTTTAAAGATTTTTTTTCTTCGATTGTATCGTCTACAAACACACCAATTGTAAAAGAAGCTACAAAAACTAATCAATCCGATTTTGATTCATTGATTGATCTTGTTTTCAAATCAAATAATGAATTAAATGAAAATAATAAAACATTTTCAACAACTACCACAAAAAATTCTTTTATTTCATCGACAATAAATACCAGTAACACACCAAAAATTGAAAGTACCACTTTAAATACATTAGATAATTTAAATTCTGGTAATGTATCGAAAAAATTCATTTTATCAAAAATTATACAAAAAATTGATAAAAATTATGATGAAAATCAATCATCTTTAAATTCCTATCAAATAATTTCATCATGTAATTCAACAACAAATCCAATTATAATAAATTTAACAATAAATACAGTACCAATACCTGTTCAACGAAATAATTCAATTATAATTATAAATCAAATTTCTATTCCTTCAACAAATAATTCTCAAACATCTTCAAATAATTCATCACAAATTTATTCCAATTCATCAGAAAACAACAATAATAATAATAATAATAATCATAGAATTTTTTCTAAATTCACTCTTCCACCAACATCTTTATCATCAAAACTCTCATCATCATCATTATCTTCTCCTTATCATCATCATCATAATCATAATTTTGGATCATATCCTTTTTATAATCATCGTCATCGTTCGTTAAATAATTCAAATAAATCAGCATTTTAATAAAGAATTTTATAAAAATTCAATTTACCAAGTCAATGAAGATAATATATTCATGTTAATTTTACGTGTAAGTTCATTTAAATTTTAATTATTTTCTTGTGTTGTTTATTTTTTTTTATTTCGATTGATTTTAATAATTATTTATTTTTTCTTTCTTTTTTAGATAAAAAAAAATATAAAGTGATAATTCTAAAGATAAATTAAAAGGATATTTCAATGATATAACAATAAAAAATGAGAAAAGATGATTTTTTTCAAATTATTCTAATTCTAAATTTGGATAATTGAAAAACCGCACAGAATAAATTGGAAAAGAACAAAAATACTTAAATCATAAGAACTGTTAAAATTGAATTTAATTTAGAAATAAATAAAAAATCATTATAACGTTTTCTGAAAATATAGATTTTTTGATTATCTTTCAAATTTAATTTTCTAATAAAAAATATATTACCAAAAAATCATCAAATATCAGAATGACAAATGAGAAAGAAAAAATTATTTTATTTTCATATTCGTTCTATGTTATTTGATTTTCAGAATTTTTATTGTTTTCTAATTGCCTTTGGGCACACAAAAATGATTTACTTTATAAATTTATAAAAATTATATTAAAATACTGAAAATGGATAAACAATAGAAAAAAAAAATAGAATATTTGAAGAAAAAAAACACTTTTTTTTATTGTGAAAAATAAAATTAATGGTTTTAAAAAAAAAAAAAATAAGAAAGGAACAAATGAAATTTAGTTTTATTTTAAATTAAATGAGATAAATGAGATTTTAAATAAATCAAGGCTTTGCAAATTTTCTCATCCTAGAATGCTCTTCACAGCTCTTATATCAATCAATCCACTTCCATCGATTTCTGTAAGACCTAAATATAATTTTTTTTTTAAATATACTATATTTGCACTTTATAATAAATTACACTTGAAGTATTTTTTCAAACCTTTTAATTTTGGTAACACTCTATATCCATCTGCATCAGCTTCAAAATAGATTTCCTGTTGTGACTTATCTGGCGTAATATAAGAATATTTTCCTTTTACAACGTAATATTTACCAGTTGAATTCCAAACTGCATTTACTTCATAATTAATTGAATTAGTGGTATAATAGCTGAAATATACTTTACATATACATATAAGTATATATTTTAAATTGAAAAATTGTTTACACAATTTTTTCTAAAAAGTATGTATAGAAAAACAAATACAAAATATTTTTTACTCGTGGTATTCAAACTTAATTTATTATTTCAAAAGCTTTTTTTGAAAATCGGAAAAAAAAAATCAAATTAAAATGTACTTCAGCATACATACATATTATTATGTATATGTACATATAAACAGTTGAATTTTTATTACATTGTGATACAATACATATTATAAAAACATTGATTATAGTTTTAAACATGATGTACACATATGTATGTGTGTATGTAGGTGTGTAGCGTAGTTCTATTCATATGCATATCGTCGGCCTAGTGCTTATTTGTTCAACAGACCAAGCATCAAGTTTTGAGAAAAACGAAATTTTAGTTTCAAACAATAAAATTCCTTACAAAATAAAAAACAACAGAAATTATTTTTTTGGTAAATGGAAAAACATTTGGTTAGCTTCATCCTAGTTCATTTTTTTTATTTTAATTTGCATTTTTCTACAAGTTATTCATCAATATTTAGAGAGATATGCATTTGGATATAGAACAAACTTCTATGAGCAACAAATATTTTTGTTTTTTAGGTTGGATATAGAACAAAATTGTGGACATTGACATTTGTAAACAACAACAAATTTAATTGATTTTGAAAAAACTGCTCTTTAATTATGATTCATAAATTAAGAAAAATTGAAGATAATGTAATAAAACAAAAGCCATGTTAGAGTGAACAAAATAAGCTTTCATTTAAGCTAAAAAAAAATAAAAAATTTAAAAAATAATAAGGGTTATTTTCGAGATATTCGACCTTGAAAATAAAAATGACAAATTTTTTTCAAAATTTGTTGACTTTGAGTTACAATAACTTTTAAACCACTTAACATAAAACTTTATAAAAGACATTTTTTAAAAGGCCTGAAGGTTCTCTTTAGAAATAATTTTCATTTATCTATCTACACTCAGCGAACGCTGAAATATGTTGCAAAAAGTGAAACTCGTTACTTTTCCAAAAAAATTGTCTTTGACCTTGAATATCTCGGTAACTATTGAAAATAGACAATACGATTTTTTTCGTTTCTCACCGAGATCTACCATCCAGCTCAGTTTGACACACGAACTGTGAAACACCCTGTATAGATATAGAAAATGCTAGAAAATAATGGATATTGAACAAAAAAGCATAAAATAAAACATACATATATTTTGTTCAATAACAAATAAGATACAATCAGGGCCTTTTGATTAAGAAGAGCAAAAAAAAAAAAAAAAACGTCAATTTGTTGTCTATGCACGGAGCCCCTACAGTTGTCTAATAAATTTTCTAACGAGCAAAAAAAAAAAAAAAATGATGTCAATTATACTTTCGTAGGCCTTTGTAGAATCGTAGGCCCTAGGCACAGTGCCTATTGTGCCTACAGCATAAGATGGCCCTGGAATACAATACTAAGTTCGCATTATTGAACAAATAAGCACGGAAAATATCTACAAAATTGGTTTTTAGCACAAAACAGCAACTCTGTATCTCCAGAACGGAAGCACCTAGAGAAAATCTGATTACACTAATCGAAAGACAAATTCGAAATTAGTATGTCTGCATCAATAACTCAATTTCGTAAAAAATGGTCTGTTGAACAAATAAGCACTAGGCCGACGATATGTATATACTTTTTAATTTATTTTGAAGATTTATTTTTCCTCATTACCATCGCGTTTCCAATTTTAAAAAAACTGTTAAAAACATCCACCTAGAAGGCTACATTCTGCTTTATATTCTAAAAAATAAGCTGCCACTTGTATTTCATCTAAAATTAAAATTTACAATTACATTTACACACATATTAAAATAAATCTAAATATTTCTAAATAAATCAATTTCAAAAAAAAAAAACGTGCACTTTCATCTACTGGTGCAAGGCTTTCTAAAACTTTCTTATCTACTTTTCTATATCCATTTTTATCTGCTTTAAAATAAAATTCTTCCTGTATTCCATCTGGTCTTAAATAGCTGTACATTCCCTGTGACTACATAATATTTTCCAAATGAATTCCATTTTCCTATTACTTTTTGCATTATATCGTTGGTCGTAATGAAACTAAAATTTTTTAAATAAGATTTCAAAACAAGAAAATTTTATGTTCTTTTAGAGAATTTTCAATTTATTAGTATTTCTTTGATAATGCAATGATAATTATGAAGATATTCAATGAAATATAATACAGAAAAATTTATATACTTACTAGTTACTACTTATATACTTATATATTTAAATATGTTATGTTATTGACAAGCGTAATATATCGAATACATAGGTATATGTAGTTGATGAACATTTTTTTTAAATTAGTTTCATGCAAAAAAGTCACATGTGAATTTTAAAATATTTTTTTTTTTTAAATTTTAGTTTTATGTATTTTAGTTTATATTTTCCTTTCCTTTCCTCTCATCTTTAAATACTCCAATTTTTTCAGAATATTTTAGCCACAAATTTCTTAACGCATGTTTGACGACCATACAATATATCAAAGACACATTTTTCAATGTAGAAATAATCTCTTAATATCAATTCAAATTCAATTAATTGATAATAATTACTCAAAACAAAACATATATAAAAATAAAATAATACTCTTTATTTTTTAGACAAATCAAAATATAAAAAAATATAAAATTCTAAAAATTATTTGTACTCGTATTAATCATAAAAGACAACAAAAACACACATACTCGTAAATACTTAATTAAATATAACCACAAATTTGAAATGAAAGAAAAAATGTAAAAAGTTAAATTAGTTTGAGTTCACATTTTCATCCCAAGATAGCATTTATCGCTTTAAAAGATGCTTCTCCTAAGCCAAAATATGTTCCATTACCTATATAGTTTTAAAAACCCAATAAATTAATTTTTAGATAAAATTAACATTTACACACATACATATTAAAATAAATCTAAATAGTATGTATGTATATGTATATGTAATTTTATTACTTGGTAATAATGGTAATATTCTAAATCCTTTTGAATCTGCAATATAATTAACTTCTTTGAGTATTCCATCTGGACTAGAATAGCTATACTTTCCCATAACATTGTAAGAATTTTCAATTGAATTCCATTTTCCAGTTACAATGAGACTTATGCCATTGCTCGTGTAAATGCTAAAATTTTGAAATAAAATGTCGAAATTTTTAAAAACAGTCAATTTTTTTTTTTTTTTGAATAGAATTTTGAAAACTTATTTGAAAAAAATATATAGATTTTCAAAGGTAAATTTTTGTTTTTTTTTTTATGAAACAAGTAGGTAAAAATTATGATTAATGAGAAATATAATAATCTTAATCCACATATTTTGAACTCAATTAATATTTGTGATTTGTGCCGAAATAACAAAAGTACTAATTATAATTTAATTCTTTTGTTTAAAAAATCACAATCCTAATCTTTACCAGATGCCAGACATTATGTATATAATAATGTAATGAATTAATGCCGTTAAAAAAATTTTAAGAATACTTTTTTTTCAAACATTAAAACACGATAATATCATTCTCGTATGTAATTATCTGATGTCTGACTACAATGTTAATCTTGCTAAATACTATCTTTAATAATAAATTATATTTTCAAGTGTTTATTTATAAGTGAAGTAGATATAAGATGTACAATTACTTGAAACTAGTTTTTTAAATAAAACCTTGTAAATTATATCCAATTATTTTTTATTATTATTGATTCGAAAATTAAATAACAATTACCTACGATATTTTATATGTATTTAAATTTTATATTTCCATTATACAAATAAAAATATTACATTTATTAAAGACTTTTATTTTGTAAAGAATTTTTTAACTTTTATGTTTACAATTTTTGTATGTAAAAATATTTTAGAAGCTTTGCATTATATCCAAAATATCATACATACATATGCAGTAGACTAATAACAGAAATAACGACATTCGACTCGGCTGGGACATTGGTTATATGCAAAATTATTTATCATAGAGAAAAGAAAACAAACAAAAATTCAAGTCTATTGAAATTGTAATGTGTATTAATATACATTAAAACAAATTGACAACATATTAACCAAAAACGATAAATTCACCCAATTATATGACTATGAATTCAAAATTAATAAACTTGTATTTTGATCCAACAGAGAAATATTAATTTCTAATTACTTTCCTCCTTTTCTTTACAGAGATATTCTTTCGCAGATATGGGGTTTATCCAACAATACTGATGAACGCTTTTGTTGATACCCCACCTTTGAAAAATTCAAAATCTTCATCTATTTATAAAAAATAAAAATAAAACTAATTAATAAATACTATATCTATGTATTCATAAATTATTTTTTTCTTCTTTTTAATTACTTTCAGACATTGACAATATTCTAAATCCATTTTGATCTGCAATATAATGAACTTCCTGTGGCACTTTATCTGGACTTAAATAACGATACATTCCCATAACAGTAAAAAAATTTCCAGTTGAATTCCATGTTCCAAATACTGTATGAAAAATACCGTTGTTCGTGATAATACTAAAATTTTGAAAATAAAACCCCAAAATATATTTTTTAAAAAAGATGGAAAAACCGAAAATTTTCTGAGAAAAAATTTTTTTTTAAACGAACTAATTTTACGGATAAGACTTATTTCTTTTGAATGATTTTTAATTTTTCTATGGAATAATTACAGCATCATAAATCATGAGGTTAATTTGATTTTAGTAATTAAGAAATTGTTTTTTTTTATTTTTAAACCTGTTCTTTTGGCTTTTTTTTTTTTAAATTTATTTTACATAAAATCTTATGAGATTTAAAGAAAAAATAAATTTAGTTATTTTTTTTTCCATCTTTCAAAATGAAATTAAATCTTTTATTCACTTTTATTATTTTAAAAAGTATTTACTATACTTTTTGTTATCAGTGATGATTCTGTTACAACAATAGAAAATAAGATAAAAGTTATAGTAGTGTTAAAAGTATTGTTTATTTAAATTAAAGCTAGGAGTACAGGTACAATAAGTAAGCATATATAGTAGTTAGAAGTTTTAGATATAAAAAAACACTATATGTACACGATTTCTGGTTATTTTCTCGACGGTGAAAGTAGTGAAGACGTCAAAGGAAGTTTAAAAACAATCAATTTATGTAATTGAAGGATTTTATTCATTTCAAACACCAAGTAAGGACGAACACAATGTTAAATACATATATTATTGATGAAAATGGATTTAGGCTTATTTCTTGTAAGTCATTATACTACATAATTTTTTTTATATTTAAAATCATTTATTATCTTTATTAAACAGATAATAAAATTGATTATCAACGAATAAAAATCAGTCCAAGTGCATTAAAGTATTGTAGGAAAAAATAAAAAATAAATAAATAATAATGCTACGCAGAAATACTGTCCTAATTTAAAACCACCCCATTAGACATAAAAAATTAAATAAAATTCAAAGATAACAAACATTTGAATACTATTGTACTTTAAATTTCTTCAGAACACATGCAGTACATATTCTGAATATTATTTTTTCTACATTTAAATATTCGACTTAGATATAAGAAATATATATATTAAAACATATCATAAATTAATTTTAAATGATTGAAATAATTACGTACATACGAGTAAATAAAAAATTCTATATAGTATTTCACACAAGTGAATTTTCAATTAATTTTTTTTTTTTTACAATAAATTATCCTTTACGAACACTTTTCTATTTAATTAATTTTTCCTAAGATTCCTTTACTTACTTATAACTGTAACTTCCATCTGGTTCTACATTATATTCATTAAATAAAATTTTTGCATTTTTATCTTTATTTGTTTCATCAATTGGAGCACTTAAAATTTGTATAAAAACTATTGATAAAAGTGTGAAAAACTGAATAAAATTTTTCATCTTAATCACTTAATAACGCAAACACAACTGATATTGATTTATGTATGTAAGATAAAAATGTGATTTTTTTTTTCTTGAAGAAAATAATATTTTATTTGTATGTGAAAACCGAAAACTGGTTATCATCATAATCATTGTTTGGTAATAAAGAGTTATGTATGTTTAAAAATAAAAATTTTAAACTAAAAAAAAACTGACCTCGAAAATTTTGTATTTTATTTATTAGTTTTTTTATTTTTAAAGCACATAATTTCATATAATTTTGATATTTTCAACATTCTTTATTTTCTAAAAAATTTTAAACAAAAAAAAAGTAATAATATTAATAATGAAACTGAAACTGAAAACTTAAATATGCTTATAAAGATACTTGCAAGCTATTAATAAATTAAATAACAATTATTCGTCCTCAGTTTAAAATTTATTTAATTAGTAATTTAGCTTTACGTATTCCTCTCATCTGATTTTTTAATTATTAAACTAGTTAACCCATGACAAAATATAATACATAGGAAAGGAGCATATAAGAGTATAGATCAGTGAAGATTATTATAAATGTTAAACTAAGGGGCAATTTACATTTGCGATTTATTCCTGTCCTGTCGTGAACAAAAATATCTCTCACAACTTTGTTTACATTGGGACAGTCGAGAGACGATATTTTCTTCTTAAATAAATGTCTAGAAAAACTGTCGTAAAAAAATGTCGGATTTACAAATGTTTACACTGTACCAAATACAATATTTCATGGAATTTTTTCCAGCAGTGTTTACATTATATGACACAATTTAAAAGCAATTTCTTGCTTGAATATTTTGAAAATGTCATGGATAATCTTCACGACAGAAAACTTCAGGAATAAATCGCAAACGTAAACGGCCCTTAATACTTAAAAAAACTAAATAAAGAATTTTTTTGCACTTGAAACTTTGTTTTAAGGTTTTTTGTACCCAACAGCTTTGAATAAAAATTTTGCTGAATCGAGGTGTTCAAATTAAATTGTCTATAGTTCAATATTTTCATTAAATGATGATTTTTTCGATTACTTTACTAAATAATAACGAATAAAAACAATACTTTATAAAACTTAAAAAAGAAAGTTCACTCACATGTGACTTATATAAATAAAACCCAATACCAGAAAAGAAAATCTATGTAAACAAACATAAACCTAATTTTCTTCAATTTTTTTTTTTTACTTACTTATGACTGTAACTTCTATCTGGTTCTACATGATATTGACCAGATAATATCTTCGCATTTCTATCTTTATTAAATTCATCAATTGGAGCACTTAAAATTTTAATAAAAGCTGTTGATAAAACAGCTAAATATATAAAATAAATTTTCATCTTTATCACTTATTATCGCTAAAACAACTGATTAATTTTTCACAAATTGCAACTAATATACTATAAGTATTGGAATTTATCAGTCAACTTTTTTATTATGTTCTATCAAGTAAAAAACTACTTAATAAAAAAATGTCCTTGGAATATTTACACTTTCCATAATGATTCTTTATCAATTTATTTTGTTATTCTTTGCTGCCTTTCTCGAAATATTAAAGTGAATATACGAGTATTTTTCATATATGAAAATATATTCTAAATCATCATAACAGGATTTTTGCATTTTAATATCTCATTTGATCTTAAAGGATCATTATTTATTTCTTTCAATCTATTTTTAGCTTATTTTTTAGTTTTAAATTTTTCAGAAAATAAAGGAGATGATAATACTGAATACATATGGGCAATTCTCTGGGAAGTTAAACCTCTTAGTAAAAAATTTGAAAACTTAAATAAGTTATAAGTGATTGTAGACAAGACATCTAATTTTGATAATTTATTTAAGCATAAAAGAATAAATATATCTAAATGATACAATCAATTTAATACATAATAAATTTTTCCCTGTAGTCTGCGTTACAATGAATTTTTTTGTTTTTTATTAATATACAAATCTATTCAAGATAATATTGAATACCAATCAAAGAATATACCTTCTACCATAAAATCCATATAAATTTTTAAATATTTGTTGCATTCAGTTCGCAGAAAATTACAATGGAAAGTAAAAAGATACATTTTCTGTTTTTGTGCGATGTAGTCTGCGTTACATCTATTATAGTTAATAACACAAAAGTAGTGTAATAAACATTCAATTTTATTTTATGTATGATATATTAAAACATTAAGGTATAGATCTAAAATATTGAAAAATAATCTTTTCTTAGTACATGTTTATGAAATCCACGTTGAAACGTCGTACGATGTAGTCTGTGTTACACCCACATTATAATGATAAAGAAAATATTATTATTACATTCATTGAATATAAAAGACTTGATTCTGTGTACAGGCATAAAATAATATCCTAAAAAATGGGACTTTTTTACAAGTAAAAAACAACAAAAATGTAAAAAATGAAATAAAATAAAAATATTACTTTTTACTTTTTTACTATAAGATAACAGAGATTTTGAATATCTTAATTATTGTTCTCGACAAATATGAAAAAAAACCATAAAATTTTAAAGGAATTAATTTATTTGTGGTGAAAAATGGAGATAATTATTGTCTTAAATTTGAAAGAAATGATACTGAATTCAATATAATTAAATATAAGCTGAAAATCAAGATAAAATAAAATAGGTAAATGAACATTTATTACATTTATAGATTTTTATAATTAATCTATTACGGTTATAAAAATAATCGAAATTCTGCAGAGATTCAGAACAATTCATTTTTTTATCAATGAAAAATCAGCTTGGGACATTCAAACTTTTCAATATGTGTTATACATGTAAAATTAATTATTCAAAATATATTTTTCCACTTTTCAATTTATTTTTTTCCTCTTTTCACTTTCCGTAGATATGTCTCACTATTTAATATATAATAAACTTTTTATTTAATTTTTTGGAATACAAGAGATTTATCACAAAATTAAATAATTTTAGAATATTATAGATAATATATGTATTTTTTTTCCACTGAGAATATTCAATTTGTATTATTATATGCATCAATTCAATTTTTTTCCAATTTAAATATTTTAAACCTGTTTGAAAAGATAAGATAAAGATAGATTATTTACGTCATAAAGTTTTCGATTCGAAATTCAATGAAACTTTTTTTTTCAATTTTATTTTAATATTTTTCTCTTAGTTTTTATTTAATAAAACTGAAAAACACGTTTAAAAATATCACCTTCCCAAAACAAAAAACAAAAAAAATTATATTTGTACTTTCAGTTTTCTTCTTTTTTATTTCACTTTTTTTTTAGAATTTTGCATTTATAAATGATACAATTTTTAAATATCGATTTTAGTTATTAATAAACTTCTCAATATGAAATATTATAATAATTTAATCGGAATAATTTTCAGTTTTTTATTAATAATTTCTTTGATTTATATTGTTTATGGTCAAAATGATACATTTGAAAATGTGGAATATAAGGAAGATGATAAAAATAATTTAAAATTAATATATGGTTACAAAAGACCACTGGAAGATGGAAAGTTTCAATACAGGTAAAAATATTTAAAAAATTAAAGCAAAAACGTGTACGAAACAATAATTAAAAAACGTTTGTAAGCAACTTAAAAGTTACGTAACTAAAAAGATGATATTGTAGAGATAAAGTATATTTTTAAAACTAAAGTTTTATTATTCGAATTTAATGAAATATAATTTAATAAATTTTTGAAGTGGGTGCTTCTCGTAATTTTTTCTTTTTTTCAACTTGGATTACCTTCAAAACTTTAGTGAATATTTCGTAACTGAAAAGTGCAATACAGTAAATAAATAAAATTAAAATAACGGATTTGTTTTTCAATTTTGTTTTTTTTTTTTTTGTTTTATTATAGTTATCGACTTGACAATGATATTTTCGAAAATATTGATGGCTTCTCAACAGAAACACCAGATGGAAACCAAACATACTCTTTTAGAGGAACTCATTCATTTGTTATGCCAAATAAAGATAAATATATCATTTCATTTGAGTGTAATGAAAATAATTTTAAAATTATAAATTGTAAGTAGTAAGAACAATACATAAAAGTCTCCAAACAAAAATGTATCTTTAATTTATTTTTTTCTTATTCAGATGAAAAAGCCGCAAAAGTCACTCATCGTATTAAAGAAAAAGCTTTTGCTGCATTATTAGGATAAAAGTGAACAAAACATCAAATTAATAAATCATTTTATTTATTATTTAAATTTTAAACATATGACAATTAAAATAAAATATTGTTATTGTTTTATGCACTTCTACGAATTAGTCATAGAAAAAAAAACGAAAAAAGAAAAAAAAACAAGTTTTCGCCGAATATCTAAATTTAGTTTTTTATGTTTTTGTATATTTTAACTTTTTAACATTTGTGATCTTTAAAAAAAACATGAATAATTGAAATCATTATAAAATGTTGTTGTTATATTTTTCAAAAATAATTAATTACTTTGAAACCGGTTAAGAAAAAAATATATATATATATTTAAGAAAAGAAAATAAATACGTTTTTTTTTTTAAAATAATGCTACATGTGTCATTTTTTCTACTATAATATGTATGATATTTAAATGATTTTTATTAAACATAATTCAGTATTTAATAAAACTTCAAAGATGTTATTTAAAATATATTTTTATTTAATTTTAATTTGTTTTTGTAAAAAAAATCTAACACAAAATTTTCCAAATTATGATGATTTTGAAGATAATAATTTAGGACTTGTAACAGGATTTCATAATATTACAGAAAATGGAACTTTTGGATATGAGTAAAAAATTTATAAAAAATTTATTTATTTATTTATTTTGCATTTAAAATTTTATAAAAACAATATATAATATTATTTTTACAAGATATTTTCTAGATAATGGAATATTTGAAATAATTAATGGTACTTCAAATGATATAGAAAATAATAAAAACGTTTCAACATTTTATTTTAAAGGAATACATAATTTTATACTTCCAAATAATGAAAGTTATATTCTAGAATTTGAAGTAAATGAAACTGATTTTAATGTAATTAGGTGTAAGTTTGTATCTAATCAACAGAAAATTATTTATTTGAACCTAATTTCTTTCTTTATTTTTTTTATATTCTAATTACAGATGAACAAGCAATTTCAAATCGTATAACACGGAAGGCTATTGCTGCGATAGTTGGATAAGAAACAAAAATAGATTAAAGTGTATTAACATACCTACATTTATTTTTTTGTATTTATTATTATTACTTTTGTTTTTTTTTGTCTTCATTAAATTATAATAATGTCATTTAAATGCGTATTAGTCTATAAGATTAATATAATAATTACACGAACTCAATTTAAATTTGCGTGAATTAAAACTAAAAACCACAAAGTGTAAATTAAACGAAAATACATACATTCTTATAATATAAAAACAAGTTCTCTTAATGTTTATGGAATACAATATTATTTTAAATTTTTAACGAATATAGAATATTTTAAAAAATATTCTTTTGAATACATTTTTTTTTTTTTTTTACAAACTGGTTAAAATTAAGAAGAAAAATGAAGTAATTTGGAATTTTTACTAAATTTATTAGTATGTACTACATATATTATTATTTTTTTTGTTTTTTAAATTTTGTTTAATCTTTATAAATAAAATAAATTCATTCGAAAATAATTTAGTCTTATACAAAATTTCCAAGATGAAACTTGAAAATTATTTTTGGTTTTTATTAATTGTTTTAATTGGTAAAATTAATGCACAAAATCAGCCAAATGATGATTTTAGTAATTTAGTACGTGATAATAATATTGATCTATTTATTGGTCGTCAAAATCAAACAGATAATGGAACATTTACATACAGGTAAATATTATTAATTTGTATGGTAGATATTTAAAGTATCTATTAAAAATATAATAAATTTTTCTATGTAGATACATTCTTGATAATGGTGTTTTTGAAGTAGTTAATGGTAATATAAATTCTGTACAAGATGATAATAATCAAACAACAACTAATTTTTTCATAAATGGAACACATTCTTTTGTTTTTGGAAATAATGATTCATATATTTTAGAATTTGAAGCAAATGAAACTAATTTCAATGTTATCAAATGTGAGTTTATTTATTAGAAATTTACTTACTATTTTTTTTTTTTTTTTTTTTTTATAAATACGAACAGTGAATTTGATATTTTTTTAAATTATTATTACAGATGAAAGAATAGTAAACCACGATCAATTAATCGATGATATAGCTGCGATCAATTAATCGATGATATAGCTGCTAATAATAATTGAAAAAAAAAATAATAATAACTATTAACAATTTTGTTTAAACTTATCGTTTTAAAATAATTGAAATAAAATTTTAATTGAAAATATTCTTAAATGTTGTGCTTTTTTTCATTTTATGGTTTCATTTTTTTTTCTTCTCAAAACTAATTATCAATTTAAAAAGGAAAAAAAAATCTAAATTAGTAATATTAAAGTTAACCCATTCAAATATCTAATTTAAAAGTGATAATTAGATTATGTGTATTAAAATAAAAATTTTGTAATTTAATATCACTTATTTATAAACAAAAAATCTTCTTTAAAAAGTGTTAATTAAATTGTGAAAAAAAAAAAAATTAAATTAAATCATAAACAATTTTTGTTTTAATAGTTTTTACGTTGTATACATATTAACTTGAAGATTTAATCTAAAACTACTGTTGAAAAGAAATTTCCAAGGATAAATGAAAGAAAACACATATCTTTATGATTATAAAGATTCTTGATTAAGAATAAACATCTAAATACCACATATCCACAAAACAAACACACATATTATATCAAATATTACTTTTGTAGTATAGTATATAAAAAACTCGATTATCCAGTTCAAGTTTTCATTTTAAATTCAATTGTATCATAAATTTCTAGTGTGAAAATTAGTTTTTTTTTTTAAAGTTTTTTTTTGAAATAAAATTGAAACAAAACAAACAAAAAAATGCACGTGAAGCTTACAGTTTTGGTTCACAAAACAGGGAGTGTTTATATAATATGTGTGTATATTTTTTTAAATTTTCACTTTGAACAATAAGCGAAAAAGTAGAAAAAAAAATTGGATTAAAAATAAACAAACAAATACGTAAAGCGATCCATTTTTGAGCATTCAATAACTATAAAAACAATTTTCTTTATATACGAGTACACACACATATATACGAGTATGTACATCTTTTTTTATATTAATATTGAATATTTTTTGTGCCATTTTACCAAGAGGATTATTATATTTTTCACGATTGGCTTCCATTGCATTCCAAAACAATGTGTATTCTATAGAACAAAATTCAATATAATATATCGAAAATGATATTTTTATCAACCATGAAAAGAATGAATTGAGATACTTTGTTAATAAAATATAAGAAAAAGAAAAAAAAAATAAATAAAACGAGTAACAAAATTATATGAATAAGTATATAATTTTATTTAATGGTTCAATATTTTATCGTTTGTTTTCTATTTATTTTTGTTTGTTTTTGTAGTATCTTTTTTTATAAAAAAAAATTGAAAAATAAAAGAAAAAGTCATGGTAATTGGTAAGTGAAAAGTAAATTGTGTGAATATAATAAGAATATGTGTCAAAAAATAAGTGCTAAAAATATTTATTGTTCATTTGGCACAAGCTTTTACGTTTCTGAAATCTGAATTATTTTATGATAATTCATAAATTTTACAAATGTTTTTGTTGTCTTTTTAATGACTAATAAACTTAAACCCATTTATCACAGTACCTGTAATTTTTTAGAGGTCAAATTCTTATTCTCATATTTTAAAAAAGAAGAAAGTGTATATTTACAAAAATAATTGATATAATAAATCTTGACCTTTGGTTCAGTTCAAGTTTTTGTTTTATTCATTGACAATTATTATTATTATTATTACTTTTTTTTGTGTTTATTTTGTGGAAGCGTGTGCTGATTTCAACAACATGCTTAATTCTTGAAAAAATAAAATAAATAATAAAAAAAAAAAAAACTTGTTTAACAACAAAATCTTTTTAAAAATGCTTTTTTGTTCTGGTTTATTTTGATGTTCACTTCTTCATGTCAGTTTTTTTTTAGCATCAAGGCTCCTGCTTTTATGGTCTTGCAAATTATGTAATCATGTGACTACCTCTACACCTCTACTCTGTAAAAAATTTCATATCAAATTTATAATATACATACATATCTACTCGTATATACTCGTAACATTGCAATGATTAATTTCAAGCTTATCAAAGATTCCTGTAATTTCGAAAAAAAATATATATCCTTAATAAATAAAACCCTTTTAAATTAACTACACGGACAAAGTAAATTGTACCTTTATTTCAATGGCATTTTTAATAAAGGTCTATATTATTATCTGAGTGACATTTAAAGACAATAATAACATAATATTATCTTTCATACTAAATTCCAAAAAGGATCAGAATGCTAAAATTTTAATATATACTTACGTAATTATAATTTAAAAATTTTTTCTTATAAGTTTTCAAATTAAATATAGGTACCTTAAAATTAAATTATGTTTAAATTTTCACTAAAAATTTTTTACTGTGTAGTGATCAATTGATGAAAACTCTTAACTAATAAATTCGTATAAATTAAAAAATTTCATTCAAAAATTTCAGTTTATTCCTGAACTTTCAAAATGAAGCAATCATTAGTATTTTGTGTAATTATTCATATATTTTTATTAATTATTTTTTGTAATACAACATCAGTACCATATTTTGAACCATCATTTATAACTGAATCAGAAACAACTGAAGCACCTACTCATTATGAAGATCTTAAAATTACTTATAGTAAATACGAAATTTATAAAAATGATAGTTTTGCATTAAGGTAAAGTATTAATTATTATTTAAAAAATTATTTATTTTTCAATTTTCATCATAGAATAGAAATAAATTTAACGATCAAACCTGGTAAAATTTCTGTTTTAAAATTTTCTATTGCAATAAAATTATTTTTTTTTTTTTTTCAATTAAAAAAATTTTTTAAATTAAATTTTTTAAAAGGAAATGATAAATTTTTTTTTAAAAATAAAAAATTTGAAATTTCAGCTGTTATTTATCAAATGGAAACAGCGAATTTCTTGAAGGAAATTTAAAAAATGTTAATGATGAAAAAATTTATGCAGTTAAAGGAAAATATGTTTTTACAACACCAAATGCTCACATTTATACACTTGAATTTACTGTAGATGAAAATGATCATTTATTTATTGAATCATGTAATAATAACTTTTAACTTTATTTCTTTAAAAAATTTAAAAATAAATTTAATTTTTAATTTTAAATAAATTTTAAAAAAAAAGATACTAAGTTATAAATTTTTTTTTTAGTTAATCGAAGGGAAATAATGGTGCAACATGTGAATCCGAAAGCTATTGCCAGCATAATTGGATAAGATTTTTAAAAAGTAAACAGAAAAAAAATGTTTCTTTTCATTATTTATAAAAGATGCATGCAAATACATACATACATTATAATATTAACCAACATAAGCCAGTTCTTCTTGAAATAGGTATAAGTCCAATCTTATTTGTTTAGAGATATATGTAGGTGATTTTTTATTTTCAATGACATATTTTCAGATTTTAAAAATACATCAATTTTCACGTTTCATATTTAGCTTATTTCTTTTTTTTTTCCTTTTAAAATTCAACTTAAGCCACTTTTAAAAATAGTACATATCTCGTGTTCGTGTATGATATACAATAAAATAGAAAAAAAAAAGATATACAAAAGATGAAATAAAATTTTTGTTAAATTTAAATCACGATTTTTAAAAATCGTGTGTTATAAAAAGCAAATGTGTTATATTTAAAATATAAAAAGTCTATTTATACAAATATTTGCTTAATAGTTGCATCAGAATATAAAAATAAATTACGTCACTATTTTTAGTCTATATATATATTATGTATGTAATATGTATGTATGTATATAGATATTTTTATTTAAAAACAGGAATGTCAGTACATATGGGATAGTTTGCATAATTTATATAGATTTTTGGGAATTAAATTTAAATTTAGAATATAGATGAGAATATATAGTTTTAAAAAAAAATTATGTAATTATGCTAATAATTCCAAAAGCTCAAAGAAAAAAAAACAACTTTCATCCAATAATTTGAAAATCAAACTTTTTTATTAATATTACAGCATTTTTTGTTTTGTTTTTGTGAACCAAATTTATGTTTAATTATAGCAAAAAAATGTAAGTATATTTATAAATATTATAATTGCATATTAAATTACTTATTTTTTTACATACATATTTTGTGTATCAATAAATTAATCAGCAATATTAATAATTAATTTCTACTTATACATATTTAATTGCCTTTTAATTCTTTTATTGATACAAAACTCAAAAAAAAAAAAGAAAAAAGGAAAATAAAAGACATAAAGGAAAGAACCTTTTTTCTTATTGCTGATGAATGGCATTAGCAACAAAATTATAAACTAGCAAAAAAAAGCAAACACTCATCTATATTTGAATTAAAATTATGAGTGATGAGTTTGACCAGTTGTTATCTTCCACTAAATTATGAAAAAATATAATCACCATCATCAAAAAATAAGATTTGTATACTATATGTATGTATACTGCGAGGATTATTATTATTGTTGATAGGAAATAGAAAACAAACAAAAAAAATTGACAAAAAACCAAACTAATCAATCTTATATTGATTATGTGATTGAAGGATATTGTATATTATAAAAGATACATACATGATAATATAAATTTTTTTGTTGTTCACAGTAACAAGTTCATTTGATATCTACATGATGATAAAATAACATTTTAAAAAATACATGTGCTTTAACAAATTTACAAAAAAAAAAGATAATTTAAGGGCATTGACCAAAAATTGAATTTTCATTTATTTCTTTTTTATGTTTAAAAAATAATTTTCACGTTTTACCCAAAAAAAATTTTTTCTACATAATTCCTTATTGAATTATCCTGAAAATATTTATTATATCCTGAACCCATTTTCATCAGGCATTATTTGGCTAACTGTAAAAAAACAATAAAACTTTAATTTAGAATTTAAAATTGAATTTTATAAAACTAAAAAAAAAAGTTGTCTTTTTTCTCTGTGATCATTTTTTCTTGCTTTTTCATTTTCCAAATTAAATTTTAAATATACAAAAACGTACACACAAATAATATAGAAACATTTTATACACGTACTTGATTTAATCTTATATCCACGTTCATCTGCAACATATGTAACAGTAAATTGTTCTCCAGTTGGTAATATATAAGAATAACTTCCAGTTACTGAAATTATTTTTGTTCCATTAACTTCCTTTACATTGCCTTTAACATCCTGTGAACTTCCATTATCTAAATACGTTCTAAATATTGTCATTAGAAATGAAAAACAAAATAAAAAACACAAAGTTTATTTTTCCTTTTTCTTGTAAAAAAAAAAAATAATAATAATAAAAAAAAGGATACAAATAACCGATATAACATATAAGAATTTATATTTTGATGAAATTTCATTTCAATTAATGTCACAATATTAAGGAGTTGTTATTTATCTGGTGACTGATACATATTATGTACATACATATGTTTTAGAGATTTTTATATCAGATATACATATATGAGTATATACATACATCTTGAGAATTTTCACTGTAACATTTTATAAAATATATTTAAATTGACATTGTATCACATTTATCTTCTCCACACATAGGTATCTATCAGAACTACTATTTTTTAGAATATATATATTTTATTTTGTACACGATTTTTAGTCCTTTTTTTTCTTATTCTTGAAAAAAAAATAATAGAAACATAAACAAAACACACATTTTTTTATCTACATATCAGACATGATTACATACATATATATATATTTTTGTATAATATATGAAATATTGTATTATTTCTTGTTTTACGTGATCTGAAATCATATTCAAGATTTTAAGGATAAATTATTATCCTTAATACGGGACTCAAATAAACACACATACATACATATATATTATGTGTAATGTATATACTTACTAATCAATACTAGACAAATGGATAAGTTAATGTATTGCATAATAAAATTCCTTTTCTAGAAAAAAAAAAAATATATATGATATATTCTACGTTTCAGCAATATTCCTACAGGATCGATTGATAAAAATCTTATCATTTGAATTTTATTGACAACAAAAAATATTTATAGGTAGGATTTACAAACAATAGACACAAATAAAAGCTTAATTTTTATATACAAAAAATAAATAAGAAAAAAAAAAACGTTTTTAAACAAACATCGAATATTAAACTTTTGATAAGAAAAAATTCTGGCATTCAAATTCTTTAAAAAAAAAAAAATTAAAATAATATTAAAAATTAATTTACTTGTATTTATAACCACCATCTTCATTAATTGTATTTTCAACTTCGATTATTTGAACATTTGATAATTCTCTAGAATTTCTTTTAGAATTATTATTTTCATTTATATTATCATTATTATGAATTGATGCATTTAAAACGACATCAATTAAATGAAAAACACTTATTAGAAAAAATATAAATTTACAAAAAGCTTGTTTCATCTTTGAAAACTTGATACTAACTAAAACTGAAAATGTTTTCTTCAAAGTATTTAAAAATTTTTTTTTAAAAACCAAATAAATAAATAAAATGTAGTTACGAAAATTTTTTAAATAAATATCTACTCAAGTATTATACATACGTACATAATATGTACATACATACACACATATACAAAGTCTTAGATCATAATGGATTATATTTCAACAACTAACAATCATAAAAGATACCTATTTTATTTATAAAACGAACAAACAATAGCTATGATTTGCATTGAAATGGGAAGAAAAAAAATCAAAAAAGGGTTAAAAATGTTTAAATAATACTTAAGTGTATCTTTTAAAAATAGCTATCAAGAGAAAAAAAATATAAAACTAAACAAAATGAAAATGAATTTCAATTACATAAAAAGTAAATGAAAATATAAACAAACAATCAATAAGTCAGTCAATCAAGGCTAACAACTACTTTGTTTTTTTTTTCATTTTCTGATCATTTAATTACAAATTTTTCTTTTTCTTTTTTTTAAATCAAACAATATTGATCTGCATAACTATCATCATGAACATCATCTTCCCAGTGGGGAATCTAATTGACAATCTATTAAATAACATTATAAATATGTGCTATATGTTTGGACACGAGTATAATATGTATACCTATACGTACATCGGTACATCTTCAGTATGGCACACGTGTGTATTTTCAAAGCCGCACATGGCTAACGAGTTTAAATTTATGCAGAATTGCATTGTTTATAGATTGGGAAAAATTTATTTAATAAAAATATATATATATTTTGACTATAAAGTCAATTATTGTACTGAATGTTGAAAAAAAAAAGACCTAACAAAAGATTCCTTGGGTTCATTGGATTCTTTTCATAAAAAAGATGGATTTTTTTAACATTTTGACCTGAAAGATTATTCTGATGGGATGACCTTTAAAAATGATTTTATATTGTTTTTCAGTTGAAAATTTATGAATTAAATTGTTGAATTTGGCAGATTTATTATAAATACTTGTTTTGTTATGATCGATATCATTTATTTTTTAAATTGAAAATAATGAATAATACAATATATTCTTCATATGTATACATACATACATGATACATATTACATACTTGAATGTATTCTTTTATTGGCGCCTTTTAACCAATTTATAAGAAAAACAATAAATTCTATGTTTAAACTATGATTTATGTGAGATTTCCTTGAGTTTCTATGATAATAATAAGAAAAATTGAACTTTATGAAAAAAAAAACTATTTTATAATTCATTTTAAATTTTTTCAATTTTTTAAATATTTTTAAAATAAATTTTTTTCCAAGTTATTATAAAATAAATTAGAATTAGCTCATATTAAATTTGCTAAAAACGTTATTTCAAATAAAAGACATTAAAAAAAAGTCAAAATCAATTTGGTTAGCATATCCGTACAGGATATAAAGATGAAAAGTTTCTATATTGTATTTTTTTTTATCTTTTTGATTTTTAAGCTTCATATACTTTTTCATTTGAAATTCTTTTTCATTTTCTTATTTTCTTTAACACGATTAACCAAAAAGGTTCATATCACCATGACAATTAAATTTTTCAATATCTTTTATATAAAATATAGAAAATTTTACTTATCATACATCAAATTTTATACTTACATATACATACTTATATATTTAATCAAAGAAAAATCATTGAAGTGTATGGTTTTTGTGTAAATTCAAAATAAATTGTGAAAACACTTCATGACAAATAAAAAAATTATCTAATAAATTTTTAGATTTTATATTTTATTTTAAATTTATATGCCTATTGCATGTTATTCATGTGTTATAGAATTTTAATCAATAACAAAATTAGCAATGAACAATACCTAATAAAATTTATATATATTATTTATATTTTAATGTTAAAATTTCATCTGTCTTTTTTATTCAATTTTCATGCATCAATTAATTTTAAAACAGTTTATCTACCTACTTATTAATATAGAAAATCATTTTACAATTCAATTTAAATTTAGTTATTTCATGTAATTGAAAATTGCTTATATCTCAAAAGAAATATATTGTAGTTTAATACTGAACAATGTATATCTGTACGTGATAAATCAGAAGCATTTATGTATATATTTTTAAATTAATTATTATTTAGATTACACTACCCACAAAACCAAAAACAAAAGAACTTTATGTTAACAATTATAAACTTTTTGTTACCAAGTTAATTTCACCAACAAAACATTATTGAGATTAAAATTGATTTTTGATTAAAATTTTATTGATTAAGCCCTCAAAACTTAAAATGTTTTTTTGCTTCTAGCCTTTTAATTTATCTCATACTTTTTCCCTATTGATTTCATCAGTTAAGAGATACAAATAAATATTACCTCAGGTTAATTACACCTGCATGTAATATCTTTTATATAATAAATTCTTTAAAATAACCTGTGTTGACCTCTTATCAAATGAATAAAAATGTGTATCCTTTAATCTTCCAAACAATTTATATATGAATCACATAATCTTTTACAGATTATTATTATTAGAAAGAAAAAAACAAAAAACTTCATAAACTTTGATAACACTTACTATTTTATCATACATACATACTCGTACATATACATATCATGTGGTAAACCAAAAAAAGTTTTTACCACAATAAACTTGCTTTCCTTTACACAAAACAAAAAAAAAAAATCTGAGCTAGAAAACTAAATGGAACTAAAAAATATTGAAAGAAAAATGTATTTTTTGGGTGTCAGAAAACTTCATCACACTATATACTTATGTGAGATGTGATGATTTGGTCAAGTTTTTCCGCAAGAATAAATAATATGATATGACAAAAAAATAATTTCCTTTTTATTCCACCTTTTTTTGTTTGTTGTTGTTTTCTTTCCTATTTCTTTTAAGATTTTATGTATATGTATCTTTTTCATATTAAATTGAGTTTTCCAAACGATTGACTTGTAATCAAAATTTGACATAAAATCTTTGGAAATAGAAAAGAAAAAAAAGATTATAACATTCAATTTTTATAAATTTGTATTGTTGAAGATTTTTTTTTTTTTTGTTATAATTTTAACAATAATTTAATATTAAAGTATCTTGAATGTGTTCATTATATTTGATATGTAGCTATTATGTTTTTAATAAAAATTTCAGAAAACAATTACCTTTATTTTCATTTTTTATTAAATGCGTGTACAAAATTTTTATTGTCTTCTATAATGTTTTTTAATATGAACATGGCTCTACAAATATTAGATATTTATTTAAAGAAATCAATAACAAAAACAACACATGTACATTTATTACAGATGAATCTATTAAGGAGGGGAAAAAAACAAGAAATAAAATCAAAATTTCAATTCCTGTTTAAAATTACTTTTTGTCGTACGCCAGGAAACAAAATATTTGAAATAAAATAAAAACACGAGAAAAAAAAATAATCATTCTTTTATTAAAGAAATATTATACATTATTTAATTTTTTTTTATTTATTTTTTTTTCAGTAGGAATTATTTAAATTTTTGGAAGTAGATCAAGAAAATTTCATCATAATAATGAGAAATTGGTAACACAAAAGGAAATTACTTCTTCTTTTAATTTAAAATTTATTTTCAAAATTCAAAAAAAAAAAAATACACGATATCATCAATCACTTTTTGTCCCCCATTTTTTTAATGATGACATGAGTTTCTTTATAACGTGTATTAGGTTGCAGCATCACAAAAGATTAATAATGTGTTGTATACATTACATATGTTATTATATGTTATTATTATAAAAAAAATAAATAAATCCTAAGGATTTCTCCTTGAATGTCGTGTAAAAAAGTTGATATAAAATATGTATTTTGAATAAACATTAATTCTAGAGAGAAAAAAAAATTTTCATATATGAAAACAAAAATGAATGTCAAATGAAATTAAAAATTATTATCCTTTCATAATAATAATCCCTCATATTTTTTTTTTCTTAGACATAAGTCATCATAGAATATTTTAAAACTTATACTTATTATATTTTCTTTTCCTGTAAAGAAATGATATGAAAAGAAAGTTTAAAAGATGCTATTTGAATTTTAATAAGTTTTTGTGTTTGCTTTATTTTTATTTTCTTTTCTATTAATTTAAATTCATCATGTTTGTAAATTATGTAAAGTTTTACCATTCATCTTATTTTGTAATGCATTATCATCTATTTAAAAATTTTCTGTTTACATTTCATGATTCAAGGATTTCATATAGGAAATGCTATTCATTTTTAAGAAAGTTGACTGCAGTTTGTATTCTAATTTAAAATTTTTAGTTAACTAACAATTTTTGTTTTTGACATTTCTGAGTTCTTATAATTTTGAAGAAAAATCGTAAAGTGACTTGCAAAATAACTTAAATATAAATTCGAAATAAAAAGTTTTCAAAAATATTCATTTACTTGAAATTATTTAAATTAAAAACAAAAAAGAATTATTTAATAAATAATTAAAAATATTCTTCTCTAATTTAATATTTACTTTATATGTACGTATGTATGTATATTTTATATTTTTTTTCTATTAATTTATTCTTCATAAATTTCCATAAAACATAAAATTGGTGAAAATTTATTAGGTATTAAGAAATATTGTTAACAATTACTAATTAGGTATACCCTTAATGTGTTTCTATATACGAAAAATCATAAAACATATTATGTATTATGGGTTCAGCTCATATTCTTAACTTATTTAGGTGTAATTACATTTAATAAACGACATTGAAATCCTTCTAAATCAAGTTCATAATTCTTTTTTAATAGCATTTTTAAAAACACGCGTCAAACAGCAAAACACATAAAAAACAACAGAATAAAGAGAAAAAAATTGTTTTTCCTATTATAAAAAAAAACTTTAAGAAACAGAAAAATGTCCTTATAAGAAAAATTCTTATCCCTTCATTTCGTTATCCTTTTTCCCGAATCGAATAAAAGCTTTCTTTAATTCTCCAATCCGAAAAATAGTAAAAATATTTAAAAACCGGGGTAATAAAAATAAAAAGCTTCTGAAATAAATAAATTATTACGTCACATTTAATTCAAATTTCAAATTTTATTGTGGTGTAGGTACATTAATTTTTTTTCTTCTAAAATTTTCACTATTACGCTATCTAATAACACGCTATACAATTTTTTGTTTTGTTTTTTGCTTTAATGCCCACATAGCAAAGTCAAAAGCTTTTGAACCCCTACTTAAAAAAAAAAATAAAAGAAAAACTTTAAAAAAACAGGATACTGTTTTAGGATGAGGGATATTTTCTACGCATTTTATTTGAAGAAAAATGACTAAATAAAAAGTAATTAAAATTACATACATCACGATTATTCATACCTAAGAGGTAATTACATACATAATTAAAACAACCCACAATAACCAATTTTTGTTGTATTATCTGTGTTAGAGTAATTAATCCAAGAAATCTTTTTCATAAATTATTACATACTTTTAAAGGTAATAAAAATAATTGATGGAGTAATCAGACGCGACAAATAGGGGCCATAATTATGTAATAAATAAAAGCATTTGAACATTTTTTTTCTTTGATTTTTCTTTTCCTATTGGATAATAAAAAATGCACTTTTAAGCGCATACCTATATATTTCGAATACATTCATTCTAACTGGAATTTGCCTGCATTGATTAACAATAATAACAGTTAAAGAAAAAATATTCTAAATCATGCACAATGAGATATCAACTGTATACAAAAAAAAAAAAAAAACAAACAAAAAACACGACAAATCAAAAACTTCCTTTAGCAGACAGATTTCGCTAACAATTAATTTTCTTACATGTATAATAATTAATAATACATAAAGTCAATAATAGTAAAAACTTTAGGAAAAAATCAAAAGAATCATTATATTCAACATTTAAAAATAAAAAAACAACATAAACTTCTGTTTTTATTAATTATTCAAAATTTAAAATACAAAACAAAACTGTATTCGTGTTACACTGCGAGAGTAAAAAAAAATTATTAAATAAATAAAAACTTGGTCAAAAATCATTTCTCATTCAGTTCAAGGATTCAGACATTGAAATGAACATCAAGTAAACTTATCTTGTTTCTTATTTTGTTTGAATAATTTATCAAAAACTTTTTTACCTTTTTTGTCATTGTTTTTTTTTTTTTTAAATAAAAACATAAAAAAAGGATTGAACAAAAGAAAATTCAAAAAAAGTATAATTTACTGCAGTCTTTCTGGCACTTTTAAAAAAAGAAATAAATAAATAAAATACAAAAATGAAGTATCCAATTTATATCATTCATTGCTGTGATTTAGTTTTTCTTCAACACTTTTAATAAAAATTTTATTATTCATTTTGTATAGTAGATACTCACTATTTATGTACTGTATAAAACTAGAATTATTATAACTACATACTTTAAAGATTCAACAAACTGTTGTTTTGTTCTGTAATAATGTAAACATGATAACACGATGAAGTTGTATTATTTTTACTTGGAATTACACCATCATCAAAATTATGTTCAGATTACAAGGAAACTTAATAATTTCTTGAATATATTATCCTTAAGATAAGCATGTTTCATCTCGAAGACAAATATGTATGTATATGTAACTTATACTTCTTATTTTAGATGTCCATGTAATTATTGTAAAATTGCTTTGTTTATGTAGATAATAAATAATGAAAAATATTGTTGTAAAACAAAGACTTTACTTACATATTCTCTAAGGAAATAGAATATACCTAACAAAAGATTTATTAACAACAAAAATTTAGAAGAAACTAAAATTCATTAGAGAGAAATACCTTATTGGTATATGTATATGTAAATTGCCTATAGTCAACTACCTGCACTTGGACTTTATTATTTTTTGCCTTAATTATTCTTGTCATGAATTTTTATTATTTCTAACAATGTTCATTCATTTATGAACATGGAAATGGCAAAATTCAAGAAGATTTTAATTAAAGTTTTGAGTAAATTAAGAAAGCTTTAAAAAATCAAAAAAATTAATTTAAACTTTTTATTTAAAAAAAAAAACGTTAAGAATTATCAGAAGATTGATTACATTTTTTAGCATAATTATTCAATCTTTCTTCAATCGTTGGTCTAAAACGACGAATAATACCTAGAAAAATTTCCAAATAATATAGTCAAAATAGAAATACTATAAAAATAAATTAATACATACCTCGAACAGGCCATGCAGCAGCATCACCTAAAGCACAAATCGTATGTCCTTCAATTTGTGATGAAATTTCCCATAACAAATCGATTTCGGCAGATTGAGCATTTCCTTCTACCAACCTACATTTATATTGAAAAAAAAATTAATTCTAATAATAATTTCTCTTTAATTTAAAAAAACACTAAAAAACCTTTTCATAATTTTATTCATCCAGCTAATCCCCTCACGACATGGAGTACACTGACCACAACTTTCATGTTCATAAAATGAAATTAATCGAGAAACCGCTTTAATAATATCAACTGATTTATCCATTACAATCACAGCTGCTGTCCCTAAAGCAGTTTTAAAAGGTATCAAAGCATCATAATCCATAATAGCATCATTACAAATATCTTTGGTAAGCGCAGGGGTTGACGAACCACCAGGTATAATAGCCAGTAAACTATCCCACCCTCCAATTACTCCTCCGGCATGTCTTTCTATTAATTCTTTCAATGGAATTGACATCTCTTCTTCAACAGTACAAGGATTATTTACGTGTCCCGAAATATTGAATAATTTCGTTCCAGAATTACGTGTTCTTCCAAAACTAGCAAACCAAGCTCCACCTCTACGGCAAATTGTTGGTGAAACAGCAACTGTTTCAACATTTGTAACTGTAGTTGGACAACCAAACACACCGACATCAGCAGGGAATGGAGGCTTCAATCTTGGTTTTCCCTGTTTGCCTTCTAATGATTCAATCAAAGCTGTTTCTTCACCACAAATGTAAGCTCCAGCACCCCTATGAGTATAAATATCGAAGTTGTAACAAGAATCACAAGCATTCTTACCAATTAAACCGGCTTGATAAGCTTCAGCGATTGCATATTGTAAATTGCATGCCTCGTTGTAAAATTCTCCTCTAATGTAAATGTATGCTTTATATGCTCCAATAGCACGACCAGCAATCAAGCATCCCTCTAATAATTTGTGAGGTTCATGTCTTAATATTTCACGGTCCTTACAAGTTCCTGGTTCACCTTCGTCAGCATTCACAACTAAGTATCTTGGTCTTCCATCTGATGGCTTATTCATAAATGACCATTTCACTCCCGTTGGAAATCCAGCTCCACCACGACCTCGAAGACCAGAAGTTTTTATTTCGTTGATAATCCAATCTGGACCCTTCAACACAATTTCTTTTGTTTTGTACCAATCACCTCGTTCCAGTGCACCCTTCAGTTTCCAATCGTGACGACCATAAAGATTTGTGAAAATTCGATCTTGATCTGCTAAAGGACCGAATTTTGTTTTAGTCTGTGGTGGTGGAGTTCCTAATTCCAAATTGGAAAAATAACGGGACGAATATAATCTATAATAGAATTTATATTCACATTCAAAAATTTTTCCTGAAAAATTCATGATTGATGTTCGCGTATTTTTGATTAATTTTTGAATTGACAGTAAGAAAAACAAAAGCTGTATGTGAATAAAAAAAACTTTTTCTATAAAAATATTCTTATATTTTGAATAAAATTTCGAAAATTTAAAATTTATTATTTTTAAGACTCCATGCAACGACCAATAATGATGAACTACAAAAAAGATAAAGCCTGTGAAAATAACAATAAAACACGGTTAATTAACTTTTTATTCATTTTAAGAATATTTATTTATTCTTAACAAATTAAGCTGATAACTTAGAAAATAAAATCGATTTATTACAATTGAAATACAAGACTGATTTATTTATTCGCTACCGAAGCATACTGTTTCATTCTAGCTTCAATTTCTGGTCTAAAATGACGAATTAAGCCTACACAAACAGAAAAATGAATAAATATTAGACGGTGAGTCAAACATAGTATTTTAAATATATTTTTACCTTGAACAGGCCATGCAGCACCATCACCCAAGGCACAGATCGTGTGTCCTTCAATCTGCTTTGAAATTTCCCATAACATATCAATTTCTTCTGGCTGAGCATTACCAGTCACAAATCTGGAAATTTAACAATTGAAACATATTGCCTTATTTTTAATTGAAAACTTTAAAATATTTACCTTGCCATTATCTTGTTCATCCATCCGATACCCTCACGACATGGTGTGCACTGACCACAACTTTCATGTTTGTAGAACATAATTAATCGGGCAATTGCTTTAATAATATCAGTTGATTTATCCATCACAATTATAGCTGCTGTTCCTAATGATGTGTTAGCAGCAATTAAGCCATCGAAATCCATAAGAACGTCATCACAAACATGCTTTGGAATTACTGGTGTAGATGAACCACCTGGAATAATTCCTAAAAGATTGTCCCAACCCCCTGTAACTCCTCCGGCATGTCTTTCTATTAATTCTTTCAATGGAATTGACATCTCTTCTTCAACAGTACAAGGATTATTTACGTGTCCCGAAATATTGAATAATTTCGTTCCAGAATTACGTGTTCTTCCAAAACTAGCAAACCAAGCTCCACCTCTACGGCAAATTGTTGGTGAAACAGCAACTGTTTCGACATTTGTAACTGTAGTTGGACAACCAAACACACCGACATCAGCAGGGAATGGAGGCTTCAATCTTGGTTTTCCCTGTTTGCCTTCTAATGATTCAATCAAAGCTGTTTCTTCACCACAAATGTAAGCCCCAGCTCCACGATGCATAAACACATCAAAGTCATAGCCGGATCCACATGCATTTTTACCAATCAATCCAGCTTGATATGCCTCGGCAATAGCTAATTGCATATTTGAAGCCTCATTATAGAATTCTCCTCTAATGTAAATATACGCTGCTTGTGCTCCCATAGCACGACCAGCTATTAAACATCCTTCAACTAATTTATGCGGATCATGACGCATAATGTCTCTGTCCTTGCATGTGCCTGGTTCACCTTCATCGGCGTTGACAACTAAATACTTTGGTCTTCCATCTGATGGCTTATTCATGAATGACCATTTCATTCCACTTGGGAAACCTGCACCTCCACGACCTCGAAGACCAGAAGTTTTTATTTCGTTGATAATCCAATCTGGACCCTTCAACACAATTTCTTTTGTTTTGTACCAATCACCTCGTTTTAGTGCACCTTTTAATCTCCAATCATGACGGCCATAAAGATTTGTGAAAATTCGATCTTGATCTGCTAAAGGACCGAATTTTGTTTTAGTCTGTGGTGGTGGAGTTCCTGGTGGTGGTGCTTGTGTGCTATTCGATCGAATTTGATTATTTACCAAAGGGTAAACAATAGCTAAAAATAAAATAGTAGTACATAATAATAGGTTATGGAACTACACATAAGAATCGATATTACTGACTACGTAATAATAATAGACAAGAGTAAAATATTGGAAAAAGTACATTTTCAATGTACAAAGCAATGTGTAATTGGAATTTACTTTTCTACGAGTTCTTAAAAAGAATGAGGAAGAAAATCAAATTACTAATCGTTCGTAATTGCATCTAATTACATAATTACAAAACACTTATTTCCGTTTGGTTTTTCTTTGGAATCCTTTGTTAAATTTCAAGCTAATTCATGTATTCGAGATTTTAAAATTAAAGCTTAGATAAATTCTTACCTATTTGCTGTTTTGGTAAAAACTTAAAACGAACCAGAGCACTAGCCATCTCAAAAATTAAATTTTTCTAATTATTTTTCACTTTGCAATTTTTTTTACTGCTGTCAGCTGGACGATTCGATTCGAGATTTGACAATTTTACTATAAAAAAAATATATGTATTAACGTAGATACAAGGTGGCCAACAATCTGAACCAATTAATTATTCACAGTTGTGCTATTCAGCAATTACGTGTATGGTGCATGACAAAGAATTACTTTTGTAATAATATTACTTATGTCATTTTCGAAAATCTACAAATATTTTAAAAGACTCTTAAATCCTAATTTTTAGTGATATATTTTCTTAAAGTACAAACAATTTAAAAAAAAACGTTTTTATTAATATTAGTTCCGTTTACCGTTTAACTTGCAACTAACTTCATTTTATATCTGCAAATTTTATGGATTTTATAGGACAACTGTCAAATTCTAAAATGTCATATTTTTTAAGAAAAATCAAGAAAGTAGAATACAAAGTAAGGTCTTGAAGATTCTGTTTGGGAAGTTATTTATTTTAAAAGTTTTTTTAATTAAATTTCTTGGAAGTTAAATTAAGTAAAAATGGATCGTTCACCACCTGGTGCTGCATGTATTGAACTAGTTGGACATTCTTCGACAACACAAACTCAAGTAATTCCAGCAGAAAATGTAGCTCCGGTAAGTGCTAGATTTTATTTAATTTCTATTTTTGGGATTGACTAGATATAATCACAAAAAAACCTTGATTTTATTTATAAAAAATGATAACAATAAAATTAAGCTAATTAATTAACTTGCAATTGAGTGGAATATTTTGTATTGTCCTCAGGGCTCAGACTTCAATAAAATTTTTAAAAAATCTTAAAATGTGTACATTTAAATATGTATAACTATATATCTATAGACATACATATACATATGTATATATAGTAGTGATTAAAGTGTATATGTAGGTGACAATCTCAAAAAAAAAATGCTGTTGTATAGGTTGATATTGATAAAAATCAGTCAAGTTGGAGAATTGAAAATGACGAATTAAAAACTTTTATTAAATAAACACCATTATCATCAACCAGTTTCTTATTATAATTCTTTAAAAAATGGTTTTGATTACGCGATATATTTTAAAATGTGGTTTAAAATATCAAACAAAAATATTAAGTTCATGTTTTTCAAGTACACTACCTAAATTTACTTCAGATCCTACGAGCACAGTTGAAGAAAATCATCCATTAAAAGACATCAGAATTGTTGATTTAACAAGAATCGTTGCTGGACCATACTGTACAATGTTATTAGCAGATTTAGGCGCAGAAGTAATTAAAATTGAAAGACCTTATTTTGGTGACGAATCAAGGAAGTGGGGACCACCATTTATTAAAAATACCAAAGACTCGGCTTATTTTATGGCATCAAATCGTAATAAGAAAAGTGTTTGTATTGATTTGAAAAAAGGAAATCATATTATTCATGAATTAGTCAAAAGATCAGATGTATTAGTTGAAAATTATGTGCCTGGTAAATTATCAAAATATGGATTAGGGTATGAAACTCTTCAAGAAATAGCTCCAAATTTAATTTATTGTTCAATAACTGGATACGGTTCTGTTGGTCCATATGCAAAGAAACCTGGTTATGATGTAATTGCAGCATCAGTTGGAGGACTTCTTAATATAACTGGATCAGAAAATGGGCCACCAGCAAAAGTTGGTGTTGCAATGACAGATATTGCAACTGGATTATATGCACATGGTGCAATTTTGGCAGCTTTGTTTCAACGTAAAAGTACTGGAAAAGGTCAAAAGATTGACGTTAATTTATTATCGACACAAGTCGCTTGCCTTATTAATGTTGCAAGTAATTACTTGAATGCTGGAAAAGAGGCAAAACGTTGGGGTACAGCACATGAAAGTATCGTTCCATATGAAGCATTTAAAACTAGTACAGGATATTTGACAATTGGTGTTGGAAGTGATGAACAATTTAAAGCACTTTGTAAATATTTATCCATTGAAAAAATAATGAATGATCCAAAATTCATAACGAATCAAGATCGTGTTAAAAACCGTCAAGAGTTAATAAAAATTTTATCTGAAATTTTTATCAAAGAATCAACGGAAAATTGGATGAAAATCTTTGAAGATGCACCATTTCCTGTTGGTCCTGTCAATAATATGAAAGAAGTTTTTTCTGATAAACACATTAAAGCAATTGAAATTGTAAAAGATCTCAATCATCCTAAGGCTGGTGTTGTGAAAGTTGTTGGACCATCTGTTGTATACAGTGAAGCAGCAAATAATGCTAGAGCTGCACCACCTTTACTTGGACAACATACTGACGATGTATTGAAAAATTTATTGGGCTATTCAAAAAATGAAATTCAAGATTTACGTTCTAAAAAAATTATTCAGTGATGTTTTTATGCATTTTATTTTTTTAGTTCTTAAGAGAAAAAGTTGAAATTTCGTTTTATTAAAATAAAATATTTTATATTTATGCACACAAAATTATCCTGTTTTTTTTTTCAATTGCTTTTCCTTTACCCCAAAAAAAAAGTCATTTTTTTCTTCATTATAATTAATTTCCAGGAACCTCCAGTTTTACATTTAAAACTTAAGAAGCCAAAATCTGATAAAAAAGTCGCATGGCGTGCTGGAACAGTTGATAACGAAGGCATGGGGAAAAAGAAATCAAAATGTAAGAAAAATAATTATTGAAGTATGTAATTGCAAATTTTACACATACATTTTATTGTCTTTTTCCTTTTCTTCTAGGCTGTTGCATTTATAAAAAGCCACTAAGTTTTGGTGAAAGTTCATCAGAAAGTGAAGATGAATGCGAGAATTGTTTTGGTCATGTTGAAAAACGAAAAAAAAAGAAACCACTTCCTGATGATGAACACCGTCCCGATGATACTGATGAGTCCTAATTTAAAAGTATGTATGATATGATTAAAAAAAAATAACCATTACATTAAAAAAATGAGTTTAAAAAAGAAATCAAAATCTATTTACAGATTTAAAAAGCAAGTATTATCATACGATAGGCTATTAATAGTATGTCTGAAGTTATTTATTCACTGTTACGACTTTTTTGAAGTTAATTCATCATAATTCCTTCATAAAAAATTATTAAAATATACAAATTACAAACAAAAATATATATATAAATATTTATCTTTTTTCTATTGTTTTATTGTAAAAGAAATTTTATAACAGGAAAGTTGGGGACAAAAACATATTTCACAATTTAGAATAATTTTTTTATAAGTATATTAGATGTAAAGCTGTGATTTTTTTTTAATTCAAGAATATTAGGAAAAAGAAATAGATAAAAAAAAAATTATTCATTATGTAAATTTACTATGGAAGGAAAAGCAATTTAATTAAGTTAATAATGTGTGTTTGTTTCATTTGAAATTGATGATTTTATCTGGAATAAAAAAAAAAATACATTCATAAAATCGAAAGTAATTCAAAAACAATAATTAAAAATATCAGAATTCCTAGAAAAGAAAAAAAAAATTAATTATATCCAAATTGTTATTGAAATATTGAAAATATAATTTTAAGAAAAATAAAATTTTATTTGAGAAATTAAAGAGTTGTACCTTAATTAAAACAATGTGGTTCATAAAAGGACTTTGAAACTACAAAAGATCTTAATTTAATAGGATTTTTTCAATAAAAGCTACTTTTAAAAATAAATAAAATTCCGCAATATTCTTTTAAATAACATTTAATATGTACTACTTTTTTATCTTCATTTTTTAAAACACAATTATATTTTATCACAATCAATAAATTTCAACATCAAGAGAATCCTATCAAAGTTTAAAAAGAAATATTTTCTTATTATTTTACAAAAAAAAAAAAAAATAGTAATTTTAAAAATAAGTAAAAATTTCACAAAAATAAGAGTAAATAGTCAAAAAAAAAAAAAAATTATTTACAATAAAATTCGAACACCATTTTCTTCCATAATAGTTAGCAAATATTATTATTATTTTTTCCAGTTTGTTGTTTATGTTATAGAACAGAAAATATAAGTTTTTTTTTTGTTTTTTTTTTGTAGAATATAATAAAAATATTATTTCTAAAAAAAAAAAATTCTTTAAAAGATATGTAAAATAGACATTTCAAAAGGTTATTTTCTTTTTTACAATATTTTCAAATGTGATTTGTTATTATTTTGGCATTAAATTCCTTGTAGGTTTTTTTTTTTTTAATTACAATTTTGTTTTTTAAGTCTTTTTCTTTGTATTTAGATTCCATTTGTTATTAAGTTTTTTTTTTTTTTTTGATTTTATCTATCAACAATTTCATCAATCTCATTTATAATTTTTCTATTCTCAAAATTTCAAGGAACTTTTTTACGAAATTCTGTTGCTTCAGATACATTTTCAATTTTTAATGTTCTTACTTGCTGTCTTGATCTCCAAACCTAATAAGAAATTTAATTTAATAATAGTGCTATTTTTTTTTCAAATATTAAATAAAAATTCACCTTTACTGAATAATCATCACTTGTAGTAACCAACATTTCAGGATCCTTTGGATTGAATGCGACACTATTTACAACATCATTATGTTTATATTTTGCCAAACACATTCCATAATATCTATCCCATAAATATGCATGCATATCTTCAGCACCACTAAAAAAGAAATTTTATATAATTTTGTTATATCTGTAATTAATTTGGAAATTTATTTTTTTCTTTGAAAAACTTTTACCTTGCAACATAATTATCAGAAACATTTAAAAATATGAAAAAACATTCTGTATTTGGTGTATACGCTTTATGTGCTCTTAGCATATTACCGACACGTTTTAATGTCATTAAATCAATTATATGAATATCAATTTCTTGTGCAATTGGTGGGGGTTCAAGTGGATTTGTAATAACGTAATCTTGTGGCCATGGACGTGTGTTCACGTAAAGATATCTGTTTTTTAAATCATAATGAGAAAAAAATTATAAGTGAAATAAGAAAAAAAGTATTTAAATACCTATGATCTGGACTAAGAGCCATTCCAATTATATGTCCATGTAAATCTATAACTTTATCAACTTTATCAAAACGATCTGCAACAGCATCATAATTCCACCAATCAGGTTCAACGCGTGGATGATTAATCTTTTGGAATTAACATTTAAAGAGAGAGAAAAAAAAAAAAAAGAAACTGTTGAATTGAAGAAATCAAAAGGATAAAAAAGTAAATTCAAATACCTGTTCTTCTTTTTCTTTCTTTTTTGCTTCAATTCGTTCTTTTAATGAAGGTCCAGGATCTAATTTCTTTGGAAAATTCACATCACGTATTCTTTTAATACCAATTTGATGTGGTGTATAAGTTTTAGCACCAGTCGAAAATATTAAATATTTTGGTATTGAATTCTCTAATTCATCATCATCAGTTTCTGTTTGATCATCTTCATCATCGATTGGACATGAATCATCTCCTGATAATGATGATGTGGTAGCACTAATGTTATTGGCAGCAGCTTCTTCATATTCCTTGTGATATTCATCTAAATATTGTATTGTCGAATCTGAAATTCCACCATCACCAGTACAACTGCTTTTAGCATTTAATCCTTGAATACTTCTTGATCTATTAAATTGTATATCGAACAATGATGATGAATTTTCAGGACTATTACTTCGTACTGATTTTAATTTTGTATGTGATAATGGATTTCCAGCCATTTCAATACCTTCATCACTTCGATTACTACGACGACGTCGTCGATTTGTACTACGACTTGTTGATGGTTTATTCATATCAATATCATTTTCATTATCATTATCATCATCATTTGTTTTTTGATTATCTTTTTTTGTTTCAGAATTATTTTCATCATCTTTTAATGGATCATTTGAATCATCTAACCATGGGCAATTAGCAATCATAATTGCACGTATTGAACTTGCATTACGATTATAAAATTTATATAATTGATTCATAATTGGTACATGTTCTGAATCAATTTCCTGATTAGCTTTATTTAACCATAAAACAGATGTACTAACTAAATGTGCTAACCAATGAAGATCACCTGATATTAAATATTGATCACTAAACCATGTACCAAATATATCATATGGGCGATTAACCACACGACATCGTAAATGTGAACCATCTGTTTAAATATTGCAATTTAAAATTAAACATATAAGTAGTACATATATGTATTATAAATTAAAATACCATAAAAGGAAAAAAAATTACATACTTTCCACACTGAATACAGCAATTTCACCAGATGTACTATGAGGTGAACCAAAATGAACACCAGATACAAGGAGAAGAGTATCACTTTGATTAAATTGTGAGTATTGAGTATATTTCCAACTGAAATTTTTCATATTATGCGAATATTTTACTGTACAAGGATATGATGAATCCCAAATCTATATATAATTTTAAAAACAAAGGAAAAATATACAATACTTAATCATTTAAAATTTTAATTAAATTCAATTTTAAATTACGTACTTCGAAAAGATTTTTTTTTTTTTCTAATAAATAATTTATTATTATTGTTTTTATAATTAAACTTACAATAACATTTCCATCTTTGGAACATGTTGCAAACATTTCACCATTATGAGAGAAACTAACATGTAAAACTTGATGTGAATGACCTTCTAATACTTCAGTCATTACCAATGGTATATTTGATGTAAGTCTTTTATATTCAGAATGCCATGATTCTGCACCTGTTTTTAAAAATATACTACATAATATAGTAACTGTTTTCTATTTCAGAATTTATAAAAATATATATATATTTTTTTTTAATTTTAAAAATATTTTTTAAATGATTTTTGGTACTTTTGTAAAATACTGAGGGTGTTTTTAAAAAAAGTATCAATTTCACACACTATTTTATTATCAGAATAAGATTTTATTTAGGTATTTGGTTCAAATATAAATAGGTATTAAGCACCTTGAAAACCTAAACCAACTATCTCGTATATTTGTGTGTGTGTGGGTGTGTGTGTGTGTGTACTCAAAATAAGATTCTCATCAAGATTGAATTTTAAAACGTTCAAATCAATCAAAATTTTAATTGATTTAAAGGAAAAAAAACTACATATTTTTTTTACAAACGGAAATTCTTTGTACAAAAATCATTTTTAAATGTGACATCAATTTCAATTCAAACGTATATAGACATCATCATCATCATAATCATCATTGGGATTAACATGTAGCATGTACCCTTTTATTACTGATTGAATTAAATTAAATGATTCAAAACATCATGTAAAAACGGCATTTTTCGTTTCGTTTAATCAATTAATCGCCTACGGATATAAATACTTTAACTAGACAAATTACAAAGTGCATGCAATATTGTTATACGTTACAAATTATATCCGTACATCTCTTACTTATAAATGTACATTATGCTATATATATACATCAATAGGTGTATAATAAAAATACAAAGCTTATAGAAGCTTCTCATATTATTTTGAGTACCTATGTAAATAAAGACTACGCATTGAATTTTTCTTTTACCTTTCCTCGGGGCCATGAGATTTAAAAAAATGATATATGCCTAAGCCATATGTATGTATCATCACATTTATTGAAAAAAATTAATTATGTCTTTTGACAACAAGTTGTAGCGAATTTAAAACAATATTTGCACAGCCTTGACTTCTATTTAAAACTGGATTATTGTTATTTGAATAATTTAATTTAAAAATCAAACAGATAAATAAAACTCTCTAATTTGAACTACTAAACTAGATAATATATAAATTAATGTGTGTCACAGTTTAAAGATGAATGAAAAACAAAAAATTTGCAAGAAAGCATGAGAAATTAATTTTCTTTTTCCTTTATTTTAGATTTTAGAAAGAATTTATTTTTATTTCATTTTTTGAATCAAAAATCCTTTTTGAGAAGCTTTAATAAATAAAATCATTTATAGCTACAGAATAACATAATAAAAATAAGTGTAAATCAATATAACAAAAATTAGGTATGACATCAGATTTAATCAAGTAAAAAAATTGCAATCGCAAAAACAAAACTAAAAAAAAACAATGAAACATAAAAAGAGGAAATATTGTACTTATAAGGATTAAGAGCAACAGATAGGTACTTATTATATATTATTATATCATTGTTTATATCGTGCTATGGCGCAATGTTGTTTTGTTTTTGTTGTATGTATTTTGTTCTAAACAAAGAATAAAAATAAAATAACAAAAAAAAAAAATTATATTTTTACCTGGCTTTAATCCAATATTTGAATCAATACGATAATCACGATGTAATATTTTTTTCCATAAAAAATCATCATGACATATTTGATGCCAACGTTTACAACTTGCTCCAGCTGATAAAATATCTTCTGGTCTTAAATATGATAAAATTTTAAGAAGAACTGGTTCTGGTATTGACCACCACATTGATTCATCATCATTATTATCATTATCGTCATCATTTTGATTATTTGCAGATGATGATTGCAAATTTATAGGTGATAATTGTGATGATGTTGATGATGATGATGGTCTAATAATTAACTGCACAGAATCCATTGATGATGCAATTTAAAAATTCAAGTTTGATGGTTTATTTTTCTTCCTTTTTATTATTATTTTTAAAAAATTAAAAAAAAAAAACAAGTAAAAATTAATTAAATCTCATTATCTATCTACATTTGAAACTTTCAAATAATAAGAGTTATTTTTCTCTAAATTACAATATAAAAGAATTCACACCGAAACACAGCACCAATATAATTTAAAAAAGCAAATAAGAAAAAAAACACAAATTGATGGCTATTTTTAACTTTATATATAAAAATAATGATAAAAATGTTTTTCTGATATCAATTTATTTACACAAATTGAACGACTGATGAACTTCAGCACAAAAATTTATTTGATCTTAGAAAATCTGAAAAACTGAAAAGCAAACAAACAGTCGCAAATAATTTTGACGTTTAATTAAATCAGCTGATATCTAATAGATACATTTGCAGGGTTGTACAAAATCAAAAACGAAGATTCAAATGTTTGGTCCGGAGTTTGTTTTTTGTGAGTGAAAGCTTAAAATTTTAAGGGCATAAATATGAACGGCCATATTCACCATCATGTCATAACTTATGACAGTCATAAGTCTATTCACCATACTAGTTTATGAACGTCATAATCAAGTTATGATCAGGTTATGACCACCCATACGCTGTCATATGTATTTATAATTGAATAAATAATTAATATAATAAAAATATACATATATAATTGAAATATATTGGGACAAAATATAAAAATGGAAAAAGTGAATTCTTTTTTGGATTTATTTGATAGTTCTTCGAAGATTATTAAAATCATGGCTGAAAAAAGCTAATTTTAATTTTCGATGAATACCGATTTCAAATCATAATTTATGACTGTCATAGTGTTATTACCGACATATTATCTGTTGGTGAATATGGCCATAGTTACGAAAGTATTGGCAAAAGCTTCATTTGGAGTTTTTGAAAAAAAGCTTAATTTGAAAATTTCCACAAGAACCATTGAATTTCGCCAATTTCTTGCTGATTAAAGTTTAGGAAATGTATTCTTTATTCTATTTTTCATAAACATATAGTATTATTTTTCAATTCAAATATTTAATTTCTAATACACAGAATTATAGAATTATTGTCACAATCAACATTTTCTTTACTTCATATGATATATCATTTTATTCAATTCAAAAACCTTTAATTTTCTTCATTTTTATATTTGAAAAAAAAAAATCAACGTTTTTTTTTCGAATAAATCCAATAAAACCGTTTAATCAAAAGCTTCTTTTTAACGAAATGAGAATTTTCTTTGTTTTTTCACCTGGCGTTTAGTTTTTTGTAGTCGATATACATAATATGTATATTTATTTTTATTTAAAAAGACAAATAACAAAAAGATCAAAACATTTTCTATGCTGATTAAATAATATTAAAAGATAAATTGTATACGAGAAAACCGACTTTTTGGTTTCAGTGGTTTACGATTTTTATACGAAGCTAATTTTATGATTTAAATTTTTTTATATTTATAAGTTTCATACAATTCAGTAGTTTAGTTTGTTTTGATACATCTTTGGATGTGTATTTCATTCGTTTAAAGAATCTTGTGTCTCTAACAATATTTAAAAAAGAAATAAAAAATACGCGAAAAACAACGTTATTTTTTTTCTATGTTTTTTTTTTTTGTGAATTAAAACTAATTAAAAATTTTATTTTCAAAAATAACTATCTACTTTTTTAGTTTTTCGCTTGTTATTTTCAAAGTGTAAAAAAAAAAAGAAGACAAAAACAAAATATAATTAAATGTGAATTTTTTTTATGCTTTTAAACTTTTTTTTCCGGCTTTTTTGTTTTTGGTAATTTTTTTCTAATTTTTTTGCAAATAATAATTAAAAATTTGAAAAATTTAACTATACATATTAGAAAATCAGTAGAGGAGTACAAATTTTAAGCATTTATTTTAATAATAATTTTTCATAAAGAAAAGGAAAATTTTTAATATACTAATTTTTTAGACAGGTAAGTTTTATATACATAAAACTGAAGAAAAAATTATTAAAATGCATGAAAAAATGATTAAAATTATATATTTTACATAAAAAAAAAAATAAAAACAGATAGATATAATATATAATTTTCTATAGTAAAAATTGTATAGTAATTTTTTTTTTTTATAAATATTTTAATTTCTCGGTTGAATCATTCTCATAATATCAATAGAAAATTATATGCATCACTAGATAAAAAAAAAAATGAAGAAAAGTATCTATATATATGTCATATCATGAATAATACAAGATTCATACATTAGTTTATTTATTTATCTTGTAATAATAATAAAAAATGCATTTATGCTATAATTACATTACTTTTATTTTATTACATGAATAAAATAGCACATTTTAGTAACTGTTGGTCGTATATACTGAATACTGATATTCATAATATTGCATTTTTACTTGAAATCTGTATTAGAGAAAACTTAAAGCTTACATGTTTCTATTTTTTATAGTTATTGTACAATATAAAAAAAAAAAAATCATAAAAATATTATTTTTGCTATGTGAATTACTTCCGACATACTATTATTTTTAAAATATCTATTTTTTTTTTTTTGATTACCATATCCACGTTAGGAAAAAATCTTACTTTCAGTATGTTAGATTCACATTGTTCACATTATTTCAAGAGAATAATTAATTAAAAATTACATGTAAAATTATGTCTAGGCAAAAGTACTCGTATAAATGTGTCGAAATAATTATAAAATAATATATATGTATAGTAATTAATAATTATAAAAAATTAAAAAACAATAGAATATTTAGGTAATAAATTTTTGTGAGAAAAATTTATTTAAAATTATTTTACAAGAAGTTTCATTTTTTTTTCTAGAATTTACACAAAATTATTGTTCGAAGAAAAAAAATATAAATAATTTAAATAAATTGATTCCATGACATTTGTTTATTAATTTAATTTTCCTTTGACTCGCATAGCATGAATAAATCAATTAAGATCATTTCAATTTAAAAAAAAAAAAAATATCATTGAGAGTCAACTCATTCAATTATATTTATAGCATGTAGCAAGTACTTAGCATTTAGTTTACCTAATGTAGATGATAAAGTTGTTAACAAAGAGTGGAAAAGAAAAGTTTTCCACGTGGCAGAGATTAAAATGAAAAAAACTATTGTATTTCATCAGAATACATTCTTTTATAACAAATTTTTATTTATTGTATAAATATTTACATAAAAGCTATTTAAAGAATCTAATTTTGGTATCTATAATTACCATGAAAAAAAACACTTTAAAAATGAAAATTATTAAGAATTCATTTATTTGTTTACTTTTCTTTTTTATTCAAATTAAAAATCATTATTTTATTATATACTAAACTGAAAATTGTTAAAATAACTAATCATATATTTATTTGCTATTTTTTTTTTATCATTTGTATTAGAAAGTTATTTGGTTTATTTTTTTAAAAATGAGAAAAAAATAAATATGAAAATTTAATTAATAAATTTTAATTATATTTATTCTAATTAATTTTTTTTTTTTTTACATTGTAAGTAATTTAAAAAGAAAAACAAAAAACCAAAAAATATATTTTATGGTACTATACTTCAAATTATTATTTGCATAAAAATAAAATTTTAATTAAAATTTCTACTACATAAAAGATACAGATTGTATCTAGCTATGTATTTGGGAAAAAAAAAACTTGACCTTTAATATTTAATCAGTTATCCAGCACTATATCTATAATAGAGTATACTTAATAATAATAATAATTTTTGCTTTTATTTTGTGTTTATGTTATTCTTCCGTCTGATGATATCACTTTTTATGATAGATATGTATGTATTTATTTATAAACAATTTAAAATCTATCTGTTTACTGGTATCTGTATCTATACTTATTACACATAGAAATATTTTCATGAGGTGATGAACATGTAATATTATTTAATAATATTTTTTTTATTTTGTGTATCAGCATCATTAATTAAAATTTGGTATACCTACATACTTATATATCTTGTATTTTTTTTTTCTGACTTCCTTAATGATCGACATTATATTTTAGATTTTTTTTTATTTTTTATTTTTTTAAAAAAGTCTATCTAAATTGACATTTAATAATATACTTATTTACATTAAATACAGAATTTGTTCAATGATTTTCAGTCAAAATAAATTATATAGGTAGGTACATACACATAATATATTCTTATATGCACATTTTATTGTGATGATGATAGATATATTATTTTCCTTGGAAAAAAAATCATAGAAAAAAAAACTAAAATTTAAAAAATCAAGGTTGTAAACATATCAAATGAATTTCATTCACATCTCATAGAAACGAATTTCCTCTTAAAATTTAGGTACAATATTATAAAAGGTATGCAAAGAATGACCTTAAAATCTTAAATTTTAATTCTTTTCCGTCTTGTTTTGTGGTTGTTTTTTTTTTGTACGTCAATAACAAAGTACATATCTTTAATTTAAACAATTACATTTTTGACTAATTAGGGAATGCCAAATCACGATTTTTATATTTTAATATTAAAAAATAATCGAATGTTTTTTAACGGTACATATTTTCAAAACTATACATATTTTTGTTTACTAATGTTTCGCAAATTTTTTTCTATGTGAAAATAAGTCAACAAAATACGTAAATGTAACGAACTTTAACCAATGACGTCAGTGTTACATTAAAATTCAATTTTTTTTTTTACTAGACATATTGTGTATATGGTTATAGAAATAAATAATGTTTAAAAATAAATACTAATTTCGTCAAAAAAAAAATAATAATAATAGATAAAATTGAGAATTTTTAAAATCATATAATTAAAAATTGATGAAATCATAAAAATCAGTAAATTTTGGTATTAAATATATATTTTTTTTTTTCATAAGGCCGACTGCATTTTAATATAGTTAGCATTTTAAATTATAAATAAACTAGTTTTTGTGATAGATTTTTAGTATTATTTTGATTATTTTTTTCTTTTCTTTTTTGACTAATTTAAATGGTAAAACCTTTAGTCAGGTGATTGAACTTTAAAATTTTGTTATATTCAAATTAATCGATAGAAAAATATTCAAAAGATCACATTTATCTCATACTTTTGTTTTTTTCTTCCTATCAAGAATTTCTTTTTCACCTTTTGCAATCAATGAGTAATTTTTTATAACAAGTTTTATTAACATTATTTTGTTATTTATTAAATATCAATCATATTTTACTTGTTTAAAAGGCCATAAAGAATAATAAAACACACTTTTTTAATCTATTTGCAAAATATCATCTATAAGTGCAAATTTTTTATCTTGTTTTTGTGTTTTCGTTGTTTTTTATGGAGTTATAAATTTTATTTTAAAAAAAAAAATATATATATTAGCAAAAAATATATAAACGATATTTTCAATATAAAGAAAAAGTAATAAAATTAAGCAATATTCAAAAAAAAATATAATAAATGATTTTAAATAAATTTAAAAAAAAAACTTTTATCATATTTTACTTATGCAATTATAATTTGAACTTGATTTTGAGTTTTTTTATTAAAAAAAAAAGAAAAAAGAATTTAAAAAAAGTAGTATCTAAATTAAAAATTGTTGGCAAAAAATTAAAATTGATAGTCTTTATGAAATTATTCCGTGACATTGTTTTTTTTTTAATCGAAAAAAAAATTATTGCATAAAAATTTGAAAGAGAAATATGTAAATCGAAAAAAAAATATGCATATAAATAAATTTACAATGGGCGAATTTCAAAATATGATACGATCATAATTTAAATTCATTTTGCATATAAATATAATTATTTTACAATCGTGTGTGTTTTTTATAATTACATCGCGTTCACCAAACATAGGTACTGAAAAATTCGATAAACTTGTATATTATTTGGAAAAAAAAACTGTTATGAGAATTTTTCTAATTTAAAAGGTTTTATTTAGGACAACATTTGAATTTATTTTTAAAACTTTGTGTAATTGAAAAAAAAAAAAAAAAGATATATGTAATAATAATAGAAATTTGCATGCACGCGTATCTCGTATTTATATTTGTTTTTAGTCATGGAAATGTTATCAGTATAATATGATAAGACTAAAGTTTTGTTCTTCAAATGGAGTAATAAGGGAACATACATACATAGAGTAGAATTTCTAATCCGTCAATAATTTCAATTTCTATACTAAATTATATATTGAATTGATTTTAAATCTTAATAGAAAATTGGAAAAAGAAAAGAGGAAAAAAAAATGAAATTCGAAAACAAGCTTTAAATACAAGATTTGTCACATTTTTATGTATATGTGTGTATATTTTCTAAAGAGATACTATATTTACACGTGATTTTATAGGAAATTTTTAGATAGAATAATAAAATTAGATAGGTAGTAAGTTTTCGAGTAATAGAATATTCAAATTTTGTTTTGTTAATTTACTTAAGTATCATATATAAAATTAGATTTTTAATGGAAAATTATTAAAATTATTATAAAAATAAACTAGATAATACACGTGTTGTTTATTTATATTTTTTTATTATATTGTTATTATTTTTTGACAAAATCTCTATTCAAGGGGTTGATATAATATAATGTCATTTTTAGAGAAATTAAATAATACATTCATATGTATGTGATGAGAGTTGTAATTAATTTTATAATATTCATCACATGTTATTTGTAAAAATTGAATTAACAAAATACGAAGTTGTGAAAAAGGTCAAATAATGTGTGACATAAGTCATGAATATACAAATTGTTTTTTTACAAGAAAGTAATCTAAATGGAAAAAAAAATTATAAAAGTTTCATGGTACATGAAAATTGTTTTTTTTTTTTTTCTTTACGCTCTCTGGCGGATAATTACAAAATTTCAAATTACGTAGTATTTTTTACATTTTGTAATTTATTTTTTTTTAAAATTTATTTTAGTTTAGTATGTACCTATGTAAGTTTTTTTTTTAAATAGATTGTTGTAGAATATGTATTAAAAAAAATTACACAGGTAAATAACAGCTGATTTTTAAAAATTGAAGTAAGATTTTAGAATTTTTTTAATTATTTTTAAACTCATAATGTTAATTTTTGTTAGTGAAAAAAATGTATGGAAAAAAATTTTTTCAATTTTCCATATAAATTTTTCAAAATTTTTATATGGGAAAAGTGGGACTAGTCAACTTTGGGCTTTTATATCTCCAGCTCTGTTGCACTGATTTGGGTCAAATAAAATGCAGTAGACCAGATAACACTTCAATTTAATCTCAAACTTCAAAAATACTGAAAAAGTGCAAAAATAAGGGGGGTCGCAGTAGAAGGGAAAAAACGTTAATTTTTCGAAAAATTACGTTTTTGTGCATTTTACCCTATAACTTTTGCCCTAGTCAACAGATTTTTTTCGTTTAAAGTTTGTTTAGAAGAGAACCCATCAAGAAATATCCTGGCCAAATTTCAACTTCTTACTCCTACGGGAACATATTTTTTTAAAGCGACGAAAAGGTCTACAAAAATTTCCTTAACATAGATGGGAGGAGTTTTTTTCTTTGGAGCCTTGAAGCTCGCTCCCTGTTGCAGGGATCTTTTTTGTTTAAAAGAAAAATTTGTAGGGAATAACGAGAAGAACGCCCTGCAGATTATTCGGATCACAAGGTCCAGAGATATTCCAATTTGAAATCTGATTTTGTACGAAAACGTGCTCTCATAGATCGGAGTGTTAATTCTTATCTTGACTATATTGAAAACGAGTCTAAGAAAATTCATCGCCAGCAATTGTTCGCCAGCAATTTATCGCCTCAACAATTGATCGCCACAACAATTCACCGCCAGCAATTCTTCGCCAGTGTATTTTATAGTCATATTACGAAAAATTTTTAGGAAAAATTAATTTTGTTGATTATGTGTATAATTATAACATATTGTATTAAAACATAAAATCTTTGTTTATATGTATATTTTGTATTCAAGAAATCATTTTTTTGTTGTTTTTTTTTTAAATTTCAATATTGATTTGCATGTTATTCTATGACTGAAATTAGTACGTATACTTTGTATGTAGATATATATTTATTTCGTATTCTCTTCAAGAAAGTTTTTTTAATTAGTAGGTATACTTTAATAGATATATATTTATTGTTCAGTGAAAGTGTTGAAAAGAATAACTAAATATAAAAAAAGTTTGTTTTTATAGGCAGCTTACCTCATATTGGTATTGGTATACATTTTAATTTTTTTTTAATTACGTACTTCATAATATTTTCTGCGTTATACCTTCTGCTGTCTTCCGCGTTACCTGGAATGTCCTCATAAATTTTTATTGCTTATATTGTAAAAAATCAATTAAATGGGTATTGAATACTTTTTTATTATTAATAAGGTTGTGTACGAGTTTTTTATGTTTTAATACAAAATGTTATAATTATACACATAATCAACAAAATTAATTTTTCCTAAAAATTTTTCGTAATATGACGATAAAATACACTGGCGAAGAATTGCTGGCGGTGAATTGCTGGCGATGAATTTTCCGGATCCCATTGAAAATAACAACGTCATACTTTTCTACATTGGGATATTTAAAAATATTTTAAGATGTTTATTAATGACAGAACTTATAATTTTGTAATTAGATATAATAAAAAGATATTCTAATACATTTTGGTTCATTTTAGGGGTATACGTCTGATCAAAAAACTAAAAAGAAAAGAATTAAATAAATTAATTTTCAAGAAAATAATGTTTTTTGAAAGCCTTAATGTCACATTGAGGCTATCATACGACTGTCATATTGTTCACAATAATACACATATTATTACGAGCAAAGAAATACTGACCATTTTTTTTTATAATATTTGTTTTTTCTTTGATAAGTGATAACGTATCAAATCTTAAAAAAATTTAACCATTCTAAAAATATAAACAACATGCTTTATTTTCTGCTATAATAAAATAATATTCGTTTATAATCAAAATTTGTTTTATTGCGTATTTAATTTTATAATTTTATTTAAATAGAATAAGCAACTGTAACATTTAGAAAAAAAAAGCATAGCTGAACAAATTCCAAAGCTCAAATTTAAACAAATTTAATAACTTTATATTTCAATGTTATTCTTATCAGTGATATGAATACTATTTTCTTTTTCATCATATCATATTTTGTAAATAAATAAAAATAATAATAATAATAAATCAAAGTGTAAAAAAATGTATATCAAAACAAAAAACAAAGAAAAAAGAATAAAGTACAAAATAAAAAAAATTTATGTAAGCCGGTACTAAATTTTTAGTACCCAATATAAAATATTTTTCAACAATTATTAAACTATGAACGTAATGAATCTAATTAATTTAAGTACTTTAGTTTAATTATTTTTAAAAATTAAATAAAATTTTGTCTAGACTATAGAAAATTTAAATTTTCCAATAATGTAAATTTGTTTATGTTTTTTTTTTGTGTAGTAAATTTAAATACAATTATTATGTGCTTTTTTAACATTTTAAACATTAGAAGTAATTAATTTTATTAATTGTATTTATGAGTGCTTAAAAAAAAATTATGCATTTGATGTGTAATTTATTTTGTGAAATTTGAATTTTAAAAATCAAAAAACATAACAAAAACAACAACAATGATTAATTTAATTGTAATAAAATATTATAGTAACTATATGATGCCTGTAGAATCTGAAATATTGAGAGAAAAAAAAATTGTATTAAGGAAAATTTTGCACACAAAAAGTTTAATTAAAACACAAACAATTTTGTTTGCTTACATTGAGTAATGTTTCGAAATTCATTGGTATAAAAATTGCATTCATAGTGATTTCTTGAGATGCTGTCATTATCAATAAACACATTTTACGTAATTTTATTGGATACGTATACCAAGGACAATTGTACACAGAATTTGATATTTCATTGCTCTGAAATGATATACATATTTATAAAATATCTTTCGAATATACATATGTACATATGTGTTTTCTTTTCCAATAATTACTTTTTGAGCTATAATAGTACCAAAATACGTGTTAATCCATAAAATTTGCAAAACAAATAAGAACGCTGATAAAGCGAATATTTTGTCAATCCATGCTGTAATCTATAAAATATAATTAAAATACATATATAATTTAGTTAATTTTTGTTTCTATGAATTTTTTAAATAAAAACCTACAGTAAAAATGTAATAAATTATAAAGCATAATAATACTGAATACGTGACAAAATCAAAAAATATAGGTATTTGTATACTTTCTTCAAGTAATCTTATGAACCTGTAAATAAACTTTGTTTAAAATAAACCATAAAAATTATTTTATAGAAATTCACCTGTTAGTTTTAATTTGAAGTTCAATGTTAATACACAAATTTTTATAACGATTATGCATTAAATCATTATTCGGATCGTTTTTGTCTAAATAATCCTTTCAGATAAAGACAAAAAAAAATATCTTATTTATTTTTAAAATAAACTTTTAAATATGTTAGCTTTTTTTCGACAAAAAACTAAATTAAATGAAATTTAATTCATTCATAGTTTTTCATCTAAATTTATAATATGATAGATTCGTTCAAAGAAATTACAGAAATTAAAAAAATACTTCAGTATTTTCATATCGAATTTTGATAATATCCAATTGAATATTGATGTAAGTAAAAAAACCCATTAGAAAAATATTCGACGAACCTAAAAATGAAACACCAAGCATCATCATATATAAAGCACATATAGAACCAATAAAAATATTCCCGGTGATCTGATTGTACGACAAGGATTGGAGAAATAAAGTAGTAGATAAAGTGTTCTGTAATCAATTCAGTAATACATATATTATTATTATTATTATTTTTAAATTAAGTAACTGTGTTAAGATTTCAAAATCAACAATGAACAAGATTTAGAAAATTTAATAAATTTATCATCTTGATTAAACTAAATTATAGAATATTAATCTTACTTCATCCCAGCCAGACTTGAAACCTTCTAAAATAAATTGTATCAGCATAAAAACGAAAGCAATTATTGATTGAATGATTATTATTTTTTTAAACCGTCTAAAAGTTTTCATATTTTTTTCAAAGGCATGAATTTTCTCAAAATCATTTAATTTTTTTTCATTCAATTCAAGTACTTCTTCAATTAGATTCTTGTAAACTAAAATAAAATCATATGAAAATTTAATAATTAATTATTAAAGTAATATTTTATTGAAATTAAGCGAAAAAAATACCCTTTTCGTTTTTCCAAAATTGAAGCATTCTTAATGAAACGTCAGTAAGAGCAATGCAAGCAGAAAAACTCAGTGGTGTCTTAATAACAACTTCGAAATTTAGAGCACAGTATAAAATCTAAGATTAAGTTTTTTCAATTTAGCAAACAAATTTCCTTTAAAAAATTTAAAATTTTTCCTTACAAGTGATAAATTACCAATGATGAAAATAATCACATTTAGTACACCTCGAATATAATGAAAACGTTCCAATGTTTTATTTTCGGTTTGTTCAAATCCCCAAAATTTAAAAACTAATGTAATTATTGAAAAAAATTCATTTTTTAAAACTCCATTTTTAAAAATAAAATTTAAAATATCCATTGTGTGAGATGTTAATGAAATACAAAATCAAACTACAAAGTAAAATTCAAAATGTTCTCACCTACAATTCGAAAAATCAAATAAAATTTTCAAGAAAAAATCCATAAAATTGCATTATTTATTTCTTTTGAATATAGAACCTTGAAATTTGCATAGAATTAGAGGATTGGATTGTAAAAAATGATACGCAGTATATAAAAGTACATTTCTTGTGACATTTTACATTCATTACAAATTTATATTATAATATTGAAAAGTAAAGTTTGAAAGTAATACACGCGTATCTAAACTGTTAAACTTACACGTATGTATTCAAAAAACTTTTTTTTTTTTAATTTTTCTCTATTAAAGTCATTAATTGTATTTTAAAAATGCATTTTTTCCTGTATAAATCTCCAATTATTTAAAAAAATTGTGACAACTGTGTGTTATATGAAATAAATAATTAATCGCCACTTGAAAACTTGTAGTTAGTCGATTTAAAAAAAAAATCCTTTAATAATAAAAATTATAAAATTTCCAGAAACTGGAAAAATAACTTTAAAAAGAAATTATACCTAATTATAATACATAAAAAATGCGTGACAATAGCGACAGGCAATAATGTATTTGTAAAATTTACGCCACATTAAAATTTCTGAAATATGTACATAAATGTATCTGTAACTTGTGATATCCATAAAACAGATTACAGTACAGACAATATGATAAAAAATATAAATCAGAAAAATTCTTTGCAAATTTATAAAATTTCATCACCGTGGACCCTGACCCTGTAAAAAGTTTACGATTAATGAATCAATCGAAATTATTTGTAAGAAGATTAGTAGGGTGTGTGACCTTACTTACTACTAAGAAGCTCATATTTTTAACAAAAAGCGTTAGTCCACAGATGAAAAATATTGACATCATAACATAATAAAAATATTTTTTTATATAGTATGTACGAGTATATACAACGTAAATGTATGTAATTGCGTATTTTCATTTTATATAGACACCATATTATTTTCATGAATTTTTATCTCTAATTTTTCATATCAGAATTGCTGTTTTTTTTCTTTGTTCTTTGAAAAATATTATTTTAAGATTAATTTTAAATGTTATAATCAAACATTCAGTTCAATTCCAGTGCTTATTCAGTTTGTTTGTTTATTTTTAATACATATTATTGTAATCAAACTTGATCAAGTAATTAATATTTTGATTTAAAAATAAAGAAAATAAAAAACAAAAATAAATCTACATATTATTGACACTTTAATCATTCATTTATAATTTTAATTACTTCTTTTAAGAATAAATTATCTTCATTTTGTATTAAAAATCTGGTGGGTGTATTTTTTTATCAGCTGATATTTAATTTTGGGTAAGATTTTTTAAAACGTAAATAATAAATTTATCTAAAAAGAAAAAAAAAACTTTCAAAACTACTTCGCAACAACAATGAACAAAAAATAAATATCTGAATATATTCTAACACCTCATTCATACTCAAGTAAAATTCGACTTTAATTTAAGAATATTTATTGAATTTTTTTTTTGTAATATATTAACAAAAACAAAGAAAAGAAATAAATAAAACAATTTCATTCATGTGATTGATTGATTTGTATATAATAAACAACAATGCACATACCCATAAGGCATAATGTATTATGTATGTGGTTTTTTATTACTTCAATTCTATTTAGTCGTTCTGATCTAAAGAATTGTAACAAAAAAAATGTTTTCTCGATGAATTAAATAGTGTGGTAAATAAAAAATTAATTTAAACAAGTTAATCATGTTTCAAATATTCATTGAAAGCCATAGTTTTTTTTTTTTTTTTTAATATCATAAAATACTGTTATTCAAAATATTTATAATAAGTAAATTATTTTTAAAAAAATTAAACAAAAATAATATAATTTTCTTCAATTATATTCAAATCACATTTTCAGTTTATAGATAACTCGCATATGTATAAACATTCATACAACATACGAGTATGCATACTTTTAGCATTTATTTTTGCATTATATCTTTTCTGAATTCAAATTAGCTTTTTTCTTGTAGAAAATAAAACGTTTAGATTTAATTTTTTGACATTTGAAATACAAAGTACACGTTTTGCCAGTTAAATAAAAATTATTTGTCTTATTTATGTCTTTCTTATTTTATTTTATTTTTTTTTTAAAGCTCGTTATAATTTTTGAAGGATATATGTACAGTACACCAAAAAACAAAAATAACTTGAATTTGAAAAAAAAAAAAAAAACAATGTGAAAAGAAGGAAAAAATGCAATTTTTTACAAGATATTTAACATATTTTTAAAATTTCAATAAAAATCAGTTTTAGAAGATACAAATTTTTAAAATTTATTGTTAAGAATGGTACGAATAAATGTTTTACAAATAAGCTTATTCCATAGAGCAAAATAGTTTTCAGGCCATTTAAAATGTGTTTGTCTCAAACAATAAAACAAAAGTATGTAAAAATGAAGCTTACGACATTGAAAATTAATGATAGAATGTAAGTGTTAAATTTTAATGATTTTATTTATGAACAATTAAATTCCCATTAAAGATAATTTTGTTTTTCAATAATTTTTATGACACTTTCTAAGTGTTTATAATCAAAACAATAATTAGAGTAAATTATATTATTTATTGTATCTACAAATTTTATGTCATTTATCATTACACGAAAAAAAAAATAAACGCCTATTTTTTTCTTTTGTGTTTTAGTTTGAAAAAAAAATTATGTATAAGATTATTTTTGCGAAATAAAATCTATTATCATACATATGTACGTCAAATATACAATTTTTTAAACTATTTTCAAGTCATCTTTCCACTTAAGTAAAAAAAATAATAGGTGTATGTAATAAAAACATTTTAAAAGAACAACAAAAAACAAAATTATTGAGTAATTTTTAATTTCCAGTTCATTTTTGTAACCATAATAGTTTTTTTTTTGGTTTGTTTTCCTTTTGTTTTTTTATCAAGATCTCGGTTTTTTGTGTTCAACTTTAAAAATTTATTAAAGCTTTTTGTTTTTTTTTTTGTTCACCAAAATCTTATAATTTAATTTATGTAATAAGTAACAGGTTTTTACGTATACAATATACACGGTCAATGTCATGGTTTTGAATTGCCTTTATGTGAAATACATTAACTTTACATTTTCATTTTCATGTTATTTTTTTTCTTCATTTTTTCCTTTTTTTTTACATCAAATTTCATGAAGCTTAAAAGGTTATCTTTTCTTACTGAGGAAGTATTTTCGAAAGAATAAATTTAAATTGATGACATAAGTATGTATGTATAACAAACGTTTTTATTTTAGTTAAGAAATATTGGTGAGATTTTTCATTTTGTCAAACAAAAGTAATGTGTTTGAAAAAATTCCACCAGAACAATATGAATTGGCCATTATTTGCAATTCCGCGTTATATGTGTAGTTGACCTTATCTGAATTTTTGTATGGTATGGTTATAAGTGGTAACTCTTCAACTTTATGTTCTCTATATCACCTTTATTACAGGACCTAAAATTTTGAAATTAAATACAATAGACGGATATTCCAATATAATTTGGTTCATTAAAAAACAATAAAAAATATATTTTTAATTTCGTGCATGCATCTATCTAGCACCCACCTATATAAAATAGAATTAGTTAATAGAATGTTGTTTTTTTTTTATGACATATGATAGCTTCAAGTACCTATATACATTAGTATACTTCATTACATTATTAATTTATACATAAATATCGATGTTTATTAGACAAGGTTATATTTAAAAAATAAACAATTTTATTTGTGTTTAATTTTATCGCTATTATCATTATATTGTATTTTTTATTGTGTTATCTACAAATAGATATTTTTCATAATTATTATTCTTGAAAATCATCATTTTAAATAACATACGAGATGTTATCATATATAGGTATTATAAGTAATTTACAAATACATACATATTTCATTTTTTTTTCTAATTATTTTAATAATAAGAAAAAATAAATATTTAAAAAAAGAAAAATCTTACATAATTATTTAAAAATACATTATTTTTCTTAATAAGAATTTTTATTATCATTTTTTTGTACCTAGCAGATTTTAAATATATTAATTAAACTTTTTTAACAGACATTATAATTTATAATAAATAAAATGTACTCGAGTATTAATTTATCTGGCTGTTCACAAATGATTGCTGATTTTCTTGACCTCTGTTAATTATTTATTATCGGTTATCGCTTATATTTAGCCTCCACTTTGCACAAAAAGTGCATTGCACTTTTGATAAATGTTCTACTTATCAAATCCAGTTCCAGATATAATTTTTTTACTTCTTTTATATGAATATGTGCATATGTACATATATATGCATAGATAGCACATACTGCATATTATAAAATAGCCTAGCCGGTGAAACTAGGTTGCATTGAACTCAAATAAAATCTAAAAAATATATGAAATTACTTAATATGAAAATAAAAAGCCTTTTAAAAAAAAAAACATGATGCACTTCAAACAATAACTTGATTTTAAACCTGTTTCTTTCTACAACTGCAGCTCCCCATCTTCAATATAAGAAAAAAGAAAAAAAAAAGTGTATCTGAAGTTGTTTTACTATATATAATATCTTTACAACTTCAATGGAAAAGATAAGACAAAACAACAACAATAAAAAGTGCAACATACATATATTGAATGCATTCTCATTCTACATAATTTTACATCAATACATTTCAAAGATTTCAATACAAAAACGACAATAATTGTGATTAAATGCAATTCACGTAGGCTTTTAGATACAGCTAAAACCAATGGGTGTATTATGATATCGGTGAATGACTGTTATAAAATACATATATGCTTTAAACTTGTTCTCCTTCATAAAAAATTGTGTGTGTGTGTTTTTATTAATTTCTTGTAAATTTCAAATGCAGTCAGAGCTACATAAAAAACGGTTAAAAATTTTATACTTGTACGTAAATTTTCAAAGTTAAATTAGATACGTAAAACAGCAATAACAACGATTTTCTATGTCAAGTTTTTGGCCTGAAGGCGATTTTAATACAAAAAAAATTGTTTTTTCTAAAGTATGTATGTTTTTTTGTTATTATTTATTACTTTTTGATTTTTTGTGATAAAAATAAGTGTCTAATAGTAAATTAATTTTATTAACGTTCAAAGTCAGAGTTAAAAACAATTTTAGAGGGCAATAAATAGAGATTCTTTGTCGTCGTTTGATGTAATTTAATTACAATTATGTAAAATTAATTTTCATTTATGTTTATTAGTTGTGCAGTTGATATGGGTTGATCTTTTTTGTTTTTTTTTTATTAAATCATTTTTATTGATATAATTTTTTTTATATTTTAAGAAAAAAAATATCAAAAGTTTACGAAAGTGACAATAAAGATATTTTTTTTTCTGAACGATTTTTTACATATAATACAATCTTCTTAAAATTTCTTAAAATTATGAAAAGAATTATTATAGCATAGTGAATTTATTACGAAATTTAAAATTTGTCTCAGAGAAAATTTTGAATAGAGGTATGTAATTTATTATTGTGGGTGGAATTGAATAATTTTTCGATTCAAGCTTCTTACATTTAAATTATACGGTAATTTTTCCATTATTGAGACAGATTATTAATTTTTTAAAAATTTTATATACGAGTATAATAGCTTAGCTTTTGTTCTAGAAATTTTTATTTGATTTTATTTTTTTCTGTTAAAACTGTTAAAATTGCAAATTATTACGTTATTTTATCACCTGCTTCGTTATAAAATTTGGTATTTCATGTGAACTAGAAATTTTCTAAGAGGGGATATTTTTTATATAATAATTGTCATTTTATTAGTCTAATTAATTTAATTTAAAAAATAATTAATAAATTTACTTAAGATATAAAATTTTTTTAAAGAAATAGCATAAAAAAGAATTGTATGTACATAAATTATATTTTCAACCTTTAAATTACAATATACTTAAATATGTACATATGTATGTACCTGCACGTTTCATTTAATTGCATTTTTATATAAAGACACCATGCGAAAATACAAATTGATACATTAAATATCACACGCTCAAATGTAGGTATAAGAAAAAACAAAAATCTTAGAAAATTTTGAAATAATAATAATCTTACTTGGAAATAAATATTACGTCTAGTCCAAGAAAAAAATAAATAAATTCATTCTTTTTAATTCAATTTCAACAAGAAACTTGTAGAACACGATTTATGTTTTTATTTTTTTTTTATTTAAATTTTTAAGTGTGATTTTTTAACAATGTGCAATTTAATTCTGTTTCTAAGTTAAAAATAAAACTTTTTTACAATATAGTTTAAAATTTTTTGTGACACAATGTTTTACTTTCAGACCAGGTAATATTGTCAGATTCACCTTGCTTTAAGATTTGAAAGACAAAACAATAATAATTAATTGAGTAGTTCAAAAGTGAATATGATTATTAAGTCCATTTTTTTGATATTTTTTTCACGTCAAAAAATTCTTTTTTTTTATGGCTTAAAAGACGTGAATTACATTAATTTTCTTTACTCAAATTAAAACTTGAATATCAGAGCTCATTAAACAAAACAAAAATAAATAAATAAAATTACTAATTATTTTTTGTTTCCAAAATTTTCATTTTTTTATTAAATTTTATTTTAAGAAACTGTTGACAATACTATATCTTTATATGTACATATACATACATACATTTTAAATAAACAACTGATGGAAAACTAATTTTAAAAATTTACTACTTTTTTAAATGATTTTCTCCGATTAAATTTATTTATGAAATCGAAATGAATAAATTATCTAAAATAAACATAAATACTCGTATATATATGTTTAAAACAAGTTTCAATTGAAAATTCTATAGTCGAATTCTTTTAAAAATTTTTGTAACAAATGAAAGAAAAAAATTTACTTTATTAAAAATAGGAAGTAGAAATTAATTTACATACCAAAACAAAAGGTAAAAAAAAAAAAATTCAGTCTGTAAAACAGGTTCTAAGAATTTTACTCTTTTTATTTATTTTTCATAAAAATTTCCAATGAATTGGATCGACCACCACAGACTCATCCGACGTTATTCAAATAATATAAAAACAAAACTTGAAGTATTACACAAATTTATTTTGAAAAAAAAAAATAATAATAATAAAAATAATAATAAATAATCTTAAAAGTATAATTGATTAATTTTTTAGAACTTGTTTTTAATTTTTACCAACCAACCTCAATAATCAATTTTTATTTCCGATATTTTGAGAGAAAACCAGTAGAAGAATTATTATCAGAACCTGTTCGAACATAACCCTGGTTTGTTTATTTTTCATATTTTAATTGAGTTATAAAGAAATTTTATTGAAAATTGTAAATAAAAATAATCGTAAAATTTGTTGAAGAAAAAAAATTGAAAAATATGTATATGCAGCTGTAACTTTAATATTTTATTTTTCATATTAAATCACACAAGTATTATCTTTCATCTATGAATAGAAAAAAAAAATCTGTAAATAAAAACCCTTCACTTTTCTAAGTATAAAACCAAGTTTACTTATATTTATTAATTTATTCTTCACTTTAAAAGCACACATTTATTAAAAAAAATTTTATTTACTTTTAATTCAAGTGAATTTGAAATAAAAAAAAAATGTATTTGTAAAGTAATTTACAATATTTGCATTAAAATTGCAATTAAAAATAAAAATAACCATAAAATATGTCATATGTAAATTTAAAAATTCATATGTTCAGAAAAAAAAAAATAATGAATAATAAAATATACATATTATATGAATGAACTAGAAAAATAAGATAAATAATTGTTTAACAACTGCATTTATTTTCTTATATATATGTATTGTTAAAAGTAATTTAAATAGAAGTCTGTAAAAGACTTCAACCTTGAACACAAGATAATATATCTGAAAGTTAACTCTTTGTATCCTCAGAATGATTCGACCTACTTAACTATTAACACTTTAAAACAATTCAATAGACTTTTAAAAGATTCTTTTTGTGTTTTAATAGTGTGAAAATTACAGATTTTTATTTTTGAAATAATTTCAGAGTATAATTTTCATTCAATAAAGAAAAAATGCCACCAGCAGTTGAAGCAAAATATGAATTAGATTTAGGACCAGAACTACCAGAAGATATTTATAAAATTGCTGTTAAACAAGGTGAAGATCCAAATAGAAAATGTGATTTGATTCAACAATTTAGAGATATGATATTTGGTAAGTGAAATTGAAAAATAAAAAATAAAATATCGAAATCAAATTCAAATTATTACAATTTTTTTTTTTTTTTTTTTTTTTTTTTTTTTAAGAAAAAGGTGAAGTAACTCCACATAGAACAGATGATGATTATCTTGTGAAATTTTTAAGATCACGTTTTTGGAAAGTTGAACATGCACATACTTTGGTATATGAATTTTAAATTATGGTACAAAAAAATATTCTTATAAATTTTTTTCTCTGTATATATGTAGCTTTGCCGTTATAATAAATTTCGTGATGATAATCGTGAATTACATGAAAAAGTTCGTCCACTTGATTTAAAAAGAGTAGGTGATGATGATATTGTTACTGTTTCACCATATAGAGATCAATTAGGACGTCGTATTATTATTTATCGTTTTGGAAATTGGAAACCATCAAAAGTATCTGTTAATGAAATTTTTAAAGCAACATTAATATTATTAGAACTTGGTTCATTAGAACCAATGGCACAAGTTTTGGGTGGTGTTGGTATATTTGATTTAAAAGGATTAACATTGAGTCATATTACACATTTAACACCATCAGTTGCACAAAAAATGATTGCATTGATAATTGTAAGTATTTATTTATTTTATTTTATATATTTTTTTTTAACTATTTGAAATCAAATATCATTTATTTTTTTTTTTTTTTAGACTTGTATGCCAATTAGAACAAATGCTATTCATATTGTTAATCAAAATTGGTTATTTAATGCAGCATTTCAAGTTTTTAAACCATTTTTAGATGCAAAAATGAGAGAAAAAATAATTATACATGGTTCTGATATGAAATCATTACATAAATTTATTCATTCTGATCATCTACCAACAAGGTATGTTTTTTTTTACACACATGTTTTGATAAGAATATAAATTTACATTTTTATTCTTCTTCTAATTACAGATATGGTGGTATACATCCTGATTATCCTTACAATTTGTGGATTGAAAGTTTAATTAAAAATGAAAAAGTTGTAAAAGAATTAGAAGAATTGGGATATCTTTTCGATCAAAAAGATATAAAATCAAAATGAAAAGTATACATTTAAATAATTTTAGAATAGTAGTTTGGAATAAGTTTTAATAAAATAAATAGAATTTTAATTACTTAAAATTGTAATACATATTGAGGTACATTTTATGTGTGTACGAGTTTTGGGGAACATTATGTAATAATTGTGATTAATTTTATTGATACATACCTATATATGTTTGTATATACATACTTAAAAAAAAAATAGACAATTTTTATACAAAAATAATTTTTATATGATTTTTTAGGACTAGTAGAACATAATAGAATATTATGAACAATTTAAACCAATGAATTACTAAATTACTTTCATGCATAAATTGGAGAAAAAATATATTTTTTCATCACATTCACAATAAAATTTATAATTCATATTTTATTAATAAAAGGAAAATTTTTTGAATTAAAATATGTATTTTATTACTGAATTATATTTGTTTTATGTTTTTTACTGATTCAAATTTAAAAATGATTTTTTTTACTCACGAAAAATTTAAAATAAAAATTATTCTCATTATTTTCCTATTACTTTTTTTCTTTCTTTTCAATCTACCGGTTATATTTATTTTAAAATCAAAAAATACAAGCTTTATGTCTCACCTGCTTCTTCGAAGAAAAAAATGTTGTTAAAATAGAAATTTAAAAAAAACTTTAAAACGCTTTAATTTTTCCACAAAAATTTTCATTTAAAAATTTTCAATTTTTCAATTGTTCATGAAGCTCTAAAAAGTCATCATCAGTGGAAAATACATTTTTAAAAAGCTTATTTTTACCGTACAACTTTTTAGAATCAGCATTTTGTAGTTGCAATCAAATCGAACCAGTTAAGTAAATATCACATCATGTAGAAAGTGTAAATATATAAATATGTAATTAAAATATTTTAATTTAAAAAAAATTAAAAAAGAAAAATTTAACAAAAAAAAAACATACACAATACATCGTGATACAACGCAACGGTTGTTCTAAATTTGGATTTTCGCCCTAAAGTTTAATATTTTTTTGATTTGTCACATATAACAGTGTTTTGTAATTATTTCGAAAATTGAAACATTAAAATAAAATTAAAATTATATCATGTGTTAAAAATATTTATTTTTTTTTTGTATTGAATTGCAAATAATTTCAAAATCAATTTTTCATAATTTCATAACTATTTTTCCAATTTAATTGTATGTATCATCTTCGATTAGTCAATGTCTGTGATAATATCAAAATCAAAATTTAATGAGTAAAATATCCAAAAATCTTAATTTAATTGTGTTAAAAAAAAAAATTTTAAACAGTTATTGTACAAATAAGGATTATTTGAAATTTTTTGTTTTGCCAGAAAAATTTCTTTTTATTTAATACTTTTTCTGTGATTTTCTATTTTAAAAATAAGCTAAATGGTGACTTATAAATTACGGCTATATTATACCGATAAAACGTGTCATTTATAAAAACAAAAAGTGTATGTGAAATAAATATAAAAGACAAAAAAAATAAAAATAAATAAATAAATAAATGTAATAACTTTTGTAAACGTATTTATTACCATAAATTTTATAATTTTTTTTTTTTTTTTCAAGTATTAAAAATTTAAATTTGTTTAAAAAGCAAAGAGGCTTTTTATTGGAAAAACAATATGAAGTTTACCTTAAATCTGTAAAATTCAAAATAAAAAGCAATAAAGATAAATCACTTCCATTTATTTGCTAAAATATATACATACATATATTTTTTAAATAAATATATAAAATATGGCTACAGAAAATGGAACACCTGTACAAACAACACAATCAACACCATTATTTAATAGACTTTGTTCAACTTCACTATCATCATCATCTACTGATAAGGATGCATCATTAGAAATGGATGTAAAAATAGAGAATGAAAGAAATAATAACATAGGTAAAAACAAATTTACATACATAAGTATATTTTTTGCGATAAGAATGCAAATATGTATATGAAACATATTGATAAAAAAATTAACAATTTTATTACTCTGGCAGGCGGGAACGGTTTATCTTCGTTCTTAAGGAAATTTAATAATAAAAGGAGAAAAATAATAAAAACAAGCTCAAATACATACATACATATATATTTTTTTAGATTATAAAAGAAAATTTGAAATTTTTTTAAATTTCTTTTCTACAAGAATAAAAGACAAAACAATTTTTCTTTTTTTATGACATTCATGAATATTTGTTTTTTTTTTTTTTTTTTATTATAGAAAGAATGACTCATAAAATAATCCCACATTCATTATGATTGAATTTATAAATTTTGTTTGTGAAAGAAAAAACAACATCTCGAATCCTTGTTAGGCATCTAGTTTTATCCGCAAAATACACGACATATTGTGTGTTTTTTTTTTTTTAAATTACATATTTTAAAAAAAAAACTTATTTTAAAATATGTATTTTCATATCGAATTCTTGAATTATTTGATTTTCTTCATTATTTTATAAATTATCGATAGTAATCGTTATGTATACATAGAACATTTTAACAAAGCATTACAATTAAGAGAAAGAAAATATGGTGAACAACAGTAACTTAGCGTAAGCATTTAAACATTTTTTTATATTTTCGCTATTTCAATTTGAAATAATTTGAACATAAATTAGCTAAACATCTGATAATATATAACATAGTATTCATAAAATTACAAATTTATAAATTAAGATAAAAATATAATCTGAAGTAATTTAACATTTGAAAAAAAATGTCAATGAACTTCTCAGGAAGAAAAATTGTGTTTTAATTTATTTTTTGTAGCTATGAGAATTTTTGAAAGTTCATACATCCTTGTACTTTGTTATAAAGAATTTAATATGATTTTCAGTATATATACAATATACTTTCACTTAAAAAGTAGATAAAAACTTTCATTTTCTTGTTTTCTTTTATTTATTTATTTTTTTATTTTTTTTTTATACAAATACAAAAAACATTGATACACACATACAAACGTACTTATGTAGATGTACGTCAATTTTCTGAGATAAACGAAATAAATAAACATTATTTCTCTTAAAAAAATTTAAAAAAAAAAGTTTGAAAATTTGCCAAGAAATTTTCAAAAAATTTTTTCGCACTTTTGTTTTTCAATAATTTATTTTTATTAAATGTAGAAAAAACATTTCTTTTTTATTTTGTGTTTTTTTTTTACTCTTTCTTGACGAATTTATAAAATTATTCTTAGAATGCGCTCCGCGAAAGTAAATCTGATTCAGTTGACAATACATAACACCTAATGTTTAAATGTTTTTTTCCAAATTCGATGTTTTATGATTTTAATAAATTTTTTTTTTTTTTTTTTTTTTTTTTTTTTTTTTTTTTTTACTAAAAACAAAGGATATTCATTATTTCCATATTCTTCTTCTTACCAACATTTTTCCAAAATAACTATGATTTATTTTAAACAATAATTATGAAATTTTAATACGGTTAAAACCGTATTTGAAGGCCGAAAAAAATGATTTAGTTATACTAAATTGCCCTTCATAGTCTAATGCAGAACATATGTATGTGTTCTACTTTGTTTTTTGTAATGTGCCCCATTCAATTTACTTGAAAAAAATTGAAAAAAAAAAAACTCATTTATAATTAAATTATATTTGTTTTTAATTATTATTACCCATTTTTGAATTATTTATTTATTTTCCTTATAGCTTTTGAATGGCGTCAAAAAGCGGAAATTGAATTAAATGAAACTGCTGAAATTAGAAAAACTTGTATTAAACAATTACGTCACAAATTAATGGTAGCTGTTTCAAAATCTACCACGTCAACAACACCAACAATAATAATTAATGAAAATTTAATACCAAATGGGAGGCGAGACGATGCATTTTTATTACGTTTTTTAAGGGCGAAAAAATTTGATGTTGAAAAAGCTTTTAAAATGGTACGTTATAAAAAGTTGTTTTATTTTTTTATTTTAGAATGTTTTAGTGGTTTTAGTCAATTATAAGAAAAAAAAAAACAACATACAAATAATTTTACTCACATGTCAACTTAGTTGTCATTCTATAATTACAATCCTACCTCATCCTTGTCATTAACACCATATGAAATACAAAACGTACCTATAATCATTTGTATAATCACTCTGCTAATACAATACGCCTTGGAATTTGGAATATATTATGTATGTAATATAAATAGTATAGGTATACTTTACTGGCTTTCCTATTCATGTAGTCTTCCAAAATAAAAAACGAAAGGAAATTTAATGCAAAAATGTATGTATGTACATATTTATGATTTTGTTTTATGCGCATTTTTGCTTCTGTTTAACATTAAATTTTAAATTTACAGTATTTCGTGTATGCGTGATATCTAACCATAAACGGATTAGTAAACCAAAAAAGAACAAAAAAAAGATTGAAGAATTTTCTTTCACTTTGAAGTTAGAGGCCGTGAAAATTTTAAATATTGGCTTTGATATCATTTATACATTTACTGAAATGAATTAAACTATGGGAAATTGTTTTGGATTATGCATTTTAAGAACTTTCAGTTTTAATAGATTATAAACAACATTTTACACCAATGCGCAATGTGTTTTTGCAAAAACTTTGAAATTTATGTTGTTCGGTGTCAAATGGAAACAAAAACACAGAGCAATTTTTTTTAACATAATTTTTTTTCTAGCTACTCCAATTTGCATGTATGTGAATATTTAGATTTTTATTTCAATAGAGTACATAGATAGGGTACCGGATACAGGAAATGAATGTCTGTTTAAAATTATCACTTTTCTGCAATTAAAATGTTTCAAATATAAATTTGTACACTTTTCAAATTAATTTAAGGAAATATCGAAATATCCTGATTTCGATTTTAATTTTTATTTGCTTCTCACAATTTTTTTTTTTACCATTAAAACATAAAAATTGCATGTTCTTTAAATTATTTTTAGAAAATAATTTTAAATTCATTTTTTTCTTCCTCTTGTTTTTTCATCATTATTTTTATGAATAATTTCAATATTGATTCAATTCTCTTTTTTTTTTTTTTGTTTTAGATTACAAAATATTATTCAATGAAAAAACAATCACCAGAACTATTTAAAGTTTCACCAGCATCGCAATTACATGACCTTTTAAAAATGCAAATTCAATATATGGTACCAAATCGTGACTCTAATGGAAGAAAATTGTATATATTCAGAGTGAGTAAGTAAAAAAAAAATTAAAAATGAAAATTAAAAGAATTCATTGGTATTCTTTTGCATGTTTTGAGACTTAAAAGCATATTTTAGCGTTTTTTTCATAATTTCATTTTTTTTTTTTTACAGAAAAATGTGATCCATACAAATGTGCCGTTGAAACAGTTTTCCGAACAAATGTCTTAGCATTAGAAAATGCTGTAAGAGAACCAGAAACACAAATTTGTGGTTTAGTTGTACTTTTAGATATGTCTGGTGCAGGAATAGGACATGCAAAGTACGAGTTCATTTTTAAATTTAAATAATTGTATGAAATTTTAAGTTTGTTTTTTTTTTTTTTTTTAGATTTTTAGCACCATATTTAGCTAAGAAAACAGTTGAAGTAGTTCAAGAAGCATTTCCACTACGTTTTAAAGCTTTTCATATTTTACATGAGCCATTTTATTTTGATGCAATTTTAGCTGTACTTAAACCATTTCTTAAAGAAAAGATTAGAAGTAGAGTAAGAAAATCTAAAAAAAGAGTAAAACAATTAACATTTTGCATTCTAGTGTAATTGTGGCAATAGAATGCAAAGTGTTAAATTTTATCAGCATTTTTTTTTTCATTTTTCTTACAAGAAAAAACACACGTGTTTTCTTTTTAGATTTTCACACATGGCAATAATTTATCATCTCTACATAAATACATAAAACCAGATATCCTACCATCAGAATATGGAGGGACCTTGCCAAAATTTGATAATACATTATGGCGTGAATCATTAATGAATGCTGAGCAATATTTTGAACGTTTAGAAAATTTGAATTATGATTACAGTAATTTATTAGAAGATTCTGGTATTGAAGTTGAAAATAACGAGGAAATCAATGGAAATAATTTGAATTTAAATAAGGATGATGTGAAGAATGATGATGATGACGATGATAAAACAATGATAACAATGACAACATCAGCAACAGAAGGTAGTAAAGTGATTAGTTCAATAAACAGGATTGCAATGAAAGCACATAATGATGTTATGAATATTGCAACAGCAACAATTTCAACTGGCATTCCATTAAATGAAAATAATCTAAAAATTAATAATCCTAGCCATACTTCCACTACTACATACTCTTCTAATGATGCTGAAAGTGATTATGAACTCTGTGATGATTTTACGGAAGAAAATGTCATTAATAAAGAACACTTTAAACATAAAAATTCAAATGGAAATGTAATTAATGAAAAAGTATAATCAAAAAATTGAATTGAAAAAAAACAAAAGCAATAAAAGAAGTAAAAAGTCAATATTCAGCTGTTTTTTTAATTCCTCATCATATAAATCCTCTTTTATTACAAGAAAATCTCGATAAAACCGGTAAAATTAGCCGGAAATTAATAGAAATAAACGGTTTTTATTAATTTTTCAAATTTTAAAAAGTAGATAATGAAGTTGATTCCAATCACAAAATCAATATGTCAAAATTAATACGAAACGAAGTGGCAGTACTATTGAAATGTCAAAAAACTGTCATCGTGGTGATTGTTTGTTTTGGTTGTCTGTTTCTTTGGTTTTCCTCTTTTAAGATTAAATTTTTAGTTTATTTTTTAAAAAGAAACATCTAAATTAAAATTTTAAAATTTAAATCGTTCAAGTGCAAGTTGAAAATTTAAATTCATAAAATGTCAATGACGGATGAAATGACCGAAGACTGGACATACTACTTGTATGTAAGTCTGACACTGCTACCCGTTTATCTTGCATTTAAATTAATTCTATGGATGGGTTGGGAATTATTTGTGAATAATTAAGTACTTTCTGAGGTAAATATACACACACAAAAATATACTTATAAATGTTAATTAAATTATATTTCAATAAATCTTCAATTTTCAGTGGAAAATGGAAATTTTTTCAGGAGTTGGATTTATCAGTAAACTGCACTCTCAAATAGGAAATTTGTAATTTCTTCATGATAACAATTACCTTGATTGAGTTTTTGGATGATGGTTTGCTGTGGTTCAACAAGTTTGATATCATCACGATTTTCGACAATGAGAATGTTTGTTTGTCTTTCAAAAAATTTCCTAAATTTGAACAGTGTGTCTTATATATTTTTCAGGATATATTTTATTTTAATTGAAATTTGTAAAATCTGTGATTTATTGATTGTAGAGAAAAAAAGTAATTTTATTTTATATATTTTCTAAATTTAAATTGGTCAGAATTTGTCTAATTTTATTTGTGAATATTTTATTTTAATAAAAAATTTTGTTTTCATAAAGAAAAAAAACATTTTTTATATGCTTGAAAAACCACTTAAAGCAGCTGCTGATGGGAAATGCGCTCGTATCAACATGCAGTGATCTTTATCGATCATTAATGTTCGTCGTTTTAACATAATTTCTTTTTCTAAACTTATTCTGGTCGTTATTAATTGTTGTTTAACTTGTTCTGTTTCATCAATTGATTCTAGCATTGCATTTATTGCCTCTTGAATATTTTGAACTTCTTGAACAAGTCCTTTTAATGCATAATCACGACAATTTTCAATATGCTCACGATAATGACGATTGTCTAAACGTGTTTGTGCTACTTTCATAGGATTATCCAATTTTTGTTTATCAATTTTCATCTGTTCAATACGATTTTCAGTATCTACTAATTTTCTAAGACACTGAAAAGAGAAACAAAACAAATGAATTTACATTCAAAAAGTTTACTTTAAATTAATCACCTCCATGAGTTCATTTTCTAAACGTGTTAAAATTTCTTGTGTACAACTTATCCGCTCTGTAAATGCTTTTTCAATGGCATTTGCTTCATTACGTAAATCACGAGCAGCATTCATTAGAATTTCATTCAAAGTTCCCCTAAGCTTTACCTGCATAATTATATATTTTTTAAATAAATACGATCTCTTTTTTTTAAAAGGATAAAAGTTTACCGATTTTTGCCTACAAATTTCACATTCATCCAAAGTTTCTTTCGTAAAATGTTCCCAATATTCTTCTGAAGATTGACTAAAACAAAAAATAGATTTTTTTTATTTTTAATGCTCTTATTTCTTTAGAACTTTAAAAACAAAATAAATGTACTCAGTTGGAAATTTCGTTGATCCTGGTTTAAAAAAAGTTGTTGTTGATTGATTATCAAGGCCAATATTAACACATTCAATATTATACGCATCCTGTTTATCACTCCAATCATATTCAAGTCTTTCACGTGCTGCTCTATTTTGTATCTGCTGTTTTTCAATATCAGTTAGAGTTTTATTTAAAATTCTTTGAATTTCTTCAATCAGTGATAATTCTTTCATAAGTTCTTCTTCAGGATCATCACGTACAAGTTCTGATTCTGGTCGACAAGATCGTCTTTCCAAACACTCTTTAGCTAAAAAAGAAAACAATACAATTAAAAACGCATAAGTACCTCAATAACTGCAAACCTATAGATCGAGGTAAATTTAAAATTGCCATAGATTTTTTAATTCTTAATCTTTCATTTTCTAAAGCAGTAATTTCATCAATATGTGCTTTGATGGCTCTCTCTAGAGTACCCTTCCATGTTTCAACAAGTCTTGCTCGGTCTTTCAGTCTTTTATTACTTTCCATTTGACTTTTATCAACACTATCGTATACTTTAGACTTAACACTCTTACACTTGTTAGCATTACTAAAATAATTCCAATAATAAATTCAAAAGAATCATAAAAATTACAAATTCAATTACTGTTGAGCACTTTCATAAGATTCGTATGTTTTTGTTAAAACGTCTTTATTACGTTGGCGCCAATCAGGAATACTGTAACGGGTTATTGAGTAACGATCCACAATTGGTCTTAACCCAGTTATACCAGATTTTGGATTCCAATCAACTTCACCAGTTGCCCATGGTCCAAGAGGTTCAGTAGAAGCGTTTTGTTCTTTTGATAGATACTTGTCATTTGGTTGTGGTAAATAGCAAGGAGTATTTTGAGATTCATCAGTTTTCTGATATTCCGACAGCTAAAATGGCAAAGGTTTAAGTTTAAAAATATAATGTTTTTTTTTTTTCAAATAAAGTTTCCAATGTACCACAAGTTTGTTTTCATCGAAATCAGTTGTAAATTCTTTTTCAATATATGGCGGTTCAGGAACGTCAGTTGGCTAAAATGATTTCACAATTGATAGTCTACCTTTATAAATTTTTGAATAATTTTAATTTTACCATCATTTGCTCATTTGTATGACAAGGGCAGTGTTCTGCGTTAGGTTCCCCAGCCTCAATGAAAGTGACCTTTTTGGGTGAGGATTGATGAGTAAAAAAATGATTCTCTACGTTAGGTTCTCCTGCCTCTATAAAAGCGACCTTGTTGGGTGAAGATTGATAAGGAAGACAATGATATGGCTCTGGACTAGTCTTTAATAAAATATTTAAAAAAAAAAACAGAACATGAGAATAAGAATTTTTAATCTATTTTAACTTTTGAAAATTTTACAAACCTGAGCAAAACTTCCAAGACACTGGTCATGATTTTCAGTGGACATTTTTTAAGTTGTTTTATTTGGTTAAACGAAGAAGTTTGTAGATACTATGTAAAAAAATATAACTAAGAAATAGAACTAAGAAGTTTTTAACACGAAAATCAAATTGATGTAAATTGAGAAACAATAACCAAGGTGACTACGATTTTATTGTTAATTTATTATTGATTTTTCACGTATGTTGCTATAGAATTATGCAAAGGTTTTCGTTTATTTTTTTCTTTCATCAAGTTGAATTTTATATCACCGAATTATATCCTTTTTTTCATATTTATAAAAACGTCTGTAATCAATAACAAAAATGAAATTTATAGCCTATTTAATATTTTTACAACTTTTAATGAAGAACCCACTTCAGTCTGATACCACAACGTCATAGGAATTACAAAACATATAAAACATTTACTTATTATATTACATATAAAATTTATTCATCTATCTCCACATACATTTAAAAAATATTCAGTTGCAAAATCAAGAACATCTGATGGTTTTTGCATTATTGTTGCTAATACAAAATCTTTTAGCATCGATTTAAATTCAGGATTATCTCCAATGTACGTTTCAATTTCTGATTTTCTAGAAGATTTAAAATCTAAATATTTTGATACTAACATTATATCATCTTTCCAATTTTTTTGTAAATTTGAAACACATTTTCGTGGTATAGGAATTGTTATTAAAGGATTCATATGAAAAAATATTTTACTATTATTCCATGTATGTCGTAAAATATGACCTGATGGTAAAAAATATGTTTTTGATATAATAGGATCTAAATTTTCACTATATAGAATTTTTCTTATTCCTATTGTTTTATATGGTTTATCTTGAATGTAAAATATTTTACATTTTCCGACATCAAGTACACATTTACATAAATCACCTAAAATAAATTTTTCAATTTTATCATACATGCATTTGTAAAGAAAAAGTTAAAATTTCACCTGAAATATTCATTGACCATGTTTTTAATTTTCCTTTGAATTTCTTTAAAATTAAATATCTCATCAAGACGAATAAACCACCATCTAAAACAAGATCTCCTGTATATTTTATTGTAATTGTTCCACGATCTCTTTCAGTTATTTCATTTTTAGTTTTTGTCCGAAATGCAATAAAATTATCTTTCTCTTTAACAACGTGTAAAGTTTTCTCCTAAAAATGTTTCAAAAAAAAAAAAAAATTATTAAGAAAATAAAATACGAAATTACACTCTAAAGTTACAATTTTATCATGAAGCATTAAATGCCATTCTGTTTTCTTTTCTTCGATCAATTTTAAATTTTTTTTTGTAATCGCAAGTAATTTACTACCACCAACACCGTTTTTACATGAAAATTGTGAATTACAAAATGTAATAAATTTATTTGAATCTGATTCAATTGAAAGACGTAATCCTCCAATTTCAAGGATATGGTCAATTTCTACAAATGGACATTTACAAATATCATCTTCTCGAATATGTTTCAGTTTATTTTGTTGTTTTTGTTCATCAGAAACAATATCTTGAGAAATGATGAGAGTTTCAACAAAACTAATTTTTTCTCTATATTTTTCATCTATTGGAAAATCAATTCCAGGAATATCATTTAAATATGGTATTCCTTCTTCAATTTTTTCTTTTTCTTTTTTACTTTTATCGATGTATTCTTCGTCAATTGTTTCATAATTTAATTTTTCAGATTCTCTTAAAATTTCTTCTTGTTCAATGGTTTCAGGTTTGTTTTCTTTCTCATCGTTTTGATGATTAGTGACAGATGATTCTTTTGAAGAATCATCATCATCGTCATCGTCAGTTATTATTTCAAATACAGAACGTTTTCGTTTTGGTAATTTTGTATGTTCAGGTTGGATGTCCTTTTGTATTTCATCTTCCAATGATAATTGAGGATAAACATCAGAATCAAATGCAAGATTAGCATCAAATGGCCACGATTGTGGTGGATAAATACTCTCCAGAGGAAAAGTATCAACACGTTCATTATCATAATTTGTTTCAAGATAAGTAGAAGATGTATTTACATATTTTTCTTTATTTTTCAGATCATTCGGTTTTAATTGATATTCTTGAAAATCTCGCAAAAATTGATAACGTTGAGATAAAAATTTATGACTTGGTATTCTACGACGTGTTTCAACTATTTTTTTTCTTTTAATAGTTTCTTTTTTTTCCCTAACAATATTTTCTTGTAATTTGGATTTTTTAACATCGAAGTTTTTCATTACAGCCTCTTCTTCAAAATCTTCCGTAGAACTATCATCGATTCTTTCTGATTCTATTTCTCCAGTAATATTACTTTCATCTACATCGTGATCAATTTGACTGTCTACTGAAGGTGTAGCAAATACTGACATATCATCACTTTCTAAATAGATTTCTTGATCAATATCTTTCTTATTTTCATCACTGTATTGATTCAAATTTTGAATATCAAGTTTTAGGCTATCATCTGCATCTTTTGAGTGTTTTTCATTCTGATCAGAAACATCTTCTTCGAAACTAAATACATTTATAGATTTTATAAATTCTTCATCTTCGGTTTCAGACATTATATTTTAATGAAAATTTTGTTCAATAATTAAGTAAAATAATTTTTACTTTTTTTTAAATTAAAATCTGTTTTGAAGTTCATATCAACGAACAATTCAGTGTAGACTAGGTTTTCTTGATTTCTATCAAAATTTATAATTTAAAACATTCCCTTTCACACCTTCGATTTTTTTCCGTTATTTTTCTTTAAACCAAAAAAAAAGGATAAAAATTCGTGACGTTATGCAGAACAGTTTATCAAATTCTAATCGTACCTCGTACCTAATTTACATTTAACATTGATTCAAAAAAAGCAGAATGCGGAAACATTCAATAATCATTTTTGTTCTACACACCATATTTTCACCACTTTATCCTTCCAGTGTTTTTCTCTTATTTTTTAAAAGCATTTACATTCTCTATACACCTATCTTTACATGCTCACTGAATTTACGTATGTAATAATCAATATACTTTCCCTAATTTATATTCCTTTCCCGAATAGATAAACCACGATTCATGTCATACAATTGAATTTTAAAGAGTTGCATACATCACTTCAATTTAATATAAAACAATCCTCCTCTTCGACATTTGAATCTTTGAATTTAATGATATGCTCATACATAAGGTAATCTGAGTATATTAAAAAACTAAAACAAAACATAAAAACAATAAAATGATTTTTAATTTTTTTTTTTTATTTTATTCAAAAAGTTTCATTCAAATAAATTAAAAAAAATGGTTTCTTCTTTTTCTCGGCTGAAAACAATTTATAAATAAAAAACAAAAAGAAATGATACGCATTCGAATTTAATAATTTCATATTGAAATATGTTTTCAACCCCCTTTTCAAATATGTACATTTTTACGTTTATCCATATAATCGCAAAATAAACCAAAAAACAACAATAATAACGACATAAAATCGAACAACATAATGATAATAATAATATAATGACGATGTTGAGTGTATTTGAATTGAAAAAGGATCATATTTCAATTTAGTTGGGATATAATATCTTCATAATAATTGGCCAATTGTAAATATTTGCTACAAATTAACCCTTTTTTCCACAATATTTATTTATTTATTAAATAATTGTTAAAAACTTAAATAATTATGAATTTATTATTATTTACATTTTCAATGAAAAAAATACATGAAAAAAAAATTAATAGATATGTTATTTATTTTATCAACGATCCAGTGAAAAAGGATTCTAACGAAGGTGGAGAAAATACCATCTAAGACAAATCCAATGCAATGGCTCAATTTAAAAAAAAAAAATTTATTTATTTTTTCACTTTAAATTTTTAAGAAAAACTTAATCATGCTTAAAAGTCATGTTCTATTATTTGACCTACATAATTCATAATGTTCCTTTTGTGCAATGCCATATTTGAAGGAAGAAAATTTTCTTCAAATTAATAATTTTTTTTTTTTCTCTTCATGAATTTTATAAAGTTCAAATCATAAATTATGCTCAATTTCACAAAACACAATTCGAATTTATTATTTAAAATTTCTATTGTTTAGACTAAATACAATTCAACCCTTTTTACCATTATCTTCTACTCCTTCAGATATCTTATTGTAGCACACTTTATTTGTAATACATATCTATACTCTCATTAATTTTCAGAATTTATAAGTAAACAATCTTTACAAATAATCCGGAAAATATTAATTAGTATCTTTTTATTTCAGTTTAAAAAAAGATGAATGTAAAATTTAAAAAAAAAGAAAATACACAAACAAGATAATAAAATAAAACAACAACAACAATTGTTATATAATATATTTTCTTAAGTATAACTATATCTTTCTGCATAAGTAATTAGTTTACGATATTTGTCATTAACAAGTTCATAAGTTTCTTAAAAGGTCAAGATAGTAATTAATTAAAAACCAATTTGTTATCTATAACTAAACATGTAAGAGGGATCTTAATACACATACATTCCTTTTGAAAGATATTTTCTTAAGAAAATTTATTTGTTTACTAAAAATATATAGGTCTTGTATTTTAACATACATATATATTAAGATTTATAGATACAATATATACCTACATACATACTTTTTGTACGTATATCTAAATTAAATACAATTGATACAATGTACAAGTACAGAAAAGTAAGATTGTAAATAACATCATCATTTAAAATAAAATTAAGAAGAATTTATTTGTTGCGATAAGGGTATTTTATTATTTGAGAAATTTGATAAAGAGGGTTCATTTTCTTTTTAACCGATTAGACTAACAGCAATTTAAAATCAAAAAGAAAAAGAAAAAGAAAATGTGTGTGAAATAAAATACTATATGGAACTTGTATATGAATTATATTTTTGTGTAAAAATATTTTTCAAAGCGTGTACTCGTATGTTCACAAGTAGCATGAACTGGAAAATGTTTATTTTTTTTTATAATCTCAATTTAATACTTACATTCACGACCAAAATGTTTTCAAAGTACCTACTACGAATTTTTGTTCGTTTAAAAAAAGAATTTTTATAAACATTTTGAATTCGTTCTACGATAACTTGAAAAGTCTTTCCTTAAAGATCAGAATTTTATTAAAAATCTACTACACAACGTATGAAATAAGAATTCAATAATCTAAAGCTCAAGCATAAACCTAATTGGTTATGTGTTGAAGTTGAATCATTAGAGAGTTCATTTTTCTAAAGAGTTTCTAACCATTTTCAATTCTTTGATTTTTTTTTTTTTTTTTTATTCCACACTATAAAATTGCAATAATATTTCTTAAAATACTTGTCGTTATGAAGAAAGGATAATTTTCTTTTTTATATACATATACGTACTTGCACTATGTTCTTATTCTACATGAATGAATACACATTATTATATCCAACCATTTTTTATATATATATGATGCTTCAAAAGTTTATACATATGTATTATATGCGGAAAATCATGGTAAAAAAAAAAGAAACGATGATAAATTGTAAGAAAAGTTGTACGTACATACATATGTACATTTAAAAAAAAACAAAAAGCAAAAAAAATCATGTAACAAATCATGCATCTAATCACGTATATGATGAAGTCTGTATGAGAGCAGCATCATAAAAGGATATGACATGCTTCAATTGTATGTGGGTCGTATCATAATATGTATGTATAATTTGCGCTCAATAAAAGAAATTTCCTCTTTTTTATTTTTATTTTTCACTTTTTTTTTTCTTTTTTTTTTTTTGCATTGATTTGATTACAGAGATTTACGATAAACCAAATGATTTGATTTTATTTTTCTCAATTTTGTTGTATTTTTTATTTTAATCTTTCTGGAATATAGGTAGGTACATACATATATGTACATACCTATATATATTTTTGATTTCATATCATTTCATACGACTTAAATGCGGTTAAAATTTGATTAGAATATTCTTTGAAATAAAAATTAAAGATATTATTTGAGTCAGACAAACAAAAAAAACAGAGAATGTTATTGCCATATGAAAACATTCTTTAAAGTGAAAAAAAAAAAAGTAATAACATTAAAATTTTCCTTAATACATGTGCAAAACAAACGTCTTAATTTAATTCTATGTTCAGTCTAGCAGTTCATCCGTTTTTTTTTTTCCAAATGCTCGTATGGTCTACAATCTGTTTTTATAAATATCCAATCCACCCCAAAACAAAATATCGGAAGAAAAAAATATATAAAAAATAAAATGATAAAAATAAAGAGAAAATCACAAAGTAAAGTAAATCTAAAATCGAAGAAAATTTATTCGTTTTTTATCCACCCTTAATCGGTCAAGGGATCGACAACTGCCCATTAAATTATTAGTCTCAATTTATGCCCCAATATCTATCTATCTATTTAACTGTTTTCATCGGAATCGTTGTATATTCATTCATTTAAATCGTTTTCTTTACTATACATTTAATGAAAAATGACCAATAGTTTGAAAGGGAAAACATCCTTTTAGCAAAGAATGTGTAATAAAATATATCTTGTGACAATTTTCTTATTTTCAATACTTCTTTTTTTTTCTTTGAAAAAAACAAAAAAAAAAACAACTAAAATTTTTGTTCTTTCAATATTATTTTTCTTTCTAAGTATTTTCATCTTTAAGATGCAATTTTTTTTTCTCTCTTTATAACGACTTTTATTTCATAACCTTACGGTATTTACTGCAAAAATTTTAAAAGAGTAAAAAAACAACAACAAGAAATTACAATTTTCAATTTCGCATATTTTGCTGGGAAAAAAAAAAATATTAAAAAAATAAAAAAGATGGAAAAATATATTCGAATTCAATTTATTTACTATCTGTGAAATGCAATTCAATTTACTATTGTTTTCGTTATCCACATGAACACTTAATATTTTATGTAATGTATTTTTTTTTTTTTTTGAAAGTGTGTGTATTGTATACTATATGGTACATACATACATATATCGTTTGTTGAAGGTGTGAGAAAAAAATAAAGAAAAAAAAAAGCAAAATAACCTTTCAAATTGTGATATATTTGGGTAATGATTCAAATTTATGACTATCATAGTTAACGATAACGATAATTCCAGTCCATAAAGTAAATTTGTAGAGTAAATGGACAACACAATTCAATTTTTTTGCTTTCTTACATGATAGTGTACGTACATATACACAAATGAGTGTATGATTATTTTTTTCTTCTCCTTTTTTTTTATTCCATTTCATTGTTAATTTAAATAAATTAAAAATAAATTGTTTGTGTATATAGTTTTTATTATATTGAGTGGAAATAAATTATTATATTATTATTATTATCCTATACAAAAATGTTTTTATCTTTTACAATTTTTTTGCATTTAATTTATTTAAAAAAAAAATCAACATACAACTGAATTTAGTTTGCAAAATGTAACGAAAAGGTAAAATTGAAGTAAGTATATGAATTTGTTATTTTTGAAAATAAAAAACCTTCTAAACTTCTTCAATTCCAAATTGATATCCTTGAAAAAAGAAAAATTAATAAAATGCATCTCTTTTTAAAGTTAAACTTTTTCTTTTACCCTTTTGCATACGTACATCATCCTTTCACCTTTTATTCTGTTTTATTTAAAAATCACATATACATCTTTTTTTAACCTTCATTTCTTTTATTTTAACTATTTTAAAAGTTTTTTTTTAAACACAATTGAACCACTTGAGAAAAACACAAGACATTTGTTTTTTTTGTTTCTTCAAAAAATAAAATCAAGTTCAAAATCAGATTTCATGTAGGTATGTATTTAAAGTTAATGGTAAAAAAGTGAAAATGTGACAATAATCGTTTCCTCAAAATTCCTTAAACATTATGCTATAGAAAAATAATAAATATGTATTCGTATTGTATACATTTTGATGGTAGCCTTAGGGGAATCTTTAACACCTCAAGTCTTTGGGGATTAATATAATCATGTTAAGGATATTATAAAAATGATTTTACACATTAAAGTTACGTTAAGGGTAGAATTTAATCACACATAAATACATATACAGGATTACATATAAATTTACACATTATACAAATTTACACATTATACAAATTCAAAGTTTTTTTTTTTTTTGAAGCTTTTGAGCTGAAAAGAGGCGTGTGAAAACAATAAATAAATAAATGCTGGTTGATTGAAGTAATTCATTTATAAGGTTAGATTATATCCAAGACCAAGAGGATAACAAAAAATAAATAAATAAATCCTTTATTGGACCTCGGTTTCGATGTTTTTATATTTTAGATTTATAATTTTTGTCCTTTTTTATTAGTTGTCAAAAAAAATTGTCACTCAGTGAATAATTCATAGAGAAAAAAATAATAAACTGATTTTTTTTATAAAAATAAACTTAATCCTTTTAATGTCATTTTCTTTATTTTGAGGTTTTTCAGTAATTAATTTCAATTGTGTAATTTACACGTTTGTTCTTAATTCGTTCTAAAGTTTCATTTTTTTTTTTTTTTTTTTTTGTAATTGTCATTGAAAATATTTAGAGTAGTTTTTTGTACTCTTTTATCAAATGAATTTAGCTCATCACACCTTCTTTACAACTAAATTAATTTATGTTAATCGTTGTTAGTTTTTTTTTTCCTTTTTTCTTTCTTTTTTTTCTTTTTAATAACGAAATCGATGCACGTACGTACATACATCACCTACATTACAATGTTTTAAATCCAATTATCCTATATGTTTCTAATTATCTAAGACTAAGTCTTTGCATGATATTTCTTATTTTATTTTTACTATAATTTTTTTTTTATATTTTATTAGGGGCTTCTTTATATTACAAGGCCATGTCCATAGAATCAATTACGAACAAAAAATTAGACTACTTATAATCATCAGATACATTATGTATATATTATTTTGTATTCCGCATACAAATACATATATATACATATATACTATATAATTTTCTTAGAGAAAAAAAAATAATTTTCTTATAATTATGAACGCGTGAAATGAAACTTAAATTAGCATTGTCCTAGTAAAAGTCACCTTTTTGGGCGTCAACTCCAACATAACACCAAACGAACGTTCCATAAAATAATTTTTTAGTTGTCACATTTTACCCTGGGGTATATTATAATGTAGATAGTAGATACATATCTGATGATTATATGACGTTGTTAAGATTTTTATTTATTCTCCATGTGACGTCTTCAAACAAGGGAATAATATTTTATAATATTTAAGTATATATATGTATGTAATGCATTTCATGTATAAGGGTTGAAGGTTTTATTTTTGATTCCAATTTTTGCAAAAAAACGTTTCCACCTGATCAAGAATTTTCTCATTTTAATATATTTTTAGACTGCAGTAGTTGTCTCATATCATATCATCCTTTTTAATCATCATGTCACTAGGATTCACCACAGGGTATTGTACTTTTCAAGTGCTTTGTAAAGTTGTTGAGAAATACTTGTGGCACGTTCGAATATTAATAAAGTATTTACAGTATATGACATACAGTACAAAATATGTTATATAAGTACATAGATACATACATATAAGAAAGATGTTCAATAAAGGAAGAACAACTTACCAAAGTGGTATATAATTTTCTGTGTATATATGTACTTATATTTGTGTACAAAAATTATTTTATTAAATTTGAAGAAAAAAAATCACTTAAATAGATTCTTGAATTTTTTCTCATTTAATTTAAAATATTACATTTCATGTTGGTTTTTTCATTTTTTTATTTGTTCAGTCTGGACATAATTTGTTTATGAATATTTCAATAATTTAAAGATAATTTACTGACACACAAAAATTACATTCGCGTTTATTACATTCTCCATTTATTTTCTTTTTTTTTATATATATGTTTTCTTCGTTATGTAATATCAAATAAGCTATCAATAAAGACTTATAATAAGAAGAGGATGTCATATTACTTATCGAAAAAGAGGTCCTTAGAGAAACGTTTTTTTTTTTTTGTTTTTTTTTTGTTTTTGTATTATTAAAGGGAACATTGACTCTGATATAACGTAGAATGTATACTGATTTAGTTTTTAGTTGTTTTTTTTTTTTTTTTTTTATTGTAGACAATTCACCGCCTCTTCACAATTATTGGAAAATGCTGTTTTTTTTTTATCTTCGTTTTATATTCGTATATACCCTTCTTAACATTTTTTTATAAATATGATGAGTATAAAAAGAATTCACTTGAGGACAGATTACTTGGTTTATAAAACCTCTTTATATCATATGAGTATTTGGATTTAATCGACCCTGAAATTGTGTATGAAATAGAGTTCAATTCAATGTATAGATTATTATTGGAATTGTAGGTTTATATCTATAGAATATGTACAATGTATTTATGTAGTTTATTTTTATATCATTAAGGAATATGAAAGATACATGATGAATAAATAGAAATGATAAAAACCACTAAATTCGAATAAAAAAAAGAAAGAAAATAAATTTTATTATGGAAATAAGGTTTCTTTTTTGGAAATTTTTTTATTGACTTAACAGAATTAAACATTTTTTTTGTCAAACGTAAGTACTAAATTAAATTTTCTTTTTCTGAAAGCATTTTCTGTACGTAAACTGACTTCCTGACTGTACCAGCAAAATGAGGAAAATTTTTTCCTAATTTATACTTTTACCATATCTTGAAATTCATTAAATTTCGAATTTATTTTTTTTATTAATTTGCTAAAATATTGTACACTGTATAGGGAGAAGCCCCTAATTACTAACATAATTCAAAAGAAATTACCGAAAGAAATAATTTTTTTTTAAATAATAAAACTACATATTTAACTTTCTTTCTTGTAAAAATCCAAATACACACAATTCAAGATTTTTACATAAAATTCCATCACTATCTTCTACATTATACACCCGCACAGATTCATTTTCCAATTGGAAAATTCCTTACAGAATATTGTCAAATATTGTCTTGACATATTTATGTAGAGATTCAGATAAATTCATTTAATGGTTATACACTCATTAACCACTGATATAATCATTCGATTAGCCACAAAATGTGTATAATATAAACATTAATGGCGTCAATAAAATTAACAAGAATGTATACAGAAAAATAATGAACCTTGTAACCTAAATGATAATGACCTTTATAGCACCCTCACCTCAATAGAGATTTTCCTTTTTATTCTCAAAATAAAACCAAACTTTTAGTGAAATAACACCCAAAAAAAAGTGAAAAATATTTGCAAAAATTTAGAATTTTTTTATAATTTCTAATTTTTTTCACATACATATCTTTACAGATATGTACATACATATACTCGTATGTATGTACAACCTACAGTTGAAAATCAGTTAATTCGATTAACTTTAATATGACTTATTCTTTTTTTTTTTTTTTCTATACCCTTACATCATGATGATGAATTAAGTAACTTGTACAAAGTTTTTTTTTTCTTTATTTTCTCTTTATTTTGTTTTGTCGTCTTCCTTTTCATCAGATAATTTAACTTTAACATGTCAATATTCGATTGATTTGTCTTCCTTTTGTAAATCTTGTTATACACGCAGATAGATAGTCTAATTCGATAAAAAAAAATGTTATTCCCAAGAGAGTATTTTACATATAATGAAGAATTTAGGTAAACTTGTGGTTACACAAAATTAATAGAGCAAAGTAGTGAAGAGGAAAAATTCAGAAAAAATTTTCTTAGTGAAATAGAAAAGGAAAAATTGTGTAAAATTAAAAACTCTGAAATAATTCTAAAAATAGAATAATAAAAAAATTCAGGTTGATAAATTTTGGAATATATTTTTAAAGTTTTTATTTTGAACTTAAAGTTCAACAATAAATCGAAATTGTTCTTTTTTTTTTGTCCATCCCATGCTTTCTTTTTATTTTACACATTCGAAAAAAATTCTACATACTAAATATGTATCTTACATACATACATATGTATGTAATGTCCATAAATATTTTTGCAATAAATTTTTTAATCTCGCCCTTTAATCGCCAAATGGTGTTTTTTATGATCTTTGGCTACTTTTTTTGTTTTTTTTTTTGTATTTCTCTTCCTAGTAAAAGTTATATTGAGCACATTGAATATACGATTTGTTTTTTAGGTACATCTATGCTGGTATATAGTGGGGTGATAAACTATAAATACAATATAAGGAACAGTAGTAAAATGAATGTATATCATTTTCCTTTCAGTTTTTAATCTTCTTCATATTCTTATTTTGTATCTAACACAATATTTTGTATTTTGCTTTTAGTTTTTTTTTTTATGAATACCGATACTAAATAAAAAAAAAAAAAAAAAACATTTCATGGTAAAAAAATATGTTACATGATCAAAATAAAACTGAAAGAAAAAAAATATTCAATAAAAAAGAAGAATGTCCTTTTTTATGTTCCTGAAAAATATCTTAGTAAAAAAAAAAAATACAACCAGAGCAGAAGGTCAACGTTTACGCAATACTAATTTTTCCGATATGAGGAAACTATAAATTATTATAAGACGCCGGACTTAGAAAAAAAAACAACGTAGAAATAAAATAAAAGCAGAAGGATAACAGTATAGGATAACAATTTCTTAGACATATTTTGGGATAATGTATACAACTATGTACATAGAAAAATAAATAACTATCAATGTTCTATGATCTGTACAATTATTTCTATCAAAATTTCAATTATATAGTTTTGTTTTTCATTTTTATTTTTATGTTGTGTTTTTTTTATATATGTATATGTATGTATATATTTACGTATACATATGTATATGTACCTTTATTGACCACATTTATAGTTGTTTAAGGATGCTTGCATATAAAGGACATCATATATAATAATAAGAGCCAATTTAATATTAGTCACACATATGATTATCATAAAACACCATACAAACAATACATATCATGGATACATAAAGTTGTTTTTTTTTTTTTTTTTGAAATTTTATCAAAAGAAAAATATTGATGTCCGTCCGGTTTGCATATTATAATCATAAAATGAAGATGGTGTCCTGCAGTAATATTTGTGATGTCCTTTTTTCTTTGGGTTTTGTTTTTTATTTTGGCATTTTGTTTTTTCAGTTTTTTATTCTTATATGTGAAATATTTATTTAGCTTAGCTGAGAATTAATTTTTTTTTTTTTTTGGTTTCTGATTTTGCTTATAGATTTCTGTAGTCGTGATATTTTATGATACAAATGTGCGGAAAAGACAGCTCATAAAATATTATTTTTTTTGAATTTATTAATGTTGTGTTTGTGTATGCTGTTTGTGTGTAGAAAAAATAAATGAAAAGAAAAAAAAATCCATGATTCAAGTAATACTGATAATAATCGAAATAAAATAATTTTTTTGTGGTCAATATATTTTGTATACAGGTGTAGATTATGTTCGATTTTTTTATGATTAGAAATAACAAAATTAATTTTTCATACATATATGTATATATATATTTTTTTTGTTATTAAAAAAATAATAGAACAAAAATTTTTTTTATTTTTAATGTTATATGTGATATGATGTGAAATAAATTTAATTTATATTGGTTGTCAGAGTTTTTTTAGGCTTTAGGAATTTGAAAAAAAAAAAAATATTTGTTTCATAGGATTGACAAAAACAGGAATAGGTAGACCAAAACTATCTTTTTTTTTTATTAAAAAAACAGCAATTATAGAATATTATAAATAAATAGTATTTAGTTAAAGATTTTAAATTACCGTTCACATAAACTTATGATAAGTTTTCAAAAAGCTTTAATTTCAGTTTTTATTCATGAACGTCTTCAAATTTAAAAATCTATAATTAAAAATTCGATTAAAGTCTAAAAATTTACGAAATAAAATTTTAGCAAATTATTTTTAAAACTTAATAAACTTTAAAAAATCAATAATATTTTTTTTTTTTTACTTAAAACAAATTCCATTGAACTCTCTACTATATGACAAACAGAAATTTCTAAATATGTAAATAGTTTTCTGTTACATGAGACACTATCAAAAGTTACTTTCGTGAACATTATTTAAAAATAGGTATCCTATATATTCACTCATTTTTGCCTAATCAGTGAAAATTGCAGAATATGAAAAAAATCTTTTATTTTTTTGCTGTCACAACAAGGTCACCGTATATCTTTTTTACATTTCATTTTCATCATAAAAACAACAAACTTGTTGCACAATCTATCGTCTTGTCTTGTCTTTAACAAAGAAAAAAAAATAACTTACGAAATAACCATCATCAAATATACGTCAACAAACAAATCGGGTTTCAAATGAAAAACAAAAAACAAAAAAAAAAAAAATTAAATGAAACAAAAAAAAAGTATCCTCTCATTCATGAATTTGTTTGGATTTCTTTTTTCTTTTTTTCTTGATGATATAAAATTTCACTTAACTCAGCATATCCTTTCATATGTGTACATATAATACATGTACATTCATATATATATGTACTAAATGTACATGAACTTATATGTATATACATATGTATATTTGTGGTATATGCAAAAATAATCGCATGCCACGATTTTTAAAATAATTTTTTTTTCTTTCTATAAAAATTAAAAAAAATTAAAAAATAAAACAAACAAAAAGACAAATGCAAAAACAAACCAAAAAAAAAATTATTATATTACAATTATATCATTGCAACAGAGGAAATAGAATCTTCAAATTTAAATTTTATGAATTTTATTTTTAATTGAAAATAAATGCAAAAAAAAGTACAACAAAAAGCATGATAAATTTCGTAGAAAATGAAGGAATTTTTATTTAACAAAAAAAAAAAAAAAAATTTTAATAAATTTAAAACCACATTAAAAGTATTAAATAACCATGAAAAAATTTATTCAATTTTACAAGTTTTCATGTCTTAAAATGAGAACAAAAACACAACAACGAATAATGTTTCTAAAATATATATCAAGAAATATCATTATTGTTATATTAAATAGTAAACAAAAATATGTCAACAATGATTTTATTATGGTCTGTAAAAAACAATAGATTACATTTTTTTTTTTATAAGACAAAATACATAATAATCAAGATATTAAAAATAAGATGAGCTTTATTCTATAAATAACAACAAATTTGTTCTATTTCTTAACTTTTTAATCACAAAAGAACACAATTTTATAAATGCATAATATAAAATGACATACATTATATAGGTAACGTATATACCATAAGAATTTATTTGCTTTTTGTATAATTTCTTTCAAAAAATTCTTGAACAAAACCAAAAACGTAAAAAAACAACAAACAATTATTTTAAATGAAAAATGAACAATTTCGAAATGGATGAATTTTTAACTAAAAATTATCATTTGATTAAAAAAAAAAAAATAGAAAGTATGATAACAATAACAAAAATTGAATGTTTTTTTGGTTTTATTGGATGAGAGTTTGCGCAATATTGAATATTTTTAAAGCCACTAAAAACATCATGAACATGATAATATTTTTTAAAAATAATACAGAAAAGGATTTGAATTTTAAATTGAATATATGTACATACATACAAATATCTATTCTAAATAATATTTAACAAATGTAGAAAATGAATATATGTATAAAACATATCCAGAAATGGTGGGTTAAAGTAAAAATAAAACAATAAAAATTTACTGCATATGGGCGGAGTTGAAAATTAAGTTTTATTGGGGTTAAGCACGCCTACAAATTTCCCATACCCCAAATCTGATGGATACCATTTGAAACAGAATTTCTAAAACTCCAAAGTAAAAAAAAAAAACCAGTAGATACATATAAATATATATGAAGTATCTTGATTCAAAATGGTAATGCTTTCATTGTTGACAGGCATGGTTTGAAGATAATAAGAAAAAAAAAATACAATACCGAGATTGGAGAACTATTGTATGTATTTGTATCTTTACAAAGAAAAAAAAATAGAACAGGATGAACTTTCAAATATAATATAAGAAAACGTGTATGTATATAAAGTTGGTATAAAGTAACTTAAGTTAAGTTCATTTTCAATACGATACGATACAATTTCAAGTTCTACAATATAAAAAAAAAAGTCACAAGATATTAACTTTCGTATTAGTATCTTTTTAGTACATACATATTTTCATACCTTAATAATACTTTTGGTTCTATCGCGCAAATCTTCAAAAACAACAAGAATATACATATTTTATCAAATGCAATTGTGTTTGTAAGAACACATACAAGTATATTTCGATTGGAGGAGAATGTTTAAATTACCGGACTAAATATTTTACAATCATATCAGTTGACGTCGACAAACTGAATAGTTGCACAAACGGTAAAAACGGAATATTTTGAATGCAAAAAAAAAATTAATAATTGTTTTAAATATTTCATACCTATTAATTTTTGAAAATTTAAAAAACAAAAAAAATTAAATCAGGACGATTTGTGTTCCTAATTTATTTGTTGAATTATTGAATAAAAAATTTTAAAACAGAAAAAAAAAATTGTGAAAGGTGTCCTAAAATAATAAATGAAATAAGTGGAGAAATTTATTTTAAATCATATTGAAAATTAATTGCAAAAAAAAATAATAATAATCATACAGTGAATATAAGGTGATTTTTCAAGGTGTTACAGAAAAAGAAAATTTCCAAAATTCAAAATCAACTATTAAATGTTTTTTCTACCATCACCAGTGATCGAAACAAAATCAAAATTGAATCGATACCAGGAAACCCTCCATCTGCAGGGATAAAACTCGAGGATACCAACTGTAAGAAGACATCTGTGACGACGGCAGGAATAAAGGTAATACCGACCGTGATTAAGAACAATATGGAGGATCCTCAGCTAGCAGATGAATATGTACAGGAATTTGTTCTTGATCATTTAGAGGATGCAACATCCGTCGGTGTTAAACGTGAAGAACAAAGTCCACCAACAACAAAAATGGCATGGAATGGAATACAAGATGAGGATGATATACCATTACGAATGCGATCATTTCAAGGACATCATCCGAACGGAACAACTTGGCATCATGACGATCGACGTCTGCAAGTGCTTTCACCATCACCTGAAATTTATACAAGTGGTCCGATGCCTGGTCAAGCTGTTTTAGTGAGTACAACATCAGTTCCTGGAGTTCCTACTACACCTCCTCAAACTCCTCCAATGGCGTCGCCAATACAATGTAATACTCAAGGATATCATTATGGTCACACACATAGACAACCACCAGGAACTGGTCTTGTCGAAGAAATGATGTGGCTACCACAGACAATAAGAACAGAACCTCAGCCCTTAGATTTACGACCTTTGAATTGTTCTGCACAAGAAGTTGAAGGTTGGGAACGGAGAGAATACATTCATCAAGGTAATGTCCCAAACCATGGACATTTGGCTATTCAAAATCATCATTTTAATCAATTAGAACATCTCACACCAATCAATATGCATTCATCCTATCACAATCATAATCATAATCACAGTGGTACTCCAAATAATAATCGACCCATGTCTGTTAATTCAACAAGATCATCAACTAATTCTCCCAGGACATCATCAGGGGTATATAGTACTTCAAGTGGCATTGGTAGCGGAGAAGACCTTATCAATGATGAATTATTAACTAGTCTAACAGTTCGTGAACTTAATAAACGCTTACATGGATGCCCTCGAGAAGAAGTTGTTCGACTAAAACAGAAACGAAGAACTTTAAAAAATCGTGGATATGCTCAAAATTGTCGTTCAAAAAGATTACAACAACGACAGGATTTGGAGAAAACAAATCGACAATTAAATAATGATTTGCAAAGAATAAAACTTGAATTACATAGAGTTTGTCAGGAAAGAGATCAATTAAAACAAAGATTACAATTACGACAAGCTGCTCAAGTTGCCGGACAAACACAAGATTTACATTCAGATGGTCAAAGTTCACCAGAATTTTATCTATGACGTCAACTTGGTCCACAAAATCAATGGGTGCGGTATTAAAAGGTATAAGAACAAAAATAAAAGTGAAAATTTTTTTTGGCAATTAAAAAAAAAAAGGTAAATAATTGCTAAAATTCTTGCAAAGATCAAGAAAAATTTGAAGACTGGAAGATTGATAACACATTCTTTGATATTTTTTTTTTCTCAAATAAATGAGTGATGTATTAAGTAATTAATGATGATTTTGTGATGATGAAGTTAAAGAGGTGGCTACATTGTTGATAATTGCAAAAACAAAACAAAACAAACAAAAAAATATGCTAATCTTTCTTTTTTTTTTTTTGTTTTTTTGTTTATGTAATTAAAATGAATGATTAAAAAATTTCTTTGTTGCTTATTTTCCATGACAATACAAAAAAGAAAATAAAAATCTATTTTATGAAATAAAAGGACTATTGTAAATGAACTAAAAGTAAAACTTTTTAAATAAAATAATTATTTCTTTTTTTTAAAATATGGGCAAAATGTTGCAATAAGATGTAACAAAGTAATAACAGAGAAAATTAGAAAATAATTTAGTTTTTTTTTTTCTTTAAAATATCAAACATAGTGATAAAGTTTAAAATTATGGATGTGTCTTTAATTATTTACAATAAAAAATAAAATATGTAATAAAAATTGAGAAAAAAAATCAAATTATCATTTCATAGAATTAAAATTTTAAATAGTTAATAATTTTTTGAAAAAAATAAAATAAAAATAAAATAAAAAAGAAAGAATTTAAAAAAAAACGTTCTAATTAATTATGTAAGTTTTAATAATAATTTTTCAATAAAAAATCTAAAGAATACTGTGAACAAAAAAATAATCTTTCAGTGTCAAACTGTTATCAGTTTTCTTAAAAATAAAAATATAAAAAAAAAAAATAATTGAAATGATAAATCAATAAATTTAAATACAATTTAAATACTTTGTTGATTAGTTCTAGATTTTACCTATCTTTTATTATAATTATTTTTTTTTTTTAATATTTCATTCTTTTAATTTGTCTGTATTTTGTTGTTTTTTTTTTTTAAACAAATTTTAAAAAAAATTAAGAGTAATAAAATCTGATTCGCGTGTTAGATGTTACTTGTAAAAAACAAATAAATAATGATAATTTAAATGTATGTAGGTATATGTATAATATTTAAAAAAAAAAAAAAATTAAATGTGATTACGATCTTTGTAGCAAATTATGCAACATTTTCCAAAATGAAAAAAACAAATAAAAAAAAAAACTATCAATATTAAGTTGAAAAATTTTTTTATGTTCATTTTTTTTTTAATAAATAATTTTTTTTTATTTTTTTCCAATTTTGCATTTTTATTTTTATGTTTTAACTCACTGTTCCTACAAAATAAATGTGAAATTGAAATTTCTGTTACAAATTTTTAAAGAAAATCATCGGAATCGAATGAATAAATTAAAAGTACAAATTTGTTTATGCTTTTTGATTATTTCTTATTTTATTTTACTATTTTTATAGTATTTATGGGTTGTTTTTCAGTTTCAGGATTTTTTATATGGTTTTAATTTCAAATATTTTTTTACGAAGTATCTTAAGAAACAGTAGATTCGTAGAGCTTCACATTAGGATTTGTTTTCTTATTATTTAAGTCAAAAACAAAATCTAGATAGCTCTGCTGGCTGGTATAAATATTCTAAAGGATATATTTTAGTACCTAGTCTAAATTTATTTCAAGGATAAACATGAAAACATGTTTATTTACATTTGTTTTTCTTTCAATTTTTTTCTCTGAAACCCCTTTTAAAGAAAATTTTTTTAACAAATATTTTTGAAGAATATTTCCCTTGATAAAAAATAACAAAAATTTCAATTTCACATTTAATTACTTTTTTCTATTAAATGTTAGTTAAATTTTCTAAATAATTAAATCTAATTTAATTTATTTGATTATTTTCAATAAACTATACAGGTTGTGTTATGTTAAATTACATAAAGAGGACAAAAATAAATTTTATTTAAAATAAAAAATTTATTATTTGATGAAAAATTAAAGAAAACGAAAACAAAATAAATAATAATTTTAAAAATTGTAAAATATGTAAATGTACTTTTAGAAAATCTATACATATGTATAATTAAAAAACAAAATATATTAGACTCATTTGTCTTAAAAAAAAAAATATTTGTAAAATTTAAGAATGAATAAAATGAAAATTTTGATTAAAAAACAAAAAATACCAATACAAAATTTATGTATATAAATAAAAACAATAAATGAAAGAATAAGAAGAAGAAAAATTGTTAAGTTCAATAAAACTTATTAATTAAAAAAGAAATAAAAATAATTTTAATTAATTTTTTTTATATTTTCTATTCATTCATTATTTAATTTTTACATATTTTTGTTTCTTTTTCATTTATTTTCTTTCCAAAACAAAAACCATCTTTTGAATGTAAAAATATATATGTTATGACTTCCCCCTCATAATAAAATTAAAATAAAAACCATCTAACTTTATAGTTGAAGGTATATGTACTTATAGAAAAAAAAAACATTAAACGACCATGAAGTGTCGAATATGATTAAAAAAAATTTTTTGCAGCTGAGAAATTTTGTCTCAAGGTATTTTTTTTTTTTTAAATGCGGAACACTAAACCGGTGAGAATAGAAATGATATCAAGTACTTAATATAAAGAATTTATGTACTTGTTTTTTTAATTTTTATTTATTTATTTTTTTTTTTTTGTAAATGTAATTTTATTGAAAAATTTCCTTCCTAGTTAATTGTTATTCTAATTTCTTATACTTTGATAAAAAAAATATATATACATACTATACATACATATGTATGTACATACATACATATAATTATGTACTTCAAGCTCTCTCTACAACAGTAAAATATTATTTCGTACTAAATTTACAGAGTCTAATTTCAAGATAAATTATATTTAAAGAAAATTGTTTTTGTTTTCAAGTATGTAATGTATAAATTTTCTTTTTATTTTTCCAGTCTAAGATATCACATTTCATGTATAGTATAGGTAGCCATTTTTTTTTTTGCAGTTTAAAAAAAAAAAAAGAAGTGACATAATAAATTTTCAAGTTAGAATCAGAAAGATCATCAAGAATAATAATCAATAAATTTCGATTTATTTATATAATCGATCAATTACTCATATCCTATTCAGAGTCAGCAAACGGATATGGTGATTTATTTATAAAGTTGAATTATCAAAACTCTAGCCGCGACAATATTGAGTCATTTTTAGGTGGCTGCTATGGCATTTAATGGACCATAAATTATAAATTTATGATACATACATATTTTAAAACTCACTGCCACCTGGAAGTGACTCAAAATTGGTAATTCAGTAATAATTATGTCAAAATTTCAACAATTCAATTCGATCAAAAAAACTTTTTGAAATAGCCAGAACGAATACAAAATTTTGAAATAATTTGATTGAAAAAATATGGCTAATTCCTTCTTCCATGTACTTAGTGCATAAATGTGTTTTTTTTTTTGTATGACACAAAAAAGGTTTTAAAAGCATTGTGATTTATGTAAAACCATTTTATTTTTTATTTTTTTTAATCAAACATAATAAATATCATTTTCAAAAGAATCATCCATTTAGTACAATCATCATTATTGCAAAATTTAAACTTCAAACAGATCCGAAAATACATATAACTTACCCATAGCCACCTAATAAAAAAAAATTAACTAACAACAATGCATAAAATCAAAAATAATATTTATAAAACCCTCACTCTTCATTTCCTTGTCTGTATTTCGTAGAATTAATTTCTTTTCCAGTTTATCTTTTCTTCTCTTGTTATAATTTTTCTATTTTGTTTTATAATAAAATAATTATTAAAATAAAAAAAATATACATATGTACATGTATGTGTAGCACATAACACACTGTATTGTATGCTATGTACATACATATATTTAAAATTTAAATTCGAAAAATACATGACGTAACTTATATAATTTCTGACCACATAAAATATCAAATTTTATTTTTATATTTTATATAATTCATTTCCTGACACTTGTTAGAAATGCTCTGTGATTGTGTGGTGTAACATATCACAGATATTTTTTTTTATATATTTTTCTTTTGCCATAGAACTTTTAATACATACATACATACATACATATATAAAAGTATCTTAAAAGAAAATAATGTTATGAAAAAAAAATTTTAAATAAAAAAACATATTATCCGATAATGAAAACCAAAAACAAAAAAACAGAAAAAAAGTAGCAATAACAGAATCAAAATTATATACATATGTATATACATTATGTACGTATATATGTATATACAATTCAATTTGTGTTGGTGACAAAAAATTTTATAAGATAAATATTATTGGTGGTCTGAAATGCAAAAAAAATTTATATTTATGTATATAAGTATGTACATAATATCTCACTCTTAATATACGAGTATGTAGGTTTGTGCTAAGAATATCAGGATATTGACACAAAAGCCTTATGGCACCAAACATCTTAAAGTATACAAAATACAATAACGACCTCACGAGTTGTTACTGTTGTGTGTTCTTTTAAATACACAGTACACTACGAGTATAATTTCTTTTTTATTATTATTTTGTTTTAATAATTATTAAATTTATCGTTTTATAAAGAATATATTGAATTCATAACAAAAAAAAAAAAGGAATTAAAGAAGAAAAATAATAATAATAATTTTTCGAAATGGTCAGCTACAGTAGTCATATCATTTCAAAATGTTTATTTATACAAATTTTTTTTATTTTTTTTTTTTAATATGTGACCGCACAACATTTGGAGGCAACAAACATAGATTTATGACAGTTAAATATCAAATTTTATCACTTACTTGTGCTAGTAACGGCAGTGCAAATTTTTTTGTTTCTTTAATATTTTGTTTTCTTTGTTTTATTTTTTTAATTTTTTATAAATAATTATATTCTTTGGTACAAAATATATGATACATTTCCATTTGAGATATGTATAAATGAATCTTACTCAGGATGTTTAGGGATATAATATTATAATGATAGATAAGAATTTTGTATAAAAAAAAAAGAACTAAAGTTTGTTTATAAAACTTTTGTTATAACAAAAAATAAATGAATAATTTTTAACTTTTTTCTTCTCAAAGAGAATATAAACAAGGATCTTCTTTTAAATAATTTTTTAATGACCTTTTATAAGCTACTGATTCAAAATTAGGTTTTTTTTATTTATTTTTTTATTATTACGACTTGAGGAAATGGAAGACAAAAAAATAACTTTAAGTATGGTATTTATTTTCAGTGTGTATATTGTCAAAACAAATATACATACATATATGCATGTATAGTATACATTATGTCATATACATATACATATATAAAAAAATTAAGTTAAAGTTCATCAACATCTCTCTTACAATAACATTCTCAAGATGTAACGTTATGTAAACTTAGAGAAATTAGAGTTTGGTGAAAAGTTGAAAAATATATTGAATTATAGAATAATTTTTTAACTTAGAGAATTATTTTGGTATGAAAAAAGAGCCGGAAAAACCTTTAAAATTTGACTTGGAGAGATTGATAAATAATATTATATGTGTGCTACTGCTACTTTATGTAATTCCTTCTGAAATATCCTTAACAGAAGTTGTACAAACATTATTTCTATTGAAAAATTAAAATGTTAAAGAATGAAAACAATTATTATGAATGTTAAATGTTACAGAGTAGAAAATTCAGATAATCAATTATTTTGGAAAAAACAAGTTAAAAAACAATTTATTTATAAAAAAAAACAGACGAGACAAAACATAAAAATCATAAAAAAAGTATAGTTGGCATGATTCTGACTGTAAAGAAAAAATATTAAACAGAAAATTTGTCAGAATAGAAAATGTGAAAAACAAAACAAACAAATCAAGAATGATGACTTTTCACAGACTTATCTAAAAATCTTTTTCCTATTCTGAATTATATTTATGATTGCGATTTTCCATTAATTTACGGATACGGAAGTTATTTTCACATAACTTATTCATCTTTTTTCTCCAATAAAATCAACACATGCTCCTATTTATTACGTATGCATATATTTCTAACCTTGACAATGATTTTGAATTATATTTACAAGTTTATTCCTTTCTCCTCTAAATTGTAATCAGTTTGTTATAAGAAAAGTGTCAGTCACATTATACTTTGATCAAAGATCATTGAAAGATCATTTAAAAGAAAAAAAATTAGTAACACAAATTATCTTTGTACATATGTATTATCATATCACTAATGTGTGATCCTATTGATCACATTCTAAAAAAATTTAATTACACATATGTGTAACAAAGTTGCAATTGTAAAAGATAATAATTTATGTTGCATATTAATTATACATATGTTACAAATGAGAAGTATAAAATCAAAATTTGTAATGTAATAATTTTCTTTTGACTAAAATATAAATTATCACATGAATCAGTTCTACTTCTACAGATTTTATAGAATCTTAATAACATTTTTAATGAGAGTATATTTGAAGAATTATTTGCCTTCTCGTTTGAAAGTAAATTTTGATTGTATACCTCCTAAAAAAGAAATAATAAAAAATTATTAATTTTAGATTTTGTCAATAAGTTTTGATTTTTTAAAAAAATGTATTTTATTTTTATTTCAGAATAATTTTTTTAAATAATAAAAATTTTTGATGATTAAACAGAAATGAAATAAATAAGAACTAAAAACAAATATCGTTTTGTATTTTTAATTTAAATTTTTAATATTTAATTTTTGTAACACATGCACGAGCAATAAAATATATTTCGAAAAACAAAAAATAATAATACTTAAAGAAATAGAAAGAGAGATTAAATACATTTTTAATTAATAAATTTAATAAATATAATAAAGACAAAATGTATTTTTTTTTTAAAGAATATATTATAGAAAAAAGGGTAATGACCAGTAATTAGCAACAAACTAGAAATAAATATATACATACGAGTACATATACGTTTATTTTAACATATTAATTGCAAATTTTGCAACATTCGATGCAATTAGAGCGCCATTTATAATTTAATAAATAAATTGTTAACGTTTGCAATTAATTTTTTTTTTTTCATTCGGTTTCTTTATTTTAATTTTTACATATATTTTAAAATATAAAAAATAGACTAATTTATATGTATGTGTGTTATTTTCATACATCATACACACACGTATTTAAATTTAAAAAAAAATCATATTGATTGATTTCACTGTAGTTCAATGACTACATTTGTTTTATAACTTAATGAAATTTTATTTTAATTAAAAATACATGTATTGAACCTAATTTAATTCATTCATAATTAAACATATTGTATTGAGTTTGTTTTGTATTAATTATCTCAAAAATTAAATATTCTAAAATAACGACTTTTCACTAATAATTTTTTACAATTCCGATTTCCATTTAACCAAAACTCATTACAACTACACTCAATACTTATTTGTAACTTAAAATATCATTATTATTTTTGTTTTTTGTTTCATAAATAACAAACAAAATCCAAAAAAAAAAATCTTATTGAAAAAATATATATTTTCCCATCATCATCATCATCATCATAATCATCAACAACTTTCTGTTATATTTAAAATTAGTATCAAGGTCCTTAAACTAATATTCAAGAACTCTTATCCTGTTTCATAAACCATATTGCTGATGACATTCATGATCAACCACTTAAATTAATTTTTTTTTTCTTTCTATATCAATGCACTTTCATAACCTAATAATATTTCATACATATTTACATACATACTTTTGAAGAACTTATCATATTTCTACTAATTACCATCCTCTTAAGGTATATTTATTTTATTATCTAAACGTCACATCAATATTTTTTACACAAAAGATGAATAGAAATATTTTGAAAAGTGATAAAGATTAAAAATAATGAAAGGAAAAAAATAAAAGATATTGGTACATGAATTTCATCAGATATACATGTAAGTATGTATGTATGTATATCTAGTATCTATTTATCAATATTGAAGGCATTCGTTTAAGAAAAAATCAAATCATTGCCCAAAGACAAGGCAATTAGCTTAATAAGAGTGTTGACTCATTGAATAGCTCATTAGTATATACTATAAAATAACGATATTATTAAACATAGTCTTTTGTATATATAATGTTTGTAGACGTGTATATATGTATATTTTCTTTAATTTTATTCACATAATGAAAATTTATTGAATTTTATAAGAAAATTCATTTTCATTCGACCCCTTAAACTTTTTTTCTTCTTTTTGTGCCTATAATGAATGTTGTTTTAATGCGAAAAAATGAGTTTTCTTTTTCAAAGTTTTCTTAAATATGTATGTAAGTATTTAAGTGTAAATCTATATACTACACACAAATATTTGTTTTGTTATCGTTTTTATTCATTGAAAGTTGTTGATTTTTTTTTTTTGAACTTTGAAAAAAATCGTATATTTGTATAAAAGAAAAAGTTTTTCTTTAGAAGAAAAATTAATAAATTTTCTTAATAAATGAAATATATTGAAAAGTTCCTTATTTTGTTAGCCATAAGATAGTTTAAACTGTTAAAAACTAATTTACGATATATGTATGTTAAAACAATTATTTTAATAATTTAAAAAAAAAACATTTTGTGTACAAAAATATCTTTGATTACTCATTTATTAAAAAAATTTCGAGATATTCATAAATAAATAATTTTTTGGCATTTTAAAAAAATCAAATTGACTTGTCAGTAGTTCTTTTAAAAATTTTCGAATACGTTAATTTCTCAAGTTTTATTTTTCTGAAGCATTTTAATTAACACAAGTATTCATGTCCTTTTGTTTTTGTAAACATATAAACCAAAAAACATTAGTAAGTTTTTATTAACAGGTGAATAACAAAAATAATTCAATCACATAACATGACTGTTACTATCGTATTTCGAAGTATCCCCCTAAATAAAGTTTTTTAGTTAAGCAGAATCCAATTTGATTTGATTTTTTTTTTATTTCCAAACGTTTAAAAGCCCCAATATTTTCATCAATTTAGTTTGTTGTTTCATTTGCAATATAATAAATTCATGCTAAAGAATTCTAATTTTTTTTTTCTTTTCCTTTATCATTTTCCCTTAAACTAAATAAGTAGATCAATTTATTCTATTGGTCATTACGGAAATTATGTTTCGCGTAAAAAACAAAAAATGTTCATCATTGTGTTCGGAAAAGGTAAAAAATGGATTGAAGAAGAGAATCGAGGTTATATGGTGATGATAAAGTTCTTCCTTGAATAAAAAAAAATGTCAATTGACAAAGTAGGAAAAGATTTAACTCTGATAGACTGGATTGTATGATTTTGTTTTGTTTTTTTTTTTCTCTCTGTAATATACTCAAAGGCATCCTTAAAGGAAAATATAGAAAGAAAAAAAAAACTCGAAACAATAAAAAAATATCCTTAAATAGAACATACTTTTATGATGTCCATTGAGATGATACAAATTGCAGGCGAATTATTCAGCTTTCTAAGTTTAACAGCACTACATAACAAATACATACTAAAAGCATGTATGTATGTACGAGTATATCGAAAAAATGAAGTACATGATTCAATTCTTGTTTTTTTTTTTTACCCTCAGGATAACTTCAAATTATATGTATGTATAGATAAAAGATACAGGAAGACATTCACTTAAAATCATGTCAATAAAAAAAGGGACAAATTTATATACTTTGTGACATTTCAGTTATTGTAGTGTGTTTTTTTTTTCCAATATTCTTCGAGTTTTTTTTTACGTTGTTGTATCTATTGGACATGTACCGTCTTTATTATCTTTACACCCTGAAGATTGGGAGGAGATTTTACTAGATAAAGTGATTGTACTAAATTATTTCATCTTATTTTTTTAATACTCTTTTTTACAATTTTTTCTCGTTTTTTATGATTGTTGTTCCTATTTTATATACATATGTATATGTATGTATCCTGGTATAGAGTCAATAATAAGTGTTATACGATGATTTCATTTTGGTATGCTCGTGTTGTTATCCTTTATAATTGAATCGATCGTATTGTCAATCGTTAGGTATTTTTAACGCGTGTTATTGTCACTTTTAATCCAAAAAAATAATAAGAATCGTTTGATATATGTATATGTAGAGGAAAAAAACAGTGTATAGAAATAAAATAAAAAAACTACTAAACTCATAAGGTAATCAAACGGAAACATATAATTTAATAGTATCAGGTGTAATATTTTCGTAGATCCATGCAATAAAAAATTGGCAATAAATAAAATCATAAATATGTACCTACATAATTTTTTTTCTTTTTTAATTTCATGATTATAATTTTGGTCTTGTTCCAAAGAATTTTGATATAAATAGAACTAAATTGTATTTTTATTTGCCAACAAAAAATGTTTGTTAACGAAGGTGTAAAAGCTCGACTTCTGCAGAAACTATAAAGAGACATTATGTACTAAGATTTTTCAATTCTTCTCTTGCAGGTTAGCTAAAAGGAGCGCCAATCACCAATTAGTACCATTCTTCATTCTTGTGTCAAAGAGATATCGTTAGGACCTACAAAATTATAAAAATTAATTTTTTTTTTATAAAAAAATGTTAAAAAATATCAAGGGGTGAATAATCAAAAAAATTGTGTTTACATTTATTCACAATACTTACTCACTTGTCTATCTACAAAGAAGAAAGGGTTAAATTTTTATTTAATTTTATGTTCAATTCAAAATAAACGTTCTTCCTTTTTTGTCCGATATGATATGATATGCAATACATGTTATACATCGTATAATCACATGTCCAACGTATGCAACATACAAAATGAACATTACAAGTATATACGAATAGTCAAAGTTCAAAAGGTTGAAAATTCTCGTTTCTAAAAATTGTAACATTCTAAAATATAATTTTTTCAATGTGAATATAAACCACATTAGAATTACTTTACATCTCCACCCTTTAAAAAAAATAAAAAGTCAAGGATAAAACTTTAAAGGGTATACATTATGAGTATAAACACATCCATTTCTCTATGTTGTCATTATGATTTTACATTCAGTAAATTTTATACTATATGAAATACTCTTTTCTCTGTTTTTTTTTTTTTTTTTTTTTTTTTTTTTTTTTTTTGTGTATCGGTCAAACATGGATAAAATTGTAGAAAAATATGTCCAGACTTTACATATATGATCCATACAAAGTAACTAGATTTAGAATTTTCTTTATTCTTCTTTTTTGTTTTATTTTTTTTAGATTTAGGGATGAATTTTTATGAGGGATAGTATGGTATGTTATATTTATCTGATATGATATGTACACACATGTGTTTATTTATAAAGAATTTTATATACATATATGGTTTTTCGTCTTATCTTTTAGTAGTCAGTGGTCAGTTGAATGGTTGTCTTAAATTTGTTCGATAAACATCAGACACATTATTAGTGGGTGCTAACATTTTACATAATATTCTTTATACAGTGTTATCAATATGCCTAAACGATTTACACAAAAGAAGTTTCTTATTAGATCACGAAATGAGGAAAAAAAAGGATTATTGACATTTCTTTTAATATTTTTCTTTTGTAAATTTCGAAAGTTGAAAAAGTAAATTAAAGATTGAAACGGGATAAGAATTTTTAAAATATTTTTTCTTTTTTGAAGAATTTGAAAACGTGAAAAAAAGTTTTTAAGAAGAAAAAAATTAATGCTTTAAATTTCAGGTTTGGGACTTTAAGGTTTTTCATAATATTTGAGCATAACTATGTATGTATAATACTAAATCAGAAGAGCCTTGATTTTCTCTTCATTCTATTTATATTTTATTCAAAATAATAAGACATCGAAGAATATTAAAATTAATTAAGCAGAAGAAGAATTTCAATGTGTTTTTAGAAAAATTTGGAAAGCGATAAATAAATAAATAAATAAAGCGTTTTATTCCACATTTACGATAAGATTCCTGAAAATTTGAAAAATATCTTCAAGATAGAATTTACTCCATTCTTCAAAAAAAATTTCTTTTTCATCCAAAAGTACTTACACCCTTACTGAAATCTTTTAAGATTGAAAAAAGAACTTTATAAAAATAAGACCTGTACCTGAAAAATTTAAAATCTTTTCATGAAAATAATTAATAAGAAATTTTAATTTTTTCACCTGAATTTTTCAGACAAAAAAAAAAGAATTGCTTATTACACTTCTGTGTTTATTAAAAGAAAAACAAATTATGCTAAGAATAGCGAATTCCACCTGTTAATTACAATAATATGATATGACAGCTGTTATTCGTTTGTTATTGTTATTTTTTTCTTATACTACATATATAAAAACAATAACAGTTTAAAATAAAAACAGCAGAAAAACATTTACAAATAGAAAACTCTGTAAAATATAAAAATTATAAGAAAATATTATCTCTATTATAATTTTATATGAAATCATGTAAGTATCTGTATTACATGAGTTTTGAAAAAAAAAAAAAAATGCAACTATTGCATTAAGAGGATGCATTTTGATGAATTTGCAAACTTTCTTTTATAGTTATTCACACTTCTCCCCACGTGGAGTGAAAAAACCCAACAAATTATAAAATAATACCATATGAAAAGTCAATATTCTACCAGGTGGTTGTTTAAAAGATATCAAATAACATTTTAAATATATAATGTATACATATATGCATGTATAAACTTCATATTAGCAATACATATACACAAATGTACATATGTAACATCAATTTATTGTGATTGCTTACCTGTTGCAATTTATTATTATAAGAGTTTACTATACCAATATTCCGACATTCTAATAAATTAACATCTCTTTTGGTCCATTTTTTTGCACAGACAACCATAACAAAAATAACCAAACACCAGAGTACAACGAACAAAATAGTATACAAAATCTATATCTATATTTATAATGCATCATCATCTGGCGCTTCCTATATTATTTTTATGTTGATCTCATCATTATCATCATCATCAACGATGATAAATTACAAAGAAGAGCCAAAAATCATTATTGTCATCATTTTTAGTATGAAAGTGAATTGACTCTATTATTGTTATTGATTTAAAATACCTAATAAAATGATGAAGATATTTTCATATGAGAATATAATCAATATCATATTTTCACAGTTAATAAAAGCGATTGTTCTATCGGTTTGAGAAAAACTAATTTTTTTCAGATATAGTCAAAAATTCGTTCAAATAATGTATTTATTTAAAAATAAAAGATTTTAAACATTTAAAACGAATTTTTTCTATGATTATATTTTTCATGTTTCTTCGTAAAAATTTTCAAATATAGTATCTGGTATCTTAGCCAAAAAATCATATTAAACTTCATCTTTGATTGCTTTTCAAGTACGCATATATGTACATAAAAAAAATACGTATATCAATTTTTATTATAAGTTTCTTTCTTTTTCTTAATATGCATTTTTTAATAAAGAATCTTTTGTACATATCGACGTTGTAGATATAAAATTACTCTAAAATTTGTCGTAAATTTATCTTACGATTTGTTTTTGAAAAATAAAAAAATAAATGTTATAAAATTTAAGAATTGATTTCATATGTAAATCAAACAAAATAAATAATATTTTGAGATTACATATTCGTACTTACTGTTTTGAAAAAAAAAAAAAAATTATTGACCTTAAAAGATTTTTATTATAGAACGTCAACGCATCTACGGTCATCGAATTTAAAATAAAAATAAACAAACCCTTGAGGCAAAATGTAATCAGCTCTTCATATATAGCCCTTTAAACGTTTTGTGTTATTTTATAGATATTTAATGTAACATTTATCATTTAGCTTTATGTACATATGTATATAGTATAATGTATATAGAGTTTATTTCAAAGGCAAATATTAACAACATTAAAAGATTAACCCACTGATACCAATTTCATTATTTTATATGAGTGTAAAGTGTATTGTAGTATTTTGTTCATCATATGGTTTTATCCTATTATTATTTTGTAAAAGACATTGTTATACAGCATAATATACTTTTATAACTGTATGTATACTACCAAATTACAAAACTATCCAATTTATTTGTATTTTTATATTCATCTATTTTTATACATTTATCGTTATTTTTGATAATAGAGCATAAAAGTATCTATATGGTGGACCTGTATAACAACATATAATGTAGATATCACCTATAATGTCAGACAAACGATATTGTAATACATATATTGTAACCGAAAAAAAAAAAAGGAAAATTATAAAAATAAAAGAAAAAAATAAATGTTTCAATGCGTGTTAAGTATGGTTTAATCCAAGGGTATAAAGGTAAATAGGCTATTAAGCGATAGATGCCATAGAAAAGTTTTTCATCGAACACAATGGACAATGTCCAATAAAATAAAATAAAAATAAAAAAGAATTTACTAAATGACATGCATAACGTCTGTAAAGAAATTTTCTATTAACCCTTTATAAATTTTTTTCTTTCTTTCTTTAATATCTTTTGTTTACTTACATTACCCATTACAGTAAATTTTTTGATCATGGTAATGAAATGAAAGATATTTTACAGTCATCCGATATCTTTTATTATTGTAATTACAGTCTTCCAAAAAATTCTACATTCTAAATTGCTTTATGTGAAAATACAGTTAATGTAAAATATTCGATAAATTTTCTTTAAAAAAAAAAAACTATAATTTAAATAAAAAATTTAATCAAAATTTAGTACAATTTCAAATTTATTGAATAGCAATTTTTGTTTTATCAGTTAACATACTAACTTATTTATTTCACATATGATTAAGCATCTATATACATTATTTGCTCCACATGCCTATATTATAAACAAGAAAAAAAAATTTTTTTTTAAATTGTACTAATTCAAAGATCATCCCCCTTCTGCATAATATTACTGTAATGTTAACCAAACAACCAAAAAAAAAATCACAAAAATAAAATTACTAGATACAATTCTTATTATCATGAAAAAAATTTTTATAGCTGTTCAATGAATCTGTTCTTATTTTCTTGTTCAATTTTTATTGTTCTTTTTACGTTTTATATACATACATACATACATACATTTATATACGTATACATAATCTTCACATATGAATGGGACGCTTATGTTAAATTTATCTGCCCCCATTTCTTGTTAGTTGTTACTCTCTTTAAGCTTATACATATAGGTAAAAAACTGGAAAAAAATAATAAATGAATAAATTTAAGCTGTTTTTTTTCTGAAAAATTTATTTTATTTTTGAAATTTTAATTTAAATATTTTTAAACGAAAACTTCAATTGTTTTTTTTAATAATTTAAAAAATTTTGTTTTTAAGAAAAGTTCGTCATAAAAAGGATTTTAAAATAACATCAATAAATAAATAATAACTATCCTCTAAAAAAAAATATCTACATATTTCACGCATATCATTATTTAAAAAATAAAAATCTTAATTTCCACATGAATAATTAACACGTGCATAAAAATAAATTGAATTCGTTTAAAACATAAATATTAACAAATGAACATATCTAGTTAACATCCTATAACCTTTAAATAATATTTTATCCCTCTTCTTCCATAAAATTTCACGTAAGTATTTGTATATAAACATTCATTCATGTGTATATATATGTATAATTTTAATACAAAATTAGATTCATTTCTTAATTAGTAAATCAAGCTCTGCACAAATATACATAGTACAACAAATCCCCTAGAAAATTTTTCACCACATACCAAATCTAATCTAACTAACAAACAATTCGATATGCAATGTTCTGGGTTAATACATATATGGTTATACACATAGATTTATGTATTGTTTTGTTTTTTTCTGGTTGTATAGGTACTATCAAAGTAATATAAATCTCAGTATCGATATATGTATTAAGTACACATAAATTCATATACTACAATATAAAATTTTTGTTCAATTCATAATATGTATATTATTTACCCCTATCGAAATCTTCATTTTCATTTTATTCACCATTTAAACAGCAATAGATATTACATGGTTTCTGATTTTCATATTTATAACCATCCAGACAAACACCCATTTTAGTAATTAATAAATTCATATTTTAACCATATTCATATACAAAACAATAACATTAAATGAATAAATTAGTTACCATCAAATATTACATAAACATTTTATTCGTTTACATCATGTTTCAAGAATGAGTAAATTATTAAATGAAAGTAATAAGAAATATATTATATGTATATACATATGTACATATTATACGCTCGTTGTATAGTTTTCGTATAAAAATGAAAAAAATTCATAAGTTATAGAAATATCGATACGTATAGTTTACATATGTACATACATAATATGTTCTTAGTTAATGGAATAAATTTATCTATAGAATTTTATGTTGGAATGTATATTACAATATACTCGTATATTATATAGTAAATTTTTTTTATATTTTTTTTATCGAAGAATAAGAAAACGATTTTTCGGTTGTACAAAATAAAAAAAATCCTTTTTGTTGGTTTCTTAAGAAGTATATCGATACAAAAATATGTACATAACTGTGGCTAAAAGCGAAACTATCGGAATGTACATATTGTATATTAAGAAAAGATAACTTAATATAACGTTTTCATGGACTTCCTTTATTATTATTATTTTTTTTTTTTATTTAGGATAACATTTCGATTAGGAAACATTGTTGATTTATGTTAAACTGATTTTCAGATATTATAGTTATGATTCATATACATACATACAAAGTAATAACACTGTCATTTTACTCAATTCATTTATTTATTCATCTAAATTAAAACAATAAATGGTATATGTTTATAAGTTTATACTTGTACATATGTATATTATTTATGAGAATATGAAATGAATTAATTTCTAAATTATTTTATGTGCAAATTTATGTAAACGATATTATTGGGTTTTTTATTTTATACATACATATAATAATAAAAGTAATAAAATTATAATTGTGAAAGTAAAAGTACCTATATACTTGTATGTATATACTATATTTGTGTTTCAGATACTGTACTTATATTAATCAAAAAATTTATTCTTTTTAATAATATATGCTGATTATGGCACTGCACTGGCTCGATTTAGACTGTAGCGGCATCGGAACGGTTATGTTACTTCTTTATTTGAAAATTTGAAAAACATCAACAATTTAAAATAAAATTACATAAGTAGAACAAATAAGTCCTCGATAAAAGTTAGAAAAAACAACATACATAAAAATTGATAGAATAGTAAATCTTTAATGATGCATTTGTATAATAATAACCACATAATTTCGATCATCAGTATCTAAAATATCCTAAGTTGAATTTTTTACAAAAATCCAGAATGAAAAACTTACTTTAAACTTTTAGGAGTTATTATTTTCAAATTAACCAGCACGTGTCAATAAATAAAAAAAAAAACAAAAAGCTAAAAGTGAAAAAACTCAAAAAATAATAAATAAAAAGAAGAAAAAAACAACATATTTTTCAAACACATGTAACATGTATCATATTACATTTTGATTCATTCAACAAATAACTCTTTAAGTAAAAAAATAGACGAATACAAAAAAAAAATACATATAGGTAACTTTCATAGAAAATCGATATTTGCTGTCCCCATGAACAAAATATTTTGCATATTGTTGCAAAAATATTTTTTTAAAAAAAAAAAATCAAAAATTACATAGAAATGGAAAATGATGAACAAAAAAAAATATGAATTGTTTTTGATGAGTCTATGATTTTTGTCTGACTGAGTTGTCGTCATTATTATACTTAGGTGTATCTGAAGTATACTTGAATTAATATGGAAAATATGTAGATATGTAAGTATGTATATAAGGTATTGATTTGTCCAACTTATAAAATTTTACCGCCGTTCTATCGCCATTACTATCGTCATTGTCATCATCATCGTCATCATTATCATTATACCAATACCGTCATCACATCATGCATACCATTGTATTAGGTCCTTGTCTTCTTCATTTTTTCATATAGAAAAAAAATATATTATACTTTTAATATCCATACACAGGAATTCTTATTTGATATATTTCCATAGATTCACACATGAGTTTTTCATATACATACATACATATGTATATAATAAAGAATTTTAGATAAATTATATATGTACCGTCCGATATTTTATTTTTTATATTTTTATTTTCCAATATGAACATATGATAAGAACACTATCACTATATAGTAAGGGTATATCGAACTGTTCAATATTCGAAATGTGGTTGTCCTTTCTGACTTGTGGTTGGTTAGCTGATAATGCATATATCATATATAATTGTGGTTTGCGTTAGTATATGGTATCATCAAATATCATTGTAAAGTAACGCAAGAACAAAACATAAAAAAATTTTCTTATTTTCCATGAAAATTCTATATAGCATATTGTAATATATACATATGTATAAGAAAGTAGTAGATTTTGTTATGTCCCAAATGGTTGATCAAAGAACAAAATATATAATGTAGAGGTATTCATAGAATATTATATATAGTTTTATTTCAAAGTCAGCGAAATTTTCATAGATTTTCTTTCCTTTTTCCTTGATTTTATACATTTTATCTTTATATAAATTTAAGTATGTATGTATATGTATTGATATTATTTTTATAAATGAACTTGATACTATAGGGTACTGGAACGCTAAAAATGCTGTGTCTAGTCTAAAAAATATGTAAGTTCAAGGTCCTTCGTTTAAAGAATTCCATTGTTTAATGTACCTATCTTTGAAGTTTTTTTTTTTGTCCTGTTTTTTTTATTTTCTTTTTAATCTGAACTTGACTTTCACTTTTACTACGGAACTATCTTACACAATAATACAAAATACATACTAAAAATAAAAAATAAACCAAAATTTAAATAAAATTTTTTAACAATAACTTTTTTTTCTGTCATTTAATCTAGTACCGTAACATGTTCTATATTTACGTTATTAATTTCAAAAATAAAACTAATTTTCAAATAGTAAGATAAGAAGAAAAAAAAATTATTTTTAAAAAAAGAAATCAAATTTCAATAAATTTAAGTTGAATACCTAAATGAAAAATTAAATATCTGAAATTTCAAGCAATCTTTCTATACATATATCTTGTTCAAAGTGGACGATATCTGACTGAGCCACATTTACTCAAAAACCAAATTTCTTTTCGAAATATGCACCTTTAAAAAAAATCTTTCTAAATGTGAAATACTAAAAATCAATTTAAATTGGCTTAATTTTAAAATAATGGTAACACCGATGTAAGTTTAACGCCTGAAAAAGTTTTGGAATTTTCCTTTATACCTACAAATTTTTTTTCTACTTTTTTTTCCTATTTATTGACACGTGTAATCGTCAAATTTCAAACAAAAAAGCTCCAAAAGTATTATTATTATTTTTTATTTAAAAGGTGTGATATTTTTGATTTAAAATAAAATATACCTAATGGGAAAGTGTTTAAATCAATCAGAATTCTTTAATAATTTTTTTTAAATAAATTTTAAAACGATAAAAAAAAACATTTTCACTTTACGGAAAATTTTACCTCAATTTTTTTTAATACTTCAAAAAGAAAAATTCAGATTTATTGTACAAAATTATCATAAAATATACCAGAAAATAGATAACAACAAAACTAAATAAATAAAATCAAATATCTGCAATATTACAATAGAGACGACAATATTAAGTACACTTATATTACAAGTACCGTTATATTTGAATTTTATTTAAATAACATACAAGTTGTAATACAATATACATACATATTATATGTACATAGATATATAATATAAACGTGAAACAAAAGTGGAAAAAAATAGAATAAAATAAAACAAATAAATATAAGGAATAAAACTGAAAAAAAAACAATCATTTTACTTTTTTTGTTATTATTATTATTTTTGTTTTTTTATTGGTTTTTACAAAAAAAAAAGGATTCGCGCATACTCAAAAAATAATTGGGGAAATTGGGGAATTTTTATGTATATGTATATGAAAATTTCAATACAATTCCATACATTTTGTATTGGTATTTTAAATGATACTCACATTATTGTAAAAGAAAAAAAATTACAATTGTAAAAAATCAAAATAATAATAAAATCTATATTTAAATATGTATATAATTTATATATGAAATTCGAAAGTAATTTACGATTGTACGATTGGTGTCAAACACTGTATAATATGTTCTACCTGTACAATCCAAGTTAAGAAATATTATAGCCACGCCTTTAGAAAATTTTTGTAAATGTATCCATACTCTAACATAACATAATTTAATATAAATGTATTCAGAATGGTAAAAGGTTATCTCATACTCGTTTTTTAATTAAAACTTACATTTATGCTCATTCCATTTACCTGGTAGGAACAATATTATAATTAAAAATCTGATATACCTATATTCGCCATGTTTTTCTCCTACGTGAAAAGCATGGAGCCTGTACTGATACACTTTTAAAATGAAAATAAAATAAAACTGAAATGCTATGAGAAAAAGTGATGCAAAAAAAATTTGTATATGTAAAAAATTGCGGGTGTGAAATTTATTGTAGAAAAAAAAAACTAACCTGAAAAAGAGGAGATTTTTTTAAATAATTTTAAAGTATTCATCAGGGTCATATTTATTTTACTTAACTGGATCTTTAATGATGTTAAAATAAAATTACATATATGTAATATATTAAATTTAATTAAATTTATGTTTTTATCTTTAATTTATAAGGATTTATATAATAATAATGAAAAAGGAGTATGTATCATGGAATGGTACCAATAACAAAATGTACAATGTTATCGTTGAAAGGAAAAAAAAATAAAATATAGAACAATCTGTGAAATTATGAATGACCTTATTACTCTAATGGAAAAAAATTAAGGTGTAACGAAAAACGTGGGTCGCAAGATAATAGAAGAAGTGTAAAGAGTAGTGCCCCAAATTTTTTGTTTTTGATCTTACAAGTGTTTCCATAGCTATTAAAATTTGGAATCACAAATTTTTTAAATTATCTGTATGGGGCTAGGAAAAATTATTTTATACCTTTTAGTCCGTCTTAAAAACGTGCTATATTAAAAATTCTTTTTTATTTAAATAATTATTTTCTGCTTTTTAGTCTTATGTGTATGAAATTTGTCAATTTTTTATATATGTATATACGCGTTTGGTATAGGCCATTGAACACTTATTTAAAATTAACAAATTTTCAGTATTGTTGAAACCATGGTAATATTGCATAATTGTCATCCAGTTCTGAGCTATGTTGAATGTTTCAAGTCTCTATCTCATCAAAAAGTTGGTTAAAAATCAATTTCTAAATTTGTACCGAACAGACAGACAAGAAAGCAAGCTAATAAAAACCTTTTAAAACAGCTCTATAGTTTTTCTTAACTGAAAATTATGATTTTCATTTACAATTACATATGTATCATGAAAATTATTTCAAAATTGTTAGATGAAAATGATCGTAATATCAAGCTATAGCTATACAATCTCTATTGATTATTTCACCACTGATTAGGGTGAGTGAAGCAAACAGCACCTTTTAAAATAAATTCTATACAATGATGAATGATTTGCCATTTCAAAAAATAAAAAACTTCAATTTTTAAAAAACTGAATAATAGCGCTTTTGCGGAAATGTCATTCAAGAAAACATGAAATATTTACATTAAGTACAGATTTTCCTATACAAATATGAATCTTACGTATTTGCTTGACCATGAAATTAATTTATTAAAAATAAAAGAAAATTCTATATATAAAAAAGGATTCATGCATAAAAAATTATATTAATCTTTTATTCCATTGAAAAGAAATTAATTATACAAAAAATCTATTTCACCTCAATATCTGTTTCTTTTTTTCTTTTCTTTTTTCTTATTTGGGTATATTTTGTTTAGAATATTTTTTCTACAAAAAAAAAAATTCACTTTATGTCAATATAAATTTTGTGAAGGATTTTTGTTCCTTTTTTTGTTATTTTAAAAACGCTTTGCTTTTCAAATAATCATAATACAAAAATTTATCATTTTTCTTTTGACATTTTCAATCGAAGCGAAAAACTATTGAAAATATTTCTTAAGTCATTTAAAGAAAGAAAAAAAAAGGGATATAAGAAATTTTAAAGAATTCTTTATTATTGTAAATTCTTTTTCTATCTAAAGCTATAAAACAAAACAAAAAAGGAACTTTCAAAAGAAATACAAATTTGATAACTTTCTTATTCTCATATTATAAGAATGAAATATGTCTTTTCTAAGTTAACTGATGTTATTTTATAACATATTTATTCTCTCCTCTCTTATCCTCATTCCCTCTTCAGTATAAATTATTTCACCTATCTATAGTATTCATATGTTATGTTACGATGTACACTTTTTTTATAGAACAATATTTCCATCGCATATATTTATCCATATTCTTCTTATAAAATTTTCAATGATATGAAAAAAAATTTTTTTTTGTCAAGATAAAAATCTCATATATTGTTATTCTTCCTTTTTCTATTTTCTTGTTCATATAAGTTTACTTATTTTTATCAAAGGGTGAACTTTTTATATGAAGATGAACCCTTCTTTATTATTTTTCTTCTTTATTTTTTTCATGTACATTTTTCTTCAATTTTATAAGTCATCACATCACATACATTCTGTTTATATTATACATTAAATACGTGTATTATATATTATCCATAACATATAGTACAATGTCTTTATCCGTTGTTATCCTTTTTAAAAGTATGTACGTTATATTACTGCTTCGTACAGTATATCATCATAATATGTGGAAAATTCATTGAGAAAATTATTCTGTGAAAAGTTTTTAAAATTTTCCCATTTCATAATAACAATTGAATCTTAAAATATAAGACATATCGTATTATGATATGATCCTCAATTTTATTGGTCTTAAAAATATGTTCTTTTTTTTTTCTTTGCTTTTTTATTCATTTTTCATTTAATCTTCAATTGAAGAAAATGAATAAGATGAAATAAATAGAGTTTATAAGTTTGAAAAAAAAAAAACGGATACGGAATTTTTTTATGTGTTTTTTTTATGTTATATGAGAAAATTTTGAAAAAAGATTAAATTATTTGTGAAAATTTGTTTTATTTGTGAACAATTTTAAAGAAAAGATTTTTGTGGGTGGAATAAATTGGTTTTCTTTGATAACATTTTTAAATTCTTCTGAATTAAAAACTTCGAGGCGTAGAGGAAAATAAATTAAGGTGTTATGAATTTGAGAAAGTAGAAAGAAATATAATGGTGATAAATTTTTCTGAATTAAAGAAACAAAAAAAAAACAAAATTGGGGAGTTATCTCATGCTTTCGAAAAAGGGCAATACGATTTAAAATTCAAAAAGATGTCAAATATCTAGTCTTTGATAAAATTCTCAATTAAAATAACTTTAATTTAAAGAATATAATTTGCCAGACAACTTTTAGTCTTTTCCACCTATTTTATCTATATTTTTTTTTACAATCTATATACATATACATACATATGTGTATGTATATATATTATGTGGATATATGTCTCACATCATCACCTTATTAGAAATCAATATAAATAAGGATGAGAAACGTATATATTTTATGTCCTGCTGTTGTGCACGTTTTCGATACCATCATTAATGACTGTCTCCATTATTCTCATCACGTTTATCTATCTTCACATCCAATTTGGGCTATTGGTTTTACCAGTTTACTCATACTCATTCATTACATGTTGAAATAAAAAAAAAACAAAATTTATAAGAAAAGCATACAATTTTTATACATTTTCTTTCTTTTTTATGTGATTTTCTTTTTATTCGACGACAAGGATATATCAATGATCTTTTGTACACAAAGGTCGTATATAAGTTACACATTGTGAATACCTTTTCTGTAAAATAAAAAGAAGAAGAAGAAAAAAACAGTATTATAACGGTTAACAACATTGTCTTGGACAAATTGACCAGATTCATTCATGTACGTGAATCAGTTTAACGTGTCTTAAAAAATATGTATTAGAAATACTTGTATAAAATAAACTATTGGAAATAAAAATATTTGTCTTTTTTTTTTTTTCATTTTTTTACCTTTGCAAATCAATTGTGTATATTTTTCGTTTTCTCAATTTATCACCTTAAATATTTTTTTTCATTTAATTCTTTAACGAAAGAATTCATTTTAATGGATTGGATCCTATGTATATGCTGAACATTCTTGTATACAAGAATAACCTCCTCCACTGCCACATTACTCGTACACCTACTTCACTTCACATAAAAACGAAAGAAAGTTATTCTGTAAGCTATTGACTGCAATTACCTTTACAAAAATGTCAATAAGAACTAATTTGTAACCAAAATGTATTTTTAACCCTCTACATACCACATAAATGATTTCTAATAAATACTCTCTCATCATCCCCACAGGACATTATTTTAATAAGGATATACATATGACATACATATATATTATACATTTATGTATATAAATGTGGTATACATGAACTATAATATCGGAAGTTATAATAATAATGTAACCATATTACTCAATTCTGTTTTTTTTTACTTCAAGATTTATTCAAGGTGTCAAGTTACATACACCCTCTAAACATGGTTGAGAAAAAAAAAAAGAAACGCATACATGTTAAATTAATGAGAAAAAATTTGTGGGAAAATGAGATATAATTTATCATTTAAGTTTATACGTACCCTTAAACGGTATTTTGTAAGTTTATGTAAAGGATCTTACAAAGAATAAAATGTTTTTTTTAAAAAGGGGAAACTTGATTATGTTTTTTTTTTTCTCTTTCACATTTCAAGGTCATGCTTACACATTATTATAAAAAAAAATTCTTAAATTGATGCTGAACTGGTGGAAACAATAATTGATAATGATTTATAATTTTTTTTTTTTTTTGTCAAATTCCACAGATACAAAACGATTAAAAAACTCATAACATTTTTTCAAGTATTTTAAATACTCTAATTTTGTAATATCCTTCATAATTAAACGACTCTTTCTGACGACTGACACATTCTTACGTTAAAAAAATTTCCAACAGAAAACTGTTCCATCATAAAAAACAAAAATTATTTAAAAAAAAAAAAATCTTTAATATTAAATTTATTTGAAATCTATTAAAACTGGATTGTAGATAAATAAAAAGCCAATATGTCTGTATACATATTATATATACAGTAAGGAGATCAACTAGATCACAATAAGGATAAAATCAAAGTGGATAAATGTATGATTTATGTTAACGAACTGTCAATAAATTTATTTTATGGCAATTGAGAGGCTTTTCCGCTATATTTTATTAAGCTATCACTATCTACTTATATTGTTCTTTTTTTTTTTTTTTCTTGAATAAGAAAGTAAAAAAAAAAGAGGATAAACGAAAATAAGGATGGATACATTTTATATGGAGTATTTGAAAAGACATTCTCATATTAGAAATTTTTTTTTTTTTTTTTTTTTTTTGGTATCGAAAAAGAAAGTTTATATTTTATATTCCGGAAGAATATGGTTATTAAATTAAAAATGTTTTGAAGTTTTATCCTTCCATAAAATATTAAACATTGAAAATGTATCCTTTTGAATTATTTTCAATTATAAAAGTTATAATTTTTTTTTGTTTTTTTTTTTTTTATTTTATGCTTTGACGCTTTCTACTACCATCGTACATATGTACATACATAGATACAATGACTATCTAAAGTAATCTGAAATAAATGATTCATTTTTTTTTTTGACAATTTCGGAGGCTGAGGTACAAGAAAATGGAAATGAAAATAAGTTGGAGAAAAATTTATTAACAGATTTAGAAATTTAGATGAATGATAAAAAAAATTACACAAACAATACATTTTTTAATAGGTATTTAATATTATAATATAACTGATTTTTAAATTATTACTTTCATTAGAACAACGCATTTCTTTAAATTTAAATACAAAAAATAATAATAATTTTTAGGTCAATTAGTTTTTTTCTTTAAATTTAATTTGTTTCCAAGCAATAAAAATAATTAATTTCATTTGGTGGCTATCATTTATGTTAATTAATATTTAAAAATTTAAATAATCTGACTGACTGTCAAAGATAACAAAAATTTAGAAGAAAAAAAAAATATCTTGCTTCCTTCAAATATCTTCAAACTTCTTATTCTCGAAATTATATTAATAATTTTCGCTAATCGTAATGATGTTTTTTTTTTTTTCATTGTTAATAATTATTGAGGAAAAAAAGACATAATCCAGAGAAATATAATCGTTTAAAATATCCTTTTAAGCAGGAAAATTGTCTCACAATTTACCACAATTAAAAGTTAATTGGTAAATAGAGAAGAAACGCGTTTAATCAAATTGTATACCAGTATGAATTTTTATCCCCTAAATGCATTCCAACTCACTTAAGATACATTTCAAAAGTCGCCATATATTTTTTTAAATTTTTATTAAACAAAAAAAAAATCAAAATTAAGTTAAAAAGGGAGTGATTTCCCACTTTTTAAAAATATATACAATCAGAAATTTATTTTGCACCCTCACATCGTCGTCACTTTAAGTTTTAAACGGAAAATCCACTCAAGCAGGAAACATTGAATGTAATAAAAAAAAATAAAAAAAAAAACCCTTACTAATCGGTAAGGAATCAAAAAGCATGAAAAAAAAGTACGAAAATTTTTAACGCTTTTTACACTTATTATTTACGTTCAATGCAAGACATAGTAAAAATGACTTTCAACATCAAACTTCAAAAATTGTCACGAATTACAAAAAAGGAGAAAAATGATAGCAAGGACTAACTAAATTTTGTTATAATATGATACGCAAAATTATGATTAAAATAAGCTGATTGTATACAAAAAGGACAATCAAAATTAAAAGAGTCCTTTCTTGATGCTCTCACAATTAAATCATATGATAAAAATAACCTGAATTATGTGTTGTATTAAGGTGATGAACTACTGTAAGTGATTTTGTTTTACAACTGAATCACAATTTAAAATTTAATTTGGGGTTGAATGTATAATACTATATAATATTGGACTTTTGTGGGGGTATACTATTTAAATTCTATTGTCTAGTAACAGAGAGATCCGAATGTCTAATATAATAAAGGTGAATGTACATACACATATACATATATACGGTGGTGAGTATGGTGGTGTTGATAACGATGAAAATTCACAGGAATAAATTTGTTATATAAGTGATTTAAATGCGTTCTTAATGGGATGAAATCATAGACTAGTATAGATGACTCAGGATTTAATAAAAATTTCAGTACAATTGTGTACAATAACACCCGACAATAACACCCAAGCTTTCATCATAACACCCGAGCTTTACTTTTGAAAGTTTCCAATCAATATAAATAAGTATTATACATTAGTATTGCAGCAATGACACCCAACAACAACATCGTAGTATTGATCATAACACCCGAGCTTTACACACTGAATGGCCCAAACCAGACTAATCTTCTTTCAGCAGCGGTTTTTAGGAGAGCGATGGCGAAGTGTAGTACATTTTATCCAAAAGTAGGGAGAAAAAACCGGTTGTTGAAGCTAAAAGAAGACTAGTCTGATTTGGGCCAATAGTATGTATATGATTCAAATAAAATTAAAAAATATTGTTTTGCACACTTTGTATTGAAAAAGAGAACCGTTAAAATGTGCGTGACGTCACCTATATAATTTAAATAATTCAAATTTCATAGTTTTTAAATACACATAGGGGAAACACTCAGTAACGAGCCGTTGGCTTTATTTTATTTTATAACTAAGATATTTTTACAAAAATACATTTGCTATATATGTATTTAGAAAAATATGTTATCTTTGCAATGCGTGGATGGTTTATCATTACAAATTCTTTTTTTAAATGTAATTCTAATAAATGTAAAGTGCTACCAAAAATGGCATTTTTCTTAACGTTTTCGTTAAGGAGATGAATATTTATTTCCTTTATATTTTACTAACAAAAAGTGATACATAGCTTATTTTTTTTATAATTACATTTTATAGTTAAAATTTTATTTTTAAGATATTTTATTTTTGAAACGTTTCGTACTGGCTCGAATATTGTATTTGAAATTCAGTAACGAGCATAGGGCTTAAAAATTTTATTGAAATAAAAACATATTTTTTTTATTATACTTTAACCGTGGTACATATAAGGAAAAGGTCAAAAATTTTCCTTAAGGGGGCTCGTTACTGGGTATTCTACCCTATATATATACAATATTCAAAATAGAATGAAAATTTTATGCTGTATGTCACTTACTTTGTTTATGCACAAAGGTTAAAACGTTTTAAACATCGTTCTGAGATAATACATTTTGATTGGTGTTTATGCGTAATACAACATTTCGTTCTCACTCAAAACGTTGAACACCTGCGTGTGTAATAACAATTACTTAAAACGAAGTAAGTGTACATTATATGCACACTTTAAATGCGCATTGAAATTTTAAAAGCGGATTTAATATTGTATTTACTTTACTCAAAACGTCGTAGACCTTTGTGCATAAACAAGGTATATGAAATTTTAATTGTGATCGCTTTTCACTTTAAACATAAAGTAGTTAACTATATGTATAACTATATGTATATTCATATAATATGTATGTTTGTATGTATATACTATTCAGTGTGTAAAATTCGGGTGTTATGATCTTAAATACCGACGATGTTGTTGTTGGGTGTCGTTGCTGCAAATTGCAATACTAAATTACTAATGTATAATAACTACATACATATATGTATACATAATATAACATTTAAAAGCTTCTCGCTTTTTTTTTTACTTTTTTTTTTCAAATTCGTTCATATACGAAAAATTTTGTTCAAACTGATAAATCTAGATTAATTATCTATGATGAAATTGTCTGATTTGTGGTTTGAAAATTATTTTTGTTGTTGGTTTATGATAATTTAAGTGTTCTTCTTATGATACAAATTTAATGCAGAATACTTTTTAGTTTTTTTTTTTTGTTTTTGGTTTTTTTTAAATGTATTTAAATTCAGAAAAATGTTTATCTCTATGTCAGACTTTCTTTGCATTTTGATATCCTGTAGAGAGCATCCTGCTCTTCAAATTGAGGGTTGTGATTGCACATAATCGAATTTAATCACAAATTATTCAAATAAAATTTTTGTTGTTATTTTTGTTCTTCTTTTTATTTGTTTTTGTTTGTTATATACTTGAATAGATGCAGAATATATATGTACATAGATATATAAATACATACGAGTATATGTACAAAAATGTATCTATGTATGATACAAATTGAAATGATTTGTGGTAGTGATTATTTCAAGAGTTCACTTTCTATGAAAAAACATTAAAGAAAATTAGAGAAAATTATGCTTTGATTTTAAATTTATTGTTCTTAAATGATTTTATTTTAAATATAGGTATGTCTAATTGTTTTAAAAATAGATTTGAATATGTATGTACATATGTATATATATATATATATATATATATATATGTTATGTGTACTTCTATAGAGAATTTTCTTTTAAAACAATTATTATTCAATTTCATTGAGAAATTAATTTGATGTTAAACTGTAATTTCCGGTAAAGGGTTTTAATTCAAATTAAACGAATCAAGTAATTTAATTGTTATTCAAATTTTTTTTTAAATTCTTTTCAAGATGATTTTGGTAGTGTCCTGATAAGTAGTAGATAGTAGACGAATACTTTAATAACAGTCACCTACTATATCGACTACTTAATAGTACAAACTACATAAACTTTCACATACGTTTGTTTTATGTTTGTAAATTTTTACAAAATTTTAAATATTTATTGTTCTATAAAGTAGCTTATGGTAGATGAATATAATTAATTTAATCACCTACTCATCTACTACTTAGTAGAAAAATAAACCGATTTTTTAAAATATACAAAAACATAAAACTTTTTATTTCACTTTTTTCACAATTTTAAAGGTTTGTTGTTGTAATCAAAACTTTAGTAAATAGCTCACAAGAGATGACTTAAAATTTTATTTCACCTACTTATGTACTACTTAATGAAGATTTGATTTTTATTTTTTTTTTTGACAAAATAAAATCTATTAAAAACACTTTATTTGCAGCTAATAATGCAATAGGTACAATGAATTACAATCACAAACTGAATATAGAAATTTTAAAATTCATGGTATTTATATACAAATTCTAAATTCTATAACTGAACATTTATTCGAGACTAAAATTCAATTTGATTTTATTTAATTTAGATAAAAATTAGAAAATTTTTCTTGTTTTGATTTTTATTTACGCACTATATTCATTTGGAGTTGCAAGCAGATAAGAACAAGAAAATAATAATAATACTTCAAACAAACAAAAATTTAAATAAACAATAATGCTAATCCATAAACGCTCTGATTGGAAATTAGTTTTAAAGATAAACCAAATTTTTGTTTTTTTTAAAAATGATTTACAATTGTTTGTAATTGTAATCTTTGACTCATCACTATACGAAGTACCTAATTGTCGATACATAAGAATTGTTTATTTATTTATTTTATTATTATTATTTATTTTTTTCTTCAAAATTTCAAAATAAAATAAAAATATTGATAATTTTTCAAATCTCATAATATTTACATAAAAGATTAATGAGCAGAGCAGCTAAAACTTATTTATGTATATGTAGGTATATACTTTTTAAAAACATTTTTAATGGATAAAATAAAATATTATAATTGTGAATATACATAATTTTTTCTAAATATCTAATAAATTTCTCAATTTCTTTTGTATAAAAAAAAAAAAAAACAAATTATCTTTAAATTAAAAATACTTTAATTTCAAATTTTCATACCTAATAAATTTTCAAAGGACGACTTTTCATACTTATTGTCATTTTAAATTTTCAATATTATGTAATCTTTTTCTCTTCCAAACCAAGAAAAATCGTATTAAAATTAAAATTTATTAAATTATTTTATTTCTCTTTCGTAAAAATTTTATTAAATACCTTTTATACATCAGTGTATTTTGCTGTACTTATGCATTATTATTACACACAAAAATTTAAATAAAGTACATTATAAATTGGGACCAACCAGGCATTTTTTTCTCTTACGCCTATACCTATACATAATCAGGATATTATGGTAAATATTTTCTAGCAAAGAACATTCCCAAGAATTACTATTCTTAAGTAGAAAAAAAAAATGAATTCATTTTTAATTTAAATGTCACAAATTCTGATTTATGATTATTCTTAAATGTAGGTACTTTTTTTTTCTTATTTAAAAAAAGGTAGCTACTTGAATATATTCTTAAGTTTTATATTGTGGTTTTAGCTAGTTGTCACTTTTTCAGATTTTTTTTTTTTATGATGTGAAAATAATGTGAGGGAAAATTTAGAAATTACTGTTTTTTATTAGGTTTTAATTTACCCCAAACTAATTATATGTAATTTTATTAAATTATAAATTATAATTTGTAAATGATTAAGTAAATTGAGATAAGATTTAAAAGATGGATAATATTCAATTAAATTAAAATTTTGAATAAATTATAGTTTAATTACTTTTTGAATTAAAAAGTAATTTTCTAAAAAGGCGTCACAGAAGTCATTTAATTTTATTAGCGAAAATTATGGAATATAATTATAATACACTTAAACATATAAAAGAATTTACCATAGAAGAAGTTTTAGAATTTCACAAAATAGAATTTCGTTGTTGAAAATTATCATTAATGAATATTTTTCAATTTTACTTACTAAATGGTGATGAATAGTTCTTTTCTAATTCTGTGGTCATATTCGCAAACCGCTTAAGTCGACATAAGAAAACCGCTTAAGTCGACATAAGCAACTTCAGACTTGGCGGTTTATGCTTCTGGGCTGTGGTCACAGAATTAAATCAAGATTTACAGCATCTTTAACTTAAATTAACAAAAATTTGAGGTTGCAGTTTCAGAAGTTGAAATCAAAGATTCAAAATTTAATCAATTTTTCTAGGTCTTCACTAGAAAACTCTTAAAACATTATTTACATCATTTGTTTTTTTTATTCATAAGGTCTTCCCCCTCTCCATTATAAGACATAACTTAACATAAGTATTAGAATACTGCCAACGACTCCTATAGTACCAAAAGACAGAATACTCATTTTGTGTATGTGTTGGACGTACCAAATTAAAATGACAACTTATTGTTTTTAATCAATTATAACTAACTTGTTATTAAAGTTACATGAAAATTATGTTCTAATGAAATGTAGAGAAGATTATTAGTTTTATTTTCACCGAATATATTAAATATCTATGAGCAACGTAAATCAAAGAAAAAACGTGATAAATATTGAGTAACATAAAACTGAGAATCAATTTTCCCTGAAATCTCCCAAATTACTAAAAATATCAAATTTTAATGTTCTACAAATTTGTAGATTTTTATTAAATAAACATTTTTCCCAAACATTGTTATATCATAAAATTAATAGAAATTAAGTTATTAAAGAAAAATGATAATTTTTAATTAAAATCACAATTATCTCTCTCATTTCTCATTTTTTAACAGTCACCTCTGAAAATGTAGTACCACTTGAAGAATTTTTTTATTCATTTGTTTATTTCTTCTTTCAAAAATATTATTCATAAACAAAAAACCATACCATAACATTTCTTATTGAAAAAGGTTCTTTTTTATTAAAGATTTAAAATAAAATAACAATTCCTTTCATTTCCAAACACCTCTTATTTAAAAAACAGTCGTATAAAAAATTTATTTTGTGATATTACAACAATAAAATACTAAAAAATAAAAAAAAAATCATTTAAAACAATTTTCAAATAACGGAATGCATAACATTATTTAGAAAATCATAATTTAGATTTAACATCATCCTCAAGAACAGGACTTAAATGCTCATTGAATTGTTTGAAATTTAGAAAATGTTCTACATTAAAAAATGATTTATGTTCACTTCTATGGAGATTTTTTGATTTTCTTCGAAATTCTTCTAATGTTTCTGCTCTATTATCAATTGGTTCTACTATATCATTTGGATTCTCTGGATAAGCATCATCTCCTAAAAAGAAAAATACAAAATCCAGAAGAACTTAGAAAAACTGTAAGATTTTTTTTCTCTCTCTTTAAACATTTTACCTGCTAAAGCAGCAGCAATACCATCAGAACAAATATACTGAACAGGTAAAAGAAGTGTACTACCTTTGTCATTTCGTTGTTTTGCAAATTTCGCTATGTCTGTTATGTCAGAAAATTTTAAAATTCTTGAAAATTCATAAATTTGTGGTGGCGGCAAAAATATTTGCTCATCTTTTAAAAGAGACAAATATTGTATTGGATTCTCCCACTTAAATTTAAAAAAAAAAATTCAAGAAATTAAAAGAAAAGGACATAAGCTTTTTTTTATAATTTCCATTATAATTTTTACCAAATATTCATAAACTTCATGAGGTTCTGGTATAACATCAGGTACTTTATTTAAAGCAACTATAAAAAAAGCAGCCTCAAATCTGAAAAAAAATAAAAAAAAGAAAACTTTAATATCAGATTTTTATCATAAAAAATCTTATCAACACACCTTTTTTTAAAAACAGCTGGTGTCTTCCATACAGACCATTCAAATAAACTCCATAAATCTGGTATGACTTCTAGTTTTTGACATAATTCAAGAAATTTTGTAGAATCATTATGAACAAGTTTTTGCCATTCTTTTAATTCTTTTTTATCTTCAGAAAACTTCCCAAAAATTGTATTTTCATTTATTTGATCTTTATTACGACAAATTAATATTCCTAATTCTTCAAAAGTTTCTCTGATTGCTGTAATACGTAAAGAAATTTCTCTGAAAATACACTGAACTAATTTGGAAACTAGCAATTTAATCTTATTATTTGACATACCTTCTAATTGGATCAGTATCTTGAGACTGAAATATTAGTGGCCGTTCACCATGAACTTTTGTGATTTCTTCTAATTTACTATCTGTTATTCCATATTTTTTAAAGAGATTCAACCATTCTTTCGATTTATCTGATAATTCACATACTCCTCCAGGGAATACAACATGATTTGCCATAAAGGATGTCTTTTCAGTTCGTTTGAAAGATAAAATCTTAAAATATACTTTTCGATTAATCAATAATTTAAAAACCAGAAATTATGTTATTTCTACAAATTACCTTATAGTTGAATCCATTATTTTGTTTGTTAATTTGATTTCTTGATAAAATTATTAAAGAAGCTGAGTCACGACATAAACGAACACCAGCAGATCGCATTTTTTATTTTAAGCTTTGTACTTAAATTAGACCGGTCCACGGGGTTCGACGATTTTGAATTTATAATATTAACCGTCACCGTCAGCTGATTTTGACAGCCATCGAACTTCAAAAACTATAAGGATTCTGTAAATGTCAGTTCGTTGAAAGTGCTGCCAGATTGTGAAACAATATTGAGGTTAGCGCTTGCAACATTTTTTTTGACGCTTAAAAGTTAAACTTTATTCATTACCAACATCAGCACGATTAACAAGAAGACCAGTGTCCAGTAACAAACAAAATGGGATTAGTTCCAGTGACGAATTCAGCCATTAGTAAAGTAATTGAAGCTTGTTTTCCAATCAAAATCACTTTTAATTACACAATTCTTTTCTTTTATTTTTTTTCTGGCTGATCAACTGTATTAAACAATTGAATCGATTTACTACATCAAACATAAACAGTAGGTGACTAACGTGTTAATGTTATCATGTTTGACACACACCTACTTTCAAACCAAGTTTGTTTTTATTTAATGTTTGAAGTTTGAATGTTTGTTGGAGTTTGGTCATTTCTTCATTTTCCTTACCATAAATAAAATAATTCAGCAGTTCGTGTTATCAACATTTATTGTGCATGTGCAGTAATAATAATATTTTTTTATATTGTGTTTTCTCTATTTTATTAAAATAAAAAGGATACATTCTAGATACATAAAATTTATAAGAATTTATTATATTAGATAAATACTACTCGTGCTCATGAATGTTTACTTTACTTGTATAAATCACAAACAAAATCCCGGTTAATTTGTGTAGTTAGTCTCCTCTTTGACATCGTGCTTGCATTATTAGTCCAGTAGAATTTGTTCAATAATAAAAGATACTTGAGAATATTTCTTGAAATAATAAATAGATACATCATAAATTTTTATTGTTTGTTTCTTATTTCACTTTCACATTCACACAATAATAAAAAGACTTGAAAAACATTTTTCTTTCTTCAATTTAAAAATAAAACGATATGATTTTTTTGGTGATTTGAAAACAAAAATATTTTTTTTATATAATTATTTTTTTAATATTTTACATATTAAATAAAATATTCTATTTAGAATTAGTGTGAAAATTTAATAATAAAATTAAGATACATATACAGTGAATATAAATATACATTGCAATTACTTAATCATTTATGTATTTTTATTGCTTTTAATAAATTAATTACATTATTACATATTACGGTAATAGATACAAATTAAGAGAAAATACTATAATACAACAACAACTACTACAACAAGAAAGATAGAAGTAACTTTACAAGATAAGTAATTTAAAATATCAAGATTATGGCGGCAGCTACAAGTGTTGTTGTTCTAGATCGTGGTAATAATACAACTTGCACAATTAATTTACATGGTAAGTTAAATTAATTATTATTTAGATATGTAGATATGGTGAAATAATTACATAAAATTATTATATACATATATGCACAACAATTTTTAATACTACATACATAGTATGTGTTACATTATAGTTTCACTTTTGTTTTTGTATATAAAATTTAAAAAAATACATTTAATTACTAGAGTAAAATTATAAATTTTCAAAGTAAATAAATTTAGGTACCTATATACCTACATCATTTTTAAAAGTTGAGAAAACAAAAAAAAAGTTAACAAATTAAAATTAAATATTCCAAGTCACATAGATGAAAATTTAATGCTTTTAATGATAAATTACTGTTTACAAGCAATCATAGCTGCACAATAAAAAAAATTTTTTTATCACATATTATCAGATAAAAATCTTACATTTGCATGATTTTGTGTCAGTATAACAAGTAGGATTTTAAGCCTTCAGTATATTAGTATGTATCTAAGTGCATGTTAAATATACATATACCTAATTTTGCATTCATTAGTTCTCTAATCTAATGTCTAACATCAATCGAGTAATAGCGAACATCTGGTTTTCTAGAGTTTATATGGTTAAAATACCCATTTAATTTTTTTCCACAAATATAGAAAACCTTTTTCATTTCATTTTAATTTGAAAATAGCAGTTATATGCTCCTATATATGTTTAACATATTATGTACATACATGTATATTTTAAAAAATAGGGTAAATGCTTATAATATTGACCATTTTTCTTTTTCAAATTACGGATGTTAAAAAACAAATTACCTATATAAAATTTGAACATTTTGTCTTCATTTGAAATTGAAGATTATTTAGTTATTCCAGATAATAAATTACCTCTTTTGTGAAATTACTTAAATCTTTGAGTGGGAATTGACCACAGTTTGGCGCAGTTTACGTTTTTAAATTATGAAAAATAATAAAAATTAGCATAAATATTTCTTAAATAGCCAGTATTAGAATAACATACCCTATAGTAAATATATGTAAAGCGTTAGATAAAAGGTGCGCTATGCATTCAACACTTTTACTTCAATGTATAATACCTGTGAGAGCTGTTTATTGTACATACATCATTCCATTCTAAAAACAAGATTTTGATCAGTTGTTATACTCAACAGTTTTTAAAAAGAAAAATAAAAATACATGCAATATAGCTACATATACATCCAGTTTGGTGGCTAGACTTTAAAATCTGACATCAACTTTTAAAAGCATATGATTACCTTTATAATCTGAGAATAGCTATAGAGCTATAGTTTAGATTTAAAAATTTTGTTTTTTCATATATAAAGCATAATAAATAAGTAAGTAATACATCAACGTTCTATCGTTTTTAAAAATGAATATTAATATACTATATTTACCTGTTAGTTGTTTACTTTTATATAATGGATATTTTATATTATACATATCTTCTCTTTTTTCTCTCTCTATTCTCATCTAATCTTGGTACATCGATCTCATGCTGTTTGAAATTGAAATTTGAAAACAAAAAACATTGAAATTCCTCCAAAAAAAACAAATTGCTTATATATGTATATACATACATATATAATATTTTTCTAATTATTCAATACACTGTAAGTACCTTTATGTACAATCATATTATATTTTATTATAAAATTTTTACACATAGTTAGATTTACCTATTTACCTGTTCAATATTTCAGCGCATTTTTTAAACTCACCTTTTGACTACTTTAATTTTAAATTTTAATATAATGTTGTACATACAGATATACTCTTGCGCTCTTTCAATTGCAAAAAAAAAAAAAAATGATTAATAAAGTATGTATGTATGTATTATAAATTTTGTGTTTGGAAAAAAATGAACAAAAACAAAACACTACAAACTATGTACAATAACAAAAAAAAAAAAAAATATTATCGACCTTAATGAGTTTTCAAGTATTTCAATGTCATAAGAATTATCTATCATTTTAAATGATCATCCCCTTCACCCGTATAAATTAAATTATAGAAAAAAATTTATGAACATTTTGGAAAAAAAATTAAATTTATATAAAAGAAGAAAAACAAATTCAATTCCTGAAAGCAAAAAAAAAAAAACATGTACATACATATTTAGTTGTATTATTGTAGAATGAATTTTTCAAATGAATATAAAATTGCGCAGCAGTACAATTCACAAAAATAAAATTAATTAATAATATTCTGTGAAAAATTAATTTAAAATTTTAATATTATCTTTTCTGATTTTTATTGCAATAAATTAATAAATGTATATAAGATAGTAAATAATAATTGGAAGAGGAAGTATAATTTGTTTTTCAAATTTTTGATTTTTAAATAAGATTGATAAAAAGAATGGCAACGACCTTTGCCATTTAACATTGATTTTTTGAAAGTTCATTTGCAGAATTGAATTTATGTGCTACAATACAAATCTAAGTGAATATGATTCAAACTCCCACTTTATTACTTAAAAAATATATATAAATATGTATGTACGATACTATAGCTATATAGCTAACTCTGGAAAATTTAAAAACAAAGATTTTATTTTTTGTTCTGATATCTCAAAAACATGCTAAATATGATGGATTGAAAATCTTACTTTACTTTTTTTTTATTTAGAAAAATCAACTCCTATCGTAACATTCATTCATTCAAAATCTCTATTTTTTAATAAAATAATACATATTTGAATCATAATATTGAGCTATGTAAACTACTCTATCAGTTCAATATATATGTACATATTTTTGAATGCACATACATATATGTATATATACATATATAAAAATATGTACTAATAATTTTTGTTTTTTTTTTTTTTCATTGATACGTGTACATTATTTATTCATAAATTTTTTTTACTCCAATAAGAAACAAGAGATAACATTTGTAACACCATTAATTCTAGAGTAAATAAAGTTATCATTTCCTATGGATTATTCAACTAAATTTATAATCTTAGGAGGAAAAAACATCATTTTACTTATATGTAGGTATATGGTCTGTCTTTTTTTTTTTTATGACTATTTAATAATGACATTAAATAAATGATAAGAAAAATTTTTTAATGCAAAACCACGTCAAAATTATGAGGTTTAATGTAATTTATTTAAAATCATAAAAATCAAAAAAAAAAACAAAACAAAAAAAAAAAAAGAATCATAAAAACAATTTTATACATTTAACATGTAAAATTCTGATGTAATTTAACAGATGTACAAACTTACAAATGAAAAATTTTATTGATCCATAAATTTTTTAAATATCAAATAGATTTTTATATTTTAAAATTTTTATTTTTTTATACATATTTTGTTTCAACTAAGTAACTTATATAATAAGTTCAAAAGATAAGTTTTTTTTAAGATTATAAACATTTTTAAAAATATAAAATATGATTCAATATTGCTAAAAAAAAAGTTGTACATGTGTATATGTACATATGAAGTACTTAGATACATATAATACATATTCTATAAAAATGAAAAACATTAATGTAAAAACTTGTTAAAAAGTTAGGTACTTCAAACAAATTAATTTGTTCTAAATTTTTTTTTTTTTTAACACTCAATCACATATTTTATTCAAACAAGGATGTATAATGAAAAGCATTTTTATTTCAACTTTCCAAATTTAAATTTACAATCCGTTAATCCCAACATACGAGTATATTTCTCTGCATGGTATCTAAAAGTAAAAAAAAAAAATAATAATAATAAATAAAAAGATAAATTGTGTTTGAAAAATTGTTAAGATCGAAAGGTTGCTATAAAATGCATTTATCATTTTGTTCTCATTCGAAAAACAAAATAAAAAAATAATAATTCAAAAAAAAAAATTATTCTATTTTTCTATAAGGTCATTGAACATAATAGAATGAAAAATTTGATTACTTAAAGATTATAATGTAGTATAAAAATTTCTCCTTCAGGCGAATTTGATATATTTTTCTAAAACAACATTTTTCAATAGAACGATGATGATGATGATATCAATTTGATTTTTTGCACAAAACTCGTTTTATATACATTTATGTATGTATGTATGTACTTGAAAAAACTACAAAAAAAACCCCCCATAATTTTGTTTTTTATTTAAAAATTTTAAGACGAAAATCCTCTTACTCAAAAGATTGTATCATTTTTTATAATGATTTTCAAAATTTCCAAACAAAAAAAAAAAGAACAAAGCATTGCATATAAAAATTCTTTTATTATTCTAAAACATTACAGTTTTTTTTTTTTTTGTTTCTGATTTTTTCTAATGTTGCCATTAATCTACATCAAATTTATTTTTAACACTCTTGCTACTGTTAAACGCGATTTATAAATTTTTTTTAAATATTAATTATAATTTGATACGAAAGACAAAAATATGCATTAATACTTTAATTATTGATGAATAAAAGAGAAGAAAAAAATTTATATATGTATTATCATTAATTAGAAAATTTTCAGAGAAAAATAGAAAGGTTTTTTTCTTGAATTAAAAAAAAAAAAAAAGAAAGTAAGAATAATTTAAAATTGAAAAATGCAAATTTTTTGAATAAATTTTTGATATTGATCATTTAAAAAATTATTTCGTTTTCTTAATTTTATTACAAATTTTAAGCTTTTCATGATAGTTTTTGTTATGTACGTACATATACATATATGTATATGTAGGAATGTAGTTATAGTTTATACCTTTTAAAGGTAAAGTAATGCCATACATTTTTATAACACCATATCTAAAATAAATCTATGTATAATATCATAGATTTGATATAATTTTTTATAAAAATATATTTAAAAAATAAAGAAAAATATAACAAGAAGAATTTTTATTTTATAACACAGATATATGCTGGTGGTACATACATACATACATATATATATATATGTATATTTAACCTGAACTTTTATACATATAACTCATAGTTAGGTATATGCAAACGAAAAGTGAATGCCTTTTTAAATACACATTAATGCTTTATATATATATATATATATATATATATATATATATATGTACATGTATACATACATACATACTGCAGTATAACTATATATATATCTACATATATGTACATATATTTTTTTTTAAGTATTCTGTATTTTAAAAAGGTTAATTTGCATTTTCTCTACGAATAAAATTTATTTCTATGAAGAAAAAAAAAATGAAATTTTTTTTTTATTAAATTATGCTGGACACTAGACGAAACAGCTTAAAAGTTGTTATAACTATATGTACATACATATATTATTCATTTATTTTCATATCTTTCTTTTCATTTTTAATGAATTTATGTTGCCCACTTTAGATACTTTCTGTTAATATGATTTAAAAAAAAAGTTTTATAACTAGACAAAATTTTATCCTTTTAACTTTAAAAAAAAATTGAATAATTTTTAATTATACTTAAAATATATAGGTATTAAGATACTCAATTATAAGTCTTAATCAAATTAAAAACTATAACTTCTTTTTTTTTTATTTAAATTTTTAGGTGCTACTGTTGTATCATGGCGTGTAAATAATCAGGAACAATTATTTGTAAGGTGAGCAAAATTAATATCATATAAGAAAACTAGCATTTATACAACACAACATTCAAAAAAAAAAAAAAAAAAAAATGAACAAATTAATGTATGTAAGTTCGAATTCATTATCCTTGTGATATGCCATTATTACATCCAATGTGAAGGGAAATCTTAATGAGAAAATGCTTTTTCTTTTTGAAAAAAAAAATGATAAAAAATAAACTCCAGACGATTAAGTAAAAAGTGACATTAAAAATTATCGATTGACAAAGAGTACTTTCAAAATAAATTAAAGTTAAAATGTAAGAACGTCTGTTAATTACTATAAAGATAATACAATGATATTTTTTTCCAATTTTTGAAAGAAAGAAAAAGAAAAAAACGACTGAATTATAAAAAGTCATTTAGAAGCAATCAGTCTTTCATTGCCAACTTACATATTTTCATTATCTAATCGAATAATCTTTTTAATGTATATACATATCTTATATATAAAATATGTTTGTACAATTATTGATGTATAACATATTATAATATGCAATTTTATCTTATATATTTTCACATACATATTATGTTATGTACTTGAAATTCGTATCTTTCGTCTCTTTAACAAGTGCACATCTAAATGAGGACAATATAAACTTAAATGACATCATTACAATCAAGAACTTTGATATTATGGCTCCATCCATTCTCTTCGTTTATCCAACAAAAAAAAAAAAGTTTTAAGATGAAAGACACCAAAAAAGCACAACAAAAAATATTATATAAAATATCAAATAAAAACAGAAAAAAATAAAAATTACAAAAGTACAAAAAGAATTATACACAAGTTTTACTTCATGCACATTTTTTTTTTTTTTTGCTTTCATTTTTCCTCGATAATATTATTTTGTACATAAATACAAGAAGATTCCATAATCATATAAGTGTTCCCATGTCTTTATTTTGTGAAAAAGATAATAAAACAAAAAAAAAAAAAAAAACATAAAATATTTTTCTATATTCATCGAACATTCTATAATACAATTCTTGTACATTGTTGAACTACTTAGCAGCAGCATGGAAGTTCAATTTATATATGTACATATACATAAATATTTTTATCTCTGGTTTTGTAACATGCCACACATCACCATCAGAACTCAAAATATTTATAAAAACAAAAAAAAACAAGATATTTAGTAGAATAAGAATGTGGGGATAAAGAATTGCAAAATACATTATGTTGTGTTGTGATTACAGTCGCCTTTACTATCTTTGTCGCCGCTACTGTACAATGATGACGATCAAATCATGATGATGATGATGATACTAGTGTGTACTGAACTAACTGGCAAATGCTCCCCATCATCATCAAATAATAGTACTTTATACTTAAATATAACTTCCATAAGCTTCTTTATTCATCATGATGTTGTGCACACAATTTTATCGAACATCAGATACAATATACAATTTTTTTTTGTAATTTTTATTTTCTTTTAACATTGAAAACTAAATAAAATAAAAACTATAATACATCAAAAGCAACTTTAGCATCATCAGTATCAGCAGCAGTTGTTGTGTACTATATGTTATGTAACAAAAAAGCGCGCCAGGTTTTTATGCATCCGCTAAATTGATGTTGTTGCCATGACATGGCATGGTATGGTTGGATTGAATACATATTGGAGTTATATTCTTTTTATTCTATATTCACTTTTTTTTTATAAATTTAATTTTGAGTAAAAACTAATAGACCTGTTTCATTCTCTTTATCTTAAAATACCTGTCCACATGGTTCTTTTGGATGAATCTACACGTTTTTTTCTTAACTTTAATCTATATCTATGTACATACATTCAGTTGTATGGTTGCAAGGAATGTAGTAGTCAATCCCCCACAAAATTCCTAACATACATTTATATAAACATATAATAAAGTGCAATAGTAAAAAAAAGAAATTATGATTGTGAAGGAGTTTCATTGACCTTCCAAAAATTAATTTTTCTCTACCCTCATTTTCTTCACTTGTTTTTTTCTATACAATTTTTTTTAACTTTTGTTTTTTTTTTTAATATTCAATAAATGTACCTGTTTAAAAATGCCAATCATAAGGTAACTAATCGCTTTTCTATCGGGCAATCGCTACTGATCCGGTTATGGTGGTTATCCAAGTCTCTTTTGTAATCAAATTTTCCGACAAACATTCATTTATATCATCGTTTCTTTTGCATCAATACCACCATCAATATCATAACTAATGCAGTAAGCATTTCAACTTAAAATACATTATGATCAAAAGGAGCCTTACCTCTTATTCTTTCATTTATTCGTATAGATTGCCTTTCATATCCATTCGTTTTGGGATTCATCTACTTTTTTTTTGTGTATGTGATTTCATAGAGGGAACGTTTTTTGTCTTTTACTTTTATAATCAGGTAATATAAATCAACACACAAAAATTCATCAAATAATAAAACATGATGCTACTACATATAATACTGACTACTGATGCTTTAATGTTCTATACTCTGTAACAATTGGATTGGAATTGGTAAAAAATGGTAAAAGAGATAGAAGACAATCACCATCATCATCCTCATCAACATCATCATCATCATCATCATGAAGATCACATTTATACAAAAAGTAAAATTGATACTGATTTTTCGTTTTGTATAATTTTTTTGTTTTTTGTAATGTATCTACAATATGTATGTACTATGTAGTATATTATATAGATACACCTTTGCTTAATATATTATGTTAAAGATATAAAATATCATCTAAAAGGAATAAAAACAAAAACAAAAAAGAAATATATAACTGGCGGCAACGAGCTGGAATATCAACCACTTTTTATGCAAGCTTTTTGTTTGACCAATTTAATATATGTGGAAAACATAAATGCACGTATTACATACGTACATATGTATGATGGTATGTATATTTATATGTGTAATATGTCGTATATATTTTATCATATTACATATATCTGTATGTTAGTAAACATTTTAAGACTTTTTTCATTTATAAATTTGTTATTGCTGCTGCTTTGTGAACCAGAAAACATTTTTCTGTATAGGTTTACATAAAACTAAATAATATACATATACCTATGTATAATTAAACACACACATTACATATTTACATACATGTATTATCGTAGATATATATGAACAAAAAACATTGTATGTACAACTTTTTTTTGCTCAAAAACAACGAACAACTTTGGGATGTATCTTTAAAAACATATCTTCCATAATATTATATGTATAGATATGTACATACAATATTAAATAACAAAACAGAATTTAGATAAAAGATTCATTTTTTCTAAATTAGAAATAATAAATAGCTAAAACACCATTTTGACTTTTTAGAAATTATTAAAATTTGTAAATTAAATTAATATCGAAAGATATTTTATCAGTTTTTTCTTGTTAAATTTTTTTTTTTTTTTTTTTTTTACAAAATTTAAGAGAGAAAACAAAAGATAATTTATTTTAAAATTTGTAAGAAAATTATTTTTTTGCGAAAAAGTTTTGAAAATATTTTTAAAAGTTAAATTGAAATTTTAAAAAATTTATAAATTTTATGCTCTACTAAATAATTTCATATATGTATATACGCAAATCAAATCATATATGTATACAGACGCAAAATCTTATAGATATTTCTTATACCTATATTACCTGAATTTCCATTTGAAAAGCTATCAAATATAGTAGATTCTTTTAATCATAATTTTCTTTACATATTATTAAAAAAACGAATGAAAACAAAAAAATCAATAATATAAAAACCTTCTATACAAATTATATTAAAAGAAATAAAATTTAAAACAAAAAAAAACAACATTGTTGTGGTCATTGACAAAAGATTTCATTGAACCATAAATTTCCAGTAAAATTGCTTTGACGAAAAAAAAAAAACATAATTCGATAAAAAATGAGAACAGAAAAAAAAAGGAAATAAATTACATAGCACAAAACAAAACATAAAAACAAAAACTATCTACTGCTGATAATGATGATGATGATGTTGATGATAGTTAGAGAAGCGGAACAAAAATCAAAAAATTTTGCAATTAAAATAAATTCCATGAAATAATTATTTTAATTTTTATTAAAAGAAAAAAAAAGTATGTACATAATTTTAAAAACCAAACATGAAATCAAATTTCTCTTTCTTTTTTTTTTTTTATTGGGATCGAATATCTTTCTCTTGAATTCTGTTTTTTTTTTTTTTGTGTTTTCTGAAATTTCATATTGTTAAAAATTTTGTTAAATTAAAAATTAATTTTAATATTGTAATAAAATATAATTTTTGGTATTTATTTATTAGAAATTTCAAATGCAATACAACCAACTGTCAACAATTTTACATTTAAAGAAAAAAAATGTAACAATATTTAAATTCTTTATGTCCATAACTATCCTTTTATGTGTAGTTCACCCTTCAAGTGTATCTAATTCAAATTCAACTAAGGAATGAATAATGGTAACTAACAACCATACTAAACATTTAATACACCTCAAACAAAAGCTACTTTAATATATTATAAAGAAAAACAACTCATTTATATACGAGTACATACATATGCATGTATGTATGTACATTACTCCACATTTTGTGGGGATATAATGTGTACAATGTACATAGAATTATATGTATATCTACAATAAAAATGCAACAGAAAAAACTAGGCCCAAGTTCACCACCATCATCACCTCATCATCGTTATTATCATCATCCTTTTATTTCTAGAATTTCTAGAAGGGAAAATACTTTTTGTTATCCTTCCAATTGTTTTTTGTTGTTGGTGTTGTCATTGTACTAAACAAAACTAAACTTCCCTTCTTTTACTCAAAATTCAAGGATGATAATGACAGTTGAACACTAGCAATGCTTAGTTGATTATAATATAGAATGTCTCGTTTTCTGTAATGTATATAAAATATCCTGGCCAATCTAACATGTGTGGAAGCATAATAAGATATAACAACACCATCCATTCTACCATCAGTATCAGAACAACACAATATCATAAGAGTAAACAGCAAAAGGAAGATTCATATAATAACAATCTGACAAGTAGCTATAGCTACTATTTTAGTCCATCTCTTCCATATCCACATTTTATGAGTTACCTTCTCCAACTTCTTTTAAATATACATACATATTATGTAAGTATATATATAATACATTATAGTAGCAAGCATTCATGCAGCAATATCCAAATGGTATCTTTAACCTTCTTCTAGTTTCTTATACTTGCTGCTCCTTTTTTTGTTCAAACTCCACTACATTATCCAACATCGACAACAAGTCGTAACCATCATTCGCGCAAAATATTGTATATATGTGTATATATACTTATATCTATCAATTTTACATAATATAATACTACATATAAACATATACATACATATATGTATATAGATATTTTATTGTATAAAAGATATAAAGATATAACATATAAGAACAATGCTGGCGTTTTTATGAATGGATTTGTAGCCATGAAGAATTGGGATCGATAAATTCTAGTGAGCTCTTGTGAAAATGATTTCATAAGTTTTTCTACACTAGTCACAACAAAACATTCATTATATATATTATAAATACGAGTAAAAACAAGGTATTCTATATAACTATCTAGATAGATAGAATGTGTTATGTCGGTAAGATTTTTTTTTCTGCTTTTTTTTTTTTTTATAAATGAAAATTACAGTCGGTTGCAAAATTTATATTTTATAAAAATTGAACACAAATTAAATGAATTTTCATTTTAAAATAAAAAAGAATGAAGAAAAAATTTTGTTAAAAGTATAATTAAGCAGAAGATTTTAATTAAAGTTGAGATTAATTGATGTGTATTTGTAATTAAAGTTTATAGATTGAAAAAAAAAAACTTTGAAAAGAAAAATTTATCAGAAAAACTAATTACATACTAAGAATTTGTAATAATATATGTACTTAGAATCTTGTTTGAATAATGAAAATCGAATTTAAATTCAAATTCGAACTGAATTTCAATCAGATAAAGTATGCATTATTTTTGAGTATGTATGTTGAATGGAATAATTGAATTTAGAAAGATAATACTTTTTGTTGCAAAATCATTTGGAATTAATTTTAATTAGTAATTTTTTTTTTTCATATGATTGAATTTTTTTAAATTTCGAAAAAAAAATCACAGGATTCCTTTGGAAACCGTCAGTCTGAGTGAAATCGGATTAAAATATTGCTTTAAGCTTTTTTACTTTTTAATTCTACGGAAAACATATCATTTCTTTAAGGTCTTTCAAGATATAGGTATATATTTCCATTTAGAGTCGTCTTCTTCGTTGGATCCTTTACTAAAAGAACTTCTAACTTTCTGAACGTCTTCCAACGTTCCTTATAAAACGAGTTATCAATTCCTTATCGCTCCTTTATAGCTTTCACTTTTTTTTTCATTTTCCAACGCTACGCTTGATGTAAAGAGTCATCTTTCAAGTTCCAATATAATATTTAAGCAAACAATTTGTGAAAAGTGTTAGATAACAAATTTCTGACTATTTCTAGAGATTTTGCGTAAGAAAAGAAATTTGAAAAAGTTCTTGAATAAAATCAAATGTCATATTTCATGGTCTTCGGGTATTAAGCTTGTGATAACTTATGGAATAAAAGGTGGTTTATATACAAAGATTCCAAAAAGATTTAATGGGATTTAAAATGATAATCATTTCTAAAGGAGAATAAAGATCTTGAATCTAAAATGAAAACAAAGTTGTTTAATACCATTCTTAAAGAATCAGAATCCTTTTTCGAAAGATGAAAATTCTACACTCTTTAAATTTAACTTTTTTTGTATGTACAAACATTTTACACAATTTATAAGTCCTATATTACACATTAGTAAGTTTAAACTTTTATTTTAAATTATTTTATTTTATTATTTTTAATTTTTTTTTTTTTTAAATTGTATACAAAAAAGGATATTACTCTGGTTGTATAAAAAACATTTCATCCATAACTACTTCACGCTATATTCGCATATTCCCACTCACATTTATCATTCTGTTTCGACTTCAAATTATATACTTTAAGTTTTATTCTGTTTGTTGCTACCATGTTTTTATATCACATTCTTATACATACATATGTACATACATATATATATATATAAATTCACATAATATTCATCGTTTTTCTAAATATTCTGAATGTTTCTTATGTTGTTTTATGTTGTTTTTTTTTCCTCTGAATTTTCATTTTGAAACATTATTCGCCATTTTTGAAAAGTTTTTCTTTATTCGATCAAAAACTAAAAATTTTTAGTTTTTTGCTAATTTACTACTGATGTTTGTGAATTTAAAAAATGTATGTATGTATATGAAATACATATATGCAATAGTAACATAATATATAAGCATAATATAACAAATATTGCATTTGGAACGAGGAAAGAATAAAAATTATGTATTTGTACATTAATATACATGAATAAATATCTAAAAATCTATCTGTCTGTCTATCTTTCAATCCTTTTACAAATAATCAAGTTTAAAAAAGATTGTTTTTTTTTCTATAGATATACCAACATATATTTATGTATAAAAATTTTATACATAAATACGTACATACATGTACATATATACTCTATACTTTTTAATTTTTAAGTACATTATATATTTTATTGTATATATTTTAACTTTTACAAGTACATATATACATACATTATATATACATAGATATAAATAATTTATATCAAAGTTAAAAATAAAAAAATGTATATACACATATAATGTATCGTTTGCTATGTATTTGTTTATAAATTCTCACATACTTATTTTATATTTTATTTCATTTAATTTTTTGTTTACGATTATTTTTACTTACTTGCTTGCAGCAATTTTTCATCAATGTTTTTTTTTCTTTGTTATTTTATTTTATTTTATTTTTTTGCTTTTACAATTTTTTTCTTTATTGGTTCAGTAATATTTTTTTTTCTATATCATTTTGCAAAATAAAAAAAAAATATTTTAAGTAAACCATATATACATAAAAGTAGATATATATTTTTTTGTGTATACATTTGTTAATTATATTAATGATTACATTTACTTAACGAACATAAAAATTAAAATAAGTAACAAAAAATGCATTTAAGAAAAATGAGAAAAGCAAAACAGAACAAAAAAATAGCTAAGAAAAAAAAAATTATAACTTGCGAATAAGATTTAATATCTTTTTGTTATAATGTATGTATGTGCTATGTTAACGTATATATACAATTTCAGAAATATGTAATTATTGTTCAGTCGTCCTCTGTTTTTTTTTTTTACGTTAATGATGTTTTTTTTTTGCCGGTGAAGCTTTTTTTGTTTTTCTTAATTCCATCCTTTTAAAGGTCTTTTTAATTTCTTGTAGATTACTTTATTATGACTAATAACTTTAAAAAGAAATTAATGAAAAAATCGATAATAAATGTTTCTTATATGTATGTATTTTCACATTTATTGAGGAAAAGAAAATAAAAAATAAACTTAAAATTTGAAGTTTTTAAATTTAAAAATAATTTATTTCAGTACATATTCTGCAATTTATTAAAAAGTTTTCTTTTTGGGTCTGAAATTTAAAAAAAAAATAACAAAAATATTTTTTAATGCAAAGGATTACACTTCAACATGATTAATGATTTTTTAAGAAATTTTCTTCATCTAAGCTTTATTTTTTTTTTAATTAACTTATTGTCCTGTTTTGCTTAAGTTGCTTTTTTTAAAACATTTTTTCTTCTCTTTTTATGTTTTTGATATTTTGTAAGAATCATTAAAAATTAGATGTCTTTAATTTGTTTACACTTTTAAAAAGTAGCTAAATCTATAAATTAGAAAGAAATTATACTAATACCATATATATATATTGTATAACAACCACCTCCATAAATACATTGTATGTACATTACATACATAATTTTGTGATATCACAAAAGATATCAAGTGGGAAGACTCAATTATCTTTAAGATTTTTCTAATAACGATTTTCAAAATATGATTTCAAAGAAAATTCTGACGCAATGAATCACATTTTTTTTATTTTTTTAAAAAACATCAAAAAAATAAATAAAATTGTAAGAAATAATCAAATAAAACGTCAAAAAAACAGCTATTCATTAAAAATAGATTTTATGTCCTTACATACGTTCGGATATAAATGAAATTGTACAATTATTGTGTAGGTAGTACAGAAAAATTTACAAAAAATCATAATTTTCTATACTATTTAAATTTATTTTAACATAGGTTCGAATTACTTTATTTTAATAATATTCTTCTTTTTTTTTATATAATTAGCCCCAGGACCTTCAACAAAAGCTTTGTAAATTTTTGTCTAGAATATTGTTAGTTGAAAAACACAAAAACTCATTAAACTTAGAAGGACTTTTCTAAAATTAACGCAATTTACCGTTCAATAAATCAAAAAGAAAAATTCATGCTGTTAACAATAATCTCCATAAATGAAAATATAAAGAAAAATAGCTATAAAAACAAACATTGAAAGAAACAAAAATGAAAAAGAAAAGAAAAAAACATTATAGGTAATTAAATTGGGTTAATCAAGTAAATGTAAATCAATTTTTTTTTTTTTCATTTGCAACTCTTACTTTTATTTACATTTATTTTTCGCTTGGAGAAAAAAAAATTGTATTTTTTAATATTATGTAGATATTTCTACCTATAAATTTATTATCGTATAATGGCACGTGCATGCATGCCAGCCAACAACCGGTTGAGTGGAAACTCTCACTAGCATTTTACGTCATTTGTGCACAAAATGTCCATTAAATAAAATATAGTTGTATACTGGAATATCATCTACTGAATAAAAATGAAAACAACAAAAATCAAAAACAATTATAATAACAATAATGATGATTTTTATGATGATCAAGCATCGGTAGATGATGATTATATTATGTATATTGATATTTATTCAATGTCCGGTCTGATATCTGGGGTACTATATGGATTCCAACAGATGATGATAATAACAATATTGACGACATTCGGAAGCTGAAAATTATAAAAATTCCAATCAAATGACTTTTCACCATTTACTTAATGAATAAATTAAAAAAAAAATAAATAAAAAGAAGAAAAAAAAACAAGTGATTAATAAAAACCTGTTGCTAAATTTGAATTGATCATCATTATCATCATCAGGTCAGGTGTATTATACCGTAACTGTAGCACGAGTAAAAATTTACAGATATGAGATATACATGTCAAACGAATATATTATAATATTGAGATACATAATTATTATTGTAGGCATATAAATTTTAATATTAATTTATTCAGACGTAGAGTCAAAGTCGATATTATAATGAAAGAAAAAAAAATATATTTAAAATGCAGAAATTGATTATTTTTAATCTTTTTTTTTGTTTATAATAAATAAATACTATAATATGTCAACCGCCTTTACAATTTTACATTTTGACTATCTGTGTATTTTGTTTTTTTGTTTTTTGTTGCTAATTATACAAATTTCTTTTTTTGTTATATTTTTATTTTTCACATAAAAGCAAAACAAGATATGTAAGCATAGCGCCACACCAACGCATAAAAATTTTAAATTAAAATCAATTTGAAAAATTTTTATGTCATCTGGACATGAAAATTGTAAATTTATTAACTATATTAAATGTAAAAAATCATCAATGCATGAATTTTATAAACAAAAATGAAATATTAAAAAAATCATTGTAATTTTTGTATTCATTTCCGATGCTCTTTGTTTTATTGCAAATTTTCTATATAACTAATTTTTAATATCAAAATATATCTTGTTTTTTTTTTTGGTTTTTTTTATTTATTTCTTTTTTTAACTTCATATACATACGAGTATGTACATAATATGTATATTACATATATGATAATAATTTTCATATGTGTCTATTCATGAGATTTATGAAGTTTTTATATGTGCCAGTAGCATTATTTACATACATATTTCAATTTCCGGGCACAAATTTACCTTCCTGCTGTGATGCACATGTTATTTAGTACAAATATTATATGTATACTCGTACATATGAAACTTCATATTTTGCATCTTTGGTTTATATGTATACAAAAGATACATCTTCTCTCACACATTATATGATCAAGATCATACATATATAGGCATCGATTTATTTATTACATTTTTTAGGCTTAATTCTTTATTTTGCTTAAATTTATATTATAACGAAATGAAATTATTTTATAGATTTACATACATGCTGAATATTATATTGATCATCGATTAGTATATTGAGTTTTTTTATAAGCGATAAAATGTATATAGAGGAATTTTTATATACAATCAATCATCAAAAAACCGCAAACATTAAGGTACGAATAAATTATGTATGTAAAAGATGTATAACTATATGAATATATGAATATATTATATATAGAATTATGTACATATTGGGAAAAAAAAAGTTTGTACACATATACATATTTCATATTATTGTATATTCATTCTCTCAATAAAAGAACCAATAAAGGTAAACAAGGAAACAGAAAACACAATTATTCTGTTCGTATCGAAGGTCATGGCTATACCTGGGATTATAATAATATTTACTATTCAATATACCTATACTATATACTTTTATAGTACATACGAGTAAAATACAACTCAACGATGTGATTCTAACAAGAATAAATATTTAATTTTAGTTTTTAAATTTTCATACAAAATACTTAAGATTAACATTGAATCTATTAGAGGTTCAATTTTATTTATTGTACTAGATACTCGATTGTTAAATTTTCATCAGATTTCACACATGCCGTAAAACTTATTTTATGAAATAGAATCTTCAAAGGGATTTTATAGAATTCATTATTCTAATAGTCTAACAGAATGTAACAAAAACAGAATTCTTCTAAAAACGAATTCAATAAAATAAAATACGAAAATTTTAAGGTATCTTTTAGAGATTAATATGTACTTCTTTTCAGGTAGGGAGCCACAAAAAAAAAATTTTTTTTTTTCAAACGGACATTTCAAATTGATCTTTGATCATCTTTTATAGAGATAAAAAAATAAATAAAAAGGGAAAGACATATAAAATTAGCGTCTAATGAAGTTATAAGTCACGCAATATTTTTGAACCAGTTTCTTATTTTATTTTTCTTTTGTTCGTTAATTTGAAGCTTCAAAACAATGGATGGATAAATGATTTAATTTTCAAGTTTTAATATCATTATTTAAAAAAAAAACAAAAAAAAAAAATCATAATAAAAATGTTTAAGTGTGTAAAATTACCAAAAATGTTATTACTTCGCTCCTAAAAAAAAATATGCCTAAAATTTTCCTTTTCCTTTTTTTTCTGCTACCAACTAAATTGGTAATGGTCACGAATTTTTCAACTTTTTTTTTTTTTGCTCTTCAAATATATAAATAAAAATAAAACCGTACAACAATTCTTATTTTTTTCTTAATTTAAATGTTTTTCCTAATTTATATTTTTTTCTACTATTATAACACAAAATTTATAAAAAAATAAAAACAACAAAAAAAAAGCATCGATGAATAAATTTGAATGCAATTTTTCCCTATCAAATTTATCTTTTTTAAGTATCTAAATTACCATAACAGGAAAAAAATACCTAGTTTGATTTGGAAATTCAAAGATATTTTTAAAAGAATGCTTCCGAATGTTTTTTTTTTCTTCTAAAATTGAAGTATCTAATCTGTTAAAGGATGAAGATAACAAGTTTAGATAATGTTACTCTAGAAAGTAGTTTTTTCTCTTGTTTCTTGAAATTAATAATCTAGATTAAAATTAAAAACTTTAATTTATGTGAGAATGAAATCAAATAAGCAGAATTTATTGCAAATTTTAAAAATAAATCATGTAAATTTATACGAATTTGAATTCGTTAAAATTGAATAAATTATAAAAAAAAGTCATTCTTGAAATTTTTCTTCTTTTTTTTTCAGCAAATTAGCTTCATTTGATGGTAAAAAAGCAATACGAGGCGGTATTCCTTTCGTATTTCGTAAGTATGCCCAATTAAATACGGATATGTAGTATGTATATGTAAATTCAACATATTATTATCTAAATATGCAATAACGCATTAAAGCTGCGAAATACAGCACATTATGATTTTTATATGAATAAGTTAGTGCATTATTGCATTTTTGATGCAGGCAAAACTGCATAAGAAAAAAAACCATAATTTAATAATTATTTTACGTCAGAAAAAAAAATTTTAAGTACGCAAAAAATTCAAAATATATTTCATAATTTTATAATAGCACAATTTGGTCCATGGTCATTTGGCCCACAACATGGATTCGCCAGAATAACCCGATGGACATTAGAAAGACCACCAGAAAGATTACATAACGGTGATGTTGAAGCATTATTCTCATTAATGGATAATGAATTTACCAGATCAATGTGGAATTATCCGTAAGTGAGACTTTTTTTTTCTCCAAATTACAATGCTAATGCTTTTAACATTTGCTAATTTCGCATTTGAAAGTACATACTAAATCAAATTTAATGAAAAAGAAATAATTTTGAGTTGCAATTAATTTTTCCTGTTATTTTCCTTGTATTTCGAAATATTTTCTTGTTTTTTTTTTTTTTTATAGCTTTCGAATAACATACCGCCTAATTCTTAGAGAAAAAGAATTACATTTTCATATTGGTGTCTATAATCCTAGTAAGGATCTAACGTTTTCATTTAATTTACTACTACATACATATTTAAAAGTTCCTGATGTACGTCGATGCCAAATAACCGGCCTACATGGCTGTACTTTTATTGATAAGGTGAAATTCCTTTTTCTAATTTTTTTCTCTCTTTTAGTTTGAATTTCTTATTAATTTATTCTTATTTCAACTTGTCTTAGACAAGAGACGGTGCTATTTATCAAGAAGGTCGTGAAGTTGTTACAATTGGTGAATGGACAGATCGAATATATCAACATACTCCACAGGAGCATATTATTACAAATGTTGTATCTGGACGTAAAATGAGGCTACAAAAATATAATTTTCCAGATACAGGTGAAAAAATAAAAAATAAAAATGAAATCTTAAAATGGATATTTAAATTTTAAATGTAAAACATTTTAATTTTAAAAATTTAGTTATTTGGAATCCATGGATTGATCAAGCACGTGAAATAGCTGATTTTGGTGATGATGAATATCCAAATATGTTATGTGTTGAATCTGGTCATGTATCAACACCAGTTATTCTATTGCCTGGTACAGCATTTGAAGCGAGTCAAATTTTGCAAGTAATTTATTAATTTTATTGGATTATCCCACAAATTTTTACGTAAATATTTTAAGTTATAAAATTTTCTTATAATTTAAAAATAATTTTTAAATTTATTGAGTTAATTATTTATTATCTGTTTTGTTTTTCCTATGTTTTATCAATATTTTATTTGATTTAATTTTTGGTATTCTCACGTAAAAACTTGTGGGTTAATCCAATGTTTTATAATTAAAATATAACAGAAATTACAATCCATAATAATAAAAGATTATAATTGAAGGTAATGTGAGTAGAAAATCAAAACGTAGCCGCTAACCGTCGTCGAAAATCAAGGGCTACTAAAAAGAAAATGATATTATCATCGGCAACATCATCAACATCTTCGTTATCATTATCGTCATCATTTTCATTACCAACGATGACTTTATCATCATCATCATCATCAATTATTGCTGATGCAACCGATATTGATGTTACTGGAACAATTATAACTGGTGCTAATAATTTATTATCACATAATAATTCGTCCAATTTTGTAATTCCTACTCCATTATCATCATCAACATCAACAACAGTTGCATCAATAGCAGCATCATCAGCATTTGCTGCAACAAATTTTATAGCTGCTGCCGCTGTAGCAGCAACTAATGAACAAAAACCATCATCAACTTCAACATTTTGGCAATTTTCAAATCCTACACAACATCATTTACAAGCTTTTCAAGTAACACAACAACCACCTCCGCCACCCACAGGTATGCCACCTGTATTATGGAATAATTATTTGCCAAATTCCTTCTAAAAAAATTTAAAAATAAAAAAGCAAATATATCTTTGTTATCTGTTATTTATTCATGGTATCTTTTTTTGCACGTGATGATTGATTTTTTGAATATAAAAATAAAAATATTTTTTTTAAAATAAATGTTTTTTTTTTTAACTGAATAAATTTTCAATAATGATTGTGTTCGTTAGAAGAACGTTCTTTTTTTCATTCTTCTTCTGCTTTTTCAACATTAATGTTCTTTTTTTTAATAAATACATATTTTAATATTTTTAAGTTTTTAGATAGCTTTTTTAAAATTTATAAAAAAATATTTCAAAATGAAAAAGCTTTTAGAAAAAAAATATGTAATAATAAAAATTTTGTGAATTGATGATATCGATGTCAATTTTCTTTTTTATATAAATACTTTTAAACAGAAATCAATTAATTAATTAAGATTAAAATATTATATTACACACAGAAAATAAAAAACTTAATAAATGAAAAATCAAATTAATTATAGTAGTATAGTGTGAATGAGAGGAAAGGAAATAAAGAGGAAAAACAATAAACTACAGTGAATTATACAATTAAGGTGATAATAGTTTTTAAAAAAAAAAAAATGAAATAAATAAATTTATATGAATTTTTTAAAATCGTTTTTTTGTTTTCTATAATCTTTTTTATATTATTATTGTGTAGCATTTAATTATCATGCGAAATTCAAGAAATAAAATAACCGAAAAATTTGGGCTTAAACAAAATTAAAAATCTTTTTAAATTTAAAATAAATATTGAAATTTCGATTTTAGTTTTTTTTTATATATTTAAAAAAAAAAAAAAAAGTTGTTTATTTTTATTGAAACTAGTTAAAATATTGTTTCATGTTTTAATTTTATGTAATGAAGTATACATTTTAAATAAAAATACATATTACTTAAACATTTTTAAAAGTATTCAGTAATTCAAAATATGTGATTACATTAGATTCCAATTAAAAATGAAAATACCGATTAAACTAAAACTTTATAGAATTAAAAAAAAAAAAAAAACATTAAAATTTGAAACAATTTTTTTTTTTTATCAATGAAACTATTGGGTCTGATTTTATCACTGAAATTTTTATTTAATCGTCGATTAAAGTGATAATCAGAATACCGTCCAAAAAAAATAATAGAAAACATAGTTTACATTGTGTTGTGGTATGATGATATAACGTCATTAATTATAAAATATAAATTTCTTTTTTTCATTATAAAAAAAAAAAAATAAAACAATTGTTCGAATTTTTATTATTACTGCATTAAATGAAATAGATATATTCAAATATTATTATTTAGAGATATTTCTCGGTACAAAATAACAAAGTTCCAAAAAAAAATTCTTTGCAAAGAAAGTCCAAATTGAAAGTCAATAGAATTTTTAAATTTTTTAAAGAAAATAATAATCAAAAAATAAATATATACATAAATCAGAATAACATTTTTCCTTATATGTATACATATTTATGCGCTGACTATTAAGATTAGTAAATAAAATAAAATGAATGGTTGTTAAAATATTTAATTGAAAGCATTATAATTTGTTAAATTGAAACATGAATTTAAATGCTTTCATTTTTGCATAATTAATTGAAGAAAAGAAAAAAGTTTAAATAAAATAAAAATAGAAATATATATATTATAATGAAATTATTATATTAAATAAGAAACATATTGAATCCGTCAAAATAGATTTACTTTTCAAATATTCAAGAAAAAATAAATATGTATAAAAAAAAAAATTAAAATTAAATCAAATTTATAAATTGAACGTTTAAAGAATAAAAACAAGAGTTCCATAAAAACAAATAAATAAAAATAAAATAGAAATATAGAATTTAAGTGAAAATAATAATTATAATAATAAAAATAATATTGTTATTAAATAAAAAAAAAAAATGAAAAATATTTGAATGAAAAAAGGAAAGAAATTATCAATTACTACTCTTCTACATTTTTGACTACACATATTTAAATTACTCAAAATATGATAATAATGTCCAGAACAAACAAATAAATTATTGTCCTTTTTTTTTTTTTGTGTACAATATAAATATAAAATTGAAGAACAAAAAAATATATATATATTAAAAATATAAAATATAAAAATGTATACGATTGTAAAAAACAAAAAAACAACAAAAAAGACAAAAATTGAAAAATAATAAAGTTATATTGGATTTTTAAATATTTAATTGAGTTTTTAAGATTTTGATATGTATTTTATTTATTTAAGTTTCTTTGAAATTAAAGGAATTTCTATTTATCAACAATAGATACAGTCAATGGCTTAATTCCTAAGTATCTTACGATCGTCTTTTTACAATTTCAACAGTTCCAAAATGTCAACCATAAAAACATCCCGTTTCAAAACTAAACTGTGATTTTTTAACAACGAAAAAATCAAGCAACTAACGCATCGTGAATAATTATGATGCTTGTTGTTGTTTGTTGTGTGGGTGTGGGGTATTACGCAAAATAAATGTTTGTCAGCAATGAATCATCAATCATCATCTAACAAATAGACGTTTAGGAATACAGTCAATTTTCTTTCTTTTTTTTTTTAATTATACTAGCATACATCAATCATGTCATGTGGACAACCTTTACCATAAACTGCGTTTTAATAGTGAACATGTTACACAACCTTTTTCCCAAAATCTCATTCAATTGTTTCAAAAATCGCCGAACAAAGGATAAATACAAAAGTTGTAATTTTTTTTTAAATTTATTTTATTATTTTTTTTTTCAGTAAATTTTTAATCATAAATTTTTTTGAAATAATAAAAAAATAATAAGAACTTATCAGTTTTATTTCACATAATTTAAAGAAATAAGTACCTTATTGGATTCTATTTTAGTTTTTCAAATTTAAATTTACTTCAGTTTTTTTCTTTTTTTTTTTTTAATTTCCTTAATATCTGTTCACTTATCATTACTTACATAATATATGTATATATATTTATATATTTTTAAATTTTGTTATAAAATAGAAACTATCTTTGAGAAATACAGCCCATTATATTATATTGTTTTTTTTTTTTTTAATATTATTAATTACATAAAGTTACAGAGCTATTATCATAATGCATTTTATTTTTCGTTTTTTAATTTTCTTTTTTTTAAATTATAAATTATCATATTTTTTTTTCAATTTTTTACAACTATTGTTTGTGTATTTTATTAATTTTGATATACTTTTAAAATTTCATATTATGTTATTTCTTTTAAATTTACATTTTTTTTAATCGGTTTTTGTTTTAAAGCGTAAACTAATAAAAAATATAAATAAGAAAGAAAAAAAACAAAAAATTATCTATAAAAACGTAAACAATTTGTAAATGATAAAAAACTAAATTTAAAAAAACAAAATTTTGAATAAAAAAATCAAACTTTATCAAAAACATGATTTTTGTACATTAAAGTTTAACTGATTACGTGATTTTTTATTTTTTTTTTTTTCTATTGAAACCTTAATCATATCCGAAAAATTATTATATTTTTAATAACGAAATATAAAAATGTAATTATGATAAAAATTTCTAAAATATTTATTATATACCTATACATATACATAATTATATTTAATTTTTCACTGATTGTTCCTTTCAATTGATTTTAAATGCATTTTTTATGAAATCTGAAATTTTGCACATTTCATTTTTGAAATTTATTAAAAATGAATTGAAAGAAACCTATTTTTAATATTTAAACGTATAACTGGTCTAAAAAATGTTATAAAAAAAAGCCGCATTTTAAAAATAAAAATAATAATAAAAAAGTAATTATAAAAAATTAAAAAAAAAACATAACAAACAAAAAATAAATGGCAAATAAAACTATAAAAAATGTCATATTTCTTTAAACTACAATATTCTTTTATTTTCATTATGATCCCTTATTTTTAATTACACCTAACACACTGATGAGATTTTAAATAAAAGAGGAAAAGTTTTAAGTTAACAAAAAAAAAATATATGTTTATTTTGAAAAATTATTTAAATAAATAAATTCGTATATAAAAAAAACGTCCGAAAAAAAGAAATAACGAAATGATAAGCGCATAAAAAAAAATCTCTTTGTGTTTTCAATATTAATTTCGATTAAAAATAAAAATTTCTCTTTTAAATTGCAATTTATTCAAAGCAGAATTTTTTATTTTTCTTCAGAATATGAGAAAATATTATCAACACATTCAAAACTGACATAATAAATTAATAACAAATTACGATCGTATAGCATACAGTAAGGCTGCACCACAACTGTTCGTTAAATGTTCAAATTTTACATTTCACATTTATTCTTGCATAAATCATACTCTCAGCATTGAATACAAAATTAAATGTTAAATGTTCCCATTAAACTGAAATAAAATCAAACAATCTTCTACGATCAAATTTTAAATTGAAAATATTTTCTAACTTAATTTAATTTATTTGCTTTAATAAAATAATAATAATTTGCAAAATTAATGAGAACATTCTAAGCACAGATTTTTCATTTTCTTTTCTTATTTTTTTAATTAAATTTATTTTATTTTATTATTTCTTTTAATTATGATCTTTTTAGTTTCTTATTTGTTTTTTTTCTTTAAATTTATTACTTAATCGATTTTAACAGCTCCGTATATTTTTCTTATGAAACTATAAGCCGCAAAGAAACCGATTGCTCCAGTTAAAATATAAAATGTAAATACCATTAAACCTACAAAAAGAAAAAAAAACAAAAACGATGAAAAATATAAAACTTTGGAAAAAAAAAGAAACTTTTTTTGTATAAATTTACCTGTGTATCCAAAATAAAGAAGCGTTGGAATAAATTCTGTAATTTCAAGTTTTGTGAAAAAGTAAAATATACTATAGAACAAGACATATACAGCTGAACCACCAGATACAATAAAACTTCTCCACCACCATCTGTAGTCCTGAATTTCAGTATAAAAAAAATGTAAGTCAAATAAGAAAAATTCCATATAAATTTAAATAAAATATTTACCTCTCCACATAATTGAAAATATGTCATAACTATTGAAATTTGTGCACAACTAACGACTAGAATACAAAATACTAAAAATAAAAATCCAAACAAATAATAGAATTGATTTTGCCAAATTGCTGTGAATACAAAAAATAATTCAATAAAAACAGCTCCAAATGGTAGAATACCAGCCATTAAAGTGCTACAAAAATAAAAATAAAAAAATAAATTAATTTTCAAAAATTTCAATTAATGATTTTATTTTTCTTTACCTTAAAGCAACATTCATATACCATTGTTGTGCAGGAACTTGTCTTGGTATCATATTTGTTCGAACTGGATGTTGATATGGTTGTTTACGATAACCGAAATAATATCCCAAATATACAAGTGGTAATGATATACCAAACCATAGACACAAAAGTGATATCATTGTACTAAATGGGACAGCACCGCTTGAATGTTTATCCCAAATAAAGAAATTTAAAAAGAAACATGTTCTAAGAAAAAGAAAACAAACGTTATTCTTCCAAAAATGTTTTTGTTCTTATTTAAATGATTTAAACAAATTCATATATAAAAATTAATTCTCTTTTTAGTATTTTCATTTTAATGATTTTTACTCACCCGAAGACACATCCTGGATACAAAGTAGCTGTAGCAAATGCTGCTTTTTTCCATTCACGTCCTTTCATTGTTTTATATAATCGGGCTGAAAAGTAACCAGCTATTAAACCCATAACAACGTATAAAAATATACCAGAAGTCATTAATGCACCACGAGATGATGGTGATAGCATTCCAAGCATCGCGAAAACTAAAAAATAAAAAGAAGAAAAAAAATTCGACATATTGAATAATTATTCTTTTCATTATTCAATAATTATCACTTACAAATTGTTATTAATGCCATAAAAAATATTTGAATACCACTTCCAACAATTGCAGCAAAAAATCTAGGATACCTTGGTGGACGAAATACATCCCCATGTACTAATTTCCATCCAGTTTCTTCTAAAGTATCTTCAATGCTATCATCTGTATTATATTTAGCTATATCTCGTCGTAATGTTCGTATCATAATCATTGTTAAAATGCCTTAAATTAAAAACATGAAATATAAAACAATTTATGATTTCATTCTTTTTTTTTTATAAACAAAAATTATTATTTTTACCAGATAAAAAGAAAACAACAACTAATGAATTTATTATGCTGAACCAATGAATTTGAACATCATTCATGCCTAAATAAATATCCCAACGTGATGCCCAACTAACTTCAGATTCTTTCCATTCTACTGAATACGTGAAATATAATTGAGTGTTTGAATTTGGATTAACCTAAAATAATAAATTTAAAATTTATACATAAAAAATATTTAATTAGTTTCTAACTTTTGAGAATAAACAATATTCAATGAAATAAATAATACATACCTGTTGAGGACGAGGATTATCTGGGAAATTACAAGTATCACCTTCAAATTTAACTTCTTTGTAATTAACTGACATTGTTTCTACTTCAAATCCAACTACTCTATATTTATCTCTGTAAAATATAATTTCGATTTTTTTTTTATTCAATTTAATTTCGTACTCGATCACATGAATATTATTTGAACTTACTTTGTATGCATATGATATGATAGAATAAATTTTAAATGATTATTAATAAAAACAGTGTTTAAATCAACTTGTCCTAATCTATAGCCATGTTCAAAATGTAATTCCATAGTATCTGAATTAACAATTCTGGTTGCAACGGGAAGATTATCTACTAATCTAGAAATAGTTAACATTTTTTTTTCATATTTTAAATGTTTTAAAAATATATCAAAATACTTACAAATGAACAAAATATTCATGTTTAATTCTTTCATATACTTTTGCTGATTGTTCTCGATCCCAATTCATTGGTTGATCTTTTTTATTACATAGTAATTTACAATTAATATTTTCTGCCATTCGTACTTCATATGGTGTATTAACGATACGATCACCACGTAATACTTCACCTAAATTTTCTGTTTTATAAATTAATGTACCATTTTTTGGCAAACAAAATTGTAATGAATAATATTCATATGGTAATTGTGTACGACTACTGGTCATTTTAACAGCTTTAACATCGATTTTTTGACCTTTATTAAATTCAACTGGTGCAACACCAGGTACATAAAAACCATTTGTAATTTTTATAAACAGCAAAATTATTATCAATAATTTCTAAAATAAAAGAAAAATAAAATTTTTTAATGTTACATATTTGTTTAATCATTTACAAATTAAATAAAAATAATCACAAATTAAAAATCAATGAATTTATTAAATAATTTAATAAAGGAAAAGGACAATTCACAATTCATTTAAGTTAAATATTTTAATTGCAAATATTTTTAAATGAAAATATTAATTTTATTGATAATTTGCACATTACCTCCATATTAATTTTCTAAATATAAAAAAAACGCTAAATCTTCAAGAAACGTCAAATTTGCTTCATGACAGCCAACTACGTTCACACGTCAACTAATTTTAAATCATCTTAAATTTGAATTTGAATCTAACATTTTCTAATAAAAGAGCAAGAGGCGAAAATTACAAAAATGTAGTAGAAAGTAATAAGGAAAAGGAATGCGAGAAAAAAGTAGTAAATCTAAGCAAAATCACAGTGCTATGCTAGCTAATCTAAATCTGCTATTGAGTATTGTTTACTGATTGTGATTAGATAGACAAATTTGTGTTTTGTGTTTGTGATGATATCAAATTTAAAAAAATTTAAAATCTTCAGAAATACTTAAAAATGTCATATTTACGAGGATCCTTGAATTATGTGTGGTGCACCACAAGTGTACTCGGAAAAGGTGCAACAGGAGCTGTTTTCCAAGTAAGTCTCATATGCATATCTCATAAATGCAATCCCTCACTTAGTTACATATAAAAAAAAAAATCAATTTATCGAGTGAAGATTAATTTAATAATAATTAGTAATTAAAAATCTTCAATTCATTATCAATTTAAATCACAGGGTGTAAATAAAAACAATGGAGAATCAGTTGCTGTTAAAACTTTCAATCAGATGAGTCACATGCGACCAATGGATGTACAAATGCGAGAATTTGAAGTATTAAAAAAAGTTAATCATGAAAATATTGTAAAATTATTAGCAATTGAAGATGATCAAGAAGGTCGAGGAAAAGTTATTGTCATGGAATTATGTACTGGTGGAAGTTTATTCAATATTTTAGATGATCCAGAAAATACATATGGTTTACCAGAGAAAGAATTTTTATTAGTTCTTGAGCATTTATGTGCTGGAATGAAACATTTAAGAGATAATAATCTAGTACATCGGGATTTAAAACCAGGAAATATTATGAAATTTATATCAGAAGATGGTCAAACTATTTATAAACTTACTGATTTTGGTGCTGCAAGAGAATTAGAAGAAAATCAACCATTTATGTCATTATATGGTACAGAAGAATATTTACATCCTGATATGTATGAAAGAGCTGTTTTAAGAAAATCTGTAACAAGATCATTTACAGCAAATGTTGATTTATGGTCAATTGGTGTTACATTATATCATGTTGCAACTGGTAATTTACCATTTCGACCATATGGTGGTAGAAAAAATCGTGAAACAATGCATTTAATTACAACAAAAAAAGCATCTGGTGTTATATCTGGTACACAATTAACTGAAAATGGACCAATTGAATGGTCACGAACATTACCACCACATTGTCAATTAAGTGAAGGTCTTAAAACTTTAGTAACACCTTTACTTGCTGGTTTATTAGAAGAAAATCGTGAAAAAATGTGGTCATTTGATAGATTTTTCCAAGAAGTAACTCATATTCTAAGCAAACGTGTCTTACACATCTTTTATATAAATAAAACATCTAGCATTGAAGTATATTTAGAAATAGATGAAACATTAGACAGTCTTAAAGAACATATTTGTGAACAAACAGGTGTTACACCTGAAAATCAGATACTTGTACTTGAAAATGAACATTTAGAAACAAAAGTTGAAACATATACAAATGGTAAAAAAAAAATTAATTTCCTCTTTTTATTTTATTCTATTTATTTTTTATCAGTTAAAGGATATCCAAAAACAGATCAAGATCAACCAATATTTTTATACAGTAGAGAAAACAATAACGTACAACTGCCTGGAGAGCTTGATTTACCAAAATTTCCAACATTCCCAAATGGAATTTCTGTAGAAAATGATGCAAGCTTAGCAAAAGTATTTATTTTAAAATAATTTTAAAATTTATGTACATATATGATAAATTATACTTTTCTTTATTATTTTAGGTTGCTTGTAGTGTTGGTCATGAATGTAAAAGACGAGTTGAAAATTATACGTCAATGGATGCTTTGATAAAAGTTGGAGTAAAACAGTTTACAGAGACTCTTAAAATAATATTGACAAATCTTCTAATGTAATTTCAACAAAATAAGAATTTATTCCTTTATAATAATTTTTTTCTTTTCTTTTTTTTCAGGAAAACACAAAGTTTTGAAGAATTACTTTTAACTGTAATAGAATTTGGTAATGTTGTTTCATTACTTTCAAAAAATAATACACAACAAAATAATTCTAATTCAGTATTTAATATTTGTATACCAAAAAGTATTATGGATGATTTAAATCATTTAAAAAGAGATTTTGAGAAAGCAGCAGAAAAAGTTTTACAACTTTATAATCGTTTTGTCAAAGAAGATTCTTTAAGGTAATATAAAAAAAAAAAAAAAAGTATTAAAAGTTTTTTTAATATGTATGTATTTTGTGTTTCGATTTTTTATTTAGTCAAGAATGGCGATCAGCAATGCGTGATAAGAAATGTCCATGCCAAACTCGTGCTAGTGCAAGAGCAAAACATTTCGTTGAAAGACTTCGAGATTCATGGCAACATCTTTTAAGAAATAGAGCAACACGTTCATTAACTTATAATGATGAACAATTTCATGCATTGGAAAAAATTAAAGTAAAAAAAAAAAAAAAAAAATGTGTTTAATTTTCTCTTCTATAAAAAAAAAACAAACAAATGTATACTTTTTTTCTTTTTTTAGATTTCCGGACATGGAAAACGTATTAAATCATTATTAATTGATGATGTTCAACCAAGTGTTGCACAAATTGCTGAATGTCTGGCTGATTGGTATAAATTAGCACAAACAGTTTATCTTCAAACACAAATTTTAGAAAAAGATACAAAAGATTATGAATGTAAATTACTTCATACACGTGATAAACTTTATCAATTTATTAAGAATGATGATGATCATAATAAAATTGAATCGGTTAATCAAACAACTGAAACTGAAATGAGAGATAAATTAAAAGTATATATGGAATATAATTTAATAGATCATCAATTTCTAATTATTATTTTTTTTTTCAGATGCTTCAAGCTTATCAACAAGAAGTTAAAAGATTGGTTAAACAAAATGGTGAATTAATAAAAATTGTTAAAACCATAACGAACGATGAACTGATTAAATAGTAATTAAGTTTCAAGAAAACACTTTTTTTTATATTATGTATGTAATAAATTGATAATTATGATATTTAATTGATTATGTATGTACGACAAGACCGATTCAATTGTGCCCATTACAGACACAGTTGCCCATACAGACACAGTTGACCGAATCTACTAATGGTCTGAATCCGCCTCCGGAACGAGTACCATTCTGTTTGTGCTCTTGTTGTTGGTGCGCTTCTGCTGAGCGCGTATGAGGTGCCCAGGAAGTGGAAGGACCACCAGAGAACAAGACTGTCGCGAAGTAAGAGATTCTGGAATCTCATCCTCCGCTAACGCTTGATCTACAGGTGGAAGAACTTCCAGACCAACTTTTATTTTACCGATCTCCAAGCCCATTATCAACAATCATCCTCAGGCACGCCTAACGAGAGGTAGATGATTTTTTGTTAGATCCCTCACCCACACTATCTCTGCAACTGTGAGAACAATGAGAAGCTTCATACTCAAGAACCTTCAAAGATATAATGTTTTTGAATGAAACTGGATGGTTTTATGGTTTGGTTTCATTTTTTTTTATAATATCCAGTCCCCCTGGAATCTAGATAGATTGGAATAATTTCATTTTTATCACAATTCCAAATTAACACCCATATTCTGAATTCCACTTTTTCGGAATTTAAGTTGCGGAAGTGGAATTAGGTGTTCTAGATTCCACTTTCACTAAATTTTCGTGAATTCAAATCCGCTAAGATTTTGTACGTGGAATTGAAATTTTTTGAATTTTATTAGTGAATTTTTTTTTTTAAACTTATTAAATAAATTTAATAAATATTGAATAAAGTTAAATTTATTTTCAAGTTGATATAATCACCCATGTTCCAGATTCCGCTAAAAGTGGAAGTGGAATACGAATTCAAATCCATGCGAAATGGAAAATGGTGTTCTTGATTCCACGCGGAATTATATATTTCGAACATTAATTTCGAATCAGCTGTTACTTGTCATTTGTAGATGAGGCTTTGAAAATATTTTGCACTGAAATAATTTAGTTCTTGAAAGTGTTGTAAAATTTGAAAAATGTATTATTTTTTGAAAAAAAAAAATGTTAAAAATAATCGTGTTCAATAATTCTACTGTATGTATTACCTTGTTATCAATATATTTCCTTATTTCATGAATATTTTTCACTTGTAACTTTGTTTCTTTACAGTATGTACTTGAATTAACTGAAGAAATTAATTGTAAATACTAATAATGGATAGCGCTCTACTGTATTTAATAAATCAAGCAAACGACGAAGAAAATGCTCTTTATTCTTACTTACATATTTTAACTTTAATTTTAATTTAAATTTATTCACCTTTTATATAATTTATTTAATAAATTTAAAAAAAAAACTTCACTAATATAATTTTGACTACACAAATACAAGCCACGATTGAATTTGACAACTATTATTTCAATTCCACGTACAAAAACATTGCGGAATTGAATTCACGAAAATTTAGTGAAAGTGGAATGCAGAACACCTAATTCCACTTCCGCAACTTCAATTCCGAAAAAGTGGAATTCAGAACATGGGTGAATGTATTTTAAAAGGGAAAAATAGAACGTTTATGTAAGAATTTAACAACAGCTGATTCGAAATTAATGTTCAAAATATATAATTCCGCGTGGAATCTAGAACACCATTTTCCATTTCGCATGAATTTGAATTCGTATTCCACTTCCACTTTTTGCGGAATCTAGAACATGGGTGTAAGTATCCGATATCCGATCCGGAAACTGCGAATAGGTCTCGACGAGACAAAGAAAAAATTGTATGGTAGGGAATGGGTAATCAAAACCGTTACGGAGTTAGAGGGGGGGAAAAGATTTTTAGTACTTCTTCCTTCTTTTACACTATAACATTTTACAGGGACACGGTAGGCCCATCTTTCCTTTTGTAAAATTGTTGAAGACCCCTGTGTCTTTCAATCAACATCTTATATGCTGCTGTATATCTTACCGTTCAGAAGTTATAAGAAGTTATTTTTTGACTTTAACCCTAATTTTCTCGAAAAATGCTCAATATTAACTCTCACTTTTTATTTCAAAAAATAAAAGTTCAATTGTTTCTGGATCCATTTCATATGTTGTTTTTTTTGAAAAATGCATACTTTTCTAAATGCATACATACATATTTCTAAATTATATTTTTTATTCGATTAGTAAATTTCTTACTTCACATAATATATTTAAGCACATAGTAGATAATACATATTAATATTTTTTTTTTCTTTTAAAAATTTTTTTTTTTAGAATTAAACTAAAAAACTACATACATACAATTTTTTTTTTTATTTTTTGCTCCACTAGAATACACCTTTTTTTTTTTTTTAATAATAATAATTCGTATATTAAGAACTGATATTCAATTTCAAATTGTTCCCTGCATCATTAATTTCATTTTTTTTTTAAATTTCTTTTTTAATTTTTCTTATTTTTTCTGAACTATATAAATTTATCGTGTTATTTTTTTCTTCCTAAAATTGCCAAAGACATTAATTAATATACATATAGTAATTCATAATAAATTTTTAAATCTAAAACCATCAGAATAAAATTGGTTGCGTATATTTTTACAATTTTTACTTTTTTTTATCTACTAATTTCTTTTTTTTTTCTTTTACTAATTTCAAGTTAGAAATTCTTGATGAAAAGAAAAATGTTTTCAAATTTAAATTATTTAATAAGTAATTAAAATTAAAAAAAAAAAAAACAAAGAAAAAAAAAGCTCCATCTTAGTCCTGACGACTAAAACTGAAATTAAAATTAATTCTTGAAATTGATTTAATGTTTATTTATACATCTTGGTATTGTTATTGTTGTACGAAATATTAAATTGATATGAGTTACATCACTAATAAAAAAAAACTCATAAACTTGAAAACTATACTGAAATACTTACCCCACACAATCAATGCCACTTTACGATTAAAACAGCAATCTGAATGTGAAGTGAAGATTCCAAATACAATCCCTGTATTAATTTCTATTCATTTCAAGTAACCGTTAACATCGGGTAAAACAATTATATGTAATTTGTGTTCTTCTATATAAATTTCTTTAGTTCTTTTTTAATTTGCTAACACAACTCCATTATAAAATATAGGTATATGTATATTTAAAAAAAAAACACACACACTCAGATTGTTGACCTATCGAATTACATATTTATATGTATAAAAAATGGTAAAAAGAAAACAAAAATAAAATGTAAATTGTGTTATACATATATGTCTATATAATTATTATTATGAAAAGGAGCTTACAATTTCACAAATTAATTATGTTTTATAAATCATTTTATAATAAACTGGAATTATTTTTTTTTTAAATAAACCTTTTAATTAAAATTTATTAAAAATTAGTTAGTTAAACGAAAAAAAAAAAAAAATAAACAAATTAAAAAACTATACTTTGCTGTTTTTTTTTTCTTTTCTTCTCACGAAAAAATTTAAATAAATACAAAATAATTATGTATTTAATTATGATTGGGTGATAATTTTATGTGCGAAACAAAAAAATATAATTATGTATATAATTTTTTTTTATTCATTTATGTTTGTTTAAAATAAATTTAATATATTTCATATAAATGTAGGTATAAAGATAATATTATGTATTACTTTTTTTTTCTTCATTTTATTCAATTAAAATTTAATTTTAATAAAATTTTTAATGTTCACATCTATATAAATGTAATATTATATATATATATTGTTTATTCAACTACATACATACTTTAACTTACATTATTATATATTTTTTTTTTACTATTAAAAAACATTAATTTGATATTATTCAAAGACAAATTTAATTTTAAAATGAATTAAAACTAAAAACTAAAAAAAATTTAGAATAGGAAGAAGAAAAAAACATATTTTAAAATAATTAAAACTTTTCAAATAAAATTTAATTTGGAAAAATTATCAATAATTTATTGTTTTTTGTTTTTGTCTTTGAATAGCACCTTTGTATTTTTATTTTTTAAATATTAATGCACTCATCTAGACCGATTCAATTGTGCAATACAGTTGATCGGATCTAGTAATAAAAACCAGATATATTTACATATATATATATATATAAATATATATAATTTCCAGATATATCTCACGTAGTGTAATATGTATGCTTCATTTGCCAAATCGATTAATTCCATTTTTGAGGTTTTTTAAGTTTTAGTTCCAGAACTCGATTAATTCTTCGATTTTTTATATTCGAAATAATTGAATGTGACAATAATAAGCCGTTAAACTATACTAAATTAAAAATATTTTTTCGATCTTCGAATCATAATTAATTTATAATCGGAGCTAATGTATTATTTTTTTAGACGTTTTTTATATTATGGAGTTAATCGATTTGGCAAGTGAGGCATGCAAATAAAAACAAAAAATAAAATAAAAATGATATTATTGTAGACAATTAAATATTCAAAAATAATAAGAAATGGGTAAATACATATAAATGTAGAAAATAATAATCGTTAAAAAAGCTTTTTATATAAAGCAAAAATATTATTATTTTTTTATTTATCCTATCATTTTAATTCAATTAAATTAAAAATTATTTTAAATGAAAATATATTTTAAAAATATATTTTCAAAAATTGCATTTTCTTTTATTATTTTTCTCTCTATTAACTAGTAATTTTGTTGTTGTTTTTCTTTTTTTTTTCTTCTTAACTTATTCTATTTTAATTTTTAAGTTTCATGCATTTACTATATACCTAACTCAGAATTTAAAAAAAAAAAAAAATAGAAGAAAATATATAATATAATTTTTAGATGTAATTTATTTTAAATACAATTCTACTTAAATACAATAATTATAATTTATGAACAATATTTTTTTTTTGTATAAATGTGAAATAAAATTTTTAGAAAAACAATGATATTATGTATTATAAAACTTCACTGGTAAAATTAATGAAATTACATTATTTATTTATTTATGAATTATATTTATATATTTTGTTTTAAAATATCCATTTTAATGCTGTTAAATAGAAGAAAACAAAATGTTGAAAATTTTTTTAAAAATAATTAATATAATTGTTTTTTTTTTTTGTTTTTTTCTAATAGATTAAACATGTATTGTCTGTAAATAATAAGGCCTTTTTAATTGATAAAAAGAAAAATGAAATTTAAATTGCAAAAATTCAAATTATCACCTCTATTGTACTAGATTCCCCTCGAATTATAGTAACTTATGTCAACACATAAAATGAGTTTTTCTGGTCAAGTATCTGTGAAGTTTTATTTCCAATGGGATAGATAGATCAATCATTAAATGCAGTCAGTGGCCGAAGCGGTAGATACTGGGCTTCTGATACTGAAGGTTTAGAGTTCGAGAGTTTGGTATGTGTTCAGTACTGAAATATATAGTTTGGTGGTTGCTGACTATAAGCGAATACATAAAAACCAACTACAAGACTGACCCTTTTTTTTTTTTTGCTTGTTAGAAATACAATACCGGTAGGGCCCGCACCACAGGTCCAGCCTAGGGGTCTACAGATTCTAAATACGGCCCTGAGACTTAGCAATGTTGTTATGGGAAGAAGCTAACCAGAAGTCAGTCGAATTATATATCAAGACGCTTAAGTGGAAATGAACACTCTCTGCTATCCACCAACAATGTGGGAAAGACTGCTTTGGAGTTTATCTCCCAAATGATACAGGATTAGGGCTAGATCAAGAAACATGTCACGAGGATCATGTTAGCCGAAATAAGAGAAGCAGAATATCCGATTGAACACATTTTCTGAACGGATTCTATAATACCCTTTTTTCGTTTTTGGTCAGAATCTAGAATAGAGGTGGGAATCTACAACAGAGGTGTATATTTAACATTTTTAAAAGTTAAATGGATCATTTTTTTTTCTATATTCAAGAAATATTGTCCTAACTCAGAATCAGTCAGATTTTCCACTAAGTCAAATTTAAAAAGCTTTTTTAACTCGGCCCTCAATTTTTCATACAAAAATAATTTTCTAAATCAAAACTCTTCTATAAAAAACTAAAGATTTATGATTGAGCTGTAATTTTTCTATTTTAGAAATTTTAAACTACTTTTTACTATTAATTTTTTCCTTTCAATTTCTTTAATTCGTAATTTTTCCAAAATTCTCCTAATTTAAAGAAAATTTGATGAAAATGTTGATAATTTTACTAAAGGGGAATTTGATTTATTACAATTTGAAAATATAAATATGTGAAAGTTTCTACAAAAAAATATTCCATTTAAAACCTAAAAACAAAAATAGTACCGCAAATTATCTCCATAGGAGCATTTCATAAACAATTTATAACAATTTTATTAAAAATTCTTTTTAAACACTTAATTTAGCAAAGCAGAAATCTAAAGAGAAGAATATCAAGAATTTACATCGAAATTTTAAAAAGTTTATTATTTCAAACACCCGTGATAAACTCAAAAAAACATGCACACATTTTTTTAATTACATATATAAAACTAGGGACCTATGTAATGTAGTGAAAAACTAACATAATTATGTAGTTTTTTTTTTTTTTTTTTTTTTTTTTTTTTTGAAAATATTATTTATAAATGTGTGTTAACAACTTACATCTGAAATTTTATTAGCACACTTTAAAGGGAAAGTTAAAACACTACATAATTTAATATGAATTGAATAATCTTCTAACCATTCTCTCTTCTACTTTTTTTTTTTAATTTAGAAAATTTTTTATCAATTTTTACTATTTTATAATTTATGAAAAATAATGAAATTACACTTACAATTATTAAAAATTTTTTTTCTATGTTCCCCTCCAGGTTGTATTTTATTGAATAAAATTTAACTGTTTTTTTTTCTTTCCAATTTTTTTTTTATTCTCTTTTAGATATTATTATTTTTTAAAGCCGTTGAAATACATATGGAGTTGTGGTACATTGTTCATATTTTCTTGGTCCCACTGATGTAACTACTGGCAAATTTTCAGTTTTCATCGTTTCAATAATTTTTTGCTCTAAAACATGCTAAGAAAACAAAAATCATTAAAATAATAATTTAAATAAAATAAAATTAAACTAAAACTTTTTTAAAATGAAAATGGAATATTCAACCCTTTCATGGCCAATAATGAGTATAACCAAAAAAAAAATTTGATACTCGCAATTAAAGATTAAAAAAAAAAAAACAAGTCAAAATTAGACTGATAATTTAGCATGAAAAACAATACACTAAAGTTAGTTCCTGTGAAAAACAGAACTTACACGTACAAAATTTATTGCTCCTATGGAGTTTTGCTTCTTAAAATTTACGTTTTTTTTTGTTGAGTGGAAATATTGATTAATTTGTTTTTTCTTTTGTGTATTGGACCATGAATGAGATCGTAATGATGATGGAATATGTGAGAAATATGAGAAATGATTGTATGTATTCAAAAATAAATAGAAAAATTAATATACCACTGGATGTTGTTCAACATTAGCTGGTAAATGTTGTAATTGAATAGCAGCTCTTGCTATTGATGAAGGATCTCCTGCTTGAATAATTGCAATTGGTACAGGTTGTTGTGTTGTAGCAGATTGATCAGATGAATTTGTATTTGTTTGCTGTTGTTGGTGATGAGAAGGTTGTACTTGGTGAATTTGTGTTGTAATATGTTGTTGTTGTTGTTGTTGCTGCTGCTGTTGTTGTTGTTGTTGTTGCTGCTGCTGTTGTTGCCGTTGTTGTTGCTGCTGCTGTTGTTGCCGTTGTTGTTGCTGCTGCTGTTGTTGCCGTTGTTGTTGTTGTTGCTGCTGCTGCTGCTGCTGCTGTTGTTGTTGTTGTTGTTGTTGTTGTTGTTGTTGGTGTTGTTGTTGACTTGAATGCGATGTTATAGTTGAAGTGACAATCGGAACTAAACCTGCCGTAATCTGAGTAGTTGAATTACCACTAGTAGTAACAGTATCAACAGCAGCAGTATTTGAACTTGAAGTTCCAGTATTTGATGTGATTTGTTGAATTGTGTGAATTGTTGGTGATTGAGAAACAATCAAACTATTAATTGGAAGTAAATTCCCTTTACTTAATATTTGAATTTTTTCATGTATATTTTGTTGTGGTGTTATTGTTGTTGTAACCATAGTTGGTGGCTGAGTGGTATTAGGTTCAACTTTTATTGTTGTTGTAGTTGCCATTACAGTAGTTGGTATCATAATATTTGGATGGTTCATTTTTATATGACGTTTTAAATTTCCCTTCTCAACAAATGATTTATTACATAAAGTACATATATGAGGTTTTTCTCCAGAATGAGAACGCATGTGTGATACTAAATGACCTATGTACAAATTTCAAAGATAAAAATCAAATTAAAGAAATTTTGATCTAATAAAAAAAAATAAAACTAAACTTTACCTTTGCAAATAAAATCTTTTGGGCATTTATCACATTTAAATGGACGTTCAACATCTTGACCTTTAGTATGACTTCTTTGATGGAATAACAAATTACCTTTAAGTGGAAATGATTTTCCACAAGTTTCACATGCAAATGGACGATCACCAGTATGGCATCGAGACATGTGATTAATTAGATGTTCCTTTCTAGTGAAAGGTTTATTGCACACATTACAACAATGTGGATTATCACTTGAATGTTGGCGCATATGATTATTTAGATGTTCTTTACGAGTGAATGTCTTCTGACAATACTCACATTTATGCGGTGAATCACCAGTATGAAGACGTACATGATTTGTTAAATGTTCTTTTCTTGTAAAAGTCTTCTTACAATATGTACATCGATGTGGGGATTCGCCAGTATGCTGACGAACATGATTTGTTAAATGTTCCTTACGTGTAAACGTTTTCGTACAAAATGTACATTTATGTGGAGATTCACCAGTATGTTGGCGAATATGATTAACCATGTGATCTTTACGTGTAAATGCTTTTGTGCAATATGTGCATTTAAAAGGTGTTTCACCAGTATGTTGTCGAACATGATTTACCAAATGTTCTTTACGTGTAAATGTTTTCAAACAATACGTGCAACGATGAGGTGACTCTCCAGTATGTTGACGTACATGATTTAATAGATGTTCCTTCCGGGTAAATGTTTTTGCACAAAAATCACAACGATGAGGTGTTTCACCTATGTGAAATATTTAATATTTAGAATTATTAACTTTTCTGTTATATAAATTTAATTATTTTTCTCAAAAATTAGTAAAATTCTATGTTCTTATTTTATAAGCTTTAAAAAAAAAAAAAAAAAGAGAGTTAAAAAAAAATAATGTTAGAATAAAATTAATTAAATCTATAGAAACCTGTATGCCATAGTATATGATTGGTAAAATGTTCCTTTCTGCTAAAACTTTTTCCGCAAATTTCACATCTAAATGGAGTATCATTTGTATGTGATCTCATATGATTAGCAAGATGTTCTTTGCGTGTATATTTCTTGCCACAAACTTCACATTGATGTGGAGTTTCGCCTGTTTATTAAATAAAAATTTATCAAAATCAATTAATTAATTTTTTCTAAATTGTTACCTGTATGCCACATATAATGATTAACATAATGTTCTTTTCGAGTAAATGATTTTTTGCAAATATCGCAACGATGTGGTGTTTCGCCAGTATGTTTCCTAACATGATTAACCATATGTTCTTTTCGAGTAAATGTTTTAGCACAAAACTGACATCTGAATGGTGTTTCACCTGTGTGGCTACGAAAATGATTATCCAAATGCTCTTTTCGTGCAAATGTTTTCTGACAAATCGTACATGCAAACGGTTTATCAGTTGAATGTCGTTTCATGTGTCTTTCTAAACTTGCATCATTAGCAAATACATGATAACATACGGTGCATGTAAACATTGGACAATTAATATGAATTTTTCCATGACGTGTTAAATCCTGTGAAGACGTAAATCCTTGACCACATACTTGACAGTTGAACGGTTTACGTTCACTGTGATATCGACGATGAACAATTAACTGATACCGAAATTGAAACATTTTACCGCAAATATCACAGGTGTGCGTTGCTGGAGTAACAGTAACGCCAGAAGCTGCATCACCAACAATAACCTGAGGATTTGCAGTGGTGGTTATAGTTGATGTTGTAGCACATGTAGCTGTTGACATTCCTGGAATTTGTGTAATTGTTTCAATTTTTGGCATTAGGAGCTCTCCAGCGCCCCCACCAATAATTGTTGTTCCTGCTGTTCCCACTGTTGTGCATGTTGTTGTTCCGGTTGTACCACTAATAACTGTTCCTGGAGCATTTACAATATTGCTAATAACTGTATTAGAATTTCCTGATGATGTTGATATTCCTGCAACATTTGTAACCGTTGTATTTGTTGGTTGTGTTGTTGTATGAGATATCTGATGATTCATGACAACATCACCATGTAATTTACCGAAAACTTCATGATATGTTAAAAATTGGCTTATATCTTCAATATTCACTTTATACATCTCAACTCCAAGTGATTTACCCATTTCTTGATCAGGTGGTGATTGTATTTTTAAAATTGATCCATCAGCACCACGAACATCCAGTATATGTGGTATATGTGGTATATGCATTTTTGTATCTGCAGAAATATGATGTGTTGTTTGTGTAGTATGAATTTGTTGATGTGGAATTTTACAATTGGCAAAAGGTTTTTCTTCTTTAACATGATCATTTTGAATTGTATTATGATGTGATGATGATGGTCTATTTATAGTCATTGTTCCATCAGCATTTATTGTTTGAGATGTTATATTAATTTTTTCAGTTTTTGTATTTGAAGCATCAACAATCATCATACTATTTTCTGGATTAACAGAAACTTGAATATGTTCTGGTTGTCCAGTAGTTGATATTATAGTACCATTAGTTATTTGTTGATTTGTTGTCGTTATTATTTGACCTGATATTTGTTGTAAAGTATTATTACTTGTAGATGGACCAATTTGGGTATGATGACGTGGTGATTGCATAACAACATCCTCTTGCTTAATATTATCTTTGGTTATAATATTCACTGTATTCGATGGCAAAGGACCAGACATTGCATTATTTGCAGGTGATGGTGATGTTGATGTTATATTGTAAATATTTTGTCCGGGTCCTTGAAATAAATTCGTGACAACCCAATATTTTCCAAGCTGAAAATTATATTTGTAATACATTTAAATTGAAGTCTAGACAATTCATAAATAAAAATAAGTATTTCACACATTTTTATTATAAGAAACAAAAATGTAACTTTAAAAAAAAAAAACTGCATTAGAAACAAATTTGATTTTTAATTGTAATTAAATGCAATTTATTATAAACTTTTTTACTATTTCTTCTTATTTTAACTTAGTTTCAAACGTACAGTTTTCAACAAATAAAAGTTTTATAGGTAGATATATGTACATTTATGTATATAAATTTTTTTTTTTAAAAGTAATTATTCGTTTTAAATTTAATTTATAAACTAAAAATATAGATATTTATGCATGTAACTTTTTTGTACATATATTAAGCCATCAATCATAAAAGTAGCGAAAAAGAATGTGGCACACAGAGGTATTTTGAAATAATTAATAATGTGTTGGTGTTATTTTCATTCTATCAAATTGAAAACGTAATTACATATTTAAAAATATGTAATGAACATGACTTTTTAATTATTTACGCAAGTGAAAAAAAATTTTTTTTCTTACAAATATATATGCTCTTTAAATCGTTACCTAATTTAAAAATAAAAAATATTATTTTTTGAGAATTCAGTGAAAAGATAAGATTTTTTTAGGTGTAATCTTAAAACATAATTTCCAACAAAGGGGTTTTTGTTCAATATTCAATAAAATATCAGAACCGTTGTCCTAAATAATTAAAAATTGAAACATTTTGCAAAACAAATTAAAAAAAAAAATTTGAAGAAAAAAATGTTCACATTCAATTATAACTAATGTTTATAGTTTATACATACTAACATACATATCACATATAAATATTTAATATGGATGTAGGTATATGACATACATATATAGCTAACGTTTACGTAATATTTATAAAATTAAAAACAAATTAATCTTAATTTTTACAATTATTTAGTTCTGAATGTACATCACATAGTTAGATAGAGAGTTATAGATATGTAGGTATATATATGTGAGCGTGAAAATTAGTAGGTACATATTTATATACATACTCGATTAGATTTAAAGTCTAAAGATTACTATAAATACTAGTCTTAAGTATTTAAAATAATAAAAAAAATATAACTACTTCATCGTTTTGTGAAAAGCATTATTACTGACTCTAATGCTAATCCAATCAGTAATTGTTTATTTCTCAATTAACACCTAGCGTTCTCATTCAACTGTAAAAATTTTTATTTGTTATTTGTATTTTTAGTAATAAGTGGAAAAGTTTCGTTAATATATGATCTAGGTAATTGCCGGCAAAATTTTATTCTATTTTAAAATATCTTAATTCTAAAATATGTTTTAACTTTTTTTTTTGATTTAAAAATTTTAAAATTTTATTTCAAATGGACGCTAATTTTTGAAAAAACAAATCTTACATTTTTTTAAATATGGGTTCAGTCAATGACTTCTGAGGGATATCAAAATTATGAAAATAATAAAAAATAAATAAAAAAATAAGTTCGATTGAAAAGGGTCGAGTAGATAAAGTAGATTTTTAATTTTAATGGCATAATAAAATTGAAAAATAAAAAAAATTAATCTTTGAATTCATTTAGAATTTGTATTTAAAAAAAAAAAAATCTTATATTCATACATTTTATACGTACATACATTTATATAAACAATAATATGATTAATAAAGATAAAATTGTTGAAATTTAAAGATATGTAAGTACATATATGCATACACATCTGTATATGTATGTATATATATTACATTAAAATCGATAACTTACATGAGACGCATTAGGAATTTGTATTGAATGTTTATTATCAGCTTCGCTTACGGGTTGAATAACTCCTCCAAGTCCTCGATTCTCATGAGTTTGTGTATGCTGTTGTTGATGCTGCTGTTGCTGCTATAATTATAATTAGAAATAATATACAAAATATTATATGTAGAAAAGAAAAAAAAAACATACATAATACATATAATAAAGATCAATCAATCTATATAATATACATATAATTTCATTCTCATATTAATTCTATAGATATACATATGTGATAAAATTTTATGAATAAGCGGTATGCAATTCATATTATAATCAACAACTAAAATATAAAAAAAAAAGATGATAATTTATTGATTTTTCCAACTAACTATATAGGTACATATAGTTACTTACTGATTAAAATCACATTACAATTTGTGTGTTAGATTATAGAATGAATTGAATACACACTTAAGTAAGTAAGTATATATAAAATATGGGTTGGGTAGGTGAATTATTGGTTTGTTAAAAAATACAAAAGAGAAAAGGGAAGGGAAATCATTAATATGGAGTGGGGGGTGGGGGTGTGATGCAAATTTTAGTTTTTAGTTTTAAGCTAATTAGTACATATTTATATATAAATTTAATAAACAATTTTAAAAATGGCTCATATACTGAAAAGAAAATATAGGTAGTAGATTGTTTACTTTTTTTTTTTCTAATTTTCCAAATACAAAAAAAAAACAATTTTCATATTTTTACTTTACCTCATCTATGTGATGATGATGTTGCTGATGATGTTGATGCTGCTGCTGCTGTTGTTGTGGCTGTTGCGGTGGAGAATGTTGCCTTTGAGAATCACCATTTGGGCTTGTAGCCGTTTCAATAGATACAGTATGTTCATTCATAGTGTATTCAATTTTAGTTTACATATATATTATTCGAAACTATTTCAAAGAGGGTTATTAAACACATCTTTATAATATCTTAAAAAAAGACTGTATAATATACAAACAATTTTTCACTCAGGCATTGTCCTCCAACAAAAGCAAATGCCACCCCTCAAGGGAGGTCAAATATGTATAATCCCAACAACGCATGCGCAACAACTACATGACGTCCAATTTTTTATTTAATACAATTTTTTTTTTTCTCTTCTTTTCACATCATTGAATTTTGATTTAATAATTATTTCATTTTATTTCAATTTTTACACTTCTTATTTATAAAATACACGAAGTAATTTTTTAGAAATTTATAAAAAGTTTTTAATGTTTAGTACCGACATTTTTTTTTCACTTCGGCAACATGAACAATTAAACAAACTATTCAGCACAAAAATGTCATCTAAAAACTACTTTTAAATGTTGGAATTTCGTATCTACACAAATTATAAATAATTAATTTTTAATGTTTTTTACCTCTTATAATTTCTATTAACTAATTGAAATTTAAAAATGCAATTTTTTAATTTAAATAAATTATCGAAAATCTTTTCGACACGAAAAATTGCAAAAAAAACGCAAACAAAATGGGCATCACCAACACTTCTACTCTACTTTTGAAAATGTGTATACAAAAGATATTTAAAATGTGACTGTGTATGTGACAATCTACTATAAATTATATGGAAATTAGTGTAGTAAATTTTAAATTTCTAATCACTAGTTTTTTTTAAACCTTCTCTTTGTTCAAAAGTATGTACATACACTTTTATTCTCAGTTTATAAATGAGTGATAGCATAAAAATATTGAATTTCCATGCTTTCCATTTTTAACATCGAAAATTTAATTAAAAATCACAAATTCACACAAAACAACATCATCATCAGGTGTCAAATTGTAGACAAATTTTTTTTTGACAACCAAATTTAGACGGAACGGTAACATTTATTTCAGCTGTCATTAGTAGAAACAACATCCGGCGACATGTCAAAATTGTAATTCAGAAGGAACGGTAATATATTTAAATGTCATTGCACGAGTTTATGCATGTATCGCTTTTAATATGGATATTGGTTTACTCCCAATTTTTTTGTGGTATAAACTCGATAATTCGGATTATGGCTTAAGTCCAATTTATTTGGGTTTAATCCCAATTTTTTTATATGTATGTGTTAGGTTGTTAGGTAAAATGCAATATGGCGGATTATAATTTTTATGGTGAAAGTGAAGCTGACACGTTCTTTTTTTTTTATGTGGAAGAAGAAGAATATGTATACTATAAGTGTATAAAAGTATCAACGTTTGCATGTATTATTTTATTCCCAATTTTCAGTTTATAGCGTACTCCCAATTTAATCAAAAATTCGGATAATTTTTTTACTGTATAAACTGTTAGATTAAATAGTCAGGGCCGCTATTCTCGAAACCACTCGTAAAGTTAAGTATACGTAAATCCACCATTTACGAGTGGTTTTGACATATGGCTTATTCTCGAGATCCACATACGTAAATATTCGAATGAAAACCATTCGTAAAGATACGAGTGCCTATTTGCACTCGTAAGTCGTAACTACTTACGAGTACTAAGTTAATACTGTCTAAAATAAATAAATAGTTATTTAATATAATGTATGTATGTATATACTCATACTATATATTATATATCACATTAAAAAACTATAAAAGTAAAATTATGAATTAAAAATATTATATTAATAATAAAAATAAAAATTATTGATACAATCCTTTGTTTAATTTTAATGTCATCCACCATACACATTTTTTTAATTTGAGTAATTTTAGAAATTTCTCTTGGATATTCTCAAAATGGCATACGTCAAACGTCATATATATTTCTTCTCTCATTATTCATTAAACCTCATCCCCCTTGTCAAAATCATCCGATACACAAACCAGTTTTGAACTTTAGAACTTTCACCATACTCGTAATCTATTCGAATGGTAAATAAATATTCGATTGATTTCAAGAATACGTGTAACATAAACCATTCGAAACAAAGTACTCGTAAAGATACGTATGCGTAACTTTACGAGTGATCTCGAGAATCGCGGCCCAGGTCAGAAAACATACGGCTTAGCATTTCAAAAATAAAATTATGCTGAATTTAAGAATTTATTGATCATGTTTAGTTTTCTCTAGTCTTACTTAGAAATGGCTAGATTTCATATTTATTTGTGTCTTAAAGGTGGTTTTTAATATGTAAATTGGAAAAAAATCCATTTCCATGATAATTTATTGAAAAAATCTTCCATTCCACGCATACGGTTTTTAGTTACCTCTACCCATTATTTATAATTTTTTAAATTTAGAACTTGGGTGGACACCATGAACCTGTAGGCTCAAGCCTACAAATAAACGTCTAAAAATCCAAGCTTGTTTCAAAGACTTAATCCATTTAGCTCGAAAATTCATGGAATTAATACCCTCTTGTGACAGGTAAATAAGAACTCAATTACCTTTTCAATATTAAATTTGTTGTTCTTTTTTGTAGAGACATTAGACAATCGTTGTTTTGGGACAACGAAATACCTATAATTACTATACTACTATTCATTAATAAACAGCACGGTTTTCGTAGAATTCTCCGAAGAGCCTAAATTAAATTTAAACAGATCAATCTGTACCTAACTCCATAAAGTAGGGTACTGAATATAAAAGCGAATCTAACTTCGTCATTTATAAAACCATAATTAATTAAAAACAAAAATTTATTTTACAAATATCTTTATTGCTTCAAAATTAAAACTTTTTGAAACTCTTTTTTGAACCTTGTTCTCTTGACACTTTCAATACATTGAAATGAACTGTCTTTGAAAGTGGTCTGCATTCTCCGATTGTCACAATATCTCCAACTTCGACATCCCTGTAATGAAGAAAAATATACGTTAGTTATCTTGAAATTAACTAAAAAATTGACTTTTTAATTTTTTAAATTTTCAGAAAATGTGAGATATTTTTATCCTCAGCAAATATGTTTATGAAGACCGTCATGATTTTATCATCATTGAATTACATATACCTATGTATGTACTATGTATCTTTAAAAATATAGATACTTTTTTTTATTTACTAACCTAAAGCATGGTGAAAGATGTACACTCATATTCCGATGTCTCTTTTCAAATCTACTGTATTTTCGGACATAGTGGAGATAATCCCTTCGAATGACAATTGTCCTTTGCATTTTCTTTTTCTGAACGACTCCTGTTAGAATACGTCCTCTAATTCTTACATTTCCAGTGAATGGACATTTTTTGTCAATGTATGTACCATCAATGGCCTAAATTAAATTAATTTATAATTAAGTTACAGTTTAAAAATAACGAAAGCTAAGCAACATAAAATATTAAACAAAGCATAAAAAAAAATTTATATTCAGTATAAAAGTATTAGTAATATTATATATATATATATTAGTTATGTAGAAGTATATATATTTTTTGTTAATTTTTTAATAAGATTTCAATACCACTTATATACCAACACTATCTTCACCCAACACCGCCAGTTTCTAATAAATAAAAATTAATAATATACCTCACGTGGAGTTTTAAATCCAAGTCCGATGTCCCTATGTCTTCGAAGACTTTTCTTTTTTGTTAAACCTGGTTTGTTTTTACGATTTAAATTAATGCCAAATTGTTTTTGAAAAGCTTTCTCATTCTTTCCAGGTTTTCATTTAAAATTTTTGTTCAAAGTTTGAATTTGTTTGTTTTGTGTTATATGTGTGTCAATGTTATCGTATAAAATCGGGCAGCGTGCATAAAAAAAACAAGAAAAAATTCATATTAGTATGTTTTATAATATTTTACCTCTCTTGGAGTTTTAAATCCAAGTCCAATATCACGATGATGACGTAATTTACGTCGACCTGTTAAAGTTTTCTTACGAATCAATGAAACTGATGATTGTTTTTGAAACGAACGTTCGTTCTATAAAATATTTTTATATTGAAAATTACTTTTATTTTATAATATAAATTTTTTTTTAATAAACTCTAATTTGATATTATAGAATTTAGAGAGATTTGAAATAAGATAGATACATTTGAAAGATGTACTGAAATAGAAGAAAAGACAACATTTTCAACAAAATTCAATAAACACAAAGTATTGAAAAGTTATCCCTTTTTTACTTTCCATTCACTTTATAATAGTAGAATTATGTACTATTGTTACGAATTCTTAATTCTATAAACTTGTAGTTAATTGCATTTGTTCATCTGTGCTATGTACTTTATAATAAAAGCCATGAAACAATATCCATTTCCTACAGAACTTATACAAATTCCATCTAAATTGTGGGACAATTTTGGTTCATCAGAAGTTTCTGTGCAATTGTCTATCTCAAAAGTCAAAACACGATAAACGTACTCAATTTCTAAAATTCAGCAATCTGAAGAGCATCACTGAAGCAAATTTAATTTTAAAATATTGAAACGTATGGTATAGACATAACCTATAAATTTTCTAAAGAAATTTTTTGTTTGAATTAAACGAAAATTTTTTTTTTATAATTTTAAATCTTGATCAAAGTGATTTAAAAAATGTTTTTCACCTTGTGAACAACTTATTTTTCACCAATTAAATAAAATTAGAATTTTGAAGCAATGTATTAATGAGACCGCGTGTACTTGTAGCCACGGGAACAAAGTTTAACAAAATATTTCCATTTAAGATATCTTGTTGAAATTTATTCAATTTTAAATGAATTTACACTCACTTTCAATTCCAACTTAACTATTTTTTGGAAAAATAATTACTTTTTAACAAATTTAAAAATTTTAAAACTCTCCGACAACCTACCTGATCAGCCATTTTTGCGTAAAAGAAAGATTGACAATATGGCTGATGGCAACTTGTCCACTGAACTTTTGTTCTCCTGATTCCTGAATTACCCTGTATACAATATGGATTGAATCTTAATTTAATCCGACTGAATCCCCTATAAAACCATGTAGATGGAGAACGAGTCCATATTGGATCCAACTGATCCGATCCAGCCTTTTCTTCTGGATCGAGTCGAAATATAAACGTACAGACACGGATTGAAAGATCGAAATGGTTATGTTTTAGGCTATGTTATTTATCGAAGTGTGTGGAAACTTTTATTTGTTTCATTTAAATAAAATTGAAAACATAAATAAAATGGCAAAAAGAAATATTTGGGGACATGAAGAAACTCTAAACTAGCCCTAATATTTAAGTTTACATTCAAATATTAGGAAAAGTAAAAAATTCAAGGTTATAATTTCTATGGGGTAAAATAGACTGGGACTGCTGAGACCGTCGCAAACGAGTTTATAACCGATTTTAACAACTCCTGAAAATACACTTGATGGTGGCACGACCAAGTTGTAACGAGTGTGAGTGTATTACAACCGTCAGCTAAAATTATTTTAGACTATTCTTATTATACCAAGTAGGAAAAAAATTGTTACAACTAGCGCATTACAACCAATGTATTTTCACCCTATATTTTGAACCACGTTTGAATCTAAACTGAACTCGATGTTTCGATCCACGATACTGAAATACTCAGATCGAAATTCGTTCTTTCAATCGCTGGATCTTTGGATCTCATCATGTATACGTGGTAAATATCGAAATCGACATTCGACAAATTGCATGGCCGATGGCAACACAAGAATATCGAATAGAGAGTCGAAGTAAATTGTCAATCGTCTTGTGACAGCCGGAATCTCATAATATTCGAAGTGTGGAATCTAGATTCTAGATTCTAAATTTTTTTCCAGCTCGATGTAAATTCATCTTTAATTACTTCTGCTAATTTAAACCTATAATTCTTCAAATGAAAAATCAAAATTTGGGCGTTTCTAATGGCAGCGAGCGGCTGACAAAATTTATTAAATTCTTTGTCATTACATCTTTAAAAGTACTAGTTAATTACAAACAAAAATTACATAAATTAATGAAAAAAAGTATAATTTTTTAATAAATATTTCTTAGTTGATTTTTTTCTCATTTTTTAAAGCTTTTGTGCTTGTTTTTTTAGCATTTTCTTTACATTCTTTGTAAACATTATTCAATCCTAATCCTGCTTTTACATTATCCTCTGAGAAAAAGAACTTTTGAATTTTTCCTTTGGAATCGACCGTAGGTCTTCTATCAATTTCTTTACCATTTTTAAAAAGTATTACGGTAGGTAATTGACGTGAAAGAGAACTATCAGATACATGATATTTTTTTCCAGCATCTGGAAATCGTCCAATATCAATCTTCCCAAATTTCAAATTATCAAGATGATATTCAGCTGATAATGATGCAAATATTGGAGCAAAATTTACGCAACCTGGATTCCATACAGTATAGAAGCACACAAGCCACACAACATGTTTATCTCGATTCATTTCATCTTCCAAAGCTGTTGAACTTCGAAAATAAGTTACATGTTCTGGTCCAGAATACGTTGGTTCTGGAAGTATCAATCCAACCAGTATAAATATAATAAGAAATGCGACACCAAAACGTATGTCTCCATATGACCATAAAATTAAATTAGCAATTTTAGTGTAAATGAATGAGGATGTTAGATAATTGATCATTGTTACACTTCCGGTCTTACGTGTTCTTATCATAATTACAATTAATAAAAAGAATAAAATCTCCGTTTCTCTGCCATCTAATTCGCACTTCTCTTCACCCTTATGCTTGAATAAATAATCACATAAACCCGGTGTACGTTTTGCAATTAAATATGAAAAACTTAAAATGATATTCACCCAATAATAGGGTTTAACAAGAAGTTTTAAATCTTTCTTAAATGTCATTTTAATTTATAGTTGAACACAATTAAATACAAGAAATTAAAACATTTTTGTAAATTAGTACAAAAAAACCACTCCACTCCAGTAAAACAAAATTATTTTGACAATTTATTTATAACATATTGTACACAAAACGAGTATCGATTAAAATTTAAAACCCTAAGGTCCCTTAAGTGCTGTTATGTAATTTTACTACAAAAACACTTTTCCATTTTAGGAAATTTACAAATCTGTGCAATCCTCATTAAGGAAATTTAACAATTATGAAATTTTATATTTTTATACATATTTCATATTTCATAACATATAGTAAATTTTGTACGCATTAGTTTGATGATCATCGAAGACAGAAATTTCTTATTAAAGTGAGGTAGGTACACATTATCATTTAAACTGACAGTCGGCAACTGATGAAAAAAACTGAACAACCACGAAATCATTTTGTCAGCATCAGTTTTACCTTCAGTTACAGATACACATTATCATTTTAGCTGAAACTTATGAAAAAAAGTGTCAGTTTAAATGATAATGTGTACCTCACTTAACAAAATTTCTATCCATTTCTCTCCACTTTTAGATAAAATGTAGTTCACCTCGCCTTCTCTCATCAAAAAACCATTTTCTTGCAACTGAAAACGATTGGTTTGGTCTGCAAATTGCAATTGTTAAAAAGGGAATAAAATTTATCATTTGAAAAATGTGCTCGTGAGCACCATGCAGATGGCTCTGCTTGCAACAATGCAGTGTTCCAGTATTATTTGAAAAAAATATGCTATTTTCATGGAAAAAATGTGTCAATTTTATTTATGCCAAGTAACATAAATTTGTGCTTTTTTTGTGCTCAAAGGAAAAAGAATCAGAAACTTAAATTAAATTGAAAATTCGTTTTATTTCCATTCAAAAATACAACGTACAGAAAAACAAAAAACAATTTCACGTTAAAAACAATGTAAAAAAATAACATAAAAGTATTAATATTATTAATCGAAAATAAATCCTCTTTAATTCATTATTACTTGCTGTTTCTTTATCTTTTTTCATTTATTGCCTCCTGTTGCTTCATCATATATGAAATATCAACAAAATTCACTTCTTCAATTGGATTCTGTTCCTCGCACTCCTCAGAGTTATTATAAATTGAATAATTATTAATTAATACGTTTTACTAAAAATTATAAATGTGCTGAAAATGTACTAGCATAATTTTATTCAAAAAAATGTGCTTCTGTTGAAAATATTTGCCGAAATCGCACAAATTGTGCTCATATGACAACACTGCAACAATGCCTGTGGTTTTAATATTTTATTTACATGTTGGTACTTGGTTTGGTATTTTCTTGGTAATTCCAAATTTCCAATTCGGACGGAACGGAATGAAAATATTGTTTTGACAAAGCGAGTTTTATAATTGAAAATTCTGTTTAAAATTAAAAAATCAAAAAGAATCTAAAATAAAATAAAAAATGGTGTCCTCTGTGCATTGTCAATTATGGATGGGAAGTGTAAGTTTTAAAATGTTTTCTTTGTTTTATCATTATACACTGATCACTGATGACTGATAAACCCTTTTAAAAACATTTCAGTTGGAGTCATACATGACGGAAAATTTTATTTTAGCAGCTTTTAGAAAGATGGGCGAGGAACCACAGACAGTTCGATTAATGAGAAACAAATATACTGGAGAACCTGCTGGTTATTGTTTTGTAAATTTCTCTTCTGATGATCAAGCCATTGATGCAATGCATAAATTAAATGGAAAACCTATACCCGGTACAAATCCTATAATAAGATTTCGTCTTAATAGTGCTAGTAATTCTTATAAATTACCTGGTAACGAACGTGAATTTAGTGTTTGGGTTGGAGATTTAAGTTCAGATGTTGATGATTATTCATTATATAAAGTATTCTCATCGAAATATACATCAATAAAAACAGCAAAAGTTATTTTAGATAGTTCAGGTTTTTCAAAAGGATATGGTTTTGTACGTTTTGGTATCGAAGAAGAACAAAAAGCTGCACTTTACGAAATGAATGGTTATATAGGACTTGGTAGTAAATCATTAAAAATATGCAATGCTGTACCAAAACCAAAAACTGCAACTACAACTGATACAACAACAACTGTGACTACTCCAAATTATGTAAGTGGATATGGTGCAACAACAACAACTACAGATTATTCACAATATTATGATCCAAGTGCATATTGGCAAGGTTATAATACATGGCAAGGATATTATGATCATGGAACGACTACATCAACTATACCAACAGCTGATCCTACATCAACATATTATCAATCACAGGTTTCATTACAGCAAAATAATATACAAACTGTTGCACAACAAGCTGAAGCTTGGAGTGCACAGCATTCTTATAATAATGAAGTGAATCAACAACAGCAACAGCAACAACATCATCAACAACAACAACAACAACAACATCAACAACAACAAGAAGATGACGATCTTGCATTGGTGGATCATAAATTCACATTAGACACAGAAAAATTGAACAGAGAATTGGTTGAAAGAGATAGAAATTTATGGGATGCTTTAGAAAGTTCTAAATGGCTTCCTATTGAACAATTAGAAATATTTTAAGATATGTATGTATATATGGTTTTTTTTTCTAAATAAAAATTTAAAATAAAATACAAGAACGATTTTTTATTTGTTTTACATCGGCGTTATTTATTTTTTAACTAAATAAATAAAAATAAATTGATTTTTTTCTGTAGCATATTTTATTTTGAAAAAATATTTACATCGCATTTTTATGGTCTTTTATTTTTTACTCTTTTTTTTAATTATTCAAAATACAAATCAACATCATTTTTATTATTTTAATTTAATTAAAAAACGTTAATTTACATTTGCAATAAGCTTTAAATACAAACATTTTCGTTTTCTGTACATTTCATATTAATTTTTTAAGAATACCAAATATAATTTGATATGAAAATTTTTTAAAGAAATTATTTGAACAAAATTCAATTTATTTTGGTTTTTCAATTAAAACTTTAAATTGAAATTCATCTTTATAAACTAAATTGTTTAAATGTATTTTAAAACTATTTTCAAGAAGAATTCTTCGTCAATAGCAACGATTATCTAAACTGAATGGAAAATTTCAAGAATTTTCCTTCTCTATTTTTTTTTATATATACCATACTTTGTAAAGTACAAATTGTAGTTGTTTTAAATTTTAAGTATTTTCTTATGACTAAATTTAAAATAACATGCATTCGAATTGTTTTTTCTTTATTTTATTTTCTTTTTACTTGTTTTTTTTTTTTTCAAATTTTCAAAGTAAATTTTAACAGTTAATTTTGATTTTTTATCTTCGGATATATTTTTACAAATTCTAAAATAAAATAATTAATAAAATTGTAAAATTTAACTAAATTCAAGACAATAGGAAGAATGAAATGCCATGATTTTGTAAAATTTATCATTTGGCTAATAAGGAAGTACAATAATAACATATTTATTTCGAATAATTTTGATAAAAAAATTTCTAAAAATTCATATTCTTATAATAACTACTTTTACATAATAAACACATTTAAATTCTAAATATTCATTAAGAAAAGAAAAAAATAAAGGTGATGCAAGCAAGTGAAAAACAAAAACGAATAAACGCATGCACAATTTAATTTACTACTTTGCTTATTTTTTTTTTTTAAATTAAAATTTATATAATTATACTTTCAGTTTTCTTTAATTTATTATTACTATTTATTTTGAATAAGTTGTTTTTTTCGTGTTTCAATTTAAAATAAAAAAATTAAAAACAAAAGTAGAAATAAAATAAAAATCAAATCAAGAAGTCATATTTTTATTTTTATTTTTTTATAAACAGAAAAAAAAGGAATTATTTATTTATTTTGATTTTTTTGAATCTTTTTTCTTGTTTTCTTTTCCTTCTTTTTCTTTTTTCTTTTCTTCTGGATGATCTTCATATCTATAAGTAATAAATAAATGATAAAATAATGTATTACTTTGAATTATTTAATTAATAAATACTTACGCAAATAAAGTCTTAATATCTCCTTTAATAAGTGCTAATAAAAGTGGTGTTCCCATACAAGCTGGTACCAAATATAATAATGCTGGTTGAGCATGTTTAAACATATGCATTACAAATATTGTTGCTAATAAACCAAGAAAATATGCAATAAATGTTGCATAAAAATATGTTTTACTTTGTCTTTTTAAGCTATTATCAAAACGTAATAATAATGCAATAAATATTCCTGGTATAACAATATCACCAAGTCCTAACATTGCAAAATTTGATGCATTTAAACCATTTGTTATTAAATCTTGTGGAAATACTAATTTAATTGGTGCTTCAAAACTTTTTGCAACCGTTACCATAACATTTGTACCAAATACCCAAAATATATCATAAATGAATAAACCACTTAATAATATACATCCAGTTACAATATTATTTAAATGTAATAATTCAACACCATTAACAGCAAATGCTAAACCAAATAAATTATTTGCAATCCAATGTTTTTTCATTAAATACCATACACCAATTATAATTGATATTATTAAACAAACAACATCATGTGTTGAAAATTTATAATTAATTATATCTTCTTTTTTATTTCCCGAACCTTGCGTAAATAATATATGATATGGTATTTTGGGTATAGCAGTTGGTATAAGTGAACTAATTATTGGGCTTAATAAATGTGATAAAGCCATAATTCCCAAAAAGAAAAAATATCCAGTTAATAAGAGATTTATATGATCTTTTGAGAATAATTTAAAAAATATATAAAGTCCTAGAAGTGCACAACTGGCAACTATTGGAAACATCATTGCATCTTTTGATGTCATACTATCAGCTTTTTCACCAGATTCCTGTAATTATAATTATAATTTAAAAATAAAAATGAAAATTTGTGACAATTTAAAACCAGCTAATCTTTATTTAAAATTTTATAACTAAAATCTTTTAAATAAGGAATACAAGCTTGAATCATGTTTTTATTTCAAATTATGTACATAGAAATAATATTTCATTTAAAAAATTAATTATTGGAAAAAAAAATGAATGAACAGTTAACAAATTTTTCAAAATCGTTTAAGTACACGTAATTGTTTAAGATTCTTATGATGAACTAATTAAACAGAATATGTGACAATAATCAAATTAGAGAATGTATTTACCTTTTTTAATTTATGATGTTTAACTGATCTAATAGATCCAAAAAATATTGGTAACATTGCCATTATAACAAGACTCCCATAGGCAACTACCATGCCTTCAGGAGTTGATGGAGGCTTAGCAGTGCTTGTAACATTTTCCACCGTTTTCTGTAATACTTCACTTGCTTGATCAGCCATTTAAAAAATTTATAATAGTATAATTTTATTAATTAATTAATAATTGAAATATAATTTAATATTTGCTATATTATACTGAAACAAAAACCTATCTATCTGTGACAATGTTTTTCCCAAAATTTGAAGAACTGACACGCAAACAAGTGCAACTTAGAGGAAATGTACAAATCGACAGTTTCTACTTCTTCTTCTTTTTGTTTTCAAAAACTACTACCATTTTAAATGGTAGTATAATACTAGTATAGTGGATTCAGGAATCAGGATTGATCTGGATCAGGGCTGCCAAATGGATACAATCGTATCAAATTGGCTACGATTTTTTGAAATTTTAGCAGTGGATACGAAAGATACTTTTTTTTCATTTGGATACTTTTTTTATAAAACCTCGACTTTGAATACTAAAATTTCAAATTTGATACTGATTGAAAGAAAGCTACGTTTATTTTATTTTATTTACTTTAGTTTTATTTAAATTTCTCTTTTAAGTTCCTATTTTCATTTTATTTAAATATTTTACGTTGTTTTCTTGAAGAAGTTTCTTTATAAATTTTGTTAATTTTGTTTTTGTTGAAAGAATCATTTTGTTTTTTTTTTTAAATAATTTTGTTTTGGTATTATTTTATAATATATACATAAATAAAAAGTTATAAAGCAAATAAAAACTTGAAAAATAACACTTTTATCTTTGTGGATACTTTTTTCTTGAATTGGATACTTTTTTGGTCTCCATTTGGATACGGAAAAAAATTGACGAGTGGCAGCACTGATCTGGATTGAAATTTGACACAGGGTACACATTAACTATGAATTTAATGTCTTGTGTGGCTGTTCTTGTCTTGTGCCAATTTTCTGCGTGATGTCTGAAGTCGGAAGTGTTTGTGTGCAGTCCAGTTTTGTTAACCATCAGACAGAGTCGTGGCTATAGTTGCCAAACAGACTGTAGTTTCAAGTTTGTGGAAAATAAGGTTGAAAATGTTGAACTTCTTAATGATTTTTCGAGTATTTTGTCGTTTTGGTTGAAAACTATGATATTTACAGATTTACTGCATAAAATAACTCTTAAGCAACACTTCAACAAATATTTTAATCCAAAAATTTTAGTTTTTGGTTTAGAGGATGCTGAGATATCTTATTTTGAAAAATAAATTGTAAAATTTCCATATACTTTTGTATTTCATTTCTCAGATCGTCCATATACTTTTGTATTGCCATACGATCTTTCTTACGTTTTAATGGCGCATGAGAGTTCCGATTGATATAATTGATATTACCTTATCAGTGTTTCTTTTACCATGCTTTTCATTTTTATATTCAATTCGGATTCATTTCAAATTTCTCAAGTATTTTTCATGCCGATGGGCGATGGTACCACTAGTCACTACTGACTACACTACTACTTTTCTGAACAACTTCAACACTGGTAGCATTAAAAAATTTGAAATTTTGTTTGTCATTGGTTATAGAAGTTGGAGTTTCATATTTCAATTATTTTGTGTTTTGAATTTAATTTAAAATAAAATGGAAACTATTCTTGGATTAAAAGGTCCTGATTTTGTAATGCTAGCAGCAGATTGTACTCAAGCTCAATCTATTATTGTGATGAAAGATGGTAATTACATTTTTTTTTTCATAACCTCAAATATATAGGCTTTAATAATATGATTTACTTTTTCGATAGATGATACTAAAATCCATAAGATTTCTGAAAGAATTATGATGGCTACAATTGGAGAGGCTGGAGATACAATACAATTTACAGAGTACATTGCAAAAAATGTTGCTTTGTATAAAATGAGAAATGGTTACGATTTGAGCCCTAAAGCGGTAGCTCATTTTACAAGAAAAAATTTAGCAGATTATTTACGTTCTCGTACTCCGTACTTTGCCAATTTATTTGTTGCTGGGTAAAAATTCATTGCAATTTTTTTTTCCATTTTGTAATTTTAAGAATTTTTTTTCAATTGTAGGTATGATGATATTGATGGTCCAGAGTTACAATATATTGACTATATAGCAAATGCAAAATCATTAAGTTTTGGTGGACAAGGATATGGTAGTTATTTTTGTTCCAGTATATTTGACAGATATCACCATGATAAGATCACTCAAGAAGAAGCATATGATGTAATGAAGAAATGTATCGTTGAAATTCAGAAACGTTTAATTATTAATTTACCAAAATTTAAGGTTGCTGTAGTTGATAAAAATGGTGTAAGATTTCTTGATGATATAACAAGTAACAGTCTAATTGGATATGTTTCCGCATAATGCTATGCTTTTTTTACTTTAAAATAAAATCTTATTTACTCAAATAGTTTTTTAAAAAATATTTTATTGCAAAAAAAAAAAATGTTAAATACATTCTATAATTTTATTATTGTCACATATTCTGTTATCAGTTCTTGTTGGCCATTCTAGTTCTACTGCAGTTACATCAAGTGCAATAATGTCAATCCAAGCACCTAGGATTGATGATATACTAGGATCTGTTCTACCAAATTCTCCATGGATTAATTCCTTAACATATGTTCCAGCTTGTGTTACAATATCTAATATTAGAATTTTTGGATTTTTCTTATAGATATATCCCTTAACACTGTAAATAGTACGAGGCCTTTTATGTAATGGCCGTCTATGAAGTACTCTTATCGGTGTTATTTGATTAATTACAAATCCATCTGGCATATTCAGTTTTTTCAAAATTTCTAATGTTGCTGGTTCTTTTAGGGAACATAATGCTCTATAGATTTTCTTTTTGTGTTCTTCACCAGATTTCAAATACGATAAATCATCTCTTTTAACAATTTGTAAATGTTGAATTGATACTAATTTTGATTTTTCAATTTCTGTCTCAATTTCATTTGCAACATTTTTTGTAAGATTAGTTAATTTTGAATCGGAAATTTCTAAAACGAATGGTCTACCATCACCTAAACAACGTACATCAACATCTTCTCGGCCACTTGATGAAAAAATTATATTTTCATCAGAAACTCTAAAAATTAAAAAAAAAAAAAAATTAGAATTGTTAAAAATGTGAAAAGAATCTTTTATTAAATTAATTACTTAAAATGTGGTAAAACCTTTCGAATTATAATTTCTTGAATACTATCATCCATTATACGTTTTCCTTGTAAAACCCATGGTGAATGTGACAGATGTCTTGAAAATTTTCTATATCTTCCGGCTATAAATACAGTTGGTCCAGTAAAAGTGATTTTTTCTAAAAATAATTTTGATGATGGAATATCCGGTGGACAAGGTATATATTTTTCAAATGCATCAAATTTTATTTTACTTGGTATATAATATTTTTCAAAATATCCTCTTGATATATCTTTTTGTTTTTTATTTTTTTTTAATTTTTGCTTAAATATTTCATCTTGAACCTTAAATAATTTATTCAAATCATCTGTCTCATCTTTATGATTTATGAAAATATTTATCATTATCCCATTTGGATTATATTCTTTATTTAATTTTTTGCATAATTTTGGACCTAAAATTAGTTTAATTACTTCTTTTACTGGTACATCTGGCGGTTTCTCTTGATCAAATTTATCATTGAATTTTTTTATAAGAGTTATCCATAAAGATAATTGTTTTATATTTAACAATATTGGAAATGATAATGCTAATACAAATTCTTTACAATCATATTCTTTTAACTTTTCATCTTCTGTAATTTTATTTATTATTTCATTATTTATTTCTTCTGAAAATAAATCAAGACAAATTGCACAAGGATTTTTTCGTCGTTTTTTAACTGAATCCACTTCATTTTGATGTTGATTTATATCATCTGTTTTGATTTCTTTAATTCCCAACTGAAATTTTCAAGAATTAATCAATTAAAATGTTTTTTTTTTGTAAATTTTTTAAATTAACCTTTAATAAAGAATCTTCAATGGAATTATACTCATCGCCACGAGCTTTCAAAAATCTCAAACAACAAATGTTACAACATTCACAGTTACGTAGAAATGTATATAATTCTTTATTATCCATTTCTTTAGTGAAATTAATTAATAATAATTATTAATTATAATAAACAATCACCGTAAAAAAAAATCATTCAGCTTTTTTTATTTTCGAATCACCAAGAACTTCTAAGTTCCACTGTCCATTCATTACAGTTCCACTTCGTAGAACCAGTTTCAAATTAAACGTTTTCACTTTCGAATTTTAATTTGAATAAATCGAAGCAAGTTTAAGTTGGATCAACGTGCGCGAACTTGCTGTTGATTTATTATTGAAGATCGAGTAGTCTAAAGGTATTTTTTTATGTTTTTATTCCAGGTGTCACATTGAATTAAAAATTTTTTTTAAATTTTCGGTTAAACAATAAATTTATAAAACGAATGTTTTCTACACAACTACTTTAAATATGATATCTTTGAACTTGACTTTGAAATAAAAACCTGATTATGTAAACGTGGTTAATCGTGATAAACGATTTGTCATTTATAAGTGTCATGTGATGTGTGGAGAAAAAACAGTAGGAGCAAAAGCAAAGAAAAGATCGATAAAATTTTAAGTAATTTTCTAAAGTTTAAATATTTTAATTTAAACAAATTTTTAATTTTACATCAAGAATGGCAGCATCAGCTCTCCCTGTACTTATATTCACAGTTCTATGGGCAGTAGTGGGTATTGTATTACCCATTGTCACTCCCAAAGGGCCAAATAGAGGGTAAGAATGTAGAATTAGTGAAAATTGTAATTTGCTAATTGTCTTTTCTTCTCTATAGAATCATTCAATGTATTTTAATGTTAACAGCTGCAACTTGTTGGCTATTGTAAGTACTCTTCTTGAAAAGGTAATAGCATTTTATAAAGTTGTGATTAAATAATTACTCTTTTAGCTGGCTGTGCTGTTATATGGCTCAAATGAATCCACTTATTGGACCCAAATTAAAGAGAAATACAATTTTAATCATGGCACAAGAATGGGGTAATCAATTAAAAGAAGGATAAATCTTCAAATTATAATTGTACCTAATTAAAAAAAGAAATAATATTAAACTTTTAAGAAATTATTGTATTATGTATTTATCGTTATTGTTTAAAAATCACATACTGTAAATTCCAAGAAATAAATTTCTTTAGACAAAATTAAGTTTTTGTAGTAAGGTCATTGAGATAATACGTTTGAAATCTGGGGTTTCTAACTGTTGAATTTTGATTTAATTTAAACAAGTTGGACATGGACAAAAAGAAGTGAACAATGCTCCATTCATTTACTTCTAAATTTCCTAAAAGTATATTCAATATATATATATATATATATCTACATATTCTTATTCTATAGAATAAGAATTATCCACTTTCTTATAATAAAAAATGCATATACAAAAAAATTGATTTATTAATAATTATTACATACAAAATTGAGAACTCAACCTACTATACTACTAGCTCCCCTTAAAGCCAAATAACCAGCTGTTATATCCATTGGCAAACTTTTAACAGTTGCATATTCTTCACTGTTATGGTAATGTAATTTAGTTTGAGGATCAGTATATGGTGCAATTAGTCCTGATATATCTGAATACTTTTTTGCTGGCCGGAACGAAGGTGGTGGATTTAATGAAGAATCTAAAAAATAAAAGAAAAATTTCTTATTCATTATCTTATTGCTTTTAAATATCAAATTACATGTTATAGCATCTTCAGGCCATGGTAATGTTCTTTCTTGCGCAAGTATTTGTTTTAACGATTTCCACATTCTCTTCTTATTTCCAGTTTCCGATAAATAAATTGAAGTTTTCTTAAAAACTGGTTTATCTGGTTTATTTTCCATTTTATATTAATTATATTTATTTATTTATTCCTTAATAATATAAATTTGCTTGAAAAATATTTCAACAACTCGTCAAGCTTGAAGCTAGTTGTTTTGTTCCTGTTCGAGAAAAATCAGGAAAATCGTTCATTACTCGATAAATTCGGTAATAACTTTCGATTGTCGAGAATTGAGATCGATACTTGTTGAATTGAATTTTATGGTTTGATTTGACACTTGACAGATTCTTTGTAATCCACTGGCTGTTCATTTATTTTACCTGTTCTAAAATAAAGGATAACTTTTTAAATAAAGGTAAAATACAAAATATTATTTATATTTTCCCAAAATACCTTATAAAAATGAAAGAAAGTTTTTGTGTTCACTTTCCAATTTCTTAATAGAAATTAAATTATAATTTTGAAAAACTTTTCGTCTGAAATTGGTGTTACGTCATGGCATTGACATTTGGTAAAAAAAAATTTATTCAAAATTATTGAAAATAAATAATATGCATAAGTGAAATTTTGTACCAATTAAGAGCCGTGAAAACCACTTGTTATTAATTCTACTGTATTAAACTAAAATATCACAATAAAAAATGTGTGTACTATATATTCACTCCGAATCCTCTGTGCAAATAGATATCGAAAGAGTAGTATTTATTCCGATAATAGCATTGCAAACAATTTTTTCACTAAAAAAATTATCAGTAAATAATTGAACACTAAAATATAAATATAATAAAATTTTTATTGGCTTTAAAATCTAATTAAATATTTTACGAAAAAATTTATTATTTGTTTACTTTTCCTTTTAGATGTCTTTGGGTCCATTTCTTCGTACACCGTTTACTGATTTAACAGGTTGTGTAGTTAATACTCAATTATATCATAAATGTGGTCAAATGGAAATGGATATGATGGATTGTTTGGAAGCTTATGGAGTAGAAAGAGGAAAGAAAAAATGTGCTGATTTAATTGCAGATTTTCGAGAATGTGTAACAATGGAAAAACAAATTAAAAGAATTTTTGTAAGTAAATTGAAATAATATTAGTAAAATAAAATCATATATGTAATTTATTATTTATTAGGCAATGAGATTAGAACGAGAGAAACAATATTGGAAAGGTGAAAGATCTAAGGAGGAACGTTATGCTCCACCACCAAGAGTAGATGCTTATTAAAATTAAAATTATTTATTTCAAACTTGAACGCATATTAGGATTCAAAAAAATAATAATAAAGAGTTTTTTTTGTCAAATTTGATGTCTAATTTGAATCAAATTTTGTTATTTCAATGAAAATTAAATTAGAATAATTAAAGAAAAGTAAGCCTATAGGGTAAGTGGCAATTTTTTAATTTTTATTCTTTATTATTTTACCCTATCCAATTTTTAAACAAATAAATAAGAAGTATATAAGAAAAAATTATTGGTCCGTTCAGGGCCGGCGTAAGCGGGCCTGCAACGCCTGCAAGGCAGACGAGCGTCACCAAATTAAGGGCGTCGAATTCATATAGAACTTAAAATTCGACAACGTAAGAATAGCGCCCCTTAGTACTAGGGAGGACGTTTTTTTTTTTTTTTTTTTTTTTTTTGCTTGTTAGCTCAAGATAAAGTTGAAAAAAACTCAAATCAAAATTATTGGGGCGCCCAACTCAGACTTGCAGGTGGGCGACTCCTATTCTTGCGTCGGCCCTGGGTCCGTTATAAACCTTCTAAATTCAAACTGGCATTTTTCATGGAACCATGCTTTATTACAACCAAATTGACCATACTTAGATTTCTTCAAAAACGTTTTCAATTAACTTTTCGGAAATTCCAAATTATACTCAATTAGAGGAATTTAAATGTGAAGATTAAATTAGCGTACTATAGTAAATTAAATAAATTTGACTGATGAAAAAATAAAACGTACTAAAAGGATTTTATAGTACGTGAATTTCGTACATACATTTTTAAATTTTATAAACTTGACATGCGCGCTAAAAATTTCAAGAGGGATTTTGATTTATGTACCTACATACATATGTATATAATTTCCCGGTATCAGAGGAAAACTTTTATCGTTATTTTAAATAATATAATTTTAAAGTGAAAATTTTCTAAATTTTCCAAAATGATGGCGTAGTTTATACTTTCGTTAAACCATTATTTATCATCTATTTGAAATTTTTCCTATTGCTGAAATTGATTTCCTAAAAAAAGGGCTGTTGGAATACTTGATGTGTATCATGCTTTAACAAATAGTGGGAAAATACCCCTTCATTGCTGATCTTCGAAAGAAATTTTCTTATAATAGAAATTAGAATAGAAAGTAACATTTTAAGATATACTCGTAAGTCGAAACATGGCGTCGAACTTGAAACCCCCAAAAAAATAGTTGCGGTAGGAATAAAAGAAAACGGTCGAAGAGATTTGGTTGTGGGTGTTAATCGGGGGCGACAAGACGACAAAAGTTTTAAATAAAATATTTTAATTTAATTTTCTTATTATTTTTTAAATATAAAATAAAATAAAAAAATTTAAAAAAATTAATAAATCATTTTCATACAAAACCAAAAAGAAAAGTGAAACAAAAAAAAAAAAGTCAAGAAAAATTTCATAAGTGAGTTTTGATGTCGTCTTGTAAAGAAATTGAAGTGTTGTATCGTTTGTATTGTCATCATCAACTACTATCCCTTGGAAATATACGTGTGGGTGTTTTTTTCTTTTTCACAAGGTTAGTCTGTGAGAAATAAGGAAAACAAATGATATAAAATTTTGTATGTATAATATTATGATAAAATGTTTTGTTAATTAATAATAAAATGATTTAAAATTAAAAGTTTATGTTTTTTTTTATTTATTCATTTATTTTGTATTTTTTTTCTTCTCCATAAATATGAATTTTAAATAAAAATAGTCAATAAAAATATTAAAAGTAATTTTAAACACAAAAAAAAAAAAAAAATAAAAAAAAATAAGGATAAAAAAAAGTTGAAAGTAAAGAAAAAAATAGAGCAATGGGGAAATGGTGAAATTTGCTTATATAGGTGAAGTATAAAGGAAAAAAAATTCTTTTAATGACTCGGTAGTATTGGTGCAATAGTGCTATTTGGAGAGTATACAGATGAAAATGATATATATAATTATGATAAGAAGTTGTATTATAATATTGTTAGTTAATAATTTATAATTTAATGAATTGTGTATGCGGGTTATGTCAAATTGAGAAAAAAAAAAAACAATTGAAAAAGGCTGGGTAGGTGTATTTTTAACGTGAAATTTTCATAGAGTTATTAAAAAATTGTAAAAAAAATTTTTTTTTGTTAATGCCTATAATAAAAATTAAAGTGAGCTTTAAAGGATATATACATAAATGCCTATTTAACAATTAATTTAACGTATAATAAATAGAAAATTTCATAAATTAAATAAAAGTTGTGATTGATATACCTAGAATAATTTTTTTTTTTGTATTGTTAAAATTGTTTTATTGTGTATTTTAATTTTTTTTTTAATACACACACTATTTGATTACATATTTTGAATAAATATAAAAAGGCCTACATAAAGAATAATTTTTGTGTAATTTATATCTAAGATATAATAAAGTGTTATTAACTGTAAATAACAATTTAATAAAGTGTGAGTTGAAAATAAAAAATATATTTAAATATGTCTTAGAGTAAAATATAATAATAATAATAAAAAATAAATAAAAACTAAACAAGTTGTAAAAAATTATCACAAAATGTTTTCATCACAATTATTTATTATTCAAAAGCAATTTTTACAAAATAAATAGCGTGAAAGTATTTATTTTCTTTTTCTTCAATTTAAAATTGTTAATTGTAATAAAATTTCGTTGTTATTTTGTTTTAGTTTGTATGATATATTACTAAATAAAAAATATTTAAATTTCATAACATCACTATAATAATGATGATGATTATTATTATTATTATATCAGTTATAAGAGACGAGAAATCAATGTGTAAGTGTTATTTTTAACAAAAAATATAGGAAATAAAAAAAAAGGCAACTATAAATAAAGCATTATTGTATCATATATGTACATATCAAACATATATGTTCATATGTACTCTACATTATATTACACATATGTACATACATATTATTTTTGTTATTTATTTAATTCCTTATTTTCATTCTTAATAAATAATCGTCCTTGTTCATACGCATACATGTAAATACATTAATATATACATATATAGCATACATTCATACGTTATCACTAAAATAAAAAATATATATATACAATATAAGTATGAATGTACATATATTTTTTATATATGTACTTACATACATATATCACTCATTATTATAAGACCTACAATACCTACTATATGTTGTAAAAAATATTGATTTTTTGACCGCTGCCATATACCTACATATATTATTTTCAATTTATTTACATCAGCATCACTCTCATATGTGTTGTGTTTATAATAATAATAATTTCTAAATATATATCCTTCCCAAATATTATATATTATGTCAATTTGAAATCCTAATGAATTAAATTTTATAATATGCGTAATGTATGTAGAAGAAACATGTAGGTATACTAAATTTTTTAACGATTTATTTTAAAATTTTATTTGATTTTTCCACATGAAATAACAATTTCCACTTTATTACTTATAAATTCCCATTATTATTATTTTTAAATATAAAATATATATATATATGTACATACATACATACATTATATTTACTACATATAGGTGAAATTGATTTAAATTAAACTATAATTAAATGTAATAAAATGTACCTATATATTATTTTACAATTAATGTTATAATTCGAATAATAACATGAAAAATATGTATGTACATAGATACATACAAATAAATTGGGGGATGCATGTATACATATATATATGTATGTATGTATATGTGTATGTGTAATTTCGAAAATTAACATGTAAAACAAAAACAAAAACAAAAAACAGTAAACAATTACAAATTCAAGTTTATAATGCAAATAATATGTGGGTGTTCTTCTTTTATAATATAGTATAAGACAAATAAAAATAAGAAAAAATAACAAAAAAATGGGTTAAAAAAGGATTAATAACTATTACAAGTATATATACTTGTATATAATTTAAAAATTTAAATTTATGTTAATGTTGGAAATAAAACATATATAATGTAATTATATTATAGTAAATATAAATGCAGATAAAAATAAGATTAAAATTCTTTGTTAAATTTTTTTTTTTTTTCAAATGTGTATTCGTGATGAGGGTTCTCAAAATAATAGTTACCTAGTTATTAATCATTCAGAAAAAGCAAATATCTTTACACGTTTTTGGTATTTTTTTATAATTCAATGACTATGTACATAATTGTTCACCAAACTCTTGGACAAGGTAGAAAAAAGTTCTTTAACCTTTTTTTTTTCTTTTCAAAATGTTTTGTATATATGTATGTAGGTACAGTTAAATTTTTGCAAAACTTAATTTCGAAATGAAAAAAATAAATAAACGCGGACCATTTCTTTTTTAAATGAAAAAAATAAAAAATTTAAAAATTTATGTCACAGAAATTTATTCCATTTCTAAAGAAATACATAATTTCAATTGAAACAATAAAAAATTATACATGAACTTTAGAACTCATATTTTGTTCATTCTAAAACCTACCTCAGATTTACATATATACAAATGTGTTTTATACATTTCTCTTTTATATTTTACTGCTAAAAAATGACTTAAATTTTAAATTGTAAATTGTAAAGATTCATAAACAAACATAAAAACTATAATACGATGTATACATGTATAGTATATGTTAAAAATATAATAAATATGTGTTCTGTACGTATACATACGTACATGCATGCTATATATTTTAATTATTTCAGTTATGATGAATTACAAAATTTATTCATTGTTTCGAAATTTCAAAAAGAAAGAAATTTTATTTGTATCTGAGGTACAATTAATTATTTTTAACTATACGAAACATTTAAATAAGTCAAGAAAAAACAATTTTTTATGCTTGTTTTGTAACAATTCAAGAGAAAAGTTTTTTTTCTTTTCTTCTTAATTTATCCTAGTTTTTTTTATTTGTTTTTAAATTTACTTTCATAAACAAACAAACAAACAAAAAAATTAATGGACATCAAGAGGAGTAAAAAAACAATTTATGTTTTTATTAAAACTTTGACGAAAAGAATAAAAAAAAAAAGGTTGAAACAAATAAAATATAATATGTATGTATTTGTCGCAATGCTTTTAAAATTTCATATTGCATAGTTTATTTATATATGTACTAAGAAGTATTATGCAGTGTGTATATATATATTTACATTACTTTTAGTAATTTCATAGATATCTATGAATATACTTATACGTATGTATGTATGTATACCTAAATATAATATACATATATATGTTTTAAAATTTTCACAAATATAAAAACTTAAAATTATGCATTTTGTGTATTTTTTGCATCTTTTTAAATTTTTAGCGAATTTTCTTTTCTTTTTTTTTTCTATTTATTTTTTCTTTTTTCATATAACATATCCTTTATGTACATAATATATATTTTTTTGTCTATACATACTTTACTATTGCAGCTCATAACATAACTGAAATTTATCCTTGACCCAGTTCATATTTACCTTTGTCAATGTCCTTCATAATGTATAAGACTTTTTTTTTAGGCTTAAAAATTTCAAATTTTTTTAATACAAATCATCATGCAAGAAAATTTTTAAATTAAATTATAGATTATATATGTATTACATACATATATACAATCAAATTATTACTATCATCATGTATAAAATTTTATCTAAACTTTATAATATAGGTATTAGGTACATGCATATTAATTAATTTAATTAATTTCATTGATTTATGACTCTACATAAGCTTATATGATGGATTTTCTTTTAGGAATACAAAACAATAGTACAAAGGATAAACATGGGAAATTTATTCAAATTAAGTATATAATAGATTCCCATTTATTGTAATTGCAACATATCCTTTAGACACATATGTACGTATCAAATTGTAAGGTATATTGACTTCTTAAAAATATAAGTACATATGTATGTACATACTTAAATTTTACATACAATAAATAAATTCTGTTAAAAATTTTCAATATTGGATAATTTTCAATTAAATATAGGATTTTATTTAATCCCTTTCTTGTTATTCATAATTTTTTTTAAAAATGTGAAGTTTTTGCCTTAGAACCTTTTGGCAATCAGTGTCTCAAGTCTCAACTCTCAAGTATTCATTAAGTAACATACATATTATAAATTGAACAAGAGGAAAGTTAATTTTGAAAGTAAATTTTTTTTCCCTCGTAACTTTTCACATATGAAATTTTTATGTTAAATACAAATATGTATATGTAACTAGCTTTATTTGTATATCTACATTTTTGTTGGACCTGAATCGTTGAACACTTAAAATTGGAAAATACGTTTTTTTTTTTTCTCTTATTCTTCTTCCTAAAATTCTACACTTATTCAAAGGCTAACTTGTTCCTCAAAGGAATTAGAAGGGCACTATAATAACAATTTTCAATTTATTTATTTATTTTTAATTAAAAAAATATATTATATTAAAGTTCAATTTATAGTTAAGTTTATTTCGAAAAAAAAAAAAGTGGAAACAAGTACACAGCACAGGAACAAGTAGAAGAGAAAAATATATTTTTTTAAAGTAAAATTGTAATTTAATATGTATTTTGAAAAAAAAAAAGTTCACTTAAGGTGAAGTGAGAGAAAATTAAAATAAAATAATTAAAAGCTTCCTTGCCATTGCAAAATAAAATTGTTTTAATGCATGCAAAAATTTACTTTTTCCGTTTGAAAATACGGATTTTACGAGAAAAAAAATAGAAAGTTTTATTTTTAAAATACTCAAATGCGAAAAAGTTTTTGTTTTTCTGTTTGTATATATATTTTTTTTTTTTTAATGAACTCATGTGAATATACAAATTGTTTTCTAAGTCTTTTGAAAATAATGCTTTAAAACTTTTATGCAAATTTTGATGAAGTACATATATCATAAATCTAACATTAAAATTAAATGTTTGCATTTTATTTTACCTGTATAGGTGGGTTATTGTTTTAGTAAAATTATTTTTTTATTTTTTTTTCCATAAAAAATAAACATTTTAACGTTTTGTATACATACAAGTAAATATACATACGTATGTAAGTACATATCCTTTCAAATTAAAAAAAAAGTTTTAATTATGTATTTGTATTTAATTTTTTTTCTAATGCTTTATACAAGATACAAGTAACAACAAAAATTTTCTATATCGATTATATGTATATACGTATAGTATGTACCTACTAAATAGTAAATTGTATACATATACCTACATTATTTCGAGTTCAATAATTTGTGTACAAATTGAATTTTAGTTTTTTTTTTTCTACTTTTTTTATTTTTATTTTTAAAGGGAACTAATTTAGCAATTATTGTTTTTTCAACCTACATTGGATAAAGGATATTAAAATTTTCTATATCTATATAAAAACATTGTTTTATATTTATACTATAATTTTGTTTTATTTGACACAAATTATTTTTCAATAATCATTGAAGCAATGTTAAAATATTATCTGTAACATACAGCTACATATGTACATATATTTACATATATATGTACATATACAATTCCATCTACATTATATTGATTTCTATCACTTTCTACATAAATACATAATTCAATACATAATAAATATAATAATTAGTGGTCAAATTGTATACTGAATAATTAATATCAAGATAATTCAATACTAACATACGCTAGTACTTACTAATGGTCTGAATCCGCCGACCAGATAATTTAATAAACGTTAGATTAAAATTTGTATTTATTTTTAGAAAAATTAATAAAAATAATTTTAACTTTAATAATAAATTTTTTTTTTGTTCCTGAGATAAAATTAAAGTACATATACCTATATGTATGTATATCTGAAAAATTAAAAGTAGTGGTATGTGTTTTTTTATTTAAATTTATGAAGGATAAAGATAATTTTTTTGAAAAAATGAATTAGTATCCTGGATGCATTCAAATTTATTGGTTATTTTACATCAAATAAATAAATTTAAAAAAAAAAACAAAAACAAATTACTGATTCATAGAAACAGGTTGATTTTCCCCGTCTTATAGATCTAAAAATTATAGTATATATGATCCTCTAGAATGAACTTCTGCATTATTGTCCATTAACAGTTTCAAAAAGAACAAAAAAACTATACTTTTAATAGAATAAAGATTGGATACATGCATTTTTTCATGATTTAAACGATCCTGTAAGAATATTTTTCTCTTGTACAAAGAAAATATTGGATAAACTTTAAAAATCATGAATACGATGTTATTTTTAAATTTTCGTTAATGTCTTTTATTACGAGCAAGACTGTTTTAAAAGGGATTTATTCTTTTAAAATTAATTTTAAACTTTAACAATTTACAAATCTAATATTGGATTCAATTTGAAATTTGGATGAATTTGAAAGTCAGATTAAATTTTAATATTGTAATAAAAATTATCATTAAAAATATTCTCAACTTTTTATTAATTTCAATAAATGAAATAAAATGAATTTTTAAAAATTTTTCTTTTTAAATCGTTATTATAATGAAAAACAGAAAATTTTTATATACATACATATGTACATAAATGTAGATATGTATGAAGTAGATATATAAAAAAAGATTTATATCTTAATTTTAATAGTTATCTCTTTATACAAAACGTTCATAAACTTTGAATTTATGCATATTTTCATATTTTAAAACTTCTTGAAAATCCTAATTTCGTGTTCAATGATGTTTTTATTGCTTATAATAATTTCTAATAGTTTCAATAGCATTCAAATCAAGAGCTCCGATCCGACTAATCAACCTTCATTATATGCCTACATAATTTATATTAAGCAATACACATATACATACATACATAATACATATATATTCTTATTCAAAATATATTATAACAATAAAAAAAAATAATAAGAATCTAAATCACAATACTAAACAATATTCATTGTGGTCGGTAATTTCAAGTGTCCCTTAATATTTCTTGAAAATGAGGACAAGGCTTTTTTATTCGATATTTGAGATAAGTCATGTTCATTTGCTTTGAAATTTTATTTTTATTATTTTTTTTTTTTTTTTATTTTAGTTTGCCTATTCTATTTTATATTTTTATGAGTACATTTTTCATTCTTTTTAATTTCAACATTTCCATCATCAGAATATTATACAATATGTCATGTATCTGGTATGTGGTATTCATAATTATTTCTTTGCTTTCATTCCGAGATTTCATATCTTTCAAATAATTGCATATTTTCATAATGAAAATTAAACGAATTTTTTTTTAAATAATAAGAATACATAATTTAAACTGTAAATAATTAAATTTCTGAAAAAGATACATTGTAATATTTTAAATACTTGCGATGAAAAAAAATTAATTTAAAAGTAAACTGAATATTTTTTTTAAACTTTTCATTTAAAGGTCGCGGATGGATTCTTTGAGGTAGGAAAATAATTTTTATTAATATCCGGTGATGTGGGACAACCCCCGCAACGGGAGATGCAACAACCCCAACGTTATATACCATCTGTATCTGATTTATATGGAACGGATGAGATAGAATTCCTACTGGACGAGATACGTGATCTGGAGCCGGCCTGCTGTCAGCTTGATGATGTTCAAGATTTTGAAATTGCTGGCAGCAGAGCTGGAGAATTATCGATATCACTTGAGTCACCAATTGGTACATGCACATCATGGGATTCACATGCCCATTATAAACATAGAACTGGTCAAACACCGCTGCCATGGGGCGTAGCTCTACACTGTGATTCAACACATTTAAAAACGCCTACAGGGATTGTACGAATTCTTTTGGTGGTAATTATGATCATAATTAATTAAATATTAAAAAAAAAAAAATTAATTACCTACTACTCCTATTATTTTTTTAAATATGATTTTCAGTTATCATCAGCTGCTTGTCTTGCCTGCGAATGTTCAGCTGGTACTGTACAAGTTGGCCTTTTTTTACTGCCACTCATAGGACGTTTAAGATTAATGGTCTTTTGTGCACTATTTTCTCTTCTTATAACTTGTTTAATGCTATTTTTGGATATTTCGCACGTAGCTCTCATGTTCCCATTTAACTGGACTAAAGTGGTGAGTTAAATTCATACATTCGATATATTTTAACTAAAATATTCTTAAAAATTTCATTTATTTAGAATACATGGATGTATTTAGCGATCGGTCTCATATTTATATTGGGCTCATCATTATTGTTACATATGGTATTATTTGCTGAAGCATTTGTTTGGGTTCCAAAACATACAAAAGACACATTGTTCATATCTGCGGTTTGTATAACACAAATTAAAGAGCATAAAAATTTTTAAAATTAAATTAACTGGATTTTTTTTCTTCTTTGTATATTTATATTTTTACAGATTTTGGGATATATTTGTGCTATTGAGGCTTTAATACTCTCAGGTTTGTCAATGTGCCCATCAAAATATCGTCAGGTTCCTGATGATGCTAGTGACATTTATGTACAAGATCGTGAAATGAGTCCGTTAAGTCCAATTGAAAGTACTGAGGTACAAAATCATAATAATAGTACTGCACAAGAAGACGGCGAATTAAATCATCATAATCAATCATCATCAAATCAAATAATATCGTCGTACAACCAAAAGCCTTATATACCTGGTACATAAAATTATTATTAAAAAAATAAATAAATAAATACGTAAATACAAATTTAATAAAATTGAAAATTTTTTTTTCGAAATTTTTATAGCCAAACGACCCGATCAAGCAAATAATAAACGACCAACATTGGGTCATACACAAAAGAAATCAAATCGTTATCGTGAGGGCTATCATTATCAACCGGTAGCTTCAACGTCCCGCCAAAGTCCTACATTCGTATTAGACGATGATATTGGGGCTGCTGGAACATCATCCCGATCCAATGATAATTCTAGTGCGTGATATCCTTTTGAAAATAAAATTTAACATTAGAGAAAATTTTTTTTTTTTTTTTTTTGAAAGAACAACACATTCATACATATTTATTCAACAAGAAAAATTTACAAAAAAAAAGAATTATTTTTAAAATTTGTTTATTATTACAACACATACATTATGTGTATGAAAACTTATTATGTATTATAAATAACTAATTGTATAAATCAATTTCTTTTTTTTTTTCCTTTTTAAATTTTCATTATTGAAAATTTTTTTTTAGAATTTTCCATTTTTTCTAAATTAAATTAACTAAAAGAAGAAAGAAAGAAAAAAAAAAAAGAAACTTATTTGAATAAAATTGTAAAATTTGAAATCATAGATTTTTTCCTTTCCCTCCATTAATCAACTATACGATGAGAAAAAAAAAAGAAGAAGTATATATATAATACATAGTGAATTTAATATTTAAATAATAGTAAAAAAAAAAAAAATTAAGAAAAAACAAACTATTTAAAATTAAAAAACAAAAATAAATGCGTAAATCATTTTTTTCTATGAAAGATGTAAATAAAATTAAATTTAATAGAAACATATTAATCTAAATGATTAAAATTAAAAAAGAAAAGAAAGAAAAAAACAACACAATATAAAAAATACTAAAAAAAAAAAAAATGCGAAAATCAAATTTATGTTCTTTAATAGTTTATAGTATGGAGTAAGGAATATTTAAAAGAGAAATTTATTAATAATTATAATAATAATATAAAATAAAATGAACAAAAAATCGTCTTTGAGTAGTTTGTAATGTGAAAATAATAAGAAATAAATATTTAAAAAAAAAAAAAACAACAAAACAAGAACTTAGTTTAACTAAATATACATTAGACAAATAAGAAAATAAATAAATAAAAAAAAAAAATTTCATAACAGAAACAAAATATATATATATATGTATATATATTTAAAAAAAAATAAAATGAAATGTATGTTTGATAATAATAATTGCCATACAAGGCTGTTTATAAATAATATTAATAATAATAATGTTTAATAAATAAGAATTTTTGTAAGTTCCCAATTTTTGTGGAACTATTGGTTGCAAAACATGAAATGAAGAAAAAAAAATAATAGAATTTAATATACTAAACTAAAAAAAAAAAAAAAAAAAAAAAACGAATCAGCATAAGCAAGTGCATCCTTGATTTTAACAATAATGTGAAGAAAAAAAATGTATAACAGAGAATTATAATATAACTAAAATAATAATAATAATAATAATAAAAAAAAAAAAAAAATTTGAAAATAATGTAGATAAAGTGAAATGCGATATAAATCTGAAAAGATGTAACAGAAAAAAATATAATCTTGTTATAAATTTTTGTTATATAATTTTTCTCTTAAGTTCAATTTTGATCCAAAAATTTATAAGTTATTATCCATCCTCATCATCATGATCAATTTTATTCCAATATAATTCCTTTAAAAAAAAAAAAAAAACAAATAACAGATTTTAGTGCAAAACAAAAATTGAAAGAATTTTCAATTAAATGTTGGATCTAAGTATAAAAATTTGTAGCCGATTATAAAATTTTGTAGATAAATTAATTTTTTTTTCCCATATTCATACACTTACTTTTTTATCAGTAAAATTTTATTAAACCGAATGATAACCGATATCAGTATTTAATATACAAAACTAGATATATATAACTTATCTTTGACGACATCAAGATTACTACTCTTTCGTTAATCCCATTTTTCTATCTTCAAGTATTTAATTACGACATTAAGCACATCATTAAAAATACATACAACAATCATTTGTTTAGTAAATATGTATACATATATTCTTTTATTATCGTTAGCAACAAAATTATTACAAATTTCTTATTCAAGTTACTAATAGATTATAAAAAAAAAAAATAATAATAATAATTGAAAAACCATATAATATTTTTCCAATACAAAACACAAATTAATGCATGTTTAAATGCTTGCGTAAGTTAAAAAAAAAAAAGAAGGATGAAAAAGATTTTTTATTATTATTTCAATCCTAAATCTTTTTTAATTGTATGTGAACAAACTTCCATCATTTGATTTTCAACTTTTTTGAAATTTTCGATTGCAATTGATTTTGCTTCTGGCCATGCAGCTAAATCACGATAAATTGGTCGAACAAATTTCATTCTAAAATTACTATTTGCAAATTCAAGAATTTCATTCATTCTTTCCATTAGACGTGCTTTAATACAAAGTCTTATAAAACGAAAACGTATTTCTGAATTTTTAGTTTTTGATAAATCATAAATTTCTTCAAGTAAACAAATTTTTTCTTTTCCCATATCAACAATATCTTTTTGTAATAATTTTCCTAAGAAATCGATCGATTGTAATGATGAAATTTTTATTGTTATATCTGATGAATTTTTTATTTTTTCAACCGTTTTTTCACTCCATAATTTTGATAAATTTGTTGAAATAATTGAAAGTGTTTCATCGTATCTGTTCAAATTTGAATTAATAAAATTAAGATTCATAAAATATGAAACATAAACAAAAAAAAAAAAAAGAAAGAAGAAAACTTACTTTGGTATTATTAAAGGCATTCCCTCAGTGTACAACCATTTATCCCAATCAATTGAATTCAAAATATCAGTTGAAATAGTTTTTGAGAAATAATCATAAAATGTTGATTTGAAATCATCTGTTAATACAGATTTGTATTTGTATTTATCTAAGTAATATCTCAAGAAAGGCTCAAATACATTTGGACCACCTAATGTGTCTTCTAAATAACGTAAAAATGTTGAACCTTTAATATATGGAACACTTGAAAATGCATCATCAGGTCCACAATTTGAAAGATCAATAACCAATTTTGTAAGTTCTGGTGTGTTTGCTAATTGAGTTTTAATCTGTGAAAAAATAATCTCATTGAATTTTACAGTACATAAAGCATTTTTTAAAATAAGCTTACATTTTCAGCCAAATCAGTTAAATTCCCAATAGCATGAAAATCTCTTTCTTTATCACCTTTTAATCTTCCGACAATTTTTTCTTCAACAAATACAGTAAAACCTTCATTTAACCAGAAATGTTCGAAATTTTTATTTGTAACTAAATTTCCAGTCCAACTGTGAGCTATTTCATGAGCCACAACACCTGCTAGAGATTTGTCACCGGCCTTTTTAAAATAAATAAAAATTCTTATTTTATATTATGAATATGAAAAAATAAATAAAATATATGTACCAAAAGTGTTGGTGTAACAAATGTAAGACATGGATTTTCCATTCCACCATAAGGAAAACTTGGAGGCATTACTAATAAATCGTATTGTTTCCATACATAAGGTCCACAAATGTCAGAAGCTGTTGAAAGCATATGATCTGTTTCAGAAAATTCTTTTGCACTTTCTTCGATTATACCTTCTTCGCCCCAAACATTTGAACTGTAATAGATAATTTTTTAAAATTTTAATTTAAATATTTTGATGTTTATAAATATAAATTCTAATAATTTTATTAAATCATACTTTGGACCCAGAGGACGTGAAACTAATTTACCAACAGCAATTGCTAATAAATAACTTGGAATTGGAATTGTTTGTTCAAATTTAGTATTTTCAGAATTTTCAACATTACGTATAGCACTCATCAATGCAACTAATTCAGCAGGATGTTTTATTGTAGCATTATAAGTAAATTTAACAGCAGGTGTATCCTGACATGGTAGCATAGATCTAGCATGAATTGCTTGACACTGGCTGAACAAATATGGATGTTTCTTTCCTAAAGTTTGTTCAGCGGTTAACCATTGTAATGCACTTGCTTTAGGTGAAGTTTCATATTTTATTTGAACAATTAATCTGCAAGTATTTTCTAATTAGAATTTGATATACATACATATATATAAACTAGCTTACTCATCACATGATCCTGATGGTAATTCAATGGTTAGTTTTGATCCAATATTTTCAACGTGATCAGATACAAAGAAGTTAACTGGAATTTCTGTTTTGCAAGCAAAAACATTCACTTCAAAAATGTTCACGTCACGGACATCAAGTAACTATGAAAATCAAAAAATGTTTTATCAATGGAAGAATTTTATTATAACTTTACTTACGATTTTAGAAAGATTATCTTCTAAGATTTTAAATTTATATGTTACGTGCCCTCTTAATACATGCTTCTCAAAATCTACATCCCAGACAATATCAATATGTTGAGTTATAATTTTCTCTAAAGAACAGAAACGAAATTATTATTATACATAGAAAAATAAAATTATTATGTTCTGTTAACTTATTTATGGTACATGTACAATGTACATACCTGGTTCAGAGAATGAGCTTGGATCAACTTTGCCAAGTCGCATTTTTTGTAATATAATTTAAAATTTATATTTCGTTGATAGAATGATAATTCCAGAATAATAAAACTCTGAAGACTGAAAGTTTGAAACACCTAGTAACTGCACTATATAGAAATTATTTTATCAAATAAAAGTAAAACCGAAAATTATCTACAAAATTTGCGATAAATCATTCCATTCCATCCAGCCACAACATAAACCCAACCCAAATTAGATCATCAACCAAATTTGAAATCAATCTAGAAAGTTTTAAAAAGTAGTTTTTCAAACTAATTAAAATTTGTTTAAACTTTGATCTAATTTGAACTCAGATTCAACTAACAATAAAATGAATGAAATATCATATATACTCATTACTCACTAAATGTCAGAAGAGAATAAACTTTTTCCTCCTTTTACTTCCGAACGTCACTGGAGGCAGTCAAAAATTGTAAGAAAATTGCACGTGTAATAAATTTTATTAATTTTTTATTTGTAATTTTGAAATATTCTAAATATTTTAATAGTGTATTATATTTCTAGGACATAAATATTATATAAAAAATATATCAAGATGTCTACAGGGATAGTAGCAACTATTCGTACACGCAAATTCATGACCAATAGGTTATTGTGCCGCAAACAAATGGTATGCGATGTTCATCATCCAGGCTTATCATCAGTATCTAAAAAAGAAATTAGAGAAAAGTTAGCACAAATGTACAAAGTAACACCAGATGTTTGTTTTGTATTTGGATTTAGAACAAATTTTGGTGGTGGAAAATCAACAGGATTTGCATTAATCTATGATACATTAGATTATGCAAAGAAATTTGAGCCAAAACATCGTCTTGCTCGTCATAAATTATATGAAAAGAAACAACAGACAAGAAAACAACGTAAAGAACGTAAAAACCGTATGAAGAAAGTTCGTGGTACAAAGAAGGCTAAAGTTGGTCAAGCTGCAAAGAAATAAATATTTTTATTTATTTCTTTTATTTTAAGAAAAACAAACATTCTTTGTGAATATAAAATGGTTTTTAATAAAAGAACTATATAACTTCATAACTATTTTGAGTGTTAATTTCCATTATGTTGGTATTTTCGTGGTTTTGTTATTATTTCGTATTGGTATTCCAGTATGGACTTGTTTCAACGAAATTTCAAGTAGAGCTTGAATCTTGAATTACAATTGTAATGAATTTAAACCATTTTGATGTACATATTTATAAAGATATGCAATTATTTGAAGAAATTGAAATGTTGAAATGAAAAGCCCTTTATGCTTTATAGTAAAAAACTGGAGGAATATAGTACAATTTTCTGATACTCAACTTAAAATTTTGTTCAATTTTAGATTTTTCTTAAATGAATGCAGATAATTTGAAATACATTTTTTTATTAGCAAAATTCCAATTCATTCAGCTAAGAAGAAAAATCCTTAAGATAGGGCTAGGAAATAAAAAAATAATTTGCATACATAAATGAAGAACTATATTTTTTTCTTTTTTAAAAACTAAAGTATATAATTTAACAATTTAACGTAAAACATAATCTTTCGGATAATTCATAATTGCCGGGAAATTCTCCAAAGTATCTTTGTCTATATGATCTAAACGTTTTGGTACATTTCTTAATTGTTTTATTTGATTCGATATATTTCCTAAGATATCTTCTGGGATTTTATCATCTTTAAACAGATGCAGCCGCTGCATAGTATACCGTCTTTGTAAATTTCCTTTCATTGAATTGTATACGGCTTTCCACATTATCATTGTAGGATCTTTTTCATGCAATTGCCATGCCAACGTCCAACTTGCACCACCTGGATATCCAGTATGATGAAAATAAACACGTTTAGTCCATTCATCTCCTGGTAAAGCTATTTCTTTTGTATTAATCAACACAACATGATCTCCACAATCATCTGAAACAGATAGCGAAGTATTAGATAAAAATGTTCCTCTCAAGATATTATAAAACAAAAGTACAACAAATATTTACTCAAAGGATGATAAATTGGTTTATGAAGACCCATTAAGTGTTTTTTTATAACTAGAGCTGAGTGAAAAGGATTCTGCCAAGTACAATCGTATACATGCCATGTCCTAGCAAATGTGGCCCATTGCTAAAAATTAAAAATAATCTTCATTATTGATTTGTTTGAATAAAAGTGCTTGGCAAACTCTTCAAGTGCCAAGGTAGGAACTGAATTGTTTGTTAGAACTTATATTTACCTGCACTCTTTGTGCTACGGACATAACGTAAAATTAAGTAAACAAATACCTAATTTAAAAAAAAGTAAAACTGAAGAAATAATCTTCCTTTGGATTTGGATGTTGTTTTCAATTTCAAGTTTCAACACCTTAACTAACCTCAAAATTACCAGAAAATGGAGCGCCAGTAGTCAGTACGGTTAAAATTAAAACTAAATTAATGTTACCGTTCCTTCTAATTTACAATGTTGACATTCTGCCGGATGCTATGACTACTTGTCAATCGTCATTAGAAAATACGTTGGAAAATTTGAATTTGATTTCAATATTTGAATGCTTTGAAAGAATATATATACTATTATGTATACATATTTAAATGTCACCAATATAATACATACATACATATAAATATTTATAATCGTCCGAGATAGTGGTGAATGGTGATCGGTGCGGCTTTTTTGGTAAGAAAGAAGTCTTTATATATACTTTGAATTTTGATACACTGAATAATTTTTAAAATTAAATAATTATTAAATGGGAATTTCTTAATTAAGTTTATCATAAAAAGACATATCAAATTTTCGACTGAAATTATTCTAGACCGATTCAATTGTGCCCATTGTGAAATTATTCTAATTTTTTTTTTCACATGACAGAGACAGATACATAATATGCACGGCATACACATAACAAGGCAATGTAAATAAATTTTTTCATTTGTTTTGTGACGTCACTCAGGTCGTAAATATATAGAAATTTTTTTTTTATTTTTTATTTTTTTTTTTTTTTATAAATTTTATTCATTTGTTTCATATAAAACGACCAGGATGACGTCAAAATGCTAACGGTCACTACGATACTTACATAGTTACATTGCCTTGTTATGTGTATGCCGTGCATAATATGTACATATGTACATGTTTTTTTATTCGGATTTTAAAAAATAACGCAGTAACATTTTTGTTGTTGTTGTTTTTTTTTCTTAAAAAAGTGACAATTTGCTGATCGTTCAAGAAATAATTCTAAGTACTTAACTTATGTACCTACATAATTTAACTGTGAGTAGAGAAGTACTTAAAATAGCTGATAAAAATTTTCTTTGATAAGAACTTGCATTTTTAGTTTTAGTTTGATAATTTTGTTTATTGTTTATTCTTAATTTTTTTTTTTTTTTTTTTTTTTTTTTGATTTTAACATTCTTTATTTAAAAAAGAAAGAAAACGATGAATAACGTTTAAATAATTCTTAAAAATGAATTCCTTTGTTGTTTTTTTTTTTATTAAAATTTTTAAAGAAAATATGTATGTATGTATTACATTATTAAATATGTATTAAATTACGAAAAAGTAACTGAATGTTACACTTTTTTTCTTTTTGAAAATAAAAAAAAAAAATTTTTTTTTTAAGTTTTTGAAATATATACTCTTTTATAATTCATTATTTTATATAGATTTTGTTATTTTTGTTTTAGATTTTAATTGTAATTTTATAAATTAAAAAAAAAAGAAAAGATCAATTAAAACGAAATTGGCCGTATTTAATTCATAAACACCATGAGTCTTCAAGTATTCAAGTGCACTGTATGTGATAATATTCCAGATAAAAGTGATGTTTTCGTTTGCAGCAATTCTCATATATATTGTCTAAAATGTGCACAAAATTGTTCCAATGTTTGCCGTGTAAGTATCTATTTAAAAATAAAAATTAAAATTTTCATATAACGTGTTGAATATGTACAATAGATGTACCTATATATTTTTTTATTTTAAAAATTTCAGTGCTCTTGTGATTTGGAAAAACATCAAAATCCATTGGAATGTGCACTTCAAAACTGTAAAATAAAATGTTCACTTGAAATTAAAGGTTGCACAAAAGAATTTCTTTTGAAGGATCGTGAAAGTCATGAAAAAGAGTGCATGTATAGACCATATTCTTGTGTGGGACAAAATTTGAATGCTTGGAAGTGAGTATGACTTTATATTGATTTTCAATTTTTTTTTCTTTAATTACGAATTTTTTTTTTTTTTGTTAAAGGTGTTCATGGAAAGGAATGCAGATTGAATTCCGAGATCATTTTATAGCATCTCATAGAATTATTGGTTCCATGTTGTCGTACAATGAAAAAAATCAAAAATTACCATATGCATTTGTTCAAAGTACTAAATTGAAAAAAATACATTTAATTGATGCTTTCAATAAAACATTTGTTCTATATTATGAAATGAATTCGAAAACTAAATCGATTAATATAATTATTTTCCTTTTGGGAATGCAACAACCCACTAAAAAGTATTATTATGAATTGGAAATATTTAATCCTTCTAATTCTATTAACCAGGTATGTATTTTTACCCCTTTTTTTATTGTTATTTATTTTTAATTTAGGTCATGTGTCTCAGTTTTTCTATAGTATTTTTATTTTTGGAAGTCAGTACAGGCAAGATAGGCATACTTTTCTATTATATTCTTTCACAAATTGTTTGAATAAATCTGTCTCGTGTGTGGGGTGATCAGATCTCAATTTTAATCGAGGGAAATCTTTTAAACTATATTAAATAAATAATTTTTATGTAAAAGTATACAAAATATGAAGTTAAATACTTAAAAAAACATACATAAACTGAGACACTTTTTATATTTAATTAATAATTTAAAATAATTCAAATTAAAATATAAATTAATACTTATACATATTACAGATTAAATATATACAAAATTGTTACAATGATACTGCAGATATTTTTAAATTGATAGAAGAAGGAAAATGCGTAAATGTTGCGTATCATGTAATAAAAAATTACATAAATCAAAATAATATTCATTATCGTTTTAGAATGATAAAAAAAGAAAATTAAAAAAAAAATGAATTTGAAAAATCTAAAAATGTACAATAAATTTTGAAAAATTAAGTTTTTAACATACAAAAAAAAAATTAAATTAAAAAAAAAAAAATTAAATTAAACTAAAAAAAATATATAAACCAAGACAAAAAAAAATCCAAAGATAAAACATTAAAAAACACTAGGTACTGATACCACTTACTCAAAAATTAAAAAAAAACGAAGAAACCAGTTTTTTTTTCTTTATTTAATTTTAAAATAAATATTAAAATAAAAAAATTTTTTTAATATACCTACCATGTTTTTAAAACGGACTTGAAAATCAGAGTTTGCTTAGATTAAATTTTATTAAATAAACATTATAGTATTTTATTTGTATTAGACCAAATTTGAGGACCGAATATCATAAAAAGTAAAATCATAAAACTTTCATTAGCGATGTAATATTGCATTGTCATCCAGTTCTGAGTTATGTTGAAAGTTTCAATTCAAGTCTCTATCTTATAAAAAAGTTGGTTAAAAATCAATTTCTAAATTTGTACCGAACAGACAGACAAGAAAGCAAGTTAATAAAAACATTTTTATTTAAAAAGGTTTATTACATATATCTTCGTACTTTCTTACTTTAGAGATTTGGAAATTTGCATGTATATTTTAAATAAACTTAAAAAATAATTCGAACAAAAGATGAAAAATGTAATATTAAATTGACATTTTAAGATATCTTTAAAAATATGTAATAAAAAAGCTGGTTTTTTAATCCTACAAAATAAAAAAGGAGTTGAGATAAAAAGACAATATATTTTTTATAATTAAACATTATTTAGATATATGTATGTAATTTAAAATTTGAAAATGAAATGAAAAACAAATTTAAATAAATTTTAGGTGGAGATTGTGATATGTATTTTTTGATTTTTTATATTAAAGTTATTATGTAGTATTATTCATTACAATTTTTCTGCAGAAATTAAACCCGCGTTCATCAACTTTTTCGTTAGGGTGGGAGGGGGGTTTGTGAACAGTGCCAATATGCAAAAATGCAGACAAAAATTTAAGTAAAAACTATAAAGGAGATTAATTGAAAGATTTGAAATATTTAAAAAAAAAAAAAGTTGAATTGATTACTATAAACATTTCAAAGTAAACGGTCCAATTATTATAAATCTAAAATTAAAATAGCTCCTTTTTCGTATATCGTTGATATTATTCAAGGAATAATAAAAAACTAAGAAATTTTTACATATAATACATATATATATTATAAAAAATAATTAAATTTTTGTTTTTTTTATTACTATGAATGTTTTTTGTTTGTTTTTTAAATAAAAAGACAATTTATATGAAGAATTTTTAATTAAAGAAGTTTTGTTTTGAAAATTGTGAAGAAAAACCCGTTAAAATAGATGAACTTTTGTTAATTAAACATAATTAAAACAAAGCAAAAATATTGTTTTACTTTTTATTGAAAATTTTTTTAATTTTATTTGTAATTTTCGTTATTTTTTCTACTTTTTGTTTTTTGTTTTTTGTTTTTTTTTTTCATATGACATAGATACAATCATCATACACACAATTTACAATTATTACACAATTTTATAATTTATGATTTAAATTTCTAGAAATTTTTTGTTGTCGTTATTCTACATTATTTTTTGTTTTTTTTTGTTTTTTTATAATTTTAAATATTATACTAAAAACTAAAAACTTAAATTATCTACAATTTTAATTTAATGATTTTTCATTTAATGTGATTTTTTGTCTATACATGTTTATTATATTTTTTTTTCTTGTTTTCTATACTTTCAATTTTTTTTTATATTCGTATTTTCAATTTGTTTTTAAATAAATTCTTTTTATTGTATAAAATTAACATATTATTGCATAATACCAATTGTGATTAAAAAATTGTTTTTGTTAAATAAATTTAGTTGGTATTTTTTTATTTTTATTTTCACCAATTAATCATGCATTTTATTATAAAATTAAAAAAAATATTATTTTTTTGTGTGAAATTAAACAAACAACAAAAAAAGAAGAAATCTTTAAAATTCCATTGATATAAATTTTAATTATTCTTTATTGTAAATGACGTGGTCTATAAAAAATTAACTAATTTTGTGATTTAAATAAAATGCAAAATGTTTTTCTTTAAGTAATTATGTACTTTTAATTTTTTTTTCTTTTGAATTTTGAAGGGCACTTTTAAACTATGAATTTTTTAATAATTTATTATGCAAAAAACAAGAAAAATAAAAGAGATTTTGCAGGATATTATTACATTTTAAGATCATTTACGTTTTTTTTTTCAACTGATTTTAAATAATGCACAAATTTTGTAAATTTATTAAAATTAGATTTAAAAAAATAAATTTTTTTTTTAATTTGCATTAAAATAATTTTTGAATAATAATCAAATTATTTCACTAATAATTTTTAATATTCCATTCATTTAAAAAAACAAATAGAAAAGTAAACAATTAATAAAAGGTAGAATGCATTTTTTTTTAATTTGAAATTATACATAATCGAATTATTGTAAATAATACTTTAATTGATATTTTTTTGATATTTTTTGAAAGAATTAAAACATTTTAAATGCAATGTTTTTACTTTTAGTTTTGTAATAGAAAATAAATAAAAAAAAAAATCATATCAAAAACAAAAATACATATATATTTAAGTATTGAATTTGAAATTCATGTGAGTCTGATTATTCAATAAAAATTGTTTTATTGATAAATTCGGATAGAAATGTTTAAAAAAACGAAATTTTAATTAAGAAAAAAAAATCATTTTTTTTTTAAATATTTCAATAAAATATATACAATCAATTGTAAATTGAAAATTTTCTCATAAAAATTTTATTTAGGGACTCCCTTGCATACTATCATCACTTTCGAGATACGTTACATATGAATCTGTACTATCAGGATGATGTCCACTTGTATCCATTTGTGGACCATTCATTTGAGGTGGCGGTGGGCCTTGAGGTACAGGTGGCATTCCTCCTATATCATAGCCATGCATCTAAAATACAATTAATTCAAATTATTTACATTTTTTTCATTTGCGAAAAATAATAAATCAAATAAAATTATTACTTGATTAACAAGTTGCTGAAATGCTGGTGTGTGCGTATTCACTGAACCGTTATTATCTAAATCAGCATGAAGTGCAAAATCTGATAAAGCTTTCCAAGGTGGTTGATATGTTGTTACTTCGAGGCCATGTAAATTCAATGGTGAATCATGTCGTACTGGTGAACTGGCAACCATTGGTATTCCTTGCATTGCACCATACCCAAGTTTCCGACCTTCCTGTACAAAATTTTATGAATTAAATAATTTATTTCTTATTTTTTGTTGTTGTTTACTTCTTTTTTGTTTTTGTTTTTCTTAAATTGTATTAACTTTTGTTTACCTTTTCTTGTTGCATTTGTAATTTCATTTGAATTGTTTTCTTTTTATCTTTACATCTTTTATTTTGAAACCATACACGTATTACTCTCGGTGATAATCCAGTCATTTCAACTAATTGCTCCTTCATTAAAGCATCTGGTCGTGGATTTGCATTGTAACATGTTCTGAAATGTTATTTATAAAAAAAAATAATTAACACAATAAATTTACCAAAGCTTAAAAAAGTAATCCAAATTTGAATTCAAGTTTCTTTGGAAAATTGTCTCCTCAAAATATTGTTTTTCATGTTTTAAATTTCATCTTTAAAATCTTAAAGCATGTTTACATGTATCTTTGTATAAAAACCAAAAATTAATGATATTAAATATATACATTTATTGATTAGAACTGGATTCATTGTTATACAGTTTCATTATGTTATTCAAGAGATAATTAATGATGATTAATATTTATTTTGTCGTCATATATCGTCGTTTGCCATTTTTTTTTTCAAGTGGCCAGTGTCATTGATTGATGAATCCTATATCTTTGTTTTTTTTTTTTTTTTTTGCATCATATTAAAATTACGTCATTGTTATTTACTTTTATTATATCATCATACATTTTTTATCATACATATTATATAGCGTAACGTAGCTATACGTTTTTATTGAAGAAAAAATTACAATTTTTTTCTCTTCTATTACGTTTTATAAAGACTTTCTTGACTATTTTAATATCTTATCTTTTTGAATGAATTTATGAAGGTAATTACAATTTCATTATTATTATTACATATTTAAAAAAAAAATAATAATAATAAATAAATATTTCCACTTACCTCAGTGTATGAAGTTGTTTTTCATTTAACACAGTTCGTACTCTTGTTGGTTTACCATCACCAGATGGTCCAGAAGGCCGCTTTTCACGTATGCTTTTGTGAGATCCAGATTCACTACCTGAATCTGTAATGATAAAAATACAGTATATGCATATAGTATGTAGGTATATATGTATATTTTTTATTTTATCATTTTTATTGTTGTTGTTTTAATTACATATTTCCTTTTTCTTTTATTTTTTAAAAATAAAAGTGATAACAATTAATCAATGCATGTGCGTGAATCTGAAGTTAAAGCCGTTCAGTAGTTGAAAATATGATAATTTCTTAACAGAGGTTGTACCCTTATAATTGATAACATTAAAAATACAATTTATATCTACGAGTATGTACATTTGAGCGTTATTTGTAATGAAATAGAGAAAATATTTAGAAGAAAAAAATTGTCATTTTTTAAAAATTCAATTATAAATTTTTCTAGAATATAAATGAGTAAAGACATCACATTTTTTAAGCTTTTATAAATGAATAATTATTATAAGAGAATGCAAAATTATTTCGATTAATAAATATCTGTTTGTCATTTATCTATTACCATGGTTATTGAAAAAGAAAAAAATGGAAGATGATAAGAAATTAAAATTTGAAATTTATTCTTTTTATAGCAAACAGGATTGAAAGATCAAGATCGGCAAGTAAGACAAATTTGTATATATATGTAGTGTGGATATTGTTTTCATGTGTCATTAGCCAAAATAGATTCTGGAATAGTGACAAATGTCGAAAGAATTTTAGAAATTTAAAAAAAAAAAAGAAAAAAAAAATTGATTTTTGAAAATTAACAAGAGTTTATCATCTACGAGTATTCTCAAGTCTTTCACATTGCAAAAAGAGATGAAAAATATATGCATTTAACGTTTCAAAGTTATGTTTATTTAAAAAATAATTTTAATGAACAAAAAATAGATACGTATTTATTTTCAATTAAGAAAATAGTAATTCTACATTAGAAGATCCTATTCAATAGAACATTTCCTTAATTCATTATAAATTAATTTTAAAATTATTGTCAACAACCTATCCATAGCTGTGCATTTTTTAAAGTCTCCTATTACACTATAACAAAGGTACTTTGTATCTTTTACCTTTTTAACTTATGTAAATTCACAAAAGGTATATCTTGAAATTATGATGGAATGTAGAAAAAAAAAATTATGTATGTTTAGCCAATTTATAAAATTTAATTCATCTCAAGTCACGTGAAATTGATTGCTTACAATAGACGTATTTAATTAATTAATTAAGGTGCTAAAAGAAATGTAGATAATTTACAAACATACATACAAGATATTATTGTGTTTTACGTGCGTGCAGATTTATATTATTATTATTTTTTTTATTTTTCAAATAATATTTTTAAAATATTTCCTATATATAGAATTGTTTATTGTTTATATAACAAACGGAATTTAAAAATAAAAATAAAATTTACATATTATATGTAGTATGTATGTATAATTTAAATATAAATTCGTAATGTAGAGATTTGTATGATAAGTATCTATACACCTTGATGTAGTAGGATAAATAAAGAAGAAGAAGAAAAAATAATGCACATTGTAATATACTTATTAAAGACGTATTTATTTAAAAAAATAAAAAAAAAAAAATTAAAAAAAAAGCTTATTATAATGCAATGTTCATTGTAGCGAAAGCAAATGTATCATTTTAAATGTGTGTAAATGCAATTGAATGCAATATTACATGCAATGCAATCTTTATAAAGTTCATTATTAAAGAAAAGAAAAACAAAAAGGGTTATATTTATATAATTAAAAGAATTATTTTTCTGTATGTGTTATTTTTAAATAAATTCTAGTCTGGATGTTAAATTTTTGAAAAGTTACATGAAAATAAAACTGTATTTTTATTAAATTATGTAAATTTGTAAAGTAGATCATGCAATTGAAAATCTTTTGTCAATACTTGATGAAAAATATAAAACTTATGATTTTGTTGTTGTTTACTTTTAATTTATTTGAATGAATTTTTCAAATACATAGTTAGAATTTAAATTAATTGTAACTGTGAAATGTGACACGTTCTTGTAAACATCAGGAAGCTTGACATCAAAAATTGCGAAAATATAAATTGAGAAATAGACCAATTTGGAGTCGAATTTGAAGAAGATCAAGGTCTGCAATAAGTTCTTAAATCGTTAAATTTTTTTTAAAAAAGTAATTGAAACTTTTATAGAAATAATCGTCTTAAACAGAAAATATTTAAATTACATTCAAAATAAAAACAAAAAATAAAAAAAATTGGAAATTTCTAAATAATAAGTAGGTATTAGTAATGACAATATAAAATTACTATTGCTCTGTGGTATTAATATAAGTACAAAAATTTTATCACACTTTGACTTGTACATTTTTTTTTTCTTATTTTTTAAACATTTCTAATTTTAACTTAAAATTCATATCCATATAGGTAAGAAAAAGTGCTATAAGTTACAAGTGTGACAACATTCGTACAATATCACCTTTCCCCTTTTTCTTGTACTTTTTGATTGTAATATAAACACATATGTAGGCATATAACATACATATTATATTGTGGATCCACATAATATGTATGTACCTATATCAGAAATACTTCGTTCGATTATATATTGAAGAAAAAAAGTTTAAAAAAATTAAAAAGAAAAACAGATTCAAACATTGATCAGTTAAAAAAGATAAATATTATATTGAAAAGTAAATATATAAAATAAAATGAATAACAAAATCTTGAAAATAAAAGAAAATAACAAAGGAGAAAAATAAAACTTAAGCATGAGTATATGTTGTCAACATGTGGCGGCGGAATTTTACAAAAGATTCAAAATCAAAGAGAAATGTGTGATTTTGTTTTTTAATTCTTTTTGTTTTTGTTTTTTCTTACTTGATTTTTTTTCTTTTTTTAAATATAAAAATTATACCTATATGCAATGTACAGGTAAGTGAATAGACATACATATACATATATATAAATATGTATGTAAGTTCAAGTGTGTAAATTTTATGAAAAACTTTGTAATGTTTATTTTACTCTTATAACAATTATTATAAGTAGATATTACATATATAGATACTATAGATATAGATAGATACTCATATAATATATTATAAGATTTTTTTACATTAATATGTTTTAATGTGAAATTAAATACCTGATTTATAGGTAATAATAATATAGTTTTTGTATATAAATAATATATACTGTATATACATGGTATGTACATTTTATTATATTGTAAAAAGTTAGTGTATAAATATTATATTATTTAATTTTAATTTGTAGGTGCATAAAGATAACTTAATATGTGAAAAAAATTTTCTATGTCAACTAAATGTTTGTATGAATTAAGGCAAGTTTTGATTTTTGTCTTTGAAATATCTATTTCACATTAGAAATTCTACGAAACTACTTTTAAAAAAAATTATCAAGCTAGTTGCGTACTTTGACTTATTATTTTTTTATTAAATAGGAATTTTATTATGTTACAAGTTTGTTTGGAACACGATTCAAATTACAGTTCAAAGTGTAAAGATTATGAACTTTATAGACTTTTGAATTTTCTTTATTTTCAATAAGCATATTGTCGACCTAATTGTAATTTTATTCTTATTTTAAAATTTTTTAAATCTTCGTCTAGAATATTTTAATTTTTTAAGATTGCTCATTTAAAAATCTTTCTATGTTTCTATTGAGTGAGGTTAACACATTCTCAGAAATTATACGTGCTAGACTTTTTCGTTCTTTTTATACATTATAGCTTATAAAAAGCACTTTAATAGGGACTAAATTTTTGATGTTTATAGGATGTAGTTTTGAGATTTTCATAAAAATTTTCTTGAGTAGATTTCCTTATACAGTAATAAGTTGTTTCCACAAAAATATATGTACTTTTTTTTTTTTTTTTAGATATTTTTGAATTATGTAGTAATGAAAAGCATATAACATTAAAAAAAAAAAGAAAAGAAAAAATATTACGAGTATTTCGGTATTAACACTCACCCGACATTGAACCTAATTCACTGGAATGATTATTATTGCTTAAATTTGTATTATTGTTATTATTATTTTCTAATGATGATGTTATATTTGTTTGTGATGTTTTTTCGAGTATATCATGATCTTCTTTACAGTATAATGAACCACCATCTCTTAGAGCAAATTCATCACCTAAAAATTATAAATTAGAAAAATTATTATTAAAAAAATATTTTTAAAAAATAAACATTAATTTTGAATTAGAATTCTATTGTAATATTTTATTAAACGAACCTGGTATTAATTGTCTTGCACATGCTGAGCATTTAAAACATTCAATATGGTAAATTTTTGTTTTCGCTCTCATCACAAAATCATTTCTACTAAATGAGCTTCCACATTTATCACATTTTGTACCAAATAGTCTAAAATACAAATAAAAAAATAATAATCAGAAATTAAATGTCCCTTTATTAAAATAAAATATAAATTGCAAGTGTGCAATGTATGTTTGTATTTTAAAAAGGAACTCTTTTACAATATACCATGTATTGAAAAAGTTATAAATTATGAAAAAACAAAGAATAGTTTTTAATTAGAATTTGGAAAATTATGAAAAATCAGGTAATTTTGTAATAAAAACTGAATTTCAGTAACGTATTGTTACAAATTTAGAAATTTTTCAATTGTTTAAAACTATACAGAATTTCAAACATCAGTATTTAGAAAAAAGATACAAGTACAAATAGGTACATTCTCTAAATTCAAAATTTTATATTACGTATATGTACATACCTATGTATATAAATTGCAAATTAATACTACAATTAAAAATTCTCAGAACTCAGGTGTGTTATCTAAATTAAATGCGTAAAAGATACATACATTTCAAACGAAATACTATTAACAAACAAAGTTTATGCAATTCAATTATTTTGCAATTTTAAAATGTAAATAAATTATATGTACATATATACATACGTATGTATATATCTATTGTGAATGCAACAAATATCTTATCAATTCATTTAAAAGAGTGTAATTTGTATACCAGGTATTTAGCTAATATTTCATAACGAAATAAAAAAAAGAATTCTATCTATTTATGTATGTATACATATGTATGCAATTTTACGGAAATGTTTCTTTATATGTTTAATATTGCAATGCTAATCAATTGTTTATTTTATTTGATGTTGTAAATTATTAAACTAAACATATAAAAATCATTTACGTTCAATCATTTTTATAGATTTCGATATGTATTTATGCATGTAAATTCAGTATTGTGTAGATATATTAAAATCATTATTTTTTCATTAGATTAATTATAATAGTCAATATATGTATATACATATTTGAAGGTCAGGGTTAATTTATTAATTAATAAATTTTGTTGCTACTGTAAATTTCTAAAATTGTTTACGAAAATTTTTTATTCTACAACACAATAAAATTTTTATAACACAGAATGTGATGGATGCTTAATGAATGTATGTTATTATTTTTTACACAAAATTAAAGAATAAACAAAAAAGTAACGTATAAAAAAGTTGTGAAATATTTTTTTTTAATACTAATCATTCTGATAAACGTTGTTGAGAATCTTTTTTTTTTTTCGAAGAATAATTATGTATAATGGTAAAAATGGAAAAGAACTTATAGGGTTTTGATTGAACGTATAACCTTGTATAACTTCAATATTTTATAAAAATATTTAAAATTCCCTGGTGTAGAAATGTCTCAAAACATAAAATTTTGGATAAATTCAAAAACGGAAAAAAGCAGGATTTTGAGTACTGCATATATGAAAAAAAGTAGAACTTAATAGCCAATTAAATTACTTTTGAAAATTAGGGAAGAAAATCAAATACTTTTACGTAAGTATGTATGTAATTAAAAAATAATTGAAATTGTGTAGAAAAAATTATTATTTCGTTAAAAACGCAAAAACTAAATGAATACAAATGAAAAAAAAAATAAATTTAAAGCTCAGCAAAAAAAAAACCTCATATCTAATCTATTTTCTTTTGAAGTTTAAAATTATTTTCGGCTTGATACTTTAAAGTTTTTAGCAAATGTATACATTTCAATTATAAAAAAAACTATTTATTTATACTTTTCAGTAAAAAATTAAGTATATATAATATATACAATGTATATGTAGTAAACTTTTTTTTAAAATTGCAATAACAAAATTTATCTTAAACATGAGGAAAGAAAAATAAAATATTGTTTACAAATCTAATTAAAAACTGTTAATTTAAGTTGAAAAAAGATATTATTGTAAATGTAAACAAAATATAGGTAAATATGTAAGTATATCTCTAAACAAGTATATTGTATATATATATATGTATGTATATATTTTTTCAATTTTTATATACAAAGGTATACCTATATACATAATATAAGGTGTATAAGTAGCACGTGGGAAGAATAAATTTGTAAAATTAAATATTTGTTGAATAAAATGACAGCAAAAGTGTTAACTGTTGTTTTAAAAAATTATCATAATTTTGTTAATTGACTGAACGCACTTTTTTTAAAATGCGATAATTGAATAAATTGTGACAAACAGTTATATGTATTAGAAATATTGAAAAAAGCAAAAGTTAGTAAAATTATTACCTATTTTTTTTTATTTTTTAATTTAAAAAAGAAGTAAATAATATTAATTAACACAGATGTAACATGAATGTGGTACATACAAATAGTGTTGATTATTTTCTTAAATCATTAAAACAAATATCGTTTGTTTTTCTTTGTTTTTAAATTTAAAAATTAAAAGAAAAAATACAGATTTGAATTTGTATTTTTTCTTTTTGGGCTTAAATGAAATTGTGCTTATAGAACGAATTTATCAATTAAGTAGGTTGTATGAATAAAAAAAAAGAAAAAAAAACAATGTTAAAATTTAGGATTTTCATAAAACAAACTAACAAACTACCTATGTACTCGTATATGTATATAAGATAATCTATGTTTTATGTATATTTTTTTAAGTGGTTTAAATAATCCAATGTATGTAATATATGAAATTTAAATAAATGAAAAATATAAAATTAATGTTGTAATTATAATAACTATAATAATTAATTTATACCTAACATAATCCCGTTTGCAATATGTTTTTCCATCACGAACAAAGCAGGTACAACTTTCATCTAAAAATTGCCGGCATTCTTGGCATTTTAAACATGCCGCATGCCATTCAAGATCTGGTGCAACACGTAATATATATTGATCATGAATTTGTCCACCGCAACCAACACAGAGAGAAAGTCGTTGTTTCTCTGTAAAAAAAAAAAAACAGAAAAAAAAAATAACAAAAAAAAAACAAATAATAATGATAAAATAAAAACAATGTTGATTTTATTACACACAAATATGAAAGAACAAAAAAACAAAATCAGATTACATTATAAAATATTATGTTAATTTGAAAGAAAGGATATAAAAGCACATATGTGATTAAATTGAAATATGTCACGAAATATATATACTAATACTTGCAAAGGTATTTTTTCACCTTTAATTCAGTTTTTGATTTTGAAGAGAGAAAAAAAAGCTTTAAGTTTGATATTTATAAATTTTTTTATATTTTAATTAATATTTTACATACAGAAAATATTTAAATTAGAACGTGTACAAGGTAAATTTATAAAAAATAAACACAAATTTATTCACAAATTGCATATCTACTACCCAGTTATCTATATATATATTTTTATTCTTTTTTGAATTAATCGATTTTTAGATTAAAAATATTATATATACATATACGTACATCTGTTTATATGTACATATGTACGTACTTATGTATAAAGATTTCTATATAGTCTACTTCAGAAATAATTTATTTCATGTACATACATATATAAAAGTTTTTAAAGTTGGGTGTCGAATAAGAGGTTTTATGTTAAAAATGTGGTTTTGAATTATTTATGAAGGCGGGGCTGACAATTTATTTTTTCTTTGTATATATTCACATTATGATTAATACATACATACATGTATATGTATATAATAATATGTATATATATACTAGTATATACATGTATAATTTTCCTTTGCATTACAACTTTACAACTATACATAATTTTTTTTCTTCTCCTTTTTTATAATCCCTAGTACGCAACGTACATACATACAATTTTAACGAAGAAAATAAAAATGTTTTTTCGTACAAAAAAAAAAAAAAAAACACATACAAAAATTGCGCAGGATCATTTCATTTTTACACATTGCATGTTACATTTTTTCTCTTTGTATATATTTTTTAAATTTATTATTTTCTTTTTCCATTTTGTTTTTTTCCCCCTTTAATATTGGTTTTCAATTTGATCAAAGATAGGATTTTTTTTAATCTTCTGGGTACAATTTTGTTGTATGTAGTTCTATATATGGTTATGATTTTATATTATTAAACTAACTTTTAATGTTGAAACAACATAAAAACAATAAACTTTTACATATAAACTTTAAATTGAGGTGAAAAAACTTTTTTTTTTTTTTTTTTTTTTTTAGAAATATTTAAATGAATTTGCAAATGAAAGATAAAAAAAAGTAAAATATTTTAATATAGGATACCTACATAGAATGAAATACATAAACGTATTTGGTAAAACTTCTGAAAAGTTACATTATTGTTGAATAGAAATTGAAATTATATACTCTACGGTATTCTTCAGGACACAGTTTTCGAAAATAATTTCTATTTTTTTTTCCTAAAATGGTTGTCATTCTAAATACGAAAGAGAAAGTTAAATATTTCCAATAACAATTTCTTTGGATTTTGAATACTTTTAAAGAAAGGTGCAATATTAAAAACAAACAAGGAAAATAAAATAAAAAAATCGAAATTTTAATTTTGATTTGAAATTGTCACGATATTTTTAAACTCTAGAATGTTTTAAATAAAAAAACCTAATTAGATTTAATTTTTCCATTCAAACTAAAATTAAACACCCAAATCCAAATACCTACCAAATTTCATTTGTATGTACCTATATAAATTTCAATTGAATTTAAAAATTCCAGAATAAACTGGCTATCCTTATTGAAACAAAAATTAATCGATATTGGTTTCTAAAAAAAAAAATTTAAAAATTAGAAACTTTCAAATGATGTTGAGTGAGGTCAAAGTTCAAATGAGAATTTTCTAATTTTATTTTGAAGATGTGTATTCTGCTTTACAAGTACAGACAAGATAAGGACATGAAAATACATTCATAATTTAGTTTTGTAAATCATGAAAAATTATTCAAATTCTCATTTCAATTTCAAAAAAACATGAATAAGATAATTCTGTTGTTTTTTAAACTATGACACGTGTCTTTTTTTTGGTTCAAGTTCAAAAAATACAAAGTAAAAATATGTATTGGTAATAAAGGAGTAAATAGAGAAAGATATAGGCAACTAATATTTGTCATGAAAATTTATACAATTTTTTCTCTCTATAACAAAATTTTAGTCCCTGTAAATCTATTCAACTTAAATTACATATTTTCAATAATTAAATAAATTAATCAATACGCAAATTTAACAATTAAAATAATAAAATCATTATTTTCTTCTTCTTCTCATTCCATTTTTTTTTCTCATGAAAAAGAAATAAAAAATAAGTAAATATATCATTATTATTTTAATCCCAGCGGGATAGCAGAACCATCAAAACAAATTAATTTTAATCAATAAGGAGGATCACATAATTTTCAAAATCCCAAGAGGATATAAAATCAATTCCAGAAGTCATCATAGACGCGTGCTATACACATGCATGCTGTGTTATATGCTCGTCAAACAACTATACTAACAATTAAATAAATACAAAAACAATAACAACAACGTAGTAACAGAATTTTTAAAGGACGGACGGGTGTGTAAAATTAAGAAAATCTATAATAAAATCATTATACAAGATGAGTATGTTACCTATATATATTCAAAAATATATTATAGAGTTATGCTACTGGTTATCCTTTTTATTTTTTCTTAAGTTTTTTTTTTATGTTTTCAAGAAGGTCATCTTATCCTTCTAAGAATTTTATGATGTTTTCTGAGAAATTATAATATTATTTAACGAATGGTTATGTTGTTTCTATTGAATAAAATGAAATTGATAATATGTTTTATATACTTTAACGTAATCATTAGCAGAGACATTGTGTGTTTAAGAATGGAATTTATTACTTCAAGATTAAAACAAAAACCACCATCATAAAAATTTTGTTTGTTTTTGTTTTCATATAATTCAAATTTTTCTTTTGATTGATTAATGTCTGTGGTTTGATAGATTTTTTTTTGTACATTTGAATTCGCCGACCGGTATTATTAGGTTATTTGAATATTTATTTTATGGTATTTCCGTTTTTAATAAAAATACATATCCATAATAAATTTATTCATGATAAAAAATTGTATAGATATAATAAAATAAATTAATTTATCAGTATGTATTGGAATTTTTGCATGATAGAATTTTTTTTTATATTTCAAATTTATTTCAAAATAAAAAAGGAATATCAATTCACACTTGTATATGGATAATGGCATAATGGATATATGTATTTTCAAAATAGAATATACATAGTTTTATCAATTAATTATTCTCAATATGTATAAGAAAATAACATTATTCATACATACATACATCGGTACTTATGAAATTTTCATGAAACTCATGTTCATATATTTAGGCTATTTATTTAACAAGGTTATACGAAATATGTAATATTTTTTAGAAGATAAATCCGGTTGAAATTAACAAAAAATTATGAAGTTAAAAAACTTGTTATAAAAAATTAAGATATATTTTTCAAATAAATAATCTACGTATACATATAAAAGTATCTTATAAAATAAATAAAATTTTTTTAATTATAGCTTAAGTTTTTTTACATTAATTTAAACATTTTCGTTAATTATTAAAATTTTTATTTTTTAAGAAAATAAAATTAATATTTATATGTTTTACGATAAAATTAACTTGTTTCTACATGAATTTGGAATTATTGTGAATTTAAAAAAAAAAGACCTGACGAGAAAATGTTTTATTCATGTTTTTGATTATATTTTCAAACTCCATTTTATATATAGGTATATATAGAGAAAAAAAAAAGATGGAAAATTCAAACAAAGAAACAACAAAACATAAATCAACAGAATTAAAAAAATTCTCACGTGGTTTAAGTTGTTTTTTAATCTTCAAATTTAAAGTTTATGAATGAATATTAATTTTAAAATTATGTTTTATTGATAAAAATAATCAGAAACAAAAGCATCTTATATATACAAAATGAAATCTTGTCTTGTTTATGAAAATATTAAAATAGATTTTGAAACAAAATTGCCACCTACATACATTACTTGAATTCATTGGCAATTTGCATACATATATATATATATATATAGTTTTGAAAGCCATTGAGCGTTGTTCTGTTATATGGCTAATATCTGTTTGTTTTGAAATTACATACCTATGTTTAATTTGTTTTAAATTTTTCAGAGAATTTTATTTGAAAAAAAAAAGATAGATTACAATACAGATTTGTTAATTTAATTTCAATTTACTTATTTCTTTCCCAACAAGAATTATGGCAAATAAAGTATAGAATTTCTAAATTACATACCTATAATTAATAAAAATTTTATAAAATATTTAGAACTTACTCCAACAACAAGAGAGAATCTAAAGAAGAATAAACAGAATTTTCATAAAGAAACCAATAAAAAATCGGTATAAAAATTAAATGGCTGAAAAAATGATAAACATCTCTTACACAGTTTGTATATTTTCATATTTAAATACTTATTCATTTGAAGTCTGAAAGTCATTGTAATTTTGTAATAAAGTCAATATAATACCAGCAAAAACCAAAACAAAAATAAAAAAGTTTTATATCTAATATGATGTGTAAATATGTAAATATGCACATATACATACATACAAATACATATATGTACATAATAAATGCAAGACTATTTGAAGTTAAAAAAAAGTAACATAAAAATCTGTTTTACCGATTAACACTTTTATTTTATTGCAATGTTTTTGTTTTGTGATCATTTATATATAGGAGATTGTGATGTTCAAACAAAACTACAGTTAAAGCATCTTCATAGATACGATTGCATGCTTACATCGTTTATATTATCACATATAGATATGTAAACTATGTTTATTTCTATATGAATACATGCATTTCTGAGTAGAATGTGCACAGTAGTTATATTAAAAAATACAAAATAAAAATCTCACATGGTTTCAAAATAACAAAACAAAAAATAAAAATGTATCTTATCGTATCCACCATTTGCAAAAATCAACAAAAACGAGACAGATACCATTGGTAAAATGATATAGAAAAGGATCAAAAAACAAAAACCTTCCTCTTTTGGTAGATTTCCGACATGATAAGGAGCTGTGAATGTTGGTGGTGGCTCTCCATGATTATATATGAATCGCGGTTTGTTAAAATTCGAATTAAAATGTGTGCAACGTTCTGGGTTTTCTTACATATATTAAAAAGAAAATAAAAAAGGTGTATGTATGTATACCTATTATACCAATAAAAAAATAAAAAATAAATAAATAAATGAACAGATTTTTGTAGTGCTTCTTCTTGTTTTTGGACCCCAAACTCCAACTTTATAACGTTGAGTTGAGATCATCACATCATCATCGTCACGACACATCTTATTGTTGGCTGGAAAAATCTGCGGTCGTTTTAATTTTTATTAGATACTCGTATACGGTATATGTATGAATATATGTATGTATATGTGTATATATATATATATCTACTATTGTTTAATCATTTTCTTTCTGCTTTTGTCAGTTTTTAAAACTAAAGTAGTTTTTCTTATTATTGTTGCTTTTTTCTTTTTTCATTCTTCATTTATCTTTTTGTTTATTTTTTAAATCTGATTATTTTTATTCGTTTTTTTTTTTGTGTTATTTTTATAATTTTTTTAAATTTTTTTTCTTATTTTTGAATAATTTATATTCAATCAGAGAAACGGTGGCCTTTTTCAAAAACTTGTTTGTTCTTTATTCTTTATTTTTTTTTTTAATTTATTTTCTTTACGTATACCTTTGAAAAATAATATGTATGTATACAATCACAATGTACATGTACCTTACCTATATATGTAAATATGAATATGTGGATATTTTCAAAATGAAACAAGTATATAAAATTTGTGCTTTTATACCTATATCTGATAAATACATACATATACAAACATAAATACATGCAAATATATACCTGTGTATCAAAAGATACATATAATGCATTTTCAATAGAGATCTTGTTGAATAAAATTTTACCGACGGTTTATAATCAAAAAATATATAGGTATTTGAAATTTTTGTATGATTTGTTAACATTTAGATTAAAAATTACAAAATAACTATAGTAAATCTTGAATTTAATATGAAAATTCGATAATAAAATATTTTTTATTTATATGGTTAACTATTGCATTTATGATATTTTATGAATTGATATTCAATGAAGCATCAATTTTTTTAGTTATTTTTTTAAAGTTTATTTTTTATTATTGCTTTTTCTCATTATATATATATATGTACATACTTATATATGTTGTGTAAACTATATATTTTTACTTTTATTATAAAAGTATATTATCTTTTGTCTGAAATCATTAAATATTTGTTTAAATGATCTTAACAGTCACCTTTTATCATAAAATACAAAATTTTATTGAAATTATTTTTATAAAAATTGATATCGGATGAATGAACATGTATTACTTCTATAAAATATGAATAATTAAGATAAATTTTTATTTTTAGTGCAAAATCTACATATTGCATATTATATTTTACTTATGTATATAGGTATATGTTTGTATACATATCTAAAGATTTTATATTTCGAATATTGTAAATTTTTGTATTCAGTTAAATATTTATTTAACTTTAATATATACATATATATGGAAGTATTAAATTATTTCATTTTATTATATTTAAGTTTCAGAATGTATAAAAGAGGTAATGTTAGAATTTTGAAAGTTGAGTAAAAACTTTTCTTTATGATATCTTAATTGTTCTATAGGACATGAACATTAAGAATTAATTGACTTTAAATTGCTTAAATTTATTACATTTTATTGAATAAATTGTGTCCTTATATTAAAGCGGCTATTTTTGTTGATGTTTTTTTTTAAACTATAAGGGCTAGGATGTAACCACATGATGACCACCAAGTATACATACATATATGTACTGATGTACATATGTATAAGGGAATGGTGTCTCATAACATTTTATGTACTTGGAGTATTAAAAAATCATTTAAAAAATTTGATTTCAGAACGTGTGACATGTAGTGTTTCTTTTTTCAGTGCAGTTCTCTTGACATTAGTCTGATTCATGTACTTGAAATAATTTTTTTTTTTAAATTACGTAAAAGAGATGCACCAAAAATGAAAGTTCTAACCATTTAAGTTGTTAGAAATAGAAAGAAAAACAATTGTTAGAAAAAGAATGAAACAATATGTGATATCAACGAAGATCATTTTAAATAAAAGGTTAATATATAAGGAAATTCAAATTTATCCTTTTAGAAAACTGCTATTGTGGGCAGAGATAACATAATAAGTAATATATATATATAGTATATTTATAAGAAGCAACGATACATGTGTGATTTTTTCATATTAAAAAAAAATTATAGGTACATACCATCTATTCATCAAAAATTTAAATCGAAATAAATTCTAATAAGAAGCGAAACACTCAATGAATTGATAAAAATTTGAAACTGATTGATCAGTCGTTTGATCAAAACGCCTTTTAAAGAGATATATTCAAATGTCATTAATTTGATATCAACAATAAAAGATACGAATCTTTTCTAGATCCCTTTTTTGTTTGATATAATTTTTTGTTGTTGTTTTTATTCTTACTTTTTGTTTGTTTTTGTTTTTGTTTTATTGTCAAAGACTAAATCATTATACGTGCATCATACAACTTTTTTTTTTTATTACAATCCTTTTGATATCGAGTCGCATCAAAAATATTCACTGTATGTTATAGGCGATATATATGATACTAAATAAATCTTTAGAAAAAAAAACAAACAAACATACAGTCACTATGTACATATGTACCTATGTATGTATGTATATACATATAATATTCATAAGCCAGAAAACAGCGTCGGCGGCTTGACCTTAACTTTTTCTGAAACTTTTTTTTTATGTTTTGTTTTTGATTTTTTCATACGGTGATATCTCAAAGAAATTAAGATTCAAGTTGTTGTTAATCTTATGGGTAGATCATTAAATGAATTTGAAGAAGGCGCCTTAACAATATATATGTACATACTATATGTATACATATAAATATTTTTTACAACATCGGTGTGATCCTTCAGTATCACACTATGATCATTTTTGGGATGGTCGATGGTCACACGAAAATCATCAAACAAAAATTAAATCGGCCTCTTTGAAACCAACCAAAGTAATTAATTAAAGAATTTTATTTATTTTGTTCAATTTTATTTTATTCTTGAATTATATGTAATATATGTACACATTATGTGTACACAAAGGATTCTGCCTAATATGATGATATTTATTTTTGACAGTTATTAAAGGTGTGTAGTATAAGCATTACAACATACAAAAAGGAAGGAAAAAAACATAAAAACCAAACCAACAAAAATTTCAACTATACATTTAAAGATTTGAAAATGCAATTATTGCAAAAGTTGTTCAGTACACATGTAATTTTCTACAAAATGAATATACTCGTACAGGTATACGTAATGTCATTGAGTTATCACACACATTAAAAAAAAAAACTGAACCTCCTGTTTTAATATATGTACCTTATATACGTTGATGTCTATAAAAAAAACAAGCTATGTATATATAAGCAAGTTAATTACATTAATGAAAAATAATTCAATATGAATGAAGGACACAAGAAACTTGATAAAATCAAAGTTTAATGAAAAAAAAAAAATAACAAGAAATAAATGTATGTATATTTATATAATATACATATATAATGTACATAAACAAGAACTGATAGGAAGTAGCAAGATTTTGTATTTTAAAGACCTTATTATGTCAAATTAAAGTTTTCTCTTGTAAACTGAAATAACGAATGTGCAGGTGATTTTTGCATTGAAATTTATTGCAATTGATTACAGTTAGTATAATCAGATTCTTTATTTACGTATATGTATATATGTATTATGTACATGTGTATATTTATGTTACTTCTCAATTACGCAATAAAATAAATGGTAATCAGATATATCTGATTTAAATTTTTTGTTTTAACAAAATTTTGTTCAAAAAATAATGCTTAATTAAGTAATGTAAATAATAAAACAAAATCATTAAGTAATTTTTTTTTAAAAAAATTAATACATCTTTAATTTCTGTACAATTACTTACGAACAAGTAGTAGGTATACATAAGGAGCTTTAATAAATTAGTTACTTAAATGGTTGATTAATGATAATAAGATTTTTCAGATTAATTATTCTCAATAATTAAAGTTGATCATTGATTTTTGTAAATTGTTTCGGATGCTTAATTAAATTACTGATGAAAATTTAATTACATATTTTTAAAGATTCACTTGTATATAGCATTTTTACAATTACATATATGTTTTATTATTTACTTATTAAAAAAAGTATACTCTATTTTGTTTTCTTAAATTTCAAAGTTTTTCTCATAAATTTTTAAATTGCACAAATTAAAGATATACATATGTATGTATCTTGTTTATATGTACATTTATCTTCCTTCATAAATACAATTAAATATTATTATAAAATGTGTTTACACTTATTAAAAATATTTTATTATGCACACATACACCGTAAACAGGTGATAAAACTCATAAAATATAATTTAAATAGAAAAAATGATATAAATTTTATGTAAAAGAAGTAACTATAAATTCCACTAAAAAATTTTGACAATTTGCCAGATAAAATTGTCAAAGCATTTTAATCACAGACTCTGACAAGATATTTAATGAAAACAACGAAATTATTTGTCAGCTCGACTAGAATGTATTACAACTTTAGATATGTTAATAGATATGTATACATATATATGCATAGATTGTAAGCAGATAGATAGATTCCTGTCAAAGATAAAAAACAAATAATTTTATATATAATATATGGAAAAATGCAATTTGCAACATTATTCAATCAATTTGACATAACATATTCAACACCATGAATTTTTTAATTCATTTATTTATTTTCTTTGTAATGAAAATTATTTGTAATGAATGCCTAAAAAACGTATGTAATTCTAAAAAAAAAAATTAAAAAAACACGTTGTCAATTAATTTAATCTTTTTTTTGCATTTTCTTTGAAGCAGAAGAACATTCAACTAGATTCAATTAAGGATTAAGAAAGCTTTTACACTTTTTTTTTTCGTATTGTGTATGTATTTCAAATTATTTTAGCTTTTACTGCCAAAGTGTGCAAAAAAGATTTTTTTTTAAAAAAATTTTAAAAATTTTTAAATTTTGTTTTTTTTTTTTTTAAATCTTGTGAAATATGATTCTAAAAGCTACTTCCTGATTTTCTTAACTAAATTTTTCAAGAGTTACTGCATGGTGCAAAAAACAATTATTAAGACTTTATATTTAATTAAAGGAGATAAAGTTAAATATTTTTTCTTGTTTACTTTAAAATTTTCTATCTTAAAAAAAAATAAAATGAATTGAATTCCATTACCATTCTACCATTCTACTTTATAAATAATGATATTATAAGAAAATTTAAAAATGTCTAATTATATATGTATATATAAATAAAATAAATAAATGTTTACTTGAAAATATATATTATATATTTTTTTTTTTATATTTTCATTCACTTTATAAGTTTTATTTTTAAAATAGAAAGAATTACTGTTGCAGCGTAAAAATTATAAATAAAAAATATATAGAACAAAGTTATATATTAATACTAATAATTCTTTTTAATGTTATATTTCTATATATATATATACATACATACATATATGTAAATATCGCAAAGTATAATTTTTCATTCTGAATTTTTCACCAATCAGAAAAATTATTATTTGAAAAAAATAAAATCTGATTGATTTATTAAGAAAATTTTTTTAAAAAAAAAAAATACATAAAATTTTTGTATATTTATCTAAAGAATTTATAACATTTTAACTACCAATATTTATGATCTGCAAATATGTTTATAGGTAGCTTTTATCGTTATGTTTTTTTCTCCTTTCATCTTTTTTTTTTTTTTTTATTGAATATCAATAAAATCAATTTGACAATTCATCAAAATAATCGAACACCCATGAAGATTTTATTTATATATTGAATGTCTCAATATAATGCAGTTGCATTTTTAAAATGAATCGACTGTGATACAGTAACAGTGAATTTGTATGCATCAAAAGGTATAAATACTATACGTATAAAAATTATATACATACATACATATATAATGTATGTATAATGACCTTTAAAATTTTAAATACCAAAAGATCCGCCAAGCAATAAACTGTTTTAGTTAAAGCTTTACTTTTATGGTAACCATTAATATAAATTTGTCCAAAGAAAGGGAAAACGATCCAAAAAAATAAATTAATTAACAAAACGATCTTAAAGTAAGCAGTATTGAGGCATAATTAAGAAGATGAAGTGACTCTTTTGTGGTCACTATTAAAACAAAAATAACATAAAAACAAAAAAAAACAAAAAATGAATAGTGCAAGGCGGTATATTTCTTATAGAAAATGATCTTTATTTATTTTTTTCATTATTTTATTTATTTTTTCTTTTTTAACTTGGACTAGGTTTATTTTCATTTTCTTGAATGTATTTATGTGAAGCCGCACAGCAATAACGTGTCCGATTAAAAAACACACCTGGAAAATACCTACAAAAGTTGCGCGAACATTGAATGTATATGTAACTATATTATTGTATATTTAAAATTTTTTTTTTTTCTACTTGCGTCAATATGATCAAGGGAATGTTATATTCTTTTATAATCTGCGACTATAAGAGACATGATTCTGATCTTGGCACTTTGCAAGACACAAACACGGATTGCCAAGAGATCTTATGACATAAAATTTTCAAGATTTTTATACGTGTTTTGCGTGAATCACATATAAAAAGAAGATGATATACGAAAAAAGAAAATTTCATACTTTGTTTATTTGTTTTGATGCAATATATACGAGCACATACATACATACATATAATATATCTACATTTATTTTTCCTTAACAAGTAAATAAAACTTATAAAATTCATAATAGTAAAACTTTTATTGTTTAAATAATTTTGCACCTTTTTTTTTGGATGAAGCTTTTAATGATGTGTCCATACTGTCAGTTTTTCAAATGCCTTTTATGTTTTGGTTTGATATTACTTACTTACTTTCTGATCTTTAAAGGTTATACCAATTTTTCTCTCTTTAATGTCAATTAATGTTTATCTAATGATAGGGTTAGTTTAAATTATACAATTTTTTTCGTCTTAAAGAATTTAAAAAATTTTCTTTTAAATTTTATAACAAAATGGTTGGTTAGAGATTTTTTCTTCTTCTTAGTTTTTAAATAAACTGGTTTAAGAAAATATATTAAAAGTAAATAATTCGTCGTGTTTAAAAATACTTATTTCTTGTTCGTAAATATGCAAAAATCATAAATTAATTCGGCGCGGTAAAAAAAAAGTAAGTTAAAAGAAAAAAGCAAGCAAAAAAAAAAAATCACTAAACAAACATTCAACAAAAAGAAAAAAAAAGTTCCATTTTGTACATACATACATATATTTTTTTTTAGTTCATCGTCAGCATCTCTTCTCAATGTATATACGGTCGCATCATCATTCTATACCATTACCATCGTCATCATCATCATCATCATCAACATCATCAACAGGTAAAAATCGTATAATCGATCCAACAAATTAGCATCTCTTTTTTTGCCGCAAAAGAGAAAATCGAAAATTCACAAAAATTGTAATATTGAAAAAGAAATACCGCTCGGTTTAATTTCTACTTCTTTTCACGCGCGAATTTCTTATAATAACAAACACAAATTTTTTTTTTGAATTTATTTTCTTAATTTTTTTTATTATTATTATTATTTTTTTTTTCTCTTTTTGTAAAATAATAATAATAATAATAAAAACAAAAACATATATCTTATGTTGAAGTTAAACATATTTTTGTGTTATCTTTGCATAATGCCAAAACTAAAATCGATCGAATTATATGAATACTAATGAACATCATGCAAGCAAACGAATCATCTAAAGAATCCACATATCAATGTATATTACGTATAAAAAGGTGATATCAAAATGTTCAACTAGCACACAGTATGCAAATATTGTAAACTGCATTTTGTTATGCAGAAAACTGCAACTTGCATTACAAATGCATTGAATTTTTTATAGGTATGCGTGTATAATGTAAATTATTATATGAATACATATTATATACTGTTACATACAGAATATGTAATAAAAAGGAGAGAATGTTATATACTATCTAATATAGGTACATGCAAGTTTATTTTGCTGAGCTACTTTTTTTTCCTGTTTTTTTTTTTATGTGGTTTGAAAGTGTTTTTTCAATGTATATGCTGCTATCGTGTTGCTATATCTATATACATATTAATTTCAAAGAGTTCAATTGCTATATTGATAATCATAATTATTATTAGTATTAAGAAGATATTTTTTTGAATATATTTATATCTAAATGGATACATATGTACATATACATACATGTAGATACAGATACAAGTATTGTGAATCTCATTAATGTGCTTATTTTGTTTAAACATTTGACAGTTATCTATTTCTTGTTTTTAATCCATTTTATGAATGACAAGAAACTTCTTGATGAGAGTGATGTGTATTACTATTATAGTGCTATTATTTCTATATATACAATTTTAAGTATCTATTCAAAATTAAGAATATTACGTATACAATTAAAAATTAATATTAACAAATATTCACAACACTTCAAATCTAAATTCTATAATAAAAATGCTTAATCAATTACAAAAATTCAAATTTATAAAGAAAAAATATGAAAAAAATTATTCAAAATTCAAACATTGAAAGAAATAAAAAAAATCCTAATTAATTCTTAATTAAGTATTTGGTATTCACGATCTACTGTGTTTCGAAAAAACATTTTTAAACTTTTTGTTTGGTAAAATTTTCCTTGATTAAAATTAATATTAATTTTAGTGTGTATTAATTAATTTTTTGAATTTATTTATTTATAAATTTAGTAATTATATAGTCAACTTATATATTTGTATTTATTAATTTTTTTTTTTTTAAATTTAAATAACACCTACACATTTGAATTTTTATTGGAATTAATTAAAAATTAGTTTTAACTAATTTGTCTAGTTTTATATTGTTTTATATTTTTTATATGTTTTTTTTTTCTCTTATATTTCTGTTATGCAAAAATATGTTGAACATTTTATCAGTTACTTCATAAATCACATTCGGTTCTCTTTTTAGTTTGAAATTATAACACCACCTACCTACCTATATACATATATGTATGTATGTATGTATGTATGAATATAAAGCATATATAATTGTAAAAGATATAGAATATATATGTACAATAACCTTATATGTATAATGTATATGCGTATATGAACTTATGTTAATATAAAGTCATTATTGTGATATATGATCACTTTTTATATGAAAAGAAAAATAAAAATTCGTATAATTTTTTATTCAAATTAATTTAAATTTTGTTTTCTTCTAAATTTAACATTTTTGATCAATATAAATTTTGATTTCAATATAAAAAGAAAAAATAAAAATCAAATAAAATAAACAATAAGTTTTATAATGAATTTAAAAATTATGCATATTACATCAGGTTATTCGCAAAGATGTATACATATACATATATATTATATATACAATACATCTACCTTTTTTTATTTATTTTTTTTTATCGTTTTTCGCGAAATAATGATTTCATATTAGTTATTCATGAAACATCATGAAAATCTTTCTAACCAATGTCAAACGATTGAAAGTGTCAATTTAATCACCGTCGGCAAAGATAAAATAAATACATATTGAAATTTGTTAAATTTTGCATTTAAATGTTATTTTTAGGATAATTTTCTAAATTACATACATATATCTATATTGATTTGAAAATAAAACTTTATCAGAATATAAAAAAAAAAAAAAGGAAAGGATTCAAATATTTTCGAAATTTTTGATTACATATTTAAAAACATTTTGTTAGGTATACCTATATTAAGTTTTTGTTTTTTGAATAATATGTATCTTTTTCTAAAAGTTACAAGTACAAACTTTTACGAAAATAATTTTTAATTTAATTTTTAAGAAATTGAAATATTAAAAAAAATTAAAAAATATTTGTTGATTTTAAAAATTACTTACATTTCAATTTAAAATTATGTATATTAAAATTCATAAATTAAAATATGTCTTTAGCATATGTAAAACGATTAGGGTTTTAGTTATGATAAGTATTTAAAAAAAAACAACTTTCCACCTTTCCAGGTGTATTACATATATTATATTATACATACACATGTATACACTTGAAAATTTTTTCAACACTTCGTTTTTTAATAAATTAAATTTGAATCGTTTACAGATTAAAATGACTATAAATTTTAATTTTTTGTTTTGAATTTTTTAAAATTATAACACGACAACATTTCATCAATTCTTAAAATTCAAAAAAATAAAAATAAATTTCTTTAAATAATGAGACTTAAAATAATAAAATGACAAGTGTTTTGTTGATCTTCAAGAAAGTAAAGTACTTGTACATATATATGTAAGTGCATGTTTATTGGAGTTAATCACTTTATTAAATAAATGGCTTAATTATAATATAATAGAATATAATTTAATGATAAAAAGGTGTTTTAAATTTTAGGCTTATAATTTAAAAACAAATTGCATGATGAAAGCAAAAAACAAAAAACAAAACAAAACAAAAAAAAATAAATTTAATTAAAAGTTATTGTAAAAAAAAAGGGGAGAATTGCTTGAAAATAAAATTATTAATTTATTAAATATTTAAATTTCTTTGAAGTTTATCGCAGAAATAAAATAGTCTAAATGTAAAAAAATAATATTTATCAACATACATACATATTTTGCTCGTTTATCAATTACATATGTAAATATTTTTGATTATTAAGGGGAGCTTATAAAAGGATCTGAAAATTGGTTTTATTTTTTCATATCTGACGTTTTCATAGTGGTAGATTCCAAAGATTATTATTCAATTCATTTTTAGGTTTTTTAAAAAAATATATATATATGTATGTATCTTTGTTATTTATACAATAATGTATTTGAAGCATTAAGATTCCAGGTGATAACGCCAATTTTTTTTTATATATATAAATTTTATGGGTCTATGCACTCTAAAGTGTTCAATTGTTAAATGGATTTAATTATGTTTTGCAATTTTTAATTCCAAAACACAATATATTTTTTTTTTCAGATACATTTTTAATAAGAATAATTTATAATTAATTTCTTTATGATGTAGCCATTTTTTACTCAAAAAATAACAATTATATATGTATGTGCTTGATGTTTGTGCTTATCATACGAATACGCGTATACATATACATATGTATATATTTCCATAGTAATAATAAAAAAATTTAATTAAATTTATGTAAAGCATTTAAGGAACTTGATAATTTTTAAGCTTTTATTTCACGAATATGTAAAACATGCAAACAAAATCCCTCGAATATATACATGTTACGAGAATTCATTTTGACATTTTGTTTCCTTTTGTATATGATATGTTTATTTTTCAATAATATTAATAAAGGGCATTTACATAATAAAAGTAATGTTTTTAAAATATTTTTTTTCAGAAATTTTCCATTGAATTGAAATTAATTTATGTAATATGTCATTCGTTAATATCAATCATCAGAAAGTGTATTTTGTAATTAATATTCATTCAATCTTCTTTTAATTACAAACGTCTTTAATAAATTCATGTAGGTTTTTTTCCACTATATAGGTATGTATATATATATATAATATGAAACGTTTAATCTTTATCAGGTGTATGTGTACCTATACCTTTAACCTGAATTGTGTGTTTTTTTTTTTAATTTTTACTTTTACCTGTGCATTAGTTCGTCATCTTTGAAATATTTTTGTGTATATATGTAAAATTAATAAAAGTCACTTACTACTGACCCTCATAAAATGTTAGGACATTGGACTTAGCGTGATTATAGTGATAAAGTAAATGACTCAAATATTTCTGAAATATTTTTTTATATCAAGTAAAAATGGCATTAAAATACATACATACATACATCATATATATATACATATGTATCAGTGTTTATGGTATGACCTCACAAAAGTTATAGTAAAAGGCATGAAAGATTTGAAAAGCCCATAAACATCATCATAAAACCCAAATCTCAAATCTTAATTTTGAATCATTCAAAACCAGAGAAAAATAAATTTTTTTTTCTTATTTTATTTATGTATTTTTTTTTTAAAATATTATAAAATAAAAAAAGTGAGAGCTGATTGTTGAGTACATTTTTTGTTTTTGTTATATACGAGTATATGTATGATGTACATACAAATATCTATATAACATTCATACAAAGAATATAGTTTAACGTTAAAAATTGGTGTTGATGGTAAACCCAAAAAGACAAGGCAAAGTTGAGGAATATACATACATATTATATAGTAAATGTATACTAAAAAATTGTCGCGTCAAGATAAGACCCTATTCTAAAGGCGCCACCAGAATATCTTGAGATATGTATATACATAAAGTATGGGTATAAAGATTTACCAGAGTGCTCAACACATTAAAGGTATAATACGAACTGCATCTAGAAAACGTCATACTATATTGTGCATACACACATACATATTTACATTCAAAGTTCTACCAGAATTTTTGTTATCTATTCCGGCATTTATACATAAACCATACCTACTACCTATATGTGTTATTATATCTTAAAAAACAATGGTCAAAGTTAAAAAGAATGTATACAAATTCATAGGAGATGTTGATTAAATATCATGGCCGAAAAAAGGGTTAGGAGAATAAAAATAAAAAAGAAAAAAATTCAATGAGGATGTTCCAACAGTGGTTTAATTCTATTTAATTTTTTATTTTTCACTGATGATCGCACATGTATAATTTAAAATACATCATTTTTTCAAGGTGGATTCTTATCGTACATTTAAAATTGTCATCGCTGATTCTTATATGTATATACATATATAAATAAAAATCAATTTAATATTCTGGTAAATTAAGGTAATTTTTCATATGCACCTGAAAATGGAAGAAAGAAAGGCGTGAGATCACAGCAGGTTATCACAATAGGGGTCATCATTATCAAAAAATTAAAAAAAAAACGTATTAGAAATTTATTTTTGGACAATCTCTTTTAATCATTCAGGCGTGGTCAACAAAATATTAAATATTATTTAAGAAATGAATTAATTTGTCTTAGAAGATGGTAGAAATATATTTTGTGTAAATAATAATTATAATTATCTTATCTCATGCTTTCAAAATTAATGACAGGTTGTATTTCTTAATTTATTAATTTGAAAAAATTTTATGAGTAATTGAAAATATTAATCTGGAATTTAAATTTTTAAAATTTTCAATGAGAAATTAAGTTTGAGCTCAATTATTATGAATCGACATTTTGTCAATATTTATTTGAGAAAAAAAAAAGATTGGGTGTAAGATTGTTAAGTGAATACATATGCATGAAATATGTGAAATTATAAAATTAAATATGAAACAAGTTTCATTCAATAAAATATCTAAGATAAACTTAACAATTGTGTCATTACGTCATATAGATGAAAGAAAAGTATTTAGGAAAAAGTGAAATTACTACATGATTAATTTGCCAAAATTTTCAGCTATACAATTTCGTGAATAACAGAATTGATAAACTTTCCAAGTTTTCAAAAATTGAAAATTTTATTGAGATCAAAAATGAATATTTTTTCACCTCATATATAGGCATCTCTTTATTGTTTTATCTAATTTAAAAATATAGGTACATATCTACATTATAATGGTAGTAAAATTTCGAGTATATATGTATACCCATACATCAAGTATTATAAATAATGCATCTTTTCTTTTTTTTTTCTCTTTTGAACTGGTTATATAAAATTGTATACATTCAAAACAATAAAAATATAATATTATGATGCAACGATATATTATTTAAAAAAAAAAAAAGTTCAAGGTAGGTAAGTTTGGTGTAATTCAACAAGTTCTAAACAATGTTCATTTATTTTTGTATATATGTATATATGTATATACAAATATATTTTAGTTTACTACTTATTTCCTTTTCCTAAATTCAAAACTATGTACATATATACAATATAATACAATTGTTTAAATGGTTCATTTATGACATGTCGTTAAAAACAACAGACAGTAATGCAAAATTTATTAAAAAGTTATTCGACGTCTAGCCATTAGTCAGGTCAGGTCAGGTTTCCGGACGCCACACCATAATCCAATTAGGTAAATACAATACAATAGTTATACAGTGGTTTAAATAGTACTCCTAATATTTTTGGATTTATATTGTAGGTATATCTATAAATGATTTTTGAAAATTTTTCTTAACAGCATTCCTTGCAAGCAAAAAATATTTGACCTGACTTAAAAATCCATGAATGAAATCTCCAACAGAGAATATTTGATTTTTTTTTTTGTTAAAAATAAAATAAGGACTACCTAATTTAGATCAAGATTTAAAGAAAAAAAAAAAAATAGGAGAAATTGTTTCTTTACTACTGGAAGTTTTTTCTATAGGTACTTGTTTAAAAAAGGTAAAGTTAAATAACAGTTTAACTTATGAAATAATTTAACATGTTATTTAATGAAATTGTTAAGGATTATGGATAAATGAAATTCAAATGTCAAAAATTCTGATTCAAAATATATAAAAAAAACTCTAAGAAGGATTATTTGGTTGAAACAATCCGACAACTGTTCCGAGGCACAAATTCAACAATTTTTCATCAGGTGTCCTAGAATATAATGTAATTATAATAACGTGCAGATTTTTATATTGAGCTTAAAGAGTTCAAATTCAGAATGGTATCAAAAGGACCAATGTTTAAGGAAGTCCATTAATATACGTATATAAATTAAAGGATATGAATTTGTAATTGAAATTATGGAACTGGATCTAGATTTTTTCATAATATGTACATGTTTGAATAAAATTTGAAGCAGTAATTTATTATTTAATAATTTTTTGTCAGATTAAAATTATTCCTTTTATTTCTTTTTTCTTTTTTTCAAAATTACAATAATTCCATACAAATGGTTTAACAATTACAAAAAGCACACCAGGTAAAAATATTCTCACAGAATATAATTAAGTATATATAGGGATGACAATAAATGAGGTTATACTATACATATTTTTATTCAATTAAATAGGAGAAAGGATAATTCTTTATGTTTTATCATTGACAGAAAAGATTGTAGTAAAAAAACATATGAAATATAACTGTTCATTACTCATTTTTGTCGAATTAGTGTTGTAGTATGTATTAATTAATATCTATCACATGTTTACAATGTATGATTTTTATTTTGTTTTTTACAGTCATCACAATAACATGAAGCTAATTAAAAAAGGAACTACTAAATATGAATGGACAGTTCAGTTGTTAAAGAAAACAAAGAAAATTTAAGTATGTGGTAAGTAATCCGTGAAAAAGTTCCAAAAACAAAAAGCTAATAAACAAAAAAATATTTTCTTAATTAATCATGAAGGCGGATGTCATTACTCATATACATCTCATAGAAGTGGCAGTAATAAGCTAATAAGCTTATATTATATATGTATATATGGTATTGTTATTTTAGCGCGTTTTTCGTACTATGACCTTTTGGTGCAATTTTTAAGTTTTTGATGTTTTTTTTTTCTTTTCTTTTAATTAGGTTTAACTAGTTCTTTGACCATATTAAAATTTTCTTTTGGGTACAAATTAAAAATGATCATTATTCCAAAATCTTAAATGCTATTGTTGAATATTCAAACTGTCATAAATTTTTTAAATATGAGAATGTAAATAACATAGGTGTAAGTTTTTATTTTTTTTAAACATTTTCATGTGAAGTTCTAAATGAACATTGAACTGTGGAAGATAATTGAAAATATGACTTTTTTTTTTTACCACATGTATATGTACCTATTTGCATAAAAAAAGAAAAAGATTTTGTATAGATTTACCTCTAGTAACCTGACGTAAAAAAGTGCAAAGTCCGGTCAGTCAAGCGTAAAGTCCGATTTTAAAGATACATATTATATATTATAAGGTATGTGTTTACTATAATATATATGTATTTTAGATGTTAATACATTAAATGATTGTTTTCATGACGGATAAATGACACGAATATTAAATTTAATTTTAGGTCAAATGCAATGCAGCAGAAAATAAATATGCATGTAATTGTCATATTTTTCTGCAAAATGTTTACGTCATTTTCAGTTTAACGGATTTTTATGTGGTATATGTAAATGCAAAAGAAATTTTACTTGTAATTAAAATTAGGTACAATGTACCTTATATAAAAAAGTTTCAAGTAAGTTCCAAAAATTATAAGTTTGTTGTTAGCTTTTATTTAAAAACAACATTTCGTGAATCGATAAAATTAAAACTTACTTGGATGAACATCATGACCATGGCAATCCAAATCTAAATGATGGTTCATAACCAGTGACGGTTGTACTAATCCACCTTGATGATTATGCAAAGGTAACTGGTGTGCCAAATGGCCACCGATCTCTGCCATTACCATATATGCGCTAATACCTAAAGATGATGTTTTACCTATGATGTCTTTGATGAAAAGACAGTAGCAAATATAATTTATGTTTATTTTTTTTTTTTACAAACAGCTACTGTTTAAGTAGTGTCTATTGTGGTCAGAGGATTGAGTTGTACATAACACATTAATTATTAATCGAGCACTAAAATTTTATAACACACGTGGAATCACCACATTGAAAAAAAAAAAAAATTGAGCGCTTTTTATATTGTTATTACTATACGAATTTTTAGTCCTTTTCATATGTGTGTAACCGATGTCACCTAAACAAATTCATTGCACATTTAAATTAACTAAAATTACAGGTAGGTACATCAATATGTATATTATATACGTATGTAAGTAGGTTATATATTATATATAATATAATGAGCAAAAAATTTATTTAAATTTTCTTGCTTCAATAATTATTTTATACTTTAAATATTTTTATTTATAATTATTATAAAGGCACTTATAATTTTTTATTATTTAATATTTACAGTAATTGAAATTAAATAACGTTTTTCCAATTTTTTTTCCAATATTGAGATTGATTTACAGAATAATATAGGTAGGTACAAACATGTAAGCTTATTATTTAATTAAAAAAAAAAAAATTTATATATTCTGATTATGGTTCAAAATTCACAAATCACGTATTTTTTTAAAAATATTCGTTCACTATAGTAAATAATTTAAAATTCAATTAATTTGAGCTTAAAATACACGTCTCTATCTGAATAAATTTTATAACTATTAACCCCGCCAACGTTCAGCAAACGACTAACCACCGGTGTTCGTTTTATAGAAATGCTTTGTTGCCTTTTTTCGATTCAAACATTCAAACACATATAAAAAATAAAAAATACCATATTAATATATATGTATGTACACATGTCGTATGCAATTCACAATTCACATACACTTGCATATGTGTTGAAAAAAAAAATACCTGGCCATCTACAACCATAATCCATTATTTATAACTTTGTCGAATGCGTCAAACCTCCTCCCGCCCACCTACCAAGTATTTCCATTATAATATGAACGAAAAAAATAAAAAGGTGGGTGGTGTGGAAAATCTTTTTTTTAAATTTTTTCTACATGTATGTTTTTCGAGAACTTTAATAATTTTTTCTTAAATTTAAAAACACAAAATTTTTTAAAGTAAATTATTAAATTGAACGAAAAAAATTTCAAACGTTCAAAATATAATTTTATACCGAACCATTATGTTGTTGAACTGCTAACGACACTGCAACACTGCGCAAAATGACGTTCTCGATCTCGTCGTGATATCATATAAAATACCTGCTTTCGAAATTCATAAACATGGCGAAAGAATGAACCAATAGTGAACTAAAGTACGCATGCCGTCAAAAATAAGTCATATGGATATACAGTTTTGATTGGTTGTCGGTAAATCGATTTGTTTTCATTTTAATAAAAAAGTCATGCGTGACTTCGAAAATTGTAATATTAAGGGGGAAGAGTTTTCGAAAATCACCACCCATCAAATTCTTAGAATTTAAGAAGACTTTAAATTGGAAGACTTTTGAAACTTCTTTTATCATTTTTCATTTTGTGGAAATATGTACTGTGTAAAAAAATCTTCTATATAAGGAAGTTTGCATGTGTATATTCAAGTTATAGGGATAGGTACCTATATATTATATATATTATATATTTTTATATATACATACCTACAGTATTTTTATTTTATAAAATTGGAAAATAAGAGCGTGAAAAACATTAAAAACTGAGGTACATAGATACATTGGCTACATATTGAGTCAAAGTTTTCACAAAATAGCGTTAGTAGTTGTGAAATAAACAGTAGTTAAGGCAAACAATAAGTCTGTTGAGAATTTGTTTTGCTCACGTTTACATTCTGTGTTTATCATCACGTTTATGATAAACGGAAATTACGTACGTATACGTATAAATATAGGTATATGTACCTATATATTATATTATATCCTTTACGTGCTTTGGATGGAGTAGAAGAAAATGTATTCGTAAGTAAAAGGAAAAAATAAAAAAGAGAAAAGAAGAAGTAGGTATAAGAATTCAATTTCGAATAAAATTACGGTTGCGTGTAGAATGTTTAGGCCATTAGGCAAACTCGCCACTGTTTCAATGTTTCAATTGTAGGTATACAAAATGGTTGCATTATATTGCGTTTATTATTCCAATAATAAAAAGTTTTGCTTTTTTTCTTCTTTGTTTTGTTTTTTATTTTATTATTTTATTTTTATATTGACAAAAACTTCCATTTTATCCTTTTTTTTATGTTGGATTTGAGTGATAAAATCAATAAATATGTCGTCTTTGTAAGTGAAGTCGAAATTTAAACTTTGTTTGTAAGGTAATTTATTTACCGATTTGGTTTTTTGTTAAAGTTTACTTTTTTTATTTTTTTTTTTATTTTTTTAATTTTTATTAAAAACAAAATTATGTATTTTAATATTTGAGGCAAAAATGGGGGATAAAAATACACTATAATATAACAGTAGTGCTTATATAGTATAGGTTATAGACGCATGAATTGATTTGAAGCAAAATATCTAAATTTTGCAATAAACCTTTAAATTAAAGTTGAATTTTAAAAACTTTTAATTTTCTCCAAATTATTACACATAACTTAAAGTAACAAATATCAATTCTATATTTTTACCTATAAATACAGAAAATTTACTTATATGTATAGGTATCTACCTAATAATGAAAGTGAAATTTATAGGTATATACCTATCTATTTTCCTTTAAATTTAAAACTTTTTAGAAAAATAAAAATATTTAGAATTTCCTCTTTATTTATTATTAGGTATACATATCTATAATATATTTTTTTTTTATAATTAAGAAAGTGAAATTAGAACTGCCTGCGGAATTCGGAAATCTAAATAATTCTTTTGTATTCTTTCAACTAAAATTTTTTGAAATAAAACTGCAGTGGTTCTATTTTGAGGTTTTAAAATTTAGCTTTTTATATTCGAAGTAAAAAATAATCATTTTTTTTACTTTGAGTATCATTTATTTTTTTTAAGAAAAAAAATTATCCCAAAATCAGAAAAGTTTTCTGGTACATCCTCTGTCTGTTATTAATTGGCTTATTTTATTTTAAATTTTTAATTAATAAGAATTAATTGAGAAAACAATGGCAGAATTTTATTAGGTATAATACAACTTATTCATTGGCCCTGAAAAAAAAAAACAGGTAGATATATAATGAATATTCTTTTTTTATATAATACCTTGATATCGTGATTTTTCTTCAAAATTATTCAATACAAAAGTATATAAAAAATGCAAATTGAACAACTTCGTGAATTCGAAATTTTCTCCCTTTATATTTTTAAACAATAAATTATTTTTTTAATATTGAATTTAACACAGTAACACTCTTCAATTACCTATGGTAGATAATTTGTTTTCATTCAATTTGAATAGGCACATTGGCACATACATACTTAATTAAGTATATGTAGATTTCCACGTTCTTGAAAATTCAAAACATTGAAATAAGAATGAAAAAAAAGTGCATTTTTATTTGTGTGTTGTTTTTTTAAAAATTTAAATAAAAATACATATGTAATATTATCTCTATACCTATTATGTATTAAATTATGTTTTTAAATAATCAATTAGAAAATTCATGTAATAATATATTATTTTAGTTTGTATATTCAACAAACTATATCAAAATAAATAATAACACTCGTAAAATATACTAAAAAATTGAAAAATTAAACATTTTGAAAAGTACAGAACTCTAGTAAATTAATTTTATAATAGGTACCTAATTTTAAATATATATCTATAAATCCATTTTTGTAAAGCGATATGTATAGGTATTATGTATATATACATAGGTACCTACCTGTTTTATTTTTGCACAAGACTATCATAGCGGTGTTAAAAGAAAATTCCTAAAATTCGACATGTAAAATTTGAATACTTATGCGAATATGTGAATAATTTTTTAATATTTTGTTTATAAAAGTTGTTCAATATGCATGTAAAAAATTGTACACATATGCATATATTTTTTAACTTTTGTTAAATTTTACTTTTTTGAAAAAGTACATATATAGGTATACCATATATGGTATCACATCAGATTGCGTGCAAAATTTGAAGATAACATTATTTCAAGAAAAAAGCAATATAAAATAAACATTTTAATTTATATTCTTTTTAATACGCTACTGTTTTTTTATTTTTTTATTTTTCTTAATTTTATCATTAATGTATATAGGTATATAAGTATATAGGTAAAGAATAATAAATTGTAATGCATTTCATATAAATAATAATTTTACATTATATTGAGTAAATGTATATTGTAAATTTATTGTGCATATACATATATATATTTTTGTACGGTTGTTTGTGTAAAATGATCCTTGAAAAGTATTTTATATATTCCCTCTCTTATTTATATTTTAATTAAAATTATATTTTTATATAGTATGGTATGACGAATAGAAGATTTCAAAATTTTCATATTTATACCATATAATAGCATGTACATATGTATGTATACATTAAAAAAAGAGAGGTAGATTTAATTTAACACCAATATACATATACAAAAAAAATTAATTAAAGAAACATATAAGTACATACCCGCGAGTATAATAATGTTTATAAGAATACATTCTAATTTTGTGTGTTTTTTTTTTTTTTTTTTTTTTTTTTAATATTATAATTTAAAATTTTATGCATAATTTTTAATTAAAACACAATCCGTATAACAATAACATCCGTGTAATAGCAATTTTTAAAATAATGCATCAATAATTTAATATAGGTATATAGTCTTTTCAATTAAAGAAGAAAAAAAACTCTATATATCTAAATCAATTGTTTGATTTGCTTCAATTCAATTATTAAAAAATTGAATTTTTAATTGTTTATTTTTTTTATTATTCAAGTCTTTTTATGTTATTAGCAATTGACACGATAGAATTTTTATTGGTTATATAAGAAAAATTCAAATAATATTTGGTTATTAATAGAAGAGTTGAGAAAAATTTTAACAAAATTTTAATCAAAATCAAAATATATTTCTCAGTGTACAAATTAGCCAATGTATGTGTACACTTATGTACACGCAATATCTAATTAATTTGAAAAAAAAAATTTTTTTTTGTATTATTTTGAAAAACAAAATAAACTTGAACCCTTTAGAGTTGAAAAAAAAAAAAAAATCATACCAAAATAAATTATTTTTAAATAAATAATTCATATTTCCTTGTAACAATTTTTTACATGAAGTTAATGTGATAATAATTTATGCTATTAACAATCTAAATTAAAAAAGTTATGACTATGAAAAAAGGAAAAAAAACATAGATATGTACATACATATATCTTTTGTTGCGAAAAATGTATTGTAATAAAAAAATATCAATAAATCTGTATTGATGTAATCGACTGGAAGATATATTTTTGGTTCAAGAAGAAAAAAAAAACTAAGAAAACAAAAAACACATATGCGATTATTAAATGAATTACATATACTACATATGTACATATACATATATGTATGCAATAGAAAAGAAATGAAAACAATAAGTGTATAGCAAAGATAAAAATTAAATACTCCTCATACGTTCAATGAAATAAAAAATTGGGAAATATTAGTTTTGTAAATATAAAATTATATACACATATGTGTTGACGATATATACATATATATGTACATATGTATGAAAAAAAAAGTTTCAAAAAACTTCGTTCATAATGGCACTTCTGTTATGATTTGTGTTTAATCGGTCAGCGAAAAATTGCTTAACTAGATGGAAATTGTGACATGAAAAACTATATTGAATTCAATTGTCTATACATTCGCGATATGGTGTTTAACTTGTCATTGCCATTACACACATAATATACAAAATCACACATGGATTAACACCTTATTATCACCCTTTTAAGTAAATTAAAGTCAAAATTCCCTTTTTCTTTCATCATTGTGTATAATTAATTAATCGTATTTATATACCTACTCATATATTTTTTGCACATAAATGCGATTTTGTTTTTTTTTTCCAAAAAAATTTGATTTAGTGTTTTTTTTTTTTTTTTGTTATAGAATAAAATGATTGACATTTTTAAATCGTAAATATTTTATCAATTAATAATAAATATTTTTGAAATAACATTTGTCATATTTTGTTTAATAAAATATGTATATGATTGACCTGATTGAATCTTATATGAGTTTACTATTAAAATTTAAATTTTTTTCATATTATATAATTGCAAAAAATAAATGATAACAGGTATAGATAGAGGTTAACTATTAATCTATGAGTATATGTGAATTTCCATTAGTTATAGAAAATCAGCAAAAATGTTATTTTCAAAGCTTTTGTTTTTTTCGTATCCTGTAATTTTGTTTCTAGTGGAAGGGTGTTATTGACATAGGTACATATGTATAAATAGTGACCTGTTGCAGAAACTTCTATCATCTTTAAATAAATGTCAAGAATATCATACACTATACATATACATAGTACATGACTAATATGTCTGAATTTTTCAACAACATCGTCTATACATCAAAACGTATTGGTATAATTTTGAATGTTAACAAAAAGGACCAAAACTAAAGAAGAATTATACATACACTATGCAAATTTTCTATATGATTGAAAATAAAATGGTTTCAATAATTTTCTAAAGAAAAACTAAAAGTTAAAATTAATAGTTATAACATTAAATTGTATTTCATTTAATCAAAATAAAATATGCCAAATAATATTAATTAAATAAAAAAAAAAAAAAACGTAAAAGCCGACAAAATTTTAAACGACATTTCCGCGACATAAAAGTAAATTTTTTTCTTTTTTATGTTTGTTTTTTTGTCACCTAAACATAAATGAAAGTGAATTAAATGAAATTTCTATGAAAGTGTCTTACTACATGTGTCTTCAATGAATTGAAAAAGGGACTAAATTCTAAAAGTATGGCAAAGTTTAATTTACTTAATGGATATCGATCCTATATAATATATAGCGTATATGATGGTGTATCTCATAAAAGGGTATATCAAAAACATATCGTATAGGTAAATATACTAATATAATTTTGCTATGGCATTATCACAAACAATCTTCAATTTTATATAAATTTTTGTCTGTTCTTTATATACAAAACAAACTTATCGTGTATATAGTGTTATGTACAATGTACATATAATATGTATAATATTGTGTATATACATACATATTTTTATTTATGTTTAATATACTAGTACATATTACGTTAGTCGTTATCCTTTACTTACCTGACAGTTAAAAATCATTTTGCCCTTGATGTTTCTTTTTTGTTGTTTTTTTTTTTGGTTTTTCATTTTAGCTCCAAATTTAACCCTTTCCTTTGATTAAAGTATTTATACAAGTCGATGAATATATACATATAACATATAATATATTATATACACGTAGAATGAGAAGAAAATTAAGGATAAAAGTGAAACACGCAAACGAAAATGAGAGCTTAAGCAAACTTTATATAATCTTGTCATTATACATATTTTTAGGTAGGACACTTTGTATCTATATAGTTATAAGGGTATATCTGTGTATATATATTTGACTCTGTAGCTAAACACGAATAAAAACTTTTAATGAAAAAAAAAGTATACAAGGAATAGACGATGATGGTGATGATGATGGTTTTGCAGACAGCCCAGGTTCATGTATATTATTATGCTATAAGAATAAATCTTTTTTCTACATCAATGTTTTAATTAAAAAAGGAACGAGAAGTAAAAAAAAAAATATGTAAATGAAAACATGAACTTGGTGAATGTCGAACAAATTCATTTATAATGAATTAGAATTTAAATACTTATGACCCAAAAAAATGCCTATATTTATAGTGTAAAAGCAAAAATCAAGAAAAAAAAAACTAAGTAAAAAGTAAAATGATTTAAAAAAGTATTATAAGAAAATTTAGCTCGAAGCACTTGTTGTTTTTTTTTGTTTAATTTTTAAACGTTGCAAAAATGTTAGATAAATTTATATACATAGATGTAAAAGAATTAAAAAAGTACATAATATGTGTATTTTAATTTTTAAAAAAAAACACTTCTTTCATAATTTTCGAAAATGAGTTTCTTTAGAAAAAAGTATTTTTGCAGTTTGATATTTTTTTTTCATTTTGTAATGGAAATATAAAATTGAAAGTATAGGTATCCCAAAAAGTATTCTAATTCCTATATAAATGATTTCAATTAAACATTGTGTATCTATTCATTTTCAGGAATAATAAAGTTCTCAATTCAAATATTTAATTTACTATACAAAATGTTTGTATCAAAGAGGGAATTGTAAAAGCTTTATAGTTTTTCTGATACAAATTTTGTTTGTTCAAAAACTTTTGACATTTTACACAAAAAAAAAGTTGTGATTTTCTTTTCCCTTTTTTTTTAGTAGGACGATAGTACTATTCCACGTACTATCAAAATTTATTTATGAATTTTCACTTTTGGTTGTTATAATTACATATTCAATATTTAAGTAATCTTATTCCCACAACAAAAACTTTTCATGAATATGTTAATTGTTATAATTTAAAATTTAAAATTTTTTACATTATTTTAAAAACTGAAGAAAACAAAATTTGCTTTGAGATTAAAATTGAAACAATATATGTATGTACATATACAGTGGCTCACAGTGAAAGTCGGACAAAGACTTTCAATACATTTCTGTTTGTGTAACAAACTGAAAAAATGCTTCTAATTCATTTTTTTTCGTATTTATTATTTGTTTATAATGCGAAATCTTATTAAAAATAAAATTCTAAACAGGGATTAACGATTTTTCCCTTCTCCTCCGACCCCGCTTATTTTTGCACTTCACTTCAAATTAATCGCAAACTTAAAAGTTTCTGAAAATGTGCAAAAATAGGAGGGGTGCGAGGAGAAGGGAAAAATCGTTAATTTTTCGAATTATGACGATTTTGCGCATTTTACCATATAACTTTTGCCCTAGTCAGCGGATTTTTTTTGAAGATTTGAAGAAAACCCTTTAGAGAATATCCTGACCAAATTTTAACTTCCTACTCTTACGGAAACAGACTTTTTTAAAGGTCTAAAAGGTCTACATAAATTGCCTTAACATAGATGGATGGAGTTTTTTCCTTTGGTGCTTTGTAGTGCGCTCCCTGCTGCAGGGATCTTTTTTGTTCAAAAGGAAAATTTAAAGAAAATGACAAGAAGAACATCCTGCAGATAATTTCAAGATTTTTGGATAACGAGGTCTAGAGATATTCAAGTTTGAAATCTGATTTTTGACGAAAACGTGCTAACATACAAACTTATTTTTTTAGTACATTTTTCTTAGGTAAAAAGAACCCCTTTGCGTCACGGGTAAATGATTTTCTAGAGCTTTAAAATTTTAAGGTTTATTTCACATCGTCAAGTACAAAAAATTTAGGGGGTGAGACCTTGAGAATCTGAAAGTTGAAAAATAAGGGACAGTCTAATATACATATAGAAATTTTGAAATTTATTTTGGCTTTAAATAATTTTTCTTATTTTTTTTTAAAACAAAAATAAATTATTTGCTAGATTTATTTTGAATACAATCTCGTGCATTTCTACATGAATGAGTATTGGATACACGTATTAAAAAAATATAAGTAGAAACTAAAAGTGATTATGAAACATGAATAAATCAATTTTATACTTAGACAAAGAACTGACAAAACCTTTAAAAAAGAAATCAATACTTTTTCAAGGATATCTGATGTAAACAATAATTTTTGAATAAATTATTTCTATTTTCACAATTCATAATACTAACTAACTGTATATTATAGAAATTTATATATGTATGTATTCTTTACAGAAAGTATAATCATGAAAATATTTTAAAGACAAAATAAAAAATATATGTCTTTTTTCTCCTTTGGAAACCACATCATTAATTTTAAAGAATCATTCGAGGTGTTTTTAACATTTAAACAAATTTTATGATCTCACCTTTAAGAGCTCAATTAAAATTAATTTGAAAATTATAAATATAATGATAATTTGTTACAAAAGCAATTAAAAATTATTCCTTATACTTACTTATACATATATATAAATTTACTTTACTTGAAAACGTTACCTATGCAAAAACATATTAATAAGAAGATGATATTTAAAAAGCATTTATTTTTATTAAGAATATTTTTTTTCTTGCATGTAAAATAATATTAAAGTAAAATTTGTACAATTCTCATGCATGCATATGTACGTACTCGTATATAGCTATATGCATTTGTAGATTGCAATTATCTAAATTATTATTTTAAAAATAAAAATTAAGATCATTCAGAATTTATATTTATGCATATGTCTACATATGTATGTCTACAATAAAAATATTATGCAAATTTAATACATAATAATCTATAAACTATGATACAAGATACATATTAATTATGTGAATCATCATATGCACACCCTAAAATTTTATTGAAAGACAAAAAAAAAACTTAAAATACATATTATTTTTTGTTACTTAAAAATAAAAAACAGACAAAATTATAAAATAATAAAAAAAATAACTAATTTTTATCTTGAGAATAAAAGACAGAAAAAAAAATCCTATAAAGAAAAACGAAGTATTTGAGCAAAGGAATGTTAAAAAAAAATTTTTTTAAATAAAGAAAATCCAGAAGAGAAAAAAAAACTTAAATTCCAAACAAAATGTCTTTGACTTTGATAAAACCGGCGCCATCGTAATCAAATTTGTTGACATTTTTTTTCTCTTCTCTTTTTTATATTTAAAAAAAAAACTTTTTTTTTAGAGGTTGCTTTTTAATGTTGTTTCTTTAATATACAAAAATTTACTCTTTCAAATTTTAAACCTTTTGTTGAAAAAGATACAATACTAATTATTATTAAAGTCGTTGATGTTTTTATAATCTAAAACGATGATTCGTTACAGGTGATGGAGATAAGGTGCATCTAAATATGTATATACCCACTATATTTATATATTAGCGCATATATGTACATATAATGGATTTTTAGGTAAAATTTAAGATTCTAAATATTCAGTAGTTTTTATTTAAATGAATCCTTCAAATTTAAAAGAAAAATATATTAATAAACAAACAGCATTTATTTGGAGGATCTAATTACAGATAATTTATAAATGAACATTTATTTACTTGATGTCAATCGAGCTTTTATTGTATAGAATTTCGATTGTATATATGTTATACTTATGTTGTCTGCATAACTACATTTTAGTTTTACTATATTGTAAAACAATGCAATTTAATAAGAAAAAAAAAATGAAAGAAAAAGTGTATTGCTTGATGGGGTGGTGGAGCTTGCATGTTTCAAATATTTAATTCGAAAAAAGTTGTAGAAAAAATTATATTTAATCTATAGTATTTTTATTTTTGGAAGTCAGTATTGTGCTTATGGAGGCAGTACCCGATGAGTTTTTTGCCTTGGTAATATTTAATTTAAAAGATTTCCCTCGATTGAAATTGAGATCTGATCACCCCACACACGAGACAGATTTATTCAAAAAATTTGTGAAAGAATATAGAAAAGTATGCCTATCTTGCCTGTACTGACTTCCAAAAATAAAAATACTATAGAACCTAAATTTATAAAATTTGATATGATAAGACATCGAAATAAAGCTTCATAGCCAAAAATCGTGGAAACAGTTCATTATAATCTAATGTTAATGGAATATAAGACTAGTTTTGTGTGAGAGATCCGAAAATAATTTTTTTTTAATTCAACAATTTTATTAATTCCAGATTTAGGTGGTTCGAAAATTTTCTACAAGTATTTTAAAACATGAAATCATCTGATACCATGGGTGGTGATGTCTCATCAATCGAAGTACTTATATCATGAAGAATTAATGAAAAAATCTACATATATAGATTAAAATGCACCTTCATATGAAATGTTGAATTTGCTTCAATGAGACGATATTTTTAACTAATTTTAGAAATGTAATTTATTCCTTTTTCATTTGTAATGTTATACAATATGTTAAAAATTTTACAACATACATATAACTATATATATGTCTTGACCACAGAAAAATGTAATTGAAAACCAAAAAATTTGTTATACAAATTGTTTTTGTGAAAATATTGAAATTCGATCTATTTAGTAATCTATATACATTTTAAGTTCATCTGTTTACAATTTTTCCGGAACGTCCTTTTACAAATAACAAAAATATTTTATGAAATTTTTATAGTTTCTCTTATCGAAAAGGATTTTGAATAGCCTATACTCGTATATATAATTAATTACTGTTGAAAAAGGGATATTTTTAAGTGGTTAACAAGATATACCAGGAACAAAAATTCAGTAGTCCATTCTGTCAAAAGTTGAAAAAATTGAAGAGTTAATACTTATCAGATAGAAAAATATATCTACACATCCCATAGGATTTAATTTTGATTATATATCTACTATAGATTGTTATTTGAACCGTTTCAAGTACTTTTCAAGTAAGTGGTGAATTATATTTTTGTGACAATCTTTAATTTTTCTATTAAATTGACAAAAAAAAAAAAAAAAAAAAAAGAAAGAAAAATTGATAAAGAGATAACAGATGGTATAGGTAATGTCATATAGATGTTATAACAAATGCAGATGTTTTAGTGATAACTGTATGAGCCATTTTACAGAAATAACTAAATTCTTATAAGTATGTGTGTGTGTATGTATTTTGCTATCAGAAGTCTGCAAAAATATTTTTCTATGGTAAAATTTAACATCTGACAAAAACTGAATTTTTTTTAAACATATCTTCTTTATTTTGATTATTATCATTATATATTTTTAAACAGAAAAAGTCTTTCCAGACATATTATAGTTACGAGTAGATTAAGTTTTCCGGTGAAAAACGTCTTTGGAACATTGAATATGTTGAAAAAACGAAGGCTACAACTTAAGTATAATCACATAAAAAAGAAAAAAAAATCACTCTATATCTCATGAAACTATAATATAACTAAAGAAAAAACAAAAAAATAAAAAGGAATTATGCCATTTTAACACTATTATTATACATCATAATAAAATGACTTATCAAATTCATTCATTTTCATTTAAGTTAATTCATTGAAGCAAACATTTACGCCTCGTAATACAGAATAGATTGTTAAGATTAGCTCTCACGCAATAAATGGTCAACGAAAAAATAAAAATGTAAATAATGTATGTACTTAATTCTTCCTTTTATTTTTTCATATTTTGAATATAATCGGTACGAAAGGTTCTTTTATACTTTTAACATTATGTTACATATATTTATTGTATATAAAAAATATTATATATTGTTAATGAGAATAAAGAGATTAGGGGTCCAAATAACAATGAAATATGTACACACATTAGATGTTAAGAGATTTACGCCAGTTTTACACGCTTCGAATAATTTTAATCCTATTGGCATATACATGGTTTAATTTTTATAAGGATAACGAATAAAAGGTAAATATTATGTTTTCTATGTATAAGTACCTACATATACATATGTATATATGTATGTACATATATAATTTTTTGCTTTTATTATTTTCTTATCTTATTATTCACAAAGAATAGCTACATATTATGTTTAATATCTTGTATTGGTCTTTTTAAGTTTCCGAAAAACTGCATGATATTAAAAAAAAATAAAAAATAAAAAAAATAAAAAGAATAATAGGAAGAGAGTCCTTTACTTCAAAAAATTTAAATATCAGTGAACAGTGGACGATCAGCAATAACATATACAAACAAAAAATTACTGGACATGCGAACTTGCTAACCCAATGTTAATTTTTTTGTTGTATAAATATAGCAGTTTAAAATAACTGAAAAAAAAATTAAATAAGTAAGCTATAATTTTTCACTACTTAGTATGTACTTTGTTTTACCCTTAATAAGATGTACGCAAACAGTAATTGTCTATTAATTAATCGATTAAGTTGGTGTGATCTTAAAAACAAAAAAAAACCATTTAAGTCCTATATATAGGACACCGGACACCTATAGGTGTTTTTATATTTTATATACATACGTTTTATTAAAAATGTTGATAAAATAATTAAAAAAATGTATAATTATTGTTAAACAGTTTCCACAGGATCTCAATGTTACATATACTAATTAAAAAAGAAGACAAGAATACAGAAACATACATTTATTGTAACATGTAGATAATTTGTCAGAATGAAATTTAAAAAAAAAAGTACATAATATGCGTATATGTAATGTAATGTATTGAATTTTTGTATATTCTTGTTACATTATACTTTTATAATAAAAAGACATGTGTTAAGTTATATTAACTGTATTTAAGATTAAAATGAATTATTATAATCTTTTTTTAAAATCAAAACCACATATATAATGTATCATATAATGTGTAATATGCTATATAGATTTATTTTGCGATATAAGTATATTGATAGTGTTTCTATGATAATAGCAAAATATAAAATACATATATACGATTAATATTTGTACTTCTTATTCGACGTCTAAAAGCGCAACATCTAGTTTAACCAGATATTGTGTTATAGTTACTTAAATATGCTTTTAAATATCCTTGTAACTAAAATATAATAAGTATATATATAAACAAGGATTCATCCTATATATATGTATGTGGTAATGACATTACAAGCATAATCGCATATGAATAAATTATCAAAATATATACGAGGGTTCTTATCAAATGTATAAAATTCAATTCAAACATTTTTATGATGCCATATGGTCTTTTTTATGGTAAGTAAAAATGATGTTGTTTTCAATTTTCTTCCACCCCCGGAATCAGAATACAACTATATCCGATATATATATTTTTTTTTCTTTCTTCGTTATATCAAAGGAATTTTGTACCTCATCAATGTATTATGGATATTTTAGTTCTTTTCGTATTCATTTCGTCACGGGTTGTAGGGCTAATAAGGATTGATTGATTTTATTTGACAACTTTCTATATGTGCTAAACTACATAGACCTCATATGAAAATATACTCATAAACAAGAATATAAGAGTATATTTACACATCACCATATACGAGTACGTAGTACAATATGTATATACATATGTAACTTCAAAGTTACAATGTACTTTTTTGCATTCTTTTTTTTTTTTAACATCCACGAAGATACCGACCGGTAGCAAAAAGATTCGATACAATCCATTTTATTGTGTTTTGTACTCACTGATGATGTTGCAGGGTTATTCTACTTTTAGTGGCATGTGTTATTTATTTCATTCTCTAGGGGTGGAAATTGAGACTCTAAAAAAAAAAGAAGAAGAAGGAAAGTGAATATAAAGCAAAGACATATATTACCGTGAATGGGGTTGTGGGTTGAGATGCATTATTAGTTGATTACAGGACACATTATCATGATTATAGGGTAGTATTTTGAAGTTTTTTTATGATCATGATCATAATTTATATTTCCCATATATACAAGATTATATTTTTGATTAAGAACAAGGGTGTGTCGAACATTAATAGTTTGATTAATAAGCGCAGAGATTTAAAAAAAAAATAAACTATTATCTCCTTGGTCAATCGAAATAAACCACAAAAATTCATATATACCTTTTTTTTATTATTTGTTCTTCTTTTGTCTTAACTTAGTACGAAAATTTCAATTTTCATGTATTGGCCACCCACAAATACTTTTTGACACTATTTTGTAAGATAATTTCAATATATACATTATACATACATCATCAACGAAATAATAATTTTACGGTAACTAAATTTTTTTAAATAATATCAAAACAGTAGCAAAGTTTTATTTCGAATAAAATTCTTTTGATATCTTGATGAAAATCTTGACAAATCTCGCAGTAAAAAAGAATTCGATCACCCGAAATAAAAAATATTTAATGTCGCCACATTATTAATCGTATTGAAAATTTTTTTTTTATGAATAAATACATACTATATGTTGGCGTCTAACATCTTATATATGTATACTTACGTATATTAAATAAATCTTATTAAGGGATCAAAACATGATCCATCTTCTGTACAATAAAGAAAACTTATTAGGTACATATAACGACATTTCTCTTGCATTAGCTTTCCCTATGATGTCATATATGTACTTATGTACGTTTTAACATTTGTAAGAAGATGAATGTAAGAGAAGCAAATCTTTGTCAAAAGCGTAATCCAATCAAATTAGTCCTTTTTTTTATGTCGTGATGATGCGGTCAACTTTGCAGTATTCTTTGTTTTTTGATTTTTATTTTATTATTTTTTTTATTAATTATGTCGTAGTCGTGATAAAAAATGAAGAAAAAAAAGTATAAAAGTAGGTAGTTGGCACCAACATTTTTTGTTATTCTAACTTTTAGTTGTTTTTTTTTTCTTAAGTTGTTTTAATCTTCTAAATTCCAACTTTGACTAAGTTGTATGTCTCCGCTTTTTTTTATGATCTCCACTGTATAAAAAAAATACCTATTTAATGGTGGCTTCGATAACCTTACCACATCTTATAAGACATGATCATACTCAGAGGTCTTTTCTGGATTTAAGAATTTTGAGAATTTCATATGTTATCAGAAAATGAAATAAAAACTAAGTAAAAAGATTTATAATAGTTTTATTTAAATTTCTTTTTATTTTTTTTGTCTTATTTTTTTTTGTTTTTTATATAATTAACTCTTAAAAATATTTTTAAATTTTCACAGATACTCGTAAATTACTTAATTTTAAAATGAAAAATTATTAAGAATTACATATTTTAAGGATATTTTTGAAATTAAAAGTTAAATTTTCAAATAAATTATTTGAAAAAAGATAACAAATCTTTAATTTATAATTTCTATAGAAAAAGAAAAAAATTAAGACATGCGGCGACAAATTATTTACATATACCTATACTTATATTCATATGAGTATCACAGTTAATTTTTCCTGTATCTAATTTGCATTTACCACGCCCTGTTTTTATTTATGACCTTGTCGGCAATTTTATTTTACAAAAATTTAAAAAAAAATGATTTTATTGTCATTATTATGTCTTTTTTTCTTCTTTTTCATATATAATGTCATGGTAAAAAACTACATTTATAGAGTTCACTGACGTTTTATATATACAATAAGCCTGAAATTAATATAATGAATACTGACGCCATAAACCTCTTGACAACATATGTCATGTTATGTTTTTGTTAAAAATTTATTTTTATTTATTTTTTTTTCAAAAAAGGAAAATCAGTATGATATCATGTTTAGCTAAAGTTTAATGGCAGGATATTAAAAAAAAAAATATTGATAAAATGCAAATTTTTATTTATATTAAACAAATTTTAACTTGTTTTATAATTGATATCATTTGATTAATTTATGTTTTATATAAATTCAATGTATTGTGTATATAGATAAAATTTGTATAGCAATGATAGCATATACGAGTAGGTATATAGTGTGTTGTTTTTATTTCGAAATCATTTCTTCTTTGAATTTTAAATTAAAAATGAGAAAATATATATATATAAAAAGATGAAAATGATAGTTCAAAAATATCATATTATTTAAATAAAACTACTGAAACACTCATGTTGTATAAAATGGAAATGAATTATATTAAATTTAATCAAAATGCAAAATGCAAAATTAAATAAAAAAAAACTTTAGATCATATTCGTATTAATAACCACACCACATGAATAAAGGAATATAAATATTCTTATATAATTGATAGTGCTTTCATAACAGAAGCCAATGAATTTATGAAATTATATATGGTTACGTACCGAATTTATACATAGGATCTAATTCTAAAATGCAATGTCATATTATCGTCATTAATTAATGTTTAAAATGAGGGTGGTTTATTTGTTACCATTAACATAGACTATACAGAAGGTGAATATATATTATATATGTATGCATATGTGAACAAGAATACATCATAAATACACGTATGCGTACAGATAAATACTAATGAACCATGCAGTTGATGCATCCATTACTATAATTATGTCCGAAAGAAATTCATTATTTCAGATAGATTAAACAAATTCAATTTTCTTGATGCTTCGTTGTAAATTAAGCATGCTTTTGATATATGTATATATGTATGTATGTAGGTACTATAAATGATAACATGGTTTATAATTACATTCAAAATAAATTGAATTAATACGAACATTTTACAAAGGAATCCATTGTAAATAAATATAAGATATATCCGTATAAAGATGCAATAAATTTAAAAAATAATCGCTATAGATAATTAAAATATTTTTCATTTCTTAAAAGATTTTTTAATTAATTTATTGTGTACTGAATTTCAAACTAATAATGACTTTTTTTTTTTAAATATATTTTGTAGATAAGTATTACATTAAAAAGGATCAATTGTTACTATCAAACTTGAGATTTCCGAAAATTAAAAATCTATTTGATAGTAAAAATATTAAAAGTAAATTACAAATGAAAAAAAAAATAAACCTTTCACTTGAAGTTCTTGTTTTATGAGGTCCTTGAATTATTGTGCTTTATCTTATATACCTATATAAATTTACCAAATTTCTTTCCTTTTTGATTTACTTTTGAATTCTAGAAAAATTGTACTTAGATAATAACGAGTAAACTCAAGTACTTACTCTTGATTAACAAAAAATAAAAATATTTCATTGATTTTTTTATAAGATTTGAAAAAAATAAAATAAAAGTAAATCTCCAAAACCAAATCATGTATGTAAATCTGACAAAAAAAAAAAAAATACTCAAGTCAAATTTCTCACTTTGATTATCCATTACAATAATTTATCATTTGGAAAATTTTATTTTAAATATTCTATAATAATTTATGGTAATAGATATCGAAAAAAATTTTGGTTTTTCTGTTTGGCCACAAATTTTCTTTAAAATCAATACAAAAAAAAACAACATTAAAACATTTATTTGTTGTTGTATCATGAAAAACATAAAATTTTCAAGAGAAAAAATAAATCATGTATCGATTTAATAAATGTTTTCTTGTACTGAATTTTTGTTATTCAATTGATTTATATTTTTTTTATTTAAGTTTTTTTTTCTTCTCTTCTATAATATATAATTTATGGAAAATACATTTTTCTTTATTTTATATAGACTTTTAACAATTTTGATAGAAAAATTTATGTAATATTTGATATATGAAATATTTTCGAGCACATAGTAAAATAAAAAAAAAAGATAACAAGAAAGAGAAGAAAAAAAAAACTATGTATTTTTGAATGGATATTATTTTAATGGACTTTATTGTTTAACATTTTGCTTTTTTGTTTCTGTTCTTTTTTTTTTTTTTTAAACAATAGTACTGTTGCATTTTTCTGCAAATTATTAATGTGTTGAAAAATCCTTATGTTTATACATATATACATATATTTTTTTAAAGTTTCTTTTAAAAAGGATATATAATAAAAATTTTGAAAATGAAAAAATAAAAAAACAACATTTATGATAAAAGTTATTATGTTTCAATGATAAAAGAAATTTTTCATACACATTCAAAAAGCATATGTATGATATACATATATAACAACAAAAACCTTTGTCTTAATGTATTTTTCTTTAATTATACAGACTAGTAAATTTAAAATAGTAAAAAAAAAACAGCAATGTGAAACAAATACTTGTGAGAAAAAAAAAAGACAACATTCTATTAGCGTTTGTTTTATGTAAAGTGTACAAAAGGAAATTGAAAACTAGGACATAACGCTTTTAGAATTATATGTATGTATGAGGTAGGTACTACAAAGTTTTTTCTTTAGCTCATATATTATTAAGAGTATATGAGTTAAAGCATGTCTGCGTAGCTATACAACTAAAGTACATATGTACATATATAATTCACACATAATAACATTTTTTTAAAAACATATTTTATTGCTTTATATGCATACATATAAATATTTACATTTATTGTGCATTTTTAATTTAAATTAAAGTGTGATATAGTTTAAACTAAAGAAGGACTACGAAACTTTATCATAATATTTAATATCAGCTATACTGAAGGATTTTACATAATATATATATTTTTTTATCAAATTGAAACTTATAGAGATACTTTACTTCCAGAAAATTTAAATTTTAAAAGAAACAACATAAAATCTTAGAAAGTCGGTTTCTTGAAAGTTTAACCAAATACAATACTTCTTTAAAAGGACATAAAACTTTATTTCATATGGTATGTCCATACATATATGAAAAAGAAAACATTTTTCATATGGCTTGTATTCAAACTTACTGTTTAATTTAAATTACTATAATTTTAAGGTTGCCAAAAAAATAAATTTTTTCAAATCAAATTTATGCATTTAGGTATTTTGTTAGCATAACTAATTATTAAAATTCTGTCAATCAATTATGAAACTTCAATTTATTATAAATTTCGTATATCAACAAGCGAAAAATTATAATAGAGATGCCCACTTTATTAACTGGATAAATATTTAAATTTTGATAAGAACAACGGTTAAAATAATAAAAGTACACAATATAAACATAATAAAAAAAGCTTTTCAAATTAATACGGTAATTAGGTATATCTGTAGGTACTTGTTTTCATGAATATATAAAAAAAAAAAAATAAAATAAAATAAGAGTATATAATTAATCAGAAAAAAAATAACAACTTGATTAATGATTATTTTTGTTTTATTTATAAAAAGTTGAAAAAATATGGTGTATATAATTTTATCTACAATAAACATAATGCTTTCAAGTACTTAACATATGGTTAAAATTTTACCTTGTTTAACTATCGAAATGTGATTGTTTTTACTTCTTCTTCATTTAAATAATTATATATACGGTTGGTTGTTGTTTATTATATAAGAAGTCACTTAAAAAAAAAAATATTATTGACTTTTGAAGTTCATAAAAATGATGTATGGCAATAAATATAAAACATTGCTTTTTTGAAAAGAAATGATTGGGTATTTTATCTAAAATAAACAAAAATAGATTTTATTACATTTTATTGTTATGTACTCATACATACGGGGAATTCCATTATTGTAACGGGTGTGACATCCTGACTCTTAAATATTGAAAAACTCGTACAGTAATTGCATTCTGATTATACTTTTATGTTCTTAATATACCTTCTAGTGAAAGCAAACGACGGATTACGATAAAACAGATATTTTCAAATATTTCTGATCAGAATTATCATTTTAGTAGCGTAACGTAATTTACTGAGTATCCTAAAATTTTCATATGAACAATTCCAAAAATTATTTTTAATTATACTGTAGACACTTGAAAGAATCTTTTGGAAAAATTTGATGAGGAACAATGCAATACTTTTTTAATAATTAAAAAAAAAAGAATTGTAACGGGTGTGACATATTTGGTAACGGGCGTGACAGCAAAACGAGTTTCCACTGATAAGTAGGAAAAAAAATTTTTTTAATACTGTTCTCCATAGTGATATCGTAAAATATTTACATTAGATATACCAAAAACTCATATATACCTATATGTACATATCATATATCCAAATCAGCTTCATTCATACGAATTTTAGGGAAAAAAGTGATGAATTTGCTTGGAATTCCCCATATACATTATACATGACAACAAAATAGAATAGATTTTTTTTTTTTTTTTTTTTTTTGGTTAAAAATGTAAAAATGTAATTTGGTAAATATTTGGTATAGATATTGAACATTTTTTTTCTTTCATATAAAATGTGTTTTATTAGTGCATCTTTACAGTTATACTACACATCATTATACTTCTGCAGAACTAGAGAAAAAAAAATAGGTTTGTTATGGACTTTTTGACCTTCATGTTAATGTTTTTAAAACATGCATTTTCCCTAATGTTTATATATATATGTATCTATACACAAACTGTATACGTACATAAAAATTAAATATCCGGTGCATTACAATTTATTCACCAGATGTATAGTACGAGTACCTACGTAATAATTCTTCAATATATTGTGTAAAAAAACACTAATAATCAAAATATAGAGCAGGAAGGAAGCATAACCTCACCCAGATCAAGGTGAATCATTTTCAGTTGCAATAATAATGATGAATATTTATTATTATGTATGTATATTGTATAGTAGGTATAGATGCAAGGATAGGTTTACATCAGGATTCTAAAATTGAGGTGATGAGATCACGCAAAGTTCTTGTTTTGTCATGCAAACATTATTATATATAAGAGGGTAAAATAGATATATATTGAAAATTAAAAAGTCAGATGACTTTTCAAAAAGACAAAAAAAAAAAAAAAAGAGCAAAAACGTGTTTTTTATTATTCGAGATGATAAAAATATAAAACAATAATGTTGCTTCAGAAAGGGCAGTTTGTGTTTATTTGGATTCTTGTTTTCTTTAATTTTGATGCACGTGTATGTTAGAAAATAATTATTTTCAAACTATCCTTTTTTGAATCCCTCTCGTTTTAGAAATATAATGTAAAAAACATATTTTTTTTCTAGTTGATATAGTTTGATTGTTTGAAATGATCGATTAATCATTCAATATCCTACATAATAATTAGCCTATGTTTTTTTTATCTGCACAATAATGTTGAAATATAAAATTTTTCTTTCAAAGTTTACATTGTTGTACTATTTAATTTTGAATTTTGTTCAAAATTTTAATCTTTTTTCACCTGCTTTTTAATCCTATCACAATATATTCGAGTACAATAGAAGAAAAATTATTTTTTTATCTTTTATCTGTTTTTTTTTTTTTTTTAAAGAATAACAACAGAATTAAATTATGTATAAAATTTAATATTAAATTTAATTGTAATAATGTTGTTGCATATGTCCACAAATTGTCGCGCCAAAACCGAAACGAAAGGAATTTGTGGAAGTCCTCAAAAACCTAATAACTTCAGCACGTGTCTATCAAATGATCCATCTTCAACGGAGCAAAGCGAAAAACAAAAAGAAGAAAGAAACATATGAAGAAAGGAAAAAAATAAGTATTTTACTGGAGAGTTAATCATTGTAATGTTTACGATTATTTTGATCGAGGAACTTCCCAATATAATATACGCAAAAACAGAATAAAAAGAAAAACATAATATTGAACTTTAAAAATGATAAATGTATACTATCAGCGTCCACCCCTTCCGTTATAAAATTTTTTGAAAATTATTTCCCATGATGATGATTTTGCTGTTGCCAATGTTTCATATGCACTTTGCTTTTTGTTTTTGTCCTTTTTTTTTTGTAAATGATGTACATACTGCGAACATACAGATTCCGGGAGTATTGCTAACACATTATTGACTTTTCCCGTTATTTTTTCAAATTATAAAACATAATTTCCACCCTTATAGTACATATTGAAAATTGTAATGAAAAATAAAATTTAAAAAAAAAAAGTAGAATAAAAATTCTTGCAAGGATATTCATATATTTCATTAGGACATTGAAGGAAGTCAGAAATTTAGCCAAATTGTTACAATTGTTAAAGCACGTGTCTAATACATATTGACAGACGTATTGCACGCGACATACAATAATATACTGAATTTTAAAATAAACTGACAATAGTTGATTTTTTTTTCTTGTGAAATGTTCATTTTTCTTTATGAACTGTTGCTGTTGATGACTTTTAGTCACTTTTTTATTAGTAATGTGAAGCGGCAAACCACTAACTCAACACCATATTTTTTTACTAAAAAATTTTTTTATGAAAAAAAAGATAAAAAAATATTTCAGATCAGGATTCAATGACTTTTTATTAATTTTCCGGTTAAAGGCAATGTTCTGGGCGTGTTTTTTATTATTATTCGATATAAATAATTTTCATCATTTTCGGTTAATGTTTCCTTCCTTAATGGAATATTGTTTTTCTTTTTTTGTTATTTTTTTTTTATTTATTCTTGTATGTTTTTTATTATTAAAGCCCAGACAAAAAAAAAATAATTATAGTTTATTATTTTCAACACTTTTGTATCGTTTTTTATATGTAGGCACAATATTAATTTCGTATTTTACGATAATGTTTTTCGTAATTAAAAGAAATTTATATCCATAATTATTTATTGATGAAATTTCGAATTCGATGAATATGGAAATCAATAAATTTAAGTTTGTGTTTCAGAATAATTTCAATGACTCTAAGAACAATGTTGGATTAATTTTTTTTTTTTTTTTGATTTTTTGGAAAATGGATAAAAAGATTTTAGAATTTGGAACATTGTAAAATAAGATTTATCTATTAAAGCTTTCGTAAAAAATTATTCAAGAGATAAAAGAAAAGATTTATAACAGGTGGGTTTACGTAGAATGATTGGTGATTATTATCACGATTCACGCTAGTACAAATTCAATAAATTTGGTTGAGATCTTTTACTTTAGCAACAAATAAAATTGAAACGTATTTTTTACAAATATCGGATTTTATTTTTTACTCGATATGCAATACATTTCAACACTATTTTTTTTTCTCTCAGTGATGTAGAAAAAAGTTGAAACTAAGGACTTCTAAATTCTTTCGAAATTTTTTAGTTTACAACAACATTTTTATTTATTTTGAAAGATGTTGAAATTGTTTTTTTCCTATCCAGTTCAAAAATTCTAGAAAAATACTACTTTTTTCTTCCTTATTTTCTTGTCTAATTTTTCATTTTTGTTTTATTCAAAAAAAGAAAATAATAATAAAAAATGTCTTTTCAGAATTAAAAATAAAAAAAAAATCTCTGAGCATTTTTCCAATTAAGATTGAATTTTATATCTGATAAAGTATGTGCCGGAAAAATCAGTTTTTCCAAGCAATTCATACGGATTTCCTCAATCTTATTACTTCTACTCACGGAATAATGTACATATTTAAGTGCACGCACATCTGAAAAAAAAGTCTTTTCTTAAAAGATTTTATTGTGGTTGCTTTCCTTCATTTTTATTTTATTTTCCGTTTGCGTTCATTTATTCCTTGTTTCTTTCTTATTTTATTATTTTTTTTTTTTTTGTGTAAATGTACATGTTTTATTTTATTTTGAATCATCCTCTTGTTGAGAATTGTTAAGAAGACAAACCCTCTAGAAATCATCTTTCATCCCCTTATATTATTTCATTTGGATTTTTTTTTTTATATATAAAACATATAAAAACTCACAAATCTTCTACAAATTCGTTCCACTAAAGTACAATATCTTATATACAGATTTGATATATTATGTAGCTTCTATTTTGAATGTGTGATATGGTCTCTAGCTTTTAAAGTCCTTAAAAGAAATCTGAAAGAAACCTAAAAATGGATTTCCTCTTTTTTTTTTTCCTCTAAATATCAATTATACATAATGTATAGATGTATGTACGTGTGTGATATAAAATAGGAAAAACTTTTTATTTTCACCCTCGCCATTAAATAAAATAGGAAAATATAATATAAGAATTTTGTGGAGTTTACTAATATGCTTGCTAAAAATTGAGTTTATCGAAAATAAACAAGATTCGACCACGTTTTTATAAACATTTTATGTATACATAGAAAAATTTCCCTTTTTTCTTCGTATGTATATACAATAATCACTTTATGTATTTATTGTAAATGTACATAAAAATAAGTGTACCTTTGAAATTTAAGTAATTCTCTTTGTAAAAGTTTTAGAGTTTTTTTGTAAAAAAGAAAATGTGGAGATGAAAAATTGTAATAAATAAACAAAACCATCAAAATATAAAAAAAAAAAAGTTAAGAGAATACTTTTATTTTGAATGCATCAAGTGATACTTACATATACGTACTATGTATGTATTTTTTATATATTATATAATAATTCATTTTGTATATGTATATGTTCCAATATACGTATGTGCATATATAAATATGGGAACAACAGAACACCCATTGGTGGAAAAGGAAATGAAAACTACTTCAAATATAAACAAAAAAAATGAAAACAAAAAGAAATACTTTAAGTTTGAGTTAACTGAATTTGGTGGAAAATTCACTTATTTCTATATTACACAATAATGCTTTTATGAAATGCATCATTGAGAGGATATGGCGTTAGAAAAAATAAAAGTTAAAGGAAAAAGATTGTACAAAAATTTTTACATAAAACGCGAAAGAAAATTTCTATATAAATGGTTTTACAATGTATATACAATATACATGTACTTATTTACTTACATAATATTCTATTTTTAAGTTGCAAAAGTACTTGTATCTTGAAAAGAATATACTTTAATGTTCAGCTATAGAGAAAAACAAATCGACTTCCTTTTTCGATCTTAACATTTAAATTTTACTTTATAATGGTTTTCTGATTTAAAAACTTGTCAAATTTATTTGATGTTTGCTTAAAAACAAAATATTTTATTTATACCATATACACATATACCTACCAATATATTAGTATTATGTATCTGTAGCATTCGCACACTTGAAAAAAAAATAATCTAAATTTAGATTCTATAGATACTATAGGAATTGAAAATTTATTATCTTATCTAATGAACAACAATGCAATGTACATACATACATATGTACATATATAGAAAATAAAGACTAAAACATTCAAATGCATTATGATGCGTACAAATAACACTTTAATGCATTTATCACAAATGTTATTCCTTTCAAAAACACATTTTTTTTGGTTGTTGGTTTATTTCGTTTTTTTTTTATTATTTCTGTTTTATAAATATTTTGAATTCACCTAATGGAACAATCAATAACTTTTCCTTTTTCTTCATTTGATTTTCGTCAGAAGGAAAATTTTTCAGATTGAAAGAAAAAAAAAAATTAATGGGTGGTTAAATGTTTATTTAAAATCGCTGATATATGTCAATCTATTAGAAAACAAATGTGATATTATGTTTTTTTAATAAATGGAATGTCTATCTTTGTGTTATTTCATTATTATGTTATTTTAAACATTTGTTTTAAAATTTTTTAGTTAATATTGTTTTTTAGATGAAATAAAAAAAAATTTGTGCAAAAATTTCCTCAATTTTCATGCAAGATAAATTCCCTCCCAGTAACCAGTTCTGTGGGAAGCAAAATTAAAGTTCTAAGGCAAATGCAACAAAATCTTATAGGAAACTGTATTGTAGAAAAAATTCTGGTTTACTCCCACACATTGATTGATTGATTTTATTGATAAATTGAACTAATGATAGATTCAAATTTAGAGAAACATAAAACAATTGTAGGTACATATATGTATAATATAGTGAATATTTGGTTACTATATAATACTCAAGAAATAATTGGTAAACATGTTTTTCCAGAGTATAGGTAATTAGTAAGTAATTTGCAAGTTGAATTTCGTAGAATATGTAAATTTAAAAAATATAGACATTAATATAATAGAAATTGTTAGAGAATATTGTGTACATATTTATGTATATAAAAACATACATATGTATGTATGCATTCAATTAAAATAAACATACCTTTACAATAAAAATTTCAAATTCTAAATTTAAAACAATTACAATTCATAAATTTATGATCAAATGTTATTGTTGTCCTTTTTTTTTTCTTTCTTAAAAATTAAATTTACTTAAATCGTCATAAATCGTTTTGTATTGAACTTAAAGTGCGCTATGCACTTAAAATGTTTCATGACCCTGTGAACTAACTTTAACAAAAAAGAATGCCGCTTATTTCCCATCTGTGTTATGGAGCACTTAAAAATTTTACTTTTACCACAAAGTTCACATACTAAAAACAAAAACAAAAGCAAAAATTCAATTTTCATATATACGTCAGTACAATATCTAAATATTGTAATGGTTTAATCCATCCGCATGTTTATAATAATAAAAATGTACATTCAGCTGCTAGATCGTCTGTTTAAGTATTGTCTAATTTTAAAAAAACAACACAAAAAACAACAAAAATAAGTCCAAAAAAAAAACTATACTGCTGCAACAGCAATTTCTCAAACTTTTTAGATAAATCCAGAGTAAAAACAAAAAAAAAAGGGGGAAACGACGACGATGAAAATTCTTGATGATAGATCCATAAATTGTGAAAAATATGAAAATTGAAAAGGCGTCAGTCGACTTTGTTATAAAACCGATCAGAGAAATTTGAAACAAAAATATTTCTTTATTTTATTTTATATATATTTTTTTAAAGATATGTATTTAAAAAAAAAAAGGAAATGGATTTTTTGTTGGAAATGTTTGTTGTGAGTTATATGCCTTAAAGCGGAATACGTATATAGTATGTTGTCAACAAACAATTTAATGTTCAATTTAAGTATTTATGAACAAACTCTATTTTAGTTAATAATAATCAATCGATACGATTGTAACCGTGTCTTGAAGAAAATACATAATAAACACTTTTGAAATTTATTTTAATTTATAAGAATTTCATATTTTAGTAGCTATATTTAGTATATAGAACATGAAAGATAGGTGTTTTTAAAATTGAGAATTGTTCGTATATATCAAGTATAAAATCTGTAAATTTTTTTAATGCTAAAATACCAGGAAAAAAAAAGGGATTACCAAATAATATAATCGGTAGATGACCTCAATTTCTTAAACATTTTAGAATCTTATCGACTTATAATTTTTACAGGATTATTTAACGTTTTCCTATATACAATAACACATAAATTCATACAGTAGAGTGTTGAATACGAAACTAAAAAAAGAAGAGACAAATATTCACCAGTCTGTATTACAAGTTTGAACCTCTTTGTATTTTTTTATATAAAAATTCGCCTCATTATTTTATACGATGATTATTTTGTCATAATATTAAAAATAACATTATTTTGTAACATCTGCAACCCTGATAAATTTTCAACTTTAAAATGTTTAAGAAGTAAAAGAATTATTTCAAATATGAAACATGAACTGAATTTTGAGAGTATTGTAATTGCCTAAAACATGGCTTACTTACATAATTTTTAGTTTTTTTTTTTTTTCATTTTGTATTAAAATTAAAAGATATACAAAATGTTAATAATGTCTGTTTAAATCCCACATACATACTCGTATGTATATGCATTATCGGATTAATTTGTGGTTCCCCTGAAAAATTTAAAACTAACAAAATTTCAACCGGTTTTTTATTTATCTGTTTTTTTTTCAATAATTTTTTTTGTTCACCTACAACGTTCAAAAACAAAATCATAAAAAAATTATAAAGGTAATCATATAAAATCATAATCATAAAATCGATCGTCATCAAGTTGCGTAATCTAGAAGCAAATCTTGAGAATTACCTTATACTATAGTTTTCATTTTTTAATCGTTTGCTTGCTTTACTTTGCTTTTATGCAAATTTATTAAAAAAGTTTTTTGTTTTTTTTTTTTTGCCAAATTTTGTTGTGTAGTTTTTTGCTATAGTACTGTTAAATTTTATTTTGGAGGTCATTATTACCTCTTTCGTTTTTATTGATTAAATAAAATAAATTCAAATTGTGGTTATAAAATAAATAGTCAAATTATTATCACTTGATTGCATGAGAAACGTTGTATAGCTATGTATATACATACATATAGTACATATTATGTAGATAGGAAATTAAATTATCAATTTTACCGATCAATAATTAGTAAAATGTAATAACCTGTTGAATATTTTCTTTCAATGTGGTATAGCTGTTGTGTAGAGTAAAATTTTAAACTTAATATATTTTGTCTTTATTATTTTTTTTCTTTTAAATATAATAAATTTTATAGTGTCGGCAAATAACAAAGCTGCATATATTATAACATCATAATATAATATTAAGAGCTACCTGAAGAAAATGATGAAGAGTCTTAAAAAGAATTCATCGCGCCCAAAGTGACATGAAATTGACATAAAAGTGGCGTTTTACACACATATCGAAGCGCATCCATCATTTCGGCATCTGAACAAAAAGCTTATCTTTAGCATCATCATAACAGCAAAGAAAGAAAATAACAAAAAACAAAAAAAATGAAAAAAAAAAATAAAGGGAAATAAAAAAAAAATTGTAATACGCCTTGGTTTTTATATGAAAGAAGATCAGATAAGATGAAGGCAAATAGAAGAATGAAAAACGGATCAAAAAAATTCTAAAATGTAATAAGAAAAACATCTTGTGTACCATGATGATGCATTGGTCGGGTCGGGTCGGTCAACTTAAATAAGACATCACATTTTTAAAGAAACTAAAATTAGCTTTAAGTATAACGATGGGATATAGACGATATAGTATATGAAGAAATGAAAGAAAATAAAAAACAATAATAAAAGTAAGAAAAAAAAGAAGTGTACCTTTTCAGAAATTCCTATAGAAATTTCAAACATGAACTGATGTTCATATTTTTTTTTTTTTTAGTGTTGAACTGCATAATCCTTGATAATCCACATTCTAGTGTAGTATTTTTTTTATTGTCATTCAATATGTGGCTTTCTAATGCTATTGATGCTATATTTTGTTATTTTTTACATATAATAAGGATACATAATTTAAGTAAATGAGATTAATACGTTAAATTTTGTGATATTTTGAATTTTTTTCTAGTAACATTGGATTTTTTTTGAGCTGTAACAACTAAAAATGAGCAAATAACCAAAAAAATTATTAATGGTCAGTTTGTCTTTAAAAAAATTCCAGTAATAAGGTTTAGTAATTTCTTCAGAATCTTATCTGTTTTTCAACATACATACCAACTTTTGATTCTAAAAGAGAAAACAAAAAAAATATAAAAAGAATTTTGTATCCTTTGAAGTGTTATTTGATTTTTATTTCTGTAAATCTGGTAAAACACTAATTTTTAAGACAATAGGATGTTATGTAATTAATCCACAATTTGTTTTTTAAAGATGAAAAGGATTTTTTAAAATTTTACTAAACAAAACACAAAGCTCCCTATAACTCAAAAAATTTCAAGAAAAATACAATAAAATTTATCAGTTTAATGTACAAATCATACTTTTTAACATACATATTATGTATCACTTTTTCAATATGAAATAAAAAACGTTACTTTTATTATTTAAATCTTCTGTTAAGCAAAAATTTATTATTTCAAACAGGTGTTCTATACACTCTTGATTTTGTCTTTTAATCGGTTCATTATTGTCAAACAATATGCATACATCAAAATAACAATTGTTTTTTAATTATTTTTATTGAAAATTATTTACAATGAATAATAAAAAAGAGTAAAAAAGGAAAAAAGGTATACAAAAGAATTTTTTAACCCTTTAAAAAAATTTTTGTTTACTAGGTACTATTTCCGGAAATACAAAATACAACTACCATATAAACGAAATGTAAAGTGTGAAAGTGAATAAAAATCACACCGTTACAATCACACATTGTTTTCCAAAGTCAATTGATGCGGGATTGTTTGATAACTTGTATATACTTATATGTATACGTATAGGTACATGTGTGTACATACATGTATCTTTTTTTCTTTTCAAAGAAAAGTTATATCCGAATATTTTTTTATAATAAAATTACACCTATACCATTCGTTTCCGGTAGTAATTATTAAATCTGACAATTCTAATAAAATTTTTGATGTTCTATTCTTTAAGTCACATCACATCATATATAATATAGATTCCTGCCTACATGTCATATATTATAATATCCTTTTTATGTGAAATTTTCGATTTTATCACATGAAATTACAAAAAAACAGGTGGTATTATAATGGTTGTATATACATATACATCAAAAGGGTGCAAACTGACCATCTATAATATTTTGGACTTAATGAACGAACGATATAGTGTATATTATTCATAATTTTTTATTGTTGACCATCAACATTTTTTTGTTGTTGTTTGTGTTAAGATATGCATGCGGCTTTTATCCCTTGTTCAACGTCAATGTCTTGAAGGATTATAAAGAGATACGTGAATGAAGTGTCGTAATTTTAATCCTACACAAATCATAATTTCACACCTTGAAAGCCCTAAAAGTGGATTAAAATGTTACAGAAGCAATTCTCTTGATACTTTGTATATATTTGGCATAAATGTATGTAATATGTTTATAATTTATTTTTAATTCAGACTTTATATTTATGTACATATGTATACATACATATATTGTAACTGTTTAATATTTTTTTTCTTTTGTATAATTTTTAATATTACATATTTAAAAAAATTTTATATATATGTATCATATTTTTTATGCTTCTTAAATGAGATCAACACGTAATTAACAAGTAATTTGACACCTTTGAATAAATAATCCTATACAGATATTTAATTTCATAGTCGTGCTTTTTTTAAAAATTTTTTGTTTTTTGATTAAAAATAAAACAACAACAAAAAAAGGGGAAAAAAAATTGTTTTTTTTTATTAGTCATAACATAAAATGTGTTGAATACACGTATTTTTTTTTATTGACTTTTTGTATTTTTTATTTTATTATTATTTTTATTATTATTTTTTGTGCTTTCATTTTGTTTATTTACTTATTTGACTCCAAAATATATTTATAAAATTCGTATTTTCTAAAATACCTACTATTTATTCAACTTGTAAAGAAAAATAATGAAAAAATATAAAAAAATAGTAGATAAAAAAAGGACAAAGTTGAATATACGTTATAATTTAAAATTATTGAATTGCGGTTAAGTTTCTACAACAAAAATAAAAACGAACCTCTTAAGTAAAAAGGATACTTTGGAACCAATATAATTGTTTACATTAGATTTTTAAAAATTGAAAGAAAAAATGAAAAAAAAAAAAAAATCAGTAAAATAAAAATGGGAAAGTATGTAGTAGACACAGTGGAAAAAAATTTTACATTTTCATTTTAATTTAATTTTGAATTTTTTGTACGTTAAATGATAAAGCTAAAAGGCAATTGAATAATAATTGAAGGCTCTTTAACCTATCACGAATTCGTTACAAAAAAAATCATATTGATTTCTCGCTTTTTATCATATATGTATGTATCATAAAAACAGTAGCTGCTTTTTCAACGAACATGTTATATATGTTGTATATACATAATACCTATATATAATAGCTAAAACTGTATACCTATACATGAATAAAAAAAGATGGCTTTTTGTTAGAAAGTATCTATGAATTTTAAGATTCGATAATTTAATGGAATTTTGACTCAATAATTGAAAATAAAAAATGTTAGAGAAAAAAAAAAAGAAAGTAAGTGAAAAAATGATAAAATTAGGTGTGTATTGAAAATTGATGTACATATGTATACCTATATTCTCTACGCTTTTATAAAGCAAAATATCGAGTAGAGATTTTACTTTCACAATAATTTGTATTTTCAAGAAAAAAATAATAATCAAATTATTCAGTTACATTTTATTTCACTTTAATTAAATTTAGAAAAAAAAAAAAAGATAATTAAATTTTAAATTTCATAGAATTCAAAACTAAAAAAACAGAAGGTTTTTTAAAAAGAGAAATTTGTGTCCATGTGATATTTTTTTTATAATAATGATAATACTCGTGTACTTGGTATTTATTTTTTGTTTTATATTTTTATATAAGAACTAAGTTTTTTTTTTTTTCAAATAAACATTTTTAAGTGTTTAATGTTTACGAAATAAAAAAGTAAATATTTTTATTTTAAGCTAAAAATTGTACTAAGTTGATTCGAATCGTCTGCTTTGAACTGATTTTGGTTTTTATTAAAACAAAAATAAAGTAAGAGAAGAAATAATATTTTGGAAAAATGTTATACTTTCAGGTTGAAAAATAAAATTGTTCTAATGGTTTTTTTTTTTAATTTTTCCACAAGAATTATGACCAAAAACACTAATTTATAGTATACATGAAAGAAAGTAAATTTGAAACTATAAAAAGTTTATTTATTTTTTTTCAATTTTAATTACTAAGAAAAAGAAATTTGTTTTTTATCATAACAAAATTGTAAAAATAATCCATTTTAATTAAAAACGAGAAAAAATAAATATTCTACACGTTACACGAATATTTAAATTTTTAAATCTAAATTGCTTTTGAAATTGAAAAATAACAAACATTAATTTTATAAAAACACAATACATACATACATACTCGTATATACGAGTGAAGGCCATATATTATACCCACATAGATAATGTAAAGAAAAAAATATATATGTACGTACATTTATGTATGTATGTATATAGAGAAGTTGATGACATTTTAATTGTAAAACAATTTTAGAATGTTTTGAGACTTTTTTGTGACAATATTGCAGTAATGAAATTGAAAAAAGTAACCAAACTTTAAATTCATATATAAAAACAGAATCATACAAAATCAGAAAATGACATAACACATTGGCAAAACAACAAGACGCAATGACATGATGCGTTTACGTGCCATCATAAAGTGTTGATTTTTGTCAGAAAATTCTTTTTCAAGCAAAATTTTCATAATTTCCAGATCATAAATTCAAACTAATTGAATCACATCACGTACAAATTGGTTAAAATATTTGTTTATTTTTTATTTTCCATAATTAATCGAGGAATTTTTTTGAGCTTCTAAATCCTTTTTCGTTTATTCTCGTATACAGATCGTATTAGTTCTGGTAAGCCAATAAAGTTGAAAAAAATGATTTTAAATTGATGTGTTATTTTTTATAATTTTGAAAACAAAAAACAAAAAAATAAAGATTTTTCAAGAAAAAAAAAAGACACGTGCTGTTTAAATATTGTTCACATACATTATCAAAATAGTGTTGATTTCCATTTACTTTTTCAACATTATATTCTGTAAACATTTCATTCATTCACACAATAATAGAGTACATACATATATGATGAGATGACATTATTTTGTTTTCTTATTTATTGTAATTCTATATCATACAACCCTTCTAAATTTCATTTTATGTTCGATACTCTGTTTTTATTATGATTTTTATTTTTTTCATTTTACTTTCCTGAAAGGCAAAATAAAGATATTGATTTCAATTATACTTTTAACACTGCTCCTTTATTTTTCCATTCATTATCAATTAAAGTGTTAATTAGATTTAACTTAGCAACCATTTTAGAACAATAGGTACACAATGTATCTTATTTTTGTGCAAAAAGTTCAATTTTCATTATTTTGTTGTTGTTTTTCTTTATTTAAGAATAAATTACTAATTTGATTAAAATTTCATTGCTTGGGGAATTTTTTTGTAACGAAGTTGAAATGTTTACATCGAATATAATGAGATAGATATCAGAAAATGTTTTGTATATTGTATTTTCAAACAAGGACGCTGATTAAATATTTTTATTGTTTTACAGTATTATTTGTGATTTATCTTGATTTTATGTTTTTCTTTTCAAATTGATTGTGAATTCGATAATCTCATTAGAAATTTATAAAATAAAAAGAAGAAAAATATATTTTGTGAAATTCGTGAATTTTAAAATAGATTATTACTTACATTGATTTACTAACTTAATTAAAATCAACAAGTAAAATCTATGTAATTCAATAAACAACCGTTTCATTGTACACGATATCTGGCCTTAATTTAGCATAACATCAGAAAACATTGAATTATTTAAATTACTTATTTTCAAAACCCGTATAGCTAACACAATACATACATATAAGAACATTGATGTTGTGATCAAAATATAATTACAACAAAGAAGAAAAAAAAACAGTAAAGAAGAAAATTTTAAGAAAATTCCTAATCACTTCCCAGAACGAATTGCATTCAAGCAATGATATTTTTATGTTTTTCTTTTACATCAAATTACTGGTGCATTGCAGGTGTAAGAAAAAAATAAGAAAACAAAAATAATAAACAAACCTAAATTCAATTAAAAATGTTATGCGGGCTTAGTAAGTTCTACTACATATTTTGTTTGTTTTTATTTTTTAAATTTACAATAATCTCTTCAGTAACGCTTCAAATAATTAAAACATTAGAAAGAAAATGAGGTTGAACAGCATTTGTTAATTACCTACTATTTCGCTTTATTGTGAACTGTGAAGTTTCAAAATATATGTTTTTTTTTTTTTTTTTTTTTTTAAATATATCATGGAAAGTTCTCTAACTTTTGATTATTATCAAATCAAAATTGCGATTAAAATTAAAGCAATCATAATGAATCAGTGTAATTGAATACGATATATGTATGTATAGTATAGTAGCCTCTAATTAAATTAACCATCAATAGTAAAAAAAAATATCTGAAAATTATGGTTTTTCATTTTTATTTTCCCACTTTTCTCAACAAACCACCAATACATTTTTTCCATTGCGAACAGTGATGATAATTCATGTTTCTTTTTAAAAGTTCCTATACTATTTTTATTTGTTCGTTTTCGACTGATTCCAATGTAAAATCACAAAATATTTTCATCAAAAACATGATTGTTGTTACTACGAATTGACTAAAATTTAGAAATTTGTTGCAATAAAGTCAAAAGTTTTAGAAAATGTTTGTGAAATAGTCAAAAAAAAAAAGGATTTAAGAAAAAAATAAGTCAATTTTCTAAAAACAGAAGTAAATTATTTAAACATCATTTGTTTTTTATTTTGAAAATTGAGAAGAAAATTCGAATGTTTGCATATTACTTTCATTTTCATTTATTTTGTCTTTCAATATATGTATAAATGTTTTATTTATTTATCATGTTTCATTTATATCATGAATGTATAAATATTTTAAAAGTACATTCTTATGAATGATGTTATGCAATTACATTATGTAAAAGTGAAAGAAGAAAGATCAATTGAATTGAATTGATATCATCAAATTCATTGAATGTAAAATATAACCCTTAAATGTATATACATATATTTTATATTTTACTTAATATTTATATATAATGTTTCATTTTCATATCTTCCGTATTTTTTTTTTTATTTTTTTTTTTTTTTGGTACAAAATAATAATATGATGAATATATGATATTATTCTCATTTTTACATTTTCTTATTATGACTTAAACACATATAGAATCTACCCAGTTAGCATTTTGGTATCGATACTCGGGTACCAATTAGTCTTCAATATTTTTCCCCTTTTCTAATGATGATTTAATGAAGATATTTTGATTCCTTCATCAATAGAGATGAGTTTGGTGGTGGTAGTCAAAATGGTGTTGTTAAAAAAACGAAATGATGAATGTTACTGATGTAGAATTGATTCTTTTCTGATTCCTACCATCGTATTATTAAGGGGAAAATTGTAGAATGTACGACTGATATAGTACTGATGTTTCTTTGATGTTTTTAGTACATAGTATAATAAGTAAGAAAATAGGAAACAAAATATTATGTAGTTTATTTTAATGAAAATATTCCTCATTGTTCAAAAAAGTAATATTTCTTGCATTTTCGTTAACAAAATAATTGCAAACTTTAAATTCTACACTTTTTATATGTAATTCAAAAAATTCAAGAAATTACATATGAAAAGTGTAGAAAGCTTGCAATTATTTTGTTAACGAAAATGCAAGAAATATTACTTTTTTGATTCCAGTCTTCAGTACAGCATCAGTACAAAATATCAATACATTATCGATACATATTTGATGCAAGGAATCACAGTCAATTTCCTCTTTTTCAAATTCAACCAATCAGAATGCTCAAAATGCGGACATGGTCCATATAAAAACATCAGTTTTGGTAACTAAAAGGTATCAATACTTTGATACTTGACCTTGAGTATCAGTCCAACATCAGTTCTTCATCAGTCCCGTGCTATCTGGGATATGTATTATATATATTTTATATACCATATAATATATGAAATTTCAATCCCAAGGGCTAAACAAATATTTGGCAAAATATATGAAAAATATACAGGGTGATGTCTTTGTTTTAATTTGAAAAATAAAACGTCATAAGATAGAAAATTAAATTTTCATATTACAAACATTATCTTTTTAAAATTAAAATAAAATTAAAATATTAGGGGTATTCACGATAGGTAAAAGATGTTGTACATTTACAATAGTGTTGTACTTTGTCTTTCGTCCATACAAAAAATTTACACCACAGTGTACTGTTGTATTATTTAACAACAGTACAACAGTACACCTAAGAAATACACCAGATCGTGAATACTGTAATTGAATTAAATTTCCTTGATATGAGATGTATAAATGACATGAAATAATTTCATTTTTAGGTGACTTAGATTTTAGGTACTTCTTATATTTTATAATCCATATTATGTGACAGTAAAAAATAATACACCCTGTATAAATTAATAATACGAGTATGTATAATATTTTATATGAAAATATATTTTTATTTAAAACATACGCATATATCCTTAAAATTTACGTTATGTTTACATTCTATCATATCAAACATTTACATAATATGTACATATGTATATGAGCATACTTACATACTCGAATTTTTCATTATAATCATCATCAAATCATAAATTCAATTTCAAATTGAAAATTCATATAAATTTTTCATTGTTATTCATAATTTTTATATATTTTCATCTTTCCCATTTTTTTTTTCTTCTATATTTAACGTTCATAATGTGTATATACATATTTAAATTTTTAAGAAAAAATAGAAAATATTTTAAGTAAGGATTTTTTCTAATGTGAGAAAAATTATGATTTTTCTTGTTGAAAATTTTTCATCAATATTAATTTAGACTGACTTGTTATTAACATCGAATATATAAAGTTACTTATTATTTGTACGTTTATACAAGTTATATATATATACAAATTATATGTAAATGCGTTTGTGTTATAGATATACACTTAAAGAATAAAAAGTTAATATTTATCATAATTTTTATATATAATCATCAAAGTCATCATTTACAATAACCGCACATAATTTCTATCATCATTTAATGTGTATTTCATTGAAAAATTATTATGATGGTGATGGATTTGAATTATTTTAGAAAAAATTTCTTAAAATTCGTATACAAAATTTTTTTTGGAATATACATACATAAATAAATACATAAATACATTATGTAGATCGATGTATTAGTAAAATTTGTAAATTGATGACATCATTTGAAAATTATGTAAAATTTATGATAAAATTTTAGGAAAAAGGAAAAATGAAAGATCAAAATTGAAGAAATATAAATTTATTTTTTTCAAAAATTAGATACATATCCAAATTTTTTTTATTTATGTAAATAGGAAAAAAATAAAAATAAAATGAATGATAATGCATTCCAAAGTTGAGAAATTTTCAAATGTAAAAATAAAAATTAAATAAAATAAATTTGAAATTAATATAATCGAAAATATGAATTTGAATTATTCAAAATTGCTTAAAGGGCAAAATAAGATATTTTGATATCGTTTAGAAAAAAAAAAAAACAAGTATTTAGGATATTTTTAAATAAAGTGAACAGAGTAAGAATTTTGATTACTTTTAAATTAAAATTAGAAATACGAGTAATTAAAAATTAAAAACGGAATACAGGAATCGTTGACTGGAAAATTTTTTTTCCTCGGTGTATAATATTCGTAAATTTTGATAATTGTATCTATGCTGATAATGAAAAACGAAGCCAAAAAAACATATTAAAATAATAACCGAGCATATTCCTTATCCTTAGATTAAGCATGAAATAAAAAATTCAAGTAGGTATTTTTTGATGCTACTTTGTGTCTCGGGCTTTTGTAAGTAAGTTTTTTTTTTTATTGCAGAACAAGATAAAAAATTTTGTCAAAATTCCATTAACAGAAGAAAAGTGTCAATATACAAGCTTTAACGAAAATGTTAACACACCTGTCTAAGTGAAGTAAAAGATAGTTAATTGAAAAATTCTGTCAAAATTTAAATTGTAATATTCTTTAAAAATTTTAATATATATTAAAAAAAGGTGTGTTAACATTTTCGTTAAAGCTTGTATATTGAAATTTTGCTTCTGTTAATGGAATTTTGACAAACATTTTTATCTTGTTCTGCAATAAAAAAACAAAATTACTTCACAATTAGAAAATAAATTTTTTTTTTCCAATTGCATGTGCAATGCACCCTTTCAAAAAAAATTAAAATGCTGTTGTCAAAAATTTATGGAAAAAAAACAATGATACAAAATACCCTTTGTACTTATATGAAACATGAATGTGTATAATATTATACGAATTCAATACCAGCGATTGACTTTTCTACCCTCTCCTTCCTTTTTTTTTTCACATTATTTAAAATAAATGAAAATACGGATGAAGAAATTAATTTCTTATTCTTTTGGATAATTAGAAATATCTTTCGGTTGTCTTCATTCATCATTTGTTTCCGTAATCATAATGATGATGATGATGATGATTATGAAAAATTTTTTCATGACTTTATATTACACGAATGCATTATCATTTTCAATTGTTAAATTTTTTTGTTTCACCCACACTTTACTTCTTTTTTTTTTGTCAAATATAAAATATTTATAATAATATACTGATGACGATGTTTATTATGTCCCCAGAGATTGACAATGCAATGCAAAACAATCGATGTTTTTCATTTTTGTTTTTCTACGTCCCTCAAAGTAATTGCAGAATTAAATGGGTCCTTATTTTTTTTTTTTTTTTGTAATTTTTCCACGTTTTTCCTTTTCATTATTTATTTTAAATCTTTACACAAATTTTTAAATATATGTGTATATACCTATAACATGAATAAGAATGATTTTAATGATGACTGTGTAATTATACAAAACATACATATAATGTATATGTAAGCAGATATGTAGATATGTATGTATCTACTGTGTCACACTATATTTTTAATTTTTTTATTTTTCATTGCACATACATACCTCTATTGAAGCTCCATTCAGGATGAGTGATTCTTTGATTCGTTTTAATATACAAAATAGTCTCTATAATTCAACCCTCGAGAAATACATACACCCATATTTCATAAATAAAAGTCCATATGGCAGGATTAAAAATTCTTATATGTGACACAATTTTTTTTTTTAAAAAGAAAAAATACATACAATGCATGTACACAATACAAACATGTATTTAAAAAAAAAAAAAAAAAGAAAAAAGCATAGAAAAGAAAATGTTTAGGACACGATAGCCTTTTGTTGAAGTGACTTCAAACGTAAAATTCGTTGTGAATATACTTGAAAATGTCGGATAAAATTAAAATTGAAAAGATTGTTTATCAAGATTCATATATAAAAGTAGGAAAAAAATAAAAATAAAAAAGAAAATAACAGAAATGAAAAATCATTGTGTATAAGGAAAAGAATAAATTTTTCCTTTTAAATGAGACAAGCATTCGAATAAATTGCGTTTAATGTGAGCTTTCAGAATTTATAGAAGAATTAAAAAGTATAGCTTTAATTTTATATCAAAACGTAGAAAAAATAATTTCTTATTTTCAAAAGACTTCATTATACTTACTAATTTATTGATTGTTGAATTTCTATGAAAATGAATTTTCCAGAACATCTAATACTACTATGTACCTTTTTACGGTTATATAAGAAGTTAAGATATCTCTTTGAAAAATCTGAATCTATAGATACTGGTTTAGAATTCGTACGGTATTTTTATAGAAGCAAATTGAAATGATGTACATACATACATATATATGTACATATATATATATATATTTTCTGAAAATGATAAAAATTCAATTATTTGTACATACTTTTTAAAGATTTTCATTGATATTTTATCTATATAAATTTTAAAACAAGATAGTGTTAAGATAAAATGAAAGAAGGATATAATTTTCAAACCGTTATAATTTCACTGTTATTTAATTTAAAATAGAGAAGTAAGCTAAAGTAAACTTGATACATTTGAATTTTACATAAATTTATTACAATTTTGATAAAAAAATGTCGATTTCACTTCCCTCACTCAAAGAAGAAAAAAATTCTAAATATTAAGATTTTATAAAGGATTGAGAAAAAAATTAAATTTACTTATATTATAATGATTTTTATCATTTCTTGATAACGGTTGTCTCATTATTTAATATACAATGTAATAATTAAGTAATTAACAATAGAATTTATCGTATTATGTAGCTATATGTATGTAAGTGTACGTAATTTTGTTGTAAAATTTATTATTATTTTTGTTTGTCATTTTATTTTATTTTTTCAAACATAAAATGTAATGTGTATTATTACATACATAGATATGTACATACATATATCTTATATTATTTGTACATATGTAATAAAATATCAACCTCATCATCATTATCATCGATCGCATCCTCTTCTTTTGTCCATGTATCTTTTACATTTTTGTTTTTTACGTCGATGAATTATTGGTTACGAACTTCACGAGCATCTAAAAAATGAAAAAAACAACAACAAAAATTTCAGCACGAATATTCGTTCTTTAATGGAAATTGAATCATGCACTTTACTCTTGTAAAAAGGTAGGCCTTGCTGATAACATTGAAATAAAGTCGCGAATAAAATCCATGAAAAAAGGCTTCATAAACTTAAGAAACTTAATGTGCCACACAGACTCATATAAATGTAATACATATAATAATAATGTATTATAATATTGTAGAAGTCCAAAAAAGAAGTCAGTATCCATGACACATGGCACGTCAAATTCATTCGTTTAGAAACGATGCTCATAAAGTTGCTAAGATATTACCTTAATGTGTGCTCTACCATGATAACAAGGGGATTCATTATTGTGTGACTTTTTCCTTTTTTTTTTCAAGCTCTTTTGGATGCTGACGATGGTATATAATTTAATATTGGCCTTCATTGCCATATCATCAGTATCACATTTAAGTGTATTCAACAAAATACAACCGTTCTATACAATCATCAATATGTTTTTCTTAAATTATTTTTTCTTCCTTTATTTTTTATTATTTTTTTTTTGTCTTAATTTTTTTTCTTGTTATTTATTTTTGTGCAAAAATATAAAGTACATACATTCATACATATATATAAATGTGCAACAACATATAACTTGCCGTCATGGCATTTAGAATATCAGATATAGGTAAACGGTAAGTATACATAATATAATATAACGATATCACCTGAGAAAAATTAGCAATTGGCGTACGATGTAAGCGGGAGCCGGAATTATTTGTCAACAAATTGTAAACAGATAATCACTTTGATCATTAAGAATGAAAAATTGATCAGGTCGGTTAACTTTGGTTATTTTGAACGCCTATGATAATGAGTTTAATATATAAAAATTTAACATTGTATTTTTAATAGTTTTATAATAATTTCCTTTTCATAATTATTTTCAAGTAAATAAAACATTTAATTTATTTTCAATAGTGAATGAACAGAAAAAAAACCCTACAAAATTTGTTTTTGATCTTTTCCGTGTAAGTAAGTAAATTTCAGTTAAGTATAAATTTAATTATGTTTTAAATTATGACAATATCTCTTACACATATAAATTATACAGACAAACACATACTAACAGAAAATAATAAATTGAAAAATACTTTAATTACCCTTTTTTTCTTTCTTTTTTTTTCAATTTCACTACATTTTTAAGGTATGTAAATATAAATTAAAATTTCAATCAAATGCCTTAAAGCCTTAGAGTTGATGGTTATCTTAACAAAATTTTAATTTCTTTTTAATCATGAAGAACCTCCACGAAAATTGATTCTTCGATTGCATGAATAAATTTATTTTTATTAAGATTAAGTAATACAGTTATGTTGTAGGAACATGAACATCAAAAATATCTTGTTTGAAAAACCACAATTACTGTGTAATAAATTTATTTATTAAATTTCATCTTTTTTTTTTGAGTTCAATTTGTAAATGTGACAACGAAAAACAAGTAAATAAAAATAAAGAATATTTTGATCGTATTTGACAAAGTGGATCTGGGTTAGTTGTACAACGTAGTGTTGTGGTTGCTTGTAAGAATATTTACGAATCCAAAAATGTGAAACATTCCAATATTATTATGTTACTTAAAGTTTTAAATTCATCTTATTTTGGGCTCTATTATTTGTATCTATTGGGATTTGGAAAACCTGCTTTTTTCCTCCGATTATGTTTTTGAGTAATTCATTTTTTGTTGCGAACATATTCATGGAAATGGTTGTATTTTGGTATACACCCTTAATTTTGGAATTAAATTTATTAAGGAAAATATTAAAATTTAATATGTATAGATAGATAGATATTTGCAAATGTAGATAATTGCCAATATAACAAATACAATGCGTTTTTAGAAAAAGTCAAAAAATGGAAAAGAACAGGTTTTAATCCTAATAGACACATTTGTCTTATTTTTCAATCAAGATCATTAAAACATTAGTTCGTTAAGTTTGACGGTATATCTATTCTTTTACAAAGGACACTTGAGCTGGTACATAATTTCAAAGCTTTTATTTTGTAAAAAACTTAAAAACTAATTGCAGCCTTATAATTTTTTTCATTTTTTTCTCAGTCAAGTATACAATTTCAAAAGTATGTAATTTTAATTTTCAGACTTAAAAATATTTTAGAAAAACAAAATAAATAAATATGTACAAGCGGTTATTCAAGGACTAAGTGAATACATTTTTTTTTTTAGTTTAACAATTCATATATACATAATTTACTTTTTTGCTGAGTTCACTTTCAATTAAGAATTTATTGAAATAAATTTATCTGTCTTCATTGGATATTACCCTAAAGTATGGGTAGTACATAAATAGGAAAGATTTACAAATAAAAAAAAATTATGATCTTCCTTTTTTTTGAAATTTTCTCTAAATTGAATATGAAATTCGAAGAAGAAAAAAAATGTAGACTTTCTCTTTTCCCATTCTTCCAATAATTATACCAACTTATTTTACAAAATGTTTCTTAAATTGCTGTAATTTTATTAAAATTAATTTTAATATTTAAAATGAAAAAAAAAAAAAAATACATAAATACAACAGAAAAAATTGTAAAAATTAAAATTGAATTTCGAATGTTCATTGTAATCATGAATAAAATATAAGCCGCCATTAAATATTTAGGTTTTCTTTTCATTAAAAAAAAAAAAAAATAATAAAATTACAAGAAAATCTTATAGATGCCCATTTTTTAATAGATTCTGGCCCATTTCAGTATACATACTACAGACTACTACTACTAGTAGAGCGGCATAATAACAATAATATTACAATCATATCGTATAAGCATTAAAAAAAAAAACGAAAAAAAAAAAAAAGAAATTAAACGACGAATTAAAAAATCCAAAAAATTACCTAGATTTTATACATATAAAAGGTTAAGGTATACATCAAAAACATTACATTGTATTATAAAATATAAAAAATAAATAAAAAAATAAAAAATATAGTTATTATGTACGCATTTGAACAGACAAAACACTTAAATCTTAAGGAGACGAGATGACGGTTTCTGATATCCAAACACACTTAAGATGAAAGGCAATATATTATTATTATATAGTACAACATATATATACAGTATATAATAAAAGATGGCTAATACACATCACTGATTATGACTTATTCCCGTCAAAAAACAAAAAAAAAATTGAATTGATTTTTTGCTGAATCATTTCTTAATCGTATTGCAGTTAGTATATACATATGTGATGTTACAAAAAGATGAGCTAATTCATTTATCGTTTCTGTTTATCTTCTTGTCTTATAAATTTTCACTTAGAAAAAAAGAAAAAGGAAAATTTTTCAACAATAATAATAATAATAGTAACAGAAACAAGGGAAAAGACAAAATAATATTCATGTTATCTTTGTTTGTTGCTTTTTTTTTTTTCTTTTTTTGATTCACAAAACATTTTTTTTTTTTTTATTCATTTTAATTCTTTATGGAAAATCAAGATATATATTAAATGACAGAGAAAAAATTTATTATAACATTATCAAGATGAGATTTTTATTTAATTTCTTCATATTTTCAATGGATAACATACACAAAATTAGAGATCATTACACTTTGTTCACGCCGCAAATCTGACCAAAAAAAAAATAAACATAAAATATCACAAGTGATTTTTAGACATTTTCATGTCTTTTGATATGAGGATGATAATCAAGGATAATTACTATGATCAACAGTACAATTTTTATATGGTATATTTTCTGCTAATTTGGAAGCAAAATGTTTTATATTTTTTTATGTTAAAGATACAGGAGGCATTTTCAAGTAACTCCAGTATAATGTTTTTTCATGATATTGTAATTTTATGCATTACAAAGCACATTCAAATTAACTTGAATTCCCATGACCTTAAACTTTAACAGTCATATGATTTTTTTCAACAGAGCATAGGTCTCTAACTCTATAAAGTCTACAGAGTTAAAAGATTCTTAAGATGTGTAATTACTTTTAAGTATTTAGCTAAAATATATTTCAAATCGTTCCAAAGTAATGTAACAATTCCTGAATAATTTAAACACAATTTACAGCTTGACTCAATAAAAAAAAATAAAATACTTTGTTATACAAAAATTATTTTTTATTAAAAATATTCTCGTTTAAAAATATAACAAAAAAAAAAAAGCAAATTAAATGTGTACATCATAAATTCATTAATAAATTAATTTTAATACATTATTTTTATTATTACATATTACTTTTTTTTTTAAAGGACTAATATTAGTAACACATTTCATTTTTGCATGTCAATCTCATTGATACATAATAATGGTATTACAATAATATGTGAGAAGATTATTATATTTTCGAAATACATATTAATTAAATACATAAAATTATTATTCAATACTACATTACAATACGTGATGATTTTTTTTTTTTACTTTTTTTAATGGAATTAAAGCAAAAATTGACGTGATAATGAACTTTAAAGTCTCTTGGAGACAATTTAATTTTTTTTTTTTTTTTATAAAAATGAAAAGAAAAATAAAAGCTTACAAAATGTGAATGTTTTAGTTTTGAATGTAACACTGACTGGTCAACATTAAATTTTAATGTAAAAACTAGAAAAAAAAAAATTGTAAAGAATGTAATATAAATTATTTTTTATCCTTTCACACTTCTTTTATGCCTGTATGCACCATTTCGATATAAGCAGCCGATTGACAATAAATACTTTCATGCATCTAAGATCACTTAATGACTATTGAGTCAAATATGAAAGTAAATTTAAGTCAAGTTAGCACGTATAAAAATTTAAAATTAAATCGCAATATAGTGCACATTGGCATTAATTTTCATGTTAAAGAATGTCATTTTTTGATGCGTTTTTGTCACGCATAAAATGATTACGATTATTTTGTAATTTATTTTTGAATTTAAATTTTAAATTTGAATGGTTTTTTTTTTTTTAATCTATTTAAAGCGAACACACAGGATAATCTTAATCTTTTTGTATTTAGACCTTATCGTACATGTTACATTAATGCTTAAGATTCTACAATGTTTATTCATTTTATTTAATTTTTTTGTTTGTTTGAATAATGAGACATAATTTCAACAATAAAAAATTAGTATACATAAATTAATAATTTTTTTTTTTTAATTCATCAAATAATTTATCGTGTTAACAATTAGATCGAGTGGGCACACATACATATAATTATTGAAAAGAAAAAAAACCAACTACTAAAATAAATATTATATTGCCTATTGCTTTCGATCTGAACCAATATTTTCAGCACCTTTAAATCTAAGCTAAAATAAATTCAATTTCCAATTTGAATGACAAAAAGAAAAAAATGTTGACTAGTGCAGTAACATTTAAGTATGAATTTTTAGTAATTTATCTTCCTTTTTTTAAATTTATGCGTATATCATATATGAGTATATTTTATTAGACTATGGCAATTAATCGATCACAAAATGATTTATTTGTTTATGAAATCGTTAAAAGCAATTTATAATATTCAGTTTTTGTTATAATTTATATGAAATTTAATTTGTAATTAATTGAAATTTTGATTTTTCATATTAGGTTTTATTTTTCTCAGATTTTGGTTTTAAAACACTGACCAAATGATTGCGTTTTCCTTTATCTGATTTGTGGTATTCATCAATACACTAATTTATTTTTGTTATTATTTTTTGAAATAAAATAAAATAAACAAAAAGAAAAAAACATCAGATTAAAATGTCATATTGGTAAATAAATAAATCAGAAAAAAAAAAAATTTGAAAATAAAAATGTTTTAGAACTTACTTCCATATTAAAATCACGTGAAATTATTTTTCTCGCTTTATCATTCTGGTATGTAACAGTGACTAGTGTTGGATAAATAACCACATTAAAATGTTCTGGTAATTTAATTAAACTTTTTAAAATAATTGAACATTGTTCTGATGTTAATAAATTCTATAAAAAAAATATTCAAATAAAAGTATAATAATTTAATTCAAATAATAATTGATAATAATTGTAGTTTTATTTTTTTCATAATTAAGTAATTTTATTTACCTGATTTTTTTGATTATTTGCACAAAAGAAACCAATCGTTGCAATTAAGTCAATTATCACAGCTTGAGTTTCACTTTTTTCACTAGTGGTACATTTTGAACCGCAATATTTTAATAAAATCGTTACAACATCTAAATACTTAAGTAATAAAGATTCACCAGAAAGCACCTCCTAGAAGAAGAAAAATTTAAAAAAAAAAGAGAAAGAAAGGAGAAAAAAAAAGGAAAATTTTAATCCATGAATATTCAAGTAAGAACACATATTTTAAATTAAATTATACAGTTTAGTATGGTTTGAACCAAAATAAATAATTTTTTTTTAGAACCTCTTAAAAAAAAGGAAAAAAAAGGTTTCTGTAATTCCTTTGCAAACACTATTTAGGATATCCTTTTTTTTTCATACCATGATTACCATAAATTTTTTCTATAATAATAATTTCGCTAACGACTTATTTTGTTTACTTATTCTTAAGATTAATAAAGGAAATTATTAATTTAATAATGGTTCAAAAAAGGAACAAAAAAAAAATAGGTAAAAAAATACCTAAACAAGTGGCCTAAATACACAAAAATTATTGCAGTAAAAATTATCAATTGCAATTAATTTATTTGAATTTTATAATTTAAAAATAAGAAAATTTGAATATCCTTAAAAATCTGGTTACAAAAATGTATCATTTTCAATTCACGTTAATAAAAATAAAAACATTCCTTTACTTAACATTTTACTTAAACATTTTAGAAAACATAATGAACGATAATCAACAAAAAAGATTATCTATGCCATTAGTATACAATTATCTATTTGAACGTCTCCTTAATCAAATACAAAAAAAGTCTGTGGGGAAAAAAAATTGAACCAACAATATTTTAGCAACCCTTTCAAAATTTGATTTGAATTGTTTCAAGAGATAACTAACTGTCGAAGATTGGCCAATGTAAATGTTTACATACTGTGTATGAGTATAAATTTATAAGAAACAAAAAGTAAAAGGCAAAAAAAAAAAAAAGAAGAAAAATAATAAAAAAGGGTTGATTTGTTGATTTATCAATTTTTCTTGTTTTTAATTGGAACCAGATTTTATTTACACATTGCATACACAAACAATTTTTTTTCTTTTCTATTTTTTTTTTATAAATTATGTTTATAATTTGTTTTATTAATTAAAAGCTTTATGAAACTTTAAATTAAACTATAAAAATTAGTTTTTCTTTTAATATTTAAGATGAAAACTAAATTGTTTAAGAAAATAAATTTTAAAAGAAAAGAAAAAGAAGGCCAAAAAAAAAATGTATAGTTCATAGATATTTTTATCTAAGTAGAAGTATCTTTCAAGGAGAAATAACTTTTTGTTTGAAAAAAAAAAAGAACAAACTATAAAGAAGTAACTTTTGTAATTTTAGTTTTAAAATTATCTCCAGTATACGTAAACTATATACATTCCCAAATATGTATGTATATAAAAAGTATTGAAATATTTACATTGATTTTTCTAACTAGCTTTATTCAATTACAATTGTAATCAAAATTAACTCCCGTCGTATTTGAACTGTAAAAATAATACTATTGAATATACCTAAAATGTATTTACTTTGATGTTGAATGTTTGGTAAACATTAATCTTAACATTTTCAATTGATTTTTTAATGTCTGTTGAATTTTCATGAATGAAAATTTTATTTATTTTAACTTTTTTTGTTGTTTTATTTTGTTCGTTTTATTCCTTTTTATATCCTTTTAAATCATATCAATTATATACATATGTATATACACGTATAGATAAAAGACTAGCTAGTATATACAAACTTACAAACGAGTATGTATATAAGATACGCAGAGATTGTTAAAATGAATTAAATATTTTTTTTGTTCATTATACACTAGTACAACAAAATAAATATTATATAAAATATATAAAATAGATTTTAATCAATAAAATAAATGCACACACTACATAAATATTTGTTTTTAAAATTAAATTTTCGAAAATGTTAGATACATACATACATATATAGATATACTCGTACATACTCATATGTATATAATAACGCTGCTATATAAGCAAATTTATTATTTTCACTTATAGTGCAATAATAATTGTGTTTTATTTTTTCGTCTTTTTTGTTCTTTTTTTTTTTTTTTTTTTTTGTGGAAATAATGTTAATGTGGAAAATTGTTTTATTACATTAAAAATTTAATAATAATTTATAGTTGAAAAATTTTCCAAGTAAATTTTATAAAGTTTTTTTTTTATTTTATTGTAAACTTGTCATCATATATACATATTTTATGCATGTATGTATGTATAAACTTGATTTTCATTTTAATAAAAGTTAGAAAGGAAAAAAAAACCAACAAAAAAAACAAAAAAAAGCATAAAAAAAAAACGAAATTTCCATATAAAAATGTTCGTTTATATTGAAAATAGGGTTCTTGTTGTATGTACAAAGCACTTATTAGTTCATAAAAGTGTGAAATCGAGTTTAATTTGTATACTTAACAAACAATGAATTTTTTAGATATTGAATGAATATAGCTTATATTTTGATAATACATATTTAGTAGATACATATATTGTATGTACCTATATAAAATTATATAAAAATAAGAACGATAAAATATGGAAAGGTGAATTTATTTTGTGGTGTATGAAATTGAAATTGCAGAATTTAAATAAACAATTAGAGTGCAATTTAAAATTTTGAATTTTATTTTATGTATAATTTGCAAAAATATTCACTTTTATTGATGGTTTTTGTTTTTTCTTCATTTGATTTTTAAAGCAAGGGTATTTATTTGTTTACAAACTACTTTTTAGTAAATATACAATTATCCTTTTTTTATAATAAATTTTTTATAATAATTGTTATAATAAATTTATAATCTTAAAAGTTTTTATCTGTATTCAGTTTTTTAAAACAAAACAACAAAAAAAAAAATAAATAAATAAAATAAGTTTAAAAGTTTTTGCACTGGGAAATTTTCCAAATATTTTTTTATTTTTATTTTTAATTTTTTGCTGGTGAGATTTTATTTTTGGCAAAACTTTTTAAAGAGGGTTCAAATGATCTAAAATGCAAATTTTTTGAGGTAAAATAAGGAAATAAAGTTACGGATATTCTGGTCAAAGATATAGGTAGTAGGTACATATGTGTTTATCCTAGACGACTGAATCTGAGACGACTGAATATACGACAAGACTTATTTTTTTTTTTTTCATAGAACTTTCCACATGGGAAAATTTCTGAATAATTCATACTTGAAAATTGAGCACAGAAAAATCATCGACAACAACAAAAAATTCTCACATTTCGTTGACAAATTATTTCTATGAATTTTAAGCATATAATCTAGATACATATATATTTTTTTTTTTTGAAAATGTTGTTCGGTTATTTGAAAAAAAAATTAGTATCCTTTTCTGAGGAAATAACAGATTCTCTTGAATAATTAATTTTTGTTTTGTTTTGTTTTTGAAAGTTTTATCTTTCGCTCGTTTTGAATTAAAATTTAAAAAATTTACATTAAAAAGAAAAGGATAAGATAAAAAATAAAAGGAAAAAAGTTTTTTTTTTAAAAGAAGTATGTTTCTGAATAAAGAAAAATATGAATTATTAATAACTACATTTCTCTTTACTTTTTTTTTTTTTTAGAATTTAAAAAATAAAATTCGAATATTAAGTGTTGAACGTTTTCTAATTTATCTGGGTATACACCAATACACCAGTGGTTTTTTTTTTTTAAATTCTAAATTATATAGAAGAGAACAAAAAAAAAAGCAGAAGGAAGCAACAGTATTTTGAATTTGAAAGTTTGTACGTGCTCACAAAAAAAAGTTTTTATTCTAAAATAAAATGTATCACTAAGAAAATTAAGTATAATTTCTTTTTTTCGAAGAATTTTTGAAGAGAACATATTTTTATAAAAACTTGTTATGTTTTTTTCGAAGTTTTTGAAAAGTTAAGATTTATTGCTAAATCATAAATATTCAAGAAAAGATTTAGTATATGTATATATTTTTTTAGTAAAAACTTTTTTCATGCATGGAATATACACGTGTGAATATGTAAGTGCGAGTGTATGTACATAAAAAATATTAGACAATATAAAGTGAAAAATGTTTTTATACTTTTCCGTTTGAACTTCATTTTCTGGAAAAAATGAAATTGTTATATTAAATGTTTTTCAATTTTCCCAGAAGAATTTTCACTTTTCGATTATATATTTTTTTTATTGTTTTAGTTTATTGGATAAAGTATATTTGTACATGATATATATCTTACCTGAAATGTAACTAAATCTAAAACAGCCATTGATACGAGTAAATTAAATGTAGCAGCTGCCAAAGATATTGTTCGTGGTGGAATGCATTCACCTATAATTAACATGAAAATTAAATGAAAAAAACAAAGTAAAATAAAAATAAAACACTTTTGAGAATAAAAAAAAAAAGGTGAAAAATACAAATAAAGAGAAAATATTTTAAAAAAAACCATATATAGATACGTGTTACATATAATTTCTATCGAGATCATTTTTATAAATTAATAAAAATTGAAAAAAAATAAGACTTTTCATAATCTTGATTAGTTTTACACTTACCCAGTGGCACGATACTAGAAGAAAGCATTGATATTGTTCCAAACATTTCTGTTGATTTTGCAACATTCAAAAATTTTGTTACATCCGATGGACCTGTAAAAATATATTTTCAAATTTTTAACGAAATTTCAGCAGTTCTTATTTTAGCAGAAGCATATATGTACATATGCTGGAATACATAATGTAAATTTTGATTTCATAATGTTTAATTTTTTGTAAAACGTAAGCAATTAGAAAACAAAACCTGTCCTTTGAAGTATAAAATATCTTATAATTTTTAACGTTCCATTTGTTATCTATTCTCATAAGGATTTTTAAAATGTTATAAATTCATTATTTACGTCAAATAAATTAGATTTAAAAATTTAATCTTTAATCGAAAACAAAATGGAATCCAGCACAAAAACAAAATGGGAAGAAAAAAATACATAAATATTCTTACTTTTTTTTTAAAAAGTTTTTTATCTCATTTTTTTTTCTTAATTATTTTGCTTTCAAGAATTAAAATCTCATACCTGGAGGACAAAGTTCAGCGAACTTTGTTAAAAGTCCAAGTGTAGCCAAAAGCGACAATACAATACTCTGATGATTTTCAACTGATTCTTTGACTTTCATACACCTTCTCGAAAGTACATCAATTAGACCCGTTGAGACGGCATAGCTGTGAAAAAAGACATTTGTGTCAACAAGAATATAGCATAAAATTTCAAAATGGTATAAAATTAAATAAGAGGATATTATAGAAACATGAAACATTATAATCATCGTCAGGATATAGCATAAATATAAAATTTTTTATATGTATGTAGGAACAAAAAAAAAAAAAAAAATAAACCAGTGAGTTAGCAAGAGAATCATTCAATCTATCAAACTTTTATACAAACCCTCTACACCCTCTATACAGATTTTTTTATTTCTTTATAATTCGATTGACATTAAACATTTCGTATTCTGCGAATGCAATTGTAGAAAAATTTTAAGTACCGTGTGTATTTGACACTTGTTATAATATTTGTCCTTTAGCATAAAAATACAAAACCAGGACGTGTATTCATAATATTAGTTTTTTTTATGTTTCATTTTTGTATTTTTTTAAACGATCAGATTCAAGTGAATCTTTATTTCAACAAAATATACATTTAGAAAAAAAAAAAAAAAAAGAAGTAAAATACTAAAAATTACGGTTTCTGTTCATATATAAACTCATCATCATCATTATATCATCATATGATGAAGAAGACGAATGACGAGTTTTGTATGCTGGGACATGTTTTCTAACTTGGTTTTATAAGTACCACAAATGTGTACTCACATCATTCAGATCCACTTGAGATCCATAAAAATATGTGCAAATCCTTATTTGCCGCATTTTGTTGGTTTTATAAAGTTCCTATTTCATCCATGCATATGGCTATATGGCCATCATATTAATATAATGTATATATGTATTTAGATTTAGATATACTATAGGTATTATGGTGACTGTCCATCTTTAATGTTTACATTAAGCAGACTGTTCTGTCTACTGATTCTGACAGGATTGTATTTATTTATATATGTATGTATACACACAAAATATATATGTACCAAAATTAAAAGGATCTTATTCTGTTTGACAAAAAAAAAAAATAAATAAATAAATAAATTGTTGGTAATACGATACATTATGACAAAGCCAAAAATAAAAAAAAAAATAAAAAAGAAGAAAAAAGATGCTACTTGATAAGGATAACCAAATATGTTGTACCTATATTTTTATAGTAGTGTCGGTATCATAAAATTTAGGATGTTTTTTTTTTTGTTTTTCGTTTTTCAAGAAAATCGTGGAAAATTTTTTTTTAATCTTGATGTATTCAATATTTCTATTTTCAAAGTCAAAAATTTTTAACGAGGGGATTTTCATTATTTTATTTTCTTTTTATTTTTTTTATTTTTATTATTATTTTAATTGTAAAATTCACACCGACTGCCTATAATATGTTCTGATTAAATTTTTCTAATATAAAAAAATAAGGATTATTCTTATAAAACCCCACTTTAAAAATAATTTCTTAAGTGCTATTATACAATAAAAAAAAAAAAACATTTCTCAACTGCATAATCAAAATAGGGTGTTGAATTTGTATTATTTACTTTTTAAAATAAAAAAAAAAAAATAATAATAATATGTAATAACAAAAGCCTTCATAAAAATTCATTCAAAGATTTACACATTCACAGGTTATGTGTTTCGTAAATTTAAGTTTGGATTATTAGTTCATGTTTATGTTTTTTTTTTCAATTCTTTGACATTGCAATATATTTTCCCCTTTTTTTTAACCCCTGTTTTTATAGTTAAATCTCCTTTTTTGGATTTACATTATTATACAATGGTTACTTATGAAGTATGTTCAATATAAAAAAAAATGAAAAAAAATTAAAAGAAAAACATTATGCAAAGGGAAAGTAAATTCTGGACAATTTCTTTATATATATTGAATAACTTTTTATTTGCAAATACGCATAATTTTTATTTTTATTTTTTTTTGCCTTGAAGGGTGATGAATTATACACATATTCCTCATCTCAATGAAAATTGTCGCCACGCTTATGAACTTATAATTCAATTAACATATTAGTTGATAATATCAACTAAGCATTATTATTTTGGATTAGTTTTGGTAAAAATGAACAAATTACAAAGTTCCTTATGTTTAAAAAAAGAAAAGAAAGAAATTAAATTAATAAAAGTTAACATGTATTTTTTAAACGTATCTTGAATCAAATAATAATTATTTTAAACGTCAATAATTTCAAAGTTTAATCATAGCACAATATTAATTTTTTTTTATTTTTCTTCTCAAAAGAAATTTTCATGAAAATGTTTATTGGAAGTGAAAATTTTTACTTTACTGAGCATTTTTTTTTTTTGACTTGAAATCGATGAATTTTCCAATTTTTTTCCTTTTAAAGGAAGGATTGATTGACATTAAGTTTTTCCTAATCGTTCTTAACTCGTTCCCTCTTACAAGGATCACTTTTTTGTCAAAGAAAGTTTTATAGAAATTGTAAATGCTAAATTGTAGAATGTTGAGACATTTAAATTTCAAAACGAGTTTGTGTATAAAACGTGTAAATGTTAAAATTGCAAAAATTGAAATTCATACAGCTACATATATATTTCTATTAGAAATTAATTATCAATATATTGCAACGATCACAGTAAATATTCATATAGCTCTTCAAGATGCAAATACAGCGGATGTGAAAATACTAATCTGAAGAGGCAAAAAAAAAAAAATAATAAAGTCCCTTAAACCTTCAAATATTTAAAAAAAAACCGAATTTAAAATTTAAAAACAAACATTGAAGACTACTTGAAGTTGAAGATTTTTTTTTCTCTAGGTCTCTCAAGTTTTAAAGGTCTATGAATTATTATACATATACACACAAGCTCTTGAAAATCATAATTTTTTATATATATTTTTTTTTTGAAAAATATTTAACTCTCGTATATCACATTGACGTTTTTCTTTTTTTTTTTTTTCTTTAAAAATACAGTTTGCATGTTGACATAAATGGTAGTAAGATGTTAAGTACCCATCTTTATTTCTTTTTTCTTGATGTTTTTCTTATGTGTTTATAATATTTTTATATATTTTTTTTATTATAACGGAAAACTTCAAAGGTATATCTACATATTTTTCCGTTTATATTGATGTTGTGTGTATGTTTGTCTTAAATAATCAAAACAAGATGAAGTTGATGATGATGGTTTATATAATGTTTGTTTGTTTATTTTAGGACAACAGTAAGTCCCAAAGACGATGCTTTTCTTTTTCTATTTATTTTTATTTTCAATCATCAATTCAATTTAAAAAATCGAAAATCAATAATTTTTTAATTTGATTTAAGAAAAAAAAAAAGAAAAAAAAAATTAGCAATATTAAATTAATTTTATTTGTTTTGAAATGAGATTTGATGCAGACAGGCAGACTTGTTTTTTATTTTGTTTGTCTTTTTTTTAAAAATGAATGTCTATTGGAAAATCTTTTAATCATGAGTTTTGCTTTATTTTGCAGAATTTTTACAAAAACCAAAATCAATCACATCTGACATCATATGGCTTTCTAAGCGATTGTTATTAAACAATAATTACAATGGTTTAATGTACATATATATAGTTTAAAAATATTAAGCCAAATAGACCCTTCAACAGGATAATTTGATGGTTGTTGATATGTATTATGTATGTCCATCAGAAGGTGTCCAACCGCGAATTCTAATAAATATGTACTTTTATACCACATATGTACATATATACATATATAATTGTAAACATAACACTTAATCGGCTAATGGAATAACAACATTCTATTTTTTCCTTAATTTCATTGTACGTTTTTTTTTTCTTACCAGATTTTTTTTTTTTTTGAATTGTGTTGAATTGTAGTAATAAATGATCTGAATATATGTGTACAATACTTTTATAATAAGAAACTACTTTAGGATAAAATGAATTATTCGTAGAGTCCTCGACAGCAGGGTGCTTCCCAAATACCCGCTGGGCAAAATCAGCACTTACTTAGTTTTGTTCCTGTTTCCTTATGGGGTAAGTATAATTTTGTTGTTGTTGTGTTGTATAGTTGAAAAAGGTAATACAACTGTTCAAGATTTCAGAATATTGTTGTTGTTGATGATGATGTTTTGATACAATCAAGATAAATAACTTAATCTGAGACGTATGTATGTAATAAGTTTATTTTTTCTTTTTTATTTGATCGAATGAAACTGCTAATGGGGTTTCCCTTGTTTCTTAATTTAATTAGAACATTATGATGAGAATTTAATTACATATAGCTGTATGTGGAATTATGCCTTAATTTATTACAAACAAAAAAAAAGTTTATTTGTATTATTTGCAATAGCACTGTTCTGTTTTATAATTTAAAAATTTTCATGAAAATAAATTTGAATTTTAACAATCGCTGACTTAATTGAAATAAATCAGTTAATTAAATTTTTTAATTTTACAACAAATTTAAATTTTTTCAAAAAAATAAATTTGTGATTAACAGAAGAAAATGTTGACAGGAGGACAGAGGATTCTTTTGAAGAAAAGTATAAAAAGTAAATTGAAAAAACTGAAACTCAACGAAACGGTCGAGACAACCTTACTCACATATGAGTATGTGTTTTGCAATACATATTCTTTAGTTACTTTTAATACGAACGGTGGTAAAAACGATACAAAATTAAACTTTTAAGCCCCTCTGTACGTGCATTTACATCTGCATTCTGTTTCATCGAACAAAAATATAAACATCCTAAATTTTTTTTTTTAAAAAAGTTGAAAAAAAAAAATGTTAGTTTTCAACTGTGTATACAGCAGACCAGACCAATGTTATTGTATTTTTTATATTAAATTTATATGTAAACTGTCATTGTAATTACATGATGACTGCCAGGTGATCAAAATGAGTTGAGAATAAAAATGCACAATACAATAATGAACAATGCTTTTTTTTTTGTTTATAATATTATTTTTCTAATGTGCACGCGTAAAACCCTTTCCGTCAATTTCAATAAACTACAACAAGTGTTGATTGCTCATTCGAGTGAATAATATTATGTATATAGAAAAAATATGAATATGAAATGAGAATAAAAATAAAGGTACAAAAAATTGTAGTACCTATTCATACAGGACTTGAAATTTCCATACGTTACTTTTATTGTTTCGATTTTCAATTTTGATTTTGATGTGGCACTACAAGGGTTGAAAATTGTTTCATTGAATTGATTGAATGCACACTTGAATATATAATACAAGTATGTATTCTGCACTACAAAAATTGTTTGACCATATATTCTTTTCAAACACCATAAAATCTAGATTCTAGATTCAAAATATTAAAAAAAAAAAAAACCTAAAATCTAGATTCTAATTTCATTTTAGTGTTTAAAATGAAAACAATAAAATAAATAGTTAACGTATTTTAAAATCCAAAAGGACTTTCATGTTCTTCTTTTTCAGAAGGCTAATAAAATTGATAATTGAAGATGCCTACATATACATTGAACCATCTAATATCTAATCTAACCCCATGTAAATTATTTAAATCTGTACTGGATATATGACTATACATAAGATTTCTATGAACATATTCTGTTGTTTTCTTTTTTTTCAAATAAATATGTCATTTCAACATATCTATATTGAAATGTATCTTTCTTTCGTTTTTAAAACTGTATCATCCTACTAACGAAACGCATGTGTACACATACTCAAAAAACAAACCTTTGTGAAGTATCCATTTTAAACACAAGGGACTCAAAAAGTACGAATTAAATTGGTACTTGAAAATCTTTGTACATATCACAAAACAAACGAATATCACACCAGGGGAATTGCAAGAATAAATTTCATACGTTATACGTAATATCGAATAAATGTGTATATATACGTATACTTCAAAAAATAACAAAAATAAAGAAAATCGTATACAATTTATAATATAGTCAACAAGAAAAAGAGCCCTTAAAAATGGTTTTGTATATATACTATACTGCGTCAAGGGTTATATAAGAACAGAAAATGTATTTTGAAAGGTTTATTTTAAAATAAATATGTACCATTTCGTACATATGTATGTTCATACTTTTATAGTTTTGTTTTCTAAACATACTTCTCTTGTGGCTTTTATCAGCTAAAAGATGGAAAAGTGGTATTAAATTATAAATAAATTTCAGGATAATACTTACAGAAAATGAAAAAGGAAAAACTTTTCTGAAAGCCATTATGTGCTTTTCGTTTAAGATTTTTCCACGATGACAAACAAAAATAGTTTTTAATTGAAAATAAAACTTTCTGTTTAATTTTATAACAATATGGAACTGTTATTTAACAACATGAAAATTTAATAATAAGGTAGATAAATAAATAGTACCTGTTTGTTGTTATATAATATATACCTTTGTTGATTGTTTTAAGAAAAAAAAAACATAATAGTAGTACTCACAATGTGTGGATTTTATCGAAATTGTAGAAATAGTAGAAGAATGGAGAAAATCGAAAAAAACAATTTCCACCTCGAAATTATTTTATATGATTTTGACACTTTTCCATTCTTCTACGATTTCCATCGGTTACATGTTTTTAATCGAAAAATCGAAGAATAGAAAAAAGTCAGCTGATCTGCATCGCAGCAAATGTCAATTCGTATATGTTACTCGGAAAATACAAAATATTATTAATAAATTTACGTTTAATACTTAATTTTTGCATTTTAAATAACTTAAGTGTTCTAAAAATTCACTAAACAACCAATATATATAATGTAAAAAAGCGACATTTACCGTAAAAATTGACAGATTGCTGACAGTTCAGATTTTTCGAATTTTTCCACTTCGACTTCTACATATTTGAAAAGAGTTCTTCATGATCTGACTCACTTCGAAGCGTTTGATGTTCCACAATTTCGACTTCTACGGTCAACTTCTACCGATTGTGAGTACTACTAATGTGTTTTGTTTTGAATTCCAAATAGAAAAAAAACTTTTATAATTAATGCAAATTGAAGTCATACGTATATGTATATACATATCTCATTTCAAATCAAAGCTAAAATAATATACGCATATGTACAACTTTTGTCTTAGTAAACGAGTTCTTATCATTAAAAATTCGATTTGTATTGAGCTCTTCAAAGAATATCCTGATTGGGTTTAAACTTTCTATGTAGTTCAACAGAAATATAATTCTTTAAAAAAAAAATTATTTGTGTAAACATTTATCCATGTACGATAAAGCTTTTTTCTTAACGTTATGCAATTCGAGTCCTTGTATAAAAGAAAGAGCTGTAGAAAATGACAAGGAGAATACTGGATACAAATGCGAAGTATGTGAACGAAAGCTAGTGTTAAAAGTTTAAATATCCTCCTTTCAAGATTTAAATAACAATAATATCTTTTTTAAAATTCTTTCAAAATAAAGCTATGTAATGTACCTACATAATGTTTGTATGTACATATTTGTAAAAATTTAAGGGAAACTAGAGGAAATTATGTATATATATATACATATGTATTCTATTTTATATTTCTAAAAACTTTTAAGAAAATATGTCCATTAATATTGTTTTTAATAATTTAAAATTTTACCAAATTTTTTATTGTTTAACAAAATGTAATAACAATGTTTTTTGTTTTTTTTTGTTATTTTTAGTGTAATAATAACATGACTTTAATTACCTTGATAAAATTTATCACATTTTTTATAGATAAAAATTACATTCAAAATAGTTTACTCTTAAAAAGTAAAAAGCAATTTACGCTGTCAAACAGAGATAAAACCATCTGCTCCCACTTTTTCCATATAAACCATCTGAGCCAAAAATTCACTTAGTATACCTATAATTATTATATATCTTCTCTTCTTCTTTTTTTTTTTTCTAACTTCACCAATTCTGGCAAAATTTTGTGTAAATGTATAAAAAGACATTGCTATATTATGTCACAACATTATTACAACCAATCCCTTTGGAAAATATTAAAGTAAAAAAAAAAATAGAAATAAAAACGTGAAAATGGCCCCAGGACACTCTTATTTTCAAGAATGCCTTAAAGTGGTTTCACGAAGTGGCTTTTATTTTTTCGAATAGTTTAGTTTTATTCATACCTTACCAAAAAAAAAGTAAAACTTATTCTTTTCTATTTTCCAGATTTTATAGTATACATTAGAATTTTTTTTTTTATGTTTTATATAATTATGTTTATAATGTATATAATATTGTCGGTGTTATAAGTATTATTGAAGAAAAAAATAAATATGTATTCATAAAAACGAGAAAGGGCTTTTAGAGTACTTGTATACATATATAATAATATCATACATACTATACACATCTACACATATAATATTTTTCTGGATTGGTACATTGAGACATTAAATATAGACATCATAATCATATCCCGTATATTATCCATAATTGACGTAAAAAAGGCAAACTCAATGGGGCGCCTTTAGCAAAAAAGGATAATGTTTCAATTGGTATACAAAACATACATTCTATACAGCTTAGGGTTATTATTAGATGTATTTATGTATATATTTATGGATCTTTTTCGCTATGTTGCCTTTTATTATTGCGTCAATTTTCTTTCTATATTCATATATAAAACTTATATACATACATATATGTGTATATTAAACTATTATGAGGGACATTTTATATACCACATTTAAAATCATAACTGTTTTTAGAAGGTTCAATTAGGCTAAAGGTTATACAGAAGAATATAGAGTTAAACTAGTTGAATATACAAATACCCTGGAGATATTTTTATGCGAATAATATGATTTTAATAGACATATGAATGCATTAAAAATAGGCAAGTACATCAAGGATGTGTAATGTTTTAACATACATTAAATACACCAGATTTTAATTTTATTCATAAGTAAATACTAAAAAAAAAAACTAAGGTTGATTTATCATTTTTAATGTTTCAAATATTCAATTTTATTAATACATGTATAGGTATATTGCCTATATACAAAAATATCTAATATCAGTGCGGAGTAGTATAAATTTAAAAAAAAAAAAAAAAAAAAAAGGATTAAATATACAAATTTAGACATTTGTGCATAAAAAATTTCAAATGAATATGTGATCATTAATATTTTTTTTATTATTATTATTATGTTATTTTACGGTGATAGGCAAATATGAATGAAGGTCTAACAGATTTTTCAATTATATACACTATAGTGTAAAATGCTAACATTTGTAGAGTGTGGAAAATAGAGAGTAGATAAATAAAAAAAAATTTGAATAAAAAAGATTTAGGGTTTTTTTCTTTAAAAACAAAAAAATAATGTTATTATATTAGCTAAAATTAAAATACTATTTTCAAAGGATATAAGAAAAATGATAAGAAATGACCATACATACCCTGACATATGTAGGTAGTAGGTACATATTATGTATATTTCAATTTTTTGATCACAAAAAATATACCAAAAAGATAAAATCAGAAAAGTTTAAAAGCAGAGAATGCTTCATATTTTTTTTTTTCTTTTTCAATTTTTATTGTGTTTTCAGCAATACCATGAATTACAGATTTTAAATTATTTGGCCATATTTTATGATGATATCATCATGATCGTGACACGTTTTTTTGGAATTTTTCCAAAAAGAAAAATAAATACATATTTTTTTAAAGTTGTTTTCTCAATAAAAACAATTTTGTGAATAAAAAAATTGAGAAAAAAAAATACTACATGATGAATAAAATTGAACTGCCATGAATGATTGACATTTTTTATTTATGTTAAATACCTAATATCACATTTCGTTCAATTCTTTTTTTTTTTTTTTAATCAAAACTGATTATTATTATTATTTTTTACATATTTATTTTTTTCTTTTTATTTTCTTGAATTATAGAGCATATGTTTATTTTCAAAATCATATTCTGAATGTCAACATAATATTACTTCATTTGTAGTTTATTATGAGATTGTTTTTCTATGAACTGTCTTTTTTTTTTTTTGGTTTTTTAATCTTTAACTTTTCTTTGCTTTGACTTCATGGGTGGTTTGTATATTTACAAATATGTACATATATGTATATGTTTTTTTAGCCCTTTCAATTTCTGTGGTAGGTAAGAAAACACCATATACATTTTATCATAAAGCTACCTTATTTTAAATTTTCAACATATGATTTTGATATGACACAATATGTCCTGTCTTAAAAAATATACATATAATGTACATATATGAAATTCTAAAAATAATTGTCGTCAAAAATCTTGTATACTTATTTTTTTTTTCTGTATATGTACATCGTACATATTTATAAATACATTGTGGCAATATGGAAAGTTTTCTTTTATTATTTTCTTCTAATAAAATAACATAAAAAATTGAGAGAAAAAAAATATAAATAAAATTACAAAGTGAAATATGAAAATCTGCAAAATAAATATGTGTACTAAATACTAAAAAAAAAATACATAAATATATAAGTATAACTTGTTAATGAGTACAAGCTTAAGCACGCGCCTCTAAGTAAAAACTTGTTGTCTGCTTGGATAAGTGACCGCCATAAATTTTCTCATTTCTAGTTGCTGTAAAACAAGTCATGTCCATTAATCGGTTACAGATAAATTTAACATTTGAATTGTATCTAAAGAGTACAAGTTTTCTACTTTTATTTTTTATTATTTATATATTTTTACTTGTTTTTTTTTTTTTTTGTTGTTGTTGTTGAACATAAAGATAATTTTAGCAATTTGATCTACTTTGGTTATACATGTTCAATGTGTATTTTAATAGTCGTTTTGTATTATTTATAATATTTTTTTATATTTATTATCATATCAACAAGATATAGGTAGTAAATTGTAACTAAAAATAAAATTTTTTACATTGATATATAAAATAGAATTGTGTATGTATTGCAATATATTTCTATATAATTAGAAAATAATAATAATATAGACTAATGTTGAACTTAAAAGAATCTTTGTTTCAGTTTAAAGTATCAGAGAACAGTATTTTTTGACATTTATGTAAGGATTAAAGTTCTAAAATCCAATTTACATTCAATATTCTTATAGAAGAATTTATAGTACATGATATGAAATTACTGCAAAAACAGAAAAATTTCTTTTGGTTTGTATACAACACAAAAGTTTAATTTATACGAGCTTGAAAACATTGTAAAATTTACATTATTCAGTATTAGAAAATTCTGTTCAATATCAGAACCATTGAGGTGATAATTTAAGTGAACGATTATTAGCTGTCTAATTAAAGTGAATGTTTAAATTCTAGTATTTTCATGTAAAAATAAATATAGCAACATGAGGAAGTAATGACTGTTAAATATTTCAAAATACATGCGAAATAAAATTAAAAATATTACGATTTAAGTCTTTGAGTAAGAAAAAGCTTCATACATTTTTCTTGAAATTTAAATTATTTTTAATTTTAATAGACTTCATAGTCATAGAATATTTACATCATGCATGATTGTAAATCAAATTATTGTTTTGTATATGACGAAGGAGTTTTGTTTTATTGAACTGAAACAATATGTGACATGAAAAATACATTTTTGATTATCTTTTAGTTTTTTTTTTTATTAAATAATTTATAAACTAATGTTGTTTTACATACATATGTGAAGAATCTAACTATAGAAGTCAGAACATTAGAATGTTCTTGTTAAATTAACAATAAATAGTATAACATCAGCAATAACAGATGTCTTTAAAAAAACAACAGATCAAATTTCTAAAATCACTAAAATTTTCCTGATTTTGTATGAATCCCTTTGTCTATATATATATATATGTATATTGTATATAATGTATATATCAATATGATTAAAATTTAATATTATTGTACTTGTACTTTGTATATAGGTATATACTTGTATGTAGCTTTTGATGGTCACAACACAATAACACTATAATCGGTCTAGAATAATTGAAAAAAAGGCAAAAAAAAAAAATCCTTATTTTATTTTTATTTCTTCAATCAGTTCCGATCTAATTTAATAATAGGAAACCTGCAATTTGACTAGATTTGAAATTAAATAGAGCGTAAGACAGAGTCATCCTATACTGAAGATTACATATACAGTACATTGCATATTTTCTATAGAAAAATTTTAAGTGCTATATAATATGATTGTCATGGAAGGGTGGTTTAGCCCTATGTATATTTAAATCCCTCATCATTGCAATTTGATTGACTCATCCTTTTGTTTTCGTCTTATACACCGTTACAGATACTAAGCCCCTTTTAAATTTTATACAATAGATTTTTTGACATGGTTTACATATGTCGCAAATAATTCTAGATTTTCTTAACTGTATTTATAAGTGAATATTCAAAATTGAGTGTTTATATGTACATATTATGTAGTTAGTATAGTTTTTCAATTTTTTTTTTTTTTTTTTTTTTTTTAAAAAGCAACACATTTTTTATTTGTGAAATTTTATGATTTTTTTTTTTGTTATTTTCTCAGGATAAATACCTGGTATACCTATACTTAAAAATTTTTACCTTTCATGCGGAGCATAAAATGAAGTCAATGAATTATTCTTCGAAACGTATTTTTATTAATTAATAAAAAATTAATTAAAATTAAAATATTCAGAGTCAAAAAGTTTTTTAGTAGGTACATACTTAGGTATATACATAGTTAATACTTATATTTACCTAACTTATTGCAAAAAAAATTGTTAAAGCCTGTTAGAAGTGTTAAATCTTTTCTAAGAATTTTTCGACAGAAGAAAGTTCTCTCTGGAGTTTGTAAAAATACATATTGTATGTCATATGTATGTAATTAGATAGATAACGTACACACATATATTTCGTAAAATTAAAATACATAGGTATATGAAAGTACATACACCTATATACCTATATAAATACATAGAACATATAGGTAGAACCTATACATTATTTACTTGTAAAATTTCTTGAAAGTTTTGTTATTGTAATTAAAAAACATGCAGATTTATCAAGAATTAAGTATGTAATAATTAATTTTATATAATGAATTAATAAATAAATTTATGTAAACAGTGAAACAATACGTAAAATATTCTTACACAGAAATTTTTAAAATTATTAAGAGTTGTATTGTATCTCCATACTTTTTCACCTTTCAAAAGTAATTTAATTTTTAATTTTATTATAAAATATCACTTCAAATAAAAGGATACCAAATTTGTTTACATCAAATAATATAGAACAAAACAGAAACCTAAATATTGAAAATCATTTCTTTTCAAAATTATAATTTAATAAAGGATGAAAGTCAAAAATTAGAACATCAAAAGAAAATGTAAAATTAAATTTATTTATGTTCTTTTAATTTATAATCGAATGCTTTAGAGTAAATTAAAATAAAGAAAACAAAAAAAAACTCTTCAATTTGTTGTCAAAAAAAAGTGAAATTAAATTCATCCAAAAATGTTTAAACACTGAAATATGATAGAATACAAAATAAAGAAAATGAGAGGAAAAATTTCATACAAAAAAAATGTGTATTAAATGTGAAGTGAACATTAAAGCTCAAAAACGTAAAGTTATAAAATTAAATCAAAATCAGTCACACATACACACATTGAAAATTTTCTATCTCTTTTCATTGGAAATATAATAAATTTTCCATTGTATTATGCTCCGCCTACAATTGTTGTGCATTTTTCGAAATTTACATCATACATTCCCCAATTTCGAAATATTTATTTAGAAGAAAAGAAAAACAACAAAAATTTGTATTTTTAAGGGGAGAAGACGGAAAAACAAACAAGTTTCAAGATTTGCTTTGAAACAAAAGAGCCGAGATGGGAAAAAAACTTATTTGAGAAAGACAAAAAAAAAAAAAACACACAAAAAACAATAAATACTTTACCTTATAAGATCTGGTAGGCGTTCCATAACTTTTGGTTGTTTCATTGAATTTGCGGGTGAAAGAGCTACCGTGCTAGCAAGCATCAGTTCCGTTGAAAGTTCTACAGGCTGTTGTGGTGACTTTTCTTCTGGTTGCTGTGAGTAGTAAAAAGGAAAAATGGAAAAGAAAATTAAAAACAATAACAATAAAAGAAGGAAAAATATTTATTATGAAAAGATAAAAAAATAGTAATAATGTAGGTATCCTAAATTCATAAACATAAGATATTTTTGACATTCAAATTGCAATGATGAAAAATTTTTCTTTTCTTTTTGAATAAAAATATATAAACAGTCATTAAGGTTGAAAATTTCAACACTTACTACCAAGGTTATGATAAATGTATACTGACAATGGGTTATATTATGGTGATGTGAGGGTACGTTTTTTGTTTGTTTTATGACAAAGGACAAAGGATTGATAAATGAAAGACAGGTAAACAATATTATTCATTGCATGATTCATTCGTATATATCTACCTATACCTATTCAAATTAAATTTTATATGATAAATCAATAAATATTTAAAATTTTTGTACAAACTAAAAGGATAAAAACAATTCTTTTTAATTTTTGACTGAATATTTCTGTTAAAAAATAGAAGAAAAAAGTAAGAAGGATAACAAAATCTTTAATTTTAAAGTTTTATGAGACATTATTAATCGTGTCTATACCTCAAAAAGGTAAAGGCTTATCTAGGTGCCATAGGTTTGTATGTGTAGACGCACTTTCGTGAAAAACATATTAGAAGAAAGAAAGTAAGCAGCATAATTTTCAAATTTTCATTCACTTTTTTTTTTATTCTACACAATTTATTAAAAAAATCGCAAGTCTTCTTATGTTTGCAAAGCTCTATCGGAATCATTTATTAGCTCATGAATTTTCAAGTCAATATCAAATGGTAAAGTTAAAATTAATTTTTTAAAGTATAGGTAGGTATATAATTACATATCAAAATCTAATTTGAACCACAAATCATTTGGATTTATTACCCTGACATCAAAAGCTTTCATGATTTTATCATATCTATGAGTTATTTATTAATATTGTTCTTGTAACTCCTTAATTAATTCAAATAATAACGTACATATTCCTAAATTCGTTTTTTTTTTTTTAAAAAAAACTTTTATAAACTTTATAATTTATTGGCAATTAATTATATTCCAAATTAAAAAATTTCCCAGGGAAACTTGATTTATGTAATCTTAAAAAAAAAACAATTAGAGAATTTATTTGCATAATTCACATGATTTAATTTGTACTATTATCACTTTGTAAAATTATGCGAATTCAAATGAACAATAAAGTGATGTATTTCGAAAGAAAGATCATTCTTCCGAAATTTTGGGTTTAAGTTTATTGAATTTGAAAAAAAAAAATAATAATAATACTTACTTGAAGGCTCTGAAGAAGTGAGTCAAATAAAACAATAATGGAATTACCAAGAATAGCATGTCTTGCTATTTGAGGACAAAGAGAACATGAATTACGATACAGTTGAACAGCAATAACGATTGCTCTGCAAAAATATTAGAATTTGATTAATTAAATTTCACATTCGTTCAAATTAATTGAGAAAAACAACCTTGTCGAAATTTCTATATTTGATTCCATATTTTTAGATATCACATTTGTTATTGTTCCTAAACCATCTAATAGCCAAAAGCATTGAAAATCAAATACTTGACCTTTTGCAATCAATCGTAATAATTGTCCTAAAGGTCTTTCAAGTCCCTGAGGTCCTCCACCTTTAATAACAAGATGTAAAAATTTTGGAACTTGACTTTCTCTTTTCATATGTAGTGGAACTGGTTGTAATTCTTTCATATATTCTTCGGCTCTGTAAAATAAATTAAATTTAGTTAATAATTCAATTTAAAATATTCTAATTAAATTTTAATAAACAATAAATGTGTCTATCAGTTGCAAAACGGATCTTTTCCATATTTTGAAAAAAATGAGTTATATACGTCATTTGAAAGGTCTTTTAAAAATCTACTTATTTACTTTACTTTTAAAAGAAAAAAAATACATTTTTCTCTGTATTTTGATCGTCAAAATATGAGCTCAGTTGCAAAACAGTACGTTTTGTCAAATTTCAGAAACAATTTTGCTTAATAACTCAAAATGACTTAACATGACAAAGACCCCTTTTGCAACTGATAGACACAAATAAATAAATACTAACTTTTGTGCCATCCTTTGTTTCATTTTTTTCATTTTCTTTTTGAAACCCTTTGAATGTTCTTTATTGACATCGGATAATGTCGATGACATATCACCATCCTCTACTTCTTCAGTTTCATCGCGATTTCCATTCTCATCAATGTTTCGACTTGGAATTGTTAATTCTAAAGCACGTTGACGAATGTGTTCAATATTTTCTTCATGTCGTCTAGCTGATTCTTTTTGTTTTTGTAAGATTTTTCTTTGTAATTCTTCTGTTGTTTGCTGTTGTTGAACTTGCAGTGCTAATAGTCTTTCTTCACGATCTCTTGCTTTTTCCCTAGCTATAGCTTGTCTTTGCTTTTCTTTTTGTTCATGCATCTTTCCAATTCGTTGTTCTTTTTCCAATCTGCTTTCTTTCATTTTTTCTAAACGTTGCTGACGAGCTTGTTCAAGTTCTTGGCGTCTTCTTTCAGCTGCTGCTTCTTTCGCTGCTTTCTCCTCAACTCGCTTTTGTCGTTCCTGTTCAAGATCTTGTAAACGAACCTCCTGCTCTTTACAGGATTCAATAAAATCTAAACGTTTATTTTGTGCTTCTAAATTTTTAATAAATGCAATTTCTTTTAATTTTTCCTCTTCATCATGAGCTTTTCTAACTTTGTCTCGAAGATATTGATTTCTATTTTCTGCCGCTCTTTGTAAACGTTCTTCCATTTTAAGACGTTTTTCTTCAATCAATTGTTGTTTTGCAGCTTTCACATCTTCAACTCTAGCAAGTAATTGTTGAATTTTCATTGCTTTTTCTTTTTGTAATAATTCACGTTTTTGTTGAGCTCTTGCTTGCTTTACTTGATATTTTTTTAATGTTTCTTGAAGGGAACGACGTCTAGATGGACTTGATAGTTTCTGATGTAATTCTTGAGCTCTTCCTGGATATCGGCTCACATAAGCTTGAAGTGTAGCTAATGCTTCTTCTCTTTCACCTCTTGACATTTCTGATAATAACGAATGATATCTGGCTTCTAGAGGCATATTTTCATCATTATTATCATCATCTTTTTTACCTTGTTGTTGTTGATTTTGACCGTCACTTTCATCATCAGTATTTTGTGCATCATTATTATGATTTTCTTCATGTTCAATTATAACTTCATAATCAGTTTCATCAGTTTCTGTATCAACGTCAATTTCTGTATTTTGTAATTCTCTTATTTGTCTCTCTAAATTCTCTTGTTCTTCTAAAAGTTTTTTTTGATCATCATCACTTTCGATTTCATCTTTTTCTTCACATTCATCACAGCTTGAAAGTCCAACATCTCTACTACCATTATAACCATTTGGAATGCTTGCTAAACTATCATAAAGATCACCTATTGTTTTAGAGAAATCACGATTTGTTTGAATTTTTATATCAATTTTGTTCAAATCTAAATCATCAGTCACTGATTCTTCATTCAACTTTTTAAAGTCTTTTTCAGATTCGTTGTTTCCATTTTTACCATTTCCATCACCATTGCTATGTAATTTATTCAATTTTTCATTTCTCATGTATTCTTTGTGAAGCGAAGTCATTTTTAAACCGGTTAAATCTGATTTTTGCCTTTTAATAAAATTTTGACGAACTGTACCGTTTGATGGAGATGAAGGCTCTTGTGGTTTTACTGTAGCTTTTGAAGACAACGAAGCTGATGACGCTGATAAAGGCGGTTTGGGTGCGAATGATTTTTGTGGTAATGAATTTATTTTGGATTTAGTATTTTTTATTTCTGGTTTTGTTAATTTTGCTCGTTCTGACTTCATAGGTTCAGATTTTTGTTTAAAATTTTTGTCACGTACTAATTTTTTAGAATCTTTATTACCACTGTTATTACTATTATGAACCTTTTTGTCTTCATCTTTTTCATTCAATAAAGCTAAAGTTGGAAGACTAGCATATCCTGTAGGTTGATTAAACCTATTATTCCAATGCAAACTTGATCTTCTACGTGTTTTTACTGTTAACCAACCATCATTATTTGCTTCTGAATAAAACTGTTTTGGTTCAGAACGCCTATTATTTTCTGATGAACGTAAGTTTAATCTAGAAGAAGATATTTTCTCATTACTCGCTTTCAATGTTGAACTAGAACTACCAATGTCTTCTTTTGAAGATTTATTGGATGTTAGTAGTGGTGGCTTTGATTGTCTACTATTTTTTTCACTCATGTCAATTAATGTTTTTGATCTAAATGACAGTCTATTGGAAACATTTGAAGGCACCCATTTTTCAGATTTCGTTAAACTTGAAGAAGTTCTTGCAAGTGGAGGATTTCTATTTGCATAGGCTGGTAATGAGTTTCTATTGTAATTCGATGTTGTCATAGGTTTCGGTGTAGTTCGTCTTATTGCAGAAGGTGCTGCACTTGGCTTCTGAGAAATAGGTTGTACTGTTGTAGCTGTTCGTATCGGTCTTGGATTAATTTTTGAAATTGTTGTTGTAGCACGAAAATTTGAAGATGTTGCTGGTCTGTTCAATACACTTGAATATTTAATGGGACTATTTTGAGACTTTTTTATTGATTCTGCTGTTTTTAGTGGAGCATTTTCAACTTTGGGTATGGGTTCTATCTTTTTGATGATAGTCTCATTGTTTGTAGGTGCTTTTGATGAGTCTTTTTCAAGAAGCGCATTTTCCATATTTTCTAATTTGTTCATTGTTAACTCTACAGCCGAAGGCTCTTTTATTATTACAGGGCATTCACTTTCTTGTGTTTGCTCTTCTTCTAATTGACGCATTTTCTCTCTTATTTCAGCTAATGTCAAATTCTCATCTTCAAGATCAGTTTGAGCATATTTTTCGCATTTTGTAGCACATAATGGTTGGACTATATTATTAATCACTTCAATTTCTTGCACATTACTTAAAGTATTTATTTTATCTTCAGAGTTCTCCATTTCAACCATTTCATTCCAACTTAATTCTCGAGACCTAAGTCCATTTTCTCCTTTTTTTTCAAGAGGATCAAATACTTCTTCCTTTTTTTTATTCTCTACGGAACTTTTGGATTGTATTTCTTTAACTTTTTCATCTACAGTTTGGGGAGATTCAGATTGTTTTTGTGAAATTTTATTATTAATGAATAAATCTTTAATATTGACACATCCTGCCTTTTGAGTGTCTCCAGAGATTTTAAATACTTTTTTAATTGGACCTTTATTGTCTTCGGTAACTGAAGATGAGCTTGTTTCACCAGAGAAACTTGGACTAGATTTTCCAGATGCAGTTGGACTTGATAAACTTCTAGATCGTACTCTTGGTGCAGGATTACTTTTTCTAATTTCCCATGCTAGTGATTGAGGCCGCTGTGGTAAAGGTGTTGATTCATAGTCCCAAGAAACTCTAAACCATTCTGCTAAAGCTTTAAAATCACGAATATAATTTTCAAGTACCAAAATTGCTTCTTGACATGATGACATATTTTCATAACATTCAACAGTTTGATAAATTTCATTAACAGCTCGTTGTAAATTTCCAAATAATAAGGCCCAATAACGTGCTTGTAATTCAGATTTTTTATCACGTCCAGTTGAAGCACTTCGTACTCTAGGTCCCGAGTTAAGTTTTTGTTTTTGCATTTGCTTTTTTATTGGTGTAACATTTTGAATATTTTTTGGAATTGATGGAGGTTTTTTAGATGATGTTTGTTCTAAAATTAATAAAATTTAATTGTTAGTTATACATAAATTCTTAAATTGCGTTAATAGGAACTGAAAAATATTTTTGGTATAAAAAACCAATTAAATTACATACCTTATGTTACGTAAGTAAAATAATTCAATACACATAAGTACTAAAATAAATAAATTGAAATTGTAAATGGTTTATTTACCCCTTCACTATTAATTTTGTAATAAATTAATACAAATACAAAAGGATTTCTCAAGTAAATATCAGATTTTATGAAATTCAATTGAACTTTCACTTTGAAAAATAAATAACAGTGTATTCAATTAGACATATGGAAAATGTTAAAATTTTGAATGGGAATCAAAGATAACTCTAAAGATGCTGTTTAGCATTTCATAATAGTTCATATTAAATATGTACATACTTACAACTATGTAATTCTTAAAATAAAAAGATACCACCCAAACTTTTGTAAAAAAGAAAAAAAAACACAAGACAAAAAAATGCAAAGGGACTTACTTTGAGCTGAATTTTCCTCTACAGATATTTGATAAGCAACCAAATTTTTTGCATCACGACCTTCCTGTTCCAGAACTTTCTTCATTTCCATTTTAATTTATTCCTGAAATAAATTTATTTACTTATTAATAAAGATTATCAAAGATCAAAGCCAGTTTGAACTGTTAAACAATGAAAGTGTCACAGGAAAAGGGAATATTAGAAGACAACAGAGATGAATTTTTGAGAAAACAAACAGAAAATTGTTTTTAACTTACATTTAATATTTTTTGTACACCAATTAGTTAAAAAAAATGATTTATTGCAATAATTTATTATTTATTACAATTATAAAAACGAAAACAACCTTTTAGAATGAAAGCGTAAAAACAGCTGTGCCCACTGCCCAGGGTTGCCACGCTAAGGAAAAATAATGTGTCATTTTTTTTTTTTAAATGTGTCAAAACGCTTAAAACAGGTTTTGCTGCTAAAATAGCATGAATTTCTCTTGATCACAGTACTATGTGTATGTACTATGCTTAAGCAGGAAAAATAAGATACAATTAACATTATGAATTGAAATAGAAATAAGCCATAGATGTATTTACTACGAAAAAATAAATTTTTCTTCAAAAGAACATCATAACAATTTTTCTTTGGTGCGATAATCTACGTGTTTATGCCTGCTCCGAATTTAATACGGATTTTGGTTTACTCCCAATTTTTTGTCGTATAAACTCGATAATTCGGATTTTGGCTTAAGCCCTTTTGATTTGGGTTTAATCCCAATTTTTTTATATGTATATGTGAGGTAAAATGCAATATGGCGGATTCTAATTTTTATGGTGAAAGTCACGTTCTTCTTCTATTTTTTATGTGGAGGAAGAATAATATGTATACTATAAGAGTGTGTGTGGAATCGAGTAAATTTTTACTACAGTAGTAAATTTTGACATTAGATTTTGTGGTAGAATAAAATTTACCGTGGTAAAAAAAAATTTTCACATTTGCTGTGCGTAATGGAGTAAATTTTAAAAGCTACAAAATTGTGTACTTGTTTCGATATTTTGACTTTACATTATTTTACTATCAAACTGTCAAAATTTATACTAGCCCCAGAGCCAGAGTAAATTTTGACAGTAAAATTCACCACGTTTTATGTCAAAATTTACTACTGTAGTAAAAATTTACTCGATTCCACACACACTCTAAGTGTATAAAAATATCAACATTTGCTTGTACTTTTTTAATTCCAATTTTACCGTTTCTACGCTACTCCCAATTTAATCCAAAATCCGGATTATTTTTGTGCCGTATAAACTCTTTAATTTTTTAAAAGTTGTGTGGATGAAGTTAAACAGATTCGAAATTTGTTGACCGGCGAACATATTCAAGTCACAAACCGATACGATGTTGATAAAGTTTAATTAAAGTAAGTTGATTTGGATTGGAAGTAACCACTCTACTTTATACACAAGTAATCTGTATTGTAAGTATAAATTAGATTAAATTAAAGATGAATAAGGTTTTATTTTTTCAAGGATATAAAAAAAAAGTGAAACCGTAAAGATAACTGCAACCCAAAATCATAAATTTTCAAACACATTTTAAAATTGATTTGAGAATGAACCTGTGAACAATGTGAAAATTACATATTTCGAAAATGGAGTTCGAATATTTCTAAACATTCCGTCAGTCAGAGACCAGTCAGAGACGACATAGTTGACACACGCAAGGCACTGCAGAAATTAGAAATTGGTGTGTGATGTCATTGTCTTTGCTACATGGGAAAAGTAAATACTAAATAGCAAATTATTTAGTTATAATTAAGTTAAAAATTTAAATAATATATTTAGATTATTTATTTAGTTTAATTAGTTTGTCAAAAATTCAAAAAAAAATTCTTTTGAACTAAATTGGTAACAGTGTTATAAATTATAAATAAAATTTTCATAGAAAATATGAAAGAAAAAATTATAAAATTATGTTAATGAGATATATGAGATACGGAAATACAACAACTAAATTAATTGGAAAATCATCAAAATAAAATTAATTATTTTTTATAATTTTATTTGCAATAAATTTAAAATTGAATATTATACAAAATCATATCCAAAAAACAAAAAAAGAAGAAAAAAATCTTTATAATGGCGAAAAATGTTAATAGTGACAGTAACAATGGCTATGTTGAAGAACTTAAACAGGAAATTGAACGTTTAACAAGAGAATTAGATCAGGCAAGCAGTGAAAAAATCCAATCAGCTCAGTATGGTCTTGTATTATTGGAAGAAAAAAGCACCTTACAATTAAAATGTGAAGAATTAGAAACATTATATGAAAATGCAAAACATGAACTTGACATCACTCAAGAGGTAAGTTCGAAATTAATTTATGATAATTATTATTGTTTAACCTAATTTTTTTTATACCTGAGGTTCATTTGTAAAGAATCAAATTATACAATATTATTGTAGGTATAAAATATTGTAAAAATCAATAAATACCATAAACAAATTGAGTAGGTAGGTAGCTAGGTTATTATGTAGTTAATCGTTTTTGAACCACTATTTGTATTTGTATGTACTTATATTTCTTTTATAATTTTATTATTTTATTCATTATTGGTTTTTTTTCTGAAGAATCACAAGTTTATTAATTAAAAAAATAATGTAATACAGTTATGTACATTGTGATCTACTTATGTCATAGTCTTGAAAAGCCCTTGATTTCTATTTAAATTTTTTACAACTCTATCCCTTTACCCAAGTACCTATGTATTGTTATTCTGAATTAGACATCGTCCACAGACCACATCATCAGGAGTTTAAATCTTCTTTTTGACTTCTTGTTGTTAATGTTGGATGGTTGGTTGACGTGGCGGTCCGAAGACCCAATTAGCATATAGTGCCGTTTTGATACCACACACCGACACACCTCTCAGTTGTCAGTCAAAGGGTTGTAGTAAGCCCTTCATGCACCTACAGTTTAAAGTGGAATGCGAAACACTAAATTCTTTGGTAGAGAACGAATTTTTATTCGTATGACAGGGCTTGGTACTAATATTCCTTGTAGTTTTTGTGGACTTAGCTTATGGTATCGAAGCAAATGTTGTTAATGTTATTTTTAAATAATTTTTTTTTCTTATGTCCTATTGATATGTCAACAATAACAGTCTTTTTTTTAAAATTTTTGAAAACATGGCCCGAAAACTATTATCGCACAATAGAACTAGGAACTCTTTTCAGGATTTTTCCTTTAAAACAATCTGAATTCTTATAATTTTTAATTTTTAAAAACTGTAGTTGTTTTTGAAATATATTATATTGTAAATATAGATTCAAAGTTTTGTGGGTGGTCCGTTCGAATCGTAACGAGTTTTCCGATTTTTAATAAAATATAAGGTACTTCATCATTTTAAATGAATTTTACAGTTGAATAAATTTATCAAAATAAGAAGAAAAATATACCTGCCCAAAGAATTTAAAATAACATATAAATTATTATTATTATTTCTTTTTTTGTGAAGAAAAAAAAATGTTTTTCTGGTAATGAATATTTAGTTGAAAATAATAATTCATTTATTTAATATACGTAGCTTATTAATTGCAGATATTTTTTAAAGTGTGTAATGAATAATAAATCGTTTTAAGTTTTTAACCTATAATAAAAATCAAATAGAAAGATATAAATTTCATGCTTTATATTTGTAGCTCATAAAATTATTTTTTAATTATATTACTGGTAGATAAAGTGTGAAAAGAAATCATGCAAAATGTAAAATTCTAACGGCTGAATAACAAGGGATCGGGAAAATTACATAATATTATAATACATATAAACATATATCTATTATTATATTAACAAAGTGATATATTAAATCATATTAAATATTATATATTTATTATTATTATTGTTTTTTTCATTTAGAATAAATTTTAATCAATTGAAAATAATTCTATTCATTTATACTAATAATGAATACCCAGCACAAAAAAATAATAAAATTAGCAAGGTAACTAGTTAAAAAGATACATAATACTTACTTATTTGTTTAATTATTATTTTCTTTTTTTTTGTATTTTCAACATAAAACAAACCAGTAGATTGTAAAGATAAGCAAATTTTAAATGTATCTATGTGATCAATCCAATGGAAAATATTTAAACAGTTGGTTGTTATATTTCGTCATAATTTTAATGTCATTCTTTAAAGAATTTATTTTGAAATACCTATGCAGAACAAAAATAGAAAAAGAAAAAAAGAGATGAAATATAGTATGTTTTTAATTATTTCATGTTTTATTTTATTTTTAATTATTACAAATAGGTATAGTTTCTGCATATACATATGTACGTATGTACATAATATGTATGTTTTTTCTTTAGTCATAAAAAGTTTTTGAAACGTGACAATAATTATTAATTACACTGGAAATAATTGTTACAGGTAATAAATTGTGTATGCAGAAGCTTGTGCATATTCATGAAGTTTTCTGATTCAAAAGTATTTATCTAAAAAAAGTTATTTCTTTTGTGTGTACTTTCCTATACATAGGTACATACATATATGTATTATTTTTTTTCATTTTTGTTTTTAAATACATATTTTTAAATGATTATTTTAATAATAAAAATTATTTTCTGTTGATTTTTTGATCTTTTTTTACTTAAAAAAGATAATTTTATCTAAAAGTAAAAGTAAATATTTATTTAAACTCATTTTTTTACCATATTAAAGCTTTAAAATTCTATTATAATATGTTGGTAATGTGATAATTTTAAGAATTGTTACAATAATTTTATTGAAAAATATGTAATCAAATATTCAAAGAAATTTCTTTTTAAAAATTTGATACACTAGAAAAATATTTTGTTTCGATTTGGAAGTATTGATAATCTTGTACAATATCGATTGAGTAGTTTTCGTGACAGTACACAATTATTAAAAAAGAATGATGAGATTCCTTTGAGATATGTTTATATGTATTTTTCTGATTTATATAAAGAATACACTTTTATTTGTCATAAACGTTTAACATCATTAAGGTCATGTACTTACATATTATGTATCTATTGCAGAAAGTATAAATACCGACCTTTACTTCTCGTAACAAAAGGATTCTGCTTCATTGAATAATCAAAATCAAATAATGCATCTTCTGATATGTAGATACAGTACTATGATATATTAATAATATCCAAACTTTTATTAAAACAACTTTTTCATTGAAGAAGAGAAGGCGAAAAGATAAGTAAACAAAACCTAAGTATATAAACTATACAAGAATATAAAATAATTTAAAACGATGATGATGGGTGGGTGAAAAATGAAAATACACATACATATATATATACATATGTATACATATTCACATTTAACGTGTATGTACATATACTATTTATATTAGCAGTTAGAATCAGTAGACGTTGATGTTCTCTTTTTTACTGCTTGAAAAACAGAAATTGTTTAATGTTTGGTCATTATGAAAAGTTACATAGCGTTGAGAAACTGTATAATATACATAATAAATTTAAATTACCCTTTTACATAGAAATTGTTGCAAGAAAAATTATATAGTATGTATGTATTATCAATTTTTTAAATCTGCAATTTTACACTTTGCAATACAACGTTAATTTTCATAAATTTAATTTAAAATAATTTTAATATTTTTCAAATGTACGACCGGATATCAAACTATGATTCTATAAACCTATTCTGAGTTAATAATTTAGTTTGTTTGCTTTTTTATTTGAATGTGTAAAAATTTGAACCATCTTTAAATTATTTTTTAAATTTTTAAATCCTTAAATAAAACTAAAATAGATTACAATAATAATTTACCATAAAATAATCGGAATATTTACGGTTCCATAAATGCAATCATAAATTTATATTTATCAAAAAGGTCTATCCTGTGTATTATACATGAAATAAAATATCCTGTTTGATTATAAATAAAACACATTGCAAATAATTACAATAAAATTAAATAATTTTCAGTTCATGTTTTTGCATACATTATATCTAATGAGCAACTTTGTATGTGTTTAGTTCCCTTTTGTGTCAGATCATGTGCAGAGCTTTGCACAGATAATACTGATGATTTTTTTCTCTTGTAAAAGTAAAAATCTAATGAACGACTATCCCTAGTAATAATATTTATAACATTTACAATACATAGTGTGCAAAACTGTGTTTCGGTATATGAACACAATTATGAAAATAAATAAAATATGGATAAAAATTAAAAATTTTATAAAAAATCACTCTTTCCATTTTTCAAAGGTTAGCAAATAATTATTCTATAGAAAATATTTCAATAAATTATTATTTAAAACAATAAATACTACTACCACTTTGTAATTTTAGTGGTTGTGGGTTAGCTGTTGAATAACTTTATATTCATTGCAATAGTATCTATGTTTCATATTTTCATAAAATAAAATAAAATAAAAAAACCAAAGTATACTCAGACAAACCCTTTTTTTAAAAAAAAATTATTTTCCCAAAAGAACTAAAGTTGCATATTCTGCAACAAACACAAGATATACACACAGAGAAAGAAATTTTTAATTTTAAGAGCAATTTATGAAGTTTAATTGCATAGTGGACTTATACTTGAAATCCTTGAAGGATAAATAATTCTCATTTGACTGTCATGATAATTTTACTAGTTCTGTTTTTTTTTTATGCCAACATTCAACCTCTTATCATCAACATCGTTTTAAATTTTCATCAGTGTTCAACAAACCGTTGTAAGCATCATTAAACAGAATAATTTTTCCGTTCTTATTTTGTATTTTTTTTTTTCCTAATTTTTATTTTGTTTTTTTCTTTCTCTTAATATTTTATTAAATATAAAATCCACTTTGTTTATGAACTTTTTCTATTTTTAAAAATTTTTCATTGGTTTAAAAGTTGGGTTGGGTTATTATATGGATGTAGAGTTTCATTATAAAAGTTTTATATTTACAAACTTCTGGTTGAAAAAAAAAAAAAAAAAAACATCAACAACAATATTAATGATCCACTTGACCTGTAAGCAAAACAACTAAATAAAATTCATATATCAAACAAAAGAACTCATTTAAATAAAAACAGAACGGAAATTTTCTAACTTTTTTTTTACAGATTTCATTATAATAGAATCTCTGTATCTATGTATATTTTCTATATATCATTGTTCTTTCAAATTCTAATAAATCTTAAATTAATAGAATATTTAAGTATATACGAGTACATGTCTAGAATTATTTTATACTTTGTTTATACATTCACACTTTTATTGATTGATTTTTCCGATTATTATTATGTATTTTCTTAATTCCCATTAAGTTCAATTTGAATGTTCATTGATTTTTTAATCTTTTATTTATTTTTTATTCTTTTTTATTATTATTTTTTTTTTGTAAATATGTATAGGCATTGACAAAATTCCAGACTTCACAAAAAGTTACAACAAAAACAGGTATCGAACAAGAGGATGCTTTACTCAATGAATCTGCTGCAATTGAAACATCACTTAATCTTCATATTTTTGAATTGGAAAATGAAGTGAAACAATTAAGACATGAATTGGAAAGGGTAACAAATGAAAGAGATCGGATGCTTCAAGAAAATTCAGAAATTGGTCGTGATAAATCTGATACAGAAGCAGAAAAATTACGATTAAAAGCTGAATTAAAAGAATTAAAATCAAGAGAAACAAAAATGCTTACAGAATATTCTGAATTGGAAGAAGAAAATATATCATTACAGAAACAGGTTTCGAATTTAAGGAGTTCACAGGTAAATAATTAATTTTATTTAATTTTTTTTTATAGAATTACGTACATATGTACGTAACAATATAAATATTGTTAACTTTAAAAACAAAGTAAACATAAGTAATAATGTCTATAATTTTTCTATTCAATGATTAGGTTGAATTTGAAGGTGCCAAACACGAAATCGGAAGACTTACCGAAGAAATTGAATTATTACATTTTAAAGTTGAAGAATTTGATAATCTTAAAAAGATTGCAGAAAAACAAATGGAAGATGCTTTAGAAGCATTACAGGTAATTATATAATTTTATTGATTGATTTTAAATTGAAAATTAATTATATATATTTAAATTTAATAGTCTGAACGTGAGGCAAAATATGCTCTCAAGAAAGAATTAGATACACATATCAATCGTGAATCGATGTACAACATTAGTAATTTGGCCTATAGTATTCGTGGTATGGAAGAGAATACAGTAAATAGTGATGGTGAAGAAGAGAATTTAGCATTAAAACGTTTAGAAGCTGATTTAACAACAGAATTAAAAAGTCCAGATGGTACTAAGGTTGATCTATTTTCTGAAATTCATTTGAATGAATTGAAAAAACTTGAAAAACAATTAGAATTATTGGATAATGAAAAACAACAGTTAACGACGAATTTACGTGATGCCCAAACAAATTTGGATAAAAGTCAAAATGAATTACAGAATTTTATGGCACGTGTTACATTATTAGCAGCTCATGTTGATGCATTAGTTCAACTTAAAAAACAAATTGATAGTCAAGATTCATCATATAAATCAAATTATGATAATCAAAATCTAGCAAATGAAAAATTACGTGGAATTTTAATTGAATATTCTAATTGGTTTACATTAAGTTCAAAAGAAATTGAAGGTTTAAAATTTGATTTAATAGAATTACAAAAAGGTTTAAGTTATTCAGATGCAATGACAACATTGCGTAATGAAATAACAAATTTAAAAAATAAATTAATTTCAACTGAACAAAAATCACTTGATTTACATAGTGATGTTCAAACATTAACACAAATTTCACAAAATGCAGGACAAAGTTTAAGTTCAGCACGTAGTACACTTGTTGCACTTAGTGATGATCTTGCTCAACTTTATCATTTAGTTTGTACAGTAAATGGTGAAACACCAACACGTGTACTTTTAGATCATAAAAATGAAGATATTAGGTAAGAAAAACAATATAAAATTCTATAATATTTTGATTATTACTTGTTTCTTTTTTTTTGTTGGTTCTAGTTTTGAAAATGATTCATTGTCAGCAATTCAATCACAATTTAAATCTGATGTACTTACAATGAAATCACGAGTTGTTGAAGATTTGCAATCTTTAGCTGATTCAGTTGAAATTAAAAAATATGTTGACACAGTTAATGACCAAATAAAATATCTTAAAACTGCTGTTGAACATACAATTGAACTTAATAAGAATAAAGTACGAGGTGACTTCAGTGGAGGTAAGAAATGTAAAATTATTGAAAATTATTTTGTTTTTTGGATTTATTTGAAAAAAATAAATATTTTTTCTTACTTTTAGACAAATACAATCGTGAAGAAGTCGAAGAACTTCAAGAACAAATTATTAAACTTAAGAGTCTGTTATCAACAAAACGTGAACAAATTGCAACATTACGTACTGTTCTTAAATCGAATAAACAAACTGCTGAAATTGCTTTAACAAATCTTAAATCAAAATATGAAAATGAAAAATTGGTTGTTAATGACACAATGTCAAAATTAAGAAATGAACTGAAGATACTCAAAGAAGATGCAGCAACATTTTCAAGTAAGATTTTGGAAAATTACAAAATTTTTATTATTTTTTATAAATTATCTTTCTCTTTTTTTTTTTTTTTTGTACTGTACAATTAGGCTTACGAGCAATGTTTGCTGCTAGATGTGAAGAATATGTAACACAAGTTGATGATTTGAATCGTCAACTAGAAGCAGCAGAAGAAGAAAAGAAAACACTTAATCAATTGTTAAGGCTTGCTGTTCAACAAAAATTAGCTTTAACACAACGTTTAGAAGAAATTGAAATGGATCGGTAAATTGAATCAATAATTTGAAAAAGAAAAGAAAACTATATATTTTTTTTTAAATTGTTTTTCTTCAGTGAATTAAGACACGTTCGTAAACCATTACCACCACAAAGAGGTACAAGTGGTAAATCAGCATTTTCAAGATCATCGACTCAACGAAGCACCACAAGTAATTCAAATTCAAATTTCTTCTAACAAAAGATTAGCGTGCAGCAAAAAATTTTGGCTTTGGTTTATACTTTACTCAATTTATAAGTATTATTAAATGCTTATTATAGCGTTTTTTTTTTTGCCTATGAAAAGTTGTAATTAATAACTTTTGGCTTGAAAAACATTCAATGAATATTCATTACACACGATTTATATTTAAATATGTCATTTAACAGATGTACGTGTGTGAATGGGGGAAAAAAAATGAGAGAAAAATATCTATAGTTTTATTTTTCTTTAAAAAAAAAAAAAATGTAAAATCAGAAAACTACTGCACTTTATTTATTTTTACACAAAGTATTTACAAAAGTAAAAAGGTAAAAATTTATAAATGAATGGCTTTTTGCTCAAAGTATTGAGCATTGTATGTCATTTTGAATAAACGAAGCCAAAATTTCGTTATTTCATATATTTTTTTTGTTTGTTGTTAATTTCATTTCTTTTGAATAATATTTTTGTGTTCAATATAAAATGGATGAACAAGAAGAAAATAAATTTTGAAAATATAATTATATATTATTATATGAATAATGCCAATGTTATAAACGTCCGGATGTATCCTCATTATTATTATTATTATTATTATTCAGTTACGTAAATTATTTTATACTGTTTTTTATTGATAAATAAAATAATATAAATAAAAATAACAATTTAAAAAAAAAGAAAAACAAAAACAAAAAATTAATAAAAAGGACATATGATTGAAAACAATATTTTATTAAAAAAAAAAAGAAAAGAAAAAAACAAAAAACAAACAAAGAGAAAAAAAATATAAATAAATTAAACATACAAATATTAAATATTGAAATAATTTATTAAATTAAATAAATAATATAATTACCTTGTAGTCTCTAAGACAATTTTAAAATGATAAAAAAATGAATAGTAATTAACTATTTTAGTTGAAATTTTTAGAAACATAAATTAAAAAAAAAAAAAAAAACAGATTTAAAATTAACAATAACAATTTACAAATAACGATTTAATTAGGAATTTAAAAAAGTAAAAACAATGTAGATCACAAATTTAATCTTGACTTGAAAATATTCGATCATCAAATAAATAAATTTTAATAAAAAATAAGTAAATAATTTAGATAAATATTTCGAATGGTGAAAGATAAAAATAGAAATCATTTTAGAATATAATTATAATAAAAATACGAAGTATATATGTATATATACATATATATATAAATTTATCAAGGCGTCCAAAATACAAATAAATAATAATAATAAAAAAAAAAAAAGAAAGATAAAAAAATAATATACAAAATATCTTAATGATTACATAAGTAAGTAAAAATTAAAAGAAGAAAAACAAAAACACACATAATAATATTAGGGATTATTATAAAACACTCTAAATTTACTCAAATAAATTTGTTCAATAATAAAAAAATTTCGTTTTGTCTAGTAGTTTAAACTAGTTTAAAAAATTTTCTTTTTCAAAATTTTCAAATTTACAATACAATTTCTAACCATCATTGTGAATTTGTGTACCTAATACTAAAAATTTAATAATTTTTGTTTTGTTTTTGTTTCATTCATTAATACAGCCACCGAATTAATGAAAAAATCAATTATTTTGATGATATAAATACATACAATATTTTTCAATTAGTAATTTATTGTTAATACGTATATTTTTTGTTGCAAATTTACATTAACGTATTATTTTTTTTTTTATCTTTCTAAAAAGCAAAAAAAAAGTAAAAATATTCGAAATACAAGTAATTTAACAATAAAATTTAAGCTATTAAAAAAAAAAAATTATTTATTTGTAAAAATAAAAAAAAACACGATTTAAAATTTATGATAACTTTTATAAAAATTTATCAACAAAAAAAAAAATAAAATAAAAATAAATTAATAGAGATGATACTTATTTTGATAAATTAAAACAAAAATCACATATATTTTCTATTCTGCATAAGATTTTCAAAAGCATTCAATATTCGAAAAAAAAGAAAGTTTTTTTAAACAATTTACATACATAAAATTTGTAAAATATTGAAATTCTAAAAAAAAAATAAATAAATAAATTATAATTTATAATTATTTAAAAAAAATAAATATTAAATGCATCACTAATTGCAATATAAAAAAATATAATAATTAAAATTTTGTTCATATTAAAAATGACAGCTAATAATATCACATTATTGCTAAAATTTAAAAATGTTAGAAATTTATTTATGTGACTCTTGCTAAGTCATACAAAATTTTTGTGCAATTTTCATGTTAATTTTGATTTTAACAAAATTAATCAATGAGAAAAAAATAATAATTTATAATTTAATAAATTCAAAATTTAAAAAAAACAAAAAAAAAAAAACAAAAATTGTAAATAGATTTTAAAATATTAATTAAAAGGATGTATTTTACATCACAAATTACTAACATGTTAATATTTATAATTTTTTTTTTTTATTGTTTTTACATTGTTTTTCTTATTTTTCTTAACTTATTAATATTATTATTATTCTTCTTCTCTTTATTAAAATTGGTTATGGGATTTAAAATATAATTTAATGAAAATATATTTATATATGTATGTATAAACATATATTTTTTTTTTCGTTAGTTAGCTAATTAATATTATATTACAATATAATTTAAAAAAAAAAATAAACAATTCATCAAAATAATTAATTTTTTCTAATAAAAAAATATATAATATATATATATTATAAAACCGTCATATTAATATTTTTGAAAGAAAAAAAAAAAATACATACATGGGATTTTTATGAATGTGGAATTTAAAAATATATTTAAAAAAAAAAAATAATACATGCCGAGCCATTTCAATTATTATTGAATTTATCTATTAATTAAATTGTAAAGAAAAGAAAAAAAAAATATAAAAAAAAAAATAAATAAATAAATAAAAAGAAAGAAAAAATGAAATAAGGCAACAAATTAATTATTACCAAAACAATGTACCAATGTGTGCATTTATTTATTAATATATTATTATTAATTAAATATGATTGCTAATATAGATTTAAAAGATAAATAAATGTAAAAGAAAAAGAAAAAAAAAAAAGACGAAAACTGGAATTATAAAAAAAAAAATATATATAATTCTCGATTCGATTTTATTGCAATTTTCACCGTCCCTTATTAAAAAGTTAAAATTTTTTATCATAATATCATTTAAAAGGATATTACATATATTCATATTTTGGTGATAAAATGCTAACTTCATAACATTAAAAAAAAAAAAGCAAAACAAAACAAGGAAAAAAATAAATATAATAAATACATAAATGCTACAATTAAGTTTCGTTTTTTAAAATTTTATCTTTTCAGTTTTTATACGAAATGAAAATGATTTTTTCTTTTCTTAAATTAAAATAAAAAAAATAATAATAATATACATACATACAAACAAAAAAAAATCAATAGCAAAGAAGTAAAATTAAAAAGAAAAATAGGAAAAAGAAAAAAGAAACCTGTTCCATAAACTAAAATACTATGATAATGATACATAATATTATACATTTAATAAATACTGATAATTTAGAGACAAAAAAAAAAAATAAAAATAAAAATAAATAAATATGTTTAACAAATTGATATGAACTTAATTTTATTGATTAATGTAATGTTTAATACTATTTTTCAAATAGTTTTAATCTTCTTTTCCAGGTCAAAGTCTTCTATGACATTTGTTGAAGTTCAACGTGAAATGTTCTAAAAAGCAATAGTTTTATTCTATCTCAAATTGTAGAGTTGTAGAATTATAGAGTATTATTATATATTTGAGTTCAAGCAGAAAATCATAACAAACTATCGTATTTACTCCTTATCTTTCTTGAAACTTCCAAAAAGTGTAATTTTTCACTTTACACTGTTCTCTAGAATACCGTCTAACAAAGATATAATGATTAACGGGAATCATAGACGCAGATTCTACGGAGAGGAGCCAGAAATCTCAGAAGTCAGAACACAGTTTTTGTGCAAGTGTAAAGGCATAGGACCGTTTCATAAATACATCAGCTGTATGCGCAAATTACGTATTTGCACTGGAAATTATAAATTGTTGTCTGCTGAAAAGGGCCATAATTTTGTCCTAGATTCAAAAAAATTGACAAAATGTACCTAACACCGGATGAGGTACCACCTAAAAAAGTTTTATATTTTGTCAAAGCCAGAAGGAGCTAAACATTATCATAATCTAAGGCTGGTTCTCCTATCTAATCTAATCACTACTCTTTAAACCTTAGTTCTATTTCTATGTTCTTGATTGGTTTTTTAAATAAAAAATCAAACAATTCAATACTAATTTGTAATGATCACTTTTTTTTTTACTTTTTTAAACGTTTAATTTAAAATTCCTTTTTTTTTTTAACAGAAAGGTTCAATAAATTTACTTGAAATTGAAAATCAAATCATGTGTAAATTTTTTCATTCATTTGAAAGGAAGGAATATATATTTTTTTTTTTTTATGTGAATTCAAATAAAAGTCAGAATTTTTTTTATTATTGTTGATTGATTTCATTTTTTTTTATTTTTTTATTATTTTTTTGTACAAAGCAATTAAAATTCTCAAGATACATAGGTACCTTGTGCGCTTCAAAATTCCTCTTAGTTTCCATTTAATTAATTTCACAAGTAACAAAAATAAAAATGCTAAAAAATAAAAAAATTCACTGACAAAAAAATAATATATATCTAAGTATTAAATTTTTTAAATTGTTAATTTTTTTTTTTTTTCTAAATAAAATATTAATTTTTTTAACAAAACACGCACTATTTAAATATTTATTTTTTAGTTAAACTATTATAATAATTTCCGGTGGTCCTGTTGGCACCACCTCAACTTCTCCATCCATATAAATGTTCCACTTGCTGTTTTTGTAAATTTGAATTTTATTGTCATTAGATGTTATGGATGGTGATTCTAAAATTTTTTTATGATAATCGTCTATAAAAAGACTATTAAAAGGTGCATGTTTTCCGCATATTGGACACTTCCATGTTTCTCTGTGAGCATTCATTCTTAAATAGAATAGTGCATCAAAGCATTGTACGTGCAAACATTTCAATGATCTGCAAGGTGTCGTCATACGTAATTTGCTTATAGGACAATTTAAAAATGTTATAAATGTCACTGCTTCAATATTGTTATTATTTAATTTTTCTTTTAGAACATTTTTTGTAAAATTATGTGATTTAATTGGAATTTGTTTTAGTAAATCATCAGGAGTTAATTTTCGAACTAAGAAAGCTGATATTGTGTAATGTTTGCTATAATTTGTAAATTGTACCGTTATAACATTTTTAGCATTTACTGAACAATTTAATTTTGGCGTTATATTAATCGGTGATAAATTGAATTCAACATAACGTCTATTGATTTTTATTTCGATATTTTGTAGACTAGTGCTATTTGATGGTTCAATCAAACAAAATCGTAAATGAACCTGAACTGTATGCTCTTTTTTGAAACCTTTTTTAATAAGATCGTTTTCGGTTGCAATTTCTTTTTTTTGTTCAGGTGACAAATTCAAAAAAAAATGTTGCGATAATTTTTGTGGAACTAAATTTAACGGTATAGGACCAAACAGACTTGTAATTATATCATAAAATGGTGATTTTTCTTCTTCTTCACTTTGTTGTTGTTGTTTCTGTTGCTGTTGTTGTTGTCGTTGTTGTTGTTGTTGTTGCTGCTGCTGTTGTTGTTGTTGTTGTTGTTCAGGACTAAACGTTATATTTGAAAAACCTATTTCCATGATTTTTTTTCGTAATAAATTTAAAAAAAATTTGCATACACACGATTAAAAAAAAAAAATTTGCACACGATGAAAAAAATTAATTCGGCTGAAATATGTAAGTTCAATTTAATAATAGGCAAAACAAAAACTATTTAAAAAAAATCAGATAACCTTGATTTTCAGACTCAAAATCCAATTAATACAGAGGTAATAAGAAAAAATACATATCTGAAAAACAAAAGAAAAATTTTAAACGTAATACCAAAAAATATGTAATAAGAAGAACTCTTATTCATATAAAATTTCTTCATATAAAAATTTTTATTCTGGGGTTCTGGCGCGAGTACCCCAAGCTTTTATTTTAAAAGCTTAGTTATGCTCTCTCAAAGTTTTATCTAAACTTTGACGTCATTTTTTTTGAGAGGATTTTTTGACGTCATACGTTATGATTGCTTTGATCATGTTTTGGCATATTTATGTTAAAAATTTTCATTTCATAACAAATTACGATTTATACTTTTAATTTTTTTTTCGTTTGCAAGATCAAATTAAAATTCAATTGTTTTATTTTTCCCTACTTTGATTGATTTTTTAAATACATATGTATATATTTGCAAATTATTTAATATATAGAAAAGTATCTTCTCTTAAATAATATATATTATATCTTTTTAATATACATATTAAAATATATTTTTAAAATTTGAAAAAAAAAAAATATTTTTCTCACAAATTACAAAAACTAAGATATATAGGTATATGTATGTAGGTATAAATAGTATTTAGAGGTATAATAAAAATAATATTTCATATTCAAAAAAAAAATTTTTTTTTAAAGCAAATATGTATTTTTATTCAAAACGAAAAAAAAAATAAAAAGTATAAATCGTAATTTGTTAAGTTGCCATAGCAACAATGCAATTATGATAAATATTAATTTGTTATACATTTGTAAAAAATGAAAATTTTTAACATAAATATGCCAAAACATGATCAAAGCAATCATAATGTATGACGTCAAAGTTTTGAAAAAAGCTTCAAATCATTTTTGAATTGAAAGCTCTGAGAGTAAAATAATACATGTCCCTTTTGTTTTTCCCCTCTGCTCATAATTCGTTCAAAACTTTTTGAATTTTGAAATTACAAAGCTATAAGAGTTCTTATTACATATTTTTTGATAATATGTATTTAAAATTAATGTAACCTTAGTAACCACATCATGATGACTGCATCGATGAGCTCATCATGAATGTCTCGATGAAAATCATGATGATTTTTATTCTACTGTCGGGAAAAAACTCATTTATATACTTTAAATGTACATAGTGATGAGCTCTATGAGCATTTCCATGAGTATCATGATGATTATCATTAGTAAACTCATCGATGTTTTCACTGATGAGTATCATGATGATTATCATTAGGAAGCTCATCGATGTTTTCACTGAGGAGTATCATGATGATTATCATTAGGAAGCTCATCGATGTTAGATAAGGGTTAATTTATTTCATCATCGTTGAAGAATAAATGAAAGAAGTTACTTTTTTATTTTTTCAAATTTAATTTATTATTTTCTTTACATAAATTATTGATACGACTATCATTATTCATTATTGTTATTAGATTTTTGTTTCTTATTTGGCTGGATATTTTTCCTGCAATAAAGAAAAATTATAGGTATACTTATTAGAAATAAATCTGCATTTATGTTTTCGTAAAGTGGAAATATAAATAACTTACTTTTCTGTACACTTGATCCTATTTTAAATCTATTATGTTGCAGTTTTTTCAAAATAAACGATGAATTTGAAAAACGATGAATTTGATATGCCATAGCGTGAATTATAGTCTTGAAAAACCTATATAACAACAATAATAATATTTATTTTATATTTTATTCTTACCTTTTGGTTTAAATGAAATTAATTTAATTATTGATTTAACTTTTAAAATTTTTTTACTATTTCACTATTTCACTATTTTTTACTTCTTCATACTATCACTTTTCACTTCAAATGATTTTATTTTATTTTCAATTTTGGCCTTAATAATAGAATTTTAACAAAAGTTGACTCAAAAAACTATAAGTATGCCATTTGAAACTCTTAACAAAATATTGAAAACATTTGAATTTTTATTACTGATGAAAAAATAAAGAAAGTAATCGAGAAGATCATTGAAAACATTGAATTTTTTATTACTGATGACTGTTTTGATGAACAAATCAAGAAAGTAATCGAGAAGATCATGAATAAAAAAATATTATATAAGGTAACTGTTCCAAATTCTGGACGTTTAAGACTTTCAGTAACTTTGAATCGTTGCCTATTGAAAGTAATATTGTGTAAGTTCTTAAAATTTTTTTAAATAAATTGAAAATTTACTTAACTTTGAATTTTTAAGAATAAATTTTGAAAAATTTTATTGGAAAATTTTTCAGAAACAAAAATGTGAAAAAATCAGAAATCACCTAATTCTGGACACTAAATCACCATTTAATGCCATTCATGATCCAAATTCTGGCCATGCATTTTTAAAGGCTTTTCAGTGTGGATTAAAATGCAATTACAGTGAAAACCGATTATAACGACGTTGAAGGGACCGGAAAATTTCGTCGTTATATCCGATAGTCGCTATATCCGGTAGGAGTAAAAATTAATACAAATGTTCACGTCTGCAGCTTCACCACTTATTTTCTCAAAAACTATTTTCTCTCGACTTCGAAAACGTTGGATCTATGATGATGGACTGCCTTCAAAACCAGTTTTTCCCAAGGCACGTCTAAATTTATTTGCTTGAATTTGCAAAAGCGGTCCAGATTTTGCAAAATTCTTGCTCCTTTGGACTTTAAACAATGTATCAAGCACTTATCTATGGTATCAAACTCAGATTTTCTGATTTTATTGAGTTTTAAATTCTTCTGTGCAAAGTTTTCCTTTATTTTATCTTTTGATTTAAAAATTGTAGATATCATAGAATGCGAACTCCCATTTTATTCGCAATGTTCTTGTTACAACGATTTTTTAACGGTAAAATCGCAACAAAACAAAACAAAACATTTTAGAAACCAGTTTTTCAAAATTGAAGAACAAAATTATGAACAAATGTCGAAAAAAAAGTTTTTCGTCGTTATAACCGATGAATGTGACTGAAAATTCCAGTAAAATTCGTCGTTATATTTGTTATATCCAGTTGGTCGTTTTTTAACGTTTTTAAGTTAATGTCGTTATAACCGGAAAAAATAAATCCAAAATTACACGCGGACCAACCAAAGTTTAGAGATTTGGTCGTTATACCCGGTATGTCGTTATAACCGGAGTCGTTATAACCAGTTTCCACTGTAATTATTAAAGATATTTTAAAATAAAATACATATAAGTATTTTGAGGCTATTCTATATTACCCACTGTAAAGTTTTGTACCTTATTATGACCACGTATTTAATTTTATTCGAAAACTTCAGAAAACGTTTAAGTACTTAGGTAACATAATTTCGAGTGTAATTGTTCTTTTGCATTAATAAAATTTACTAAAAAATCTTAAAATCCAGTAAAAAATATTAAAGAAAAAATAGACTTTTTCTTAAAGCGTAAATTTACTACGAATACAATGTATTTTAATGCTAGCCATAATTAGGTGTATATGTACCAATTTCTGGCCACTAGTGGCCAGAGATAGGTGATCATTTTAAAACAGTGTTCCTAATGCTAGCCGCCTTAAAAAAGTAATTTTTAACATTTTTCCAAAAAATTTAAAGGTTTTTTTAGTTTATTTTTCTTGTTAACTACCATTTGAGAAAAAAAAATTTGGCTTTTTTCAATATTTCAATACTTATCGATAACAATGTTAGGCACTACTGCTTGATACTTCGCGAATGAAAAACACACAATTTATACATTCACTAGCCAGACTCATATTAAAATTACTTTAACTCTTACAATATATTACGGATTTACTCGAAAATTTGCACACATATGTAGAAAACAAACCAACAAATAACGAGAACAAAAAAAACAACAATACACTGATTGTTCGCAATTTCAGGTATATTTTTTCTTAAAGTGGCTATAATTTGGAGCTGTCCAGAGTTAGGAACAGTTACCCTACTTCATTTTTATATATATATAGTACATAACACTAATACATACATCCATAATTTAACAAATCCAACTTTACCCTCTACTTGGTCCGTACCCGAACCCTCGAAAAATTGAAAAAACTGATGAGCGATGGTTAGTAGGGTAATAATGTGGTTTTTTATAATCATCAGTATACAGTATGTGGGTGTTGAATATATATTTTTTTTTTCAGTATAAAAGAATCTTAAAATAAATAAATTTATAGAACAACAATAAAGTCTCCATAGATACTGTAAACTTTAAAAGTTAAGATAAATATATTTTGTATTTTTGTGAGGAATCACACTGAGTTATCTTGTGAATTGTGATGTGTTTAATAGTTATTTTTTATTTTATTTTTTTATTAAACATAATTTTGATAAATACATAATATGTATATGGATATATATTGTAGATTATATAGTACATACATATATATATACATACATAGTATTATTTTGTATAATCGACAATTTGTTTAAATGAAACAAAAAATTCAAATATGTAAAAGAAAAAACATTTTAATTTGTTTAAAATAAAAAAAAAATAAAAACAGTATCACAACACAACGCAACAATTTAAAAGATGATGAATAATTTTTAATTGAAGAAAAAAAGAAATAAATAAAATATAATTTAAGTTAAGCTATTTAAGTGGACAAATCTTATTCAAATAATCAGTATTGAGTATTCTGTGAGAGCTGCTGTTCAAAAGTGCGTGTATTTCATTTAATCTATAAAATTGGAATTTTAATTTGTAGAACTTGAAAAGTTTAACTTGAATATAATGAAGCTTTCAAATATTTTATTATTGAATATCGCAACATTAGGTAATAATTATATACAGGTTTTTTTCAATAATATTCATATATTTATTTATAATTTGTTTAAAAAAAAAACAACATTATTTTGAAGAAAACTTTTAAGCTTTAATACAACTAGATATTTCAATATAACCTTAAAAAATGTTTTTGATTGAAAAGTGGTTTTTCATAAATAAAATTTTCTTTTTGTTAAATTTTAGTTATAATAATTCCTTCAATAATGTGTTTACAATTTGTTACAAGAAGCGATTGGGGAGCAAGATCTGCAAAAAAAATTGTAAAATTTGATGGACCAGCACCATACATTATAATTCATCATAGCGAAAATCCAGGATATTGTGGAACTACAGAAAAATGCAGCAGATCTGTTAGATCAATACAATCATATCATATGAATGAAAAGCATTGGGATGATATTGGATATAGTTTTTTAATTGGAGGTGATGGAAAAGTTTATATTGGAAGAGGATTCGATGTAGTCGCAGCACATGCTCCTAATTATAATAATAAAAGTGTAGGAATATGTTTGCTTGGAAATTATCAAGGTAATCAAAAAATAAACAAAAATATAAATACATTATTTATTAGTAATTTTTCAAAAAATAATAAAATTTATTTATATACAGATGAACTTCCTACAGAAAAAATGTTAAATACAACAGAAGAGTTTATAGAATATGCTTTGTCAAACGGACATGTTACAGATAATTTTAAATTACTTGGTCACAGACAAGTTAGAGCAACTAATTGCCCTGGTGATAGACTTTATGAAGAAATAAAAACTTGGTCACATTATGCTCCTCATCCATAAATATTCAAATATAAAAATTATTCTATCTTTTTAACTAACAAAAAGAATAAATCTATAATATACTCGTATATATATATACAATATGTATTGAAAGCTTAATAAATAACTTTTTTTTATCAATCAAAACTATACGTAGATTTTCTACAAAGCATTTTTCTTATGTTTTTTCTCCGACATTAATTTGTAATGCACATTTGTATTATTTATTTTTTACTTTCTTCAATGCTTAATATAAATTTTATTGATTTTTTTTTATAGAAAATTCCCAATTAATTTACCTAAAATAGAAAATCAAACCAAGTATGAATTTATTTATACTTATATTTGAAAGGATTGTTTTTGTTCATGTAAATTCAAATAAAAATCAAAAAATTTTTTTATTGTTGGTTGATTTCATTTTATTTCTCGTTCGTCTTTTAAGATTTTTTTTATTATTATTATTTTTTTTTTTTTGTTAGGAGCAATTAAAATTTTTCTTCTTATTTCCATAAAATTAATTTTAAAGCACAAGAAAAAATAAAAAATTAGCTTTACCCAATGGCAAAATATAGAAATCTTTTAAATTTGGTGACATTGTTTTAACAACACCTAATCTTTTTCTTTTGTCGAAATACGTATAAAATGTAGTGTAAGCAAGATTATCAGTTTCACATGATGGAAGTAAACGTATACGTAAAATTTTGTATAAACAAAAAGTATATAAGACTATAGAGGTTTAATCTCAAGCTCTCTCAAAAATCAAGAACATGCAAACATACATAAATTTGGTTTCGAATAAGCACTAAATATAGCTTTTAAGACTTTCGAAATAAATTTAAATTTTTTCCGTTTGGTAAAAATTAGGAAAGATAAAAGATAAAGAAGAAGAAGAAGAATATTTACGGCCATATTCAACATCAAGTCATAACTTTATGACCGTCATAAGTCTATTCACCATACTATTTTATTATCGTCATGATCAAGTTATGACTAGTTTATGACCGTCATAATGTTATTACCAACTTATTACCTGTTGGTGAATATGGCTGTTAATATCTAAAAAGTCTACATTCTCTTTGGTATAAGGAGAATTCCATTTGTAATCCATCCTGACTCTTAAATATTGAAAAACTCGTACAACAATTGCATTTTGATTATACTTTTATGTTCTTGATATGCCTTCTAGTGAAAGCAAACGACGGTTACAATAAAACAGAAATCTTCAAATATTTCTGATCAGAATCGTCATTTTAGTAGCGTAACGTAATTTACTGAGTATCCTCAAATTTTCATATGAACAATTCCAAAAATTATTTTTAATTATACCGTAGACACTTGAAAGAATCTTTTGGAAAAATTTGACGAGGAACAATGCAATACATACTTTTTTCATAATTAAAAAAAAAGTGTAACGGGTGTGACATATTTGGTAACGGGCGTGACAGCAAAACGAGTTTCCACTGATAAGTAGCGAAAAAATTTTTTTAATACTGTTCTCCATAGTAATATCGTAAATAATTTAACATTAAATATATCAAAATTTCATATATGTATACCTATCCAAATCAGCTTCATTCATACGAATTTTAAGGAATAAAATGGTCGATTTGCTTGGAATTCCCCATAAATGAAGGGATATTTTTGTAAGCTTTTATAGAGAAAAATTTTAAACTTTCAATTGAAAGTTATATTCGAAATTGAATTTTTTTTTTTCGGTTTGAATTCTATTTATATTTTTTTCTTCTGTATAGTCTGCTTTTATATTATAAAGTTTTTGTTTTATGTTTTACATGATGAGAAGAAATTGATTATGTAATATTATGTACATACATATATTTTTATTGTGGAGTTTATAATCATTTCTAGTGCTTCGTAAAGTACAAAGTTAAACAAAAAAGGATATATGATCATTATGATTTTGTATTATGTACACTATTTTTGTTCGTATGTACTACTCATGTATGGAAGTAGAAAATCTTGAAAATGGACGATACGTATATGTATATTTTAATATTGAATTTATATCCACTATAACGCAATTAGAGCGTACAATAACTTTTCTGAATAATATAATTGCTTAATAAAGGCAACATTCCAGTTCTTTGAATGTATAGTACACATGTAGTACTAATTGTGTACGTATTTAAATTACAATAATTAACAAAGAATAAATTGATCGCATATACGCAACGAAATTTATTTATAATTTAAAAATATAAAAAAAAATACAGTAAATAAAGTATGTTATTTTTTTTATTTAACAATTTTAAAAATTATTCTATACAATTTTTTGTATTTTTAAAAGTATTTTCAATATTTGAAATACAATCAGAAATATCAGCACCAATTTTTACAAAATGTCTTGTAGTCAATGAATCCGTTTCTTCTATTTTTTTCACAATATTTTCAACATTTATCAAAGAATTTTTGAAATCATTTTTTGAACATTCTTCATTATCATTACTAATACTATTGAAACATTTTTTTAATAATTTTATATAATTATTAATATTATCGGGCATTGCATTAGCCATAAAAATTGATGTTAATTGATAGAATTCGTATTTTGCGTTATCTGTTGCATTTTTACCACATAATCTAACGTTTTTACCACCATTTTCATTAATTAATTCATTCGATACAATTGTTCCATTACAATTATGTATTGAAAAATTAAATAGATTACTTAAACCGTTATTAACATTATTATTAATTTTTTCTATAATTTTATGAAAATGATTATTGATATTGGTTTTAACGTTTTCGAATTTAGTTTCATAAAGTTTCAAAAGATTTTTAGCTTTTTTTTTAGTAATAATTATTGTTGATGTGACATTTTCACTATTTTTCGTATTATGATGTATTCGGTTGAAGAATTCAGATGTTTTTTGTGAAATGGATGATGCAATATTTTTCATTTTTGAAACTGTATATTTTATAAAGTAGAAAAAAAAAAATACATTTCAAATTTTATTTAGTTTTTTTTTTTTCAAAAGTTTTTTTAATTTTACGAACTACATAATAAGAAAATCTTATATAATATTTACCAGCATTATCCCACAATTCCTTTAATGACCATGGTGCAGGATGAGAATCAGCCTGTTTTATTATTGATGCGAAAAAAATTAATAAAATAATATTGATCCAAAGTGATTTCATTCTCGAACAAAGTTTTTAATAAGACTATTTGTAAGACTTAAGAAGAAAAAATAATTTTTGCAAATTGAAAAAAAAGAAAAAAAAATTGCTTTATATAAAGTTTTTTTTTTATCAATTTAATGTGATACATATGTATGTACATAGTCATATTTGGGCATAAATATTTTTAAAAAAAATACATAATTTAATTTTAGATTACAATAATACAGCTGTGTCAATAAAAAATCAATTCTGTTGTGTTTTTTTTTTTTTTCTTCTTTGTTAATAGAGCTAATTATTTTAAATTGCAATTTATTTCTTTTATAAAAATTTTTGAAAAAAAAAGAAGAAGAAAAAACAGAAGAGGAAAAAAATTATACAAATAAGACTTTCTAGAATTTCATTGATTTTGTATCATTATTCAAATAATTTAGGTAATTAAAAAAGTTTTTTTTTTCTTCCTTGTTTCTTTTTATAAAGGGTATTTGGCTGATAAATGGCAGCTATAAATCCTTAACAAATAAATTGTGCGACAATAAATAGGCTATTATTTTACTTCTTAAATGTTTTTGCTTTACATTTTTTATTTTGTTTTTATTTTTCAATTAAATGTTTATTTAATTTAATCAACGTTTTAAAAAAATGTCTTTCATTAAATAAAATTAACTCGATAAGGAAAAAAAAGAAGTAATGTTTTTAAAGATGGCCAATTTATTATTATGTATTATCATTTCATTCTATACGTCAATTTATAACTATCATTTTTGAAATCAATAAATAAAAAAACATTACAAAATAAATGAATAATTTGAATGGGTACTTTTTAAGATGTAAATAAAAATTCGAATTTTCAAAAAAAAAAAAATCATAAAAGGATTAAGAAATAATTTTTTTCTTCATATTCATCGATTTTGTAAAAATTTTACTGCAGCCTACATACAGGTTTCATTATTTAAGCATTTTATTTTTGTGTCCTTGATAAATAAAATTTTAAAAGTTCATTTTGAGATAGATAAAATAAAAAGAAAAAGGATAAAATATCTAATTGTCTCAAGGTCATATACCAGAAATTCACCTAGTAAAATAAAATTTATGGAAGACATTTGAATTTGTTTGGCTTTTATCCAAAAATAAAGATAAAAAACTAAAATAATTATTATATTATGTATGTTATCATATTAACGTATGTATATAATATTTACATATATTGCAAAATTTTCGTAAAGAAATAGTGTGTATGATGAAAATATACAATTTTTGTACTTTTTTTTTCAACATTTTATATACGTACCTACATAAATATATATTTTTTACACATATATGTAGTTTCAATTTGTTATTTTTCTTTTAAAATTCATATATCTAAATCAGTATTTGTTTAAAAAACTTTTTCCCTGAATATCTACGATTACGATACATAGATATATGTATGTATACCATATACATACATATATGTATAGTATTTTTTTATGTATGAATTTACAAATTTATGAACATGAAAATCTCCTTTCTCAAAGATTTTACATTTTTGTGTTTTATTTACAATTTTTATTTAATAGTAATTGCATTTTCATTTGAAATTTAAAAATAAACAACATTATAAGAAGTTTTCTATGTTAAAAATTATATAGGATAATGATACTAGTCGAGAGCTCCTTTGCTTGGATTTATTTACAAATAATAAGAAAATTATATTTCTATTCAAGTGTTTCATACAGTAAAATAGTATAAACAAAATAATTTATTTTTATTTTTAATACAATCTTAAAACAAAAATTAAGACTTGTTACAGGGTAGGGTGATGGTTTCTCATCATTTGTTGTCCTTATGCTGGTTTATTTGGTTGACATGTCACAACAGCATCAACATGACACATTGATTTCGGCTTCTAATTCCAAGTAAATTTACTCATCAGAGTCATCAGATATTTTAAATTTTTAAATTTTTATTAATAATTAAGACACTTTTTAAGCTTCCAATTCCCTTAGTATAATTTTTTTTTACACTAACCAATTTTGTTTCAATTTTAAAGAACTAACAGAAGTCTTTAAAGGGCTAAGAATTGATATTTTCACCTTACTTCTTTTATAATAATACACATTTGCAAAATTGCAAAAGTGAAAATAAACATATTCTTTTTTAGTTACTGCAATTTGTTGTTATGAAAGTTTTCTTCTGTTTTAAAATATATTTTCTTTTGTTTCTTTTAAATATTGTGAAAAAAGACAGAGTAACTTTCTGATAAGTTTATATAATAAAAAGTAATTTAGTTAAAAGAAAAAAGAAGTTGAAGGTAAATTGTTATAAATAATCTTGAAGAAAGTTTAATGAATAAAGAAAAAGAAAAAAGATTAAATGTGAATTACAAAATATCTTTCACAATTAATTTAGTTTGATGGTTTTTTTTTTTTTAAATTGTATTTATTGTGCATCAGTGTAAAAGTTTTTTGAAATACGTTAATTTTACCATTAAATCATAATTTATAATTTGGATTTTAATTCTATTATGTATATGAATTTAAATTTAAACAAAATATTGAATTATTGAATAAAGAACAATTGTTTTCTTTTTTAGATAATTTTTTTCTATACATACATATGTATGTATCATATATGTATTATGTATATGTTTAATTATTCGCCAGTTGAATAAACATGGTTAGTAAAATTTTTTAAGTTCAATATGGATTATAATTTTAATTTAAAAAAATAAGTGAAGAATTAATTGACTAAAAAATAGGAGTATGTATCTGGTTTTTTTTTTGTTCGCTTTATAAAAAAAATTTAAAAAATTTATCTAAGAAAGTGCTTGTTAAATTTTTTTGTTGTTTCACATTTGACCCTCATAATCTTAAGAAAATTTCTGTAATAATTAATCTTTCAAATCAGAAAAAAATATACAGAAAAAGAATTTTAGTCTATAATATAGAATATTTGATGAATAGATTAAAAATCAACTCAAGGATGATAATAGCCATGCATACATATGTATATGAATATGACTTTCAAATTAATATTCATGATAATGTTATTTCATGTGTTTATATAATATGTATGTATGTATGTATATTTTAAACTGTGTATTTTTTTTTCGATATGGAAAAATTATTCAAAGATTTCAATTTAAAATTGAATTTTCAATTGGTATATATGTATTAGTATACATGCACGTGTAATATCTATATATACATAAATTAGATTTTGGTAAAGAAAAGGTTCTCTGGAAATTTGCCAGATAGAAAAAAAAACAAAAAAAGATTTTTTTTCTTCACTTTATTTTATTTTTCTTAGTTGTGTGTGTGTTTTTTTTTCTTAATAAATTTTATCTTCAACTGATATGCAATACTATGGTCTTCCATTTTCCATTTTCAAAATTTCTTTCATTCATTTACGTAATTTGTTCTTATATAAAAATGTATATTTCTGGCTAATATTTAGAGAGCGAGAGAAAATTGAATCCAACGTAAACTTTTTTTTAAAGGATATTTTTGCTACTTACATAAACACTATAATGTATATACATATACACATGTATGTATGTATTTGTTTGTATATTATCTTTTTTTTCTTGTTTTGTACTATATATGCATACACATACATAGATTATATACTGATATAAATATAATTTTGGTAAATGCATGAATTTCACGTTCTAAATGTACACCATCATCGTATTGCAGATGGTTTTATTGCAGTTTTTTTCTCTTATATTTCTTCTTATTCCTCGTGTTATTCGTCGACAAAAAGTTGAAGACGGTTCTTAAAGTTCTTTTTAAAATATTCTATTTTGTTTATTTTTTTTTACAGACAAAAAAATTTTTTTTTTTAATGTATACATGAAAAAGAAAATAAATATACAAGAAGGATGAATTTTTTTTCCGTATTTTACATAAAAAAAATAGAATAGTTTTATAAATAAAAAACGTTTTTTTTTTTTAAATTTTATTTTATTTATTACGTATTATTATTTATTTTTTATTATTATTAAATTAAATTTCATAACGAATTTCATAAAAGCAGAATTATGAAAAAAAAAAAAATTTTGCAGATGCAGAATCAGACTAACTACATATACCTATGCAAGTCATATGAATTGAGTTCGGTATGTGTAAGTGTGTGGGTGTTTTTTTTAAGCTATGTATGTGCGATTGTATGAATAAAAATATTTTCAGTGAAAATGAATTGAATAAGCATAAATTTTAGAATTCCGATAGAATGCGATGTAATTCATATTCACATGAATAAATTACGAAGGATATATTAGAATAAAAAAATATGTTTTTTGCTTTGTTGTTATTTTTCTTCTTCTTTTTTTTCTAAAGATACAATTATAACGCATGTTTGGCTTGTAGGTATTCAATGTAGAGACGTTTTTCATAAGTATTTCCAATTAGAAGCTGGATTTTATTTTTCTTCTTCTTTCTCATTTTCCCTACATGGACTTCTGTTCTGGTATTTATGATCGTTAAAAAATTGAACAAACAAATCTATTATAAAAAACTATTTTAAATAATTTTTGAAATTTTCAAAATGACCATGTTCAAAAATTTACATTACTACTTCAAAATTTGAACAAAATCTTGTGTACATAATAAAATAATAAAATATTCATGATTTTACTTGTAGAACAGACGTTTTTTAAACAGTAAAAAACAACTTTGAGAGCTTTTTAATGATTTCATTTAAATAAAATATTTTTTGCTGGTCAGATAAATTTTTTTTAAGAGTTTTGGCCATTTTTCGTATGCACGTGTTTTTCTAAAGTGCTAAAAATGTATAAATTACATATTATATTTAAAAAAAAGGACTGAGAAAAAAACAACCACAAAACGTGGCAAGAAATTTAAAGTTTAGTAAATTTTATTATGAATTTATTTTTGTTGGTATGTAGCAAAAGGAGATTAAAATGATAAAAAATTGTCTAGCAAAAACAAGAAAGAACCAACGAATGAAAATTCTTAATTTAAAATAAAAAATGAATTAATTTTTTCATAATATTAAATTTTAGTCCTTTTTTGATGATTTTTTTGGAAAAATATAGTATTATTTATATTAGTAGTATTTTATTTTTATTACAGCTTTTTTAACAGGATTTTGACGAAAATAATTTTCAAAAATAATAAAATCATATTAAGTTATTCGTTACATTACAGTTTATGTAAAATACATTGTATACAATATAATGTTCACAATTTAGTATTTTACGTATAATAAACAACTATATGTATATATATATATAGATTTAAAATCGATGTAATGACTGTACACTATTTCAATGGATAATTCAATTAGTCTTTGACTTCATTTAATACAAAATGTGTGGAAAAAAAATTGCATTTCATGCATATCATAATTTATCATAGCATTTATAAAGCACGTGTGTATATACAAATACTCATATAAACCATATATCTATAGTGAAAGAATTAAATTTATAAAATAGGACATATTCTGTCAGGTACATAATATATACTCATGTAGATTTGTTTATAGGTATGTATATGTATATTTAAAATATCTTGTAAAGTAGAAACTAAGTATTCATGCAAGTTATTCTTACAGAGTACCTACTTTTACCATACATATAATATATTATGTAGTCAACATTCTGATGAATTCATTTTATTATATGAAATTTTTAATATTTACCATGATAAATATATTTACATTATAGCTATATTATGTGGATATATCACATATGAAAAATATACTTATTCGTTTTAATATTTATGTAGGTATGTACATACTCGTATTGTACATACATTTTATCTCATCATTCTCTTGTGTATTTTTAGAATTCTAGGCTAATTGTTAAACAAACATTACCTATCTACTAAAAGCTTCAATTAACTGGTTTCTTTTTTTTTATATATTGTTTTAGCACTACTTCAATATGGTTTATTTGAATATGCCAGTAAAAAATTACAATTCAACGAAATGTATTGCGGATATGATATTGTATAGTGCATCCTTTTTATCATGGCATATAAATGTGTGTATTGTGTTATATATGATCATTAAGAATCATTGAAAAAAGAAATAAAAAATGAAATTTGTGCCAAGCTTCTCTCCTTGTGTTTTGCAAATTATTTATTCATTCACATAGATATTATTTTTTTTTTTATCCTATTCTCATATGAAGCCGCGAAAGCTTTATATGAAGGATTATTGTTTACAATTTCATAGAATGTGTTTACCTTTTCCTTTTTTCCAATGTTTATTTTTCATTTTATGAAAATATGTTTTTAAAGGTTGTAATGTAAAAATATTAAATGTAAGAATTTTATTTTTTTCAATACATTATCCTGGTGACGTTATGAAAAATAATTTACCTTTAGAGTATTTCATTTTCATATTTTTATTTTTATTCAATTAGTGTATAGTATAAGTATACTATTTTTCTTTGCTTTGTTTTTTAAAAGGAAATAATAATCTTCATGAATATTAAGAGAAATTGTTTTTAAATCCAGTTTTCGAATTTATACAGCAGAAAGGATTGTAGGAATCACAATATGTTTTCTTTTTTTAAATTTTGAGTCAGAATTTAGGATTTTTTCACTCAAATTTAATTAAACATGGCGCATACAGATAAAAAATTGGAATAGGAAGGCTAAGTAAGTGAATTGTAATTATGTATTTAAATTTATTATATAAGACATTGATCCTTTTCTGTAGAACCTTCAGCAGCATTATAAAAATTTATACTATAGGTACTAATTTGCATCAAAATTTTTCAAGTTCTCTAAAAACTTAATAGAAAAAAGACAAAAAATCTATTTCAGAAAACTAAAGAAAACATTTTAAATTATTTTACCTGTATTTTGAAAAATTTTTTATTTAAAAATGAATGATAAATAATGTTCAGTAAAAATCTGAGTTTCCATTAAAAATACTGAATCTTTAAACATATAATATTGGAAAAGTATGACTTTGAATTATTAAAATTGAGGATGGATTGAAAACTTTTTATATCCATCTTTTATTTTAGCTTTAAATTTCTTATAATTTCTGTAAAAGATATTATTCATTTTTAATAGCTTATTTTGTCTGATGGAAATATTTAGCATATTTTTCAATAACATAAAATTTAAGTTTTAAAATATTTTTCATTTATTTGTCAACTAAGTGATTTACAATTATAATAATGCATATATGGTTTTATAAATGCAAGAATAATAATTTTATGTAAAAGTTTCTCTTTAAACTATTGTATATACAAAAACTAAAAATTAAATTTACATAAACACATCGGAAACTTTTCTTTAAATTCATAAAATTTTCAAACAATAGATATATGTGTATGTATATGTTGTTTTTTTTTCTTGCTTGCATAGTATTTTTTGTTAAAAAAATAAAATAAGAAATTAAAAAAACAGCTTTATTATTGCATGCACATTTCATGATAGTAGTAAATTTTATAAAAGATGCTTTAAATTTCAGTATGTACACACTATACATACAAAATATAATATGAAGTGACAAATTTTCTAAAAAGACTCATAAATATTCTTTACAATATGAATTACTCATTTCAATCATCACATTAAGAAAATGAATAGATTACAAATATGTGTCGTGACATGTATGAATTTCTTAGGTTTTCACTATATTTACAAAAGGGTAAATTCATATACATGTACATATAAATATGTAGGTTAAAATACGTATATATTTTATTACCACATTTTCTAAATAGCTTGAACTTTAGATCTAGAAAGATTTATTGATTTATTCTCGGGTGTGATAATTCGTACCAAAGTCATTTTATCATTTATCTTATCGTCTCTTATGAAATTCATTTAATAGAAGAAAGAATAAAAAACAACAAACAACAAACTGGAAAAATATAGTAAAATAATTTTTCAATGAGTATTAGTTGAAATAATTTGATTTTCTTGAATAATTTTATATAGAATGTATCTCTAATCTCTATATTAATTTAATTATTTTAATAAAAAAAAAAAAAAACAATCAGTTGTTAGCAAGTGTGTATTAGTATATTATTTATGATTTTGCTTTTCACACTTTCATTTTTTAGTTATGTTAAATGCAGAGCTTTATAAGTATGCTGAAGAAAGACTAATTAGATATTGAAAAAGTGTGTTCAATGAAATCTTCGAGACTGCTATGAATGATTTTTTTTCCAAGAATATTTATTTAGATACATACATATGTATGTAAGTGGCTCACTCACGGAATTGAATTATTTTGGTATAGAAAACTCTGTATTTATAGAAGTTTGGAAAAAATGAAAATAGCTCTTTGAATTTATCGGGCTATTAATTTTCTAAAAGACTGAAGAAAATCTTTTAACTATTGTATAAATTGTTTTATCTTTTTATAAAAAAATAAATGAATTTCAGTTTTTAAATAAATTGAAAATTGAATTTTGTTTGTAAATGTTCATTCACATTAATCGAATTTTTTTGGATGATTTATTAAAGAATGAAGCACAAAAAAAAAATTACTTCATTTTTATAAAATAACAAAATAAAAAATTACTAACAACACAATTTTTGTGTATCTGTTTCTTTGTTGAGACTTTTTTTTTCTATCTTCATTGATCTATTTTATAATTAAATACAATGATAGTGCATGATTTTGCACATATTTTCCTGAAAATAATATATTAAGAAATTTCACCTGTATATATAAAAAAAAAAAGAAAAATTAGGATCCTTTGTAAAAATTCAATAAATAATAAAATTATTTCATTTTCCTTTTCTTTTCTTATTTTTAAATGTATTTTATTAAATGATTTGATCTATTGTATGTAAGTATTTTTCAATGAGAACATTTTTTTTTAAAATCGTATTCTAGACATGACTATAAAAGTAGACACCATTTATATAAGAAAATTTCGAAAATTATTTTCTCAACTTACAAAAAAAAAAAAGACGAATAAAAAATACTATAAAATAAAAAAGAGAAAGAAAAGTAAGAAAAAAGAAAAAATAAGAAATTTCCTGTTGGAAAGAATAAAATATCATCAGTTACCGTAAGAGATAAACATTTTCAACTAAAATTTAATAACAGTAGAGAATATAAGGAAGAATCAAAGAATAAAAAAAAATACATGATATAATCATATATAATACTACATACAAATATATTATGGTACATTATAGTGGCTATACAGAAAGGAAAGGAGTTTTTCTATGAAAGTACATAACATACATGTAGGTGTAGGTATACATATACGAGCGTACATAGATACAAATTTGTATGTAGGTACATCTATTTTCTTTAGTTTTTATACGTACTCATTTGACGTATCTTTTTTTCCTTTTTTATATCAAATATATTACCAATACATGTCTGAGCAAAAAAAAAAAAAAAATAGAATATAACAAATAAAATAAAAAAACGTACATTTAGTTTTATCTATTTCCTTAATTTTTTTCCTTTTGAGCATTTCTTTTGTCAAGTCACGTCTTCCGTTATTAGGTTTTCTTGGCAAACATTCAAAAAAACTTTAAAAATAACTTTTTAAGATGCTTTAAAAATACGTTTATTGAGACTGAGAATCTTTTCGATAATATGAATTTAATTTCAAATGAAGTTACAAGAAGATTATCCATAATGATATTTTTTTTTTTCTATTTTATTGAAGAAAAAATAAAAGAAAAAAGAATAACAAACAATCATAAAATAAAGTTGATTATAAAGGTATTTCATGTAATTGAAAAAAAAAAAAAATATACATATATATGTATGTATGTAAATACATAAATAAAATAAAACAACAAAACTGAATATTTCACAAAATGTCAAAGTTCAACATTAAAATCAATTTTTGAACAATTTAAAATGTGTATTGGAAATGTTGTACATATACATATTTGTATTTCATTTTTATGAAGTATTTTTAAAAATTGACTTTAGTATAGAACTATTGAAATATCTTAGTGCATTCTTTCTGAAGATATTGTAGCCTTGTAGCCTTGCACATCATTTTACCTTTTCAAACCATTCTAAATAAATGGTTTCATTTTATTGTCACGGTATGGTTTGCTGAAGCTTATTTGCTTATAAAAAGAAAGCCTATTCAGAGACCTAAATGCCTTTTATAAATGCCCTTCCACATATCAGTGAAAATAATATTCTTATAGTCAGAAAAAATACTGAAAAGTTTTGTTTTTCTTTTTGGTAATGTAAAAATTTATAAGTTAAAATACGATAAATTTTTCAAAAATTATATTCGTTGATATGAAATAAGCATTTGTATTCTAATAATCACATCACATACAAATTGAAATCAAGATGCAGTGTATATGGTAATTGAAATTTAATTATTGGGTAGAATATGAGAAAATATTTGCTTTTGACATACTAAAAATTAATTCTTTAGAAATTTATGATTTATATTAATTGAATATTGCAATTCATAACGTAATACATAAATTGAAATGACATGCACATATGATTTTTTTTTCTTCAGTAAATATCATATATACGAGTACATACGTAAACATATCACATTATTAATTAACTTCTATATTATGTATTTCTATTTAATATGAATACCTACAATCATTTTTCAATTTTCATATAGTTATACAGATTAACCACTCAAATTCAGATCATAATTTTATTGTCGTATTATAATATCTATATTTATTAGTTTATTTGCCTGAAAGGGAAAAAAATTTCTATCAGGAAAATAAGTCAATTTATCCATAATTTTGTATTCATGCGAAAAATTGATATATAATACATTTATACAAAAAAAATAGGGTGATATATAATATATATATGTATTTTTTTAAGGATATTCTTTGCATTAAAAGGAAATCCTTACCGTTGAAAGTTATAAAAGTTTTTTTTGTATCTTATGATGTAAAAAAAAAAGTGAAAAAAAAATTGTTGTTGTAAAATTTTTCTTTTTACACTAAAGAAATCTATACATAGTACATATTTTAAATTTTATGCAAGAGTGATGTTTTAAAAATAAAATATGTATACAAAAACTTTACTGAATTTTATAATAATTATAAGAATTTTGTCAAGTGATTTTATTTTAATTTTTTTTTTTCTGCTACACTAAATGAATAATTTAATTTCAAATTTTTATCGTTAACTTGAAAACAAAATAAATAAAATATAAAAAAATAATGTCAATTATTAAATTTTTAACATAACATAATTCATATTTTAGATTAAATTTCATTTTCTGCTACATTAATCCTTTTTAAAACATCATATCCATATGAATTTTTAACAGTGTATCTTTTTCATATTATGCAACCTTTTGAATTTTTATTTGCTTAGTCATGAGTTTTTTTTTCTTTTTGTAAATCTTCACAAATATATCTTTATTTATACTATACATATACTTACTTACCTTTATCTTTATTTAAACTAACTAATGTAAAAGTTTTGTAGAAAGTAAATGCAAATTTAAAAAGAAAAATGTTTTCTGTATAATCAGAAAGATATTCTTTTCTTGTGTTTTTCTTTTAAAAGTTTTTGAAATCCAAACGTACATACAGGAAAAAATAAAAAAGAAAAAGTGGTGGCACACCCTGTACATAACCTATTTTATAAAAAAAAAAATGTATGCACAGGTATATGGAAAAAAAAAAATGTGTATAAAAAGTAGATTGCTAATTTATCATTTATCAAAAAAAAAAATTTGAAAAAAAAAGTCCCATAAATTTATTAAATTTGCCATGCAGAAAAAAACACTCTTCAATTTAATAATTTTTTTTTATTTCAAATGATGGTAAATTATAATAATAATAATAATTAAATGAGATAATTAAAATAATTTTGTTTTTTATATTTATGAAAAAAAAATGAAATAAAACATTAAATGAGTTAAAATGAGTTAGCACAATGTAATTTTCATTTTTTTTCACTCAAATTAAGAAAAAAATAAAAAAAAAAACATAAAAATTATTAAGAGTAAATACACCTCGTACAAATTTAATTAAAAAGTTTGTTTTGAAAAGTTCAAAATATTTAAAAACTACATTACATAGATAATTCAATGGTGGAAAAAAAAAATTGTTTTCAATAATGAACTATTTATAAAGTTCATGTTTTGATATTTTTTTTTTTCTGTTTTGATACTGTTTTTTTTTCGATACTTTAAAAGAATGTAATTTTTAAAAATTTTATTTTTTTTTACATTTTCTTCCGTAAATTCAAATATTCGTTGAACTCAAAAAAATATATGTATATTGTATACATATAACATGTATAGGTATACAAACAGGTATGTAATAGTTTTTGTTTTCCTAGAGATTGTGTAAGGAAAAATTTACTTTTCAAATAAAACTTTTGTATGTATACATATATGAATGTATATGTATGTACAATTCATATGAAAAGTTACAATGGAAGAAGAGAAATTATGTATATGATTTTATCATAAGCATTTATAAGCCAGTGCACAGAACGTACATATATTAAGGATTGTATTTTTATGTATTGTATACGTATGAAAGTTTTTATTTCGATGAAGCGGAAGTTGATTGTTTCTAACAGGTTTATTTTAACGGATGCATGTACGTTCTGGAAAATAAGTATTTCTTTAAATATTATTTATACCGCAAAAGTGCACCTACCATAACCTACATATAACCTATATTTTATAAGAAAAATATTTTTATTCAAGTGTTTAAACGAATAAGTGAATTCTTTTTGAATTCCTTTAAATTTTTCTTTTTTGACGTAAACGAATGTATTGTACATATAAATAATTTACTTTATAAAATATTCTATTACGAAAACTGACTTAATGATCGAGTGTTCAGAAAACTTTTAATGTTTAAAATCAAAATTCATGAATAATTCGTTTTTTAGTAAGTAGAAATATTTAATTTCTTTTTTATGTCATGAAAGCTCTTCAAATTTTAATTTTCGTTTGTTTTTTCGTCTCATTGGAAGGTAAAAGACAAGGATTTTCTATTTTATATTTCCTTTTTTTTTATTTTTATTTTAATTTTAATTTTTATTTTTAGGAAATAGAAAATAGAAAACAGAAAATAGAAAATTGAAGATAGTAGAAAATATCGTCTCTATATTGAAATCCAAAGTAGTAACTAGAGCCACCAAAATAACGCTGTATAAAACACTCATACGGATACGACCGATAATAACCTATGGCGCAGAGTGTTGGACTTTGAAAGAAGCAGATGCCTCAAAGGTGGCTTGTTTTGAGAGGAAAATCCTAAGGAAAATCTTTGGTGCAAAGAAAATTGATGATAATGAATATAGAAGAAGATATAACGCTGAAATTTATGATTTATATAATGACATAGATATCATGAAATTTATCAAAATTAGCAGGCTAAGGTGGTTGGGGCATGTTGTGAGAATGGAGGACCAGAACCCCTGCAAGAAAATACTAAATTTTAGTATAGACAGCATAAGACCAAGAGGTAGGCCAAGAAATCGTTGGTGGAACTCCGTGAAAGAAGATATAAATCAGCTAAAGATTGTGGACTGGAAATCTAGGGTGATGGACAGAGCCAGTTGGACTCCTCCTCAGGACTGTGGAGCCGTAGAAGAAGAAAAAGAAGAAAATAGGAAATTAAATTAAAAATAAAAACACGCATATACAATATACATACATAAGTATATATTATATATATCGTTCAAATATGAAAAAAAATGTTTTTAGATAATCTTAAAATAATTTCTCCTCTAGGTTTTTATTATTTTTTTCTGATTTTTCACAAAACAATAAAAAAAAAAAAATGGGCGGTAATTTTATAATTTTCAAAAACATTATAAAATAATTATTTTTTCTTTTTAAGCTGTAAAAGAATTTAGATACATCATTTGCGAGATTATTTATTTAACATGCATATATTTTATAGATGCGGATATACAGGTACATATACATACTTTTTATATATTTTTACTTAATTTTCATCTCATAAAATTTTTTTCATCAATATTTTCCTTGAGACTTTTCAAGTAGATATTATGTTTTTTTTTTCTTTTTTTTTTTTTTTAGTTCATTAGTATTACATAAAATAAACTTCCGCTTAACAATATGTTTATAAAAAAAAAAAAAAACAGAAATTTGAATATTATATCAGTAAGAAAAAAATGCAAATATGATATTGTAAAGAGATTCTATGTAAGCTTTTCCTGTGTATAAGATTCATCTAAAATAATTTTATGTTTTTTTTTTTATGTTGAATCAAAGAAAATATAATAAAATTGTTTTGATTTTATAAAAAAAATATCTGTGGGTATGTAGGTACATATTTACATACATACATATATGCATGTAAATTTGTATTTATTTATTTTTATTTTTTTTCTGAATAGAAACAAAATGTTGTAGGTATGTTATGAAAAATTTAAATATTTCTATTCTTTTGATATGCAAATTACATAAATATTAAGAATTTATATTTTTCCGCGTTATATGTTACATGTGTTAGTGGGTATCCGGATAGAATATTTGATTTTTATTTTGATTGAAAGATAATAATAAATGTTTGAATAAAATATTTACATTATGATTTTGTTTTTTTGTTTTTTTGTTTTTTTTTTTTTTTAATATTTTTTTTTTTATTACATAAATAAGTAAGTAAGTTACGTAAAACATGAAAACACAAATTGTATGTTATTTAAAAATTTAAAAAACTTTTTTGGAGTTTAAAATGAATTTTTGATGATTTAATCTTTAAACGAAAATTTAAAATTAGATGAAACCTGGGGCTGAGATATGATGTAATTCGTTGGATTAGTATATTTTTTTGAGAAAATTAGTGTTATTTTCACAATATCTACCACATTGGAAAAGAAAATCAGACAAAACTTAAACTTATACGGTCGTGGATAATTTTCATTAAAAGGAAGAAACAAAAAGATAACGGTTTTAATTTTAAATTATTCACGATTAAAATAAAGAATAACTTTTAAAAAACTGGTTATATATAAATCATTATCGTCTTACTAAAACTTTCTTTCAATAAAGCGAAAAAAAAAATATTCAGTTGAAAAATAATATTTTACATTTGAAAAGACATAAATAATAAATAATGTAAACAACAAACAGAAATTTAATTACTTTCATTATTTTAATTTGTAATTTTATTTTATATTTTATCACTTTTCAGTCCACAATACAATTTTTTTTTTTTTTTCAATTAAAATAATTACATAACACATCATGTAATTCTAAACATTCCATCTATCAAATTTCTCTACAATAAACGTTAATTTGTAAACAATTTAAAAACAAATTAATCACTTTAACTTTCCGCAGTAAAATAAAATTTCATTTAAACTTTTCTATTTTATTTTATCATTTACTATTTTATTTACACTTATACTAATATAACAATGTATTTTATTATAATTTTATTATATGTGGATGGTCCTCAAAACACAAATCCATAAAATTGACTTCATTAGAATTAGAACTAATGAAATACATGCAATTAAGGAAAAGTTTCATTTATACATGATAAGTAAATGAACAATTTTAGTATGTATTTCAATTTTTTTTTATCTAGTTTTTCCTTTTTTTCGGTTTGTTTTTTTTTTTTTTTGAAATAGTTTTTTATTTGTAACATCCATTTAATGTATGGTATGGGATATTTCTATATACTCGTATGTATAATCAAAATTTTAATTTAAATGACTTTAATTTAAAGGACATTAAGTTACATACACTATAACATGATAAAAGTACAAATTACAATTTTTGTTCAAGTCATTAGATGATAATGCTAATTTTGAAAATTTTACAAGAATTTTGGCTATATAGTAATATGGTTTTAAACTCTTTGTTTATTTTCAATTTGTAAAATTTAGAAATCAAGTATATGTATGTACATACAAATGTATGAATGTAGATTAATATACGCTAAGTATCAAATCGTTTAATTAAATTGTTTAAATAAAATAAAATGAAATCACTTTATAATAAAATACTCATGTGAGTATAATGGAGCATACATAATGTACATGAAATAGTACATAAATGAATATTAATTTTTCACATACACTATACGAAATATATAGTATTTCAAAGATTAATTAACTAAAAATAGATGTTATCAAAATGACATTTAGTAAAATTCTTTTTTAATTTTCTCTTTTATAATTACTTCATTTTAATAAAAATTCAACGTATCTAGTAAATGTATGTGAATAAACATACATACATATATGTATGTATAACATATAATTTAATTTAGGAAATGAAATTCCAAATAAATAGGTATATAAATCTTTTAGACACTATATCACTTAACGTATATGTTTATTAATATAAATACATATATACATATTTATACATATATGAACATGTATCTATTCCTACCTATCTACTTATATTGATTCCATTCCAATGGTTTTATAAATTCGATATTTTGGAAACTTAAATTTGTTATCATTATTAAGTTTGAATTCTGTTTGAGAATATATACTTATTTTTTTTTCTAACTTAACTTTAATATACATAAAACATAATATACATACATATATGTATATGTATGTATATTTGTATGTATGTATCTATTATAAGAACAATAGTATGTATGTGAGTTCAAATAAAATATGTTTAGTTTATCGATTCAACATTTTCACATTAATCTATGTCATTGCAATCTGGTTGAGTTAAATAAATTAATTAAATTTGTCAATAAGGAAAAGTTAGAAGCAAAAATAGTAAAGAAACCTTTTCTTTTTTTTTTCTTATTTAAAACAAAAAAAACATTATTGTGAATTTATAGATATATATGTATGTATGTGTATTTTATTCATAATAGAAGTTCTATCGGATAAAGTGAAGATGAATTCTTTATTTAAGTGATATATGGTTTTTAATTTATTCAGTATGAATGTTTTACTGAAACTTAAATAAATTAATGTCTTTTTTTGATAAAATCAAAATCGTAAATATATAAGGTGTGTCCAAAATAACAAAAAAAAACACAAAAAATGGTTCAAATAGAAAAGGATTATAAAGGTTAAAAAGGTGAATAAAAAAAATTCAAATTCAAAAAAAATTTTGTCAACTATTTCACAATTAGTATTAAGATTTCACGAAAACAAAAAAAATAATCAAAATTTATTTTCGTTTTTGTTTTGAAAAATATTTCCTGTGGAAGTGATATACATATGCACAGTATAGTATATTATATATACCTACATAAAAAAAATATGTTATTTAATATGCCACCTTACATACATACTGAAATACAAATTTTACAAGTCTAAAAATGTCGTATCTCATTTTTTAATTATACGTTTAAGACTTTTTTTTTTCTACTAAATTATTATATGCTCTTTCTCAGTTTATCAGTAATTAGTCAAAAGTCAGAAAGAATTTAAATTAAAATTGAAATTGGTAATGTTTCTAAAAAATAAATAAAATGTCTGTGCGTGGTTTATTTTATAACTTCTAAGTTAATTCAAGAATAATAAAGAGAATTGAAGAGGGAAAAAAGAATATACCCGTACAATTACTTTACGATGTATTAAAGAATTTATGAGAATAAAAGGGTAAATATAACATACCTTAAATTTTTAATGATATAACAATTTGACTATAGTAAAATTGTGCGTAACTGAAATTCAGAAGTAGTGAATAAAAAAAAAACAGAAAATACCTATGTAAGACAAAGATAAAATAATTAGAAGTAAATATTTAAACACATTTCTGAGTATATATGCTGCTGGTGATAAAATGAATATACGAGTATATAAAATTTTTATTTGTCTTGCACTCATTTTTATTATTATTTTTCTAATTTTTTTACAAAATAAGTGCCAAAAAGGTTTACCTTTATTTTTACCAAACAATTCTACAGTGATAATTAAAAAAATTATAAGATAATATTTTTTAGGTCATTGAGTCCATTTTAGAAATTAACGTGATAGATTATGACATGAATGACTATGTAAACTGTCAAATGGTAGGTGTCCTTTTTCTCTTCTTCTTCTTTTTTTTTTTTAAATGAGAACCAGGTTTTTCAAGTGGAAAATCTAATTTCATAAATAATTAATCAGAGTTTATTTTTGATGATTTTTTTTCTTTTTTGTACTAATTGTAAAAGGATTTTTTTTTGTTCAAAATATTTCTTGTTTAAAGTTTAATAAAATTTCAAAGTATTTTTAATATTAATCATAATAGTTGAATCAAAATTTTGAAAATTCAAAAACAATCAAAAATTCCAATTTAGAAAAAAAACTATACAAATTTTTGAGTATTTTTTTTTTTTTAAATTTTTATTATATTCTTTTATTGTAAAATATCCTTTTTTGAATTATATCGATTTTACAAAAGCAATTATTTTTTTTTATCAGACATACAAATACACAAAACTGACCCAGTATGCAGTATCTAATGCTACATTACATTTGTTTGATCAATTTTATTTTTATTGTTAATATTCTAAAAGCTTAACAATTTTATGAGAATGCCATGTATGTACATAAATACTCTATATGGAATATACATTTGTTAGTATAACACGAGTGCATTTAATTCATAAATTCTATTGAAAATTTTATTATAAAATATTGAGTTTTGTGATAAAAAATAAAATAAAATAACAATGTATAACAATGACATACGAGCATACGAATGAATAAATACATATTATGCAATTAAAATGAATATAAAATTTGTCAAACATATCTTTTTCACATTTTACTCGTATTATTGATCAGAATCTCAAATTTCCTATTTTGTTTTGATATTTATGTTGTTTTTTTTTTTTTGAATTAGAAAATAGTATTTTATCAACATTGTTTTGTGGATAAAATTTATTTGTTTTTCGTGTTTGTATTAATTACCTATGTATTTGTTTTCTTTTCATAAAATGTGAAAAACTGCAGTAAAAAGAAAAAAAATGAATATTTTGTAAGTTTTATTATTTTTATTTGTAGGTTAATTTGATTTTGTTAAAAATAAATGTACTGAGAAGAGAAGCTGTGAATATCCTTTATTTTAATTTTATTAAAAAATACATAATACTGATAATATTTAAAGAAAAAGCATTTGCTGTGTACAATGTGAGATTTTTGGGTGTTGCTAGATGATAAATTTTCTGAGGTACAGAACTGAAAGATTATACAAATGTATTTGCTTAAAATTTAACAATTTTTATTTCTTTTAAAAACTAAGTAATAAAAATATTTACTTTGATTTTTCAAACAAATTGTTTAAATTCACAAAATGTAATAAATAAAAATTATTGAAATTTTACTTTAGTTTTTTATAAAAAACCAAATATAAACCATGAAAAGTTAGCTAGAAATTATTGATGTTAATGTTAATGGATATTGATCCTTTCTCCGGCTTCTCCTACCCGGTTCTGAGTCCTTTGAGTTTTTTCTTCAAGTATATTTTTTGTAAAATGGTATAGCTATAACTATTATAAATATTTTTTTAGGTCGATATTAAAAATTAGATAGCATTGAAATTGTATTGCTTTACGAACTACAAGAAAAAATCTAATTAATAACCTCGTTGAATATGAGTACAAGTTCAAAAGGATTCTAAATTACTGTAGTTATCCTACAGCAAATGTTTAGTTGTTTGTAAAAGTATCGAGAAAAAAGTAATCATATGTATTGCACAAAATAATAGGGTGTGATGATTGTAAACTCATTAGAAAATTTTGTTTTAGTTATAAAATTTAATTCAGACAGAATATGATAATTTAAGTTAAAAAAGAATAGACACAAAAAAAAAAATGTAATTTATCATTTTGTTATACCTTTAAAAATAATAATTTATGAAAAATTAAGTGAAATACTATGTGTATATGTTTTTTTTTGTTGAAAAAAAGTGAATAATTATAAATACTGATTACTGACCATATAATAAACTGTCTACAATAAGTCAAATGACGTTGATGATCCTAAAAAAAAAAAATTTATAATAAACAAGAAATGATCCTTTTTTAAAAATTGTAATACCTATGTCAAATTAAATTAACTTTGTGTAACTTTCATTTAATTTTAATGAAAATATTAAGTAATAATAAATTAAAAAAGAATATCATCATTACACAGATGAAAAACCCTGTAATATATTATGGAAAGCTAAACCATTTTTTTCTTGTGTGTGCTAACGTCTACGGTCGTATTTTATTAAAATGTGCATTTTTTTTTCATTATCCTTTTACATAATAATACAAAAGGAAAAAGAAAATGTTTTTTTTTTTTCATGGATCATAAACATTTCTGACTTTATGACATTTGACCAAATAAAATGTTTGTTTGTATAGATGTTAAACTTTTATACCACATTATAATGGTAAAATTATCATTAGAATTTTAGTAATCCTTTGAGCATCTTTATTTTAGCGTATCATATTTGAAAATAATGAATATAAAGTAACATGTTTTTAAACCTTTATTCGCTTCAATAAATAAATAAAATACTCTTTAATATACATACCATACATACTTTACAGTATATTATATTAATAATATGAACAATATACTTGTTATGTAGGTACTTGTTTTCAAAATAATCTCTAGAGATGTGTTGTTATATGGATACGTGTGTGTTGTAATATGTTTCCTTCCTTTTTTTGGGATATGTGACTGGTACATGATTTTGTATCAATATAAAATGTGACACGTGAAACATTAAAATTGCGTATTTATTTATTATTTTAACCCTTTTATTACAAAATTTTAACATATCTTCTGCAGGATGTACTTAATTATGACAAATTTTTGTTATTTAACACTCGGATTCATTTTAACAAGATTCATTTATTACCAGTAAATTCATTTTCAAATTTTAATATCTACGGACTTTGTGATCGGATTGATTCTATTCTATGTAAAATATTTTTCTGACTATTTCCAACAAATACGTTTTCTGACATAAAAGAGATTCTAAAAACAGAAAAAGAGTTTGTTTGGCACATATAAAGGCAGTATAGTAGATTTCGTTGAGTTTAGTTTTTATTCACATAAGTTATTTCTTATTCAGATTTTTTAAAATTAAATGGGTTAAAATGTTGAAGAAGGATAAGTGTGTATAAAAGATACATAATGTACATACTTTTATGTATTAAAAATATTTCAAGATTATTGATTTTCGTACATAAATGGAAATTTACTATATGGGTAATTTTTGATTTATGTAATATATATTTTAATAAAAAAAAAATTGTAAAGTGGTTTTTAACTTAAAGATACATAAAGTACTCTTTATATTATTTTAAGATAAATTTTATGAGAAATTTTGTTCCTTTGAAAATGAACTGAAAACTAAAGTTAATAAACCAGTTTTATCATTAAGAAGATGATTAAATCAATAATATTTTGTATTTAAATTTAATAAGGAAATTTTATAGTATCTAATTTGATATTTAAATTTTAGAATTTGTACATATTAAGTTATTTAAATGATATGTAAAGTAAAATTTCATTGAATAAACTAAAATACATTTAATAGATATATTATACAGTAATTAAATGTTGAAGATCATTAAGGATATGTGTTAATAATAAAAATAATACTCAATAGTGTATATATAATAAACTTCAAAATGTAATTATTTATGAATTTAGGTACCTATGTATACATATGTACATATGTGGGTATGTATACTTATTGAAATATTGAGTTATTATATTTTATAATAAATTTCAGATAATTAATTTTAGGGTTTTTGTGTAAAATTTATAATTTTGTATAGCTTTTAGAGTGTCAAGAATGAAAGGGTATTCTATTTTAAAAAAAAATTACTTTTTTAACATTTCACACTTCAATCGAGGGTTTGTAAATCATAAGAGTAAAAAAAGTTGAAAAAAAAAAGCATAAATTATATACTTATGTACCTACATTTCACTCAAATTCTAACATTAAAAAAATATTTTGAAAGTATAACATGCGTTCGATTTTTTTTTTGATTATCAGTAAAATAGATACTTGTAACTTTCTAAACCTTCATCAAAGTCATTTTTTTTTCTTATCATAATTTACAGTCGAATACCTTTTCGAGAACTTACAAAAATTTACATGATAGGTATCATCTATAACATCGCAAACAAAATGATAAATAAAACTAGCTATCAATGTAGAAGAATTTTTTTTTATCTCCCTTTTTCGTTTAATATTATTTCCTTTTCTATATACTTACGTAAATTACATATCTAGAGGCATATACTCAAATACTTTTTTTTCTTTCTTTCATTTTATCGAAATATGTTAGCGATATGATAACAAGTAATCAAATTCTTCTTGAGGGCGGCATCATTAAATTTGGCTTTTATACAATAAGTAATTTACAGTTTCTTAGTACATATTGATTGTCTAATTTACTACCAAGGCGTAAAGTATTATGAAAACTTTTCTTAGTACCTACTTTTTTGTTTTTGCTGTTTGGAAGTTTGACAGTTTTTAATTGCTTCTAAGACAACAATAACAAAAAAAAAAGTGAAAAAGAGAAATGAAAATGAGGTTTTTTTTTTTGTTGTTGTTGTTCTGTTTTGAGGTTTTCTAATCAATAAGCTCAATTCCATACCACATAAAGATTTTATATATTTTTATCATGTATATTTTTCTAAACAAAAATTCATTTTCTTCAAGAATTTTATTTTGTGGGAAAAGAAACTAGAGAAATGAAGTGAAGAGAAAATGGTATTTTTTTTCTCAGAAAATTCTATAACAAAAGGAGTCTAATAAAAGAAAACATATTCTGTTAGAATAGTAAAGAGCTTTTTAGTATTCCGTTCACAAAGACAAAATCTAAATAAGGTACTGAAAAACTCAAAACAACAACTTTTGTCAACAAAATATGTATATGTATATACATACATATGTATGTAGGCTGATATTCTTGGGGTTGTAAGAGTTTCCTGTTTTTTTTTTCTTTTTTTTTTTTTGAAGTTTAACACGTTATATCACTTGAAACCAAAACCAGAAAGGAAAAGGATGAAAAGAAGAAAGGGAGCCAAAAAAAAAAACCATATGAGTACACACAAAAATAAAAAGAATAAATTATATAAACAATAAATGAGGTAAATTATTATAGAATATATAATATGCTTGTATACCAGCAGAGTCATAAAATTCTTTTATATATAGATATAATTCTTGTAGATATACGAAATAATTATATTTTATTTTTGCGTGAATGTAACTTTCTCTTCGTATAATAAAATGTGTCCTATTAAATGCAGATATGTAAATGTTAGTGTGTATTAGTTTTTATATGTATTTAATAAATTTTATGTATATGTATATAGTACATATGTGTATATGTATATGTATATTAACAAACAATATATATACATATGTATTTTGATAGTAAATAAATGTTCAGATCATTTAACAGGATTAAGAGGGTATAATTTGATTCCGAAATATTTGAAATGTTTATCTTTCTCTTCATCAAGTTGAAGTAGGATTAAATGCTCAATTATGCGGAAAATACATGAATTGAATCGAAATTGTAAGGAAAGACAGTTGTACCAATAATATAGAAAGAAAAGAAAAATAAAATGAAAATTTTTCTATATAAGAAAAATATCCTTGAACTACTATCTGTAAGTATAACAACTATTATGCTTGCTGCTGATATATAATGATGATGTTGATGAAAATTTACAAATGTTGATCTACATATAAATTGAAAATACAATATGAAATTTCTGAGTAATTAGGTTTTTGGGATTATAATATATACATTATACTATATATATATATGCATATGTATTTGTATAGGTTGTTTAACCTTTAAATAAAATTTTAAAGAGAATTTTCTTAAGGGAATAAATATCATAAGCTTTTGTATGTAATATCGTCGCCCGAGAAAACCAATGTTGTATATGTTACAAATCGCAATTGTTGGAAATTGAGCCTTAAAGTTCAGAGGTGAAGTGGTATTAAATACATATTTTCACTACTCCGAAAAACTTTTATCAAATATTTTTAAAGTTATTACATATTTCACGTCGTAAAAAGTTATTTGAAAGCTATACATTTTTCCTGTTTTTCTCAAAACAAACTGAGATAGAATAAGTCAACTTTTGCTTTTGAACGTCTCATTTATTCTATCACCAAATGATTTTCTCTAAAAGCTAATACCTAAGGCGAACCTGTTCTCCTATGTAATTTATTTAAAGAAAAAATGGAAAAAAAAATTAAAATTTCAACTACTAAGAGAATACTTAATTAATATTGGCTGAAAATTATCTTTGATATAATTAATTGAAGAAAATCTTTGGAGAAATAGAAATTAAAATGAATATTATGACATAAAAACAGGTCGATATCAAAATTTGACGTTGTTGATATGAAATCTGGGTAAATTGTGTAACGCGATTCGATCAAGTTTTCATCATTTTCCCATAGCTGAATAAAAACGTTAAAAAAAGAAGAATTGTAGTTTAATCGAATCGCTTAACGTAATTAGTATTCTATATAGTGTTAGGATGAGTGTCTTAAAAAATCAAATATTTTCAAAAAATAAACATTTTCGTGGGAGAAAATTTTTATATGTGCTTATTTTAACAATTTTAGAGGTAAAAATAGGTACCTACATGCTTAATTTTTACAATTGTTCACTGGAAAACTTTTAAAAAAAAAGCATATACAACATTTGTTATCTGAAACACATCTTTATATGAAAAATTTGTCAATTAGTTTTTTGTGTGGATTTTGTACTTTTTCTTTCAATTGTGAATTATTTTTAAACAATTCTTCAAAATAATTCATAAAATTAATTCAGCGGAAAAACAATATCACACACATTTTAAAAGTTTTAAAAGTTTTTAATTTTAGGAATTCGGATAAAAGATTGAAAAAGGATATGATTACAAATATTTATATTTATAATACATTAAAATATTTGCTACATAGTTTAGTTGGTATTTTAAACCATACTTTCAGTCTGTTATTTGCTTTTTCTAAAAAACAAAATATTAAATTCATCAATTTCAAATTTTCTATGAAGTGATTTTGATTGCTTTGCTTCCAAGTGTTTTTCTTTTCAATCATACTGACAACATAAAGAATATTAGCATATTAGTAAATCAATCATTCAATGTCTTTTATTATTATTTCTTTTTTTTTTAAGTTTATTTTTTTTATTAAATTACAAAAGAAGAATATAAAAAAAAAGTATACAACGTCCATAAAACTTACAATATTTCTTTTATAACAAAAACAAAATATCAACAATAATGGATATTTAATTCGATTTAAAATTTCTTTTTTGTATATTAACTTTGAATTTTGTTTTTAGTATGTTTCTAAGTTGTCAAAAACAAACCTTAAGAAGAATTAAATTAAAAAAATTTCACTGTTTTGTTTTTAACGATATGATGGATTGCTAAATCGTGTAAAAACTTTTTTTTTCTTCTTTCATATTTTTTTTCTTCAAATGCCTACATACTGGTGAATAAATAAATAAAAAAAAAACAATAAAATAAAAAATAAAGTACAAAATACATTAAAATAAAATTGCGTACGTGTTTGAATTTAATTGTTTTGTTTCAGCAAATTTTTCATTTTACTTAGAAGAAATTTGATAATTCAAAACTTTATGGTTTTTTTTTTTTCGTTGTTTTGTCCTTTTTTTTTTTTTGCTTTCCTTAGTTTGTATTTTACACTAATGATATTGATGTATTTTGAATGAAATTGTTTCATTGTTTTGACAATAAAATAAGAAACTTTTATTATTTTTTTTTGTATAAAAAAAAAACAAAAATACTAAATACAAAAAAAAAATGAATTAGAAGAAAAAGTTTATAAAATGTTTTTTAACTGCACTTCAAAGAACTTTATATCGTATTTTATTTGTTTATTCAAAAAGTGAATAGATAAAACATTTTCAAAAAAAAAAAAAGGAAAAAAAGACAAAGGTTAGCAAAAACAGAATTTTTTTTTTATATATAAATTTATGTAAAAAAGGTAAGACAATCTGAATTAATATTGTGAATAATAATTAAATACTAAATTATATTTAATCTGTATACTCGTATATTACTTATGTATACATATAAATTTAGTAACAAGAGTTGTTTTTTATTCTTTTAAAAAAGATTTATCTGGACTGTTTTAGATTAATTGTATAAAATTGTAATTGTATTTCTTTTGAATTGTTAACTTCAATATAATTTATTTGCATACATTTAATTGAAACAGAATGAGTTAGCTGATTAGAGAGTCACATAATAGGATCATACTCTAGAGTAAACAAACAACACAAAAAAAAAAACTAGAATAAATCAGGTAACCATATTCTGTATATATGTTCTTGTTGTAAGATTTATGATATAACATTAGCATAAACTGAGATAAATTATAAACAAAATAATTTATGTACCTGAATTTCTATTTAATTTAAAATTGAAAAAAAAAACAACAACAAAACTTTTGATTAAAAACCAAATGATACCCTTTTTTCACTTTTTCTTAATCAATTTTAAAATAATTTTAGATATTTATAATATTTTGATGACGTTATTATTAAAATGAAAAAATACAGGTATGATGTAAGTACAGTATAGTAATTAATCATTATAAAATAAAATTTTACATGTCATTAATTGTAAAATTAAACAATAAACTGACATTAACAGAAATAGAAGAAAAAAAAAACAATTTAATACAAGAAAAAAGTGCTTTTATCACATCATCATTAATTTTTATATAGAAAGGTTTGAAACAAATTTGAACAAATTGATCGTTTGTTATCTTTTAACTAAATTTACCTACTTACTGTACATATATACTTATCCAGTTTCCAATGTCCTGAATTCTCAAATTAATCATGTCAAAAAAAAAAAAAAAAAAAACACAAAAAAAACACAAAAAAAAACAAAAAAAAAAAAAAAAAAAAAAAAAAAAAAAATAGAATGATTATAACATAAAATTGTAACAACAAATAGGAAATTAAATACGTACAAAAAATACATGTACATAAGTACATATTATATAAAAATAGACCTTCAACTAAAAAAAAAAAAAATAAATGAAGTGATGGAAATTTGAACCTGTCCTATTTACCAAGAAACTTTTATAGTAAATCAAACAGATACAAGAACGATTGATTTTTTCTTTCAAAGATTTCAATCCTATGTCAACTGAAGTTTTACTGGACTTGTAAGATAAATTGCTTTGACGAAACGTCTAAATTGATGAATTATTATTATTATATGACAAGAACAAAAACAAAACAAAAAAACCCAGACCAAAAACATGAAAAATGTATTCTTACCTACTTAAAGAAGTTGAAAAAAAAAAGCATAATTTCATTAGGTACTTCAGAAAGTATATATAAAGGACAGTAGTTGAAGTATAGTATGTATATCTACAAAGGAATATTTGATATATCGCAAAGGACGCCTCTTGTATTTGAATTTTGAATGATGTGCCTGTCAAAATAAATTGGTTCAATAATTTCCCACTTCTTCATTTTAAAGTTTATGTTGTTCTATTAAAGTATTTAAAAACACCAATACAAAGATACAAATACAAAAAAAAAAAAAAAAAAAAAAAACGACAACAAAGAAAATGAACAAAAATAAAAGTTAAATCTCATAAAAATGAGAATCGTTAGAATTTTCATGTGAAAAAAATAAATAAAATGGTAGAAAAAAGCAATTAAATATTTTATATTTTTCTATGGCAGAAAATGTTTAAATGTTTACAATATAAATCTTTAACGCATAGAATATATGTATGTATGTATGTATGTACATACAATATTGTTTAAAAGCTTGATAAATATCATCAAATAACGAAAACGGGAGAAAGATAAAAGTTAAAAAAAAAAAAATCCAAACACAAACCATTAAAGCATAAACCAAAGAATGGAAAAAATAAAATAAAAAAAAAATGCTTCTTCTACATTTTATCAATTTTAAGAGTTTTAGACATAGCACAGTTCTATAAATTTTAAGGATTTTAAATATCTATACGATATTGAAGGGATTCTCTTTTCTGTTTGAGGATTCAATTTGAACAACAACATAATATTAGAAGGAAAAAAATAAAATAAAATAAAATAAGACAACCGATATCTAATGGGTATAGAAGACTGATAGCAAATTTCAACGATTATACATATACATAATATTGTAATATATGTTTTTGGCTTATTTTTCACAAAATGTACCTCATAAATCTTTAAATTGATTATATTGTATTGATTGTTGTTTTAACCATCAATGTAAATTTCTCTTTTTCTTATTTATTTTTTTTTCAAATTTAATCTGGTTTGCTTGTTTGTTCTTTTTTTTTTATAATTTTTTTTTTCTTCTAATTTTTAATGTTGAAAGTGTTCATTTCAATGTCTTTTATTTAAAATTAATTCCAGTTCGATTATTTTTAAATTAATTTTACAAATAGATATTCAAATTATTCCCTTTTTTGTGTTATTTAAAATAATAATAACAAAAAAATTCTACATAAAAATAGAAAAAAAAAATTAAATAAAAATTCTAGAATTTCTTTTTAAGTTGATCGAAAATATTTGGACCTTTGCCAAATCTAATAAATTTTTATTTTATTGAATAGAATATGTTCGTACATGTATACAAACACACTGCACACATATGGTTATAATTATCGCTCATACATACATTGTTATTATACATAATATAAATTTAATTTTGAAGTGAAAATTAATTTTCACACAAATTCTCTAGATTTCGATTACATGTCATAAATGTTAATTAAACATTACTCATTTTTTTTTTCTTTTTTCATATTTGAAAAGAATTCATATAAAAGTCTTCTTTTTTTTTAATCTTACTTTTTTATATACCAACCAACTAATAATATGTGGTAGAAGGTCGATAATAATATTAATAAAATTCATCATTGTAAATAGTTGTTCAACCTCTTGTTTTTTTGTTCTCTATTTTTAGATTTATTGTTTGAAAGTAACTTCTTAATTGAAGCTTAAGCTCATATACCTTTATTATATATGTGTATATATGTATATGATAGTATGAATTATGTATATTTATATGTTATACCTGTATAGTTTTATGAATAGAGTTTTTATATAAATACAATACATATATTTACGTATATATAAAACTTCCAATAATTAATTAATCAAATAAATGAGTTGCTATAGTTTGAACAAACGTTGATTAATTTTCATGCAATTACTGTATACCAATGATGAAATTATCCTTGCGGGCATAGAGAAATTATTTGATTTATTCTTTAGTTAAAGGGATTGATTGGGCTGAACTGTCAATCAATATTATACGATGTGAGTTCTTAAATCTCTTAAAGAAAAAATAAAATAAAATAAAATAAATAACACAAGAAGTTATTGGTAGCTATTATTTTTCAACCTTTTGCTTTAGGCCTATTACATTTTTTTTCTTCTTCTTCGTTTTATTGTATATTCCATATAATTTAGTATTAAGTATATATAATCTTATATGTCCATATATGATGTATGTATCATGTTATTGATATATGTATACTTATACTAAATATAGCAATGACAATAAATTGTTATCTATTTTTCATTTTATTGTATTTGACTTACGACAATGAAACATCAATGTAATATGATATTTTATAAATGTGCGTGGATGGTTACAAAAAAAATGATATTCATGTCAATGTTGGTTCATGAACCTTGTATATAAAAATGAAATGTGTAGTTTAAAAATTATGAGCGTTCGAAAATGATAATTTAAGAAAATTTGAATTTTATGTTAATTTAATAAGTTCTTTTGGAATTTTCAAAATTAATTTTACATCGTTCTGTTCAGAAAACTGTTCAGAAAAAAAAATTACCAAAAATAAATCAGGTTAGTTGTACTCGATGGATTTTTTGATATTTGAAAATATTCAGAGTTTTTCATTTACATACTTTTTTCTTTAACCTTCTATTACATAAATTATTCATTATATCTTTATTTCTGAACATTTATCATTTAAAAAATGTTTTCCAATAAATTACTTAAAAATGAAACCGAAGATGAAAACAACCCCTTTTTGTTTTATCTTCTTTTTTTTTCTTCCATTTTCTTTTAAAATCATTTTTTCAAATTGATATTATCAAATTATCTTCGAACTTATCTGGTATACTTATATAGCTAGCTATATATTTTACGATAAAACACTTTTTTTTTCTTCTTCTTTTCGTATTTTTCTTATTAAATAACTGGTAAATAGAAACTTTTTAAAAGATCATTTTCATGAACCTCTTCTTATATAAAAAACAATACCACAAGATAAACAAAACATCTGTTTTTTTTTGTTTTCTTTTTAATTTTTTAACTTTTGTAATCTTGGTTAACTGAAAAAAAAAACAACAAACAAATAGAAAAAAAAAGATGAGATAAAATGAAAAATTATAACCAAGGTGAAGATTGAAAAAAAGTGGTTTTCCTTTTTATGTTTGTTTTTGTTTTTACTTTTAAAAAATAATTAAAAATATTTTACTACATAAATTTCTTAAGTGCTTTTCATATTATTTAGATAATTTGGGTAGCATTATATACGCATAATGGAATATATGTATTACGTATGTATGTTAAATTATTATTATAAGTTGTTTGTTGTTGATTTTGAAAAATTAATTTGAAAAAAGTCTATAAATGAAATAATATATGAAAATTATGTAGGTACTAGGTAGGTTATAAGGACATGAAGTGAATTATAATAATTTTGAAATTTGTTATTAATTATTAATTAAGAAAAATTTATGATTTTCGTTGTCTTTGTTAAAAAATTCAAGGAGTTTTTTTTCTATAAGTACTAATTTGCTTTTATGATTATCTAAAGAAATTCCAAATTAAATGTTGAAATTTTCTCATCTAGGATTTCATAATGAAGTAATTATTTGAATGCACGATTACACATAAGTATTTTTTTGTTGTTGTCAAGAATAACAAATAACTTTATATAATACATGTGATTTTTTATTATACTTATTGTATGTACGTATACATAGGTGGTTATAAAATCGCAAATTCTTTGAAATCTTTTTATTACAGCTATTTACAGCATGGTTTTAATCTGACAGTTAATTTTCAGTGAATATTTATTATAGCATTTACAACACGTTGTTAAAATATAAAATACCATTGCACATAGATACTTTAAAATAAAATATGAAATCCCATTTAGGAAAATATAAATAAAGTAACACACATCAGTGAATGTTATGATTGTCTGTTAAAATGTGCGTAAAGCTCAGGGTGTAGTCGCTATAAAATATTTTATTAACATATATACAAAATCGTCCTTTTTATTTTTTAGAATGCGCATAGTCTAACGATGCTGGCCATTTTGATTTTTGTAATATTAAGCTTTTTAAAAATATATTCTATAATAAAACACTATAAAGATTTATAAAGGAGAAAAAGGAGAAATTTTCTATTGAAAAATTACAGAAATAAAAGCTTTATAGACTAAAATGGATAATAATGATTGCGCTTTATTACTGACAATGTATCAGTAGAAATTAGTTTTCGAGAAAACATCCTTCGGTATAGAAGTTTCTTAGAAAATTCTTAAAATACAAAATCAAAGGATACGGATGAAGTATTATTTATTTTAATGGTAACATTTGTGAAATTTGTACTTATGGTGATAATAAAAAAAAAAAACTTTTAAAAAGTATTTAAAAAGGATAACAAAGTGTATGAAATTTATTTGAGAAAAAGGATATATGAAGTGAAACATATTGATTTAATTTTATGTGCGACGAGAACAAAAATCCAAAATTTTCATTTTTTTTTTTTTAGTGCAGTGCAGTGAGTTACGTAAAAAAGTTTTTATTTGCTTTCACACAAATACATTGAAAAAGTAAAAACAAAAAGACAAGCAAATATAAAAATAATAAAAAAAGACTTTATCCAATTTGTGAATGCCTAAATATATTGTATTTGCAAAACACTATACATTTTGACAATAATATCCTTCAAAATTCTGAATTTATGTTGAAAGAGAAAATTAGAAAAAAAAAATTGTGTGGTTAAAAATTGAAAACGTAATTTTCTGGTTTTTCTTTCTATTTTGTGGAAAAGAAGCAAATTAAAAAAAATATAAAAATAAAAATAATATTTGGATTTACATAAGGGAGTCGTCTGGTAAGTAAATTTGAAGTATGGAGATATATAAAACCTACTGTCTCCGACAACAACACACTTACAGTTACAGTTATTTATATAAAACTATCCTTTTTTGAGTATAAATACATTATATTTTTGTAAAAAATATTTTAGTTTATTAAAATTATGTATCATTAATATTCCTTTTGAAATAAAATATCTCAGAAAATGTAGTTCTTAAGAAGGAAGATTTCTTATGAAAAATTAGAAATGAGTTTAAAGATTTTTTTTTTTAAATCTTAATATTTGAATTCATATAAAACACATATATACGTATAATACGTCCTTTTTATGATTAATTTTTTTGCTCAAAGGAATTACAGGATCATTCTTTTTAATTTACGTTTCCACATATGTATTTTGAAGTAAAATAGAAGATGCTTAAAATATGAAAAAAGAATATGTGATTCGGATAAAATATTTTCATTCATCTTGTTCACAAAAGCAAAAGTAAAAAAAAATAAAATTTATACATTAGAACTATATATTCTCAAGTGTAAAAAATGAATATTCTTATTATGCTTAGAGTATTCTATAAAGAATTCTAAGGTCATGACTTTTTTCTTATATCCACATAAGTATCCTGTATGTGGTGCCAACACTATTTAAGTAGTCACGTATAAAAGCCTGTCTGTCTATTCACATTTTATAAAACATTATAGTCGTATATTATATTAAAATTGTTTGTTTTCTTTTATTTTTTATTTTATTTCATTCTATTTATGTATTTTTTCTATTTCTTTTCTTCTTTTTTCATATTTTTCTACAATTTTATTTATTCAAAAATAAAGAAAAACTTTTCTTTTTTTCAACTCGAATACAAAAAATATTTCAGAAATTTTTCTATGAATGTTTTATTTTCAACAATGACGTAATTTTGTTTTATTTTGATTTATTATTCAATGATTTCATTTTATTATTAATTTTAGTTTTTTATTTGTTCTATTTTTCTTTTTTACTTTAAAAACCAAAAAAAAAAAAATAAGAATTTATGTTTGAAATTCTACAATCATAAAAGCATGAGATATTCATCAGAAAAATAAAGAAAAAGCTACAAGTATGTACTTAAGGGATTTGAAATTTTTTAAATTTTGTCTTTGAAAGTCACTTGAGTTATTTGAATAAATTTCATGAATTTAAATTAAGTTGTTATTTTTGAATTTTAAAAATTTTGAAAAAAAAAATATTGTAAAAATGATCAAGAATTTGAGTTTTTTATTATTATTATTTTTTTTTTAATCTTTGCTACAATATGTACAATAATCAGTTTCTCAGTTATAAGCGATGTCATTCGATGCTCAAAACAAAATACAAAAGGACATCATATTTTAAAAAGTCAATATGTATGTATGTACTTTTTTTTTTACATTTTATAAGATCAGAAAATGTTTGTAAGCGTGAAAAAAAAAAAATTAGGATACTCGTGTAAATTTCGATCTGTCCCTTGACATTTTCATGTCATTCATTATTAAAACATAACTAAACAATACAAGTTGATGTTCGTATTATACATTAAAAAGGATATTTTAAAACAGAAATTATGTTACTCTAATAGCGTTAACGCAAACAAATAAATTATACAAAACCATACATTATGTTTTAAGCAAATAGGTATTATATTGATTGAACGAAACACATGGCATTCACAGTACAATTAAAACAAAATAATCCTTTTGTGGGATAGGATAATATTAAAATACCTTTTATTTATTCAAAAAATTACATGGTTAATTCAATTTGAATTATTAAACTAAGATATTTTTGTATAATTGTTTTGAAAAAGTGAAAGTTTTCAAATTTCAAGCTCTTAGAAATTTACAAAAATACAAATAAGTTCAAGAAAGATAAAAATTAAATAATGTACAAATTTTAAACTTATTTTTGGACATTTTTTAGACACTTTGTTTCACAAAAACGAAAAAAAAAATAAAATAAAATAAAAACAGAAAAAATAATAATTATAAAAAAAATAAACCCATTTTTGTAGTTTTAAACTTTCACACAAGAATATAAAACAATTTAATTTCATTCTATATATTTATAGAGGATGAGGATGTATGAAATTTACTTCAATCATTATCATGCTGACACTATAATCCATAAAATACCCTTGTCTGTTGTATAGAAATTTTGTTTCAGTATATATACTTAACATGACACACATACATACTCTAGAATAATGTACTGGTATGTATTATTTATACTCGTAAGTATATGTACAATATATGTACATCTATGATTACTAATACTAATGCGGATATTATATGTCAAAAAATATAAGAGAAATCATTTTTTATTACATTTTCTTTTTAATAATTGTATATACGATCACATATGAATATATATATATATATATATATATATGTATGTAATACTTTGCTATGATGTACAATATATTCTATTGAAATAAAAAGGATATTAAAACATCCTTATTAAATGTATTTGTCAGTAGTAAAAACAATCATAAACATATTAAATCTTCAAAGAAAAATAAAAAAAAACATAAAAAATGTATATGTATATGCATAAAAATAGGACACAAAATGTAATCTGATTTTGACAAAAAAGGATTGCTGATCTTTACATAATATAATAATACATTATCTGAATTTGATTTCATTCATTTTTCATTTTACAAAAATTTTATTATTCTTTTATTTGTATTTATTTATTTTTTATTTCTAAATTTGAATGAATTTATGTGTATTTCAAAAAAGCTTATGTGTATTTTAAATTTATATTATTATTATTCTAAAAATATTTATCTATCAAACCTTTTCTCCTTACAAATTTATAATTAAATTTTTAACTCAATCTAATATTGAGTTAAATTTTTTTTTCTTTTTTTTTTAGTTCTGTTTCTATGATATATTTTTTGACTTTGTTTTCAAAATTATACGTTTTATTTTTTTTTTCTTCTCTTTTGTGTAATGTTTTAAAAATACATAGTGTGAGCATAATTATACTTCAGGGTTTAAAAAAAAAAAAAAAAGTAATCTGCTTTTATTTTGTTTTTATTTTATAATTTTTGTTATTTTTGAATATGTACGAGTATTTGTATGTTCATGGTTAAAACTAATTTTGCTGTTAGCATATTAGGATTTTAAAATTTTGAAATAAAGTAAACGAAGAAAAAACAAAATCTTTTAGCAACTCTTTTTCTCTTTTTAATAAAATTTGTATTGTATGGAAAAGTTTTTGTTGAGAAGAAAAATAATATTTTATTTTTTTTATGAGAATTTTTAATGATTTTATTTCTAATAAAAATGTTTATGATTCCATTATGAAATGAAAATAATAATTATTTTCATTGTTATAAGCTATAAGTAAAAGTATTAGGTTACAGAAAATTACTAGAAAATCAGCATATTCACAAGTGTTGTTCTAGTTAAAAGGGTTTATTTTATCATTATTTTTTGTTATTGTTTTATTTTTAAAATCTCATGGTGTACATTTTTTTCAAATAAACTTTTTAAAAATGTTATAAAAACAAATGATCCTTGTTTTGTAATTTTACATCTACATAGAATTTCAAAGTTGATTTTTTTTATATTTAGTTATTGATTATTATCTATATCTATATCATTGTTAATTTGTATAGAACTTTGAACATTGTTTTCTGGAAATAAAATAAAAAAATTCTAATTATTGAAAATTAGTTTTTACAGATTGCGATCGATAGCAATTGAAATCATCTTTCACAAATTGTCTGAAAATTGAAATACAAAAAAGTAAACACAAGTCATGTCATTATGAGGATCCTTATTATTTGTTTTTATTACTGAAACCTCTGTAATTTCTAACACATGTAACGTAACTTGAAATAATATAATTTCATGTATATTTTGATTGTTTATTTTACTTTATTCTTTACGTTAATTAATTACCAGAATGATATTTATGAACGAGAATGAGTCAAATTAGAAATTTGACTAATTTCTTAACAACAAAATTCAAAATTTTTCTATTCATAGATTGAAAGATATTTATTTGAATTATAACATTGTCAAAAACTTAAAGACACATTTTTCTTTCTTAATTTCTCAAAAGATAAGGAATTGTTATAATATATTTTTCCATTGTTATTTCTTCTTTAATAAATAAAAAAATTTAAAAAAAAATACTTTATATCTTCATCTACTTATATAGTTTCTTTGTAATAATAATTTTATAAGTATCTTCAACTATGATCTACCTTAACACAATTTCATGGAAAATATTCTTTTAAAAGTAATTAAAAATACACGTTAAACGATAAATTTCTACATAAATTAGAAAATATTGACTTTTACCTCTATTTGTAATAATTTCTCATATCATATTTCAAAACAAAAATAACTTTTTCAACTTTATTAAATTCTCTTGAGCTTTATATACATACATATGTACATACATATATTGTATGTTTGTAAAGTATACACAATATGCAAGCAAAATTGTTCATTTCTTTTTCTTTGTTTTTTTTTCTATTTTTTATTTTTATATACATAAGCATTTTATAATTAAATGAAACACAATAGTGTGTAGTGTATAATAGTTCATTGAAACAAAAATCACATTTGAATCTTTATTATATGAATAGTTAGATTATATTGTATGTGTAGTATGTGCATTGAAACATATTATATAGTTTTATTATATGAAACATTAATTTATTACACACATACAAGTTTATACACAAATAGAAAACATTTTGTTAAAAAATTAAAAATAAAAAATAGGAAAAAAAAAATAAAATAACAAGAAAAGATAAGTTCATTTTTCTACACAATTCTCTTGAATCCATGTTAAGTGGCTTGAAATGCTGAATATAAAGAAGAAGTTATTATATAATGAAGAATATACTGTATGTTGTTAGATTAGTGTATTATATGAAGATTTTACACCCCAATAGAAAAATTTTATGTATGAATGAAAATTTTCATATTTATAGAACACTATACATGCTTATAATATATATTTATGCACATGAAAACATACATGTAAATATACATAGATACCATACATATATTAATTTTATGGTGCATATAGACATATAATATTGTGTAATAAAACATTATGTTCATATAACACCATTATTAATATATGGATGCAAATTATTCATTTTATATGTATTATAATATGAAATTTAATTGCATTACAGATTGTCAACATTTTATTATACATACATACATATGTATATGTATGTATGTGGAGTATATATATTTTATATCTTGAATATATATATATGTATATTTATGAGAAACCATAATTATAATTAAAATTTTATTTAAAACTTTATTCATTTTTCTTGTATAAAAATCCATAAATTAACATCAAAACTAAAGGAGTTACTGTACTACGATAGAATATAATGTATAGTATAAGCTGTAGTATCTTAACTATGTATTTCATTTTATAAATCTATTGTAACTAATCATTACATTTACAACACGTATAGTATATTAATATAGTCCTGAATATTAAATTACCTTTAAATTATATTTCCTGCTGGTTTTTTTTTTATTTTTTATTTTTTTTAATTATAAGTAAAAAAGGATATTCATATCATAAGATATCTTGACATGAAAATTATTCTTATATTTCATAATTTCTTGTCTTATTTTTATTTTTCATATTATCTATCTTATTTTTCCTACATAATTTAGGTTAATTCTTAATTTTAAACATCTTGTTAAAATTTTAGCAGTATGTTAAAATATTACAAAAAATGCAATTACATACGAGTATACAAAAAAATTGTACTGTATATTTTTATTGTTGTTTATCATTATTTAAAATTTTACAAGGAAATTTTTTTTTTAATATTTATACATATAGGACTATAGGTATACAGTTTATTATGTACATATTTACATATATCTACATATTAAATTAACCATCAAAGCATACACATTGTAAATTACATTCCTTAATATATTTTTTTTTTCTAAATTTAATTTTTAAACATATGTATATATATATACATAAGTATGAAGTAAATTTACAAGGATAAACATATACATATACAACAATACAACGATGGTGATGATGTTGATTTAATTTTATTCTGTGCTTCCGTATTCCTGGTATGTAATCAAATCTTTTGAAAACAGGAAATTTTATGGTCGATGCTGTATAACATTAACATTGCGACGGAAGTTTTAATTTAGCAAAGAAACTAAAGTTGTTAAGGGCTCCAACATTGTATTTATTTATTTTTTTTCTCCTTTATTTTTCTAATTTTATTTTTCTTATTGTTTTTTTTTTTTTTTTTGTATTTTCTAGCTTTATTTTTTTCACTCTTACTGTTTAGTGTGTTTTTTGAGGTATACCATCAAAAGTGAATGTATAAAAAATTTTGTTTATTAAGGTTACACTAAATAGGTGTCATAATAATATGAGAATGAAATTTTGTATAGTAAAAATAAATGTGAAAATGTTAGAAAATTCATATCTCAACTGGGTATTAAAATGAAAATATAGAATATTTTTCTTTTAGTATTTTTCCTTATTAAAATAAGGACTTAGAAACTATTTGGGTATTTTTTTCGCATGCTGGTTTAATTAAATGATAATTAAATGATGAATTTATTCAGTTGGTTTTTTTTTATTCATTGGGTAGAAAATAGAAATAAATTAAGAATATACATATGTATATATATATTTTTTTGAATTACATATATTATGAAGTATATTTTATATGAAAAATGAAAGTAAAATTGCTTGTTATAGAATTTTCTTTCTTTTATATATTTTTGAATAATATTTTTGTTTTATGTTTTCTTATTTTATAGAAAGACGTCATGGGAAAAACAAATTGAATATTAATTGAAACAAATTTTGTTTTTAAACATTCAACAAAATGAAAATAATTTTAAATCGATGCTCAGAAAAAGGAAATAATTTAATCGTAAAATTATCATTATAATTATTCTAAGCTATTATCTTATATTAAATTGAAAAAATGTTTATGAATACAATTTTATTATTGTTATTGGTGTTATCACCATCAATTATTGGTGATTCGACCACAATTAATTCTCATATTCAAACTAATGTGAATGAAGAATCCATAACAGATCCAGCATTAAGTTTTGGTATAAAATCATTTACAGTTGAAGTTACAAAGCCTACCACGAGGCCAACAAATAAATCAAAATCTATATTATCCGATGAGTTTAATGATAAATCTCCTAGTACCAATACTGAAAATTATGGAACCACACAGCAGTCTAACACACATTATATGTCAACAACAACGATGATGACATCAACTCTTCCAGGACAATCTCATACAACTGATTTGCATTACCAGCAACAACAACAACAACAACAGCAGTCATCATCAACAGAAAATGTACCAACATTTGCAACTTTTATGCCATTTTTAACGATGTCATCATCTTTACAAACAATGAACAGCAACGAAAATGATAATCATGTTACAATTCTACAGAACACCACAGATATGCGAACTGAATCTGAGATTGAACAAGAAAGTACAGATGAACGACCACCAGCATTTTCAACCATTTTCCCAGCTATCACATCAACAACAATTAACTCATCACAGGATACGACTATTATTCCATCAACAAATGCCATTACTACTACTCATGAACCTATGATAAATGATATTCACATTGAAAAAAAATTAGAAAATGGTTTATATCGTATTAAATTAGCAGAAATTATTACAGATGAATTTAATGGTATTGGAAATAATAATGATGACATAATGGTACCTCATCCTGTTTCTAATTCACATGAATCTAATCATGATTACCATCAAACACAATCTAAAACCAGTAAAATTAATATAATTGATTTATATCCATCAAAATTGGAAGATTTTGGACCAATTATAAGAGATTCAAATAATAAAATGATTCATGATAAGCAAACATTTTTGAATAATGATGATGAAAATGTACTTTCAAATTCATTGAATGATTTATTTGAAAATGAAAAAAATATACCAACATCAAAAATTGAAATTGAACTTATTGATGGCAATGAAAAAAATTATCATCGTAAAAATAAAGAAAAATTAGATAAAATTACCGATTTAACAGGAAAACTTCAAGAACAGGATGGTGTTATAACGGAAATTGAAAAAAAATTCAGATTAGATGATTTAAAATCATCACCTCAACCACATAAGGAAGTTACACCAAAACCACTATCCATTAATCAGAAAATTGAATTTATTGATCGTCGTGTTAAAAAAAGTTTTGATTTTCCACAAAATCAATATGGTGGTCGTTTTAGTCGTGTAGATTTTGCAAATACAAAATTTAATACTGATCCAGTTAAAAAAGATGAAAAAAATTCACATTTCCGTCAGGGTGATAAACCAGAATTTTCAACGACAAAGTTTTATAATAGCAAAGAATTATATAATGAAATGCTTCATCATAATATAAATTCTGAAGTAATTGTAAAGAAATTAACAACAACTTCTGCTCCTGTAACCTTAACAGATAACGAAGATAATGTAAAAAAATCTGAAGGTAAAATTTATATATGTAAATTTTTGAAATTATATATTAAAGTGTAATTATACTTATTTATGTATGTATATCTATAATAGTATGTATTTGTGTATATGTATGTATTTTTTATTAATAATTTCTTAAAATATAAAACTTTCTTTCAACCAACTTTCTAGTTAAAGAGCCTGAGGAAAATAAGGAATCTACATTAGATTCATTATCCAGAACAACAATTTCAACTACGACAACAACAACAACAGCATCATCACAAAAATTAAATACAAAAGCAACAAATATGAATTTAACTCAACAAATAAAGACGACAGCATTTACTACACCCAAGACAATAGCAAAACCAAAAATTATACCTTCTCTCAAACCTTCCATAAAAACTAAAAAATATATTACTACAAATTCTAGTGGTACGACATCTCAAAAATATACTTATATAACCTCATCATCGTCTGTACCACCACTAGTTACATCAGTCGAGACCCTTGGGACAAATAAAAAGTCAATGAACAATGATGAACAGGAAATGATACAACAAAGTCCTAAACTGAAAATTTTAAAAGTTACAAATGCCGACGGTACTATGTCAACGACAACTGTAATGCCAGTAGCAAAAGATACTTCAACAATTATGATTTCTACTGCTGCAGTAATTATGGAAAATGTTAACCCCACTTTAAGTTCATCAACAACATTAAATACTGATGATGGAACAGCAAGTTCAACGCCCAAAATAAAGAAACCATTCTCTAGACCACGTGTACTAACAAGACTTCAGGAAAAGATCAATTCATTGGAATGCGACATTCAAAATTTGCCCCAGGATTCACATCTATGGCGTGGAAATGAAACTCATGAATTGTTTTTACCTATAACGGTAAGTAAAAAAGTATATACAAGTATACAGATAAAAAAAAATATATACTAGAAAAATATTTAGTTTAAAATTCGTTCTTTTTTCTAGTCTCAATTTGTTTGCATTTTGAAATATAAATGAAGTGGAAGAATTTTATTAAAATTAAAACAAAACTTTTAGATATTTTTAAAATGTTTATTTATTCAAGTACTCACCTGTACTCTTGTTTTTTATTCTAAAACAAAAAAACAAAATCTGTAAAAAAGAAAAACAAAAGAGTAAAATTTAAAAGAAACAAAAAAAAAAAAAGAATAAAAAAGTAATTTTCCACCGTTGCGTTGTTCAAGTATTTGGATTTTATTTTTTATTTTTTTTGGCACAATTCCCGAAAATTATACGAGAAAGTTGGAAATTTGTTTAGGTAAAATTATGTTTTTTTTTCGTTTTTTGTAATTTTCAAACTAACAGAAAATGTGTTTACAAATTAAGAAAAACAAAAACATAAATTTCATTTAGAATATTATGAAAAATATTTTTTACAAATTTTTGATTATGAAAAATCCCTAAAAGTTGAAGCAGAAATTTTTTAAAATTGAATTTAAGAGACTGTCTATTGTAGAAGCTTTAATCTGCATAATACTTATGTACATATTTCAACTGGTTTTTATGACCTACTTCAAATAATGTTATCAGTTTCTAAGCATATGCTAAATTACATACATACATACTTTCTATGGTTTAAAAGTAAATGATATTTTATTTTCAGACTCCTGCTGGTTGTAAAACAAATGAGGATTGCTTACCAATGATAATATCCTGGGAAGGACAAGCTGAGATACAATCTGGTGATGTGCTTTTAGTGGAAATCAATGATTCCTTTTTAATTCCAGCAGATTATAATCAAACACAAAATAATGTGTAAGTTTTCTATGTCAATTACTCAATGATGTACATACTATATACCGTTCGAAAAATAAAAAATTAAATTAAAATTCTTTGTTTTTAGTCTTTTTTTTACAAACCATGTTTTTTACATTTTCGTTGTAATTTTTGTTCAATTTATTGAATTTCAAACAAAATTCATGTATCAAAGTAAATTTTATCATTTTCAATACTCACACACTTACATACATATATTTATTTTAACATTTTTTAAATATTTATTATAAAAAAGAAAAATTCTATTTTTTTACCTTTTTTTTCCCCTTAATTATCAATTTCCATATGAATGGTTACAAACAACCATGTAGTGCTCATAAAACAACAACCACAGTATATCAAGTTACACGACCAGGACATGAACATTGTGATGTTACTGAAGGTGTTTTATTGGACATCACACCACTTGTGGTTGATGGAAAAAAAATTGTTACTCTGTACGACAAAGATCTCAGTGAGGGTGTTAACTTTTTAATTGGTAAGTCAATTTTTATAAAAAGAAATATAAATCTTTTTTTTTTTTTTATTGGTTTTTTTGAACAGGTTTTTGTTCTTGTTTTATTTTATTTTTTTTTTAATTTTTTGTTGTAGGTAGGTACATACTTATTTATGTATATTTTATAACATTTTAAATTCACATTTAATTGCGTTATTTTGTTTTTCTGTTTTTTTATTTTTTTGTTATGTTTTCTTTTGGAAAAAAAATTAGTTGTTTCTGAATCATGGGGATCACAATGTGTAAGACTCAAAGTTACTGTTAAATCAGACAATTGTGGAGAAAATGCTGATTGTTCTGGTAAGGGTGTTTGCTTTTCGAATGCTTCAATGGAAGGATATGAATGCCAATGTTGTCAAGGATTTGCTGGTCCACATTGTGAGGAAATCGATGCCTGTTTACCAAGCCCATGTACAAACAATGGAATATGTGTTGATTTATCACAAGGCCATGAAGGAAATGCTTATCAATGTTTGTGTCCGTATGGTGAGTAAATACATATAATATGTTTTTGTGAAATATATAACAACATACATACGAGTACATAAATATTTATATAAAAAATTTTCTTTTTATGTATTTTTATTTGTTGAAAAAAAAAAAAAATAAAATAAAATAAAATAAAAAAGAAATAAATAAAATTTGTCTTTATAACATTATTGCAGTCAAAACTTATGTACCGTACCGTATACATACAGAATTTATGAGTTTTTTTCATTAAAAAAAACTTTATTTACATTTTAAATTTAAATTTAAAAGTAATCGGCTTTAAATCTTTTCAATAGAAAATTATTTTTATTTTATTTTATTTTGACAAAAGAAAACTGTAGCATTAAAATTTTAAGTATTTTCTAAGTTATGAGTATATACAAGCAAGAAAGGAAGTTTTTTTTTGTTTTTTGCATCAATAAAAGATAAATCGTTTTATTGTTATTCAAAAAAATAAAATAAAATTTTATGTATTGTTCCGACAATAAATTTAAACGATGAGTAAAAAAAAAAAAAAAAGAACGGTGTAACATACCTTTACATTTTTTATATATCAACTAATTTTTTATTGTTATAATTTTTTATGAAATTCTTAACAATTTTTTTCTTCCAACAGGATATACTGGTAAAAATTGTCAGTATGAATCAGATCCCTGTAATCCTGCTCAATGCTTAAATGGTGGATCTTGTGTAGGGAATTCAACACATTTCAGGTGAGTTAAAGAAGAATGTTTCCATGATATTTCTTTCATATTACCAATTATGTTAGATAGGAAAATATGAAAAAATATAAAAATTTAATATTTATGTAAATTTTATAATATGGTTTCTTGTTATATCATATGTATATATTATTTATAGGCTATTTTTGGTTTATTAATTATAAAATAAAATATAATACGTATATAAAATTAAAAACTAATTATAATATTCTCAAATAGTGACCGTAAATGAAAATTTTACTTTAAAACTAATTTAATTTGCTTGTTCGTTATGTTTAAACCACATTTATGTGGCTTTTATAATTCTGAAAGAGAAATAATTTCTAGAATGAGGATATTATTTTTCAAATGTAAAATTTCTGTGATGATGGTGACTAAGAGAAAAAAATTATACATTTTTTTTTTTTAGGTTTCATTAAAAAATTTTAAGTTTTTCAATAAAAAAATTGTTTTTTTGTTTTTATAAATTTTTATGAAGAGAGCTTTTTATTAAATTTCCTGAAATTTCTTCATTCATAAGTAATTTGTGTTTTTTTTGTTTTGTTTTTGTTTTCTGCTTATAAAAATTGATTTTTTATTTTTTTTTGTAATATATAAAATTAAATAAGTATTTAGGTCGTCCGTTATTCATTTTATTTCATATTTTCGATTTTATTATTCTAATAATAATTTCTTATTGAAAGCAAAAAACTGTTTAAAAAGCTCAATATTACAAATATTAAAAATTAAAAATAATATTTTATTACTCAAACAGAAAATATCATTTTGAAAAAAAAGGAAAAAAACAACATAAAATAAAAATAAGTCGATAAATGTTCTATGAAGAACTTCAATAGATATTTTTTTTGTTAGTTTTTCAAACTGTATGTTTTCAGTTCGATTTTATAGTAAAAACAGTAATGAAAAAAAGTATCGGAATAATTATTATTCAAAAGTTAAAAGGGATTTTCAATTTTTGTTTGCTTTTTTTTAAAGCACTTAAACTCTGTATCAATTCCTCGATAGTTATTAATATTTATTTATTTACATTTTTTTTTTAAATTCTTTTATTAATGTTTTTTTTGTGAAATTTTTAATTACAATTTGTTTTATTCATATTTTATGAAAATATTACAAATATTTGACCAATAAAACCAGATGTGACTGTGCTCCAGGCTATACAGGACAACTATGCCAACACAATTTAAATGAATGTGAATCATCACCATGTGTCCATGGCATTTGTGTGGACCAAGAGGATGGATTTAGATGTTTCTGTCAACCAGGTATATATATGTACATTTATACTCTATACTGTAGATATTATATGCATTTTAAAAAATGTATCTTGTACTGTACATAGGTTTTAGTATCTAGTTAATTAGTTTTTAAATTTTCATAAATATGTATCTGTTGATTAGATAGAATATTTAATATGTTTGTCTTTGAAAATAAAGTCAATTTATTTATTTTTTTATTTTTTTATTTTTTTGTGTGAAATTGCTTTTATTTAGAATGGTAATATTTTCAAATATAAAAACAGTATACATTTATTTCAATTATTATGAAAGTACATATTTAAAATTCTAACAAGCAATTATAAAAAAATATTCAAACTTTTCTGTATACTGACAATGAAAATGCATAAATTTTCATTAAAAAAAAAAAAAAGATTTATGAACATTCATTGTATGAATTCTCTAAAAATAATGAAATATTTTTATGGTTAATTAGAGGTTGAGTTTTATCAAAAATTTTGATAGTAAATGAAATTTCATTGAAAATACAAATATTTCTCTAACATATTTTGATATTACAGTGGAAAAAAAAACTATTGAAAGTTTTTAATTCTTTTTAATTAATAATAATTATGCAAAAATAAGTGTAGAAAGTTAATTAGAATAAATTTCAATTTATAATAGTTTTCTGTTTGTGCAGCCACAGATGGTATTTAAAAAAAAAAAGGATTATTTAAAAGCAATTCCTAATTAGTTATTTTTCTATTTAATTAGTTTTTAGTTTATGCAACTTTGAAAATGCTCTTTTCAAAATGTGAACTCACTTTAGATTTTAGAAGTCATATAGTATTATATAAATATTTGATTGTAATTTTTGAAAATTTAAGATGAAAAATTAACAATTTAACTAATTTTTAATTCATCAAAATTAAAATAATGAACAGAAAATTTTCTCATATGATTTTTATTGTATTGTATTAACTGATTAAAAATCCATAAAACAGCATGAATTAGTATAAGAAGTTATAATTATCCTTTTTGTATTAAAATGAATGTGTATTTATACATTTATTTAAAATTAAAAGGAAATCGTATAAAACTATATGTATGTATATGCATTACAATCCGCACAGTATTAATGTTGCACTTATTGTACATCATATCATTACTACAGATATGAATATGACATATAACTTTTCTTTTAGTTTGACATAGACTATATTGAATTATAAATTATTCATATAGTCATTAATTTTATTTTATACAGGATTTGCAGGAGAGCTATGTAATTTTGAATATAATGAATGTGAATCGAATCCATGTATGAATGGAGGTCAATGTATAGACCAGATTGGAGGATATGAATGTAAATGTACTCGTGGATATACAGGAAACCAATGTCATGTTAAGGTATGTAATATGAGAAAACAGTTTTGATAATATAATGTATATTTAATGAATGTTACTATATGATGATGATGATGACAAGAATGTATGTATGTATGTATGTTTATGTAGATGATTTTTAATTAATTCTGTAATTAATGAGAAAAAAAAAGAAGTAAAATAAAAGCAGGTATATTTCTTCGGGGAATATATTAAAATATTCAGAACATTTATAAAACGTTTTTAATAAACTTACTTCAGAAATAATAAATGACATCATCAGATATAACGTATATATTTATACATACATATGTATGTATTTATGTACCTACATATATATTTTATTTATTAAAAATTTTCAGGTTGATTTTTGTGAAAATGGACCATGTCCAGAAGGACATCGTTGCATTGATCGTGGTGATGATTTTACATGTGAATGTCCAAGTGGTACTAACGGACCGGATTGTATTCAAGTACCAAGAACGGTAATATAATTATAAATTACATATATACATATTATGACCTTTATATAATTAAGTTTTTATCCCATATAATTGAAAAAAAAAAACTTCATATAAAATTGAAATAATATTTCATTAATTAAACCAGACATATAATAATATTATATTAACAAAAAAATATAAGTATGTATATCATAATCCTTTAACATTAAAACGCAGAAATAATAACAATTCATACCTCATCATAATATTATAACAATATAATTTTTCATTTTTGATGTTTCATATATATGTACATAAGGAGTAAAATTTATTTGTTCTTTACCTTTATAATTTCCTTGTTTGTTTTTTTTTTTTTTAATGTTTTATTTTGTTGTTTTTTTTTTCCACCGTACATAGTTATGCAATGTTAATCCTTGTTCAAATGGTGGTACTTGCTGGACAAGTGAAGATTCATTCTACTGTGCTTGTCGTCCTGGTTATACCGGTAAAATGTGTGAAGGTAAATATCATTGAAAATAAAATATGTATGTCCATATGTATATCAGGAAAAAAAAATTTAAAAAAAAAATACTCAAAAAACAACAACAATAACAAAAAAAATGTATTTTATGGATTGAGAGAATTTATGAAGGAATTTATAATTGAATGCGATAAATGTAAATACTGAACGCATATACTCATAATAATATTATTTCTAGGATTATTTGTTTATTATAGGAAGATAAATTTTTTTTTTTTATATTTTATTTACTACTTTATTAATAATGTACTTCAATATTGTTATTTATTTATTTTTTTCGTAATAATGAAATATAAAACAATACAAAAACTATGGTGGAAAATGAAAGAATAATAATGGAAAAAAAAATACTGAAAGATAAATATAGTATGTAATAATAAAATGTTATGTGAGTAAATATTTGGTTGCAAAAAATAAATATGTGCATTTTTACGATGAAAGTAAACATAATTTGCGATTTATCAAACACAAGAGGATGTGTACTAATTCTTGTTGTTGTTGTTTTGTTTTTTTTATGGGTTATGCAAATTTTTTTTTAAAACTTTTTATTAAAATACATTATATAATATGTGTGCAGATTTAGTATCATGGTTTATCTATAGAGTATAGTATTATATCACATTTAAGTGTCATGAATCAGAAAAAAAATTTTTTTTTTATTATCTTTAAGTAAATACTTATGATTTTGGTGAAATATTAAAATAACATGAACCAAAAAATTTATCATAAATTCAAATTTAAAATGAAAAAAATCTGATGGCATATATGTATTGTAACCTTAATGTGTCGTAATATTTACGATATAATCTATTTTTAAATTAAATTTGAAAAAGAAAAAAAAAATAAATAGTGAAATATAATAATTTAAGATTTATTTATATTTTTCGTGTTTTTTCTTCTCTCTTTTTTTTTTTTTTTTGTCGAAAAGATGAATTTATTGTTGAAACTGTGGTCAGTTCAAGTGAATTCATGGTGGATGATGCTAATGCAAGAGGTTCTTATACTGATAAAGCATTCGGAGTTTCAGTATCGAAAAGTCCAATTGAACTACATAATGCTTATATTGCAGCTGGTACATTAGCTGCTGCAATATTTATTGTTGCAGTTGTGGTAAGTTCTTTCAAATATTTATTTTAATATCCGAGTATATTTTATTTAGGAAAAAAAAAGAAAAAAAAAAGAAACAATACAATATAGCATAATAATTTAAAGTTAGAAGGATTTGTAGTTTATATAGAGCATAAAACATGAGAAAAAAAAATAAATTTAACAAATACGATATTGCCGAAAGATTTAACATGGTTTCAACAAAAGAAAATTCAAAAATTGGAAAAAAATGGTCTTAAAAATAAATTGAATTTTCATTGTACAGACTTACTCATCATTTTCTCGATTATATTTGCTTGGTCACTTGGGAAAAATGTTATTTTATCATTGTTGTATACATATATTCTACAGTATTTTACTTGGCTTCTTTATTGTTCTGCGACAAGAAACAAAAATCATAGAAAATATGTATTCCCAATCCTTCTGTACATATAGTAATGTATATTGTATATATAATAGCTTTATGTAGCTATATGAAATAATATTTCAGAAACATGGTCGTACAAAGTAATATATATAAAAGTATTGTGTTACCAAAATTCATTTCATCCTTGGGATTTTTGTTTGGTGACCATTTCGAGAATATTTTATTTTTATCACACATACATAAATGTATATATGTGTATATGTATGTACATATGCATACATATGTATATTTATGAACATAAAAATCGATATTTCATTTATATTATGTCCTTTTCAAATTCCTTTTTTTATATTTCTTCTTGTTTTTTTTTTCTTCTCATATTTTACACATGTATTTCTATTTTTTTTTTTTTTTTATTCTTCTATACGTGTAAAATATAGGTAACAATATGCCATTGTAAGGTGAATCAAACCTATCGTAGATTTTCTACACGACATCATCAATTGATACCGATATTTGGTTTTGGTAGAAGAATGAAATCACAAAAATCTCATAGGCATTGGTTAAGTGGAAAAGGAGGTGGTGGTGGTGGTGGTGGTGTCAGTGTTGGTGGTGGTAGTACTTCAAATCTTGTAGGAATTAAATCAAATAAAGGTCATTTACCAGGAACTGGTGCTACTACTCAATGTCATAATCATCATATTGGTAGTACACCATCCTATCATCATTCACATCAATTACCAGATAGGCCGTTTCAAAGACATTTAGCTATGAATCTTGAAAATGATATGTATTACACAGTAGATTTTAGTGATTCCCAACATTCACCTTTAATAAAATAAAAAGGGAGAAGTAATCAATAATACATAAAAAAGAGGAAAAAAAAAAGAGAAAGAAAATGAAAAAAATAATAACTTTATTACATACATTCTATACATATAGTATATGCGAGCTCAAAATAATAATAAAAAAAAAAATTTTAATGGAATATATAAATTCTATAAATACAAAACGAAAAATGATGAAAAAGAAACATTTGAAAAAAAACAAAAAAAAATGAATAAAAAGTTGACATAATAAAGAAAAAAGGCTTTGACATAATATTTTTGTATTTTTTGTTTGATTCTATATATGATATGAAAAAAGAGAATAAAAATAAAATGAATTACACATGGCATAAAAGCTCCAGATTTGTTAGCTTAATAAGATATTCATATTGAGATTATGAAATAAAATAGAAAAAAATAATAATGCTCTTTTTTAAATAAAAAAAAAAAAAAAGAAAATGTTAAGAATAAAATTTAAAAAAAAAAAAAAAAAAAATGGTCATGAATATTACATGATAAATTTAATTTTAGTAAAATTTATAGGATAAAATATTAAATAAAATAAAAATTTAAACAACAAAAAAAAAGTAATCAAATTTAAACAAGAACAAAAATGGGGTGTATAGTAGTCTAATAAAATAATATCTAGAAATAGTTTATGATTTAAAAAAAAAAAAAAATTGATAAATAAAAAAAAATTAAAATTAGAAATACCATTCAAGAGAACTTTTTTCAAAAATTACCTTTATAAAAAAAAAAAAATCGTTATTGTTAACAAATTGATACTATTATTGATTAATTTTTAATTCTTTGAAATTTTAAAATAAAATTTGAAAATAAAATTACTTAAAAGCTATTCTCGAAAATATAGACATACATACATAATTCTCTAATTTTTCACTGAAAATTAATTTAAAAAAAAATTCTTTAAAGTCTTCTATGTCCTTTGTAAACAAAAACCTTTTTCTAATAGTCTATAATAATTAATTTCAAAAAGGTGTCAGAGAATTTTAATAATGGCTTATTATTATTACTATTTTTTTTTTAATGAAATTGAGAACAGAATGAAAATGAATTAAGATTTTACGATTTTTTTATTAAATATTTCGTAAATTTTTCAACTATTTTGTTTTTTTATTAAAATTTTTCGTAAGAATCTACTTTTCTGCACTTTGTTCATTAGTTTTTTGAAAATGTAATTTTTTTGCAATGCATACAATACTTTTTTTATTATTTAGAAATTTCGTTTATCATAGAAATATTAATTAATTTTAAGTGAAAACAAAAGCTGCAGTATAACAGAACGAAAAGGTTTTTTTTTTTATCAATCTAAAAAAGTGTCAAAACTTTATAGTAAAATTCGTAAAAAAAAAATATTGTTGTGCCAAAAAATGTTTATCTGAAATATTTTTACAAAAAAAGTGTTTTTCTTTTTTTAAAAAATATGTACTAATAACTAACATGTATTAAAAAAACTTGAAATTAATTAAAATGGCATTTACTAACATAGTACAGGAAGAATTTTAAACGAAAAAAAAAAATAACTTAACAAAAAAATACATAGTACATAATAAATAAAAAAAAATTATTAATAAATGACTTTTAATCAAAATGAAAAAGCTTTTTATTAAGATATTTTATTTTTTTTATTATTATTTTGGAAGCACATAATGATGTTGTATAGGTACTTCATTGTTTTCAAAACACGATACAAGATATTCAATTTATTATTATTTTTTGAATATGTAAAAAAGTATTTTCTTGCACAACAACATAAAAAGGAAAAAAAAAATGAAAGATATACAAATTGAATAAAGTAAATTTTCGAGATACTTGAATTTTCTGATAGAGAATAATGAAATATAATACATAATTATGCAATAATGGAAAATGTGCCAAATAAGTAAAAAAGAAGAAAAAGAAAAAAAAATAGTAACAATATAGAAAAAAAATTCAGTATACATTATTTTTCTTTCTTTTATAAATTTTTTTGTTAAAGTGTATTTTTGTTTGTTTATTATCAAACAAAGAAGAAGAAGATAGAAAAAAATAAATTAAATTTAAGAAGGGAATTTTGCTGTAAGTTTTTATATAATGAACGTTTAATCATAAGGATTCATAATAAATTTAAATTAGAATTTTTTTTGCATGTGCAATTGAAAAAAAAAAAAAAACTGGAAAAAGGAAAAAAAATAATAATAGAATAAAAAACAAGCTAAGTATACATTATACACCTATACATACATAAATACAAAACAACACAAAAATAATTAATTAAATTCAAATAAAAATAATGAAATTAAAGCAAAAAAAAAAATTATTTATGAAATAAAAAAAAAAAAATATGAATTGAATGTTTAAAAAAAAAAAAAAATAATGATAAGTAATACAATAAAATAAATACATAATTATTATTATTATTACAGTTTAACACAATTAAATAAATATGATTGAAAAAAACAAAATTGAATATATTTTAATTTATTACTCCTATTAGTTATTATTATGATAATTTTTGTTATAATAAATTATATATCTATAAATTCATTGATTTTAAAGAAGAGAAAAAAAGATATTTGTTTATATTTATTATAATTTGTTTTTTTTGTCTCTTTAAATTCTTTTTTTTTCAAAATATGATTAAAATATTGATTGTAAAATTTATATTGTTAGTAAAATGTATGACAAAAAAAAAAGGAAATTAAAATTATAATTATAAAAATATAATAATGAAATTTGTTTAATTGATTTTTGATAATAGCTTTTTTACGAAATTATCGATATAAAAGATAAATAGAGTACAGACATGCATACATATATGTATGTATACCATATACAGAAAGAACATAGCTGGGTTTTGTGAAAGCTTTCAAACAAAGGAAATTAATCCAATAATTCAAGGTTAGTATAAAATAATAAATATTGTATGTATTATATATTATTGTAGTTATGGATATTTAATACAGCAAAATAACTATCAAGGACCTTTGTAATAATTATGATCTTTTTTTATAAATTTTGTTACATTTTCGTAAAATTTGTAAGGATATTTTTAAAGTTTCTCAAAAACAAAATAATGATATTTAATTTTTAGTGATTTTAAGCTAGAACCATAGTGTAGCTAGAACTTCGAAATTAAGGATAGTTCCGAAAATATCTTCGAGAAAGAATTTAATAAGATCACTTTAGAAAAAGGGTTAAAAAGGGAACCAGAAAATAAAGGTATGTTTATATATACATCAATAAATTTTCGTAATTTATTTTATGGATGAAGCTTTATCCATTAAGCTTTAAATATAAATGATATGAAGCATAAATGATGATGCTTTTTCATTTATTTTTTATTCCAATATTTTGATTTTCATTTTGAATAAAATAATTGCATTCAATTAGCGTAAGAAATAGTGAAATAAATTCATATAAAAAAAATATTATCATGACATTATTTTATTTATTTATTTAACTCATGCTGCAATAAAATACAATTTAATTGATTATGCATTATATTTCATTTCAAGTCTCGTGGCTCATTACTTTTAAACTTTTAAATTTTTAAAATAAAAATATGTACAAAAAATTAAATTGTACACTTTCAATTTTAATTATCTTTATGAGTCATGCATATTTAAATCGTTATTAGTTTTAGGTGATTAATTGCTTCTTTTCAAATATATACGTGCATATATCTGCCGTACAAAGGACAATCGCGTCAATTACATTTTCACTCATTTTGACTTAGATATATTTATGATATAATATATAGTTATACATATGAACTAGTGGAAAAATCAAATTATATATATAATATATAATATATAGACATATTTTTTAATAGAGAATTTTTCCTTCAGTTCATATATATAACTATATATTATATCATAAATATATTTAACTCAAAATGAGTGAAAATGTAATTGACGCGATTGTCCTTTGTACGGCAGATATGGTATATCTGTTAAAAATACACTTTATAGGACTTATTTATTTATTATTATTTTTTTTTTTTTTTGATAATTCGATTAAAAAAATTTCAGATTTAATCAGATAAAAGTTAATAAAAATTCGATTAAAAAAAATGTAATTTTATTTCTCGATAAATAGGATTAAAAGAGAAAAAAAAAAAGTATAATAAATTCAGTTTTATTTCGTATTGAATTAAATTTGGTAATAATTTTGGTATTTTTTTTTTTTCATAAACTTTTATTTTGAATTCAAATAAAATACGTATGTACATGTGTATGTGAAAAGTTGAAAAAAAAATGTATCCATTAAAATTTCAAAAAGTTCATAATAATTATTTATTAATAATAATTTACTATTTTTGTTGTTGTTGTTAGTTTGTTTTTCTTTTTACTTTTTTATTGAGTTCTCCTTTTCTTTTTCTTTTTTTAATATTTATCTTGATACATTTTATTTAAAACGAATTATTCTCTCCATTTATTATGTATGTAATAAAATATAAAAGCCAATGAAAAAATATATCTGCGATTTATAATATATTTTTGTTTTCTTTTTTTTTTTTTGTTCTTTGTTCGAAAAATTGAATTTTAAAATGGAAATAAATTATTGAATAATATACTTGAAAAAAAGAATACAAATGTACTTATATAGTAGAATAAAATTCAGAAATAAATTTATTTAATAAAACATGATAAGAAGATTAAATTCAAAGGATTAAAATGAATTGTGTAGTTATGAAATGAATAAAATACAAAGATCTTCACATTATAATATATAGGTAGGTTGTTATTATTGCAGAAAAAATTATTGCAAAAAAAAATATATATATTAAAAAAGAAAATTGATAAATTGAAAAATGAATAAATAAAAAAAATGAGCTTCATTTTACTTTTATGTTTTTCTTAATTTACTTTATTTTTTTATCAATTATTTTTTACAGAAAAAACAATTTGTTTTTCTAAGGATATTTATGATTAAAATGAAACTGATTTTAAAATTTAAAAAAAAAATAAAATAAAAATAATTGGAATAACATAATTTTTATTTAAAGCATTTAAAATAATAGAAATATACTTGAATTCAGGGTATTCAGGGTATTTACTATGTGGTGTTATTTCTTAGGTGTACTATTATACTGTTGTTAAATTATACAATAGTACACTGTAGTGTACAACATCTTTTACCTATTGTTAAAAAGTGTAGTAGTGTTGTATAAATTTGACATTTTTACAAATTTGTGTTTTGAATTTTTTCAAACTTAAAAACAAATGAGTGAATAAATCAAAAACAAAGGTGGTTTATTTTGTTTAATTATTTTATGTAATTAATAACAAATTCATTTTAAAATGACAGTACAGTATTTAAAAAGGGCTCATAATTTTTAATACAACAAGTGTTGTAAACGTACATCTTTTACAATAGTCCACCACATCGTGAATACCCCTATTAATGTATGTAAATACTTATTTACGAGTAATTAAGTAGGTATTATACATAATATGTAGTGAAAGATTTATTGATTTAGTTTGTTACGTACAATACCTAAAATAGACTATTTACATATGTATATATACATTAATCGTATATTTTATAATTAAATTTAATAAGTCAAAAAAAAAAAATACTGAAACTTTCTCATATAAAATTTATAAATAAATATACTGCATCAATAAATTAACAATATATTTTGTTTTAAAAATAAAACTTTAGTTAAATTTAAAAACACTTGATAGTATTTTTATGTTTATTATTTTAAATTTAAATAAATATATGCACAAGCAAAATTCTGTGGTTTATATTCTATCAATTTGTTTGCTTTAAAAAATCCTACTACGTAAAAGCAATAATTAATTGCATTAAAATATTCATCCAATATGTGCGGTAAACATATAATCGACATTTTATTGTAGACCCCCAAAAGGTAAAACTATAGTAGTCAACTTGTACAAGCATTTCCATCGTTACTAAATAGCTTCCGGATCGGAAGTTAAATTTAATTTTCACAGGACCTTTTTAACACATCCATGACATATTTAACCTAGGGAAACATCATTAAAATAAGATTTTAATTTGAGGAAAAAAAAAACATAACATCGTGCTGTTTTCCAAATTAAAACCGTTATTACTCACTGATAAAAAAATGGAACTACATATATTCGTTGAACATACATATTTGTGTCATGTTTAAAAAATTTTCTGGCTATAATTTACAGTTCGAAATCTGTTAGTTTACTTACAATGATAAGATTTTAGACTATCATTTGCATAATTAATATAATTGATATATTTTTCTAATTTAAAATAAAGTATAAACATTTCCATTGAAATTTCAAAGTTTCATTGAATAAACCATAGACCATACTATTTTTTTTGCTTTTACATGTAAAAATTCAATTTTTAGATATAAATAATTGAAAAATAAAATAAATCTAAACGCTTGACATCTGGCGTGTTAAAGTTTTCGTAATTGTTTGAAATTAAAAAATAAATAAGAGAATACGTATACATAACACACACTTACATTTTAATTGTAATAAAGTTCGAAATCTTCATAAATAGCAAAGTAGATTTCTTAACAAATTATTTATTTGAGTTTCAGTGTGTAAATAATTATAGTACATGTGTGATATATACTTATATGTACATATAAATAAAGAAAATAAAATAATATTAGAACTTTTGTCATCTGTTATAACATTCCAGGACTTAGTGACATTCTTTTATGTACTCAAACAGTTTTTACTTTATAGATTGCATTTAAAAACTTTTGAAGAAAAAGTTAATGCAACTTTGTTAAGTGTAGTCAAAGTTTAATAATTCTTTTGTATTTGTGAATGTGTTTTTCTTTTTTTAAACACTTTTGGTTTTTACGATTGCCATTTTTACTTAACTTAAAATAACTTTTTTTTTTTTTGTTATAATTTTTAAAATTGAGAAAGTATGTAACAAAGTTCAAAAGAGTGACAAATATATTTTTTAAAGAAAGTTAAAAAATTACCTGTTTAGATATAAGAGCTGAAGAAAATAATGATTTGGTGTGAATTCTGAAAAAGTGACTGTAATCAATGTAAATGGAGAAAAACTTTTTTCATGTTTTTAAAAGGATATCTGTATGAATAATAGTATTAGTATTATAGTATAGGTATCCGTATATTGAATGTTTATAAATACGGAATGCTCACTTATTTTCTTAATGGAGACGACAAAGTTAAAAATGAAATTTAAATAAAGCAAAAAAAATCATCAATTTTTTTTCTAAACAAAATCATGAATCATGAAGATTTAACAAATATTTTACATGATTTTCAAAGGCTGTATGAAAAATGTTTTCATCTTACGATTTTCAATTTGAGAAGTAATTGTGAAATTCTAAATAAATTAATTGGAAAAGGAATTTGTCATATTTCGTTTTGCCATTTATCTAAATATTTTTTTAACATTTTATCAATTGACAGTTTTTTCTAGGTACCTACAGTATTTGGAAAAGCTTTTAAAAGAAATGATTTTCAATTCAATACACTGACTGATGAGTTGAAAGGAATAATCTCCTGCAAAAGAAAATAACATGAGAAAAACATCATAATAATCATCATGTTTTTGAATTCTGGTTAATTTTAGTTTTGAACATGCAGGATTCTTACGAACAAATAGACTTAAATAATAAAAAATGTATAATACTTATAATGATTCAATAGAACGTGACTTATTATAATAAAAATATATATATATATATATACGAGTATATATATGTTCATATTTATTGTTTTAGATAATAAATATGTATATTATGTGTATAAAATTTATAACCAAGACATTAGATACTTGGATATTAATTTGCATAATACGTTATAATACATAAATGCACAGATATATACATACATAACTGTATAGGTTTTTCATTTGTATTATTATTATCTCTGATGGTCTGTTCCGGTGAAATCTTCTAAAAAAACATTTTAATAAAAAAATAAAATATATATAATAATACACCCACATCTTGTTGATTTAGAGATATTAAATGACATAATTTTAGTATCTTTTTCCAAATAACAGATAAAAAAAAATGGAAAAAAAGCAAGAAAAATTCAGGTATACGAATATGTTTATTGCTTATGACTGTATATTAATAAAATCTCGAAATATTTTCACAATTCTGCTCACGTTTTATCGGAAATGAAGAAAAAAAAAAATTATTTTATCAGTAGGTTGTTGGAAAACGTAAAGAAAATTATCAGTAAAGTCTTTTTTTATTTTATTTCTTGCTTTGCTACTTCAAAGATATATTTTTTTAAAGTATCTATAATACTGTACATTTTATATGTGTAGATGTATATATGTATGTTTATACTCGTATTGTATATGTATATTCATTTATCTTGTACTTATTATAATTTTTCTTATTTTTAGTATTTATATTTTTACACTGATGGGCTATTTTTATATTCTAATGTACACATAATACAAATTTATTTATCAATACCTACATTTACAAAATAGACAAATCTAATATAGCCCAGTCGCATTATTTTTACATTATTTTCACATCGATATAATAATAATAAATTCTTAGGGATATACTCTTATAAATATACATATACCTATAACAAAGGTATATGTGTATATAGTTGTAAGGATTGCGGATATGTCGTACTAACACAACGCTCTACATATATACTTATATTTGTTGTTTATAGTCACTTATTCGGAATAGATATGTACATAAGTATATATAAAGTAGAAACGATTGGATTAAATGCAAAAGCATAAAACGATAAGGAAAGAGCTTTGTAAGATGAAATTTCGTGATTAGAATAAGAAAAGAAAAAGTATGTATGTATGTATGTACATAATATATAATATTGAAAAATGTATAAATTAGATACCAAAATCAATTTCGAATCAATAATTTTCAGTTGTTTCATATACTTAGTATTTCAATGACAATATTTCCTTTTTTTTGTATTTTTTTGCTTTTATGTATTTTCATTTTTAGATATTTTATACACATTTTATATTATTTATGGTATAGAAATTATTTGAAACATTGTGAATTTGAAGAAGTAAGTAAAAAATATACATCAATTTTTAAGGAATTTTATCAAATATGATGATGATAATGATTTTAAAATATTACATTTATGTCAATAAAATACACCATGATTCATAGACAACAGATGGAATTTATGATATTATGTGTGTTTTTTATATTTTATTTCTTTTCCTATCACATTTTTCTTACACCGAATAATATAAGATTTTTACAATATGAAAAAAAAAAAAAAAACAACAAGAAAATATAAAATTTATTTTTGTGATTTTTTTATTCTGGTTTAAACTACATACGTAGATATACGTATACATGTATTGAATAGTGATAAAATAAAATCATGAAATATTTCAAAAAAGACCAAAAAAGTATAAAGCAAAAAATTTCATAATTTTGGATCTGTGTGTTAATAAAAAATTCATATTTTCATAAATTTTCTATTTTAGAATCATAAAATATGTTTTTGTAAATTTAAAAAAAAAAAAATTTTTTGTAAATAATGTAAAAAAAAATAGTTTTCATACTGATGATAGTTGTCGTGATATATAATTAATAAAATGCTAAAATATGCTTTGTTTGAATTTTTATTTAGATAGCAATTTGTTAAAGATTTTAATTGAATTTTAAATTAAAAATTACTAATATTATTATTTTTTATTAAATTTAATTATAATTTATACAACTGTTCAAATATTTAACACAATTATGTTTGCATCGAATATGTATAGCTTTAATGATTTTAAATATTTTTTTAAAAATATATTGGACATATTATATGTACGAGTATATGCTAATTATTTAATTATTATGAATCTAATATAAGGCATTTTTGCTATTATAAATTAAATTGAAATCGATAATTTTGTTAGCATAAAAGATAAAAAAATCATTCAGTTATAGATATAAAATTGCAATAAAATATTTTTCTTTGTATTTAATTAATTTTAATTGAATCTCTAAAATTGTATTTTAAATATTTAAAATATTTTTTTTTTTTGTTAAATTATGACCGTAATTTAATACATATCTAGAATTTGTAAATTGTTCATGAATTTTCAATGGTTCTCTCACCAAAAGCACAAAAAAAAAAAAAAATCAATATTTATTGTTATAATTATTTCCTTAACCTTATTCAGGTTTTTTAAATTTTGAGGATATTTTGTGAATAGAAATAGAAGAGAACCAATTTATAGAATTTTTCATATTCTTCTTAAACAAAACTTTAAAAATAAAGCTAAAAGTTTGAAATTCAAAAAAAAGGAGGTTTTATTTAATTATGTAATTTTCTGAATGTTTTTTTTTTTCTTAATAACCTTCAAATAAACAAAACAAAAACAAAATTTTTCGAAATTTAAGTAAAAAATAAAAAAACATAATAAAATTTTATTTCATTTTTAAATCCTCCTTAACAATTTGAGTAAAAAACTTTTGTAACACAATTTCTTCTTACAAAACAATTTACTTGAGAATTTTCCGAATAAATGGTATATTTATTCATTTTATAAATTAAGATAAAACATTCTATAAGAGACACAGAAGAAGAAGAAAAAGTAAAAAAAAAACAGCAAACAAATTGCATTCTTTAGATTCGTTTTCAGAAATAAAAAAGATCATTTTAAATAGAACGAGTTCCATTTCTGGAATGTAATAAAATCTTCCTTTTTTTCCTTATGCTTTTTATTTTTAAGAGAAATTTTTGTAAATCAAATATTTACACAAAAACAATGACATCAATGTGGAGTTTTTAATTTAAAGAAGGGAATTTCGCGTAAAAAAATTTCAAAATTCTTTGTCATTAAAATTAAAGTGTCGTAGTAACGAATATTGTTTCTAATGTGGTTACGTTGATAAATAATATGACGATGATGAAGAAATCTTTTAGTACGCTACTTATGTTTGTATGTACGGAAAAAACAGGAAATTTTATATTTGATATAGGTAGGTACAAGGAAGTAAAAACAAGGAAGAAATAAAAACGAAAATAAAAAGAACAATTTTATTGTATAGGGGAGGAATTAAGACTCTGTAATAAAGTGTTCTGTTTATGTAACGTAATTAAAAGTTGGGAAATTAACGTCGAAAAATGGTTTTCTTTTTTTCTGAATTATCATACATATTTGAAAGTTTTTTACATATGCACATTTTAGTTTCAAATTGTATTTTTTTTTTAAATTATGGTGTATGGTAAAAATTTGGTGGACTAAAAGTTGAATAAAACTGTGGAAAACCATTAAAACAAACACTATTTTTGAGAATTATTGTAATAGGGAAATCATACCAAAGCAAAATATTCGTAAGTGGTTCTAAAACTCAAGGGTCTTTTTAAAATTTTATGGGAAAATATTATTTGTATTGTTTTCTTGGTTTTTTTTTTCTGCACTCAAGATAATAGTATTGAGGCCGCATTGTGCTGGAATGTGTCAAGTCGTTTTTGAATGTTTTGAAAATTTACATAAAAAAAATAAAAACAAAAACGAAAAACAAAATACACTAAAATTTAAAATATTTCTCGAAAACAAATTAACGATTGTTGGAAGAATATAAATTAAAATCAATGAAAAAGGGATTAGATTTTGTGGATTTTTGAGATTAAATTTTAAAATATGCATGAAATTCAAATAAATCATTTTATGTAGATACATATATGTATTATATAAACGTACAAAATGTAATGTAAAAGTATTTCTATTTTATGCTGAATTTCAATTTAAAATTCCAAGACAAATTTAACATCATTTTTCATACACAAAATCCATTAAATTATTATCATTAATTACAGACAACTGTTGATAATGTTCATAAACAATGATAACTCACTTGGGAATTTGATTATTATAAAGGTCAATAAATTAATAACAACAATTAAGTATGCACTTACTGATGGGAAAATGTTATTTTTATTTTGTTTTTAAAATGATAAATTAATCAAATTTTATTTATTTAAACATTTTGTTGAATAATATATATTTTCAATGTGAAATTTTAATTTCTTAAAGGAAATAAACGTTCCCAAACAGCAAATCGATCCATATATAAGTGATCTTTCATTACTAATGAATCACCAATGTCCAAATAATTCTCTTTTTTCAAATCAAGTGGCGTCCATTGAAGATTATGAAGATATTCATCATTTGGATTATTTGGATTTCTAAACAAACAAAAGAACAAACAACAAATATTTCAATTTTCATGTGTAAAAAATTTTTTCCAAAATTTACCCAGTTTTTGCAAAATTAGTCCACATTCTAGTTAAACGTTCTACAGTCTTATCTTCTGGATCATTTTTAGTAAAAAGTGGTGCAATTGAAGGTATATAAAGCAAATATAGCAGATCATCATGATGAACGACACCTTTTTAAATATAGTTAAATTTTTATTTATTAAAAAAAATGAATCAGTAAATAAATTTCAAAATAAAAATATACCATAAGGTTTGTCATCAGGATAATAAAGGAAACTATAACGTCCTTGATATGAAAAACGATAATAATAAACTGTAGTATGTTTTGCAGCTAAATGCACAAATCTGTGAACAGAAAAACCAATAAGACTGTCTGCAAAAAGCTGAAAAAGAAATTTATATTTAGAAAATCAAATTTAATTCGTTTAATGCTGAATGTATTACATGACTTAATCCAACGAGAGATTCGTTTAATGTTAGTGGTCCATCACCTAAAAATGTTTTTCTTAGTTCACGAGTAATGTTCTGTGATCGTGGTGTATTACGTTCATATTGGAAACATATTGGAGCAAGTCTTTCAAATTCTTTATCCAATAGATTTCTATATTCATCACTTGCAAGGAAATCTTTAAAAGAAATATTTTAATTAATAATAATTTATAATTGTCTTTACACTTACTTAGTAGTTAATTAATAAAATTACCTATTGCTGGACCAGCGAATTCATCTTTTGTTATGCCTGATATAATCGGTATTTTCATAAAATTACCATTTTTAAAAGATACTTGTGGATCTTCAATTAAAAATCTTTCTTGACCAAAATCGGGTTCAATAACAGCATTCCAATTTAAAACTGGAATTCCTGAACCAATTTCAAACATACCAGAAAGTCTTGTATAAAGAAGCATATCTTGCTGTAAAGAATTATTTCAATTATTTTCTTCCCTTTACTAATTTATTAAACTCTATTACCTTTTTCAAACATTTCACCATTTCGGAAATATTATCTTGTGGACATCCTGCTAAACCTGCTTGTCTTTTAGCTATATCAAGTTGCTCGGTCTTATATTCCAATTGACCGACACCAGATGCACTCATAACTACTGCTCGATGGAATAAATCCTTTGACATTGGTGAAACCATATGCAATGTAATACTCATAGCACCAGCACTACAACCAACTAAAGTTACTGAATTCGGATCTCCACCGAATTTCGATATATGCTGTTTAACCCATTTCATTGCCATAACTTGATCTTTGAATCCAGCATTACCTGGTGCTTCTCTTGTACCAGTTGCCAAATATCCTAATGATGCTAAACGATAATTGATTGTCACCAATACAATATCACGATCCATTAAAAGTTGTGGACCAGCATTGTTTTTACTTTCTCCTGAATAACTATAAAAACCACCAGGATGCATATAAAATACAACTGGTTTACGAACATTATTCGATGATGATGGTAATTCACTTGTGTACACATTTAAACGTAAACAATCCTCTGAAGTATCTACAGTACTATTTTCTGGACGTTGTGGACATCTTGGTCCATCACTTGTAGCATCGAAAACATCATTCCATGGTTGTACAGGTTGAGGTGGTTGAAAACGAAGTTCATTTACTGGTGGTTTACCATAACGAATTCCTCGAAAAGCATAAAATGATTTTCCCAAACGAGTTTTTAAAGTTATTCCACGTATTCTTCCAAGATCTGTTGAAACCACTACATCATTATTATTACTAGTATTATGATGATGATGCGAATGTGAATGATGAGATCTATGGCACTGTACTACAGAACTTAAAACAAACACAAGCAGTGTAACAAAAACACAGTATAACATTCGACGCTCCATTATCGACTGAATGTATAAACTTCAGTTAATGTTCTTTTTATATACTTCAAGTTCTAGTTCACTATGTTTTCTTATTGCGAATTATTTTTATTGTTTATTATGAATACCAAGAAAAACAAAATAAAGAAAACAATTATTGTATAATTTTCTTAACCCTCTACTCTATGACAAATATCACCTATTATGTAACGATTATCAAAAAACTTTTTTACAGAATAATAATTTGATGCGAAAGTAAATAAAATTACTTTTTAACGTTTCTGTATATAATTTTCATAATCACAATTATTTTAAAAACTAGGCAAAATCTCATCAAAAATAATGGAAAGAATCGGGAAATAAACATTTGGCTTAAATTTTGTTGTTGATTGTTAAAAGATAAACAAAAATTTGAAATAATAAAAATATTTACATAAATTAGCTTGAAGCTAATGAAAAATGAAAAAAAGAAATTTGGTTTTTTCTATCACCAAGCTGAAAAATCAAAATAACAATAATCAATTGTGTAAATATTCTAGTGAGTTTAAAAAAAAGTCAATTATTAAAATGCAAAGAGTCATTAATATTTATCTTAAACTTAATTAAATAGCATCATAAAATTTTATATTAACTAATTTTTTGTTGTTTCGATATCTTGAGAAAAAAAAAAACAGTTTTAAAAATAAAATTATAATAGATAAAAAAAAGTTTAAAGAGTACAGAAATGTAATTCATATTAAATAATTTAAGCAATTAACATTAGTTGAACTCACATGACAATCATTAATGCAAAGTATTTATAATAAAATATCACAAAAAAAATTAAAAATTAAATCTATACTTGATAGTCAGAGGGTTAATTTTATTATGTAAGTTTCAGGGAATTCCAACAGATAACCTTTTGATTGGTAATACCCATTTGGTCATCAAAAATGTAACAAAGAACATAAATAAAGCATAAAAATATATTCTATGCACTTGATAAGATTAAAATTCAATTGATATTTCACCTTTATTCAACCATTGCAATTGTTGCTTGAATAGTAATCGTAAAAATTTAAAAATAAAATCTCAATTTTCTTAGAATTTTTGTGCAATAAAAATTAATGTTAAAATAAGTGATGCATATGAAAATAAATTTATTATGAATAAAATACTGAAAGCTAAAAAGCTTTTGAGAAGAAGAAAAAAAAAGTTTAAAGAAAATTTGAAAACGTTAACAATTTTTTAAAAGTTTGCAAAATTTAATACAAATGTTTATTAGACAAAAAAAAAAAATTATGTTGAATAAATAAAAATCTATTCTATAGTAAAAAGATTATATTTGGCGTATAAACAATCACTAAATAAAGAAAATGGTTAAGAAAAGAATATGCTAAATCGTTATAATGTAACCTTTTTTCATTTTTTATTTATTTATTAATATTATTTTTTGTTTTTTTGTTTTTTTTTGATTCATATACATTTTATTTTTCACACAAAAGGAAAACATTATTTCATTTGACCCTTTACTATTATATTTTACTGGAATCCTGGAATCTTATCAAGCTAAACTAAATCCATAATTGAAAGCAATAAGATTTTTGAAAATACGGAAAATAACTGAAAAAAAAGTGTAATAACAATAAAAATAAATAAAAGAAAGTACAAAAAAAAAAACAGAATAAGAAAGAAAATAAAGCTAAACATATTTAATATGCTGTGGTAAACAAAAAAAAATAAGAAAAGAAAAGAAAAGCTAAAAATGAACAGAAAAAATATCATAAAAATGTTTAGGAAGGATATATTTGTTATATACGAGTATATGTATGTAGAAGCAGGGATATAATAAAATTTTTTTGGGAAGTACTTTGTAAGCGTTTTTCCTTTTATCAATTTTTCTTTTTTGCGTTTTTTTTTTTTTTTTTACAAAAAGACATAAAAATCAACTGTACAATTCTGCATATGGTCATAAAGTGTCAACAAGAGGTGGTGATTTACTAAAAATATAGAGTACACAAATAAACATAAACACACATATACACATATCACAATGTTGTTAATATTCTGGGAAGTATCGAAACTATATTTTATCATAAAAATATGGGATTTTTTTTTTTTGAAACATAAAATTTAAATTTGTTATAGCCAGTTTCACAGTGGAAGCTTAAGCCAAAGCTTAGCTAAGCTTTTGTAGATAGCTTAAGCCTCAGATAAAGACTACTAGATTTCAAGTTAAACTCAGTTTAACCTCCACTGTGGAACTGAAAAAAGTGAATAAACTCAGTTTAAGACTTAAGTTTCGCTTAGGCCTCACTGTGAAACCGGCTATTAATGTTTAATAAAAAAAAAAGCTATTCAAGCACTTACTCTAGTTAATAGAAAAATTCATAAGTTATCCTTTTTTATGAATTAGTTTTTTTAAAATTAATTTCTAAAAATTTTTTTTAAATTTTAATCTTTTAAAGAACTTTAGTACTCCATTTTCTAGATATCCTTGATAAGGCTATATCTTCAATATCAATTAAATGTTACTGGTGTTATATATAGTAAAAACAAAATGACTAAAAGGATAATTCAATTAAATTTAGAATTAGAGAAGAAGAAAAAAACAAAAGAATAGTACTTGATGGATTCACTATCAATATATGTACATAATGTACATATGAGTATATGCAATAGTAATATCCTTCAAGGCATCAGAAATAAAAATATTGAGGAAGAAAAACTTTAACATTTTTTTATATCTTACAACAATTTATATGTACATTAAAAAAACAGTTACATACGTAAATTGTCTTTGAAGTTAAAACACCCACCTTAAATTCAATTAATCTTTTTAATTACATTATATGTTAAGTTAAACATATAGATTAAGTTATAAGGTAAAAGACTTTGTTAAATAAATAAATAGTCCAACTGAGAAAAATTTCGTTTATATACACCATCCCTTCTAAATCGATATCAGTGTTATTAAATTAGTTTAAATTTATTTGACTTTAAGTGACAAAAGTATACATAGCTTTATAAAAACATATGTACATTGTACATATGTAATATACAAGTACATAAATACGTATATATTATATAGGTAGAATATCATCAAAACTATATGTATACATATGTATATATATATACATATATGTTTGAGGTTGATTTAAGTTGTTATATGTATATGTAAAGGTAACACAGATCAATTGAAAATGTCGATTTTAGTTATTTACGTAATGTTTATTGATACATAAAATTTATCCTAAAGTGTATTATAATATGTATTTTAGGTGATATCGCATTTATTTGACTTCCTTCCGTTTTATTTTATATGTTTAGTTCAATTTTATATCCTATCCTAATACATTTTATAACATACTGTACATATAAAAAGAGAAAGTTATGTTTTTTGTTTTTTTATTTTGTGAATTAATAATGAATTCAAACTTACATTAATGGATTTTTATTTCTTTTTTCATTTTTTTTTATTGTGTGTGTTGAAGTTTTTTCAAGAAAATTGTATTTATAAAATAAATAAATAAATAATAATCAATATTAGAAATCACAAATGAATTAAGTAGTAGTTTTGAAGGCAAAAAAAAAATAAAAAATAAATAAAAGTGTAAAAAAGGTGAATAAATTAATTATTTTCAATCAATCACCCATGTTTTCCTTTATTTATTTATTTACTTTTTTTTTTTTAAGAAATTTTTCGAATAATGATGGCACTTAATTCATTTTTTTGTAATATAGATTTTATTTGTTTCTTGATTCTTTGATTTGCAAAAAGTAAAATCATTAATCATTTTGATTGGTGATGATGATGACGACGACGATGAAATGATGATGGTAAATAAATGTGAAAGTGTGTGTATTGAAACAATCCAGAAGGTCACCAAAGTGTAAAGATTAATGAATGTTTTTATTTTGTATATTTATTACAAAGGAAATAATAATCAAGACAAAAAAAAACAAATTTGATATGTTTTTATTTTTTTTTATTATGAATGAAATTATGTGAACGAGAATGAGGCTTTGAATTAAATTATTTTATACAATAAACAAACCAAAACAGATTTGATTAAAAAATATATACTATTATCAGTAACTGATTTTTGAACTTATCATCAATTTTTCTATAATATTCTTATTTTGAATATTTTGAAATGCAAATACAAATTTTAAATTGTATTGTAAGGCAAGTTAAGTTGTTGATTTGCACTAGGAAATTTTTCAATAATCATTTTTCTTCTTCAAATTTCTACAGTTTTCTTTAAGTTTAAGGTTTATCAATTTTATTTGAAAAATAAATGCTTCCATGCTTAAATGTTTCCACTCATGAGTCTGTTTTTTTAATCTTACATGATAAAATAATCCTATGTTTCCTCTTCAACCAATACGTCGTGTGATATACAGATAAAATTTTATTATGTTTTTGAATTCATGAAATTTTCCAGAAAAAAAAATACTCACTTGCGTTTTTAAAGAAAATCGATATAAGTTGTTTTAAGTTTATGCGACAAAAAGCGATAATGAAATTTTCTAAATTCAAAATTTTTATCTTCGTCTACTATATTAACAATTTAAATAAAACTGTATTTTTAGTTCTATTAATTAATTATACGTTGCAATAACTAAAACGAATATAACAATAATAAATCATAATGATGAAAAAGCATTATTAAAATTTTCTTCAGTTCTTATGACAAGAGATTGACAATTTGTTTCTTTAATTAAGGAAAAAAAAAATTAATAACTAAAATAAATTCATTTTTAAATTAATTTAAATTTTATCATAATAATTGTAATTAAATTATACTTCATGTAGAATTATATACATACCTACCTAAAAAAAAAAAAAATTATTTCTAATTAAAAACTTCTTATTTATCTGAAGTTTTTGTTTGATGTAACAAGTAGCAAAGATAATTAAAATTTCTGTCAATTTTTGTGTATATTCAGTTTTCCCCATAGATATGGATGATATTATTAAATTCGAAATAAAAACATTAAAAAATAAATAATGTAAAAACAGGAGAAATAATAATTTTTATAATTAAAGAAAAACGTAAAATAAAAAAAAAAATATATTAAAAATTATTTTTGTTCAATATTAGCTTAGCCCACGGTACACTGATACTAATTACATGAAACTACAGAAGGATATAAATCTACCCTTATTTAATATTCATTAATCCCTTCATGAGGAGTATTTCTTCTTCTTTTTCTTCTTCGTATTCTTCTTGTTTCTTTTTTCATCTTTTTCTCATTTTAATAGGTGTACCCTGTGTGCTTTTATACTGTATATTAAAATATAAAAAACATTTAAGATTGAGTATTAAATTTTTAATCTTCTTTTCCACTTTAGTAGCACAAGAAAGTTAATCGATTTAAAATACATACATACATATAGATTTATATACACAAATTCATACATACATACGAGTATACGTATATCTTTAAAGGGATTCATATCAAAAAAGGATAAACGATTATCATTTTAAAACGACGCGAAAAAAAAACCCCTATCCCAAGTTATGAAATATTTTGAATTAAAGGAATTTATTATGCAAATTTAAATTTTTCCTTTTACTATTATATATACATATATAATATTATAATTATGTATAGGTGTGTGTATTTTTATAATGTACTTTGTGTTATTTTTTCTTCAAATATTATTTCGTGTAGACATTTTTCGTAATTTTGTCAATTTATAACACAAAAAAAAAAAAAAATCTCTTTTTTTTTACAGTTAGAGAAAAAAAAATGATATTTTATGTAACAAAATGTATTTCAATGATAATACTAAAATGAATATGTACCAAATGATAAGAATAAATTTATATGAAGAAAGAAAATTCATTTTGACAGAATTTTCTACGAATTTTTTTTTAAAAAATCCGATATTTTGTCGTTTTTTTTTTATTTGGTTGTTTTTTATTATAAAATATAATATGTATATTTAAAAAAAAAGTATGCAAATTATTTATGCAAAAAAAAAGAATAAAACATTAATTTTAATATGAAAATAGCAAAACCATCAATGGAATTTTTTTTTTCTTGTAAATTTATTTATTTTTTTCTTTTCTACACTCTTCGACATTAAAAATAATATCTCAAATTTATATACCTAAATATGTTATGATGACATTCTATGAATTTTAGCAATTATTTGTTAAAATATATACATATAGATAAAACATGAAAATAATCTTAATATTATGTGAAATTGAACGTAAAAAAAATATTTTTCAATTGACAAAATACCAATGCTCTATAATAATAATATTTTGTATTTTTGTTTTTTCTATTCATATTTTTTATTTTTTAATATGATACCTATTCCAACATCATATTTGTATAATGTAATATACAACAACATATACATATATACCATTAAAATTAATGTTGAAAAATGTTGTTTTGTGTTTTATCCTTATACATAAAATTATATACATACGTACGAGTACGTACATACATACATATACCAGAATTATGAAAATTTGAAAATGAATTTTGGAAAGAATTTGTAAATATCACGTATAAAATATCAAACAACATTTCTGTGGAATTTTTCTTATTTTTTGTTTTATGATAAAAAAAAAAGAATTTTTTTCTCGATTATTGTACAAGAGACAAAACATATACTGTATACCATGCATACTTACATATATGTTTTAAAAATATCTATACATTAAAGTAAATTTAAGAAAAATTCCTTTTTATTTACATAAAATGAACAAGAAATAAACATATACATATGTATATATGTAGGTAAATTGTTGCTCTCTTATTTTATGTTAATAACACAATTTTGTGTTTATACATAAGAAAATAAAATAAAAAGGAAATTGAAAAATAACAAGAATATTTTTTTGCTAATTTATTTATTTTTTTTTTCTAAATTAAAACATTATAATGTTGTTGAAAACAAGCAAGCAAAAAATATGTACGTATATAAGTAAAGCTAATATACTCCCTAATATTACATTAAAAAAAAAAAAATAATAAAGAAGAAAAAAAAAATACATTGTGCCTTTTGAACTTGTCAATTATGTACGATATCTTTTTTTTTTTTTTTTTTTTTTTAAACATGTATTTTATTTTTCAATATAAAGTGTTTTTGAAAAAAAAAATATAATTCATTTAAAAAGCCTCATTTTCCTTTCAATTAAACGAGAAAAAAAATTAATAAATATAATGTGGATCATTGAACAAATTATATTTTTTTTACATATACCTATACATACATGTATGTATATTCAATTGAATTAATATTGAGGGGTAGATTGACCATGGTAATATTTTTTATGACATCTGTTACAATTCGGAATAAAGAATTTTTTTCATTCGAAAAAAAAAAATTTTAATATCATGAACTTAGAAAAGAGAATTACAAAACAACACAATGGCTGGGGTGAAGAAATAAATTAAGTGTTTATTTCTTTTTATTTTTTATTATTATTATTTTTTTTTTAACAAAACCAAAATCCGTTCTATTATTTTGTTTTTTTTTTTCATTTTTTGACTTGAAACTTTTCTACTATTTTTTTTTTTTAAATCACTGACAAAAAAAGTATTTTTTTTCTTTATAAATGAGTTGATCGAAATAAACTTTTGTAAGTTTTTGGAGAAGAAGAGATTTTTTTTTTTTATTAAGCTGATGTTACAGTTTTCAAAAGGTTAATTGTTTTCTTTCTGGAATAAGAAATTAAAACTTTACATTATTTTCAAAAAATTTTATACATAATATAAAATGGACTAAGAATTTATTCAAGAAAAAAAACAAAAGTTATTTTTTCTCAAAAAGAAAAAAAATGGTACGGACAATATTTTGAAAAGAAAAATTTTATAATTTATTTTTCAAATAGCATTGAAAATAGAATAAAGATTGTCTTGAAAATTAATTGTTTTAAATGATTTAGTTTATTTTTATGATATTTAAATTTAGAAAAAATTAAAGACATAAAAAATTCGGTCACAAACATATACATTCGGTCGTATGTATGTCAAAATTTATTCATAACCACAACTTTAAGAATTTTAATTAATTAATTATGTGAGGAAAATCTTAGATATCAAGTTTTTTTTTTCACATTATATGAATGACAGCTTTTAAAATTATATGCAAAAAATTTTTGGACAATTTGTATTCATAAAAATTTAAATTAAAAATTCCTGTTTACGAGTATACATTAATATATATAAGTAATTTACGCACACCCACCTTACTTATTACCAAATAATTCATAGTAATTTTACATTATAAGTTAAATATTGTATTTCAAAAATAAATGAAAACGTGGTAAATGTGACAAGCAAAATATTAGAAAAAAAAAAAACAACAACAAGAAACATTTTATTTGTCGGATTACATTATAGATAGATGAGGAAATGTAAAAAAGAAAATGAAATATGTAAGAAGGAAAATAAAAATTATGACAAAAACGCTTTTTAGCTTTTATTTTTCCTTTTTTGACAAAAATAAAAAGAAAAAAATACACGATAAATAATACAATATATAATTCATGCACATATTCTGTAACATTTATGATATATGTACATACTCACATATTCGTGTATATATAATATATTTTTTCTCTTCTCTTTTTTTAAAATAAGAAATAGCATGCATGATAAATGTTTAAAATTATCTTTTTGATATTCTTGATCTTTTAAAATATACATACATACATACATACATATGATATATACATACATAATATGTACACAATATTTTGGAAAAAGTTTTCTTATTACTTCATAAATTTTTCAAGAAAAATATAAAAAGAAGAAAAATATAGTTGAAACTTTAAAAAAGTTTTCTTTTTCTTTCATATATTTATTTTAAAAAGTTAAAAAAAAAAAACTAAAATCATCATTATAAATTAAATTTATGAATTTTTAACAAAAAAAAAAAAAAAAGAAAAAAAAAACGTGAAAAATTTATTAATTATGAAGTTACAGTTAAAGTTGATCTATGTGAAAAATTGAAAAAAATTTAAATTTCAGTAATATTTTTTAAAGAATTTGCAGCTCCTAAATTAAAAATTTGTCTAGACTTCCTGTTATTAAAGATGAGAAAATCGAACAGGTTCTTTATAAAAGCAGCTATTCTAGCGAAAACTTTGATTTGTTGTTCTAATTTATAAAACATTTCAAAGTTTATAAAATATTTGATTTTACATATTTGTGATAAGATAGGTATTTTTAAATTATATTTTCTTATAAATATGTTAAAAAAAATTTCTAAAAGACATAAAAAAAAATGATTCTTTTTTTCAAATGGTAACACTGATTAAATAGAATATCTTATACGGTAATTTAAAATTTGTTTTCCTTACAAAAAAAAAAAAAAAAAAAAAAAAAAAAATTGGCTCTGTTTTATAGAGCTTATTATATATTTAAACATAGCTATATATTAAATTTAACCCACATATACACCTTTTTAATAGCATATTATAACATACCTACCTATATTTTGCCGTTAAATTAAAATATGTAACTGGATGTCATAAATATTTTTCATTTTATTCTCTTTTTTTTTTCATTCTAAAAAGAAAAATTTACTGTTGGGAAAGCTTTATATTCATAGAATAAACCCTAATTCTAAAGTATTTGTTGTGTTTCTATATATCTTTTTTTTTTTTATATCTTTCATATGCATACAAACAAACTATAAGAAGAAAGAATAAAATTAGAATATGTATCACAGTCATTGTTGTAAATTGAAACATAAATAAAACATAATACAAATATTTTTCATGAAAATTTCATATTATATACATATATATTTTTTTCTAAATAACAATCAGCGAAAGAATGCTACATTACATGTATGTTTTATATATTTTTTTTTATGTTTATAACAAGTAGCTATCATAGAAAGCAACAAACTATATGTATACATAATAAACAAAATATAAATATAGACATAAGAAAAAAAATATATAAGACGTTGATGATAAAATAAGAATGAATTGTCTAAGTGCAAAAAAGTATATATTTTAATAAAAAGAAATGTAAAATAGCTTTAAGTGCAAGCACTCATAAAGATTACTACAATAGAAAAAAATTTATAATGATTTCTACATACATATATACTCGTAGTTTTCTTGAATGTTTTTTTTTTCCTACATTTTTCTTCTGTTTTTTTAGATTTTCCATCAACACAAAATGGTAAAAACAGGAACTGCAAGGTACGTTCAACATTCGACTTTTTTTTTAAACGAAAAATATATTTTATGTTACTTAAATCAAAATAAAATAAAGTGATGGTAAGAAGTATTTTATTATTTTTATTGTAAATTGTTGGTGTAGTAAATAAAAGTAAACTAAATATAAAAATATTGTAAAAATCGTAAAAAGTAGGACTTTTATTTTTTATTTTATTTTTTTTTTTTAAAAGGTAAAAAGGAAAATCATGAATTTTATTTGTTGATTTATGTATGTCTACCTGAATGCCCTTATATAGTGAAAATAATATTTTTTTACTTTAAACTTGAATAAAAAAAATCCTTTAACTTCTTAAAATTAGAATTGTAGGATAGAAGTGTAAGTATGTAAGGTTGTATTTTGTGAATTAAGAAAAACATGCATAGAAATAAAACTAAGTTTTTTTTAAAGCTCATTACAATTTATATTTAATAAACATCATTTCTGAATTTTCTTTTCAAATAAGTTTATTGTCTTCTGACAAACTTGTGATTCACAACTCACGTAGATACTTGTTAAGTATGAAAAAGGTCTAGAAAGTTCAGGCTTTGTTTTAAAGTTTATAAGTTGTAATTACTTATACAACAAGAACAACAACAATAAAAACAAGACTATAAATCAACAAATTTTAAAAAGATTAAAAAGTTAATTCAAGTGAATTTAGTTAAATACCACAAAATATGAAAACTTTAATCTAATAAATCAAAAATTTTAATATTTAGATAGTACATACCTTCATAGGTATAACAAAATTTACGATATAGGTATTGTTTCAATACCAATATTTATGTTTAGGCAATTTCAATAACAATTAATATTGTAATATAAGTAGGTATACATATACGTAAGTATGTACGTGTCGTATTAATGCTATGTTTATAATATCAAAACCAACAAACATTTATTTAATGTTTTATACTTTGTGAACATTTTACCAAAATCTATAGCTGTTATGTATTTTCTACCATATTTCATATTTAAAAACAAAATATCAACAACAACAAAAAAAAAAAACAAAAGAAAGAAACTCTTTCATAATATACAAACAAGAAATTAACATTAAATATATACACCAGATGTTACTGAAATTAGTCTACTAGTCATACTCAAAAATTCTGTAACTAACCTTTTGATTAAATCATAAATTTTTTTCTATAAGTAATGAAAATTATGTCAATAAATTTGATGTCTTTTTTTTCCCTATTTCTTTTCAATGTTAAACTTTTTTTTCTTTTTCTCTTATACAAATCTTTATAAAACAAATCAAGAAAAAAAAACAAATAAACAAAATGTAAACTTTTCAAATATAACATACAATATTTTTCCTAAAAAAAAAAAAATGAAATAAAAATAAATTTTGATCGAAAAATCGATTTTGTATTTACAAAGAAAAAAAAGCATTGAAGTAAACTTTTTCATGAGAAAAAAGCAACAACAACAAAAAAAATTGAAATGTATTTCAAAAATTTTTTACCTTCTTCAAAAATAAAAAAGAATATTTAATAAAAAAAAATAAAAAAAGAAAATACTTAGGTAGGTATGTCTTACAGAAAAAACTTCAATCGTTTTTTATTTTTATTGACAATTTTTTTTCCTCTAGATCCAATAGAAAAATACGTATGTGTGTATGTATTTTTTTAATTACATTTTTTTTTGTGGAAATAGTAAGAATATCCTTTTTTTTTTCTTTTGAAAAACTCATCAAAGAAAATACTAAAGTCATATATTTAATTTCAAAGTTTTTTTTTTTTTTACTATTCGTTCACTTATCTGTAACTAAAGGTATAAACGTTCTGTTACATTTCAACAAATTTTCATACAATTTTGAACATTTACCACATATCTTGGAATTTGTGAAATTGTTTTCTTATTTTTTTTTTCTTTATTTTTATTTTGTTATTTTTTTCTAAATTCTAATTTTTATTACTACCTATGTGTGTATTTGTATAACATGTAGGTATAGTAGTATATAGTTATATCAATTCAACCCATGTATTCAATGCACGATTGAACATTCGATCCTAAAAATTTTAATTTGATGAAAGGACAGATAAATATATATATTTCAAACATTTAGGAATCAAATTATACACATACTTTTATGTATATGTACATATATCCTTTTAGTCCTGTTAAACGATCCGAATATTGTATTACCTTCAAAAATATTTATCTATATGTATGCTATGATGTAGATGTATTAAACTAAACTAAGTATTTAGGATTGTTTCATGTTTATATGTTGTGTATAAAATATACATCCGTTGTGTATTCAAATTTCTACATACTCGTAAATACATAATTGTTATGTGTATATATTTGTATACGTACGAGTATATACAATCGATTCTTAATTAAAAAAATAATAATTGAATAAATTCAAGATTTAGTTAAATTTTATAGACTCTTAAAATTAATTACAAAAAAAAAAAAAAAAAAAAAATGATCGAATAACTGCAAGGAGAAATACAGATACAAATAGTATATGTACTTCAGTACCTATATACTATATTTGAATGGAAAACTTAATTTTACAAAAAAAATTATATTATTAAAAATAATTACTTTGAAAAATAGATTTTGTATTTATTTTTAGTAATAGGTATACGAGTATGTACCTATTTAGTTTTATCATTAAATTATTTGACCAGAAATATTAATTATTATTGATTTTATTTAGAACTATATTCAAATGACCCGTAAATATGTATGTATATTCATTTAGTATCTAAAATCTAATAATAAAACATAGAAGTATAGATACTTGTATAACAAAATTGATTTTGAATATTATGTACATATATACAATATATTGGTGTATTTATATTGCAAAAAATTCCGTAGAAAAGGCTTAAGAACTTCATAAAGGCTATATGTTTTTTACGTATATTGTATGTGTATTTTATATGTGTTAAATAGATGTATGTACGTAAAAACCAGAATTTTCAACAGTAATTTAATTACCCTTTTAATATTTTCACTTTGCTTTTTCAAACGGAAATAACATGAAATGTAATATACTGAACATCCTTTTAATGATTCATCCTTTTCAATGATTAAATGAAGGAGATAGGAAATAATATATAAATATAAATTTAACAGCTACATATATACATATATATTTATATTATAAAATGCGGGTATATATAGGTATATATACATATATATAGTCTACACATGACTTATTTTACTATGTGTATTAGACAACTTCTGATAACATCGTAACTTAGTACATTAAGATGAAAAAAAAAATTAAATATATGAATACGAAGAATATTTAACATATATACTTGGTTTCTCTAAAATTGAAAATATTTATCTAACTGTTCAAAACACTACACATTTTGCAATATACGCATAAGTATGTACAATTTATTTACACATTTCAAGGAAATAATAATAATAATAAATACATTAAATTGAATCCTGTGTAAATAATTTAATTCCATTTTATACAAATATTGTTACTCGCTTTTACAATTTCATTTGACAAAAAAAAAAAATTGTTGTTTTCCTTTTTAGTACCACAAAAGGAAAATTATGATACCTAACGGGAAAAGTATAAAAAATGAAAATTAAAATAGTACAATTTGTTTTAGAAATTTTTATTTTTTCTCTGTATCCAAAAAAGAAAGTGGAAATTACAAAAACGACTTTTTCCAAAATAACCAGTATCAATATCCTTTTTGATGTTTCAATTGATTTTTTTCTTTCGTATAATGAAAAAATATTCAACATTTTCTAATTTAAATTTTTTATTAATAGAAAATTTTCGTGAAAAAGTGTCCAAATAAAGTTTTTCTTGAAAGAATAAATATCCTTTTTTTTTTTTTTTTTTTTTGGGTTTCAATTCTTTTGAACATTTGCCAAAAAAATTTCATTGAACTTCAAGTTTTTTTTTTCAGAGAGATGTAAAATTTAATCTCTTTTCTGGATTATTGATTGATATTAAATTTTAATTCAAAAATGGTTGAAAGAATAACTTAATTAATTCTTACTTTTGTACTTTGTTCGGTTTTTGATTTAAAAATCTATAGAAGTCTCTCTCTCTCTCTCTCTCTCTCTCTCTCAAGTATTTCTCTTAACAATTACAAAATAAAATAACTTTTTATTTCAAAATTTCTAATTTCTTTACTGTCATTTTCTGAAAAAAATTTGCATTGAAATAGCAAAATTTTTGAAATTTCATAATTTTTTTCTCACCCGTTCTAAATACAAAATTATCCTTTTATTGCATTTTAATATACAATATAAATTTATTAGCAGTTTGTTTACGGGATTTTTGAGAACATACATTTTATAATAATAGAATAGAATTTCTATGTAGATTCAATTTCAAAATTTACCGTCAATCTATTTTGTGAAAGTAGAAAAAAAAAATAACAAAACAAGGTAGAAAATTGTTATGAGCTAGTTTCAATTTGAAAGACTAATTTTCATTGATATTCAAAATATATACAAAATCTTTTTATTCAACAAACAATTTGCAATGTGTAATGTTTGGAATTTGTATCATTTTATTTCCTCTAAAATACAAGTTCACATTTTTATAGATAATAAGAGCATATAATTGTATGTATGTATTTTGAATAAAGAAAAAAATATATATAAATATTCTAAATTCAATTGGTATTCATGTTTATAGAATTTACTTCCTGCATCATACTTGCATAGAATGAATATATACTCGTACCTACATATATTTTTTTTATTAAATACCATAAATGTTTTTATATGTATGTGTGTACAATTTTATAATGTTTATTTATAAATATATAATAGATCTAATTTAGAATGCAGTTTGCAGCTTATTTCAAATTTTAACAAACACTTCTCACGTTCATCGTATATATAGTATCTTTCTAATATTGTGAAATTCGCTCATTTTATTTTTTTATTTTTTTTGCATAAAGTTATTTCTGAATTTACATACATACATATACTCGTACATATAATTTTATGTACATATACATACATATATTTTATTAGTTAGATCAAAGTTGTACTTATACAACTTTGGTTAGATATAACTTCATTTATTTCGACACACACTGTACACTATTAAAAGGATATAAAAGCAGACAAATTTTTTTTCTTTCTTTCTATATTGGCACAGGTTCATATACGAATACATACACCGACATATACCTACAATATATGTACATATATACCTGTCTTCCTGTACTATATAATATAATATTTAAAAATTTAAACTATTCGAATAAACGTTAAACCTCAATAAACTAGCTAAGTGTATAATTTAAATTTCAAATTACCTATATATTTTGGCTAACGTACCGAGATTGTATAAATTATAAACTAAAGTAAGTGAACTTTTATGCATTTCGCTGATATTTTGTTGATTGTAAAATATTCAAATCCTGATATATGTATTATTTATAAATATTTATACAGTATATACATACCAATATATTCATACATGGTATATAATAATTTAATGAATAAACTTTTAACAAAACATAAATTTGTGTTGATATGAACAGATTATAATTTGGTATAATATGTTAAAAAAATTACATATAACTTTTACATTAAAGTATAAGCATGTAAGTAAATTTTAAAAATAAATCAATATCCATTTATAGTTTGATTTTGAGATGATAAAAATACATATATATACATAAGTAGATACGAGATACTTGTATACTACTGTGCATGTAATCAATAAAATTCAAAATTTTATTAAATAAAAAGTATTTTCTTGTTCATTTGTAACAACAGTCCGAGATGAAATTCAACTTTCTGAAAATAATTTGAATTTTTGTAATGTTTCCGTTAACGTTGTAAGAATAATTTACTTTTAAAGACTTTTTTATATTCTTCATTATTTTGGCATCTAATAAAATAAATCATTTATTAATTGAAATATCTAAAGAATTATTTTAAATCACCCTATTTTACATAACAAATCAATGTTCCGTTATCATTTAGCGTAATTATTTGTTATTATTAATCTAATTGTAACGAACAGAAACATTTTAAATCACTTCTCATTAATAACAAATTAATTAAGTGAATTCGTAATTATTTTGTTTTCCGTATAATTTATTTTTTTTATTTTTTTATTTTTCCTTTTATATTTTTTCTTTCTAATTAATGTTTGTTTTATTTTCTATTGTTTTTTCTATAATATGCGAGTACTCAATAACGTTTAAGCTTATTTTTTATTTACGATTTCAGTCTCTTTTTCATATTATATAATTCCCTTTTGACAGAACACACTTAATTATTTGCATTGTGTTAGTGTGTTTATTTAGTTTTTTTTTTTTTCATTACTTACATAATCCACAATATAATACATGTAATTATTAAAATGCATAAATATACAATAAAATAAAGAATTTATTATGAAGAAAAAAAATGCCCATACATATACATATACTCGTAGATTGGAAAAAGTTTGTATTTAATATATTTTATTTAAATTTATAAACAATGTGAACGTATGTAGTATAAATTAGAAGAAAGTATATAAAATTTATATTTTTTTATTAAGATAATTTTTTTTAAGGAATATTTAATATTAAATGTTTAATGGTTGATTAGCGTCAATCTTTTGTTACCTGTGAAATCCTGTGCGATTTTGATAATATCATTTAAAAATTATGTTTGTATTTATATTTATAAATATTATTGTGATAGTATGAGAATTTTAGGGATATAATATTCATAATGAGCATGCGCCAAATTTTTGAAGCTTTCATTAAAATATTCATAGTAAAACTTTATTTTCAAATAAACTTTATGAGAAATTATAGTAAAGTTTATTTTCTTTATTCTCCGTTAGATTCTCAGAAAAAAAAAACAAAAGATAAATAAAAACAGAAAATATTATGTCCTGTGATACATATTGTAACCCCTTTCTGAAATGCGCAATCATGAAATAAATTTATGGAAAACAAAAGTTCTAGAATTTGATGAAATATTAAAGACTTAAACCATAAAATTTAATGAAGAGTTTTCCGAAAATCTCATTGATGATATTTTCCGATAATTTTATTGAATAAAATAAACATACTAATATCGTTTTAAAAAAATATATATACATAATTTTTGTCCAATGTCTTGTTGCAAATTAAACTTGGACCATTAATCCTTTAATGGGAGGACTATAGTGGCCGAAGTGGCAGAATGTGATGGCTTCTGTAACTAAATAAAAATGTCTCGGATTCGGATACGCTCAAGTTCACTCAGTCTCAAATGAGTACAAATTCATTTTAGTTGGGTGCTAGGTGCCAAAGTATATATGTACATATGTACATAGTTACTGACTATATGTATAAGCAAGTATATAAGTATATAAAACCAGTTACAAAAATATTATTTCTTGTCCTCTCATAAGAATAAATTTGATCTCTACCAATGAGTTCAGTGGTTCGCATTTCACTTTAAACTGTAGGTGTATGTATGACACAATAAATAGTATAGAAAACCTCAAGGTAATTTGAGAAGATTCTGGCTTGATTTGAACTGTAGTGCCATCGGAATTGGAATCGTCTAATGAAATCAAGAACAAAATATTGGAATTACAGACAAATACATTTCATGCACGGAAATTTATACAAAAATTATATTCTATTAAATCAAAATCATTATTTAAAAAAATTAAGTACAAGTTTTATGTACTTTTCGCTATACTTACTTATAAGTATAACAAATTCTTTTTTACTTTTATCTCTATGCTGAAAGAAGTCCACTTCAAAAATAAGCATATAGTTTAAATAAAAATCATACGATTTTGAATAAAACGAGTATCAGTCAGTCAGTATATGTACATATGTATATACACATATGTATGTATCTATCTTATGGCTAAAGGTAAATGCTTGAAGAAGAAAAAAGTTATTTATAAAGACTTAAAAAATAGAATATACATACTTATACATATATGTAGATATGTACATAGAAAAATATTGAATTAAAGGATATAAACGTTCAAACAATTTTTAAGCAACCTGATGTTCGTACGATAAAATGAAAACTAAAAAAAATATAAAAGATATAAAAAAGAAGAAAAAAAAGTCAATAATTTCTGTAAGTTAATTTTGTAATGAATTCAAATATAGGTATCCAAATAAAAAGTAATTTTTTATCTGCATTTCATTTTTTTATCATTAAAATTTTCAATTTTAATCTGTTTAAAATCAAAAATAAAAAAATAAAAGTATACTGTTAGCTAGAAGCCATTTAATGATGTATATCATCATTTAGTTAATTAACGTCTACTACGTGAAATAAAATCTCATAACATGTTTATAATTTACAGAATCGTCTAGACGAAATGTAAACTAAATTAAATTTTAAGCGAATTCGATACGTAAATCTGAAAAAAATTTACTCTGAAAAAGTAGGTATCTGAAAAAAGTATTCATTTTAATTTGAAGGATTTTAATGAAATACACATACTCATAAAAACATTTATATATAAATAACAGGACGTTTTTTTTTTTTTTGTTAATTGAGGATATAAAACTATATATTCGGATATTAAATTATAAATTTAGGCCTCAGGATATCAATTCGAAATGTATTTTCATTGAATTTAATAAGTCACATTTTTTTTTGTCACTTTTTAAGTTTTAAATTGGCACCAACATGAGAAATTGTTTTTACAGTTTGCTTCCAGTTTTCACAAATTATTTGTTGTTGATGTGTAATAATGAATTTAAATGGAAAATTTCATACCTTATACTCTGAATATAAATAGTTACAAATTAAAACCTCGTGAAAACAAATTATTTTGTCTTCTTCTTTTAAATCAAATGCTTTTCTCTATCAAGAATTTATTTGTAGAATTTATTTCATTTCTTTTTAAACAAAATTCAAAATTTATATTAAATTCCTACAGTTTTGAACAAAACAAAAAAAAAAAAAAAATACATAATAACATTAAAAGAAATTTCATAAAAACAGAAAGAAAAAAAAATTACATATATATATCCTTTCTTAAATTTAGGAAAATAATTACTATATATGTATATAAATATCATGTACCACCTTCAATAGAATTTTTTATATCATCTTTGCTTAAATCACTTTTTGTATTTGTATTTTCTTTTATTGTTGTAATAGAAGATTGTACTTGTGAATGTGCTGGTTCTGCTTCCTCTGGTATGGATTCTCTACGTTCATCATCCTATTGTAAAAGAAAAAAGATTAAATAAATTTTTTTTTTTTTGCTTCATAAGAAAAAAAATTTTATATCTTAGTTAATTTTTTGTTTTTTTTTTTTTTTTCAAAAAGAAAAAGAATAAAAAATAAAGTGAAAGGACAAATTTAAAAAAAAAATAACTTTGTCGTGTAATTAAACATACATATTTTTAAAAAGGAAAGCAAGATAAAGATAAAATTCAAAGTAAAAAAGTGTTAATTAAAAAATGAAGAATGAACAAAGGATCTTCACTTTTGTTATACTTCGTTTTTTTTTTTTAAACATTTAATCATGCGTTCAGAAAAAGAAATCATGGTTTTTGTCAATTTTATTGACTGAAGCATGCATTTGAATTTTAAAAGAATAAAATTAACTGTATGAAGTCATGCAAAAGAATGCATTGAGAAAAGAAAAAAAAAACGTTTTTATTTCTTAATATTTTTTGTTACTGTACCAGAACAGCTAAGGTTGGATGAATACAAAATTCAACAGCTGGTATTGCATGTAACATACCACTAGGATATTTCTTCAATTTATGTGATGGAAAAAATGTTGATTCTACACCCTTTGAATTTTTATCGTTATCATTAGTAAAACACTACAAAACAAAACAAATAATAATAAAAAAAATATTATTTTACCTCTAAGACTACAGCTTCTAGTGCAGGTTGAGAATGTTGTTTCAGATTGGCATGGCTTAATTTTGGTGCACTATCTGCTCTATTTCTACCCAATGATTGATTTGATGTTTTATCAATTTTACCTAATACTGAATTATTTGATGTTTTATGACTAATTTCTAATGCTGATTTTAATAAATCAACTTTTGATGCACTACCACCACCACCTCTTGGAGCTTTAATTGATTCAATATTGTAACTGCTGCGTCTATGTGAAAAATGATCATGAATATCGACCTAAAAATAAAATTATTATTTAAATAAAAATATAAAAAGAAAATAAATAAAAATTTTTCCAAAAAAAATTACTCTTGAGCCTCGTGGTAATGATGTTAAACTTCCAATTTGATTATATTTTATCATTAAACTTAGACGTTCTTGTGACATTGAAGTTCCTTGATCTTTTTTAGTAGGCTCTGTTAATTTTTCAGTTTCTCCATTTTCAGTAACATCTCCATCATCTTTATCATCAACTTGATGATCAAATTTCCTTAGCCATACTAAATGTAACAAACCATATGCAATACCACCGACCACAGCTAAAAGACCCATATAACGGAATGCATCACGTGTTCCAACATGACCAATTAGAAGACCACCACAGAATGATCCACTGCCTCTACCTAATTTTTTTTTTTTTTCAAACAAAAAATTTCATTTTCAATTAACTTAAATGTTTTTTTTTTGTTGTTTTCTTTGATTTGATAGAAAATAACCTAAACTAAAGTGAGCCATTCCCAATACACCTATTAGAGTTGCAAGTAAATTTTTCGGTGCTAATATAGAACAATATGTTGCCGCTGCAACCCACATTAAATGACACGATAAAGCTTCCATAGCTTCAAATGGGAAACACCACCATGCATTTCTATACGAAAAAAATAATAATTTAAAGTAAAGAAAAATAAAAAATTGAATAAAGGAAAAATTATCTTTACTCAATAAATGAATATCCAACTAAACGTCCAGCATGTGAAAAGAAAGCAATTATAATTAAATTTACATGTCCGAATACTCTTGTTATCTTTTCTGCACCATATAAAAATGGTATACTACTAACTGTGCCCACAGTAATAGTTATACCTAAAATTATTATTACAAATTAATAATATTTTTCAACATTTATACTCTGAAAATTCATTAATTTGTTACCAAGTAAATAATTTGGAGCACCCAATTCTTTTAAATACAAAAATAAAAAGCTTTCAATGAAACCCCAGAAATTACCCAAAACAAATAGAAATATAATAAAAATCATAACATGGGGCATTTTCAAAAGATTCCATAAATCCCTGAAAACATTATCAGCAGGTAATTTTTCTCCCAATGGCATTAAAAATACAGATATTGTTGATATAAGCAAAAGAATATCGTAAGTATAAAATGCAGCTGAATAATCTGTATAACCTAATCCTCTTGAAAAGTAATCAATCATAACACCTGTTATAGGTGAAAATATTGCCATTCCTATGCTCGAGAATAATCTTTCTCTTCCAAAATCTCCTCCATATTTTTCAATCATTGTTAAAGCAATTGGATCCATAATTGTGACACCGGCTGATAACATCGTCGTTGCCAAGAATCTATTAGAGAAATTGATTAAAAAATAAAAATTTAAAAAAATAAAACACAAATTAACATTTAATTTACCTTAGAAGAAAATATATCCAAAATATCCTATCGTCACTCTCTTTATAATCAGGTGGACATATTTCTGGACCATTTTGTCGAAATCTACATTTTTGTACCATACAATCAGCTGCTAATTCACTTAACATTAAATTTGATTTTCCTGACATATTTGTTCGTGTTACTAGACCACCACATCGTAAATCTTCTTCTTCCAGTTCTGTGACATTAACACCAGAATCCCATAGTAATTTAACTCCAAATCTTTGTTTAAAATCAGTATAAGTTTCATTATCGTCAGGTTCAATTTCCATTCCTAACTGTTCAATTGGATCAGCAAGATCTGGATGCATATCAAGATAAAATATCCAACTTGATTCATTCTCTTCATTTGTAGAATTTTCATAAGTTTCTAAAGTGAAAGTAAAATTATTTAATATTCATTTTTTTTTTTTTTTCAAATAAGATACTATTGTACAAAATATAACACTTACTATTCAATAATGGACCGATTGTAGTTGATGTAAGTATATCATTTAATCGACTACTCCTATTCACAAAATGTTCCTTATGTTCTTTGTGTTTTCTTTTACTCACATGAAAACCTAAATCATCCATTTCACCAACAGCATCGGGTGCATCACGAATTGGAGCATTTGTTGGAGGTGGAGCAATTTCAATTTTTGGATTCTGTTCTAATAATAAACAATGGTCTAAACATTGATCAACAACTAAATCGATTTCTTCTTCTTCAGGGCATTCTCGACTAGGACAAGGCGACCACCACACCTTTATTTATAACGAAGAAAAAAATTATAAATTTAAATTTTGAACATTTTTAAAGCTAAATAAGTTATTTTCTCATACTTCAACATTTCCTGTTTGTGGATGTCTCATAACATATGCTGAAGGCATTACTCCAGGAATTTCTTGTTGTGGAATAAAAAGTAATGAATGATGAAATATAGCATTGAGTAATAAACTCATAACAACAACTGGTTTATATTTTCCAAATTTATCAACCAAAAAACCTGTAAAACATTATTTTAAATTTTAATTATGATTTTTTCAACAAATGTATTATGAATTTTAATTAAAAATCAATCGAAAAAAAAAATATAAAATAAAGTTCAAAAATCTTTATATTAAATTTCATCTTTATTTAAATAAATCGAAATTGGAAAGGATCAGTGTCTGATGATATTGTGGAATCTGTTAAATATCTTTAAGTGGTAACTCTGGATTTGAAATTTTCAAATTATTGTATAATAAAATTTTTCGAATTTTTTTAATTTTTTAATTTTCTAAAGTGGTTAATTTCAGATAAATTTAGTTTATTTTAAAAAGAAAAAATACATACATATGTATATATGTATACCATACAGAAAGTGTGACATCATAAATGTCTTTAACCTTTTTCAGACTAATTTTATTTTTAATTTATAATAATTAATCAAATCAACCAAAAATTATATTACATATTTTTTTTAACAAAATATTTACATTTGAATGACTCATTTTATAAATATGATGATATTATGATAAAAAAAAAACAATAAAAAATTAAATTAAATGTATACACATGTCCAGGAATGAAACTAAGAGATAATATAAAATTTTCCTTGAAGAAAATATATAGGTACATAGTACATACATACATATATAGATGATGTATAATTACATTTTGTGAAAATAGAATTATCATAAATCAGATTATAAATTAAAATAATATCGTATGCATGATGCTGATATAATTTAAGAAACAAAAAAAAAAATGTTATAATAATAAAAATCTAATTATTTATTACATTTAATACTTTAGAATTATGGAATCACATACATTTACTCATACGAGTGTGTACATACCTACATATATAAATAGTATATACATATTTATTTGAACACTGTTTTTCTTTCATGTATGAAAAATTTATAAGCAATTTAATAAGAAAAAAAAAATCCAGTTTCAGGGTTAATATTATGAGAGTACATTATTTGTTAAATAAAAGTTATTATCCAGCTTTGGATACATGATATTTTATTTCTATCTGTGCTTTTAAGAAAACATTTTAGAATAGGTATAGCTATGTATTTTTATTCATCTTTGTTTTATAATATTAAATGCGTTCAAACTAATCTTTTATTATTTTTTTTTTTAATTTTAACACAATGTACTATAATCAAAAGACGCCAACGCCAACATTTTAACATGAAGATAATAAAAATATAGTAAAAAAATATAATATATAAGTTGCACATGATCATCTTTTAAATATTTAAACTTTAAGACATGTGTCAAGATATAAAAGTTTATTTAAAAATGTATAAAGGAAAAATAATTTAAAAAAAAAAAAGGAAAGTTACAAAAACAAATATAGAAAAAAACTTAAAGAACAATCAAAAGAAATTCATAAATATTGTGTATAAAATTTAAGAAAAATATTTGATATAATTTTAATCTAGATACTTGTTTTTTTTTTCTTTCTACAATTTAACCCTTTTTTAATTTTTAGTAAATACATACCTGTTATAGGCGGACTTAAAAATGTTGTAAATGGTAGAGCTAGGTATATTATAGCAATTTCTTCCACAGTTAAACCTATCGATTGCATATGTATTGTCAGGTACGGTAATAGTGATGATGTTGCTGTGAAATAAAAATACAAAAAAAAAAAAAAGAATAAACTTTAATTTAAAAAAAGAGGAAAAAAATTAATTAAACTTTCTACAAAATAAATATTCTGAAATCTAAATACATACATAGGTGTATGTACATACATAGATAAAAATTTATATCTTAAGATATTTTACTTTAAAAACGCATTATTTCTATTTTTATGGCTTTCCAAGACTCTGTCTTATGGAGCATCAAGCAAAATATTCAGCTTTTCTTTTCATCTACATTATTGTATCCCAAAAATGTACTTTTGTAATTTTTTTTCCTGCGTCGACATAGAGTTTGTAGGAGATTTGAATATCAACAATGTTTACTTAAAGTATGATAGCTTTACACTACTTGATTTGTCATATCACTTTATGTATGTTATTTTACATATGTATTGTCATACGACTTCTCATAATGCTGATAGTCCACTGAAATAAAAAAATTCAAGTATTACGAAGTCGAATCAAATGTCATACGAAAATAGAAAAAATCTATTTTCATGATATGTCGAGTGTAAAGTCGTATGAGAAAGTTTCTCAACAAAATCAGACAGTGTAAACGCTGTCAAACTTTTACCAGTGACATATAGTATGTAAAGTGATATGAGAAATCAAGTAGTGTAAAGGTACTTTCAGTAACTAAGAACAGTGAACGGGCATTCGGTATCGCATTGGTAAGTGCACTGTTCCGGCAAGACAGAGGTCGAATGTTGTTTTTTCTGTTCTTAGCTACTACAAGCTATTCCTTAACTGCACATTATTTAAAAGAACAACGCTGGCGCATACATATTATGTATAAATACAATATGTGCAATATGCAAATGAAAAATCATAGGGGAGAAGAAATAGATAATGAATTAATGTTTGAATTTTCGCAGATTATAAGAGGATGATGGACGTGATGTGCTTTTTTTTTTTGAATCAAAATACAAGAGTTTACTTTTACTGCATATTAAAAAACACAGCACAATAGTATATGATTAAACATAAAAAGAACTACATAATTATAGTATTTTTCTTTTTGGAAGTCAGTATTGTGCTTATGGAAGCAGTACCCGATGAATTTTTTTGCCTTGGTAATATTTAATTTAAAAGATTTCCCTCGATTGAAATTGAGATCTGATCACCCCACATATATACGAGACAGATTTATTCAAACAACTTGTGAAAGAGTATAGAAAAGTATGCCTATCTTGCCTGTACTGACATCCAAAAAGAAAAATGGTATGGAAAGAAAATAATAAAAAACACATATATTGAATGAATATTTTGCTTGAGCTTTCATAATTTGTAAACACAGGTGGATGATGTGCATTTCCTGATTTGAAAATCAGTGAAAGGTAACAGTAAAATATTTCTAATCCTTTGTTTAATGGAAAGCTTTAAATTTATACTTCTTTGTTTGGAACATCCTATATATTTACCATAAATGTTATTATGTATGAAAATTTCTAACAAAAAAACAAATATTTATCCTAATAAAAAATAATTTTATATTTTAAAAACAGGTATTATTAATACACATGTAGGTATTTTGAATAAATACCTTAAGGCAGGTTAAAAAAAAATGTTATTTTAATAATTGAAGGATTTAACTGTTTTTATTCATTTTATTTTTATTTTGTAACAAATATTCAGTTACACTTATTCAAATTGTATATACATATACCAATGTATGTATGTATGTATATCATCTGATTCTGATGTAATATGTATATTTCGCATGAGAAAACTTTTTACTACATACATACATATATGAAATTTCCATTAAAAATATTTTTCACATTATTGTACATGTATTGTAATATTAAAATAAACTTCGCAACATTATTTAAAAAAAAAAAAAAAAAAAAAAAAAAAAAAAAACAAATTTATTAAATTAAATTTGTAGCTTGAAGCAAATTTTATCAATGTTATATTGCATAAAGTGAAAAGGTAAAAATTTCATATAAGAAATTATTTATAGTTCATACAAATTAACAAAATTATAAATTAAATTTTAAGCACGTATATGTATGTGTAAATAAATTTTAAAATCATAAATATTTTTGCGGAAGATATTCAAGATTACGCAAATTAAAAATTTATTTTTTTTTTTTTTAGAGTAGGTACGTAAATAAATTTCACATATTCTGAGAAATTTTATTTAGAAATTATTTATGATATCACGTACATATATGAATTATCTTCAAAATTTATCTTATATAATTTTTTATTATATGACTCCAATGTATGTTATTTTTTTCTACTCATAAAAGGATTTTTTGCACTAATATTCTACTATTTTACCTATAAATATTTTTTGTTGTTGGTTTTTTTTATTAGTTGTGAATAAATTAATTATTATTCATATTCTATCTATGAGGAGGGTTTGTCAAAAATTGAAATTTATGTAAAAGTATTTTTTTTTTAATGAAAATTCTGACTTTTCTTAACTTTCTATAAAAATTTTCGAAAATATTTTGTTCATCATAATTTCAATTCAAAAATTTACAAATAAGAAAAAAAGTTTGATAAATTAAAAAGTTTTTTTTTTTTTTTAAATTATATTAGAACTGTAACTTTCTAGAAAACCCATAATTTCTGAATTTATGACTTGAAAGAGAAAATAATAATTCACAGGAAAGTTCATAAAACTTTAATTATTTCACAATTAGGTATTCAAGTATTTAAACTTAGTCGACTTTATGTCTGAGATAATTGTACAATTCCACCATTTTCTTTCTGACTATTATAACTATTATGTTTTTTTTTTATCATTAATTATTTTTATCTATAACAGAAAAATTGTTTTTTTAAATAATATTTTCATTCTATTTCTGTTAAGAATATACTTTCGTTAAATAGAAAAAAAACAACAAAAGTGAAAGGGTTGATATAAAAATGTTTTCTTTAATTTACAAATTCAAAATATAGAACATTTCAAATGAAAATAAAATTTTCATTTTGCAAAAATTAAAAAGAGAACAATATTTTTCCAAGGTTCAATTAATGCGCGCATACTTTTCGTAACCATCAAAAATAGACAAGGTTGTATCGTTAATTTTTTACTTCCCATGACAACATAAAAAATATAAATTAAAAGATACAAATTAATTTTTACGTGTGGTGTAAGAAAAAATAAAATTAAAACTTTAAAACGCGTTTTTCTATACAATATATGATACAATGATGACTTATGATAAATATATAAAATATTTTTCTTTATAAAGTTTCTAACGAACATTTTTGTGTATACAAAACAAAATGATAATAATATTCAAGTCCAAATATAATATTTTTAATTAAATATTACATTTGATTTGACCGTAAAGAATAACAAACTTTAATTGATAATTTCCGTATTGAAAGAATTATATACGCGGTACCATAATACATCAGCAATGCATTATACGATATAATATTTGTATTTTTCTTAAGAAATAAATAAAACAAAGTTTGCATAAAATTTTACAGTATTGTATTCAAAAAATATTCAATTAGCAAAAATTAAATAAAATAATTGTAAGGATATAAAAGTATTTCTAATTTTATTTTTTTAATAAATTTTCTATATGTATATACGTTAAACTTACCTCCATACATCACAAATAACGTTATTTTTAACATAATCAAATTTGAATTAATTCCATGTTTTTGACAAAATTTACCAAATTTTGTCAATTGAGGTTTTTCATTATTCATATCTGTTGCTATTTCTTCACCCATTTTTAAGTATTAATTTTTTCTTTTTTTTTTCAAAAATTATACAATATATTTAAAAAATTTATATTTTTTTAAATACACACTTCGTTAACATTAATTTGAAATTTAAAGGAAAAAAAAAAGAACAAAAAAAATTATTAAATTATATTTTTTTTTACAAAAAAAACTAAAAATGAAAAAAAAAAAAAAGAACTTATAAATAAAAATAAAAGAATAATAAAAAACGATATATTATAATAATGAATGTGTAAATAAAATCACTTTATACAATAATAATAATATATTTGAATTTAATGCAAAAGGATAGACAACGTATATACACTGTTTTTTTTTCTTTATATTTTTTTTTCTTAAATTGTATGTATACCAAGCACTTGAAATTAAATGTCGTCGTTTTTCTGATTAAAACCAATTTTTCAATAAAATTTCATTCAAAGAAATGAGAACGTATTGTAATTCTCACACTCACTTTTTGTATATAGGCACATAATATATATGTACATAATCTTCTTATTCTAAAATAATATTATAAAACCAGACTAACTATAATATTATTATTATTAATATTATTATTACTAATATATTGTAAATCTTTTTATGTACCTATACATATTTTTTAATGTACTAATGTACTATATGTGTTTGTATAATTTTTACAACAAAAATTAAATACAATAAGAGATTTTTATATATGCACAAAATGTGAAGTAAAAAAAAATTTTTTTTTTTAAAGAACTAAGAAAACTTTTTTATTAATATGTTTTTTCCTTTTAATTATAATTTTGTTCTCGAATCTATTTTATCATTCCTTTGATAAAACAAAAAGACAAAATAATTAAGATCGAACATATATGTAATTGTTGCACTATAATTTAAATTCTTAATTTCTTCGGACACATTCTTAACTGCAATTGATTTTTAATTTAAATTTTAACGCTTTTAAAAATTAATTATTTTGTTAATTTTAGTTCTTTTTTTTTTTAAATAAAATTTTGAAATTATCTTTCTTTTTATTTATTTCAATAAAATAAAAATATTTCTGTACCTATGTATCTGTGTGTGTCTTTTTTTTTTTTTTTCAAATATGATATTGATATTTTCTCTAGATCGTGTCTAAAGAGACACTAAAGTTACTTTGAGATTATGGATTAAGTTATATTAAGTTGTCTTGTAAAAGATTCTAAAATGACAATCATTGTATAAAGAAAAAAAAAAAAAGAAATAAAATGATTTGACTACTGTATGATAGTATGTAGTACACACTACAATTTTGATTATGATTATCGTCGTCATCAACATCATCATTTTGATAAGCGAAATATAAAAATTAAGATTGTGATAAAAACTATGCAGATATATATATAAAAATTACATATGTACATTGTATACATACATATATTCATATATGTATGTTATGTACATATGTACGAGTATGTAATATAAGCTCATATATTTTTCATATACGTACCTACCTATGAATATCAGAATATAAGAAGAAAAAATTAAGATGATTATTTTATGTTTAAGAATTACATGGAAGTACATACCTACATTAGTTCATAATATGAGATATTGAATAAGAAGCACGTGATTTAAAAAAAAAATAAAATAAATTTGTATGAAAAACTGATTATTTTTTAGTTGACTTTTTTAGTAATTCATTATTTGATATTGCCTTTATTAATTAAGAAATTTATACAATGTTTTCGAATGTTTTTATTTTCTCATTTTTTTAAAAGAAACAAAAAAAAACAGCTTTTATTTCAATTAAATTCTTAAATCTGGCTTTTCGAATCCATTAAAACAATAAATTAATTTAAATTAATTTCTCTTCAATATGTGTTTAGACCGATTCAATTGTGCCCATACAGACACAGTTGATCGGATCTACTAATGGTCTGAATCCGCCTCCGGAACTGGTTCCATTCTGTTTGTTGCTCTTGTTGTTGGTGCGCTTCTACTGAGCGCTTATGAGGCGCCCAGGAAGTGGAAGGACCACCAGAGAACAAGACTGTCGGGGAGTAAGAGATTCTGGACTCATCCTCCGCTAACGCTTGATCTACAGGTGGAAGAACTTCCAGCCAGACCAACTTTTATTTTATAGATCTCCAAGCCCACTATCAACAATCATCCTCAGGCGCGCATAACGAGAAGTAGATGATTTTTTGTTAGATCACAAGCTCCTCAGCCACCATTGAAAGAAGGTTGACTCTTGGAGATCAAATAAAATAAAATTGTGAGCAAAATCGAGTCAGATGTACATATTACTACATACACATACACCTGACCGTCCTAACCACAAAATCAAAATCTAGACCGATTCAATTGTGCAATACAGTTGATCGATCTACTAATCAAAACCTAATAAGTCATTATCTATACATAAACATTTCAGTTTTCAGTTCAATATACCTACATACACACAAATTATACTACTTACATGTTCTGCTCTATATATAATACCATTTACTTTTGATGAATATTCAGCATATTCTACAGCATGTAATATTGTACATATTATTAATATCATACAAATCATTTCCTTCTTTTTAAGGCAGTCACCCTTTCTCTTATCACAAGATTTTTTTACCTGAAACAAAAGAGATTTTAATTTTATTATTATTATATAATTATTTTTAAAAGAGGCGCTAAATGTAAATCCGCTAAGTACTACCATCTCCACTGAAACAATTTCAACCATAATTTAATTGTTTTATCCCAATTTACTTTTGATGAATATTCAAACACATTAAAATGTAAACAGCATCATGATTTTTAAGATGTGTGTGTCAAATTTTACAGATTTTTAATTGATTATCTAAGCCACTACTAGAATTCTATAGTAAATTATATACAAAAAAAATTAATTAACTTCAAATATATATATATATATCCAAATCAGCTTCATTCATGTGAATTTTAACGTGAAAAGTGGTTGATTTGCGTGGAATTCCCCATATATAACTACCCATACTAAAATGAAACTGATATCTTAAAATAGTCGTTTTTTTCTCAAAATTAAATAAATTAACGAATCAATCGCTTTATAAAAGCTCACTATCGATTACTATGCCATCTAAAATTTCTGAAAATTCAAAAATTTTAAAATTTATCCAAGCTTATAACCGTACAATTTAATTTTTGATTTTGTTTCATTCCAGACATAATTCAAATTTTCGAACACACTCTAAATGGCTTTCCTTTTCCAAAGATGAATCATTCGTTGAAGTAACTTATCAAAAATGACAAAGAAGACAACAAGTATGATGGCCGTTCTGCCAATAAGTTCTCTTCAACATTGTGAATTTTTTAAATTAAATTTAAATTAAGTTTAAATTTATAAAAAAGACGTGTAAAAATAAATATTGAATTTCTTATTTTCACTTTAATCATAATAATTGTGATTAAAGACGAAGGAAAAAAAAGAAGTACCGTACAAGCGAGTGTTATGCAGTGATCAAAATTTTTGCACTGTTTTAGAAAATCTAAGAAAAAAAAAAGTATTTTGTTAATAATTTTATAATTAAAACATTAATTTTTTATTAAATATTGTGTAATTATAATATAGTTATATGTAATTTCAGAAAATTTTATGCTTTTAGAAATTTGCTTGAAAGGGACGGTGCCAAATAAAGTAATTGTTTCTCATTATCTTTTGGATTGGATTTATTAAAAAAAGAAAAGAAAAAAAAATAAGTTCAGAATAAAATTCAAAATTTTTTCCAATACAATATATCGAATTGTATATGACAATTATTTAATGAAATGCAAACAGCCGTCATGCAGTTAAAGCAAAAATTTTAGTGAATGCAAGATTATTTGTGAAGAAAAGTTTTTAAATTGAAAATTATTCATTTTAACCATTCTTTTTCTCAATATTTTTATTAACGAAGAAAATTTTGTGTGTGTGTTTGCTTGACGAATAAAAAAAATAAAGTTTTTTTTTACAAAAAAAAAAAAAAAATAAAATAAATAAAATAAAATCAAGAGAGGAGAATCCCTTCACAAGAAGTGAAAAAAACAACAACCAAAAAGTGACGTGAAACTATATAAGGGATATACCTACACAAAACATACATAACAGAAACTACAGAAAAAAAAACTACACAGTACAGGAGGGAAGGAATAGGATTAAGATTTTGTCGGAATTGGAATAACGACAAAGCATTACTATAGATAGTATATATTCAATTCAGTTCGTTCGTCCTCCTGCTTCCGTTGTCATAGCCTTTAAAAAAAGTTTAAACCACGAATTCTCAACTTAATTTACGTTGTGTAGACTTAACTACTTTGTGCTTGAATTGTTCAATTAAGACATAAATACTATCAATAAGTATTGTGTTGTGTGCTATGCATTTCTGTGCCATCGTCTTTAAAAAGCAAAAATAAAAATTCAATCTTTTTTCTTTTTCTTCGTTTGTCTTTATGACTACTATAAAGATAAATCTGATTATTGAAAAAGAATAAATATTTTTTTATAAATCAATTGAATATAGCAAACACGCAGGTGAAAAACTTAATTAAACGACGATACGAAAATCGAATAATTTGTGTAATCTTCCAGAATTAGAAAAAAAAAAAAAGAATTAATCAATTCGTGTATATTTTAGATGGTCATCACATAAGAGATTAATAAACTTTTCAAGAACAAAAACTACATATTTATTTTTATTGATTTGCAAGAAAATTTGATTGTGAAAGTTTGTGCAAGTGTAAAAATAAAAAAAATTACAAGTTTAAGAGAATATCTAATAAATATATAAAGAAATTGATTAAAAAGAAAAATGAATAATTAGAAATAAAAGGAAAATGGAAATTTTATAAGGAGAAGAAAAAAAATCTATGCAGCCGCAGTCAATATTGTTGGCCATCAGATTGAAAAGAAGAAAAAGCTCATCATAATAATAATATAGAGGTTTCTTTCGTTCAAACAGAAATTGTACATATGCTGAAACGAACGACAGCTGGTTCAGCTTATGGATATGTGCATGATGATGCGCCTGTATTGAAATGGACAAACGAGATAAAAATATTTTAAACGTCAATTTCTTTAATAAAATAGATTTTAATAAAGGTATTTTCTTTTTCGTCCTGCACATTTTTAGTCGATTTAGTGAAGGTGTGTTGGTGAATTGAGTGCAATTGCCGCGTGTCTATATAGCTTATGAGAGAACGTGCATGACGTCGCGTATATATAAATATATGCATATGAAAATTATCATTTTATAAAGCAAATAAGTGAAGAAAACAACAAACAACAAGTTGATGTATATGTATGTATATTTTATTTTTGCAAATCGCAATTCGCAATTTGTAAAATATAATTAACGAAGCTCGCTGATACTGATATAAATAATATAGAATACATAGTTGGGTTGTGTGGTTTTTTTTATCTAAATATTTTGCAAAAATAAATTTAAACAGAAAGAAAAAAAGTAATAACAATAAAATAAAAGAAATAAGCAAATCGCATTCGACTGAGCCAAGTTATTATTGACGAACGAATGTGTGCTTTCATTATTTATCATCATTATTATCTTCAACGACTCAACGAATTGAAAAAGTGAAATAACTAGAGCAATAGCTACAATTTTAAATTATTAAAAGTAAACGAGATAGCAATAAAGCAAGTGGAAAGTGTATTAAAAAAAAGTCAATATTATCATAATCGGCTGGTGAATGTGTTGTGTATTATAAAGAGAAGAAAAAAATTAGTTCAATTAGAAATGAAACAATAAAAAGAGGAATTCGATAATTTAGAGAAATTGTCAAAATTAATTTGCGATAATTTATTTTATTTTATTTTTACTTTTCTTTTATTTTCTTATTATCTAATTAATGCACTTTGCACATCACCAAAGACGATTAAAAACTGCAAAACTTTAGCAATAATACAGGAATATATGTATATTAACTTTAAAAGGCGCTATTTAGATATAAGAACGTAAATATTTATCATCCTGTCTATTTATTAATACATAGTTTATTATTTCTAAAAAGTAACTTCACATATAAGCTATAACAATTTCTGAAATTGAAAAATAGTTTTAAACATTAAATAAGTAATTTTTAAATTAATATCTTCCTCGTCCCCAGCAAATTTACTTTAACGCTTAATAAGAAAATTGCTCATTGTCGTCACATTATTCAAATAAGAGCAATTCAAATCAAAATTTATATTAGCAGATTGCTTATAATACAGTCAAATATTAAAAAAGTGCGAATGTTAGTCAATTTTTTGTGGTGAATACTTTAAGACGAATATCTACGAGAAAATCATAATCAGAAGATTCGACCAAAAAGCAAGTTTTATTTTTTATCTTATCTAGAACAAAAAAAAAAGGGTAGTTTATCAGTTGTTATTTAATAAATTTATTAAGTTTACTTAAATTTTTATAAAAATGGCAGATAACTCAACGGTTGCAGAAGAATCACTTTCGAAACCGTCGTCCTTAGTTAAAGGACAATCAGGCTCGTCAGGTACGGGGTCGATGTCATCCACAGCATCAAGTAAAACGCATTCTTTGAAACATGGTTTAAATATGAGTCATACAGGTTCTGGAATAAAGGGAGTTGCAGCAGCATCTGTATGTACAGCAGCATGTACATCAGAAATGAATAAACATCATCATCATCATCATCACCACCATCATCATAATCATGGTCATAATCATAATAATCCTCATGTGATCCATCGGACTACAAGTGAAAGCCTAAGACTCGGAAGTGATATAGCCAGTTCATTGATATCTGGTCACAGTAGTAGCAGTGCATCAACAAATTGTAATAGTAGTGCTTCAAATACAGGTGGTGGCGGACATACAAACGCTCAAGTTACAAATCAACGGAAACCAAAGACATCTTCGTTTCAGATAACATCAGTTACAGTTGGTAATAAATTGAGTGCTGACAATGGTGAAGATTCAGCTGATGATTTAGACGAATCTCATACTGATGATAATAGTAGAATTACGGATATTGAAAATGAAACTCCAAGCGTTTCAGAGGATACATTTTCTAAAGAAGACGTTTTCTTCTCAAGTAATGCACTTGGTGCAGCTCCAGTCATTCCAACAAGTTCACAATACGGTTTAGTTATTGTTGATCCAGATTTAGGAGGTGTTGGAACTGGAGGGCAAACATTATCAAACGTTCATGTGAGTGTAACTGATGCTGGAATTAATATAGTGGGACCAGCTGGTACGAAACTTTGTGATGCTGATCAAAAAGACTTACAACATAGAAATGAAAGATTTAAAGTTGTAAAAATTGAATCGACTGAACCATTTAAAAGAGGTCGTTGGATGTGTATGGATTATTTAGATCATACAACTCTGCAACAGAGTCAACCGAATTCAGAAAGTCCTAGTGGTGGTCAATCTCTAGCAGGCTCCTCTGGAAATCCAATGACAAATGATAGTGGTGTTAATGTAACTGAAAATCATGTCGATGCCACCGAAGATCCTCCTGATATTAATTTACACGGTCATATGCAAGGTGTTTCACCTGGACAAACTTTGCAAAATCCTATTTCAGGTGCATCAGCTGATCCAGTACGTCAATCACAGACTCAGCCTAACGTTACTGCATCTGGAGGTGAAAATGTCTCGAATTCGATCCATGCTCAAACTTTGACTCATGTGCCAAATGCACCTCAAGTCAGTATGTCACATCAAAGTATACCCCAGAGTTTGCCACATGTTTCAGTTCAACAAACTTCTACAACTCAACAACCCCATTCTCAGACTTCCATAAATTTTGCTCCAGTTAGTAATTCGAGCTTGCAAGGGCAATCACAACCAGCACAATTTTATGCAAATAATCAACAGCAACAACAACCTCAAAATGTTACTATTTCTCATGCTCATGGAGCAACTCTTCCCACTAATATAACTATGCAAAATGGGATTCCTACAAGTTTGGCGACTGTAACAGAACAACCAACTCCTCAAGAGATTTCACAACCAATTCAACCAGTTCAACCGGTTCAGTCTGCTCAACAAATACAGCAAAATGCTTTACCTTCAACTAGTATACCATCATCTGAAGGACTTCAAGAACATGGGAATATTCCAGTTAGCACTTCTCTGCCACAGCAACAACAACAACAACAACAACAACCTGCTTCTATAGCTGGAACAGTTTTAGAACAAAAACCTCAAAGTGCATCTCAAACTCAAGTGTCAGGAGAAACATATGTTCCACATTCTGTATCTCAATCTTATGCAGCTCCACCAACATCAACATCATCAATTTCTAATGTTGCTGGTGCAGCATCAATAGGACAAGAAATAAATACAGATATTTCAATTGCTGGAATGTCTCAAACTCCACAATCAAGTGGTGTTATTTCACCGGCCGGTGCTGGAACACCTGCCTCCTCAACAGTACCATCAATTGATAGTAGTATTCAATCTGGAATTGTTGCATCTGCTACTTCTATTATTTCAGAAGGAGCACCTACATCTTCAGTTTCATCTATTAGCGATCCATCATCTTTAATTACCACTCCTCAACCTCAGCCACAAGTTCCAATAACTGCATCTCTTCAATCACAACAATCAATTATAGCTAGCGAAGAAAGTCAATCAGCTGCTGGAGAAACTGACACTGAAAGGTAAGTTTAGTTTTTCTTTTGATGTTTTATTTATTTTATTTTACAATTAAATTGTTTTTACTTGTTAGAAACTAACTTTTTTCTAATAGTCGTTTATAAAATGGACTGATGCATTTAAGTACTTAATTTACTAAGAAAAACTATTTTCATTTTATGTTAACTCATTTTTCTAAACATATGTAGTTATATTAAATATTCATTTACATTTTAATTATGAAACAATCACAATTAAATTTTCCACTCTTAAATTCAATTCATAGCAATTCAAATTAGATGAAATTGAATTTAAGTAGAATATTCTAACTACATCAATTTTTAATTGAAAAAATAAAACATACAAAATAAGAAAGGAAAAAAAAAACTTTAATTCAACGTTTTTAATCAATAATTTAATTTTGCATTACAAATTGCATTCTTAAATCTTTGCAAAATAATCCTCTTAAATTTATCTAGTGTGTTCATAGTGAACAAAAAAAAAAAATCAAATTTGTATTGCACAAAAGTACTACAAATAAAATACAAATTCAGATTTGAGTTATTCTTCAGTGAAATGAAAAAAAAAAAAAAAGACGAATATAATGATATTTTGAAACTCATTGACTTAGTCACTTCCAGAAGAATGTTCACATAATGAAGTCATTATTAAGACATGGCGCCTAAATTTAAGATTTTTTTCTTTTACTTTCACATTATTAGGATGTATCATTTACTAAATTAAGAATTTTTCGCCTATCACACATGGAATATTGGAATATATGTATATGTACATATGTACATGTATGTATATCTGTTGTACTTTTTTCTTTAAAAATTCTAAACGAACCCTTTGTACTTGTTTCCCTAAAATTTCAAAAATAGATGTCTTGAAAATCAAATAAAAATTTTAATTGCTTATTACTTATTATACAGAAAAAATATAAGTTGAAAAGAACCAAAATGTGTTAAATGCAATTATATTTAATTTTTATTAATTAGCTATTTAATAATTTTTATTGAGTATCTTTGTATTTTAAACAAAAAACTCTTCGTTTTTTTTTTAACCGCATATTTTAATCTTTTGTGTGTGAAACAAGACAGAAAAAAAGCTTTGATAAAGAATTAGTATAACAATAATACAACATATAATATGTACATATATATATATTATATATATCATATCACATGGTATTATAGAAGTCTTATATAAAAACTATATTAATATTTGCTATATTGCGTTCTGTTGAAATAGCTAATTTTTACGCAATTCATTATTAAAACAAAATCTATGAAGTAAAAGAGACAATGTTAGGAATAGCTTTTCTTAGAAAGTTCATATTTCAAATACTTATAGGCAATAAAATTTATATTGCTTCACTGTGTATTTTTTTTTTTAAATAATACAGGGTGTTTTTGTTTTTATTAATAAAGCATTGTGGCTATAAAGCCCAACAGTATAGAATAATTCAGAAATATCCAATCTTCCAACTACTTACATACTTAATTTCATTAGTCGGTTAATGAAATTAAAATTTATGTTAAATGAATTACAAGTGAAGATTTTATGATCTTGAAAGAATGATGATAAGAAAATTTTTGTGTTTCAAAAGCATTAAATTGCTTGATCACTTTGCTTTTTAAAATGCATCGATTTTTCTTTACGTAACACTCCGTTCACGTTTAAGTTTTACATACGTGGATCAATGTTAGGGAAATTTTTGTATAACTTTTCCTCCCTTTAAAAAAATATGTTCTCGGAGAAGTAGGAAGTTGAAATTTGACCAAAATATTTATTGAACCAAACAAACTTTGAACAGTAGAAATCCGTTAACTATAGGAAAAATGCACGAAAATGTCAGTTTACGAAAAATCGATGTTTTGTCTCCTCTACTGATTTTTGATAAAGTGTGTCAGAATTGAACCGAGTGTTAATAAAATTATATTTGATCAAACACATTTTTCATTTTATCCCAAATTAAATTTTAATATGTGTAACAATCTTCTTAAAACAAAACTTCTACTTTGGCGGACTTCTGTAGGTCCGATATTGAAATATGTACTAGGGCATTTCTTTATTTTCTTATATTTTTTTAATTTGTATTTTTTTAGTACACCGTTTATAATTTCATTATCTAGCTATTTTGGTGCTATTTATTCGTATTTGTATAATATATGTATGTATAAAAAGCAGTGTAGAAATATATTACATACATTGCATACAATAAAATAAAAAAAAAAACATACTTAAGATACGTTTATGTACTTAGTGATAACTTTGCGGTATAAATGATACATAACTGCGTGTTGTTGATTATCAATTTTATATTTTATCAGTCATTTTGAACATGTCATTAACCATACAAATTTGTTTTTTTTTTTTTACTTCATTTACTTATAGTTATTCATAATTTTATAAAAGTTTTCATGAATGAGATGAATATTATAGTATACAAATATATGTATGTATATTTATCGCTTAAATAAACTTATTTTTCCAAGAAAATCTAAATATAAAATAATGAAAATGTAAACAATTATGTTACTATTAATATAAAAATCAAAATTTAAATCAAGAATATAGGGTAATTTGAATGTAACATGTTATCAATGTTATTTTCTGTTTAAAAAGAAATTAATTACTTCATAATTACTTGAGTAAAATTTGAGAAAAAAACAAAAACAGTTGTACTATTAAGTAATCCGTAAAATTGTTAATAGGCAATTTGTATATAAAATTTATAGTATATCTCTCCCATATTTTTCTTATATGTCAACTGAATTGTAACGGATTTTTTTCACTACCTATAAATATTTGTAAAACTAATTACAAATAATTTAATTTATAAAATTTATTTTACATTATTTTTAATAATTTTATTCAAGATGAAAATTTTATTTCAAACATTATTGTCTTATTTAATTGTTATTAAAAATACATATGGATATGGATATACATATGTAACTAGGTATATAGATATACAAATATAAACTGTATCATTATGATCTAGAATACATTTTCTGATTTTAATTATAATGTGCATTCATGAGAAATAGAACAAGTGCCAAATTTTTACGTGTTATTTTTCTTTCGTATAATTCTCGTGTCTCGTATATTTTCTGGCCTAATCTCAGTAAAAACAAAAAATAAAAACAAATTAAAATATTTTATTTTTAATTTTTTATTTTTATTTTGATAAATTTTAAAATGTAAACACTTAAAATTGCATATACATATTTACCTATAGGTAAATATGTATTATTAATATGAGTATACGTACGTACCTTTGAATGTAGATATATTTACTTACACACATTTTATGTATATTTATTCTTATATTAAACATATATAGATCATATATCAATATACAAAGTTATGTATGTACTACTATTAATGAATGTTTATAATTGGCAGCTCGAATATTAAACGGCGCTTCTATGAATTTTATTGTAGCAATGTTATGTCATATTTCACCTGGTGATTGAGAAAAATCAATTTTATATATTATGAAGCGAATAAATGCTTTTAGTGTGGCGCCAAGATTAAAATTGTTTTGTAACTGGTTAAATAGTACTATTATAATTCATAATTTTCATGTTATTAATATGTATGTATTTATATACTTAAGTACATACATACATACTTATATTTAAAATTATCTGGAAAATTATTTGTTTTCATTTGAAGTAAGTGGGAAAATGTACCTATGCATGTAAGAAAGCAAAGGTTATGAATGAGTACAGTACAGTGTAGCCTCTAGACTAGAGTAGAAAATTTTAAAAAAAAGACTAGCTAGTTATTTATTGTGAATAAAACAATATTAAAATTTTCATTGTTTATTTAAATCTATACTGCAAAATTGAGACCATGAGAAAACTTTTAAAGAACATTGAATTTATCTATACTAAAGCTAATCATATAATTAAGTAAATAATGTTAAAATAAAAGAGAAAGTTATATGTATATTTCCTGCCAAATGTCAAATTGTAAAAGTTGAACGATCATTCGTCCTTTATATACATATTTATGTATGTATGTATATGTATATAATAAAAGTGACCAGTTCTTAAATATTTTACCTAATATTTATCTACTTATTGCGTGCATTTAAATGTGGAAAAAAAAACAGAAACTTTTTCTGATTATAATACATACATACTTACTTAATTATTTGTATTTTTTTTTTTATTTTTTATTTCAACCCTTTAAATTTAAATTATTCTTGATTGATTCTTGATTTTCTTAAATATTATAAGTATTAACTTACTATTTTCACATTTTCGATAAATAAATTCAGATTGTTAAACACAATGCAGAAAAATTTTATTAAGTGCTATTAAATAAGTAGACACCTCACGTTCAAGTTCATGGTCGATTTTTTTTTGCATTTATTTAAGGAAATACCTAGTACCTATATGTATTTAGAGTTTAAAATTATTTAAAAATAAAATTTTAAAAATCCATAAATACAATATGCAGTAAAATAAAAAAGAAGTATGACGCAATATTCCTTTAACAATAAGTCATTTTAGGCTAATTTACTTGAATTTTGATAATGAAGAGTAAATGTCTTGGGAATAGTACAAAATTAGTTTGATTAAATTACCTACATCATAATAAAAAATATATATATTAATACATATGTATATATGTATACTACATATAGATATACATATGTACATATATGTATCATATATTATAGAATGCGTTCTACTTTTTTATAAGTCATCATTAACACACATGTAAAGATACGCCCTATACGTTTGAACCTATATTTATTATTCATATAGTATTATGTATGAATATTAAGGACAAAATAATAAATATTTCATTTTTCTTTTATTTTAATTTGTATATTTTCTAAAAATATATGATAGTTTACATACCTATATGTATATGTATGTATGTACGTATCGATTTTCACCAAAAGTTTATTTAACGAGTGAAAAAAATATATACCTATATATTGATTTTCGTTTCTAGTTCACATGACGTAAACAAAAGTCAAGAGACAATATTTAAGTTGTTAAGAAACGATGGTAATGTTTGTCCGTGTTCTTGAAAACTTATATAATTTATTATTTTACGTTATTTTATTAAAATAATATTTTAGTAACTAAAAATTTACTTCTATTTATTATACAAGTTTTTAAATTTAAAAAAAATGTTCATATCTATAACTGAAACGAGTTTCAATTGATAGAAGAAAAAAAATAATGTAATAATTTGTACATTAAAATTCAACTTCATTAAAATGCAAAATTGAATAAATAATTTGTATCTCAAATCTCCATCTGAAATCCTTTTTTTTTTCTTCAATTATTATTATTTATTTATATAAAAAAGGTGTGATACCGTTCAATATCTATAATTTCTCTATTGTTTTAATTATCACCTAAAATTAAATACAATAAAGTTACCAAAGAAGTGCAAATAGCATGAATTCTGTTTGCATGATTTGAAAATTATGAATTCACTTCATACATCGCGACCATTACCCAAATACAGTTGGCAATGAATTATTAAAGTACGAATTTTTATATACATACTCGTATACGTACGAGTATGTATGTATATGAATCATGTGAATAAGAAAAAATTAAAAATAAAAAAAATATTCAAAAGTTATTTTCTTGTAGCTTTCTTTTTGGAATGTTATTTCCTTCTCGGTTTAACAATTCATCTTTCTTTATTATTTTATTTTTTTATTTTGTTTTTTCAATGTTAAAATATACTTTTTTTTCTTCTTATATTGTTACTTGATGAATCATCACTAAATGGCATAGATAGTTAATAAAATTGTCTTGAATGTCTAATAAGAAGAAATTGCATTTAAAACCGGCGACAGTATAAAGGAAAGTCTAACAGAAAGAGAAAAAGGAAAGAAATGTTCATGCTTTTGTAAAACGAACATTGATTACACATTGTGAAGAAAAGTAATTAAGAAATTTAGCAAATAGCCGGTTTAGATGTATGTACATTTTTTTTCTTCAAGAAAACCAAAAAAAAAAAATTACAAACAGTATGTTGTACCTGTTGTTTGTAACTATGTTTGTATATTTGATTAAGTTTTTTTCATATTTTTTGTATTACCTAAGATATATTCAGGTGTTTTAGATATTTTTGCAATTATATTATACGTAATTACTTATTCATATACACTTTCTCGTTCAGAAGAGAGCAATGACCAACATTCAAAAACAATTTTTTTTTTTTGCTCTTATTATTCCAAGTGTTTGTTTCTATTTGTAAATTTTGCACGCGAGCAATCTTGTAATTATTCGTAGAACTTATAAATTTATCAAAGGTTCATTGTTCATATAGAAAAAAATATCTGATTATTATTTAAAAAGAGGGTACAAAGAGAACAATAAAAGTTGAATTTTAAGAATTTTTGTTCAAAAAATTCAACTACTGAAGATTTTCAAATATCTGCCTCTGAATAAACTACTTATATGATGTAAGGTGTGTTCTAGAAAAAATCCAAAATTGAAAGTAAAAATAGCAGAAAAATTCAAATTTAAATTTCTGCTTAAATAAAAATATTAAAATATTTTCAATTTAATAATCCATTATTTTATTTTCTTATCAACATCAAAAATCCATTATGAATTTGGTGCAGTTACAATTAAATGTAATTTACTGCGTGATTGATAATTAGTCTAAATACAGAAAATTACGTCTATTTGTTTATGCCAATACATGCATGTTTTACTATCAGTAAATATTGTGTAAAAAAAGAAAATAATTAAGAATTTATTTAAAATTAAAAATAATAATTATTGTATGAGCGGTAATTTTTATCATTAAGCGCATTCAAAGTCCACAAAGAATAAAATTAATCAAAGATTATTAAAATATCTAATAATAACTGAATGATTTTCTGAAGAATGCAAAATGTTGTCTCATATTGTTAATTCTAATATCACTTACACATGAATATATACAGGGTAGTTGTGTTTATGCTACAAATAGTTATTGTCGCGATAAAAACGTGGGACGTAAAGCACATTTTCATAATTTGAATATAGAAATTAAAACAATTCAAACAAGTTAATGAATTAGTAATTTTTGAAAATAAAAAAAATAAGAATAAGTACTCTTTGAAAATACCTAAAACCATAGTACGCAATGAAAAGAAACACCTTATTATATCAAATTAATATCTAACCTTGGCAAGAATTTTGTATGGCCTAATGACCTTTTCATTTAATTCAATCAACGTAGATGGAAAAATTCTAAAAGTTTTTAACTAATTTGACTTTGTAAGAATAAAATTTTTTTTTATGATTTGACTTGATGATTTGGTACAATTACTCACACTTTTTACATACAAGGTATACATTATAATACATATGTATATAGAATGCACATATAATATGTACCTACTGTTTTTTAAATTCATATTTGAAAAATTTTTTTTTTAATTTAAAATTTTTAATTCTATCAAATCAAAACAGGTAATTTTTGAAGCAATAAAAAATGTCATGCACCTTAAAATTTATAAATATTACTATCAATTTTTGTGGCATTAACCTCTTAAGTTCATCTTGTGATATTTTTAAATTTAAAAAATTTACAAATTTTCAATTATTTTCATTAATACATTTTTGGTACCTGTTCTAAGAAAATTAGCAGTGTGTATATGTACATATGTACTATATATGCAAGCCTGAACAAATAGATTAAAATAGATTTTTAAAACAATCAACAAATAGGTACCTAGTACGTGTGAATAACATAATTTGCTTGGAAACAAACGCAATACAATCTTTCAAATTATATTAATTAGCAATTTTTTTTTTAATACATAATTCTATTTTTCATCAGGTACTTAAATTGATTAATCAATTGCGTTATTCATTTATTTAAAAATTCGTTAACAAAAAATTGTTTATGCAGTAAACATTATATTATACTTTATTTAACCCCACAATACACATGCATTCAACAAAAAGTTGTGCTTCTTTTTCAATTTTCATGAGATATGTACAAGCAAAATATCACATCAAATAGAATTTACAATTTTAATAAAAAACAATTGAAGCTCTGTCAAGGGTTAAAAATAAATTTTACAATAAAAATATAAAAAAAAGAAACCGTGAAAATTGAAAAATGCCTATAGCGCCAGTCAACAATTAGCTATTTTGTATTTTCTTTGAAAATAAGTGAATCAAATGCATTATGTCTGGTACTTATAATATTCATTTAATCCAATTTAAAATTTTTTCTTTCATCTTTTCTAAACATTTATCATATTTTATATTTTTTGCATTATTATTGTAAGAATTTTTTTCACACATTACACAACATATATTGTTTTTAATTGTATGTACCTATGTATTTTAAAACGTATCGATATACACCAACGACAACTGAAATTTTTTAATTTGCAAAAGTAAAAATAAAAATTGCATTATTGTTGACTGAATAGTTTTTTCGTCATTGTATTATGATGATGATGATATGTGTCTATCAGTTGCAAAAGGGGTCTTTGTCATGTTAAGTCATTTTGAGTTATTAAGCAAAATTGTTTCTGAAATTTGACAAAAAGGTACTGTTTTGCAACTGAGCTCATATTATGACGATCAAAATACAGAGGAAAAGGTATTTTTTTCTTTTAAAAGTAAAGTAAATAAGTAGATTTTTAAAAGATCTTTCAAATGACGTACATAACTAATTTTTTTCAAAATATGGAAAAGACCCGTTTTGCAACTGATAGACACATATGTATATTTAAAGTTTTTCACATGAAAAGAGAAGAAAAATTTGGGAATGGGAGAAAAACTTGAAAAGCTAATTTTTCAGTGTACCTAAAATTTAGGTTTTTTTTTAAAGAAAAAGACACCATAAAGGTGAAAATAGAAATTTATTAATATTTAAAACATTACCAGTGTAGCGGTGTTAAACAAAATTTAAAAAAAAACCATAAATTGAACATTCAACAAATATGTGAAAAACTTTAAAAAAAATGCATAAGAGGTCAAATGATTTTATTGTGATATTTTTTGTTTTTTCTTAGATTATACAACCATATATGTAATTTATCGAATAAAATATTACTTTCATATTTGATAAACAAATTTTAAAACTATCTTTAACATAAAATTAAAAGTTGAATTTCTTCAAAAATCGTTTTGTAATTAAATTACTAACAAGTTATTTTAATTTAAAAGGTATGCATAAATTTAAATTAAAACTACTTTGAATACGTTAAACTTAATCGTTTTGTAAAACTTGCTAGATACAGCTTTTATTTATTTAAGATTTAAATCAACTTTAAGTTTTATAATATCCCATTTGAATAATACGGGGAATTTTTTCTCTCAACTTTAAAAAAACGTAAAAAGCTTTTAAAGTTTAAATGAAATTTTCAGTTGAAAATTTAAAAAAGTTGTAGATATACATATTTTATTAGATTACTCGTTCTATAGGTGTAAAAAGTTAAACAAAAAAAATTATATGTATTATTTTATTACACAAATTAATAAATTTAAAAATTCTGCACACAAAAAATCTAAGGTATTGAACAAATAAATTATATATACATATCAATTTGCATAATCGTTTCCATTTGATTTTTTAAACATTTTTCAAGAATAAACAGAAATAAGAACAAAATTGATAGTTATTTCAATAAAAATGGTTCAAATTATGTACAAACTTGGAATTGTTTTTTTTTTTCCAAATAATCAGACTTTGTGAAGTCTAATAAAAGTCTGTTTTAATAAAACGGATAATAAAATTTATATTTAAAAGTAATATAAAATTAAACATTTTGAATGCAATATTTGTGCGTTTTTAAAATGGTAATGGAATCGTAAATATTTTTATTAATTTTTATATTCTGCTGAAATACCACTTTTTTCTTTTATTGATAAATGCAATTTTTCTTTAAATAAATATATTTTTTTCACATAATTGTTTTTGAATTGGCAATTTATTCATTTTATACAAACCTATGCATATATTATTTTGTTTGTTTTACTTGAAATTGTTAAATAAATCGATGATATCATCATCAGCTACCCAGTTTTAAAAAAAAAAAAAAATTTCCGGTTTCATATTTGCCTGTTTTTATGCTATTAAAATTTGATATCACTTTATGAGATCATGATCCAATATTTGAAGTGAATAATAATCGTCATCGTTATTTGTATAGTTGTTTACGTCATAGAGGAAAGAAGGTTCATATTTACAATGAAAAATTCTTTGATATTTGATTCAGATTATCAGCTTACTTGAGTTATTAAAACGCAAATTTTCGTATCTTTTAAAAAAAAAAAAAGTCATACATATTTACGTTTCATTAAAATGCTTAGTCGTTTCCTAATTGAAACTAAAGAATTTCATTTACCTTTTAAATGTGTTTCTTTTTGTACATTAATTTAATTCTAATTAAAAGTAAAAGTACATTAAAAAAACACATTTAGGCAATTTTAATTTTTTACATATTGAAAATTAATGAAAACAAAAAAATAAATTTAGAACGTTAAAAATAAAAAATTGATTGGAAAGGAAACTTAAGTACTTACTTTTTTCGAAAAAAAATTTAAATTTTATGTCATGACTTCATTCTCCTACCGAAAAAAAAAAAAAAAAACGCAAAATAAATGATTCACATTGTTAATTGGAACCTTGACACTCATCCTTCAAAGAAAAGCCTTAATGAGTAATTACAGCTGAAAGCAGTCTTGTAATGAGTGACCTTACCTTGTGACATGCACAAAGCGAAAATTGTGAAAGTGGCATTGAGCAAGGTTATATTTTTTTATCAATTAAAAAGAATTTCCCGTGTAATAACGTGATAGGTATTTAAAATATTTACAATTCAAAATGTCCTTTTAAAACAAAACTTTGTTCAAGAAAATAAATTTTCGGAAAAATTGTGATGAGTAATAAAATTCAAATTTGCCAAAATATTGATCTTTCTATAAAAGAAAAAAAAAACTAATTTTTTTTATTCACTACTTATTCGAAATCATGACCAATTACATACATACATATTTACATATTTTCAATGTGGTTTCAAGTGTCACTTAGTTTTTGGCATGTTTTTTTTTAATTATTGAATGTCAATTTTACATTTCATAATTTGTTTTTAAATATACATACTTAATACATACACAATATGTTCTTACCACTCATTAATAATTCTTTTAAAGTTCATTCAACTAAAACTTGTGAAATATTGTCTTAGAATTTCAGTAAATAATTTTCTTGAGTACACTATACACACACAGTGGTAGATATCATATGAAATGTATTAACACCATACGTCTGTATATTTTAAAGAATCATCAGTTGTGAAGAATGAATATGTATTTTTTTTTTGTTTTTCCATTAACAATTTAAAAACTTTTGTTTTTTAAATTATGAAAAAAAAAATTTTTTTTTAATTCCTCTGAATGTTCTTTTTTATTATTTAGAATTTCCAGTTTGGCTTTTGCACTCACTAGCCAAAAACATTCTTCAAGCATTTGTACTCCAATCAACATTATTAATGCACCCGAAACATTTAAAGATCAACCAGTTGTAGGTCCACATTTTTATAGATCACATAATCTTGTCAATATAAAAAAATCAAATAATTTCTTAAGTGTAGAAAATCCAAATCAATCGTTAAAATTAGGACAAAAATTAACTTTAAATATAAAACAAAATATTGCTAATGAAACAGCAAATATAATTGGGCAACAATCTAATGTTATATATGGAATACCAATTCCTAAACCAAAAAATTCTCCATTAGAATTTGGTATTTCTCGTAGTGCAAGTCCAACTAGTGGTGGTAGAGAAATTTCACCATTTTTTTGTGATTCTTTATCAACATCACCAAATTCGGCTATATTGGCATCAAGTTATGAACCACCTTCATCTTTTATTCATCCATCTTTAAAGGAAATTGGGAAAACTTTAAGTACACCATTACTAATTAAATCAACAATTGCTGAAAATCAAAATAATAAATATGATTTTTATGTAAATCAAACACAACAACAATTTTCAAAAGTGGGAATATGTAATCGTTTACCAGACAACAACAACAACAACAGGTTAGAAATGTTCGGTTTTTTTGTGCATTCACTTGGTGTTTAACAATACATATTTATTTCTTTTACAAGAAATATGATAATTTTACTAATGTTTTTTTTCTTCTTCTTTTTCTTTTAATTAAAAATGTACATTTTTGTTTAAAGAAAAATAAATATGTGATGTTTTTGTCTGGGTTATTTGATATATATTCATTTTATTGGAAAAAATTCTTTCGGAATATATGAAAATGCTAGTCATTGATTTTAATGAGTGTTTTCCGTTTTTTTTATATATTTTTTTATTATTTTTTACAATGTCTTTGTTATTGAAATTCATAATACTCGTATGTGATCATATTTCATTATGGTTTTAAATTGTCATAACAATTTTTTCGAAATATTTGTCGCAGTTTTTATTATTTTTTTATAATTACATTTAATGCATTTTTTGTTAACCAGATTATGTGATTATTATGACTTTGTTTTTTTTTTTATTTTTTTTTTAAATTATTGAAAATATGATTTTATATAAAATTTACTCAAAAAATATGTAATTATATTTAGTATATGTCAAAATTAATAATGAATTATATATGTACATACATATGTACATATATTGTACTTCGTTTAGACTTACTTACGGTCATATGCATTGTATGTAGGTAGGTATATAAATTAAATTAAATTATCAGGAAAATTTTAATTATTTTCTAATCCAATAAACGTTATTTTTCGAGGTTTTTTGTTTTGATATTCAACGATTTTATCTATAGCTATCCATTTATAGTTCGGTTGAACATTTTTCCTGTGATATTCATTTATATATCATACAGAATCATATATGTCTGATATGACAGTGTACATATGTCAACATAAGCTTAATTATGTGTTAGTTTGATTTTTTTGGTTATATTTGAAAAACGTGAAATGTCATGAGTTTTAAGTATAAAAATATGTTAAAATAACTTCATATTACGAAAAAATTAAAACTTTGAAGAATAACACCCTCTACAAAATGACTAAATTTAGAAAATAGCGTCTTTTAATTTTCAAGAATTTTTATAAAATATGGTAAATTGCCAAATAACATTTTGATGACGTTAATGCTAATAATTTTTAATGTTACGGCATAATTTTTTTAATAAAAATTACCTTTATTAAATAATAAAATATTAAAAAAATAAACAAACTTTAAAAGAATGATTTCCAAAAATAGTTGAAATTAAATAATTTCATATTTTATTATCTTATCTAAATATTTTTCTACCAATTTTAATAATTTAAAAAATATCATAAACATTTTATCGTTTTATATGGGTGTAATAAAATTTTTTTTTAAATAGTTTTATTTGTTTATTTTTTGTCTTAATCAAATATTTTTTTTCAACGCAATTCTCAGTTCAATGTAACAAAAATAAAATTGTTTTTTCATCTTTTTCTTTACTACATATTTATTTATTATTTTTTTCTTCAATTTGTACATAATATGTAGTATCTAACTATTTTGTTTTGATATTATAAATTAAAATGACATTAAATTGATTTTGTAAACAAAAAATAGTAATAATGTCTGACAAGCAGACGATTTTTTGTTTTCATATTCCTAAATAAGCATAATCAATAATAAAAATTTAAAAAAAACATTACTTAAGACAATTCATAATCTTATCATCATTTTGTTAAGTGTTTATTTATTTATTTATTTTTTCTCATTTTAACTTAACGTATTTAGAGTGTTATTTTGACATTGTAATTAGACAAACACAGCACAAATGAATAAAAAGCAGACAAAATAATAAATAAATAATTTTGTTCATAAAAGAAACGAAAACAAAATATAATCAAAAAAATTCATTTCAATCAAAGGAAAAAAAAATAAATAAAATACAAAATATGTAATGTAATGAAAGGAACTAAAATGAATATATGATATCATCATTTGAAAAAAAAATGTTTTGCTGATAACATTTTTGTTAATGTTCTAACACTTAATTCCCATACAAAGTAAAATAGAAAAAAAAAATTCAAATGATAGCAATATGCTGTTTAATGTTTTACAAAATATGTAATTTTTTTTTTTTATTGTTATCGCCTGAGAAGGAAAAATGTGTAGTTTTTTAATTTGAATTTGCGATTAATCATATGTTTGAAAATAACGTTGATGTAATTTGAAAACAGAGTTAAGTATTGTTTTGTGTATTTTTTTCAAAACTTCAAATAAAAGACTTCCTTTGAATTACAGATTTACAAGCACAAATTATGCAATTTCGTATGTTTTTGTGGATCAAATTTAGACTAGACAACAATAGATTTTTTTCTTATTTTTAACAAATTTTTAATTAAAACTCTCTAATTTACTGATACAAAATAAATAAAGTTTCTGAACCGACATGAATGGTTTAATAAGCTTCAAATAAAAGACAAAATAAAATAAACAAATTCTATCAATATTATTTTATTTTCAATTTGCATCCTTCCTGTTTATAACGTGCTAAATTTTTTTTTGGTTTGTTCTTATAATAATTCATATTTAATAAAATTAAATTCATTTTTTAGAAAAATTATAGTAAAATTTTTTTTAAATTTTTTACTTACAGGTATGTAGGCAGAATTTGGCATAAATGTGGTAAGCACATACATATTTTTGATATGCTTTTTTTATTGTTTAAATTTTATTTACTCAACTTTGAAATTTGTTTTAAAAAGAAAAAACTACTTTGAAGATTTTGAAACAATCAGTTTGAATGTCTAAAAATATACTCACATGATCACCTGATTTGATGATCTCTAATGTATAAAATCCTTTTCGATAAATGTCAAAGTTATTTGTGTATCTTTTGTTTTTTTTTATTTTTTATTCTTATATGCATTTTTTTATGTGACTGATATATTACTGAAATTGAAAGTGTAAAAGTTTTTTTTTTACCATAGTTCTTCATGTTATAGGTATTTATTTTCTTGTTCTTATATTAAAAATATACATATTCCATAAATACTTGTACTTTACATTTTAAACCTGAAGTTATAATCTGAAAGAAAAAATAAAAAGAAAAAACAGGCGGCATGCTGTCTGCCTAGCATAAGAATTCATACAATATAAACCCATTATTCGTATATAGCTTTGTATCATTTCTATGCAAAATTTTATATGTACATGCAACACTTTTTTCTTCTCTTCTAACCCTTGTGTTGTTTATTTCCACTTCAAATCTAAATTAAATTATGCATAGATACATAAATCACATATACATATTAGAGATTTACGTCATGCTTATGGTTTTTTTATAAATTGACATCAAGGTATATTTTTTAGTATGTGAATCGTTAACCACTTTTTTTTTTATTTTTTATTATACAGGGTCCAGACGAGACTTTTTTATGTCAAGATTTATGTCTTGACATCGAATATGTCTTGTATAGACCGCTTATGTCTTGTAGACATAAATGGCAAGACATGGATGTCAAGACTTATGTCTTTGCTATGATGTCTTGCAGACATGAGCAAACAAAATGGCGATTTCAGATGTTTTGTGCTAATGTATCAGATTTATCAGACTTTCGTCGAGAGAAAAAATTGCAAATGTGAATTTTTTAATAAATTTAAATTAACTTTTAAATTTACAAAGTTATTTGGACAAAATTTCCCAAAAATATATTTCAAAAATTTTACACTTTATATTCACTTATTTGAAATGTCAAGACATGAAATACCCAGACATGAAAAATATGACAAGACATGAACAATGTCATGATATAAGTCTTGACATAAAAAAGTCTCGTCTGGACTATGTATAATACACATTTTTATAACTAGATTATTTTCTAAGAAGCTTCTAGTTGTTAATATTCAGAATTCAGACTATATTTTATACTTGTTGTAAGTAAATTTTACTACATATTAAAAATAAAAAAAATTTACTTAATTAAATTATTATTATCTATGTAGGTACATTAAAATAGCTTGTCAATGTGAGAAAAAAATATTCAAACTTGAACTGAATTCTTTAGATATAGTCTCTTTTTAAAATACATTTAGTGATGGTATATTTGAGTCATTGGCTTACTTAAAAAGTTAGTTTTAAAATAAATTTTTTGGCAAACAAGAAAAAAAGATTTTTTTTTTAAATTTGGCATGAATTCAATAAAATATTTGAACAACATCATAACACATGTTTAGAATTATATATGTATGTACAAAATAAATTATTTCTTAAGGGTATTTAAATTAAATTAAATGTTAATACATCAAAAGTATACCTCAAATACATTTTTCATTGATTAGGAAAGCATACTTTTTTACTTTCTTCTACTGAAATATTATTAGTGCTTTAAAAAAAAAAAAAAAAAATTAAACATTGCAATTAGTTGGTTATTATATTGCAATTTGAATTCCCTATTAATGTGAACAAAGAAAAAACAATATTATTTTTTATTTTTTTTCACAAGAAATGTAAAAGCAGACAAAATTATTTATAAATATCTATACATACATACTTTTTATTTACATATACTTATAGCATACTAAAAGTAAAAAAAAAAACAAATCAACAAATAATAATTTTCTTTAAGTTTCATAAAATCTGCATTTGAAAAGTTTTTTACATGACGTGTTTCATAAATTTGTTTTCATTTTTCTTTTATTTTTTCTTCTACTGAATATTTCCTTATTCACAATTGTTGTCAATTTAATGTCGGAAAATTACATACATATACATATGTATATCTACGTACATACGAGTAAATACATTGATATAAAATTGTAATTGCAATTGTTTTTCCGATTTGCATTTTCACTTCCTCTATATGACATAATATCCATAATTTTCAATCGTTATGTTTTTTTTTTCTTTATTTTTATTCATTTTTTTTTTCGGAGTTAGCAATTGCAATTTGTTTTCATTTCTTATACAATTCACTAAATGGACTTTCTCTTTGATACCAATTATTTTTTTGGTAGACCGTATGTATTCATGTACATATGTACGTATGTAATGTATGTGTATCTATTTTTTTACACTTTATTTATACGTGACAAGAAAAAACTATTGTACATTAAATCACACTGTTATCGATATCTCTACAGTACCTACATTGTTTTTTTTTCAATATATACACATATGCGAACAAAAACATAGGATTAAGTACAATACTTTTTTTTTTATTTTATTTTTAACTTATGATTATATTGTTAATACAATTGACATATTTTTTTTTATCTTTTCTAAATTTCTTTTACTTTTATATAGATACTTTGGTAACATTAAATTATTAATAGCTTCCTCTTTTAAGTGGCAATTTTATTGTCTTAAAACCTTTTTTAAAATACATTATAAAAATTTTATTGTACTATTTTGCATCGATTTGCATCTAATAAAATTAAATATGTCTGTATGTAGGTACTTATAATTTTCAACAAAAAGAAAATAAATCACTGTTATGTGTATCTTTGTTACATATTTGTAACTTGAAAAGGATTTTCATATGTGTGAATAAGTGAATCACTCGTATTGATTGGTTTGTAACAATAAAAAAAGTGCTTATATATGAATATTAATTCATATACGAATTATTCATTGCTTGTGGGAAATTTAAATATCGAAATTTGTTTTCTAAATGAAGCACCCTGTATAGAAACTATTCAACATTATAAAAATTTAATTTTAATTCTTTAACCTTCAAAAAATAATTCAAATAACCAAACACAAAATTGATTGCTATAAAATCAACAAAAATAATTAATCAATTAAAAAATAATATGATTCGCAACTGAATTTATGATCTTCAACTAAATTTTTTTATATGTATGTGTATGTACATATGTACTCTTTTATATTCATGTGGGTGGTTCTATGATAATTAAAGCTCAAAATATTTCTTTGAAATGATGCGTGAAGTTGAAATAATTTTTGAAGTTTTCTCAATTTTAAAGAAAGAAAAAAAAAACTTTAAATAAAGTTACTTAAATGCATTTTAAGAAAACTAAACTGTCGTTATATACATACCTACCTCCCACTTTTTCTATCAATTCTATTCAATAAAAAACACAATTTAAAAGGTGTGTTCAATAAAATCTTCTAAACTACTGCGTACATATATCTATTATTTATTTCTTTTTAAATACTAGGAGTATTTTTTAATGATTATTTAATCTTGATTGCGATTCCAGATAAAAAAAAAAAAACTAGTCTCTGTCGTAGGAAAAATTTAATTTTTTATAGTTCTGCCGAATTGCGGTTCTCTCCAATAAAATTTAAATTTCGATAGAGAGATTCTATAATCGTCTTATTTAAATGTTTAACCTGAAAAACAATTTTTCTTGTGAGCACCTTCATCCTAAAGAAATCGGTCATATATCTATTTTCTTAATCAATTTTATTTTTTGACGATTTTTTTAGAATCACCCATTTTATTTTTTTTTAAAGAAACGGAAATGTGCGAAGTCTTTTTTTTTATGTACAATGAACCCTAAAAAACTTATTTTGTTATAAATAGAGAGTGAATAATAAATTTAAAATTAATTTTTCAATGAATTATGAATATAAATACAATTTTTTATCATATTGAACCAAATGTCATCCAAAAAGAAAAAAAAAAAGAAAAATAATAAAATGACAAATTTTTCATTCACACGAGTTTTCAATAAAAAAATTTTCCTCAATGTTATATTCAATAAACAGTAACAAAAAATTTTAAACATATAGATGTCATAAATTATACGAGAAAAAAAATTGAAACATTCAAAAAAAAAATATAATAAATAAGTAAAAGAAATTTCGGAAAATTTTGTATAAATTTAAAACGATTCAGCTTTTGAGTTTGAGTTTACAAAAAACTTAAAAAATGAAAAATTTATTTTCCAATTAAAAAGTTTTAAATTTTTTCTGTAAATCTGTAAAAACAAAGAAACAAAATAAGAATTTAAATTGATTACACGAACACGAATTTGAAAATTTGTGTCAGTCAATAGTCAAATCAGTAAAAAAAAAACAACAGAATCTACATGCAATTTTCTTATTGAAGTTCTTATATCTTACATGATTACAATAAAATAGATAGCAAAAATAAGTAGGTATACCTATTTAAAACTAGTTTTGTTTGGAACTAAAACTGGAATTTAAAAAAAAGAATATATATAGAGGAAAAGAATATATTTCAAATGAAACAATATGGTTAAAGAGTATAATAATGTACACAAGTGCAAAATTTATTTTTTTAAATATGTTGCAATTCCTTTTATTCAGATAGATACTACTCTTTTTTAAATAAGAATTCAATATTCTATACTTCTAGTCAGCAAAATAATAAAATTAAATGATGAAAATTTATTTTTTGTTGAAATCACCTTATGCATGAATTTAAAAAAAATAAAAAAATAAAAAATAAAACGAAGAAGAAGCAAAATCAAAATAAAACTACACAATAAATGTTCATAGCCTAAGAAATTGAAAAAATATCTGATGACCGTGCATATAAGCTCTGTTAATTTTGCTCAAAAAGCAAGGCTATTGACCTCGTAGTGACTGAAAAAGTCAATTTGATTACAAGGGAACTGTTTAAAAAAATATATATATTATTATTTTTAGGTTCTATTTAAAGTAAATTCGAATAATATTTTGTGTATGGGAATCTGATAATACATATACCAGTTGTAAAAATAAAATTGACTATAGGGAAAACATATATTACATATTTCGTGACTTTCAGATTGTTGTGTTCTATTTTTTTTATTGCTTTGGTAATTGAGAAATATAAACAATATGTATATAAATATACCTATATATATATATTTTTTTTTTAAATTTCATAAATGATTATTTAGATGAAAAAATCTTGTTCAACATGAAAAATGTTATGTTTAATGATCATATTATACATATCCCTATATTTATTTTTTTATTTTTATGAAAGATTTATTTTATTAACTTATACTTAGTTGATTAGTTTCTTATGTATTATTCGTATTGTGAAAATGTATGTATCACAGTATTCGTTGTGTATTCTAAATAATTTAATCATAAAATACTTTTTAAATATGTTTTAATTTTTAATGACAAATATCCCTGTTGTATGAAGTCATACAATCATGTCAAAAAAGTGACTAGTTTGACCTCGTTTCATGTTAGCAACAAAGTTGCAACAGACCAACACTTATTTATTGAACTAATTTTTATTTTTTTTTTATTTTTCATTCAGGGTATGATTAGAGAGTATTATGTTTTTTTTAAAATTTTGTATATATACATATGAATATTTGAATATACATACATAGATTTATTTTTATAAAGAAGATTAGATTCTTTTTTAACAGAAATTATTGAAGTTTTACATAGAATCTACTTAATAAACAAGAGGATTTTTTCTGGGTCGAAAAAATGTAGCATTCATTTTGAAAGAAGTTACACTGGAATTTTAAAACAAAAATCTAGTTGTAGGAATAATAATAGTTTTTTCCATTTATTACTTACAAAGAATGCCGCACTGGAATGTTTACTTTGTTTTTTTAAATCTAAAAATTCGATTAACAATTTGTGTTTTAGAAAAATTAGAAAGCCTCATTTTTATTATTTAGTGTTATCATATAGCAGAACTCCTATAAGAGCAAGAAAAATATGAAAAAATATTAATAGAATAAACATTGTCACAAAATTCCCACTCACATCAGATCGTTATTCAATTAGAATGCCAATTAAAAATTTTTCAATTGATTCTGATAAAAAAAATTATAACATATCAATTTTCTATTTTCAAATCAATACTTTAAATTCATATTATGTACCAAGATATTACCTAACATTCGTATTCAATATATTTAAATTCTAAATTTTTATAGTTAAAAATAAAAACAAAAATCATAATAATGAATAAATAAGAAAAGTTATATAAGAATCTCTGTGATATATTCAGTATTTGGATATATCTATTGTTGAATATATAGTGATGAGTTTCACAATAATGTAATATATTATACATACATATACATATATATGTATGTACCTGTATCGCTCTATACATATTTGTTTTGCTTCTAGTCAAAACACAAACATGTTCTAAAAATAAATATTATTACTAAGAAAAATGTATAATAATTTTGTTAAGAAATTTTTCATTATGAAAATGAAAAGTTTAATGAAATTTTATTTTACCATTGATGATTTCATATTTATAAGTATGTACCATATTTTAATGATTTCACTTAATTTAATTTGAGATGCAAATGCGGTTCCGCTCTTTTATTTGTTTATGGTTTTATAGGTAATAGCCATATGGTTGTGATAGACTAATTTAATATACGTATAATTAATACAACAACGAAAATGGGAAAAATTGATCAATCCGATTGTACAGAAAAAAAAATAAATAAATAACAAGAAAAAATACATTTGTTTTACAACAAAACATATCAATTTTATTATAAAAAAAATCACATAATTTATAAAATATTAATATACATAAAATTAAAATTACAAATATCGTATATAAATTTATTCATATTTAAAAGAAAAAAATTTAAACTTTATAATACAGTCATGGCAAAAATTACAACCAATATGAATAATAACCATGGACAAATGAACATTAAACAAGCTGTGTCAATCATTTTGCTTATTATTACTTATTAGGTACTAAATATAATATATAAAACTATATGGAAATACTGTTTAATTTTATTAATTACAAAAATTTTTAAATACAAAAATTTATTTTCTTATAAAATTTAAATTTTTCATTTAATTTAACAACAAATTTTAAATTTCTAAATCAAATGTTACTTTGTTTTTATTTTTATTTCTTTTGTTTTGTATTAAGATTCACAAAATTTTTATTTTCTAAAATAAAACAGATGACGACTTATTAATTTTAATAAACTTTGACGTACTCTATTGGCCGTTTAATGCCGGCATTCACTCACAGCAAAAGATTGCCAACAACTGACAACTTTACTTTTGATGAATAAACAATAACTTGTTGTATTTAACTAGTTTCTTTTTTTTTTATTATTATTTTTCTCTTATAGCTTATTATTATAAACTTTTTTTTTATTATTGCTTCAATATTTTTTTTGTCTTCTCTTTATTAAATTTATTTTAATATTATTTTGTTGCGTGATGTGATTATTACAATTTAAACTGAGATATTTTCAAAATAATAAAAAAAAAAAAACAAATTTAATTTATGATTTTAAACACAACATAAATCAGATAAATAATAATATTGGTGTTTTTTTTTTTTTTTTAAATGATTTTTATTAAATCTGTTAAACCGGTTTGTTTTAAAGTTTAACACGAGTTTCTAATTGTATGTTAATTGATCAAAAATTATTTAAAAAATTTTAAATATTTATTTTTTAATATACAAAATAAAATGAGTTTATATAACTTGTTGCTGTTTTATCAATACAATAAGTGCAATCTAATCATTCAGTTTCTCCCTTCCGTAAAATGAGTTGATAAGAACACTTGAAATCAATAAGTTGTTTATGAAATTATCTTTAATGATAATGACAAAAATTAAGATAAGTTATGTAAATATGCTAGACCAACATGTCATATTTCAATAAATAAATATGTAATAATAAAAAAATTTAAAAAAATGAAAAAAAATCCCCTACAATTTGTGTTTGCATTAAGCTTCTGCAAGTTTATTTGAACAGAGGTTTTCTTGATATTTGTTCACAAATATGTAGGTACTAAATTATTGATAATAATTGCAATAATAAGTTTCCAGTCTCACTACATTAAAGTTTATATAGTAAAGCATAAAGGTCGATTCACACGCACCCGATCCGGCAACGTTCCGATTATCCTTCGTCCAATCAGGTTCAAACATTTTTAGGTGTTTGAATATAAAAGTTTTATTGTCTATAACACTTTAAAAAGAATATGAACAGGAGTAGTTGAGCGCAGATGAGAGTAGATTCATCTACGCCTGAAATCCCAATAGAACACAGCTTGCATTACCGTCAAGCTATTCAATAAAATATTGTTGGCAGTTAGCACTGATATCGGAAGCTGCCAGATCAGAGCCGTACCAGATTTGTGTGAAACGACCTTAAATCATAAAGCAATCTGCACACGATGCAACTGTTGTACAACCGTTGAAAAATTAGTCTAAGCAACAGGACCATTTTTTTTGTTTAAAAAAATCTCTACTTTCATTTGTTTTCACTCAGAGCGGTCAAAAGGAATAGCTCATACATTTAAGGATATGAGGAGAACTTACACCCCTGGTAAACTGTATACTAGCCATATTTTTAAATACTCCTACAATTGAATAATTTTTGCTTTGAATACAGAAAAAAACAAATTTTAAAAAATCTAGTTAATCGTTTAAATGAAAATTTTGATTAAGTATTTAAATTTCTTTTGGCTAAGCTTCATTTTCAACATTTAAAAAGTATAAAAAATTTCCAACGTAGATGTCTAGGCTTAAAGGAATGCTTAAGTATATGGTAGTTTTTAAAATTATAATAAAAAAAAAATATTTAAAATTTAAAAAAATACAGCAAATTCATAATTAGACATAAACACTTCCTCTGGAGAACAATTTTTTTCTGTAAATGATAAAATTGAATGTATGTAGGTACACTATAGGTACATAGTAATCAATTTTTAGTCTTATGTTTGTGAATTGTGTCTACACCGCAAAACCATTGCGCACGTCAGTTTCCTTCTTTTTTTAATAAATGAAAAATCGATGAGCATTTTCTTCAAATACAATAAACATTAATTTCAAGAAAATACATATTGTTTTTTTTTTTTTCGAAACTTTATTGTTACACGCGTTTTAAATAGTATGTACTTGAATATGAGAGTTTAGATACTTTTAACCTCTGTGAATGCATTCCAGAAAAAAAAAAGATATTGCTTTTTCCTTTATTTTTTAATATTTCTTGGAAATGTAAGCAATATTTTAATATATGAACGTATGTATTTTTGTAAAAATTTTGAAACATAAGCATTAAAATGCTACGACGAAGTTTTGTACTTAAACATTCCTTTATATACTTTTTTACACATAATTACTATAATAGATTTATTTTGGCTTGTGCTGGAGTAAAATTAAATACATATTTCTGTTGCAATCTTGAGACTGCGCATTTGAAAATCGACACGTTCAAGATTTTTGTGTACATCAATTTCTTAGATTTTTTTTTTTTTTATATCTGTATCTACCATATGGTAGTACTGCTGATTTCATTCTTTTCTTTTACATGTGTATTGTGAATTGAAGCTAAAGGTGCAGATAAAGTTAATTTTTTTGAACATAATTTTAATTTGTATGAAGTGAAAAAGAAACAGTACATGTGAATTGTTTTTATCGGTATTATAATATAAAAATACGACAATAGAATATACATATATGTATATATACACAAAAGTATACCTGAAATGTACAAAAAAAAATTTTTTTTTGAAAAATTATATATCTCGTATAAATAATCGACGCGAAACTCAAGCATCTACAATATAATTTTCAATACTAAAATTTATACACATATTCTTAAATACAACACCAGTATCCTTTCATAGGCTTTAGAAATAATTTTATACGCGCCTTTTTTCTAACTTGCCTCTCCCATTAATAAAAAAGTGCTTTTTCTTCTTTGACGTTGTTGTCTGTTTTTACTTATTTAATTGGCAAAAAATAATTCTTTTTTGTGGAAAAAAATAGTATAAAATTTGTGTTTTTGCTCAAATAAGAAAAATCGCGCCTAATTAATTTAATTTATAAAAAAAATAAAAATTTTGTCTTTTTGATTAATAAAAAAAAAAAAAAAGTGATTTGAAAATCTCAGAGTTTTAAATGTGAATTTTGAAGAAATAATATACATAAAATTTAGTGTAGTTACTCTTTTGCTAAAAACAAAAAAGTGTCTATTTTTTAATAGTGTCCCATTAAGCACTACAGTAATTTTTTTTTAAATTAAAAATATGTAATAATATTTAAAAATAAATAATGTATAATAATTTCATAAAAATTTCGATAGAATAAGTTATAACTCGTTACAATAAATAAAAAACGGTACTTATATAAAAAAATAAATCCTGCCATTTTGTGTCAAAAAAAAAAAATTTATAAAAACTTATTTTTTTTAAATATTATACAAGAAAAATCTAAACAAATTTTCTTATATGGCAAATAAGTTGTACAAGAAAAACAAATTTGACTTTATAAAAAAAAAAGTTAAATAATTTTATTTAAATGTACAAATCAAGTAAGTACAAAAAAAAAATTGCATTTTAAAGAATTTTCCCAGAATTTCAAATATAATATGGAAGTGCGCCTTCTTTCCTAAGGATTTTGATTTAATGAACGAATAAAAATGGCTGCCACATGATTAAATTTCTATTTAAAAAAAAAAAAACTGGATAATCGTTCAGAAATAATTTAAATTATTTAAAAAAAAATTGTCCTAAAAATAATTAAAATAATAAAAGTTTTATTTATAGTGCAGTTTAATTTATAAATTTTTTTTTTTAATATTTATAGTTGGGTAAAAAGTTCAAAATTATTGTTTGTGTACCCAATTTTTTTGCTCCCTTTTATTATTGTTCTTTTTAAAAGAACGTTGTTTATAGGATTTTGCGTGTTGCAAGTTTGTTATCACTATATGTAGTGTATGTTAGTATTTACACTTTTCTTTAATGATGCTTATAAATTTTTTATTCTGATTTTAAGAGTGATAAGAAATCTTGAAAGTTTTTTTCTTTTAATTAAATTATCTAATATGTATCCTTTGAAAATTTATTTATCTCTTTAATTTGGTTCTTTTCAAATTTAAATTCAAAAAACAAATGAAATAAGTGTAAATTTAGTAAAATAAGTGTATTTTCATGTATGAAAAAAAAAAAACTATTAAACATTCACCTACGTCTTTTTGTTGGGTCAAGGCTGATTATACATTATATGACATGTTGACAGTTGATATTTCTCTTAATTAATTCTCTTGATATTTTTCTTCAAATCAATGACTTTTTTTTTCTCTCAATTATTAAAAAAACAGACAAGTCTCTGACGTCAATTTATATTTTATAGAAATCATTGAAATTTTATCTATGAAAAAGAAAAAGTAACGCATTATACATACATACATGTTTATAGAATATCGGTCACCATTTTATTTCAACTAAATAATTTCTATAATTTATCATTCGACTAGATTTATTAAATATAATCGCATTGATCGATGACCTTTTTATGAAAAAGTATGTATATAACATTAAAAATTTATAAGTATCATATTTGATCTATCATATGTAAACATAATTTTATGCGACAGGTTAACATGCAAATCAAAATAAGTATACATTTTATCAGAACAAGAGAAGGTATTTATTAATTTAAAAAAAAATAAATAAAATTTAAACCTTTTTGACTTCTGAAGTACATTTATGATTGCATGGCATTAACAGAATAACTCTTATTATTTTTTAATAAAGCCGCAATATTTATTTCAATATTTCGAAAAGAACATACGTCACTTGCTAAGGTCATACAAAAACCCAAAATTATTCGTTTTCCTTCTTTTTTTTTTAAAATTAATTTTTAATAATCAACAAAATTCATATTAATTTTTCCGAAAAAAAATATATTCTATTGAAAATCCTTAAATACGTAAAAAGCAATTAAAATTTAAAGGAAAAAATTGCCTAAATTTTTTACTCTGCGCATGGAATGCCTGCTGGATCAATACCATGCGTTCAAAAATTGTTTATCAAATAAATTTTATTCTGTTTTACCCTACATGGATGTTACATTTATTATTCAATTAAAAAAATTTCAAAAATTTGCAACATGTGGAATTCTGTCTTATTTTGAAAAATTTTTCGTAGGATTTTCTAGTCATTGGTTTTGTAATCAAAAACTTATTTGTGTAAATTATTAAAATTCTTTTCAAATTTACTTTTAAAATTAAATAAAAAAAATTTCAATAAATTGAACTAAAAAAGTGTATAAAAAAATAATTTAAATTTAAAACATTTTTTAATCCTAAAATTTTTGGAATTAAATAATTTTTTATCAATCATATATTTGGAATGATTTTCTTTGAAATTTTACAAGTATTTAATACAAATGAAATACCGATGATAAAACATGAGCGCCACTGCAGCTGCAGGTGGATCTAAAACCTATTCAAAATTTTCATCGAATGGTTCACCAATTTCATCACCGGATGCTGTTGATTCAAGAGAATTTATTAAGGATTCACAAAGTGGAGGAGTTATTACAACTCAAGATCAAGGAATTATTAAAATAACACGAAGTGGAAGTGGAAATCATTCATCATCTAGACAATCTGGTAATCATACAAATCAAGATTTGCCACCATTAAAGCCAGAACTATTATTGAACGATACTGGTCTTTTTACAGTTTATTGCTTCATTAAGAATTTCATTGGGTAAGTCGAGAAAATTTTCATTTAAAAACATTTTTTTTAAATTTATATTTTATGCTAAATTATAATAAAATATATAGAAATAAAAAAATATATAAATAAAATTAATATAATTAATGTAAAAGTGTTGAAAAATTTTTCCTCAACAAGAACGTATACCGAATTTTAAATACATAATTTTTTTTTTTTTATAAATCCATTTTCCTTTGCCAAAAGTAATAAATTTTCCGCTTAAGCAATAATATCTTTTTCATCAAACATCAATTGATTATATCACATATAACGTTATATTTTTTTCTTTCCCTTTTTCACATTTAATAAATTGTGTAATTGAATTAAATGAGAAATTAAATTTTTAATCGAATAACGTGAATAATTCAAAAATTATTTTAGAAAAAAAAAATTATTTTTTTTTTAATTAAATTTGAAATAATAAAAATAATGAAATGTGAACTAATAAAAATGCCAACAATATGAAAAGACAATCTATAAATTCTGTTAACAAATCAAAAAGAAGAAAAAACATGCAAAATTGTGCCAAAATATATATTTAACCATTATAATATGGAAATAATTTATATAAAATGACGGAAATTTATATGAAAAATTTCATTATTATTGAATTGAAATTTTCAATATTTATTCTTTAGTAACGTTTTATTTTTTTTTCTTTTCTTTTCTTGTATGCCTGATGATGCTAATAATAAATAATTTCTCCTTACATTGAAAAAATACACAACACATTATTATTATACATTCAATTATTTTTTTGTAATTACCATAAATTTTCATATGTATATGATCATTTATTCTAATATACAAATGTGTTAAGATGTAATAAAATTTATCAGTCACATTAAGAATACTTTAAAATTTTTTTAGTTTATTTTTGTTATTAAATTAATTGCGTTCTTCAATATTTTATTGTTAATTTTTAATATTTTTTTTTCTTTTTCATTTAATAAATAATCAATTCTACAAATAATGAAATACAATTACTGTAAAATTCTATATGTATTTTAAATTTTAAATAAGTATCTATATACACAAAAATATTTTAAAATTGAAATGAAAAAAAAAAAAGTAAATAAATAAATAAAGAACAAAGTCGTTACTTATAAATCTTGTATACATTTTGTAATGCTTACAAAATTAGTATTTATCTTCTATATGTAACTTTTGCAGCAATAATCTGTGTTGTTCTAGATAAAATGTGTTCCACATTTAAAATTTCAAAATTTAGGGCATACAAAAATATTTTTAATGAAAAAAAAAAAAGCAGGAATCTTTTAAATTTATTTTCTTTATATGTTTTCTGTTCACAGTTCCAGGGAATTACCAAATATATACATTTCATAAAGGTGAACAATATTTCATGATTGTAAAATTTAAATATTAAAATTAACAGAGTGATCATTTATTTTTCTTATTAATTTCTTCTATAAAAGTTTACTTTGGAAAAATTAGTAATGCTTTCTAAATTTTAGAAAACTTTTAAAAATTGGAGAAAGTCATTCAAAAATATCACTTAGAAATATGTTTTTAATTTTTTTGTTTTTTATCACCACCCTGTTTATTTTCTTTATTTTCTTCTGTTTGAATATATGTATATGAATTCACACTTATCAAAATTTTTATACATATGTACATATTATATTTCAGTAACATGACCTACTTACATGTTAGGAAATTTCATTTATATACAGTAAACAAATCATCATAAAACAAAATTATATTGAACCGTTGAAAAGGAAGTTTAATTTTCTGTTGAATATACATAATATGTATATATATAAAAAAAAAAAAACATGTATGTAGTAAAAATATCAAATGATGAAAGTTCCTAAAACTTATGGGTGTTTTTTTGTTTTTTGTTTCTGTTTTATTTATTTATTAAACAGAAATTTTCAATAAAATTCGTTGCAGTAAATGCTTATAACATGCGGCATCATTAAAAGAAACTCTTTTTTTTTTATTCATAAACTTCTCCTTTTTGTTTTTCTGATTTTATATTTCACAGAAATTAAATAAAACAAATTTCCTTGATGTAGGTAACGGAACAGTCCGTATAATTTTTAAAGTATATCTAAAAATGTAAAACCATAAAAGTATTTATAAACAATAATATCCGAAATAAATAAATACATACATTTCGTAATTGAATTTAAGTGTGTGTATACAATATAACGCGAGTTGTGAAAAATTTTTGAACACGAAGAAATTATATATACATAAAAATATTTTTATTTTATTATTTTGTGGATGTTTAAGATTTTGTTTTCTTAATTAAAAATAAAAATAACCTCTGGACTATGGAAAAACAGACAACAGCCAAAGATGAAATTTTTTTTTATTTATTTATTTTTTTTAAAATAAAATTGCCAGATTTCTAGAGATAAAATATGAGGAAGAATTAATATCCGAAAAATAAAAAATAGATCAATTCTTCATTTAATTTCTGAATACCAAAAATAAAATATTCAACAGATGTAAGTTTTATACACTGAAATTAATTAATTTGATCAAGATTGTGTTACAACAGGAGAAAAATCTTGAGTGTTTAGGTCTCTATCAATTTATGTCTTGTCTTATGTCATATACGTAGGTATATCCTTTAATTTTTCTTCAAAATATCTTTTCATATTTCTTTTTTTTATTATAAATTTCCATATAGCAAAATTATGAAAGAAAAAACAATATGTTAACGAAACAAAAGCATATGTATCTGTAAAAAAAAAAATATACATAATGAAAGAAAAATGTAATATGTAAAAATATGCACAAGGCTTTAATGTGAATGGGCTTTATTTTTATTGTTAGGTACTATTGATTCAAGTGAAAAATAAATATTTTCTTTCATTTTTGTTTTTTTCTATTTTTTCAATAGTTTTCTAGAAAATTAAAAATGTTTTAATTGCACTCTTTGTTAAAATAATAATAATAAAAAAGAAAAAAAAAAAAATAATTTATCTTCTGTATTTTCAAAAAAACAAAAAACTTTTATTAGATTTCAATTGAATAAATAAAAAATAAAATAATAAGTATGTTTGATGTTTTCTTTAAAACTAAAAATATCCAATTTTTTTTTCCATTTAAAACGCTTATAAAAACAAAAGAAATATTGCAAATTATTTTAGATTTTCCCTTCTAGAAAAATAATAAACGTAAAAAAAAATAATCAAAACAGAATTTTATTACATATTTTTGTTGTATTTTGATAAACATTTTACAGATGAATTTATTTTACAAAATGATGTATTAGAATTCAAAATGAAAATAGCGTTATACATACATGAAGGATATTTAGCACGAAATCACGTTGAAAATGCGGATATTTATTTTATAATGCAATTTTTACATACATACATATTTAATTTTCATTCTACAGAAAAACGCATTTTTTTTAAAAATACTTTTTCCCAGTTTTCATAGAAAAATAAAACACATAAAAATATACATACATATTATGTATTTAAATAAACAACATATTGCACGCTATTTACATGCTGACCTCAGTACTTTGTAAACCAAATCTAAAAACCTAAATAAATATTTCAGGAAAAACATAATTAACTACAAAGGTGACTGTTAAAATAATTTTTTACAGGTTACCTAAATAACGAAAAATTTATAATGTTAAAATACGGTAAATTAATAGATAGTTATTAAAAATTACATAAAATCTTATGATCAAGCAATTTTTTTTTTTCTTAATAAATGGCCGCCTAATCTAACAAAATTTGCGTAAATTTAAATGTGTTCGTGTTTATTTACAAAATATATATTTATTATTCACATCCATATACATACATACATATGTTTGTATTTCTCATAATGGCTTTTTTTTATGTATGCAAAATTTCAAAAAATTTCTTTCCAAATAATAATATGCGTATCTAAGCATACATGATATTTATCTATTTCTTTAATTTGAAAATAAAAATTTTAGACAGGTGAAAGTCGTTATCGTAGATAATGACAACTGAACTCTGGAGCAACATTTAAACTGTCAGTGTTAACAAAGAATGATTGATTTGTTTTTCATTATAATGCTATAGAATGCTTTGTTACTGCTAGAAGTCATCGATATTTTAGTTTGCTAGCAGCATAAACAAAAAATTAGAAGAAAAAAAAACTATAAAGCAGATAAAAATCATTTTAATTGCTTTTTAATAAGTTCAATAATTTATGTTTTGCGTATATAAACAAAATACATATACATACATATAGGTACATATGTACATATATCTTTATTTTGTTATAAGCTTTTTTTTTAAAGAAAATTGTGTCGATACTTTTTCAACGATCAACTTTTCAATTTTCATTAAACATTGACATACTGGTAATATTTTATTATTTTAAATAAATTTTATTGTTAACACATGCCTTACTTAATCAAATTAAAACCAACATAAAATATTAAAAAAAATAAATTTTTACATTTTACGATTACGTAACTTTATAACTTTGTAACTCAGTAAATATACACGAATGTATACATAATGTATATCAAATATATATACTTTTTAAGACAATATATCTATTTGTGTAGTTTAGATAGTAAAACATTGGAACTTGTACAAAATATATAAGGGGGTTACGGAATCTTTGCTAAAATAAATAGCATTTTAAAAAATTTAGAAAATGTTTTATAGGTACCTATTTCATATTTGTTTTTTCTCTTGTAAAATTTCAATAATTCTGAAAACCACATCATTTTCTCAAAAATCTTGAAACACCGAGGTGCCTTACTTATCCATTAAACTTGCTTTAAATTCTCGATAAATGTACTATGTGTCAAAACTGTCAGTCAAATTAAAAAAAGAAAGAAAAAAACTCTTTTTTCATTTTAGATTGTTTTGGAAAAATTTACATAAGAAAATATTTGTTGTGTATAAATAGTAAATTTCTGTACTAATTTTTATTGCCATTTATATACATATAATATTTATACAAAAGGCACATGATAATCATATTTACTCGTAAATGCTTTCGAACCTATATCATGTCGTTGTCTGTCAAAGGGTTAAACATAATATGTAGCGTTCCATTAAATAAATTAAAAAATTGTTTTTTTCACATTCGTTTTTACTTATATATATGTAGTATAATTTTAAATACAAAATTCACAAAAAAAAAAATAATCTGTGTTCATGATTTATAAATTTTTAAATTTTACAATGTTTTTAAAAAGATCACTAAAATTTGTGAATTTATATCTAATGTAAATTCTGTCTTGTAATTTAATAAAATATTCAAATTTGAATAATTATCACTTTTTTTTTACATTATTTTTGTTTTTGCTTTTTAAAAAGTGAAAAAAAAAATTTTACCCGATACTCTTGATTAATTTGTTTGTTTGTTTCATGACGCATTTATCATAAATATTTGTTTATTTTATTTATTTATTTATTTTTGTTTTTTAAGTAATTGACTTTTGATTGAATTAATAATTTCTACTTTTTGAATTTTTGTAAATACTACTTACAAAGTAGATATGGAAAAAGATAAACAATTACATACTTTTAGTTGCAAATTGATATGTCATGAAAAGATAAGATAACCGGATAATAATAGAAAAAAAATTACTATAATGGAAAATATTAAAACTTGTTTTCAATTACATATTTATAATAATAATTATTATTTTTTTCTTAAATTTTTTATTCCTATCCATCTAGTTTTTTACCAGGCCTATTAAATTTAGTATTTTTTTTTTCCTAAATTTTTCGTTTACAAAAACGATCGGGTTTTTTTTTTAAATTTTATTTTCGGCAACTAAAAATCGCTTTCGTTCAATTTATTTATAAATACGATCAAAAATAAATTTAAAAATATTGAAGTAAAACAAAATTTCTGGTTTAATACAAATAAATTTGTCTTTAGTAGCTACTGTTTTACATGTAACACATATATGACACCTAAAAAGATTTTTATATCTTTTTCAATAATAAATTCACAACATCTTGGACGAAACGATCTAATCAATCAAGCAGTTTAGTGATCATCATCTTTTACATGAGACATCAGTGAAATTTTAGTGTGCATATACTTTTTTTTTTCACAGAAAAAAAAAACTGAAAAAAAAAAATAAAACAAACCGAAACAAAAATTAATTGAAAAGAAGTTATTATCAAAAATCTTGTTTTAACTCGTGACCTTCCACACACCTTGAAAAAAATTTCATTTTTATTTAATACTTTTTTATTATAATATGTTATTATTATATTTTGTGTTCGATAGTATTAATAGGTACGATTCCAGTTGTTAGTTTGTATCTTTTGTTTTTTTTTAACGTATAATAGGCTGTTTAACAATATTTCGTTCATTTCAGTTTGGTAATACTGTGGGCCATTAAGTCCGGTATTTAAGAAGAAAATAAAAAAACACATAATACATAGTAATATAATTTTCTTAAATTTATTTCACTTGTTGACCTTATCCGCTATATTTGACTATTATAAACATTAATATTCATTATAGTTTGAATTTGTGTATTTTCTTGATTTTACAAGTAAGTGTCATATTTGTATTTGTGACTGTTGCATTTGCATTATTGTAATTTTTAAGATCAATTTTGTGAGTGAAATTGTTGTTCTGTTATTTATTTAATTTTAATTTTTTGTTCTTCTGTTTTTCTGTTTTACGTCATTTCACTTTTAAATTAAGACGAAATATTACTTCTCACCTATCAGGTTTTTTTTTTCTTCATGCAAATGAATCTTTGATCACAAAAAAAAAAAAAAAAAAAAAATATTAAGAGTTGAATGTTTGTGTTATTTCTGTATATGTAGTTGCTTTCAAATTGAGGGTGATACTTAGTTGTTGAATTTAAAAATGTAAAATTGCATACTATTTACATACAATTTTACACTATCGAATACACTTTTTTCTTGTTCTGATATCTTCGTTTTTTTTTATAGATTGTGACGATAAATTGATAATACATATAACAATTGTAGTTATATTAATTAAAATTTTAAAGTGAACAAAAAGTATAATCAGTATAATGTTTGTTATTAAATAGTTTTTATCAAGTGAACAAAGTGAAAAGTGATATTTATTTAAAAAAACAAAATTTGATTCAAGTTTTAAAAAAAAAACAAAATAAAAAATTAATATGGGATTATCTGCAAATGAATTACATGAATCTCGTAATATGTTGTCGCGTCAATTAAGTCAATTTTCTGGGTCTCAGACTCGTACGAAACAAAATTTTCCAGTACCATTTAAACCAACAAATCGTTGTTACAATCATCCAAGAGTTGAAGCTAAGGCTAATCTACAAAGAAACATTGTTAGAATGTTTAGTGAAGAGTAAGAAAAATTTTATTGTTTTTTTTTCTTCAAAAAAAATATAATTTTTCTTTTAAATTTCATGAATAAATTAACAAAACTGAATAGTTTTTAAACAGAAAATTTAAAAAATTAAAGAAAACTACAAATTATCATTTAATTCATGTATTTAAATTTTATTTCATTTAAATAAATTTTTCAAAATGGCTTTAACACGAATATCATATTTTACTTTAAAGATTTTTACTATAGCTTTTTAAATTCTAATTTTTTCCATTACTAACCTGTAATTAAAAATAAAAAATAAAAAATAAATAACGAAAGAAAAAAAACACAAACACATATAATATTGATGATGTAGTATTTTAATTTAATTCATATAACTATATAAAAATACTACATATTATTTAAAAAATTATACAGCTACTGAGATGCTTAAAAAAAATTAATGATGGCTTGCGAATCAAACTGTGACGATTCTATCAGCAAGAAATTCTTTTTATTTTCAGTATCTGGTAATTCGAACAGCCAATGAAAAAACAAATGTGAAAAAGTGGAAATTTTCAAATATACATATTTTACCAGAATATGTACAATGTTCATGTGGAATGTTCCACTGTTTTTTATAGGCCCAAGTCTAATACATATTTTTCATCGTTATTGTAATTTTATACTGATTCTGAAACATTTTCTCAAAAATAAGTACCTATACTGAGCAAGAAAGTACAAAAAGTCAAATTTACGCTGAAAAAGATTCTCAACTATACTGATTGAAATGTAAAATATTGAAACCTGTTGAAAATAATATTCTTTTTTTTTCATACATTAAAAAAATCGCTAATAAAGAACCAAATTTTAAAAATAATAAACTCCATATGTTGTCTATTTATTTTGGCTATGCCATGGTCAAGACCACAATTTTTATTATATTTTCTCTTTTGTTTTATTTACAATTTTCTTTTTTCTTATTTTTGTGTTTATATGTATGTACATATGTTCTCATCATAACATAGGTGATTACCGCGACATTTGGCAAATTGGTGAATTTTAACTTAAACGGAACCATAAAGTTTCACGTGACAATTTTTATGTTAAAATCAATTCATTTGAATTCTGTATACAAAATATATATATATATATATATATATATACATACATACATGTACATATATATGTATATAAGATGATGATGGGTGGGTGTAACCATAGGTTGACATATCTTTTTTCTCACTTCTATAATAAACTCTAAAAATACAATTTTTTACTCATCATAATATTATTGATGGTGTGCCAAAAAAACAAGAAAACAAAGACCAAAGCGAACTTTTTATGATTTAAGACAAATAAAGTAACGCTTTGAAGATATACCTACATTTATTTTTACTTACGTATTTCTGAAAATGTGCCATTGTTTTTTTTAAATTATTTGACTAAATTACCATGATAAAAGAAAATTAAATACAATTAAAATAACGTCAACTGTACATTTAAAAAATTTAAATATTTTTCTTACAAAAACTTAAAATAAACCTTTTATGTGTTTAAGAAAAATAATTTAGTAACATTTCGTCAATTTTCATTTTAACAACAAATAAATATCTCGGAAATTATTATGCCAAATTAAACATGTCAAAAATTGTTTTTTTTTTTCTCTAAATTTCAATAGTTTCTTTTGACATTTCAAAATCAATTTAAGTCTCTCTAAAGTAATTATAATTTTATGTGAATCAATTTGCTAACCTAATTTTTTCTTATTTTATTCTTTTTTTTTTTTTTAACAAAAAAACATAGAAGTTCATCTAATTAAACTTTTTATTTTTTCTTTTTGCTATTTTTATTGTTGAAATGTAGCCAAAGTTTACAAATTTTCATTGTACCTACACAAAATAAAATATCTCTATTAGAAATGTGATTATAAAGATTGTAATCGTATTTTATCTTGAATTTATCTTACTAGTTATAGATTGAAAAAAAAAATAATTAAAAAACAAATTTACATTTTCATTTGAAAATACATATAAAATACATATTTTACACAATTTAATTTCAATGAATATTGAATAGTTATGCATACATAATATTATTGCATAAAGTAAAAAAAAATATTTGTATACCACAACTTGACAATGTTTTTGCAATGAAATAATTTAAATGTATCTTTTTGATTGGCATTTTAAAATGAACATACATACATACTCATGTATGTATAATGTATATGTATTATGTATATATATTATATTACAGAATATATAAAAAACTAGTATTTAAAGCGAATTGAAAGATAAAAATGAATTGAAATATTACATTGTGCTTGCAATTTTCAATATTAATTTTCCTAAATTATTAAAAGATAAAATTCAGGTTTTAAATATACTTATATTAGTTCAAGGTAAACTAATAAAACACAAAGTTTATTTAAAATAACAGTATAGAAAATAATATGAGCTTTTAATTTTAATTTATTTAATTTTACTAGGAAATTAGAATTTTCGAAGACCTTCAACATTTCCTCTATAGATCTTCGTTAGATTTAAAATAATAATATATTTCTTTACTGTACTGACAATCCTTAAAAACAAAACAATAATAATTTAATTCTTAATTTTCTTATTTTTATTATTTTTTTTTCTTAAATAATATAGAAGTAATTATTTTTTAAAAAGCTTAGATAAGATAAGCTCAATATTATTTTATTTTTCTATAATTTGTATTTCGATTATAATTTTATAATTTAAACTAAATTTGAAAAACTTCATAAAATGATTTTAATTAATGATAAGCTCAAGTACTAATTGGTAAATTATTATTGACTAGATTGTGATTGAAAAAATAATAATTTTTAATTAAAATTTTTTTTTTTTTCTAAATGAAAGAAGAAAAAAGAAACAGAAGAAAAAAATTATTATTACCACACCTTAAATTTATTGCATTGCACTTTTTATTAATGCAATAATATAGTAGTCTGTTGTTATAGATAAATGAAAATACATATACATAATGTGTTTTATATACAAGTACGAGTATTATAATATCATTTATTGGTTTTGTTGTAAGTATTATAAAAAAATTAACGTCTTGTAAAAATAAATTAATGATGCAGCTATTTGTTATTTGCAAGCATTATTATTGTGTATCGATTACAACAGAATTGTAAAATATTTTATAATTGTAAACACGTGAACGATTGCATATATAATATTAATGCACCTAATGGCAAAGTTTTAATTGAAAGACTCTATGATATTTTAAAGAAATAAAAAACTGTATACATGTTTACACACATACTATAATATAAAATATTAAATACGATCGAATGCAAATAACTTTTATTGTATGTCGATTTGACATTGACTTCATGTACAATTCATGTAAAAGGCTTATAAATGAATATCTTATTTATTGCAAAGAAGAAACAATTTTTTTTTTTTTTAAAAAAGTAATGTTTTCTGATAAATACATAAAATGTTACAACTAAATTATTGTAATAAAACATTTATAATTCTGTTTTTATTATATTGTCATATAATTACAATATAGAAATTATGATATTGAAGGATTATATTATAATTACTTTACGATTTTAATAATTTTAAGCTTATTAACTAAAAAAATAGAAAAAATAAAAAATTAAATGCACTTAAATACTTAAATATTTCACAAGAATTTTATTACTGTATTTTTAATAAAAATGTTGTTTCTCAATACTTAAAAACTTAATAACGAACAATATTAAACTAATAAATAAAAACAAAACAAAAAAATCGACGATATGTATGCAATTTAGTTAAACTACACGTGTCTCTTGCATGCTAGATATCAAATTTCAAGAGAAAAAAAAATATAATTAAGAACTTAAAAAGTTCGTCTCATATATTTATTATTGTGTCAATTATTGCCACACTTTTTTTTTTCTGTGCGTGATAAAGAAAAATTTCATTTCTACTGCGAACTTTATTAAAAAGTATATCATGAACTCTTTATGTTTTTATTGTATGATATTTGTAAATGTCTTTATTTATATCTTAAATTGCTTGAATGTATTAAATAACTTTCGTGTTTTTATTTTTCTATGATAATTTTTGGAGAAAAAAAAAATTAATAGAAGAAAAAACATACGAAAAAAATTATCCTTAAAAAAAATATTCTAATGTGGCTGAACACATCATAGAAACTACATACATAATATATAAAGCTGGCCCACCTGCTTGACACATGCTTGAATTTCTCTTTTTTTCACTTTTTAATATTTTTTTTTATTATAAATTTCTTTAAATAATTCATTAAGGTCGAGAGGATTTAAGTATGTTGACCGAATAAAAAATAATGAGTGGGTGGAAAGGCAATAAACTAAAAATAATTTGTTATTTGTACTTGTTGAGAAAAATGCAAAAAAAAAACACAACAAATTGTATTTTTCTTTAAAAAATTTTCGTTAAATTTTAATTCGCACTTTGACAACAGAGAATTTTGTGAGAATTTTAAAATTATGATGTGTGAAAACAACATGGCCGTAACAGTATTAATAAAGAAAAATAAATAATTTTTCTGGAAATTATTAAATTTCGAAAACAATTTTTTTAAGAATTATATCTTCACCGATATATAATCCTTACAAAAGGCATTGAGAATAAATAAATAGTTCTAATTCGGTATAGCTATCGAAAATTTCTTTGATTTTTGCTTCAATTTAAAATCATATGTTGAAAATTTTTAACTTAAGTTCTCTCTACCATGTTCGCACAAAAAAACAAAAAAAAATCATATAAAATAGGTCAACAACTATTACATATGTATTTTCTATTTTGAATTTAAATTTTATAAGTAAACTCATTGTAACTGTTCAAAACGATAAAATGTAATAAATTTAAAGAACTTGATCATGTATTTGCCGTTTATTGAACTTTTAATTTCTCTTAGGCTACAGGAAAAATATTCTAAATAAGTTGAAGTACAAGTATGTATGTATATTGAAGTAAAAAAGGTGATACAATAACCACATTTGACTTATTTAGATTATCATTAGGTTGTTATTTTTTTTTTTTTATGTATATATGTATTTTTATTTTGTTTGAAACTTGATATATTCAAGGAAGTACAACTACAATCTTTTCCGCATTTGAATAGAATATTTATCTTTTGTTTCTAGAATTGAAAATTAAATAAATATGTATATAAAATTTTTCAAGTAAAAAAATTATAAATATTTTTGTTAGTAATGTAATAAATTTTAGAAAATTCTATATGAAATGCATAATTCTAAAATTTAATGAAAATATATAAAAATAAAATGCAAATTACAGTCTAATGCTATAAAAGAATTTTAAATCGACAGCTGTCTCAAGATCAAACGTTCGAGAAATAAAATTAAAACATTTTAAAACTAATATAATAAGTTATAGATATACTTTAAAATTAACATTTAAATATTTGTTCAACATATTGATAAAATGATAATAAAATTTTCATTACTAAACCAATTAAAAACTTTTAGTATCTTGCTCGTGTCTAACAAAGTGACAGTAAAAGCAATTATCACTATTTATAGTATAAATTCATCGCATGTGTGATTACACATATCTACATTTATGTAAAGTGTTGTTAGTATATTAGTAGAGTAATTCTTCGGCCAACATTTGGTATAGGACATATTCTGTTAAACATTCAAATAATTTTATGAAAATTTGCAAAAGCTTAAAATGTATTTTTCCTTTTTTAAATTTAAACAGCGACATAATGCCATAACTTTTTTTTAAAAAAAAATTGTTTTTGATGAAAATTGTTTTTCAAATTTTAAACATTCGCTTAAAATAAATTTAAAAAGTCGTCAAATATATAATAAAACCTTATCTATTATGACACAAATGACCGATTATAATGAAAAGTCGCTAATAAATCAATTTTTTGAATTGATACTTAAATTAATTTTGCTTTTATTTATCAATAAATTACTTTTTTTATCTAAGTACTTCCAACTTCTTCAATCAACTATGGCCTTAAAAGGTTTCAAGAAGCCAAAGAACAAGAATAATTAAATACATACATATTTACAACAACCTAATTTTACTCAAAGATTGATATCTTATTAGTCAGTACACATTTCATTAACCAATAAAAAAAAACTTAACCACTTAAAGTATCCTTAAGAATTTTTCTTTCTTGTAATATAGTTAGTTCATGTCATAATGTTTGAAATTACAATTTTGTGCTAAAATAAAAAATAACTATGTACTCATATTCTTGAAATATATTTAATTCACATATTTGTTCATTTATTTTGTTAATTAACTTGTGACTTGCTTTGAATGTCTCATACTATTTACATGATAAAATTAATTTTCACATCAACATTGAATTATTCATAATACAACGTCAGCAACGTTAAATTTAATAAAGGTTATTTTGAGGTCCTTTTTTCCTAAATATATTTTACGTTTTAACTGTTAGAATTGATAAATATCATATAAAAAAAATTAATACAAGACATTTCATATATGTCAATAAAACATTGAAAGGTGATAAGGTGAATCAAATTAAGTAAAATTGCGTTGTTTTTAAATTATTTACTGAAAAACAATTTAATAAATTTGGAGGACTTAAAAGCATGAAATAAAATAAAGAAAAAAGTGATTATTGTTATTATTTTTCTAATAAAAAATTCTTATGAAAAACTGACACGTGAAAAATTACAATTACCCCATAATGTTCTTGGCGAAACAATAATTGATTTTTTTTTCAACTGGGATAAGCTTAATTTTACAGGAATATGGATTCATTGAAGGCTTAAAACTACCTATAAGAAACAAAGCCAGCACAAAATATCTTTATAGATCAAAGTGCAACAATATAGCCTCTAACAATCCAGATACATATATCTTCTTTCTAAATTTAGTTCAAATTTTCTTCACAATTTAAAAATAAAAATTTCTAAACAAAATGCTTAAGCAATAAAAACCCATTAAAATTAAGTCCATTCTAGAAATTTCTTATCTCGATAGTTTTCATATCTATCAATGTAGCGTTGTACATAAAACTCCAGCATGACATGAAAAATATCGTAAAAGTACTACGATGTACGATGTGTTATACTACAAAGAAAAATATATTATTTTATGTGTATATGTATACGTTAAATTACATAATTGAATTTTTAAAATTCTTTTAAATAAAACTTGACTGCATATAAATTTGCTCAATGAATTTCAATTGTATTGCGTGAACACAAAACAATTCTACTTAAGTACCTAGTTGTTCTATAACTTTTTTCCATTATTATTGTTACATATTTGGAAGATAGCTAATTGTACACAAATATACCGTTTAATAAAAAGAGACAATATTCAAAAGAATAAAGTATAATGAATTAATAAAGAATTTTTTTCTATTTAGTAAAAGAAAAAAAAAATTTATTTAAATGTGACGTGAAATTTTATTTATAAATTAATTTAAATTGATACATTCGCTTTTGATTATTTAAAATTTAACTATACTCTCAATAGATGATTTCGGAATTGGCTTTTATCGAAATTATCGTAGAAATGTAGATCATGTGAAATTTCTAAAAGGTAAAACAAAATACAACCTTGTCATTATCTTTGATTTTTTTTTTTTTTTTTGTGGATAATGAAAATAATCAGAAGTTAATTTAAAAAATAAATTATCAATATTTCAAAGAAAAATTAAATATTTGAATAGAAACATTAATGTAATGTATAGGACTATGTTGTATGGATTCGTTATGTTAGTTTAAAATTTTAAAAAAAATGATTGCGGATCTTTTTATAGACTTTCATATTATAATAATAACCTCAAGTACAAAAATCAGATGTTTTTGAATTAGGTCTTTTAAAATGAACCGGTTTTAATCTTTTTTTTTTTTTTTTGTTTATTTTTTATGTTTAAATTTTTATACATATCTTGATTCAGTTTACCAGTTTCAACTGCATATAGGAAGGCAAAAGATATAAAAGATACTTATATTTCATTTTCTTTTATTTATTTTTTTACGGCTGTATTACCATGCTCTAAAGTCTAAACCAAGCCGGTCATAAGTTTTAACACTCTGATCAATTCTTAAAAAGTTTTACGAACTAAAAATTAGCTTACAAAATTCAAAAATACCCAGTTTTAATGTGTTTTGTATCTTAGAAATTATTCATTTATTCAATGGATCTTTCAACTAAATGATTTTTTTGTATCTTTTATATACTTTTCGACGGCCTAAAATATCCTTTTATTTTTCATTTCATAACACGTGTCATACTTCAAAAATGTTCATAAATGTATTTTTTTGTTTTTTTTGTTTTTGAAAAGCTACAAAAAATTGTCAAAATAAAAGGGATTGTTGTAAGTGCGTACAAAAAATTAGTCTCGCCTGACTTGTTTGTATTATAGCGTTTTTTCCAATGTACTTTTTCTGTGTTGATTTTTTTCTCTTATAATTTTATATTTGATGATTATGTGAATTGTTTATACAGACTATTTTACAATAAAACATCACTTTCATGTTTCTTTTAGCGTACTAAGTTAAGCAAAATAAATAAATAAAGTATGTATGTGTTTAAAAAAACACATTTGAAGGAAAAAACACTAAAGAAAAGGTGAGGTAAGTAAGTCCGTGGTAAAATAAATTGAAAGGTAGTAGCACAAGACTACACAACAGAAAGCTCAAAGTCGTCTTGTTTTGGCCTTCAGATTTTGTAGCATAATATAGTCAGGAAGATGACGTAATTTTTTTTGTTTGCTTGCTAAAGTAAGTCGAGTTGAAAAATGGGAACTTAACAGACTTAAAAAAGAAAAGATACTTTACGATAATGTTTTGATCACAACATTTTTTTTTAACGTGGTGCCTATTTACTTTCTTTTCAAAATATTTTCTTACAAATTGTTTTGATAAGTTGAAAATAAATAAAAAATTAAAATTAATTTGTTTGGTTTGAAAGTTGAATAAATGAAGTTTAGGGCATAACAAATTCTTATTACATATATTTGAACTAAAATTTTCTATTACACAGCAAAATTAGATTGAAAAGATTATACAAAAACTGTTTTTTTCATGATGATTTTATTTTTCATAAGATATATAGATATATTCATAAAGATATAGGCACAGTTGTTGTTGTTGTTGTTTGTGTGGGTGGGGGGATGCGCATTAGGTATAGGCACAGTTACTAAAAAGAAAATCAAAACATCTTGTTTTTCTTGCCGTCCTTTAAACCCTTCCATAATATAAACGCCCTGCCCTGTTGCCATAGAAATATTTTTTACTATACTGAAACGAAAAATCTGTCTATATTTACCTTGTCTAATAATGTATCTAAATAGAGAATCCTATTATTGTTTTATAACTAACTCTGTTGCAAGGATCTATTGCATGTCTAAACATTAAAAATGATTATTCGACAAATATGTAAGAAAATCTAAAGATTTTAAAAACAATTTATCTTGAATTACTTTGAAATTTAACAAAATTTTAAATCCTTTATATTTTTGTCTTTCGCATGTAGGGAAGATTTTAGTAAATATAAAAAATTCATTTGGATAACAAAACTTATTTCAATGCGCAAAAATTTTTACATTCAGAACACTTTCTCTTTTTATTTTAATTAATTTGTTTCCGTTTTTTATTTCTCAAAAAACTGAATGATTTTGTTTTTCAAATAAATATTCAGAAAGTAAATCATTTTTCAAGCATGCGCTTTAATTTGTTCTGAAATGTTTAATATAATGGCGACTGTAAGAAAAAAATTATATTTTAAATACATACTAACATAAGAGAAAATGTTATATGAGGATATTTATATATGATATTTATGTTATACAGTGTTGGTTAAATACCATGGACAATTACCACGAGAGATATAAAATGAAATGGTCTCACAATTACAAGAATAACATTGAGTAGATGTTAAAAGCCAGGTATAATATACTTACCTGGGAAAATTATACTTTTTTAAACAAAATATAAAAAAAAAAAAATGTGAACTCATCTTACAACTACATTCATAAAATTTACGCCATCTTGAATGCAACATACATACATTTTTAAATATGGCATGACGCATGTGTATTATTCATATATGAATTAAAAAACATTTTGATAGAGGGAAACTTTTTTGAATAAATATTATCAGCTGACTGTGTACATATTTTATTTTGCCTGTGGTGAAATGATAAGAGAGAGAATAAAAAGTAACATTTAGTCAAGATACTTCGATATACCAAGTATATTTTAAAATACATATCTTTTGAATTTGAAAAAACAAAAGACGATTTTAGTCAATAATGTTTGTATTGTCGGAATTTGTATTTGTAGAAAATATATATTTAAAACTGATGATAATCACATATCCAAATAGCTAGCTGGTATTTGTAATTTAGAAATTATGTTCATAGATACTTTTAGTTAATTTAAAAATATAATCTCTTTTTGTTTTTTCAATAATATAGTTTCAGTTTATGTTTGTAATTTATATTTTGTTAAAATTTATAGATTTTATTCTTTAAAAAATACGCTAGATATTTTGTAAACTCAGAGACACATACCTACATTATGAATGAAATTAAAATAGGTTCCATTGTATCTGAAAATGAAACAGCATATGTACATATTTAAATTAAAAAAAGCTCTTAATTTTACTTTTGCAATTTGTATTGTAATTTTTAGCTTTTTATTATAAAATAATAACAATTTTCATTTAAATATTTTATTATTTAAAATAATTTCCAACATACAAAGTTTTGTATACGATAGATACTCTTTTGCAAGCTCTGCACTTCTTGATATCATTATAATATTATATTCTCATTGTATTTTTAAAATTTATACTACTACATTCACGTTTTCTCCCCATATACAAATTTGATGTGTATACATATGTATATTTAATATTTGAATTTATAAACTTATATTTTCATAGAAAAGTTGTTATTTTGGTATTGAAGTGAAACCAAACCAAGTCAAGGCAAGCATATAATACACAGCAAAAATTATATTATACCATCAAAATATAATACCCAACAGCTTCAGCCAAAAAAAAAAAAAAAAAGTTTTACGTTCACCGCCTTTCGTAAGCAACTCAACTGAATAAAGATTATAATTTAATTCTCTGAATTTTAGTTTAACTGAGGTGTTCTTCGATTTGAGTTGTGATTTAAATTTTATCAAATTAAAAAAACGTGAATTTATTTCTTTTTTTCTTGTTAGTTTTTTTTAAAAATATCTATACCAAAAATTATATAGTGTATACATTTATGTATTTTATGTGAATTTATTTTTGAAATAATTTTCATAAAAGAAAAAAAGAAGTTATAAATTAATAAAAATCGAAGGCACATAATTATAAAAATTTAACAGAAAAAAAAATTATACAAATTACAAAAAGTAACAAATAGTAGGTGTTCATATAAAAACAACAAAAAAAACTTGTATTTGTGGAGAAAAAAAAAAGTGTACGTATGCCTAAAAATAAAAAATTAACCAACCAAAAATTTTGTTAAGAAATTATTATAACTATTATTATAACTTTGAGAGAAAGAGAATACCTATAGTTGAAAAAGAAAAACTAAATTAAAAACCTAAATTTTATTTTAAAAAAGAAAATTGTAATTTAAAGAGTAATACAATTCACAAAAAAAAAAGACAAGAAATAGTTAAAATATAGTCAACGCAGGTATCGCGCATCTTTATATACATATATTGGAAGCTGGAAAATTGGAAAATAACTGCGTTTAGGCTTTTTTTTTAATATTTCAAAGACTTGAATTTTATCTTAAACTGTTATTTGTTGTACCTAGTTTTTTTGATTTCTTTTTTCGAATTTGCGGTTAAGTGAACCCATTAAGTGGTAAAGAAATTATATCTACAAACTAAATAATATTATCATAAAAAAAAAAAAATAAGTGAAATTCCACTTAGTTTTATCAAAGAAAAAAAAAGTGTTGAAACGAAAGTGCAAATGAAAAAATTTCTGCCATTTTAAAAATTATACATATATGCCTACTTTATTTTTTTTTTCGTCGTCAGTCATCATATGTACATATATTATACAAAAACAATTTCAAATTTCATTGTTCTAGATCTTATAGGTACATATCTATTTTAAGTGTAAATTTTTTATCTAATCTAGTTTTATAGAACATCTTATGGACGTTCTTTTTATAATTATTTTTTTCTTCTGAATAAGAAATTAAATTTTTTTTACCACCGTCATTACAGTATTGAATAAATATTAATTTTATTTCAAAAAGAATATTTTATGACTTGAAAAAAAAAAATATTCAACTTTAATAAAGAAAGAAGCGTTAAAAAAAATACCTTTTTTAAAAATAAACTTAGCAAGCGTGTAAAAAATTAACAGCTGAAAAAAAACAAATTTCTAAAAATAAATTCGAAATTTCAAAACCTGAAATTAAAATATCAGAAAAAGTTATTTTTGAGAAAAAAAAAATAAAACTACTTAAAAAATTAAGGGTGTAAATTTGTGTTATTTAAATTATTTTATTAAAAACGGAAAATTATCAACATAAACTGATCAAAATGAAGACAAATGTCATGGCTGTTCAACAATATCCGGTATTTTCTGGTAAACAAGATATTTTACGTGAAGTTGTAATGAAATATATTGATCATTTTTATCCAGAGTAAGTATCTGAGTGTCTTACAAAATATTGAAATACTTCTTTTTTTTTTTTTTAATTGTTTTAAAATATACCTATGTACTTATTTGAATTTTTTCTTTTTTTAATAAGAATTTCTTTTCCTTCCAAAAACAAAACAAAAAAAAGAATCTTAAGTTTGCGCATGATTTTCACAAACCGAAAAAATCAATAATTCATAAAAATTTAGAAATTCCTCACTAAAGAAGCATAATTATAATAATGTGTAGGTATAGTCTAGGGATTGATATATTATTGAACTTTTATCAGGTGAAAATAAAAAGTAATACCTAAATAATTTGATTCTTTGAATAATTGATTTTAGTTTTATAAATTAATGTAATTCTTTTTAATCAATCGTCTTAAGTTGAATTTATTAATGAGGCGGCCTAATTAAAAAAGGAAATTGAAAAAAAAAATGTCATTTCCAAGAATAATGAAAAGATTTGAGATACATTCCATTACTTTTTTTTGAAAAATATTTTATATTTCTGTGTAGATACATATTGTCCAGTCAAAATACAAACTTTGAACTTAAATATATTTTGACAAACAAAATTACTGCAAATGTTTCAAATAGTTTTCCCAAACAAACAAAAAATGTTCTTCTAGAAGAAATAATTTTAATTTATTTGATATCTTTATTTCATTACCAAGTTTTTTTTTTTTATTATATATACTTTTTATCCACTCACTATCCCTTTAGTAACTAACTTTGTCGGTAAGAGTGAAATTTTTGAGAAGAGTTTTAGGGTAGTAAACGTGAACGGATTTACATGGGGTTTTCGGATTTAGGATGAGCGAATAGAAGGCTTCCTATCTAGAATCGATGCTTTCGTGAAAATGATTAAATATAATGGAATATTCGGACAATATGAATTTAAAGAACAAGCTGTTACTGATGAGAAACTTTTAGTACTTCCTTGAACAACTCTTTACTCGAATATCATCGTAGTTACAGAGGCTTTATAATCAATTTTTAATTTTGAATTTTACAGTGCATTTTATTATAAAAAGTATTCGTTTAAAAGTTTTTTTTAAATATTCAAACTTTTTTTTTTTTTTTTTTGTGAGCATTACCCATTTTTTTTTTCCAACACTTCTTTATCAATGAAAAAAAGAAAACATTTATAAAATATAATATTTTTCAAATTTTAACTTATTTTTACACGAACGTTGTAAATATATACACGATTTTTCAGATAACAAAATATACATAAACAAAATTTTCTGATAATACTTGTTTTTTTGTTGTTGTTTAAAAAGAAAAATATTTATGTAATGAATGATAAATTGTGCAAATTTTAAAATTTAGTTATTTATTTAGATATACCTATAATTTTAAAATAAATTTGGAAATAAAATAAAATAGAAGAGAGAAATAAAAAAAAACATACATTTTGATTATCTTAAAATAGATTATTATTCTCAATTAGACAGACGACAACGCAAACAATTTTCATTAATATGTACTTGTCTTCTTGAAATAATAAATCATAATACATATACTTATATGATATATCTAAAGTCTGCATTGCGTATACATATGAATGTATACATGTTTATATATACATTATGCATATCAAAAATTTACAATCTTGTATCTTCTTTTTAAATAAATATCTTCGTACTACATGTTACTTTTTATTTCTCATATTTTTAATTGAAAATTGAGGCAACTGGGAATAGCATAGTTTCACACAAACAAACAGACACACAAAGTACGAGTATGTACATACTTATTAACTGTTTTGCAAACAAAACAACAATTTTCATAATCACAAAAAAAAAAAAACAGTCAATAGAGTATACTATATTTGTTGCAGTTATCATTAATTTATAAAAAACAATTCATTTTTTATTTCTGTTTTGATATTATGAAAAATATTTATTTTAACTAGTTTATGTACAAAAATAGCAAAAATGTTATTATTATTTTAATAGGTACATAATTTTTTTAAATATTTATTTTGTGCTAAAAATAAAATAGGTAAATGTTGTACGCCTGATGAATTTTCGTACTTATACAATATTTATAGATATGTATATTATGTTACACATAAGGAAAAAAATGTTAATTCACACAGGTATACATATGGGTTTTTACCGCTACATAACTATTTCAATAATAAATTTAAGATTTATATGAAAATATCACGCATAAAATTCGGTAGCTATATAAATTAAATTTTACGGATCATGAAAACGGTGTAAAATCACAAAATATGTAATTTTAATTTTTGCAATAGATAAAATGTAGGTTCCAAAAAATTGTAAGAAAAAAAAATAAGAAAAGAAAACAATGTTAAAATTGAATGTTTTATTAGTACATTTTCTCAAAATACATTAACAAGCAAACACAATTAAAATTTTTACGCTAATTTAAATATTCGCTTAACTGTTTACCTTAACGTAAGTTTGACATTTTTAAAGGTATTTCATCATTATGATGAGATTTCAACATGAATTTGAAATTTGAAATTTTTTTAAAGATATTTAAAACGTTTTCTTAACTACTTATTATAAAAAAAGCAACTTAGACTAGACTTAGTTACAGATTTCGAATTGTGTGTTTCGAAAATCAGGATATTCTAAAAATATTGGCAACATCATTTTTAATTTCATTGGATCACTTTATCGAAAGTTTCATTCCTAAGACTTAAATTAACGTATAAAGTTGAACAAACTTTGTTCAATAAAACTCAATTTTAAGTTATCTTTTTCAGATCTTTCGTTAAATTAACAATAAATGTGGAAAATCCTGTAAAAAAAGTATGAAAAATAATGAATAAATGCATACATACATATTTTTAGTATTTTTTCTAATAAAATAAATTTTGTTTATACACGGTGTTTCCGTTATCTCCGACCAAAAGAATACCATAGATAGGGCTCATCGAGACTAACAAAAAATCGTATTGGAGGGGGGGGGGGGGGATTCCCAACTGTTTGGCCACTAGAGGGCGTTGAAGTTTTTTTGCACTTTTTTCACCAAACACCCCATAACTTTTTGCATGGGCACTCTAGGATCACTTTGTATTAGAAGAAAATATAGAGAACTCTTTGTCCTTTCTAACGATGCCTTAATTGTTCCTCTATTCCTAACTTTTAAAAAGATATACGCCATCAAAATCAAAATTTTGTGAATTTTTACCCATTTTTTGTTTAACCCTGCTTTACTCAAAAAAGGCTTAAATTAACCCTCATTTTTTATTGCAGAAAAAGAAGGCTCAATTGATTCTGTATCGATTTGCTATCTTCAATTTTTGCATCCAATACGATTTTTTTTTTGTCTCGATGAGCCCTATCTATGGTATTCTTTTGGTCGGAGATAACGGAAACACCCTTTATAGTTCTCAAATTAATGTGAAGAAAATCTATCAAATTTATAAAGATTTATTTTTAAGTGAATTAACACAAGATGACAAGAAGTCTTCATAGCATATTTGAATTAAATTATATAAACAGTTTTCATTTTTTCTAAAATATCGTACATGTACATTATGTACAAATTTTTTACGAACACACTATGTATCCACATATCTAAGTAATTTTCGTATAATTGAAGATGGATATTGGGTTGGGTGTGACTAAATAAACATTTTGATTTTATAAAATAAAAAAATAAATAATAATAAATAATCTTAATGTTTGAAATAAAATTCTAAATCAGTATTTTGTGAATGTTTTCTGATTAAACATTTTTTTTATACTCACATTTTTCACGTTCAATTTTAATATAATTACAATTTATTTAAGGTTAAATTATATGATCGGTCAATTACTTGAAATTTTGGAGGTTGTTTTTAAAATGAATATAAACAGCACATACCTACTCGTACTTGTAGTTGTGTATGAAAATATATGAAAAGAAAAATAAATACATAAATAATTTTCATATGTCATATAATTTATGAACATACATATATTATAGAAACACATTCCAAAAACAAACAAAATTATAATTTACATATGAGTATGAATGTATGTTTATATATAGTATGCACAATTAAGCATAACATTATGTAATATTTTAATTTCTACAGGGTGTTTTATATTCACTACAAAAAAAAATTAAAACATTGAATTGTTTTTATAAAAATTTTCATAGAAAATTTATTTTTCAAAGAATGAATTTCAATTAAACACGAGTTCGTGTTATTTCATTCATAAATTTCTTTAAGAATTTCACAGAATCTTTATTGATTTCAACAGAAATACAAAAGAGAAATTAAAACATCTGAACATTATAATAATAAGAAAAAGAAAGAAAAACAAAGCAACATCCTGTAGAGAAAATTTAAACATTTTTTTAAGGTAAAGGTAAAACAACAAACTGTACCATTAAAAACTGATTTTTTTGTTAATTTCTTTTTATTTGAAAAAAACAAAAAAATCTTGTGAACGTTCAATTTTTTAGATAGTTTCTTTATTGTTATGGTAACAATATTTAAAAATGTAAACATACATATCAACCTACTTTTGAATGAATAAAATACAAGCCAAAAAACTACATAAAATTTATAATAAATAATTTTCTGTTAAATTAATCTAAAAATGGTCTACACACATATATATTATGGTGTGTAGAAAAAAATAAATAATCACATAGAGAATAATAATGTAAACACAGTTTTTTCTTCTTCCTTTTTTTATGTAACAAAATTGTTACACTTCATGTATTTTTTTTGTTATTTGTATTATAATGAACATTATTAAAATAAATTAAAAAACTTCATAAAATTAATTTTATTTGAATAAAATTATTACAATTTCCGACATCACATCAAATATTAATTATATTTAAGTAATATGTTTATTTTATTTTTTTTTTTTTAATTACATAAATATGTGTACTTACCTATTTTTATATTTTTACTAAAAGAAATTTTTTTTTTTCATAAAATTGTTTACTTTTATGTATATTTATAATTATTAATTATTATTATTATTTTTTTTTTTACAGTGCATCTGGAACAAGTGCAGTCGCAATTGATAATAAGATCGAACAAGCCATGGTAAGTACAATCGAAATCTTATTATTTCAATTTATTGAAAAAGAAAAAAAAAAAATGTTTACATTATGTATACAAAAAATGAGGCCGTTAAACTTTTAATTTATTGTATTTAAAATAAATTTAAAAAATAATATATTCTTTCCACTTGTAATAAAGAAGTATCATTTTTTTTAATTTTCTTGCGTTAATAAATTATTTAGATTTAATTTGTTATATAAATAAACTTTTATAACAAACAGTTAGGTAATTTTAGTTACTAAAAGAAAATATGTAGAAGCAAAACGGCCTTATTTTTTTTTTTTTCATTCACTTTCAAACCTTACAGTTTTTTTAATTGATTCAGTAAAATGTATATCTATTGTATCAATTGATGCCAAATCGAAATAAATATATTATATATGTATGTACATACGCGTATGTAAGTTAAACATACGTCCAATCAGTTACGATTATTTTTCATTTCAATTCAATGTATAAGTAATATAGTATACATAAGTATAACATCTCAAGAATAGAAAAAATATGCTTGTTGTAGGACAAATTGTATTTTCAGACCAATTTCTCAAATATTTTTGTAATCTAGAAACAAACAAAATAACAGTTAAATCTGCCTATCAACTTTATGTTTCAAAAAGAAAAAAATTTAGTAGACAATGCCAGGAAAAAGTTCATTTAGGTGATTTTTTAATCTTAAATTTGAAAATGAAAAACCCTTTGAAAATTAAAATACTGAAATAATCAAAAACATTAATTATTGTGTCATTTTTCTTAATTACATATTATTTATTTTGTCTACAAGCAATTGTGATGATATTTAGAACAATTTTCTGTTTGAAAATAAACTTTGTTTCTTTTACAAACACATTTTATTCGAGTATGAAATATATTTTTAAATAAATAATTGAATATCTAGTTCATAAAAGTAGATAAAATAAAAATCTTGATAAATTGCTACAATATGGATATACATATACGAAAAGTAGATATTCTAATTCATTGTAAGAGGAAAATAAAAAAAATACCAAAGAAACAACATAACAAATTAATTATTATATCAAAAAAGTAGAACAAATTTAAAAATAGTGTACTTAAGCACATATTTTCAATGTCTTCATTACACTTCAAAATAAATTTGTACGTTCAAGTATTCTCATAAATCAAGTATTTCATGTTACAATAACAATAATATCACCCACAACACAATGTGAAAATTCATGTTTTTTTAAAGTATTTTTTTATTATATAGTTGTAGGTAGGTCATATATTACTTATATATGTAGTATATTTTTATCCGCCTTAAAATAAACTTATATCTTAATTATGACAATGAAGTGCTTATTGTAATGGAATCACGTTGAATTAAAAATATATCTACACATTGTAATTATATATGTACTTGTATGTACATATACACAATAATAGATTGTGCTCTTGACTACTTATTTTTATAACCAATTCAATTTTGACAGTATGTTTTTTTTTATGTACTAACAAGTGACATTTATCAGTTTTTTTTTATGCCTCGTATAAAATAATAATCAAAAATTATATCATATCAATTTTTTTTTTGCATTAAAAAAAATAGTACTCTACATTTTTTTTTTCTTTTAAATTCTAAAAATTTGTTGCTTTATATGAAAACTTTTCAAACGACAACGTATTAAAATTTCATTACGTAACGCATAAGTTCTATGCAGTCATTATTAATTCGTTTCAAATTAATTTTTTTTGTTCATATACTAAATACGTATGTATGTTCTAACTGTTTCTTTTTATATAATAAATTTATATTACATATATATTTTGCATACAAATATTATATTATATTTCAAATTTATATAAAGTCAATCAACTTGTACTTGTAAAAAAAAAACTTCTTATATATACATTTTCATTACAATGTTTTATGAAACGTGATTCTTTAGAAAATTTTCAAGTCATACGTATTTAAATTAATATTCTGATTGTGTGCTTATTGATTCAATTGAATTCTAATATTTAACGTGCTACATAGAAACGTTTTTTTGTCTTCTTCTTCTTTTTTTTATAATTGCAATCAATTTATTTCATCACAAACAACACAATCTATAATTTTTTTCTTTGTTTTCTATTATTTTTTATTTTTTGTAATTTTCTATTCAAAATTTATTAAATATTCACTTAAATTCATGTTGAACATCAATAATTATTGTAATTGCAACTGTTTAACTCAAGGACGTTGACATACTCAACTCACCTCAAATTGACGTACATTTTGCACTTTAGAAATATGATGCAAAAACGTGAACTTTAGATTTCATTTTTTCCTTTAAAGCACGTAATTGTGAACTCTAAACCTCATGTTTTTTTTTCTATAGGTAGATAATAAAATAAAAGATAACAATCATCTATGAAAATTAAAATTAATTTTTCGAGAAAAATAAAATGTATGTGGACGAGGAATGACTATATATAATTTTGGAAAATTGTTTATTAGTATCTGTTGCATTTTATATGAAATCAATTTTTATAGTTTTGAAAAATGCACATTTTGTTTCTAATTAAATCACACATATGTATGTATGTATGTACCATACGTAAGAAGTGAAAGTTGAAAACCAACTATTATATCAGATTTAATATTTAATTCATGATTTAAATTACGATTAAAAATAAAATGTGTTAAAATTTAAATAATTGGTGTAATTAGGTAAAGAAAAAGCCCCATTCGAAAATGCATACACATATAAAAAAAACACATAAGTAGGTAGGTACATTAAATAACAATTTAAATGGGACAAACATTTTCTGTAATTTTTGAAATTTTATTATTTTTAGATTGAAGAAAAAATTTGTAATTTTTATATTTATTTCTAAAATATCAAAGAAATTTCACAATAATGAAGTCAAAAGATTTGCGTAGGCTTTAATTTTTTTTTTCTAATGTATACATACATGTGGAAAAAATATCTTAAAAGTGAAGTCGATTTAATATGTGATTATAATAGCACACATAATTTCCAGTTTTATAGTTTTTCCATGAATTTCAGTTATAATGCAATATTGATATTTTTAAAGTGAAAGCCAAAAGGATTTCATATGAGAAATCATTTCAATAATGAAAAAAATCAATTGATCAATAAAATTGAAATAAGTTGTTATTACCTTTGTTGTTGTGTTGTTGTTGGTAATAAGACAGCTTTACATTGACGAGTTAACAAGTACTTCTTTTTTCTTTGATGAATGATGTCATGCAATTATTTAAACTTAAGAAAAATTGCGTAAAATAGTTACTTACTTGGAATAGAAATGTATATTTATTATTATTTATATTATTTATGCTACATAATAAATAACAAATCATTTCTAAAAAGAAAAAAGAAAAAAACTATTCAACAATATGCCTATAATCTGTAGTACAGAAATGTAGCTATCTATATATACAATAATTCAACCAATCCTCATATTATTGGACAAAAATGTGTAGAATGACCGAATGTCAGATACAGTATGTAAGTATGTATATACAATTTGACATTTAGAATGTCTGCACAATTTATGTTGTATTGCATTAATGTTACCCCATTTCTTTTTTTCTATACTTACATATTTTCATTTGAAATTCAAACATTTATTATTTTATCTTATTCAAAGAAAATAAACATGAGTTTCAAGAAATATAAAAATAAAAGTAAAAAAAAATAAATAAAAATAGAAACATTTATAAATAATGTTTGAATGTTTGATACAAGCAGCTGAGCAATAATGATTATGGCATTAATTTCAATTCAACTGCAAATGAACTACTTTTCATCGGTTGAACAAATACCAATGATTATGATGATGATGATGATGTGAAACAGGCATAGACGGAAGAGTACATAATAACAGCAGCCAAACAATATATGTAATATTATTATTATTATATAGAAAGCAAAATAACACATAATAATGTTCCGGCTAAAGTAGATCGATCTTGTTCTTCGAGAGAAATTTGAGGTCAACCTTATTAGAAGATGTACATATAGAATTAGAAAAACGTAATTGCTAAATTACTACAATATTGCATTATTGTTCATAATGTATCTTATAAAATACCTTAGCTGATATCCACATTCCTTCACTATATACATTAGATTACATATTAACACTATGTTGTTTGCTACTCAAATAATTAAGTGAGTAAACTTTCACCAACGATCCGTTTATCAAGAATTAACAAACACAAAATAATAATTTATTATATATGTATAAAAATTACATTTATGGTAAAAACTAATACCTAACAAGAACAAGGTAACATTTTTTTCATACTATACGTTTGTTTGTTTATTTAACAATAATAATCAAAGAATTTAGATATTTCTCCTGGCACATTACATGACATCACTAAAATAATGGTGTTAAAGCGTTAAAAGCAGGTCATAAACTTTGTCATCCTTTTTTTTTTTTTTAATAAAAAGTTTAATTTTCATGTTACCTGGTATGCATCCGTGTTTAAAAATCATGATCAAGTATAAATAGTAAATAAACTAAAAAAAATAAAAACTTGCGGCCTTTCACATATTATTTCTTTTAAAATTTTCTTGAAAATATCATTTTAGCTGCAAATATTTCAAAAACCATAATTTTTTTACCACAAAAGTCTAATATCAATCAAAAAAAAATGTTTTTAAAAGAAATACGCGTATGTACAGCATTCAATGTGTAGTTTCATGACATTTATAAATATAGTTAAATTAAAAAAAAATAATAATAATAATAAAGTCATTGTTTATTTCTTATAAACACATTCGTTATTGCTGAAAATCGTGAAAATTAATATTCATAAAAAATTTACGTCAATTTTCATAATAATAGAATACCTGTAGGCGCAAATAATGACATTTATTAATTTTTTTTTTCCCTCAAATTGTTGTTATTTGAAAAATTATAACTTTGTATTTCTAATTTCATTTAGAATTATCATATTCAAAAATATCATTAAATACACATTTGTCATATTTAATAAAAAATTATAATAAAACATTGTTGATAAATATTAATTTTTTGACTTTTGTTTGTGTAGATTTTAGCCTTGAAAGCACGTTGCACCTCGAGATAAAATTACAAACTCGTGTCATTTTGTTTTTTCATTGTTTTTCCTTTTTTTTTTTTTTTTTTATAATTTCATGTTATTAATATTTGATTATAACAATTAAATTTTACTTATACGGTATATTGACGTAAAGAATAATAACAAATATTATGTCATTTTAACAAAATAGAAAGTTTAAAAAAATATGTATATGTGGTAGTATAAATTAAAATACTTTTTTTTTTCGCTTTAATTTATCAAATTGCAAAATAATTAGTTTTAATGATAAAATATTGTTTTTAAATATTCTAAATGTTGTTTCCAGTTACTTCTAGAACAGATAAATTTTTATTAATGACATTTATGACGTGATTTCTGTTATCGACTGCAAAAATTCTGTGTAGGAAGAAATACATACATATGACATTTAAATGCATTTCGTAATCATTTAATTTTGATAATAATATTCAAGAACGGTTCTTATCAATTTTTTTTTAAACAAGGTTTTTTATATACGAGTATGTACATATGTTGCATATATGTAGGTATGTATGTACTTATCATACGACCAACGCAGGACATTTTGAATGACTTGAATAAATTTGAAGAAACTAGAAGCCAATAAGTAATAATCAAAATCGTGGGCGTTCGATATAAAGTAACTGAAGCTTATAATTCAATTTTACATTTTAAAACTTTGTCATTTATATTTTCTTTTTATTTGTTAAAATTATATTCAAAAGTTTCAAAAGTATCTTTAATATACTAGTAGTTAGTAATCATCTAAAATTTAAAAAGAAAAAAAAAATTACAATGAAAAATTAAAGTTATTCAATATGAGCAATAGATGAAAAAAAAAATTATATATAATCTAAAAATATCATTTCAAAACACCATATAACAAATGTCAAATGTTGCATCTAAAATAGAATTAAGTAATTTAATAATGCAAAAAGTGTTGAATATTGCAACATAATAAAATTCACGAGAATTATACTTAAATGAAATTTAAATCGTATAATTCTGGTTTTGAAAAGACAAGCTAAAAACTAACTAAGTTCATTTATTTAACTTCTAAGATATACTAAATTTAATGACGTGAAAAAAAAAAAATTAAAGATAATTTCAACTTTCATAACACATACTCGTATATGTATATATAAAGGTACTCGAATGAGTTTATGTCACATTCACAAAAGTGTGTCATCTGATTTGAAAAAGCGCAATCTCTGGTTATTATATGAATTTATAATTTTATCTTTTTGATATTAAATCATCATATTTCTAGCAACGAGCTAAATATTAAGTTTATTCACGTTTCTAAAAGAATATACGATAGTAATGGAGAAAAAAATAGAAAACAAATAAAACAAAATTCAATATCAGTACATTAGAAATCTCAAAAATACCTGTTTTGTTTTTTAAAAATACTAAATATATAGTCGTATTTTATAGGGTATTTTTAGATATTGAATAATTTCATGTATTATTATACAGATTTTTCTATTAATAATTTTATCTCGTTATTATAAAAGCTTATTATTTTGTAATTAATAAATTAAAACCATTAAAAATACATATGAAAAAATTAATAATTAAAAAGATATTCAGTCATCATTGTTTTTGATAAAATCTTTCTTTCAATTTCAAAAAAGTGTGTTTTTTTCAATAAAATCATACTGAGAAAATTCACATACTCATAAGAAATTATATCGTTAAGTAATTTATTTTCAGTATACGTTATATTATAATAAATTAAGATGCCGACAAAGATTTCAAAGAAAAGTACAAAAAAAATAAAATAAAATTTTCAACAGATGTTTGTTTAAAATATCAAAACAACGGAAACTTCCCTACATTATGTACAAATATCTTGCCGACGTAAGCAACTAATTTTAGTTAATTTTTTCCAATGGTTTTTTCATTTGAAAATATAGAATATATACATAAATATAAAATATTTCCATAACATTTTCCATTTCGTATTTTATAAATTATAGTATTTAATTGGAACAATCAATTTCGATTTACAATTTATATAAGATACAATAGAGTGATGCAAACGAACGATATATTTATTCATATAACAATTATAATTTCTGTCCTTTTCATATTAGATTCAATGGAAAGTATTCTATTAATCAGAATACATATAATACAATCAATATCTATACTCTTTCAAATATATATTTGTGTCACTTCTTTAACATAAATAGGAAAAAAAAAATAATAATTATGATGAAATCGATTAAATTGCATGAGTTCTAATTGAAAAACAAAAAAAAAATGATTATTGATAATTCTACAGGAAAAAACATTACAAAAGAATTCTTAGAATTCTAAAATTTAAATTTAAATAATAAACAAGTATACAATCAGAGAGAAGGTATATAACATTAATTGTTTATGTAAAAATGCTAAATGCAATTTATGAAAAAACAAAGTACAGAATTAAATTAACAATGCTTTGTGAAAAAAAAAACCGCCATAATTGTTTTAATTTATATATGTACAGGAATGACTGTATATCTGTTCGTGTTAATAATTCATTGAATTTGTCCATACATATGTATGTACTTTGTTCATTCATGAGTCATAATAATATGACAATTGTAAAACATCGTGTGACAATATCAATCAAAATGTGTTATTTATCATTAAAGAAATTAATTTGTATTACCCACATTTTATTTAAAATAGATAAAAGATATTTTAAAAAATAAAAAAAAGACGCATTTATGTATGACTTACCAATAATGTACTTATTTTAAATTAAATGAACTTTAGTACAATGGGAAGAACTCGTGTCATTTGAAAAAAAAAAAAGGAAAAAGAAACTAATTTCGAAATGTTTTTGTTTTGTTGTTGAAACGAAATGTCTTAAGTATTAAATATTTTTCATTGTTATTCGCATATTTAACGTTTTCTATTTTCAAGTAATTTAAAATTTAATTTATTATTATTTTCAATCAATACATATTCATTCTTTAGTTTACAAACATGTTTTGATTGTCTAATTGTATTTTAATTTTTCTTATAGAATCAATTAATTTTTATTTTTCGTTATAAAATGAATAATAAGCAAACATTCTGAAATTGCGTTTTTATAAGTTTTAATTCAAGACTTTAAAAAACTTCAATTGTTTTTAATTGAGACGTTTGAATTACAAATACCTACCCGTATTTAACCCTTGTAATAGGTGTTTCCAAATATCCAAAGTTTTGAAAAAAAAACGTAATATATTTTCCAAAACACTTTCTTACAAGAAGAAAACTCAAACTTTGTAAGAAATCACAAAACTCTGCTCGTTGAATGAACCGCACATGTTTGAATTCGTGAAGTTGTTGTGTAGTTTTATTAGGAAATTTTCTAAGTAATCTTCTCAATTTAGAACTTATTTTTAATTATATTTAATGTTTCACGCATGTGTTTACAAATTTGTGCCATAACAAATTAAAGATTCTACATTGTACATATTCGCAAAATAATAATAATTCCAATAAAACTAATTATAAATAAACTAATAGATGGAAACATACTCGTAAAATAGAACTCATGAATTTATTTTTCTATTTCAAAACTTAATTGTTATTCGTATACATTTCATTTAGATAATATTTTTTTTCTAACCTATTAAATATGTAATTAGAAGAAAATATTTATTAAGTAATATTGTAACTCCATTTTGTTTATAAAATCACATTTTTATTGAGTCAGCTTGAAAATAAATCAAATCGAAAAAATTTATATATGACATTAATTACATTTTGTGTTGTGGGACAAGAAAATTAATTTATTTTAAAAAAATTCTTATATAAACAGGATTTATTTTTAAATATTAAATTTTAGCTTGATTACCTGAATCGAATGAAAAAGCAAATATGAATGAATATAAAAATTTTTGGTGAAAAACACAAAAATTATCAAAACAAAATTAAATGAGAATTCAATGGAATTTATTTATTTTGCGTTATGTTTTTCTATACCTTTTCTTAAATATATTGTGCAATTTTTCAGAGTTTTTGCATTATGTATTTGAAAAAAAAAAAAAAAAACTTTTAAATTGAATTGATTGATTAACATTACCTTGAACTTTAAAAATAGTTCATAATATCGTCGTAGTATATCAAACTTTGGTAAAATATGAAAATAATGTTGAATATACATAAATAATTGTTGTTTTGAAATCAATCGATTATTTTTATTTTTCTTAACTTATAATTTTAGCATTTATTCTTATCCAATATTTTTCAACAATACTGTTTTTTGTCTTTTATTTATAAAGTAGTTGTGTATCAGAGGCAATTTACACCCATAAATTCAATAACAAAAGTTTATTGGCATTCACAAGTACTTAAAATTCTCTAAAAATAAATTTCCTTTTCAATTTTGTTGTAGTATGTATGTTGGGATATATTTTGCAATGATACAAAAATTTATAATGGCTACTTATTTTTGAATAATTTGATTTTTTTTTCTTGTGTAAATTTTCAACAAAAACTCAAAATATTTGTAAAAATTTCTATCACGAAACTGCATTTTTTTGTCTTTTTTTCTTCCAAATAATTGTATAGTTCAAAGTTCATAACGACCTGTTTATGTTTATATAGCATTTTCAACAAATAAAAAATATATCTATAGACATTTAATTGAATAATTAAATAAATTATTCTGATTACAAAATCATTTCATTTTTTTTTTTTCGACACGTGAATTATAATTTATTAGTTATAAATTTTTTTTATTGTGGAAAACAAAATTTATGATGTGATAAGCAATTATTATTTGTGTATCATGATTTAAAAAAAAAAAAATACATAATTATTATTTAATTTAATAAGTAATATTGATTTCGATTAAAATTAATATTATTTTAATAAATAATTCATCATTTATGTGAGAACACTTTTTTGATCGGAATCATTTCTTATCTTCTACATTTTTTATTTATTTCTTTTAATTTTTATTTTTTTAAATTTTTATAATACATGAAAAATCCACATACATACATAGATATTTTTTAATGATTATATAGGCTATTTTGTTATCATGATACATATTGTACGTCATTATATTTTTCTTGTGAACCAGGAAAATATCACAGGGTTTTCAATGTACAATAAATTGTTTGCATTTTGATAAAATTCAAGACTATAAAGTACTTTTTTTCAGTATACAGTTTATTATTTTTATATGAAGACGGAAATACGGAAATATGTAGGTATTACCTACATTTTTTACTTTATACCCTACCAATATTTTGGTTTTTTGAAAAATTCATTCAATATAAAGTTGCAATTTTCAACACGAAAATAAAAATCCTTGAGTAAATAAAAGTCATTTCCTATTTATTTAAGTAATTTATGTTTTGATAAAAATCGAATTGAAATATTAATTTTAAAAAGAAATAAATCCTGAATTAAAACTAATTTTTACCTATAACTTCGAAACAACTTAAAAGGCTCAAGATAAATTTTAATTTTAGAATAAATCTTTTCAGTTTAATTATGTATTTTATTCCTCAAAAATTAACGGATCTTTTCAATGAATCTGCTTAATTGCCTAGAAATTATCCCACAAATTATGTATTTATTTTCTTTTTTATTTCAAAGTGCATTGTAATTAATTTTTATTGTAAATATTATAGATTCATAATACCGACTTAATATGTGTATCTATCATCTATGTACATATGTATAATGTATATGTATATGTACTTATACATATGTATATAAAAATCGCGATCAGATTCAGACACTTGATTTTTAATCACACTGTACTTTATTATATAAATTATCAATATTTATTTATTTTTTATTACCAAATATCACGTTTCAGGTCATTTTTTCTAATTTTTATGTTATAAATTGTTATCTATTTTAAAATAGATACATCATTAGTTGTTTTTCTTTTTCTTTCATTCTTGGCAAACAAGTAAAACATGATAGTTATGTGTATTTGATCATTATTAAATGTCAATCATTTCTTAATAGAAAAAAAAAAAAAACTAAAGTGACATCGACTTTAATAACTAGTTGAGTCCGGTTTTATTCACAAACTAACAAATCATATCATACTATAATAATAAATGAATTAAAAAAAAAAAGCTAAAATGAAAAAAAAAAAGAATCTTACACATCACATAATCTTCAAATATGTATGTTTATTTTGTTCTAATTTCTTGATCACTTGAAGACTTGATTCTATACGTTAAAGACAACTTCTTTTTTTGTTTTTATTAGTTATTTAATTTATTTTTCTCTTAATAAATAAAACATGTTTTTATTTATATTGTTTTTTTTTGCTTTTGCTTTTTTTTTTTTCATTTTTCATTTCTAGAAATTCAAGTTAATTCAGTATGTGAACTTTACTCATGGTTTATCCCATATCTATGAATTCAAACAGAAAAAAAAACGTACTAATCGATTTAATTAGATTCGTATTAATTGATTATAATTATGCCATTATGTGTTTAGATACATTCGTATCTGAAAAGATACAACATCGTTTATAACTATAATGCAACTATAATATGTACGTATGTATGTACTTTGTTTTTACACATGCAATGCAATATCCCCCTTAATTAACTTAATTTTGGTGTGTGAAATGATAAAAATACAATAATAAAAAATGATTGTGGTCAAAACGACACACATATTATGTTTGTATATATGTAGCTAATTTTCATTATCTAAACTATATTGTTTATTCAGTTCGATTTTATAAAATAAAAGCTTTTTATTATACAGTATAATATTTATTGTACCTATGTTATGTCTAACAATAAATGACGGCATTTTCATTTGTAGAAAAGAGATACAAGTATATATAAAATTTATTTAGATTTTTTATTTCACATGATAGTTCTGCTACTTTTTTATAAGAATATAATGTTATCTACTAGTTGTTTTTGAAGGAAAATTATAGTGACGTCATAAAAGCCCATATTGGCTAATCATACGTGAGAAAAAAAATATTCTTTAAAGAAAAATTACTTCTTTTTTTTTTCACAATATCATTTAAAAAACAACTCAGATATTTTGTTATAAAAGTAAAATAATTTACTTCTAGACGTTCAGTCGCCACCTGCGAGTGCTTTAGATAGCATTGTTATAAAAATTTAAAAAAAAAATAAGTATAATATAAAATATTATTACATATATCAGAAGCAAGAAGCTTTTCCCTGGAAAAAAGTTGCGCTATTACGGACGAAAAATTGGAATATTAAAATAATAATACGTATACATAGAGAAAGCGGTGAAAGAAAATTATAATAGAAAATTTTCAATATACGTATATTGTACCTTGAAAAAGAAAGTTCATCGATTACAATAATAATAAAAAAAGCTTAATATTAGCATTCCGTTTTGCTTGTTTGCGGAAGTTTTTCCATTAGTATATTATATTTTATACAAGCTACCTTGCATTGGTTAATCATAGTCCGGCATCTTAGTTCTTTTATTTATTTAAATATTTTATTTTTTGAAAAAATCAGTGCATATTTTATTTTTCCGGCTTCTAATCAAAGTGCTTTCGAAAATAAAAAAGAAAATTAAATTTGAAAAAAAAATTAATAAAAATCTAAAGTGTAAAAAAGTGAATAATATATTTTAATCTAAAAAAAAAACAATTTGCAGTGAATTACAAATTCAATTACTGAGAAAAAGTAAAAATAATTTTAATTCATATGAAAATGGGTTCTATGTCAGTATGCCAACCGGAAAGCTGGCTCTATGAAATTTGGCAAAAAGGACAGGATCGCCCGTGTTATGTTATGGTACCGAATGCAAATGTATGTTCTATTATATATTTTTATTTTAAAATGTCTATTTTTAATTTTCGAAAAAAATTTTTAGTATTGTGAAACACAGAAAAAGTTCTTAGAATATTTCTAGTTTATAAATTAAATGCGAAATTTAAATTTTTTAAAGTGTACCCTACACAAATTTTGTAAAAATATTCAAGGAAATGAATCACAACATTTAAAATTAAAATCAATAATTTCATGACCTTTTCTTGTATGTACGTATATGTATATATCTAAATGTGGTGTATGCAAATTATAATTTTATATTACCTGAAATGCCGTGAAATTTAAATAGAAATTATTTGAAAATAGTGATTTTTAAAACAGTATCACATCAGTTATTCTGGCGACCATTTTGTCAACAGCAATGTAACAAAATTAAAAATAATTTTATTTAAAATATTTAAAAATTTATTTTTTAATTATTGATTGATTTGCAGGCATGCAGAGATTCGTGAAATCCTCACAAACGTCTATCAAATTCATAAAAAATTGCGATTAAAAAAAATTTCAATTTAAAAATCGACTGCGATCATACTTCTGTTATTTCTAAGGAAATGTTTAATACATCACACCTTATAAACGTACAATGTTATTCATAAAATGTGGAATGAAAAAATTCAAGATAAAAAGCTTTTTTATCTTGTTTCCTTGAATTTAATAAAAAACAAAAAAAAAAAACGTAATTATGTTTTTTGATTGAAGAACTTTTGACCCATAATTTAAGAAAAAAATCAATAGCTTGACATTTAATCTCAAGGTACTCGTATCGTATGTGATGTATCTAAGTACATATATATTATACATACACATAAAACTTTGTTATATTGAATTTAATGTTTAATATCACAAAAGGCATTTTTTATTCTTTATAATTTTATGACAAAAACTACTCATATTTTCATCTTTCAATCATCTTTGCAACCATTATTAAAATGCAATTGTTGCAATAAAAAAAAATAAATGAAATTTTCAAGTATCATATATAAATTCTTAATATTCAACATAAAGTTTCTCATATGTGTTTGAATCTTTCATAAAATATTAAGGAATTTTTTTTTTATCTTACACTTGATAAAAATTTCAAATTAATAAAAATTCAATAAATCAATAATTTGAAATTTTTATATTATTATTTTCTTATCTAGATTCTAGTCTACTTGCACACAAATACATTTTTATGCATTCAATGTGTCATTCGTTACGAAAATATCGGTTTTTTTATATTCTTTTATAATAAAATTACATTATTTCATAAAATTGAAAAGACAAAAAAAAATAATAAAATAAAATGAAATAAAAAAATATAAAACGTAAAGTACAGTAAAACTTTAAAAAACGTATGAAAAAAAAAAGAGAAAAAAATAATAATAAGGGTATTCGTTCTGAAAGCTGTTTTCAGTATTATCGTCAAGGTGCTATTAAATTATCAATATAGTTTTTTTTTCTTTTCATTAATTACAAAATTATATTTTTCATTATCTTCTAATTGTTATCTTGTTATTATTATTGCTTAATTTTTATTATCAAAATATTTACAATTCACACAGAATATCACAAAAAGTTCAAACTACATACATTATAAAAACCCTTAAAATTTCGAAATAAAAATGTTTAATTTTGAAAAACAAAATATAATTTATAAGTGAATGACATAATTAAATATATTTGTTATTGTTGAATATATATATTTTTTTCTTTTCTCAAATATTGATAAGGAGTCTCATGTTGTTTATCTAGAAGCAATCACGAACATATTTTATGTACATATTTCTCAATATACATATACATACAATATATAACTATTGTAGTATAAAATGAAATGCCACACTTGAAAAAAATTTAAAAAAAAAAAAAATAAAGTAACAAGATTTTGATAGCCTTGGATTTATATTTATTTTATTTTATTTATTTTTTTTTTATTAAACTATAAAATTTTCTGATAATTTAAAACAAAATGTTTTCCTATACGAAAGCTATGTTGGTATATCAGTGTTGTTTTCGCACATATTCTATAGGTACTGTATGTCATTTTACAGTAAATAAAAAAAATATTATATATCAATAAATTTTAATAATTAATGATGATGAGATGTTAAAATTTTATCAAGAATGTAAACATACCTAACAATAATTCATATTCACATTGAATTAACAATATTTTTTATTGATTTTTTTTTCCTCCTTTTTATATGTTTCAATATAAAAAAAGAAACAGTACATAATAAAAATCAAATAAAAAAAAATAATTAAAAAGTAAATAAAATCAAATAGAATGATTTGATGAAGAAAAAAAAAACATATATGTTGTACTTATATAAATTAAATTTATTCGTTTTTGTTATATTTTTTTTTCTTTTCTTTTCAAATTGAATTGCCTTTTAATTTATAAAGTTTTCCGCATTTCAAGCTACAATTCTTTTTTCCTGAAAAAAAAAAAATTAAAAAAAAAAAAAAGAAAGCTAAATAAAAAATATAAATGCTTATACAATATCCGAATATGTCTGACTTTTTATTAACTGACTTTTATTATAAAAATTTACTTTTTAAATACAATTTATATAGTTCATTATTTTATTGAGCCTTTCCGCAATTGTTTTCATATTACCGCTATTAAATGCATATATTGTATTGTACATATATTGTACAGTGTACCATACAAGTAAATCAAAATTAACCTTGCTCATTGATGAGAAATTGATGTATATTATAAAAATTCAGAAATTCAGAATATTGTTTTGAAGTACGTATGTTTTATAAATTGCCACACATAATATGTACATATTTATTACTTACAAGGTTGTCGTTTTCAATGTTTGTTGATAATTTTTTTTCATTCTGTTTTATCATATATTGTTTTACAGTATGTATGTGTATTTCAAGATCCTAAATTTTACTTAGCAACATGAAACGAAAAAAAAAAAACATATATGTTCCTATTATAAAACACAATTAAAAAAAAAAAAATTATATAAAAAAAGTGTTTAAAATGTTTAAAAGTTTCAAAAAATTTTCATAAAAGTTAATTAGATAATTGAAATCTTGTTAATTAGCGTCAAATCCCATTGTTAAATAGAAACATTCAATAATAAGCGTGTATTTCTATATTATGAAAGCCATTTTAGTATTTATTAGATTTTAATTAGAAGAAAATGTTTATTCAGTTGTTTTTCTATATTTTAAAATCATAAAAATAATTTTTTTTTTCTTGTACTTATTGAGAATTTTATTTGATTAATAACGTGAAATCTCATATAAATTAAAATTGAAAATAGTACAAAATATGAAAAATTCTTTAACAAATAAAATTTATTATTTGCTCTATTTAAATTTATTAAAAAAAAAAAAACCAAACTTGGTCAATTTAAATAAAACATCACAACAAGAATTTTAAATAAATTTAAAAATGTTATCGCTTTTAAAGGTCTTCCGAGGTTATATGAAGTAAGAGTTGATTTCTGATAATAAAAGAAAACAAAAAAAAATTATATTTGTAAAATGATTAAAATTTTAATACTTTGAAATTCTCATGAATCTAAAACTACTACAAAAAACAATGAAACAAAAAAACAAAAAAAAATAGAAAAAAAAATTTTTCAGATAAATGAAAAAATGTTTGAAAAATATCTAATTTGTTTTTTTTTTTCATTACATTTTTCTCTTCTTCTTTTTTTTTCAAATTCCTTAATTTTTATTCTCAAAATAATAGTTACCTACTTTTTACCTTAAAAAATATATAATTGTAGACATTATTACATTAGAAGAAAAAAAAAATGGAAAGGTATGAATACATTAAATTTATTTATCACGTGAAAAATATTTTAAAATGTGACAGAAAAAAACAAGTAGAAAAAAAAACAATATAATTAATTAGCAGCTCTCTTTTTGTTTTTTTATTGCTGTATTGAAAATTTTATGAATCTTAAATAAAATATGTCTTTTAATGACTTTGTAATTTGTATATTCAAACATTTCAAATATACATACACGTGTCTTGTTTTTTCCTCTTTTTTTTTTTTCGTTAGGAAATATAATTCAAAATATTATTTTTATTTTTCTTATTTTATATTTAAAAACTAATAAATATTTAAAATTTCAAATGATTTTTTTTTTTAAATTACTCTTGAATTAATCTGTCATAGCTTTGAACTTGTGTTAACATATATAATTTGCGTCACTAGAGCGATTTAAAAAAAAAAAATAAAAAATTGTTTTCATTTTTATTTTGAACATTTAATTTAACGTCTTGTATCTCGTTCACTAATTTTTTTATTATTTTCATTTTTTATTTTATTGAAAAAAGAAAAAAAAATAATATTTTTTCATTTCTATTTTTGGTTTTCATCTGTTAAACAAAAGTTTACATTGAAAGCCAACATATGAATTCGAACAAACACGTTTGAATCATAAAGATTTGTTTTTTTGTTTGATTATTTGTTTGATTATTTCAATTTTTTTTTTTTTAATGTTATGTTTCTTTGTTGCAATTTTTTTTTTATTGTTATTGTAACAAAGAAATTTTAAGCTTATTAATTTTATTTCACCTCTGTTCTTTTCAAAGTTATTGTTTTGATTATTGTTATGTGTATTTTGATAAGGCTCCCATATGCATCATCCTATATATTGTTTTTGTACCCAACGTGATATGTTTACTTTTTTTTTTTTTTACCTATGAAAAATATTGAAAAAAAAAATAAGGTTGTGATTATAATAATGTTCGGCTATTAACGATAATATCTCGAAAAAAAAAAGAAAAAAAAATCTCTTTGTATGTGGGGTTAATTTTATTTTCTTAGTCATAACATAACATATAACACCCATGATGATAAATCACTGCATAATGAAAGTGCAATCAAAAGTAATTTAAAAGATAAAAAAATTTATAAAATGTGTTTTGAAGTACATATATTTTTACATTTGTAATAGCTGTGAAAAAGCTCTTAAGAATTATAACACGCGCTACTATACTTATGTATTTAAAAGTGTCTCATATGTACATATGTATGTATATTATGCACATGAATTTTTAAAAATTACAATAAAAAAGTGCATTGTTCATACATATAAAAGTTTTTTTTTTCTCAACAATCAATGTTAAAAAAACTTTCAGGACATAAATATGTAACTGCACACGATTACTCACTTCCTTAGTAGGGCGGAACCTAGAGGTTTTTTTGTTTTTTTTGTTAATAAAACCTTGATAAAGTTGAAGGATTTCTTTTGAAAAATATTTTATATTCAAAATGAATTCTAGAAATTTTTTGCCTTCATTCGTTTCCCCAAGGTCATGGATGTACATATTATAAAATATAAAATAAAAAAAAAGAATTGGTAATTGCTTAAAAAATACAATAACAACAAATATTAGAAACTGAAAATGTAATCCTTAATGCAATTAATGCAATTCACTTCCGTGTTTTAAAAACCTTAAAGTAATTTACAGAATGTTCAATAATAATTATTCTTACAGATAAGAGACTAAATAAATATTTATGGTTAATTATTTCTCATGTAATTATTTCCTATGACAAAAATAATATTTGAAAAAAAAAAATGTTTACAATGAACAAAGGAAGTTATTTAAGACACGGAAATTTAATTAAATTTTGCGGTTTAAACATTGGTAACAACCGCTATAAAATTTAATGAACGAATCTATTCAAATCTGCATATATGTATATGGTTACTGTTATTATCCTATGATAAAATACCGTTTTACGGTTAAATTTACTTAGTTTTAAATTTAAATTACATTTTTAAATTAGATAATTTTAAATTTTCTATTTGTAACATTTTCCTTTTTTTTTTTTTTTTTTTTATTATTTTTAGGATCTAGTTAAGTCACATTTAATGATTGCCGTTCGTGAAGAGGTTGAAGTTCTTAAAGAGAAAATAGCCGAATTAATGGATCGTATTAATCAGCTGGAACTGGAGAATACAATCTTAAAGGCAAATGTTTCACAGGAGACATTAACACAATTATCAGCAACAATACAAACAGCGGCAACAACAAATTCAGCAACAGCACCACCAACTGTTCAAAAGCCACCACAAAATACAAACACAAGTAATGGTCCAGTATCATAAACAGAATGTATACACAAACAAACATCAAACCATGAGTATAATTAATAAAAATTAGCTACTACTTCGTCGATGCATTATTATAAATGCAATCTAAAAAAAAAATTAAATAAACAATAAAAATTTTAGCTTTTCTTAGCTTAAAAATCAGATTAAATGATTAAATGATAGCAGAATTTTATTTAATTAAATTCAAACAATAAAATAATGTAAATTTTGGCTTTTTATTCAAGAACAAAAGATAAATGTAGAATTTTAATGCAAAATTATGCTGCTTCAAATTTTTTCATACTTAGCTAATTGATAGAAAGTCTATCTTAGATGGCAATTTTATAAAATTTTATTAAAGAAAGGAGAAAAAATGTAGCAAAAAAATTGTTTATTTTAAAAATTTGCCAAAATTAGAAAAAAATTTCAGTATGCGTAGATAAAAATTGCAAGAAAAAAAAGTTAAAAATTAACCAAAATGTTGCTGAATTAAAAAAAAAAAAAAACTGCTAAATTAAATTCATTTTTCTGTACTCATGTTGTTTAAAATGATCTGTGAATCCACATACAAAACAAAATTAACACAAACAAAAAAAATTATTGGATTACAAAGAAATTAAATTCAGTTTGGTGGTCATGAATTTAATTAATGACTCCTATTGAGACTCTATGTGATGATGATATGATGTAGAAGTGGAAACGATAAAGAATGAAAGAACAAAGGAAACAAGAAGCATTATTTAACATATAAAAAATAAAAAAGATGTAAATAAATTTTTTTTAATCATTATTGATTACATAAAAATTTAAATGGTGGAAAAATTATTAAGAACTTTTATATGTACCGTTTTTTCATTATGATAAAAAATTGATCAAGTCAGAGAGGGGGCGTGCAAGCCACAAGTTGATGATTTGGTAAAAAGTAAGAAGATTGAGTTGTATGTAGTGCATTTTCTAATTCAAAAAAAAAATTCTTTTTTTTTTTTTAATTTATATATATTTTGTATATTTATTGCAATTTTTGAAATAAGAACAAAAATAATTTAAATTAAAAATGATAAAATAATTGAAGAGAAAAAAATTGAAAAAAAAAAAAAAAGAAAAAAGTAAATAAATAAATAATAAATGCCTTTTTATTTTTAAGATATAAATAAAATTTGTTTTATTTTTATTTTTTTAAGAAGAACAATAAATTTAAAATAATAAAAAAAAAAACAATTGTATAAAACATGTAATTAAATTTAAAATTAACAAAATAAAAAAAAAAGCAAAAACTTTAATTTAAAAAAAAAAAAAAAAAAAACAATGTGATATTTTTTTTGTTTTTGCTTTTTGTTTTTCTTTATGAATAAAAAATTTTGAATGTAAACAAAAGATCCAATTTAAAAAAAAAAATTCAGTCCATACGAAGACAGTAACAAAAAATATTAGTTAAACTATGTATTTAAAAAAATAATGGAACGAAATGTTTTAATTGTCTAGATAATAGGAAAATATATGATTTATAGAGAAGAAGAAGAAGAATAAAAAATTAATAAATTAATTAAATTAAAAATAATTATAATAAAAATAAATAAATTGATAATGTAAAACTTATATTAGAAAAAAAAAATAAGTAAATAAATAAAAACAAATGATTAAAAATAAAATTTATTTTTTTACTAAATTAATTTCATAAAAACACACACACACACACACACACACACACACATTAATTATTCTCTTTTTTTAAAAAAAAAATAGTATCTATGAAAAATTGTATGTACATACATAAAAAATGGTTTTGTATATATGTAATACGAATAATTGAGAAATAAAAATATATAAAAGAAAGTACATACATAATAAATTAAAACTGAATAAGGAACTAAAATGAGAATACATATTATGTAGTAGATTATAATTAATTTAAATTAAAAAAAAATATACATACATTTACCGTTATATACATATATACACACATATTTAAAATATTGTAAAAATAAAAACAAAAAATTGATGATTGTAAGTAAAGATGTTTTTTTTTCTTTTTTCTCTAAGGAATAAAAGTAGAAATTATTTAATTATGTAACACAAAGTATATTGAAATTAATAATTATGTATAATTATTGTAGTAATTATGATCGATCATTTATGTGAAACTTAAGATTTGATGAAAGAAAAGGAAAACAAACATAAAATTATTATTTTAATGAAAAATAATAAAAAAATTTTTAGGCTTTTTTTTCTATTTTATTTTAGTTTTGTTTTTTCACTTTTTTTTTAAATTATTTTTTTCTACTTATAATTAATTAATGGATTCGTTAGAAAAGCAAAAAAAATAAAAATAACAAAAGACAAAAGCAGTTTGATTGAATGTGATAATTATTATGATGAAAAGGAAAGACGGTAAATAATTTAGTAAATATTAAATGGACCTCAAAAAAAAACTAAAACTAATAATATCAAAATTTAAAGAAAATATATAATATATGATTGGTTTAACTGTCAAACTTTGTAAGGACATTTTAAAGGAAATATTTTGTTGCTATCATCATTTAATTTCTGTATAAATTTTAATCATTTTTAATTTTAAAATTATGTACTTTAAACAAAAACTATCCATAATTGAAATAAGCTAGCTGCATTATAATTGCTTTGATTTTATAAAAGAAAATTCTATTATTTTTTTTTACATTTGAAAAGAAAAACTAGACTTACATGGTTTGACAGTAGAATCAGACGATATTTATAATTTTTTTTAAAACAATGATTGAAGTTATTAAGTCATTGGAAATGTAATTAAAATTCAAAAAGATGGAAATAATTAGGAAATGATATAAATTTTTCATATATGCACAATGATAAACAAATTTATTCATAGAAAACCTGTTATTTTGTGAACATTGTAAATGATTAATTTGAAATCTTTATCTTTATGAACTACCAGGCTCGTAAAGTGTTTTATTATATTATGTGCCGTTAATGCAAGAAAATATGTAATGTTACTTACATATGTATGTTGTAAAGTGAAATGATATAACAACACACAAAAAAAAATGATTATGCTTTTTTTTTCTTCCTTCTATAATAAAAATTGAAAATTCATGATGAGATTTTATTTGATTACAATTTGAAAAAAAAATGTATAAAAATAAAAAGTTACAATAATCAACTTATTTTTTTTTTTTTAATAATTCAAGAAAAGATTAATGACTATGCTTTTGTATATGAAAAAAACGGGTTTTCGATCAATCAATTTTTAAAGATTAAAAAAAAAAAAAGTTACAACATTTGTAAACATTTTCACTTGTTCGATTTTTTTTTTCTAAGAAAAGCGATAAAAATGAAAATGTTTAAAAATAATTAAATTTTTGTAACTTGATTAAGTAAAAATAATTCTCAAATTACTTTTTTTCATTATAATAATCAAATCTAATCATAATTAATTGACTGAATTTTAATTTAATTTCCGTAATGACGATAAACAATTGAATATGACCTATAAAATTCATCTCTAAGAAATGTAATAAAAGGAATGTGATTTGATGAAATTCAATGTGAGTATCTATAAACATGAGAAAATTTGAAAAAAATATTTGAGTTTCCGTGAATTCCTTGAAAAAGAAAAAAAAAACACATTTAAATTATATTAAAAATCCAGTGTATTTGATAATCGCATCTGTATCAGTATATTTTTTTTAAAGATACTTTTTATTTCTCTTGCAGTTGCAATGAACACATATTCGTCAAATGTATCTACTTAAAATTCATTGATTTTCAATATGCGAGAACAGAACATAAAATTTTATCATCATATGCTACATATTTACAGTTATTTTTCAATCTATAATTTGAATTTTTCACAATTTATAAAAAGTAATTCATTTTTTTTTTTATATTTTTCAATAAAAGCGACAGTATTCTTATATTAACAAAGATTTTTGTTTTTATTTTTTTCCAATTTTTTTATACTTTTGTTGTTGTTTAACTCTGATAACTGTATTTGTGTTTGTATTTTATATAATATACTTTGAAGATTGCCATTTATTGCACGATTTTTACAATATATTGTTTGCTAGTTATTTAATGAACAAAAAAAATAATAATAAATAAACATAATTTTTCTTTTAATCAAATAAGACACAATGATTCACGATTTTTGCAATGTACTCGTAATTAAATATTTTAATTTGTATTCAAAAAGAAAAAAATAAATAAACGTTATAAATTATAAAACATTACAAGCATTATTTCTTCATCACTTTTTTATATATATTTTTCTTTTCCTTTTTTTTCTTTCTTTTTCATAAAAGAATCAAGTGTACAATTTACAATAATATTCTTATTAACCGTTTCGTAATTATTTTTTTATTATTATTTAGTATTTTTTTTATATATGTCATATTATTTAAAAATAAAACATAGAAAGCATATAATCTATAAAAAAATTAAATAAAAGATAGCAATATATATTAATAGATAAAAATAATAGAAAATGCATAATTTGCAATCTTGTTTATATATTTATTATTATAGTGAGAAAGGATCCGAAAGAAAAAAAAAATAGTACCATAAACTCAAAAATGAAAAAAAAAAAGTATATAAAAGAAAACCATAAATAAATAATTTCCAATATCTTAGATGTAAGTACATACAATTATTACTAAATTTAAAAAAAATAAAAGAAAATTACAAAACAAACTAAAATAATAGACGAAGAAAAAAAAAATCATGTTCTGTAATTATAATTTTTTTTGAATGTAAAACTAAAAAAAATTGATGATAAATTTTGAAAGAATGCGATATTATTATGTACATATAGAATATTAGATTATTTTTACCGCTATTAATTAGAATTATATTATATTATAAATATTATTATTTGTTTTTTTTTTAATTATTGTTAATTTATTTAATTGCAAATTACAAAAAAAAAAAGATTAAAAAATAAATCTGCTAATATCTAATTTAAAAAAAAAAAATGCAATTGTAATCGCAATCATGAGAAAGAAAACAAAAATTATTATTATTATTATTATTCTTTTTACAACTCCTAGTCTCTTTCTAATGTAAAAGCCAAAATAAATATTAAAATATTTGAAAAAACAAAAAATATTTACAAAAAATATATATTAAAAAAAAAAAAAAACAAATTAAAAATAAAGCAAAAATTGTTTAAAAAATATTTTAAAAAAATGTTCTTTTAGTTTTTTATTTTTCATTTTATTTTATTTTCTTTTTTTTAGGTTTTTTTTTTTTTGTCAATTATTTTATTGAAAATTCCTAAGATTTTTATAAAAATTGATGATACACGTATTTTCTTTTGTTGTTTGTTCTGTTTTCATGGAAAACGATTATTATCAAAAAAATTGACTTTGTTATTGTTTATTTTATTTTTCTTTAGTTTTTTTTTTTCCTTTTCAACTACTTGGGCTAACTATGATTTCTTGTGTGTTTTTGTTCACCTTAAATGAAATATGATTTATTTGTTTGTATTTATGTTATGATCCTGTTTATTATGTTTTTCATACTGGCCTTTTAAAGTTTTAATGGTCATCGTTAAAAGTGACTCTTCTCATGAAAACATTTAATTAAAAAAAAAAAAACTGAATTTTAGAGTTGTGATTTTTACATGATGGTAGCAGTCATAACTTTGAGTTTATTTATCAGGAGAGCGCATAAAATGGGACTACATATTTTTTAAAGATGTGTCATTCATGATGTTAGAGCCACTTATGTGTCTTTCAAATTTGAAATTATTATTGTTCATTCGTCCCTTTTTTAGTTTCACGTGTTCACTACATTTAATTTTCGAATTTTAAAATTTTTAAAGGTAACGAGGTTAAAAAAATTTCAACCACTACACATTTTATTTTATGTACATAATTAAATTTGTACTCAATTGAAAAAAAGCACAAATTTTCTGCTTATATTGAAACAATGACTATCCAGGAAATTAACTTTTCATAAAAAGAAAATTCATCTGAATTGAAGAACTTTCAAAAAATGGTGCGATGCAAGAGAAACACTTCATTTGAATTGAAAAAGGATAATGCCATACGTTACATTTGAAAATTTAACATTGATCTTTAGAATACTACTTTTTTTGGAATTAAATTGGAAAAGATAATTTTATTAAGAAAAGTAGATTAGAGAAAAAGTTTATTTAATATTTATTTTTATTTTTAATTTTCAAATTATTGTTTTATTTAATTTTTCTAATTTCGCTTCTTTTTTTTTTATTCAAATAATTATTTTGAATTTAATAATAATAAAATTAACAGAATATTTGATGAAATTAGAATTTAATACATAGTTACAAAAATGTATCTAATCTAAATAATAAACAAGTCAATGAGGCTGTTGAATTTAATTTAGATATTTAAAAACTGTAATCCCACAAATGAGGATTTTTAGTGAAAAACATTAAAAAAAATATTATCATAATTATCAAAAAACATGTATGTATGTATGTGTATGTACACAAAACATTTAAAACAAAAAACAAAATGTTAATCTATTTATAATCTCAAAATAAATAATTTAACATATTAAAAATGAATTTCAGCAGAAAAAAAATATTAGAAATATTTAATAAATATTAATTATGCTTTATACCGAAAATACATTAAGAGAAGAAAAAAAATAACTTTTAAAATATGTTACATAAATTTGTAAATAATTCACATAAATATTACTCAAAGATTTATTCTGAATTATAAAAGTACCTACGATGAAAAGAAGAAGAAGAAAAAACACAATTTAGATAGATAGTTTCTATAAAATTGTTATAAAAAAAAAATAATAATTTTTATCACCATGTGCATTTCTCATGTACAATTTATGTGATTTTTTAAAACTTCAAATTAAATGGACAACTGAAAAAAAAAAAAAACCAAGAACAAAAAAAAAAAATAATGAATATGAAAAAAAATTAATTAAGTACTGAAAAATAACATGAAAAGCAATGAAAAAATTATTGTAAATAGAAAAGACATGAATTAGCAAGAAGAAAAAGTAATTAGATTGAATGTGTAAATATAAAATTTAGAAAAAATTAAAATTACGATATTTTTTCTTTGAAATGGAAAAATTCTTATGTAGAATGTAAAGAAGAATATTAGGAAGAACTTGTAAATGTGAAAGGATATATTTGAAATATAAAATGAATAAAAAACTAAAATTATTGTATTGAACTTTTTTTTTTTACAATTTTCTCAATATTTAGATAGTTAAAAAAAAAAAAAAACATTAATTGAAATCTATTTTCTTATTTTTATGGAAGCATCTTGTTTTGCTAATGATAGAGAAAATAATTATTTCACATATATTGTTTTTGTTGTAGGATCCAATGAAAATGTCCAATGAAGAATTTTGAATATTTACGTGATTGGTAATTTAACTAACCTTTTTTCACAACTATCTATAAAATTTCCATTTTCCACTTTAAAAAAATTCTGGAAAATTTTCCTTTAAAAACATTAAATTATTGAAAATTTTCTGTACTTGAGAAGTATGAAACATGTATGAATTTCCATGGGCAAAATTATAAGCATAATATTTTGAAGTCTGAAGACTGAAGAAAACAATAAAACAAAGTTTAAAGTTCTTCGGAATTGTAAATATGTATAAAAAAAACGCTCAATTCAAGTAGCTTACAAAAATCAAATAGCTTATAATTTTCTTTTAGAACTGCAACTTCAACCTTTTACAACAATGTTAACCTCATTTGAATCATTCAAAGTTATACTTTCCCTTTTTTTTCTTGCGAATTTAACAAAATTTCAAGAAATCAACAATAAGACTTTTTTTTTTTCATCATAAAACAAAATTCATATTTATAAATTTTTCTAAATAAGATAAAATTTATTTTTTCTATAAGTTGGTATAAGAAAAATATACTCTTCAAACTGACCATTAATTTTTTTTTTCAATTAAATTATAAGTCTAAATGATAAAATTAATATCAATGTTATTATATATTTTTATTAATATAAAATTAATTAGATACTCTTCAATACTTGCAAATCCTTAAACCTAGTTTAATAATTTTTTTTTGTTTTTTTTTTTCACTATTTAAAAATATTGCTTAAATTATGATAATTGCTTTTTTTTAAGTAAAACAATGTGTGAATAAAATCCTTGAAAATTCAATTTTTCTTAAAAAAAAAAAAAAAATGAAAAAAAAAAACAAAATTAACTATTGCCATTTGCAGATGGTTGAGTTTGAGTTGCATTTGTACAAAAACGATTATTTTGTTGGTGTATTGATTGAATTGAATTGATTATATTACGATTAACAACTTCCATAACTTCTGTTTGAATTGTTGCCCATGATTGAAAATTTAAATTAGCTTGTTCAACTTGAATAGCCATTGCATTAAAAAATGAACGAATAAATGTTTCATTTTGTTGTTGTGATACAGCATGAATTGTTGATATTGCAGCAGTTTGTACATAACGATTAGGATCCTGAATTGATTTTGTATCTGGATTAGCAGCTTTGGCAGTTAATGTTGTATTATCAAATGATATTAGAATTGGTTCCTTTGGAAATGAATTTTGTTGTGAACGATTATTATTTGCAACAGTAAATTCATCATTTTCAATTCCAGTTGGTATTGTTGAATTATTTAAATATCTTGGTTGTTGATGATGATGTGGATGATGTTGCTGATGATGCAGCTGTTGATCTTCTATTGTACATTCAACATTACGTTCAATTTTAAATAGAACCGGAAGATTTTTTTGAAATGTTCCATTCTCTTGAATACGATTTCCGGATGTACCTTGACCGGATTCTTCATTTTCTGATAGAAATGTACTAAATAATTCATTTATATTTTTTGGATTTAAATCAGTTTTAATTTCGTTTTTGATCATGTTTCTATTTAAAAATTAAAATAGAAATAAAAAATTGTTTAAAATATATTTTTTCAATCACAAAAGTTAGTTTCTTACTCTCTTGGTTCAGTACAATCCTTTAAAAATGATAACGCATTAAAGTATTTCCATGTAACTCCTTGTGTTTCGGAGCCACTTGATCTTACTTTTCCATATTCTCTTGCAAATCTGTCTCGTAAACTTTTCCATCTTTGTTTAGCTTTTTTAACTAAAATAAAAATGTTTTTCAATGTTAAAAACTTAATACAAAATTTAAAAAATATACTCACAAATTATTTAAAAAAATATTTTGTCATTAACATATTAAAATCGAAAATTGAAAAAAATAAAAATATCAAAATGTTAAGTATTTAAATCAACTCATGAAATTTTCCAATTAAGTGTCTATACCTATAGTATATGTAGCTACATATTTGTTAAGTATTCTTACAGGTAAGACAGGTAAATATGTATATTCTTAGAACTTTACAACAAAATGGCTTTAATCATCACATTTTAGCAATTTATACTAGTAATAAGTAAACTACTTCGATTTTAATAAAATTAGAAAATTCTTCTGAAAAATATGTGAATAAATATTTGCATCGTTTAAATTATAAAAGAACTCAAATTTAGGATAAAAACAAATCACAATTAAATAAAATTTATAAATAAAAAAAAATTATGAAGCGAACTTCGACGCCATTTCTCTTTTATTCATCATCATCAATGCATCATTTCATTGATGAAAAAAATCCAACCTGAAACCTCACCTTCAATATTCAACTCAGCCGCAATTTCCGTCCACTTTTCCTCTTTTCTAGCTAAATCCTTGTAATATGTTGCCTTTCTATTATACAAGAATTCATGTTCCTTCACCAAATTGATTAATTTTTTTTCCATTACCGAAATCACCTTTTCTGGCTTCATCATTTTTTTTCCTCTAAAATCTAGAGTTGAAAATCCGCCAAAGTACAATACAGATTACAGAAACTACACTACACAGATTGCTGTCAAAAAAAAAAAAAATACACAGCAAAATGAAGTCGACAAGAACGAACGACGACTTTCAAGTTAAAGCGAAATTAAATGTTGACGTATTACCAGTGTTGGTAATTCGTCGAAATTCCCCTTTTCGTGGGAATTTTTGTACCTGAAGTCAGTGTTGTGGGAAAAAAGGTAAAAATTACATATCTAGAACAAATTGTGCGAAATATCATTAATTTTCTAAAAGTTAATATAAAGTGTCAACAAATAGAAAATTCACTGATATTATATTAAAATGCCAATAACAGAGTAAAAATATTGATCGAAAAATTTACTTTATTTTAATGATCTTTTCTACTACGTTATTTTATTGTGATCTAAACAGTTAACGAATTTAAAAAATACTAAACTGTGTCAACGGATACACATACACAACGGTCTTGCTTGTTTACATACATACACCACATTCAATAAGTCGTTTGTTTTTTAAAATATTTATACTATTTTTCTTTTTGAATGTCAGTACAGGCAAGATAGGCATACTTTTCTAGACCGATTCAATTGTGCCCATACAGACACAGTTGTCCATACAGACACAGTTGATCAATCTACTAATGGTCTGAATCCGCCTCCGGAACGAGTACCATTCTTTTGATGCTCTTGTTGTTGTTGCGCTTCTGCTGAGCGCGTATGAGGCGCCCAGGAAGTGGAAGGACCACCAGAGAACAAGACTGTCGGGGAGTAAGAGACCCTGGACTCATCCTCCGCTAACGCTTGATCTACAGGTGGAAGAACTTCCAGACCAACTTTTATTTTACCGATCTCCAAGCCCACTATCAACAATCATCCTCAGGCGCGCCTAACGAGAGGTAGATGATTTTTTGTTAGATCACAAACCCTCAGCCACCATTGGAAGAAGGTTGACTCTTGGATTTCGAATAAAATAAAATTGTGAGCAAAATCGAGTCAGATGTACATATTACTACATACACCTGACCGTCCTAACCACAAAATCTAGACCGATTCAATTGTGCAATACAGTTGACCGGATCTAGTAATAAAAATTAAAAACCTAATAAGTCATGTATCAGTTTTTTCCTCAATAAATATACACATATAATAAAACAAATTGTCCTGTTTTTTGATTTTTTTTTCTACTTTTCTTGTACTGCTCCACTGTTTCTCTCAATGGTTCTGTATGGTCCACTGCTATTGTTCATACGTATGAATATTGAATAGTATCCCATAATTAATTGTTTTATCCGATAACTTGATAATTGATGAATTGATTTACCTGAAAAATATATAGATATTAAATATATATAATAAAACAAACTAAATAAAATATTTTCACAAGACTGTAATGTCAGTTCAGTTGTCACTTGTCACATTAATCCAAATGTACATATATAATGCATTGCATATAATGCATATATTATTATATTGAAAAATGGTTTAATCCTGAGGTTGAGTTAGAAGTTAGTTGGAGAATCAGCACAATTGAAGCGGTCTAGTTGGAGATTGTTTTTTGATGAATTTTGATGATTGATGAAAGAAGTAATTGGTTTTTGTTATAATATAATATGTTATTCTTATTTTGTTATATGTATATAAATAATAAAATATGTAAATATGTAGAAAATTCACTTTTAACATTGTTTGGTGAGAAAGGTGAATAAACCAATTCCTTTGAATAGGTGAATAAACCAATTCAATTGAACAGACATAACCTCACTTTTGAACAAATAAAAATAATGGTTTAAATCTGAGGTTGAAATTTGAATTTGAATTTTTTTTCAGTTAGAAGTTGAATAATTGTTTTTTTTTTGTAAAGGGAAATGAAGGTAAAACCTCTTTTTTGTTTCAGGTAAAAATTGGATCCAGAGGTAAGATCAGGACGAGAAGATATTTCTGGTCTAAGGAGTCCAATATAATTAAAGAGCCATAAGCCTCCATAAGCACCAAACTGACTTCCAAAAAGAAAAATACTATAAGTGAATTATTTCCATTTATTTTATTTGTGATGAATATTGTGATTTTTAGTTTATGATTTTTATTTTACATAAAACTTGAAATATTATATTTATGAATGTTTTACTTATTAAAAAAAACATTTGGGAAAAAAAAGGGAAATTCTATAGTGTAAAAGGGTAAAAGTGGGAAAAACAATCAAGGTTTGTGGGAAAACCCAAAAAAAAAGTTACCAACACTGCGTATTACAAATACAATGTACAAGTTTATACCTGATTCGCTTTTAATACGGATTTTGGGTTACTCCCAATTTTATGTGCTATAAACTCGATAATTCGGATTTTGGCTTAATCCCAATTTTTTTTATTTATGTGTGAGGTAAAATGCAATATGGCGGATTCTAATTTTTACTGTGAAGCTGTCATGTTCTTCTTATTTTTTTTATGTGAAAAAAGAAGAATATGTATACTATAAGTGTATAAAAGTATCAACGTTTGCATTGCATGTATTATTTTATTCCCAATTTACAGTTTATAGCGTACTCCAAATTTAATCCATTATTGGGATTACTTTTCCTTCGTATAAACTGTTAAAATGTCAAAAATGTCAAATTTAAAAGTAAAATTTGTGCTAGAGAAAACTTCCGTTATTAATAAACTGAATTCATTTATTTTAAAAAATTTGTACCGAAAACTATTTTTTTTATTCGTAGATACCGTTTTTTTTTTTAATTTCAGAAAAAATTAAATTAAATTTTGTTCTTAAAAAATTAATTTAGCTACTAAAAGTTGAAGATGAAGTAAAATAATTTCATTTTTAAAATTCATGCTCTATTTTCATCTGGTCTATTGATAATAACGGTTTTTTTTTTTTCAAAAAGGATATTTTCCGTGAACATTGAAGTGTATTAAATAAATATAAAAATTAATGATTCTATTTTACTTTCTTTATTGAAAACAGAATAACTATTCTCCACAACTTGTACATGTTCGTAAATTTTTTTTTTCAATTGTCAAATTATTTTCTTACTTAATTTTCAATTTAAAATTATTTTCCACACTTTTGTTGTACTATATAAATGTACATATATTAATTTTTCCTTTTTTATTTGACGTCAAAAACATAGGAACTGATAAGTCATTTTAAAATTCTTTTGTCTCATTCAAAATAATTTGTGGAAAGTTTATTTTCAAATTTCTGGATAAGAAACCATTTACTGAATTTCTTACATTCATATGCATATACGAGTACATATATGTATTGTTGTACATACATAAATGTACGTAAATAAAAAATTTTTGTCTTTGATACAAAACAAATTTAAATTAATTATAATGAAATCTTTTTTATGTATATTGTGTATATTTATGTATAAACTGAAATTAATTAAACTATGTACAATTTCATCAAGTCAAAAAAGTATTTATAAAGGACAAAACATTTAGGTTTTGCCTTAATTTTTGTTATTTTTTCATTTACATCAAGGATATTATCTTAAAAAATTTTAATAACAACATCTTGCAGGTCACTTAAAACTTTTAACCTCAACCTAAACTTTTACTTGTATGTTGCCCACAATTCTACATAATACATGCATACATTTATATATACATACATTCATATGTATAATGTACATTAACAAACTTTTTCATCTTAAACCATAAAAGCCCATACAATTCATAAAGTTTAATCTAAATATATACACACATAATACTAACTAAATGTTATTTATTCATTGTTCTTAAAACATCCTTTTTATCTTTATCAAATAATCTCACCCGCATCTATCATCAGCTTCAACTGAAACTAAAAGAATTTATTGAAAGCAATAAAGTTTATACTAAAAATCCTGACGACATACATTTATATATATTTCAAACCAAAATACCAGATGTTGTAGAATACACATACCACATACAAAATTACCATCAGGATATCAGAAATTCTTTTAGGTTAAAGTTGAAATCTCATACACATATGTACATATGTATATACTAAGTTCTATTATTCTAAAATGGAAAATTAAAAGACAATTATTCTTCTTTATGTGCTTTATGTATTTTAAATTTATTACAGATTAAAATGAAAATTTACAACAATTTTTCTCTTTCAATACTTTAAAACATGTCTTTTAATAATTCTGTTTGAAATATTTTTTTATTTTTAAGTGTTATTTAATTAGATTTATTTTTAATTACTTTTTTCATTATATGTATTTTATTAAGTACATATTACATACGAGAATGTAATAGAATTTTTTTTTCTAAAACGAAAAAAAAAAAATAAAAGTACACATTAATTAGTATCTAAAAAAGTTTTCAAAAGAGCTACAACATTTTCGATGAAACTCTTCATAATAATAGTAAATACTTGAAACATTTTATTTTATATTAAAACAAAACAAACTTTTATATTACACCAACGCGTGAATCTGATTAATAATGGAATAGGTAATAAATTTAATGAGAAATAACATCTTAAGGATATTAAATTAATATCTATGTACTTCAAAAGTTCATAAAATCCTTCAATTAATGAACTATATATAGAAAAAACATAACAAACTTTAACAATATTTTGTGTGGATTAAAAGGAATAAAGAACAAAGGGCTTGCGTTCAAACAAAGGATTGTTTTTTTTTTCATTTCCTGAATCCTAGAACCAAATCATCCTTAGAAAAGATATAAAAAAAAGTATATTTAAAACATAGGTAAACCAAGATTCATCTGTCTGAACTTTGATGGGTCATTTTAAATTTGAAAAAACATTTTATAAATTTGAAGAACCCTGTACGTGATAAAAGAATGTATAGTAACACTTTAACAGTTGATATGTTGTTTTAATTTTTAATTATTGACCTCATAATATACAGTGTGTACATAAATCCTTTATTTTCCAAACTATAAAATTCCGAAGATTATCGTAAATAGCTTTTATTTGCTATTATTGCTTTTCAACTTCTAATTTACATACATGGTCAATTTCAGCTATTATTCTCTTTAATATTTTGTTTTATTCAAGAACCTTTCATTATTCTTTACATATTCCAAGAAATGTATAACTATATACCTATCTATACATATCTATATCATGTTCTTTTGTTCTATTATATTCTGAATGGTAAATTTTAATTTGATTATTCAATTATTACAGTATTTAAGTTAAAGCCTATACCTAAATCACTTACCTACACATCATTTACATAAAATAATATTTTATCTTAATACAAATTTCATTATTTTATAAACAAGAATAATTTTCCTTTTATTAATATGAAGTGTACTTCCTTTTGTGCATCTTCAAGATATTATATATACATGTTTGCATCCGCATTCTATTCAAATTTAACATTCATTGTTCTTGACAAATGATGAGCTTGTACATATAATAATAATCTTGATTATTTATATATTATAGCTATTTAAAAAAGTATAAAATATATGAGTAACTAGGTCATTGCATTTAAATACTAATTTTCGAAAAAATATTATGGAAATTCAAATAATGAGAAAATTCTATCATTTACTTGGTTGTAAAATCTTAAATTAATAATAATCGTATATTATAATACTCAAAAAGTATTTAAGTTTAATGATGTGTTAATAATGTGTGGAATATAATCTCTGCACAAGACCTGTAATCTTATCAAGTATTTTCAGATTTTTGCATTTTAAAAGATAATTCTATACTATACAAATACATCTTGAAACTTTCCAACTCAATATGAACTTTCACTTTTGATATTCAATAAAATGATTTATGATGTCGATATATAATATGTAGGTGTAAGAAAACTTTCTCCAAACTTAAACTGAAACATCACAACGTCAATAAAGTTTTAAAGGACTTTTTTTTTTAAAAAAAATAAATAAATAAACATTATACACAGATACTTATTAGTTTGTTAAACTTTATTTTTTTTAACTTGCGTGATTTTGTTGAGATAATTTTATATCAAGACATGTTTTGAATTATTAACCTCTGCGTTTAGGGAATTTAATTCTCATTTATGAACTGAGAAATTTGGATTTTCTTATAAGTAGGTACGTTATGAAAATATTACATTAAATCATTACACTTAAACTGTTTTTAAAGGATGATTAGTCTATCAAAAAATTATTGAACTGTGACTCAATAAATTTCTTTGAAACTGTTTCTTATTGCAATGTTCATTGATGTTTGTTTGTGTGTATAGATAAAAACAATATCAACACAAATGAAATATTTTGAATTTAATAGAAAATTTAATAACCATAAGAAAATAAATTTAAAAGATTTTATAACAAAAATGTTTCACATCAATAAACTGTAGATAAGCTCTTCCTATTTATCCTTGTTATATATGTTTTCACCCGCAACTATCGTTAATTTTTAAAGAATTTGCAAAATTTCTTTTTTGTCGTTGTATATTTTTCCGATAACTAGTATACTATATGTGGATATGGAGATATGTATGTATATGTATGTATATATAATATAAATAGTTAAATTTAAGTAGGATATAGTTAAGAGTGGTAGAGGTTTTTTTTTCTTCTTTGTGGTCAAAAGTTTTGTTGTGAAAAAATGGATCGAATATTTGTTCATTCGTGTTATACACAACAACAAGAATATTATTTATTATAAACTAACAATGGATCTATGTTAAAATAAAATAAAAAAAAAGAGCTAAAGAACGTCTGAAAAAGCATATGTTTTTTTTTTTCTTCAATTTTATGACTTTAGTCGAATATTCTTAAAATTTCCACTTTATTCGTAAATGAACAAAAGGTTTTCCGGTCAAAATGTTATAAGTTCTAAAACGATAAACACATTCATGAATATACTCGTATACATATAATAAAAACGTACATATGTATGTATGCATGTAAAAGGACGAAGAAAAGTTTCTCTCAAAATAATTCAAATGGTTGGTTTATATTCAATGAATAAAAAAATAAAATTTCACTAGGAAAAATTAAAAAAAAAATTAAAACCAAAAAATAGAACAATAGTATATGTTTTTCATGTGAAAAGGAATTAGGATTATGGAAAGTAGACAATTACGATTCATTTTTGTTTTTTTTGTTTTTGGAAATAGAAAATTAGAAATTTTGTTAGCTTATTTTATTGAAATAGATGAAATTTTATGTTTCAAATAATTGTGTTGATCAAAATGGTTTTGGGACATTGTTTTTAATTTTTTTAATTTTATGTGGTTGTTATTTTTAATACTTTATTTCAAGTAGTCTGCTTCAGTAATTTTAAAATGTAGACTGTGTGTGGGTTTATCTCATTGCTCTTAAATTTTGTTATAACTAATATTTTCAATTAAATTTAGAAAAAAAAATTATGAAATAAATATTTTTTTGTTTAAATTTTTTGTTTAAAGAGACATTTTTTCAGCATTAAAAACAAGAAAAATTCAAAAGATTTTCAAAAGTTTTTGAGTTCGGGATATAAAGGCCTCAATCTATAAAATTCTTATTAACAGAGTACATTTATTTTTTCTAAAATATCTAAAAAAAAAAACTTTTGTAAATCCTAGATTCTTGAAGATTTTCGAAAATTTTCAGTTTTCAAAATAAGTTTTACTCCAATAATAAGAGTTCGAATTTTCAAATTTCTGAAATTCCAAGGTACTATCATCATTTGAATGAATCTAACACGTTTACCAAAGTTCAAAAAACTAAATAAATAAATGTTGACGCAATCACAACATAATTTAAATATCATTTAAAAATTATTTCATTAAAATAAAAACTAGAACAAAACAAAGCATATTCCCTGGTCATTGCATCTTTCTTAATAATAAACAACAGATCACATTTCATTCATTTCATAATAACATTATTACTTATTCATAAAACGAAATATGATAACTTAACTCATATAAGTACATATTTAGCACAGTAAATTTATAAAACAATTAAAATTAGAAATTATTAAGTCATACATAAGAAAAATGCAATTTCAGCAAAATATGCTTTGTTTGTAAAAGTAGAGCATAATGTAAGTATATTATGTTAATAATATTGTTATTGCAATTAATATGAATATATGAATTATAATGTAGTTATAGGTAATTAAATTTGTATATAAATCAAACGATAATTAATTAATAAAGTTCAGTTTTTGTTTAACCATTAAACTGTGCATTTTTGTTATCAACCCGTTCATCAGTTACTTGAATCAGAGATTCCTCATTCAAGTAATAAATCATTAAACAAGTTGGAACCTGAGTTACCTCGTTTCAACTAACGTTTAATTTCCATATAACCTGAATTAGTGCTTCCTAATTCAAAACATATACAGAAAACCTAATCAACGCAAGAACTTGAATTAGCGTTTTCTAATTCAAGATAAACATCAATTAAATTTTCAGTGTGATTCAACGCACTATAAACAATAAAAAAAAACTATTCTATATTCAAATATAAATTTTAAAAAAATATCAGAAAATTATCCATGTAGGTACATGTGATACACATACTAGTATCAAGTACATATGTATTACATATTAAAATCAATAAGTTATTATTAAAGTAAAAAAAAAAAAAAAAAATTAAAGTTAATTATGTATGAAAGAAAAATTTATATCATGATAAAATTTCACATACAAATAAATAGAAATTTATTCTGAAAGTAGCTTGAAAATAAAAATGCTTTGGAAAATAAAGTAGAAGTCGATTGAAGACAAACTAATGTACGAATAAAATATAAATATCTATATAAGTACCTAAGTATGTATATGTTCATATAATTTCCAGCTCAACTTGAAACAGAAACTTTTGAAAATTTTTGCATTTATTAAATTTGAAATAATATCTATGTATATACAATATACATATACTATATACGTACATTCATGCATACATAAAGTATTAAGTCTTTTAAAAAGTTATTTGTATTCTATTGCACTTCATCTGAAATTGGTTTTAAAAACTTTTTTATTGACCTAATATTTATTTCACTTTTTTTTCTCTCTTATTATTATTATTATCAGTTTTTTTTTTCAAAGCTAATATTAAAATACTGTATAAATTTAAAATTTCTTGTTAATAATAATTTACATTAAGTAAATTGTAAAAGTTTAATTTTCATAAAATTGAAAGCTTACTTATGTACATATTTATTTATTTTTTTTTAAGAGAAAGAAAACCAATATAATGTAAAAAATGTTCAATTTATTTTCAAATTCATTATAAAATCACAAAAGTAAAATAAAATGACCATTAAATATTAAATGAAATTCTAAATGAAATGAATCAAATAACAATTTTTCTATTTTAACAATAAAAGAAAAAAACATATTCATTTTATATTTTCTATTTTCATTCTTTAAATAAATTTTCAGACAAATTTCAATCATAATTCAAAATGTTAAATTCTACAAAAGAAATGCTAAAATAACGACCAAGGTAAGTATATTACAACAATATGCTTTTCAGCTTCACATAACACTCAATCAAATATTTTCATTTTTTTCCTTATTTTTCTTGCTTTTTATCTTCTTTCAACATTTTTACCACTATTGTTCACCTAGAGATCCTTTTCCAATTTCAACATTTCAATCTGAATAAGTAACAGAATAAAAAAAAAGAGGAAAAACACAAAAATTCAATAGATGTAAAAAAATATGTAACGTATTCTATTGCTCAATTCCGTACACCTTACAAAAATTCAATGAACATTTAAATAATATAAGCAGAAAAAAAAAAAGGACATGATATGTTCTTTATGTATGAACATAATTTTTTTTATTGTTATCAACAGTATACAAAAACGCCCGTCAATCACTTTGTCTGTACGATATCAATGTACCCACATACTAAAAGGATATTGTGTCTTGAAAAAGTTGAAATTTATTTGCTTGTTGCCTGAAGCTTTATTTTCTTCATCTTTTATACTTACTTTATCAGCTCCCCTTATTTTATGTGTACATATATATACTATACATACACGAAATCCACATATCCGCCTAAAGCTCTTTCTACACAACACATTCAATAATATTCTACCAAACCGGAAGTGGGTCGCCTGGCGCGTATTATTACTTGTAGATATTATTATTATTATATATGTACGTACATATTTTTTAAACATGACTGTGTATATTATATTAGAAATATGAGTATTATACTGACTTGCTGTATATAAAATATATGTGAATATACATACTGTAATAAACATCATTATACATATATACTTTGTATAGATATATAATGATCTTTAACCTTTGACTCGAATATTGCTATTATAAGGTTTGAGTTCGAGATAAGCCGGCTGTTATCAGTTGCACATCGTATACATACATCTTCAATATAATGGATATGGTACGTTATCATTATATATGATTCTATGTATATGCATATAGCAAAGGACTATCAGTTGGACCAGTAGCATATCACAGAATGATAGTCTACAATTTTGAGCTCATTTTGCAGTTGGTTATCACTCGTCAGTTGGTTCAGTCGTCTTTTCAAAAAAAAAAAAAAAATATATATATAATTATATATTTCGGTCGTATCTAGTATATAGAATAATACATTTTATTAAGTATAATGTAACGGACAAAATCGGTTGATTCTACAATATTAAGGAATTCATAATATCAGTAAAGTATCTAAATATACATAAAATTACTATATCTGTATGTAATAAAAAAAATAAAAAAAAACGAAATATACCCTTTGGGGCTCATGTTCTGTAACATTAAACATTTCTCATTAAAATTAGGAAGCAAGAATATTTTTTTATATTTTATTTTATTCTTTTTTTTTTCAAGTGATATGTTCTATAAAAAAAATAAAATTCAGATTGTGTGTAGTGCAATGGGTATATACTTGTTATACATCAATGGTAAATTGAGATTTGAGATCTCTTAGTGTCCTTTTATATATCCCAAATGGACGTTATTTATAAAAATAACTTTTTTATCTAGATATGTGTTTATAGTTCGATGTTGCTTTTTTTTTCTTAGTGATACTTAAAAGATTTCTGATAATATTTCAAAATAAATTTTTTTAAAAAAGTTTAAAAAACAAATGGGAATTTGAATTTGGCTCCTTTTTTTTGTTAAAAAAGAGGGAAAAAAACTAATTTTTGACACGTCAAAAGTTATTAAAAGTGATAAGAAAAAAAAACTGAAAATCTAAAAATATAAAAGTCGTCTAGGGTAATTAGAATAAAAATCGTATTGACATCATCATTTATTGATGAATCTCAAATTTTTGTTATCAGTTATATACATATAATTTTATTTAAAATTATATATTGGACGTTGTACTGGACCTTGAACGAGAGTTACATGATTTTCTATTGAATTTGTATTTGAACAAACAAACAAATGTTGTACATATGAAAATTCAAACAAAAATTTTATATTTAATATATTATCTATTATTCTTAATATGTCATACTATACTTTTTTTTCCTATGACTCTTGTTTTTTCAAATATATACATATATATTTTTTTTTAAATTTCTTATCTATTTAAAGGTCAAAAACAGTTATAAGAATGTACATGTAAGAAAGGATATAAAATTTATTAGATACAACGGTTGTATTACAACCACTTATTGGACTAAATTTAATATAAAATCACAAGAATTCTTAACGTAAAGATTTTTATTATTTTTTTTTTGCTTGTAATATATTTTGTCGAGAGATATAAAACATACATACAAAAATGTAGTAGGGGTAATAAAGAAATTTTTGTATTTCTTTTGAAAAAGAGATAAAGAATTTAAGTTGTGTTTTTGATTTGTTCTGCTGACTGTTAAAGGTTCTATATATGAATTATGGATTAGACACAATGATAACAAATACTTGAAAATAAATTATAAATTTTGTAACTGAGTAATTTAATTTAATTCTTATTTTTCCCTTTTTTTTTTTTTGCTTTTTGTTTTTAATATGAATTATAAAAATTATAAGATGCAGTACTTTATATTGTACATGTCAATTTACTGATAACAAACACATTTATATATAGATAGATAGATGATACTTATAATGAACATATAATATATTGTATATTTTGCTACTGTATCTCTATATTCTTATAAAAATCTGTCTCATATATACATTATATTTACTCATATCATTCTTAATATTTTCTGTAGAATTTTCGATAATATTAATTTTTCATGAATGAAAGACATTTTCATGCATTACAACTAGAGAGAGACTTTTAAATATAAAATTTAATGCTGTTAGGGAAATTATGTACGAAAAAAAAAATGATAAATAAAGAAGATAAAAAAACGTGTGAGCTTTATAGTCCCTTTCAAGAATAAATTAAATTAAAATGAAAGCAAACATCTTATATGAATAATTGAAATTTGATGACAAGAAATACAGTATGTGTATAAGATATTGTACGAATATATATATTTTTTATATAAAATTTCAAATACAATTTTATTTATATTTTGTATATTATTTAACCCTAATCAGTCCAGGTCAGTTTTCTTCCTAATCTACCCAGGTGGTGACTCAGAGTCACCGTAGTAAAAAGTTGCTATTTGTTTCAGAATTTAAAGAAAATAAAGATATTTTATTTTGAAAATTCATATTTATTTTATGTGCATGTGTTACAAATAATTGATTTTTGTGAATGTTCGTTGCATACATTTTTCTTGCATTTGCAACATATTTGCTTTGAAGCTCTGCCTTTATCATGAGGACACTTGTAGCACCGCTTTCTTTTTCGAGAACTTTCCATGCTACTGGTTCCAGAGTCTTGAATTGGTGATGGTACTACTTCAATAATAGTACTTTTTAGTTGCCGGGATAGATATTTGGTCTCTCGGCGCAAAATGTGTGGCGTTACTAATGCCATTGACAAATCTCTTAAAAACAATGGACGTGATTTTCCCTTTTTGGATATATTCCAATTTGGATACGTCTTCATCCAAATCACCAGTGCAGCGATGCCCACAACATCGATAAGGTTGTGAAAAATAACAACAGGCCACCGGTTTGACTTTCTTTTAGCTGAAAATGCGTGGCACATTTGATCTAAAGTATCAACTGCCCCTTTAGTTGAGTTGTAGTATAAGTTTACTTCAGGTTTGTTTTTGTTGTTGATGTCAATGGTTTTAGTGTGATGCATAGTTGATAAAAATAAAACTGATTGATTTTTTTTTTGAACATAGCTAACCAAAGAAGTTTTTTTTCTAAAACCAAATAAACTTGATTGTGGATCTCTGCGTTTATTTGGTAGAAATTCTTTTGGAATACATGTTTTATTTTTTCTCATAGTGCCAACACACGTGAGACCTCTGCTCAGTAATTGCTGCGCAAGATTATAAGATGTGAAGAAGTTATCGAATGTTAAATTTCTGTTAGTATCAAAGTAAAACTCAGATAGCATCAATACCACGTTCTCTCCTTGATTGCAGTCTCTTTTGTTTCCTTCTTTGCCAAGATAGGGAATACCAAACAAAGGATAGGATGTAGCAGAATCACATATCCACCAAATCTTTATGCCATATTTATCTGGTTTTGAAGGTATGTATTGTTTGAATTGCACTCTGCCTCGGAAAGGAACCAATTGCTCGTCAATTGTAAGGTTGATACCAGGTACATACGTTTTTCTCAAATTTGTCATAACAGAATTCCAAAGTTCTCTTATTGGCGCAAATTTGTCGTTTTGTCTTCTCTCCGATCTTGTTGACATGTCATCGAAACGCAAATGTCGTGAAATTTCGGCAAATCTATTTTTCGACATTGTTGCTCTAAATACTGCATGACCATGAACTGGATCCCAGAATTCGGTAAAGTCAATAATTCCTTCTTTTTTTGTGCCCGCATAAATAAGCAGTCCGATGAAAGCTCTAATTTCAACACTGTCAGTCAACTTCCAATTCTGACCTCCTTTCTCTTTCCCATGAATATTTGTGAAATTAACTATTGAATTAATAACTGCATTGTCAAAAAAAAGGTTGAATGCATCATCTACGTCATCAATATGTTTTCCTGGTGCCAAAACTACTTTATCTAATTGGCATTTGATGACGTTGTGACTAGCCGATCTTCTTTGATCAAACGGTTGAGAGTTCCATTCAGTTCCATCTTTCCCAAAGTACTTTTCAGCTTCATATACGACTTCATTATCATCATCGCTCAATTCCATCTCATCAGGCAAATTCTCAAATGTTTCGATGACATCTTCTTCACTATTTTCACTGTCCCAATCATCGAATTCTCTATCGTCATTTGCTTCAAAATTATTATCACTGTCTGAATCAGCTTCAATCGCTCTTCTTATTTCCTCAGCTGTAAGATTGTGTTTTCGAGCCATAATTCCATGTACTACAATTTTATTATGTATGAATGTACATAATATGTAAAGAAATGTTAGTTTTATTACCTAATATATAATTTGAAAAAAAAAGAAAAAACCAGTCGAAATACGTACCTAAAATCTAGTTCAATATTCACATAAATATAGAAATATCACCTAAAAAACTGGACAACTGACTTCAAGCACAAAAAAACACAAACTGAATTTTGAAATGATTACATTCTACTTAGAGTTCAGGAGTAGAAAAATAAAAGCGGTTACGGAATAACGGTTTTTTAGATTTTCATATTCTGTACACCTGCATACTCGTATATGTACATTCAATACGGTGAGCGTGAGTCACCGCCTGGGTGGAATAAGTGTGAAGCAAATAAAAGTAGTATATTTTTTTTTTCGCATTACTTTAAAACTTTTTTCCCTTATTTTCATATAGTATTTCTTTAGAGAAAAAAAGTACGTAAACGTGAGAAGGCTAGCCTTTATAACATTCACGAAATTAACTCTCAAAAATTAAACGGTGACTCAGAGTCACCGAATAGGCGGATTAGGGTTAATCAAATATTAAACAGTAACTTTTATGATTTAAAATTTAAATTTTCGTATAATTGAAAAAAATTTATTCTAAATTCAAGATTTTCAAAAGTTATTTAATATTCAAAAATGAAAATACTGTTATAATGTATAATTATTTATAAATTCTCAATTAGATTATTTGTCTTTCAATTTATTAATTATTTTCAAGTTCTAAATGATTCTTCCATAATTCTAAGAACTAACTTTAAATGAATTTCTTAAGAAATATTGTAAGCTATGATATTTAGTTGAAAATTACTTTTTTTTTTCGGATTTTTTGTGTTTTTAAAGTTTAATAAAAAAAAATTTCAAATATGTTATTCTTATGATAACAATCGTAAGCCCATTCTATTTTCTATTCAATAAATCAAATTTAAATTGATTTGAATAAATGCAAACGATTTTTAACAAAAAGTATTTTGTATAAACTTAAACAAACGTCTATACAAAAACAAAAGCATTTCTTTTTATTCTTATTCAATAAATAAATAAACGGGTGTATTCTGTCAATAATTCATCACATCATATTCATCGTGTTGAATAAATTGAAAAGCATATATGTACATATGTATAGATGTTAAATTGTTATTGAAATTTTCTAAATGGTAACAAATGAAATTTAAGTAAAAACATGTAAAATACAAATTTTTCTTTTTTTTATTCTTTTTATTTGTATAATGTATCTTTTTTAAAATCAAACAGACCCTCAAACATTATATTTTCAAAAGCATATAAAGATATAAAAAAGTATTTAGAATTTCAAGTATCCACAAGAAAAGTTGTTAAACAATTTTTTATTGTACTTACTTCGTTGAAAATATTTGAAAAAAAAAATTAAAAAAAAGTTGTAACCCATTAAAATTGAGAAGCTAAAAAAATTTCTAAAATGTTTTTTATAAAACAAAAAGTGTATAAAAATACTTTCGTATAAAGTTTATATACTTTTTATTTTAATGTTTTTGAAAAAAAAAAAATAAAAAGTAGCTTATTTAATAAATTTAATTTACTAGAATGCTTCTTTTTTACGACAGCTGAAACCTCAAAAATAATAATATGAAAATTTTAATTTTGAAATATAAATTATGAAATTAATTTTCATTGTATACATTATATGTATACATAATAATATGTATGTAGTATAATACATAAGTGCATGAAATTTTAAAATGAAAATATTTATTTATAATTACAAATGCAATTGAATTTAATTTTGAAAACTTAGTAAATGCATAATTGAAAAAATAAATAATATACATTATATGTAATTTGCATTTATATCTTTTTCATGATAATAAATAAAATGTTATGGTTTTTTTCACATATGTATAAATGTACTTAATTTTAATTGAAAATAGGGGCATTTTATGTTTCACATGCTAATTGAACAAAAAATAACAAAATTTGATTTCATTATTTGTACGATTTTTTTTATTGAATTTTTTTTTTAAATCTATTAAAACATGTTCAAATTAATTACTTTTTACACTTTTGCATCATCTTTTGCTCAATAAAAATATCCTGAAAAAGATCTTCTAAGATAATAAACAGTTATTCTTAAAGACAGAAACCTAAAAAAACAACCACGTTATTTTTTTTTAAACACTCACTCTATTAATTACGTAAAATTTTTGAAAAATTCTAGCATATCCTTTTTAAAGTGAATTCTTTAATGTCCATAAATTACATTATTTGATTTGAAATACTAAATGTTGAAAGTGTCAGTTAATCGAAAAAATAATGCTTGAAATAGTATTTTTATGTAATTTCTAAAAAATACAAGAAAAATAAGTCTTGGGAAAAAATAATAAAGAAAAACTTATGTAAAACATAATGTCCTTACACAAAGCTTATGTTGTAATGCTTATATGTTGTAATATACATACATTTCACAATATCCATAGAAATTGTGATAATTCAAAATAGTTTTCTATCTTCAATTTAGATTTTTTGCTGACTTCATCATATTAATATATACCAGAACAGTTTTATTTAATTCTTTTGTTCTCCTTTTATTTGTTTCTTCTGTATCAATTAAATAAAACATTTCATGTGTAATATGTGAGGTTTCATTAATTTGTATATTTACACATATGTTTAGATATTTGCTCTGTCAGGAATTTCAGATAAAAAGATTGATATATATACAAATGAAGAAGTTCCTTCGTACATGTATCCCACCACACAATTTTACACAATTGATGTATCTAATTGTAAGAAAAATAAAAATAGAAAAAAATTCGAATCGTAAGCTTTTTGATAAATATCATCTACTAAAAATCAAGAAAATTTCGAAAAATTGTGTATATAAACTCAATTCATATTTTAATTTTCCATATTATTAAGATTAAAGACAATTTCTATCATAGTATTCTTTTCTAAATCTTTGCCGAAAACCAACTTCAACAAAATAAATCATTCTTATTGCTTTGAAAAAATTTTTTTTGTTTTCGTATCTTTTGACTGAGTTAATATTTTATTTGAAAATTATTATTCTTCCGAATTAACAGACATTACAAAATTTTGTCCAACATTCTTGTTTATTGAATCAAGTTTTATTTACCTATTTTATTTTAAAATTTAATACAACTATTTTATAAAACTGCAATATATAAAGTAGGTCACTTTAAATTTGCATATATTCTTTATGTCATTCAAAAATATCTAATGCATGTATGTACTATATTATACATTTAATAATAATTACACACATACACGTTGTATTTTAAAATGAATTTTTATTTTCTACTTACTTTTTTTCTGTCTAATTTATTGATATTATATCCTTTCTGATTGCTATACCAAATCAATTTATTAGTATCAAGAATAGAAAAAGAAAATTATCTTTTATTTTTGAATGTGTACAAGATTTGAATAGAAATTCAAGTCAAATCAAGAAACTTTCTTTATAAAGGAAAAATAAAACTTGAGAAATGAAATAAAATATTCTTCTTGAATAAATAAATTTTAAATTTTTATGACTATCAGTGCCTTATCATTTTAAAGCTTTATGTTGTGTATGTACATACATACATATGTATATATACAAATATTATACACATATGTAAATAGTGAAAAGTTTTATAAAAAAATTCTATTTCTAGTTATCCTTTTTATATGAAAATATGTACATATGCATGAGTATATTTCTTATAACTATATTTTATGTGATAGCCAATAAATTTTTCTTTTTTCTTTTTATTTACACGATCACGAGTTAATATCATGAGATTTCAAATCAGATTATTATAAATTTTCATTGAATCATGTGTGAATAAACTTGATGTTATTTGTATATATGTCTATCTATATTTTTTATTTTTACTTTTTTTTTTTTTTGACAAACAAAATTGTATTTAAAATATATGTGTGTATATGTATGTACTTTCCGTGTAGATATTATATTATGTATACAAATACTTAATATTCACTCCAGAGAAAATATTTATTTAAGGACGAATGAATGAATGAATAAATGAAAATATCACGTAAAAAGTGGTTTATTATGGATTGGATGGATGGGTATACAAGTATATTTGACTATTTCTTCTCTTATTTATTTTCTCATAATTTGTTTCCACACGTTTTTTTTGTTTGTTTTTTTGTTTTTTCTCCTTTAATTGCTATTTTTCTATAGTATAATTTCTTTTAAACGAATAAATGTGTATATTTCACTATTAATTGATTATGTGTTTATATATTGATATATTTTCATATGTACATAAGTATATTAACATTTGAATTTATTGATAAGTGTATTTATTTTGATTTTAACAATTTTCATTTTTAATTAATATTTATTTTAGATTTATTATGAAAAATCATTTAGAATAACTGCGATGATTGAATGAAAGTCCTTTTTCATAATTAAAATAAAATAAAAATTACAAAGGAATTTTTTCATTGTGGATGTTATTATTATTATTTTTTTTTTTTAATTTTTCACTTAATTAAAAAAATTTTCATAAAATTTTGTTCCATTATGAAAGAAAATATTTTATAATTAACACGATGTACATAGTACATTTTATTCAATGCGAATTTTTAATATGTTCGTAATTTCAAAGAATTCAATTAATAAAAATAATTGAAAAAGCTTAAAAATAAATTATTTTTTTCTTACATACTGCAGTATGCACGAAGCCTTGATAACTTTATGACTATTGACTATTACAAATTATGAAGGATCGATAAATACGACACATATGACATAATGTCCACTTTGAATTAAATTTTAAATTGAAAAAATTAATTTGAATAAAAAGTACTTACAAAAGCATCTTTTTTTGTTTGTAATTTAAAAATTTTTTTAAAGCTTTCCTAATTACATCTTTTTCTTCATATATTTAACTTTTATTACCAATATAAACTTATTAAATATAACTTTTCTCCATACAAACATACATTTATTCTAATTTTGCCATTAAAATCATAAATATAGGGAAGACATTATTTAAAACGTTCAACAAAATCCAAATTATAATTTTCTCCGGAAAAAATTATGATATGAAAAACATCAACCAAATTTTGTTCATGTAGAGGTAGTAAAAAAAATTTGAATTGATGCAAAAAATTATCAAAATATCACAAAATCGAAATAAAAACTTAAACTGGAAAATTTATAAGTTTTCATATTAGTAGCTGATAAATTATTTGTAAAAAAAAAACATAATCATATTTAGTTTAATTAATTTTTCGGGCAAAAATTCTTAAACGAGAAATAAATCATACATAAAAAAATTCTTACAGTCATGTTGTTTTTTCATGCAAATTCTTTTTTAAAACTTCAAAATTTCTACTTAACTACGTGAAACTTTTATGAATTGAATCTGTCAAAAAATTTAAAATAATCTTTATTTTATTTTTACTCAAAAACAAAAAAGAAAATAACTGCACACCGACACTCATTTTAATGAAAAAGAATTAATTAAATTTTCAGTTTCTTTTTAAAACGCGATTTTTGTTAAAAAATTTAATTTGAATTATTTCAATGAATATGTGTGTTTATAAAATTTCATAGTAAAAGATAATATTGTTGATAAGAAGCATGAAAGAGCAAATATCTTCATATAAAAGTATCTTTCGTTTACGTACAGACAACTTTCACGAAATTTTCAAAAAAATAAAATTATTTCAATTTTTCTTCTTTTTTTTTTTTAAATACACAACAAAAAAGAGAATTGTATTTTTTTAATTATTTTTTTCTTTTTTTATTTTATTCTACTATAATTACTACACATATGTACATACATACATATAGGTACGTACTTTTATATGAAATGTATTTGCTGATATATGTATTTACACTATACTATGCTTATATAAATTTGCATATACAAACATAAAATAAATTCACTGTTTTAGATGCAATTAACTAAATTACCGCCTCATTTACTAAACTAGCTTATTTGTAATACTAAAAACAAAAAATAAGAAAGAAAGAAGGATAATGAACTTTTTTATCCAATTATTTTCTTTGAGAATAAAAAAAAATAAAATGAAAAGAACATGGTAAAAAAAATTACTAATAAAAATAAAACGTACATCTGAGTACTTTAAGAGTTTTTTTGCTTAATTCCATAGCCAGCTCTTAATTGTGTACAGAGAAAACAATGTACCTATATTTTGATTTTTTTTTCTAATTATTTAAGATTTTTAATTATCCTTTTAAATATTATCTCGCTTATTTCATTTACTATAAAGCACAGATCGTTTTTTACAACAGCAATTAAAAAGTTGAGCAATATTGACCGCATATACATATTTATTAAGTAATTTGCTCAATTAATTTGTAATTTAGAAAAAATATAATACTTAAGTAAATCTTAAAATTTTTATTTCAATCCATAAATTAAATAATTATAAAAATCCCTTTTGAATGTATGTTCTTTCTAAAAATAAAAAAAAAAAATAAACAAAAATTCAATTAACGATTTTATAATCTGTAAATCTTTTTGTTTAATAAAAATTGAAGCATCTTGAGACAATAAAAAAAATAAATAAATAAACAAAACGAAAAGGAAATGAATAGTAATACTTTATTCTTAATTGACATTATCTGTGCTTTTGAACGCTTTCTCAAAAGAAAACAACAACAACCAAAAAAAAAACTTTTAAAAATGTATTTCATTAAATAGTTTTTCTATTTAGTTTAGTTTTCTTGTTATTTTATTTCATTTAAAAAAATCTCATTTCCACTTATCATAATTATCACTATACAAAATATAAATGCGGGTACTTCTTGGCATTTTCAGGTTAATGACAAAACTTTTAAAAAACTATATAAGCAAAAACAAAAAAACGAAAAAAAAATTGTTGGTTTATTTAGAGCATAACACTTATATGAAAATCATACCTTGATACTTATAATGGAAACTTTTCAACAGGATTTTTGTATTACGGTTTAAAATTTTTCATAATTGTATATAATGAATTTTATTTATTACTTTTTTTAAACACATTTCATTCAATGGTATATATTTTTTTGTTGTTTTGGATTAGGATTTAGGATATAATTATCTACTACAAGTGAATATAAGTATGCACATACTCGTATATGTATGGGATTATATTTTTGAAGAGTTGGAAGTAAGTGGTTAATGACACACATCCTTCAAATAAGAAATTTGATGATACACAAAGTTATAATTTATAAGATTTATTTTGATTTATCTACTATTTATATGTATATGTATGTATGTTTTATGATTCGTAACAATTTTGAAATAAGCATACGAATACACTTTTTGTTTTTGTTATAAAGGAAAAAAGAATTGTGTTCCTTCAAAAATCAGTTGTTACAAATGTAATCAATCATTTTAATGGTAAAATAATAAATGTTGAGATGAAGGATTTCAAAACAAAATATTTGATATTTATCTTTGTTAATTTTCTTACATAAATATGTAGTTAGTATCTATGTCTACATATATGCACGTAGTTGTATACTCAGTTCTATTGAAATTTGTATTATATTGTACTACACGTGAACAAAACTAAAGATTTTCAGATTTTCTTAATTAAAAACTATTCATCCTTTAAATAGTGTCACAGATGCTGTATATAATATTAAAAACATCTATTCAAGAATTCAAGAATAAAATGACATTTCCTTATATATGTATAGGTACATTCGTTTATATATATACATTCACTATATACTTTTTTACTTTAAGGCACAGTGAAATAGAACTTCATATGAAATTATTTCACCTTAAAAAATTCAAAATAAAAATATAGTAGACATTTTGTTTAATTTTCAGTTCTACTGTTTACTACATACAATTTTCAGCAAAAATAAAAAAAAAATATTTTATAGAGAAAAAAATGTAGAACATGTGTGAATTAACAAAACTTTCAAAAAAATTTCTACTAAAATATTTAATTTAAAATACAAAATAGGTTTCGTTTTTTTTTTTGAAAGTTTTAAAATGTATTCCTTTTCAATAAAAAATATGTATGTATTTACATATTTACATTTTTTTTTACAGATATAATCTATGTACATATTTGATTTTTTTTACGAAGTTATTTTGCGGCACCTATTTTATAATACGTTATACGTTTATAAAATATAATATATGTACGTATATGTAAATATGTATATGTACTCGTATATAATTTTACCTATATATAGTGAATATTTTGACTAAACATATTCTACTTATATTTTCCATGTTTTATTGTAGAATGAATATATTATGCTGTTTTATTCATATGTACATACATATATGAAATTACATAAATAATACACCATATAAATCAAATCAACAAGAAAATGTATATAAAACATAAAATCAAAAAACATGAATGAAATAAAAAAAAAAACTCTATTTCTTTAGGCAAAAACAAAAGAATATGAACTAAGCTTGAAAAAAAAAAAGTGAATGTGTACTACTCGTATATTATTTTTTGCTTTGTAAGGAAATCTCATAATTATACTTGACTTTTTTTTCTTCTTTCGAATGAATGGCTTTTTATGAGAAAAAAATAAAAATTATAGATACATATAAAAAATTTGACATACTCTATCTTCATGCAGTCACTTCTTTTTCACATAAGGATCATAGAAATATTGAAGAAATTTTATCACAATAATATGATAAATATAAATAAAACACGTTTATATAATAAAAACATATTTGTGTATACATATTTTTAAATATATATCGTACATAGCTACACACATATCCTGATGTTTTTTTTTTTTTTTTTTTGACCTAAATTATTATTTTTATAAATATGAATTATTTTTAAATAAATTAATTATGAATTATTAAGTCGTGAATATTTGGATTGATTTAAGTCAGTTTTATTTACAGGATAATAAAAACAAAAATTAACCTTTTTTTTTTTAATATTATATAAATATTATGAAAATTTTAATACAATACAATACATTGCAAATGGAAATAAAAAAAAGTGGTTTACAGTGAATGAAGTTCAAAACAAAAACAAACAAAAAAATGAAAAAAAGTTAATTAAATTAAGTGAAAACGAGTAAAAATTTTAAAATAAAATAACAAGAATTTACGAACAGAAAAAAAATTATTACCTACATGAAAACGAAAAATAAATAACTGTTTTTTAATAATATAAAAAAAAATATACATATAGTAATCTGCAATACGAATTGTTAAAAATAATTTTTCATATAGGTATATACTATATACATACATCTACGTACCAATACTGTACATATGTATGTATGCATATGAATTTGTAATGTTATAATATGCAAATATGTGAAATTCAAAAACAAAATAATTTTTTTTTTAAAAAAAAAAATTGTTTTCATGAAAACGATTTGAACATTGAAAATTTAATTAAAAAAAAAAAGAAACAAGGAATTAACAAAAACAAAATACATATAGTACACCACCATCCAATGACGAAATGGCCTCGATACAAATAATTTTGTGCATATTTGGGATAATATCTGGATTGAATATAGTCGACAGTGCCAGACAAAGTAAGTAAATTTATTTAAACAATAAATATAAATTTCATTTATTATAAAAATGTATAAATTATTACGGAAAAGATTTAAATTAAAATTGTAAAAATAAAAAAAAAAAATAAAAAAACAAAAAAGTAATTAAAAAACAAATTTTTTAAAAATACTTTTCATTCACAATATTCTATAGAAATTATTACCAATTCTAAAAAAAAATATGTATGATATTTTTATTTAAAAAAAAAACAACTTTTGTTATCACAATGTATTATTTTTTTTCCCAACTCATACGAAAAAAAACAAATATTTATTTTTAAAATGAACAATATAATCATAAATCTTATCCTTAATTATATTTTGGAAATTTTATTTAAATACCAATTAAAATCATTTCAAATGATAGATTATACAATATATATTACTATACACGTATGTATGTATGTATAAAATTTAGAATTTTCCCATGGAAAACACTCATTCTAAATCACATAAAATTTACTTTTCTGGGGTTGACTGATGGTCAGGTCTTTTGCCTTTTCTGTACAGAAATTCCTAGAAATATTATTATCAAATTCGCACATATACATACATATGTATGTAAATATACTACGTACATATACTTATATCAACAAATTTGTTTAGTTGATTGTTCATATATGTATATCATTATATGTACACATATATACATTGTACATATACATATGTAGCTGCAGTTGAATTATGTGATAAGTAGCTATCAGCAAGAGGTCCTGATAAATCCAGAATAGGTCACCGTCAGTATCAGCACTTGATATCATATTAAATGAATGACGTTTTATAAAATCGTGATGTATTAGGGAAAATAAGATTTAAGAGGACGTGTTTGCTTTTTCAGCTTTGTCAATTTAAAAATATTTATGTACATTAATTATTATATTATATATATATATGTATGTATTTGTACATTTGATCGTTTATTTTAATGGTTATTTTTGGAGGCGATATGATATGAAATTTTTAGTAAAATATGTATTTAAAATTTTATTTTAAAAATATTATACCCGCATCCGTCAAATATATATCTAATGTATAAAATACAATATATACACATTTGTATGTAAACGGTAGTCGGTAATACTTTACATAGAGAGATTATAATTTTTCTCAGAATAAAATTTTCTATTAATATTGACAAATATGTAAATATATTAGTTTATTGCTTTTTTTTTTTTTTTTTTAAATTCAAAAAATATCTCTGTGAATGTATAGATAGATTATGTATATATATACTGTATAAGTATGGTGTGTCAGAGTCTGCATACAATCTAATTGACATTATACTTTTCGTATTCAATTTGAATTATGTCAAAGTTTTTATCGTTGATATGAACTGTTTTATTGGCTTTATTAATGGAAAAGATAAAGAAATAGCAGAGAAATTTGAATTAAAATGAGGAGATTTTTTTGTCTTCTTTTTTTTTTTTTGAATATAAAAAATATTCAAAGATATACAAAATAAAATAAAATAACTAAGCAATAATTTTAGATTGAAATCCGCATAATTTAATCACATGATGACAAAATCAATAAAGATTTCATGCATGCTCCCACATAATTAAAACTCAAAAAACTGCTTGCATGCGAATATTAAGAATTAACATAAAATTCATTCAAAATTTTCAATTTATTTATCAACATTCTTATAAGAATTTTTTTTAGATGCTTTATCCTATCCTTATAAAAAAGAAACATTTTTTAAAACTTTTACTTTATGAGCTTTGTTATAAAACTTTACCAGGCTATATTAACAGATTTTCATACAATCTTTACATACATTTAAAAAAAATGATTAGATACACATGTGTGTTTAATGTTGCGGTTAATATGAAAAAAAAAAGGTTCTAAAGAGTCATTTAAGACTTATCCTTTGATACTAGTAACAAGCTTTTCATGATACACCTTTGATGAGCTTCTCATACTTTAACCACTAAGTCTCAGTGTAAAAATAAAAATTCTCTAGCTAATGTGTAACTTTTATGTTCCATTAGTTTGTATTTAACTATTCGTGTATTTTATAGCGCTTCCGCTTAAGAAATAATAACAATAATTTAACAAGGATCCATAATATAACAGCAGTAGTATGTACTCCAGTATCAGAAACAGGAACTGACATAAGTAAATTAGCACATCCTTCTTTTCAAATAAAACTAAAATCCTAAAATTTCCATATTCTGAACGGAAAAACCATAAACAATTATAGGAAAAATTTACAAAGCAATTTAAATAAAGAGCAAAAAAGAAAAAAAAAAAAAGAATAGCAATAAAGTAAACAAAAACCTAATTATAAATTCTCATTATGTATATTTTAAAATCTGCACATTTATAATAACTGTTGAAGGAAACTCTAATTGTGAATAAAATAAATTTAAATAATAATATGATAATTAGCTAATTGTAGTATTAAAATCTTTTAAAATTATTAAATTTCTAAAATTTAATAGTAAGTAATAAAAATAGTAATTAAAAGTATGCATAGCAGAAAATTTATAATTTAATCTTTTCTTTTATTTAATTAATTGTATTCATTAAACTATAATTCTCATATTTTTTTCCATAAATTTTCTTAAAATATAAACTTTAATATTCATCTCGGAAAATATTCAGAGTCGATTGAAAAACCACTTCTAAATTTTCATATTACTTTTTTTTCTTCTTTTTTTCACTTTTCAAATTATTTCATAATAACTTGTAAATTTTCTATACATAATACATTTTCTTTATAGCTAAAATTACAAATATCTCTATGCTTGAAGAAAACAAAAAATAATAATTGTATCGTCCTGTTTTCTTCTTTTTTTTTTTTTAGCATTTTGAAAAGTTAAACAAAAGAAAAACACTAACTTTTTCTTAGTAGTACATACCAGAAAAAGTATGCAACAAGTTTTTTTATACCCCCACATTCATGGAATGTGTTTACTCAAACAGAACTTTTATATTGTTTTTATTTACAATTTTACTCTTAGAACATTATATGCATCTGTATAATATAATAAGATAATATTGTTTTTTCCTCTTTTTTATGTTTTTTAATAAAAATATTTTAAAAATGAAAAAATTCTTTTTTCGTATGTATACATTATGCATGCATGTACAAGTATCTACATACATTTTAACAATGAAAATTTTCTATTCTACGAGTACAATATTTTCATTGTTATATTTACATTTGCAATTGTTTGTTGAAATATCTTTACAAGAGTTATTAACATTAAAAAATATTAATTTAAATATTTAGGTATAGAAAAAACAATTTAATTATAAAAATGAAAAAATAAAAGAAAGCAAATGCATATATGTATATGTATTTGTACGTACATGCAAACATATATATAAAATTTCATTCATAATATGTTTTACATTTTCATTCACTTGTAAACGCGTACAATATTATCCCATTTTATTGTTCTGTAAATTTTTAATTACATCCACAATCTACACATGCATGCAGCCACTTTTATATATAGTAATATGCATATACATATGTATGTAAAGTTTACACAGGTGTAATTGACGTTAAAAAAATATGAGTTCAACTTTCTTTGCAATTTTAATAGAATCCTAAATGCTATGCACCTAGTGTGTAATTATTTTTGTTTCAGATATACATAATTATGCGTAACAAACAAACAACTAATTAAACTTTATCGAGTGTATAATTAATATACAAATACAATATTAAATTTATTCGTTAGATTTTATTTATATAAGTGGTAATTTTACATAGTAATGTCCTTTAATAAATTACCCTCACCCTGTATATAGATATGTAATTACTACATAATATATACATACATATATTGATATTATACTTTCTTTTAGAAATTTGGCCTCCAATCTTCAAGCTTTATAGCTTGTTGTGATCCTATATCCTATAAGTATTACTCTTTTGTTTTTCATAGAATAATCTATACACCTACATATTTACATACATACTTATGTATATCTTATAGAATAAATTATTTTTGGTAAAATTGCGCTATTATTAAAATTTCATTTATAATGAGAATTTTCCTTTCCACATAGTCATGTTCATGTACATTGGATTCATATTCAAATTTACTTAAAAATTATTCACTAAAAAACTAAGCGACTAAGGAAAATTTTAAATCTCTACAAGGTTTGTTTTTTTTCTTGTTTCTAATTTGTATAAATCTGCAAAAATTCACACGCGATATTGTACACTGTTTTTCATTTTATAATCACTTTAAAAATTTATAAGTTTTAAAAAAACTTAACATAGCGAACTATGCAAAATGAGATTTACGAAATTTGAATAAAGATATTAAATAAAGTAAAGTTTTTTTTTAAATTTTATATGTATATGCAACTTTTATCAATCTTTTCTATTTTGTTTTGGTACTACTTAAATTTGAAACACAATAATTTCTTCTTCTTTTTTTAAATTTATTAGATCCCTTGAAAGATCCAAGAAAATGTGGTCGACCACAATGTGAACCAGAAACAAATAAATTCAATTATAATAATAAAGTGAAATATAAATATGATTATTCAATGCATGTAAGATCAGAATTTGTTGGAAGTGGTCATAATACATCAGATTTATATGTTAAAGCATCTGTAGAACTTACATTTCCAAGAGATTGTGAAGGAGTTCTTCAAATTAATAATATTGAATTAACTGAAAAACAAAGTGACAGTAATAAAGATGATTTTGATTATTATTCGGAATATATTCCAAATGAAGATAATTTAGATATTCATCCTAAAAGTAATGAATTGGCAAATGATTTACAAAAACATGAATTACGATTTGCATTTCATGATGGTGCTATAGCAGAAATATGTCCAGATGAAAATGAACCAATATGGATTATTAATTTTAAAAAAGGAATACTTTCAGCATTTCAAAATACTATGATAAGATTTGATGTTGATTTAAATACAACAGAAACAGATGTTTCAGGAACATGTAATGTTGTTTATACATTAGAAGGTGGTAAAGGTACAAGTGTGGTTATTAAGAAAGTTAAAAATATTCAAACATGTAAAAATCGAAATCAAATGCATTCGGTATTACAAACAACCCCTTATAGTCTGAGAGATGATAAAGCCATTTGGCCAATTTTAAATTCTCAAAGCTATTGCAATGTAAGTTTTAATCGTTAAAAAGATTGTAGAGAATTAAATTTAAAATTTATTTTTCATATTTAACAGTTAACAGTTGATCATAGTATTTACCAAGATATTAGTTGTTTTGAAAGACATCAATTGATTCCATTTTCAAATAATGAAACCGGAGCAGTAACAGAAGTTTCAGTGAAATTTGAACTTACATCCGAAGAACCATATGAGATATCCGATTTCTTTGAATATGATGGTAAATACATACTATAAAACTAATTTAGAAATTTAAATTTACTAATTTGTATGTTCGTAATTTTAGAATCACAGTTCGTCAGAAAACGTTCGTCTTTACTTTTTGATCATACACCAACACCTAAACCAACTCACAGTGAATTAAAAGCATCTAGGGAACTCTTGAAACAGATGTGTGATTTAGGTGCACCGTATATACAAAGAGATTTTATAGATATATTTATCAAATTTTTGCAAACAACACGTATTCTTTCTTATAAATCCCTCAACCAACTTTTGCTTAGGTCATCTAGTATTTGTCCAAAGGGAAAGTAAGTATTACACATATATTGTTCTATTTAAATTATGCCAATCGGATTTTTTTTTTTTTTTTTTTTTTTTCATATTTGTAGAAATCATGTCCTAGAAAGCCTTCCTTATATTGGTAGTACTGCTTCAATACAATTAATGAGAGATCAATTGGTCGAAGAATCTATTCCAAAAGAAATGGCTGATAGTTGGTTAACTTCATTATCATTCATTCCAAGACCGGATGAAGAAACTTTAGAAACATTCTTTACATTAATACAATATGGTCAGAAAAAAATTGATCCTGAATATACACTCGGTGCAACAGCAGTTGTTCATACATTTTGTCGTTATAATTCTGAATGTGAAAAAAATGAAAAAGTTAAACAAATTGTTGAATTTCTTGAAGAAGAATTTATACAACTATTAGCTATAAAAAATTTTCAAAGACGTACTAAAGAACGTCTTATTGTAATTCTCAAAGGACTCGGAAATATTGGTGTAATGAGTAATGATTTCATAATCAAACTAAAACAAATGATTTGGGATGAAAAAATCCCTGAAGAAATTCATACATATGCGGTGCTAGCATTTAGAAGAACAGATTGCAATAAGCATAAGTAAAATTTACATATTTTTGGTCATATATATTTTTTTCAAATATTTATGAATAATTTTTTATTTTACTTTTAGAGAATTTTTCCTTGATGTTTATCAAAATTTTACAGTTCATTCAGAACCAAGAATTTTCAGTTACATTCAATCGATGAGATGTCCTGATTATTTATCCGTTTATAAAATAAAAAAAGTTTTAGAAACAGAAGAAGTTAATCAAGTTGGATCATTTGTTTGGTCACATTTAAACAATTTAGCTAAATCTGCATCACCAGTACGTGTTGAAGCACAAGGTTTATTAACTAGTAATGATTTAGGAACTAAATATAAAATGGATCTAAGAAGATTTTCAAGAAATTTTGAGTACAGTGTATTTTTTGATGAATACAATTTTGGTAAATTTTAAGAATTTTAATTCGAAAGAAAACATAATACTAACAATAAAAAAATATTTTTTAATGCTTCAGGAACTGCAACAGATGCAAATCTTATTTTTGGTGCAGACTCATATATACCACGTTTTGGAACATTCAATTTTACAGCAGATCTATTCGGTGAATCAGTAAACTTTTTTGAAATATCAGCTAGAGCACAAGGTTTTGAACAATTAGTAGCATCCACATTTGGACCAAAAGGACCACTTAATGCAGATGCATTTAAAAAGAAATTCTCATTTCTGAACAGCATTATTGGTGATGATGACAGCGATACATCAGAGCAAGAAGGTAAATATCGTTATTTTTTAGAAATTAAAACATTCGCTTTTAATTCGTTTTTTATACTTACATTTCGTTTAAAGTTGATTTTATAAATTTTGAAAAACTACGACTTAAACGTGAAGCAGAAGAATCTGAAGAATATCATTTTGAAGAATCTGACGAATCTAATTCGGAACAAAAAGAACGTAGGAGTCATCTTTCTGGAAATTCAAAGGACATAATTCAAAACGACATCGACAAATTGGGATATAAGCTTAAGTACGCATTTTATTGTTTAATTTAATCTTTATTATTTCTAAATGTCTATAAATAATCTATTGTAGATATAATTACAATGAACCACGAGCTGCTTTTGGTCTTAAAGTTTTTGGTAATGATTTAAAATATATAACATGGGAAGGAATGCCAGAAGTTCTAGCTGCTGCTCAAAAGTTTAATCCTTTTGCTCAAGCAGCACGACTATTATCAGGAAAAGAAATCATGTACTCTAAATCTGGTGTTTTTCTGGATGCATCTTATAATATTCCAATGATATCTGGATTACCACTTTCAATACACGCAATCGGAGCATCATCAATTGATTTAAGAATGTCTGGAAATTTAAATATGAAAGATCAAGTACCTGGCCAATGGGGTCTTGATGTTGAAGGCAAATTAAAACCTAGTGTTTCTGTTGATGTAATTACTACCATGGAAACAGACTTCTTTTATGCAAATTCTGGAATACGTGTTAAATGTAATTTGTATTCTAGTTCTGCAATTGAAGCTAAACTTAAAGTACAAGGAACTCAACTAGTGTACTTGTCTTTCAGTCTTCCACAAGACAAAAATCAAATTTTCAGTGCTAGGTATAAAAATTGTTCATTTTATATTACGAAATAAATATTTACATTTTATTTTGAATTAGATCTGAGCTTATTGTTATAAAAGAATCAGAAGAACATTCTCAACCAGGAATAGCCCATCGTTACAGCAATACAACTTGTACCTGGCCCATATTGGATTTAGCTATCGGTTTAAAAATGTGCTCTCATTATAGCTTACCCGATGTAAGCAATTCTTCTGAAACTTATCCAGGCTTATTACTTAGTGGACCAATTGATATTGATGTACAATTGGAGAAAGCAGACCCTTCAGCAAAACTTTTTGTATTCGAATACCGATGGGATCAATTGGAAAATACTTCAATTGGATCATTTAAATTTGAAACACCTGGTTCAAATATTCCAAGAATATTAACAGCAAATATCACAAAACACCCACAAGCAATGAATGTTACAATAGCATTCCAAAATGGTGATAATACTCATTCAGCAATTGGTAAATATAGTGCCGATCCCAATGATCGAAGACTTGATATTTTCCTTCACACAAATGGAAAAAATTATTTAGCTTTTGAAGTAAGTATATTTTTTTCATTTATTCATACTAGTCGTAGATTTTTAAATATTTTTTTTTTGCTGTAGATGAATATGAATAGAACTCAAATTAGAAATGGTTGGACATACTATCCAAGATTTTTATTAACAATAAATAATGAAAAAATTGCTGGACTTGCTGGTACCATAGCAGTTACAGATAAAAAAGGAATTACACAAAGTGATGTTAACCTTATGTTCGAAACTAAACGTTTACAATCAAGAATCACAGGATACATAACAAAAACTGAAACGTCTTATTTAACAAAACTGAAAATAGACTACAGGGTAAAATTTAGGAATAATATAAAATTTATAAAATTAAGCTAAAATTAGTTGTTTTTTTTTTAAAATTACATTTACAGTTCCAAGAGAATAACATTGAAAGTGTTGAATTAGAAGGAGAACTAGCAAATCGTAGTCAAAAGACGAAAATAGAATATCGAGGCAATTTGAAATTGTTAACAACAGCTTATCCAATGCTTAATTTTGTTTCAAATGTTACATGGCTGTCACTACTGGGACACCATGAAGGCAAATTAACATACAATAATGCTGCTGACTTTCAAGATCCAAATTATACTACCACTCTTCGGTTAATTTTAGCAAGATCTCCAAGTGAAGAGACAAAATCTGACGGATATCGAACAAGAATTTCATTTGAAGTGGCAAGACCAATTTCTCATATCGACTACAGAATTTTATTAAAGTATACAAACAATTTCTAAAAACAGTATAATTTTAAATTCTATTGAAATATTATTTATCTCAACAGACATGAAGAACGTCATAAGATGGGTCCAGTTCATAATGTTCTAGGTGCTATACGATACGCACCACAAAAAGAAGCAACAGCTATTTTCTCTGTGTACTTCCCAAAACGCAACTTATTTGCTGTTGATGCTTCCATGAATATAACAGTACCAAGTTTTGATTCCTGCACTACAAGGTTACAATTAATGGAAAAGAATCTAAAAGACTATTCTGTAAATACAATTAAAAAAGAAAAAAAAATATGAATTTTAAAATTAATTTTTATACTTTTTAGATTGATTTTACCGGTACATGGTTTTCTGGACATTCTATTGCAATTAAGGGTAACTATGTCGATAAAAGTTCACGAATTCGATCACATCATCAAATCAAATTAATTGTAAAAAGTCCATCATTTGATGATACTACAGTTACCTTTATTTATCGACGAAACGATATAGAACTTCTAGCAGATGTTCAAATAGAATATGGAAAATTGCCTTATGGAGCAACTATTAAGTATTCATCAAGAGATGAAAATCAAAAGAACACATATGTTGAAATTAAAGTTCGGGATAAACTTTATTGGCTTTCAGCGAAATTATTGACCAGAGAATATAAACTATTAACAGTTGAAGTTCACTTAGATAAGTAAGTTCTAAATATTATTATTTTACCATTTGTATTTTTAGTATTTAAAATGTTTCTGTTGTGTCATTTACAGAACAAGAGATATTCATTTTATAATAAAAGGTTCATCATCACCAAAAAAGAAAGAAATGCTCATGGAAATTAAATGGGATGCTAATCGAGATCCTTCACAGGTTTTATCTTTATTAGCTGATTTCAATAATCCTAACTATAAAAAATATGAAGGAAGTGTAACATTAACATATCCTTATCGAACGTTAAGTTGTAATTTCGATATTGATAATGCTGGCCCAAAATATGAAGGTCTAGCTAGAGCTAGTTGGGGACCAAATGATATTATAGAAATAAATTACAATGTTGGTTTAATGTCTAGTCATATAACACATAATTGGTTCCATGTGGGTGTAAAAACTCCTTTTGAAGGATGGAAAAAAAATATGATTGAAGGTGGTGTTTATAATGCAAATAATCTTCTTCTTTTTAATACATCAATGTTATGGGCTGAAAATCAAAGTATAGCATTATTATTCAAAGGTGATTATGAAATTAAAGATCCAATACTCAGATGTGAAATTCGATTAGGTTTAAATAGTACAATTCAAGATGTTCCAACAGTTAATGCATATTTTATTCATAATCATGATATTAAAAAATTTACTACAAGTGCTGAACTTCAATATAATTTAGTGAATGAAACACTTCAAACTTATAATATTAAATCAGATTGGGAAATAGGTAGAGATAAATCTTATAAGCATATAACTGGTTCTGTTAAAGGAGCAACTCCATTTGAGGGTTATAAAACTGGAGCACTTATAACGAAACTTCAAATAGGAGATAACAAAGATCTTTTAGGTGCTGCTTCATTGAAATTTGAGGAAAGAAAATTCACTTTATCATTAAAAGGATATGTAAAGAAATTAACAAATAATATGCTTCAAATTAATATAACAACACCTATTGAAAGATTTAGAACAATAAATGGTCGTTTTGGATTGAATGAAAAAGAAAAACATGCAGTAGCAGAAGTACGAGCACCAGCTGGAGCATTAGGAGCTGAAATTTTATTTGCAGTTAATAGTTTCTCAAATTTTGATGTTAAATTTAGTGTTGCAACACCATTAGATGGTTTCCGTAGTGTTGTCTTAATTGGAAAATTAAAACCAGAAACTATTGATTTAAGAGGTGGATGGAATAATATTACAGTAGGATTTACTGGTGTATGGAGATTAAAAAATGCAACTGATTTTGAATATTCATATCGTGTATTTACACCATTGGAAAGTTTTGAGGATAATGGAATAATAGTGAAATTTCTAAAAGCAGATGAATTTATTCTTGAAGTATTTGGAAAATTTGCAATTTATAAAGCAGGAATAAAACTTTATGGAAAACCAAAACCCGAACTTATAACACAATTAAATTCAAAAGGTCGTGGGCTTGAATTAATACTTGATGAAGATTTGAAACAAATTAAATTAAATGAACCATTAAAAACTGATGAAGAAGAAATTGAAGATGATGAAGATTATGAAGTTGATTATGATGAACTTTTAAATTATATCGGTTACATGGAATTAGATTTACTAATATGGCCAACTATAACCGGAAACATTGATATCGAAGAAGTTAACGATAATTATATTATTCTTGGAAATATAAATATGCCACAAGGGAAAGTTGAAATTAAAGATCGTTTACATTATCCTGATATGTTAAATATTAAAAATATTTTAAAAATTCATACACCCTTTCAAAATATAAAACAAGTTAAATCTAAATTTGAATACAGTCTAATGTTTAAACATCATTACATTAGTGGCCTAGAAATATCATTTTTAGATCGTACAGTATGGACAGATATTGGATATTTTGTTAATTATACTGTTACACCAAATGAAAATGATTATAAAACACATGATGTTTCGGTAACATTAAAAACTCCTTTCGAATTATTACAAAGAATCGATTTATCAGGACTTCTTCAATTAGAAGAGAATATTTATCGAGGAAATTTCAGTTCAAAGACATCAGATACTCATTTAGCACTAGGAGGATCACTTGAGGTAAATTATACATATATATAAAATTTATACATAAGATGATAATTCTAAATTGACTCAATTTATTTTATTATTATTATTATATAAATTTTTTTCTTCTTTTTTTGTAAATTTAGTCTGATGGAAATTTCCTAGATGCTTCCGTTGGAATTCTTCTTAAAACGCCAATAGTACCCCATTATGCTTGTAATGGATTCTTTAAAAAAGACTTTTCGGAAGTGGAAAATTTAGTAAATTTAGGATTTGAAATTTTCGATCAAGGAACTAGTAGTAAGGTATTATTAAAAAGAAATTTAATTAAAAATTTACAAAACTAAAATTTTCAAACTGATTAAAAAATAATTCTTTTAATTAATTTTAAAATTTTTACTCTATACAGTTTGATATTGAAACAAAATGGCATGTGGACGGTAAAGCTTATTTAAATGGAAGTGCACGTATTCAAACAAATATACTTCCATTAAAATTAGCTGAAACATCTATTTTATTAACAACAAATCCTAATCCCATTGCATTATTTGATTTATCAATGACCGATGTACAACATCAAAAGACTGCATTCCATGTATTAGCTAACAGAAAAAATGATTTAGTTTCTGTTGAAATATTAACACCAATAAAAGATTTTCGAAATATATCACTAACAGGAAATTTAAATAAACAACCGTCGTCTGACCACAATTATACACTTATTGGTAATTTATACAGAAATTCAATTCCGTATGCAATTAATGGTGATGTTGTATTCATAAATGAATTACCTGTTACTGCTAGTTTGCGTTTAAGACCTAATACTGGTAGTCCTGATGGTATTATTGAATTTTCTATTAAAAACTCAGAAGGAGATTATGGTAGAATATTTACATGGAGTGCTGATGAAAATGGAAGAAGATGTCAAATTGTTGTTGGTTGTTCAAAAAGAAATAATTTAGATTTGGATTTATTTATTTTGATACAATCATCTGAACCAGAAATATCAAGAATTATTTTAAATACAAAATTACAGCCAGAAAGTGGAGGAAAATTGTCTAGTACTTTTGATTTGGAAACACCTTGGAAACATTTAGGTATTCAAAAAGTTAATTTAGCTACTAGCTTAGATATGGGTTCAAGTCAAGGTAAAATAGAAAGTAAATATGAATTGGATTTAATCAAAGGAAAAGGAGTTTGTTTATGGTCTTGGATTGTTTTGGAAAATATGCAATTAGCATTTGAAAGTTATACACAACGTTCTGGTTCAGAACCAAGAATTGTACAAGCAAGTGCAAAATACATAAATCCTGAAAAAAATTTCCAACGTTTACTTGTGGGTGGAAAACTTAATGTTGATACCCAATGGATACTTGATGCAAATGGTACAGTATCATATTTATCACCAAATGATATAACTTTGGGCTTAATAGCACAATTGCCAAAACCAATTGGAGGCATTCATCATTTAACAGGCATTTATAATGGAAATTTATTACAAAATAGTCCTTTAGATGTATCTGTTGAATTGAAATATGAAAATGAAGAAAGACGAAAAAGATTTGTTACCCGAGGTTTGTACAAGAACGTTAAAGATTTAGAAGGTATGGGACGAATTGAATGGGGTCCTAACTATAGACGAGATGGAATTGAAGGAAATGTTAAAATGTTGAGAACAACAGAATCTCGTAGAGAGTTTGGAGCAAGAGTATTAACACCTTATCATCAAACTGAGGACTCCTTAGTTTTAAAAGGAACTTATGATTTACAAAACTTTTATCACTTATTAGTGTAAGTTTTCTTTGAAATAAAAAAAAAAGAGATTTTATTTTCCATCACTCATAATTTTATAATTTTTTAACAGATGCGGAGTTAATTATCCACAATCACGTGAAGTAGCAAACGCTGATGTCAGCTTCTCAAGTTTATCTAATATGAAAGGACATATAAATAGCACAACACCATTCCCAAATATAACATGGTTCCGTGGTGATTTTAATTTCTCAACGACAAAGTAATATTTCAAATTAAATTTTGTAACTGCAATGTTTCCTTCAAAAAATATATTTTTCTTCTGTCTTTTTCAGTGAGAATTCAATACGTTATCTTAGAGCAACTTGGCCGGAAAATACAGCATATTTCAATTTAAACAGTAAATTTAGCTCCGAACATGATTTGCAAGGATTTATTGTAATAGAGGTTCCATTAGCGACAACACACACTGCAAAAATTGATTATTCAGTTAAAGAAAGACAACAACTCACAAATGGTTATGCAAATGTCACCTACAATGATAACAATATCCTTGAAGGCCACTATAAATGTAAAAATGAAGAAAGAGCTGGATTTGAAAAAGATGTTGTTGATATTACATTGGAAAATAAACGATTACCTCTTGGCATTCAATATATACATTCAAAACATTACACAAATGCTGAATATCCAGATTATGTAAAAACTTTATTTTTTCTCCTTTTGCTTTCCCAATAACTTGGAATTTTTATTTTTATATTTTTTATTTTTTCTATAGGACATGAAACATGTTCAAATATATGAATTGCGAAATCCTGAACCAATTAATATTACTGGAGAGTTACATGTTAGATCTACACAAACTGGACAAGAATACAAAATTATTGCAATTCATCCGAATCGTACAGTTACTTTAACATCTGAATATGATTATGGAAAAACAACAACAAAACAAAAATCAAAATTACAACTTGCACCAACAACATGGATTGGTTACAATATTGAAATTGAAAATAAAACAACAAATAATAATGAATCACAAAATTTCAAATTTGAACTTTCTTATCCAAAAAGAGTACTTTCAACATCTGGTTGGTATACAGTAACAGATGGAAAATTTGATTCAGATATTGCATTTAAATGGACAAATACTCCAATACAAGATAATAATGAAAAAATAATACGAGCAGGTCTATTATGGAGAAGTGAACCACTTTCAGCTTCTGATATTGATAATCAAATAGCAATATTAACTGTAGGACATCCATCATTTTCAAAAGTAATGAAAAATATTAATTAAAATTTTTCAAAATATTTTCAATCATAATTCGTAATTTCTATTACAGGATGTTACATTCACATCACATTATTATCGTAGTCTTATAGATCTTCTCAAAATCAAAATCATAATCGATTATTCAAATGATACTGAACATTTAGTCACATTTGAAACAAATTTAAAAGATCTTTCTAGTAAAATTGGTTACAGAAATTATACATTAGATATTTTTGCAAATCATGAGATTTCATCACTTCGACTTGATGTTAAAGGCACAGCTGGAACACCACCAACATTATATAAAATTGATTCACATGCATATTACAAAAGAGCATATTTCCCAGAGAAAAAAGCTCTATTCTTAACATTAGTTAATTTGTGGAATAAAACAATCGATTATCATGTGAGTAATGAATGTTAATTTTCAAAATAAATATATTATATATATGTATGTATATATGTATACTTTTTTCAGACTTTTTCTACACTTACATTTTTTTTTCCAATTCTCTTAATAAAATATATTTTAAATTATTTTTAGAGAGAATCACCTTACAAAACAGTTAAACTTTGGATTCAACCCTACGGATCATATCCATTATATGGAATTAATGGAACTGTTATTGATTCACCTGATTTAAATAGTACCGGTTTCTTTTATATTGATTTAGATCAAAAATATACTAGAATGGAAGTGAATTTAACTCCAGATTCAACACAAAATATTCAAATGATCGGTTATATTCCAGATGCAAGAAGTGGATATTTTGATTTATGGAGAAATTATGAAGAAATACGAGTTATTGATATTACTTCATATTTACGAATGAACCATTCACGATTGATAACAGGGCAATTCCATTGGAGACCAAAATTAAAGTCTGATATTAAGGTAAAAAAAAAAAAATCGAAAAATTGAAAAAAAGGAAATAATAAAAATAAAAAATTATTTTAATTGAAATTTTCAGAATAAAATTCGTTCACTTGGCACATCATTTTATGATACATTCTCAGATGCTATTGATTTTTGGATAAAAACAATGTATAACGAAATCACAGAATCTTTAAATGACATGTGGTTAAATGCAAAACCAGAAACACAGGGATTTTTAGATGATTTAAGGTATTAAAAAAAATACTTATTTGAAAAAACAAAAATTTGAATAGAACATTAATAAAATATAAAAATTTCTTGTAGTGGGTTAGCTATTTTAGAGGAAGATCTTGAGGATTTCAGAATTTTCGTTAATCAATCATATGAAGCTAATGATTTTTATATAAAAACAATGGTTAATTTCACATTAACTATTTTAGATGAATTAGCTTTACGTGATCATCTTGAATCATTACCAAAAATATTCCGTGAAATTTGGCAAGTAATGGGTGATTCTGGAAAAGCATTAAGAAAAAGTATTTTATGGCTTATTGAAACGGTAAAATTTATTGAATTTATGTAGAATTTATTATTAAATTTGTTTTGTATTTTGTCTTTTTTTCAAATTTTTATAGATTAGAACAACATATCATAAGGCTGTTGATGCCGTTAGTAAATTTTTACATGGTGAATCCTTTGAACATCTTTCAATTTTAATGGAGAAAGCAGTGGAAAAATATGATAAATTCGTTAAAGATTTACATTTATCATTTATAAAATATGTTGAAAAACTGTGGAATAGATTTACAAATGTTGTTTCAGATTATTGGAAAGCAGCACTTAAACGTATAGAACCATATATATTCCGATTTTTACATTATGTTGAAACTGCTGCTTGGAACATAAGCAAGGAAATTTTCGGTAAGTATTTATTTTCTTGTTTTTTTTTTGCAGTTGAATTGAATACATAATTGATTTTATTTTTTTCTATTTATCAGATTTTATATATAAAAGAACAAATGAATTAGCAGAATCACCATATTTTAATCAAGTTTCAAGTTTCACACAAGATTTAGATCGCCTTTATAGAGATATTAAATCGAATGATGCAATTACAAATTTTAAAAAGTACTCGAAAATAGCATGGAACTTTGTTAAAGAGAAATACTTTAAGATTGTACCATTCGGAAAGGAATTACATGATGTTTTAAGTGAATTATGGGAAGAAATAAAAAGTTTACAAAAAGTTGAAAGTATACGTTTTATTGTACAAAAATATAAAGAATTAGAATCAAAAGCTGAATGGTTAGCAGAAGAATTTGAACTTGAAAGAAGACTTCATCAATTATGGGCATTACTTCGTAATAAAATAACAAGATTAACACAAACTGCTTTACAAACCGATGATATGTATCGTGAAGCAAAAACTAAATTTATTTTTGATCCAGATGTTGGTATAGTTGATTTAGAACAAAAACTTCCAATGTCATGGCATGCATTCAATGAAACACCAAAATTTGAAGAAGTCCCAGAATATAAATTTTTATCTGATATACAAAATCTTTTCTCTGGTTATAATTTCAGTACAACAAGCCTAATATATACAATTAGAAATAATATGGATCCGAATATGTGGTTGCCACCATATAAAGGTAAAATATTTTTATTTTAAAATTAGAATTTTACAACTGGTAACTAATATTTTTTATTAATTTTAGCACATTCTCTTCTCATTGGATCAAGACACTATGTAAGTTTCGACAGGAACTTTATCGAAATGAATCTTAATTATGATCATGTACAAAATCTCAGAGGTGGTCAATGTTCATATCTACTTGCACATGACTATTTCAATCGTAACTTTAGTTTAATTTTGGAACCATCGGTAATTTTTTTAAAATTATTTTTCTAAAGATTTATTTTACAACAAGTCATTTTAAATAATATATTTAGATCATAAATAAGGATGGATCATCAACATTAACACGAAAATTAACTCTTGTAACAGATAAAGGAGTAGCACAAATTGATGTTTCAGGAGATGTAAGCACAAATCTCAATAAATCAAACGTTAAAAAATTATTTATCTTTGGAAAAAAAAACATACATACATATTTCTCTTACAGAATTTACAAATTGATCAAAATAAATCACCAATTCTTCCTGTACAAATTGGTGAAGCAATCATAACAAGAGATTCCGACGTTATAACGATTGAATCTCAACAGGGTTTCAGTTTAAATTGCAATTTATTATTCGATTTATGTTGGTTCGAATTGAGTGGTTGGTATTTTGGTCAAACAGCTGGTATCCTTGGCACTATGAATAATGAACATTTTGATGATTATACAACTTCTGATGGAAAAATCGCTTCGAATGCAGAGCAATTAATTGATAGCTGGTCAATAAGAGGATGTAATAAACCATATCATAAACAACATGTACCAGCTTCTTCTAATTCAGAATTATATGAATTATGTACAGAATTCTTTAGAACTTCATTATTTGGTGCCTGTTTTGATGTTATAAATCCTGAACCATTCTTTAAAATGTGCATTAATATGGAAACAAATTCAATATCTACAACATTAAAAGATAAACATCCTGCACAAAAGGAAGCTTGTACAGTTGCTTTAGGATATATTGAATCATGTGCAGCTTTGAAAATTCCTTTAAGAATACCAGATAAATGTGTTCAGTAAGTAACATTACAAATTTTAAAGATAATATTGATTCAATGTATACGTTAATCATTTTATTTTTTTTAAGTTGTGATCTTATAAATGGATCATATGTAGCAGAAGGTACATTTATTGAAATGAAAAACAACGATGTACCACGTACAAGTGATGTTGTTTTTATTGTTGAAGCAAAACCATGTAATAAAAATTTAACTCATAAAAAGAATATAATGGCTGTAGTGACATCAATTGATAATCAACTTGAGGACCTCAATATAACAAATAATAGGTTTGTAAATGATTATAAAAAATTCAAGAAAAATAAATAAATATTTTTCTCCTCATAGATTTGCTGTACTCACTTTCGGTGGAAAAGCACCATTTGATAAACCTAGAAGTGTCGTTTATAATAATAAAGTTTTTACAAATGCAGATAATTTAAGACCATATTTTGATCATATCGAGACAAATAATGGAAGCAATAATGATATTTTCCAGGCAATAAGTATTGCATCAAAATTAATTTTTAGACCAGGAGCTTCGAAAACATTTATTCTTTTACCATGTTCTGGTTGTGCTTCTCAAGATATGAAGGTATTTTTGTTTTGTTTTTTTTTTTTTGTGTGGTAACCAAATAAAATTAATTTTCACATACAATTCATAATTTTTATTTATAGTTTGATTATTCATCATTATTACAATTGATGCTTGAAGAAGGAATAACTCTTCATATTCTAATGGATGATGGATTCGTTTTTGATAAAGCAAGATTAACACGAAAATTCTTTGGTATGGATAGAGAATATGCTTATGATAAAGATGATTTTGAAAAATTAAAAGGTGATACAGAACTAAGAAAACAAGTTCGTTTACCAAAAGAAGGTTTAAGATCATGTACACCATTAGCAATTGAAACAAATGGATCAATATTCACTGGACGTAAATTACGGCCAGATAAAAAGAATCCAATTAAGAAATTTGCAGTTGTATTTGCAAGACGTGTAGCAAAAACAGCAATACCAAATTCATGTCAAACATGTGAATGTACTGGACATAATACTGGTATAGCATATATGATTTGTACTTCATGTGAAGTACCAAATCGAGTTATGGATTATGTAAGTATCTTTGGAATTTTTTAATTTGATTGTAGTTTTTTTTTTTTTAAATATTTAATTATTTTTTCTATTTTAAAGGATTTTGATGAAAGTGCAAGAGAAATTGATTGGGATTGGGACGAAGAGGAGGATGAAAGCACAATAGAAAATTAAAAAATAAAAAAGAACCTAAAATAATACATTAAATTTAGTTTAGTAAATTAACTAAATTTCATAATTTTTAATATTTGTTTTTTTTTTCAAAACTTTTGTTGTAAATAAAAAAAAATTTGTCAAATTAATAAAATTTTAATATAACTTGATGCTTGTTTAATGCTTCCTGGTGTCGTATAACTATCTCATTATTTAAATTATTCGGCAAACAACAAAAATACCATAGTGAGTTTAAATAAAATAGACCAAAAATACTTCAGATTCATGTTCAAGACAACAACAAAATTACTAAAAATTGAGTCCCTATATATGCCGGTAGCGTCAATAGCTTTTGACTCAAAATAAACTGTGATTTGATCGAAGTTCTTTAAAGATTTATTTAGTTATGATAACCGTCTTTTTTCAATTTTTGCGGTCTCACTTTATGAAATTTAGCTTTTCCCTACAGTAACCTCATAAATTAAAGATTCGTTACTAAAAAAAAAAAAAAAAAAACAACAACAAAAAAATATAAATTTGAACAAAATTTTACATCAATTAATTGAAATTTATTATTATTATTTGAATCATGTAATTATTAATTATAAATAAGAATGTAATTTTATTATTAATTACCTCTATTTCACAGATAAAGTGTACATAATATTTTCATGAAACTTAAATATTTAAGATTTATATTTGTTAAGACATGTTTTCTTTTTTCATTTAAACAGACATCTATTAAATATATATATAAATATATGTTTGTATGTATATTTGCTAAATTTTTGAAATCACGTTGCGAATAAGGAACGATATAATTCATTTTTAGATTCTTCTGTCCAAGAAGAGTTATCATTTGGTGCCATAAAATTGACTAATTTATTATGAGTGACGTACCTTAAATATTAAATTTTATTAGTATGTAATTTCAAATCATGTAATTGAAAAAATGACAAAAACAAAAGTTTACCTAATTTTTCTTCCTTTAGATGCTCGTGTATCAACTTTTTTTTTCATTTTATGTCTCAATTTTTGTAATTCGGCTAATTGTCTTGACATATCAGCTGGATTTTCTAAAGTACTTGTTTTAAATTCAATTAATTCTCTTAATTGTTGATGATAAAAATCTGAATCATCATAAATTTCTGGAGAACTTATAAATTTATCTTTTTCTTTGTCATCATCATTTTTTTCATCATAATTTTCTGTATTCTCTGGTTTATTACCAAATATATTGTAATTTCCTTTAACAATTTGTGATTTTTTTATTAAGTCACTTTTATTAAATAGTACAGCATCAATTTTTTTCACTATATCAAAAGTATTTGATTTTCCTTTATTGCTAGCTCCAGGAGTCAAAATTTTTGTTCTATCATGCCACTTTTGTAGCACAGAGTTTCTATAATCACGAAAATTTTCAAAATTCTCATTCAATTCAGTAGCAAACTTTTTAGTAGGCCTATCTTCTTTGTTATCAGATCTTTTTCGTTTTGTTGATGATGATGATGACAATGATATCTGTTTGGTTTCTGGGTATTGTTTAAGCAAAAGTTGCTGCATTTCTATCATTTTTCCCAATAGACCAGATACATTTTGTTGTGCTTCTTGTGCTAATTTTAGAAAATCTTTATTATTCTCACAAAATGTATTAAACGCATCAGGCTGTGGTAAGCTATTCGCATTGAATAACATTTTCTGTGATTGAATACGTACTTCCAATAACTTTTCCCATATTTTCAATTGATTTTGAACTGATAAACCTTTCTCAATTTCAGCTGTTCTATCTTCATCCTTTATTAATTCAGCATCAACATTTTCAGCATCACTTTGTTCAAATTTCTCATCCCCAGAAGCACAAGAATCATAATCAGAATCATCTTGTTCAATTTCAGCTTCAGACTGATTATGATCTTCTTCCACTTCCTCATCTGTACCTAGAAATTCATCGGGTTCATTATCAATTTTATAATTTTTAAGCCTTTTCCTATATTCTTCTAAGTCATCGTCAACATCTTTCTCAGATTGATTACCATCACTTTCGTCACTAGTCACATTTTCACTTTCTTCTAATTCTTTTCTGGAAGAAACTTCACCGTGATATTTATCACTGTATTCTGATAGAAATTTTATATTTCTTTTTCTGATATCACTTAAACCTTCATTTGCATTAAATTCATAATCTTCATCATCAACTTCAGCAATTTTTACTGCTGATTCATCTTCAGAATCTAATTCTGGATCCGGTAATGGTCGTGGCACAAAAGATTCTGCAATTCTCTCAGACAGCAGCCTTGCTTTTCCTTTTTTCGCTGACATTATTTTATTTGAAATAATATTTAAAAACTTTAATACCTAATAATGGAAATTAATTCAACTTTATTTTTATTTTAAATAAAAAACTTCTTTCAAAAATGCATCCTCACAGGGCACATTTTTTTACAAGTGACACTTTGACGTTAAATTGACAACTCTTGTCAAGGCCAAAATTTTAAAATTTGATGCTAGATTTTTGCAAAACAAATGACAGACACAAACATTTACAAGAGTACTTATTACCGAAAATATAGTGTTTTTAGTGAAATGCAGATAGCGCTAATATTCTATATTTTCGGAAATAAGTTCAATTTTTTAAAATGGTTGTTGTTGTTATAATGTTAAATTTGAATGGCCTTAAACGTGTTATGAATACTAAAAATCTGAACGACACATAGCACATAGAATAGGTTGTTTCATTGCAAATTTGTTAATTCAGTGCTGCCATATATTATTAAATAAAACAAATATTAATTGTTATTAATATTAAATATTTAAGTAATACCAAAAAACATTGAAATAGACCAGATTAACACCATATACCTAATTAATATACAATCACATAAAATAAATTTTTTTACATCACAATTTGACAATTTGTTATACCTCCCAAGCTTTTTTTGAAACAAGCTCTTCAAGCTTCAAAACTTTGTATTTGAAAATAACGTGCGTAAGCGTAACTTAAAACTGAAAGCATTGAAACACAGAATAAAGCATTTTTGTATGGATACAAAAATTGAGTATATTGCGCGCGCTTAGTATACATACAAGTATATGTACCTGTATTGATTATCGTTTTGTAAATTGCTGTATGATCAATATGAAAAAATAAGAAAAAACAAAAAACCATTGTATTGCAATTTGCAATGAAACTATATTACATCCTTTGAATAGAATTGAGAAATTTTTTTCTGGGGATTTTGTCTTTAGGGATTTGTCTTTTTGAAAACGGGGATTTTGTCTTTGGGGGTTGTGCATCTATAATTCATTCCGCATTCTGTTTTAAATAAAATTTTCTAATTATACATTTATATTTATTAATTAATCTTTACTACAAACATACAAAATTCTTACAGTATAGTCAAAATAATAATTGTAATTTGAATTAAAAAACTAAAATTTAAAAATTAAATACAAAAGAATTGAGCATAATCAGTATATTATGTATATAATTAATATTTTAATTTGTTCTATTTTTTAAAATTTGAGCATACATTTTATCTCTGCTTATGTCTGTTAAACATTTCATTCAAATTTCTAATTATACATATCCTCTAATGATAAAGATTGTGTTTTCTAAGATTTGGAAGTTCAATTGAATCGCCACAGCTATAAAACAAAAAACAACAACAAACATTCAAACTTCAAACAGCATTTCTGCAATATTAAGACATTAATGTTAAGTAAATGATAATTTAGTCACGATTAAACAAAAAAAAAATAAACATTGAAGAAAAAAAATAAAAAACCATATAATAAAATTGTAAAAGACATACTGACCTCATGCAGATCGTTCGGCGAATATTTGCTGCTGTTGTTTTTGTTGTTGTAGATGGAGTTGTTGCCGTTAAATTAAGCACGCTAACATGATTACTACCGTCTCCTAATCCAATATTGGTGGTCTCTGTTCTCTTTGAACAAATGGATGCATGACGATTGTTTATAGTCTGAAAAGTATCAGCAAATTTAATAATCTTTTTTTTTTCGTTTTTAATTTTTATTTAAAAAACATACACGAAAGTAAATAACATAATAAAAATGTACTTTTTTCTGTTTAAGTAAAATTAATTACTGAAACATATTGAAAGATACAATACATTTTTTAAATGTTTTCAAATGATAACAGTTTTATATACATATACAGTATTTTTTTTTTTTTTTTCATACATATGTATTTTATTTTTTATTCTATTTGAAAATAGTCGTTGAAATTTTATATCACGTGGTATGTTCAGATATTTTCATGAAATTTAGATTTATTTTTTTGTTCTGAAAGGAATAAATTTTAACAGTTTCATGGGAATACTGTTTGGAAAAAAAGGCATACATAGATCCATCCAATGGCGCAACAGCCCAATTCGAGCCTAGGCCTCCTCAAATTGAGGATTCGTGACGGTATTTCTGTCATACATGCACCTACAGTTTAAAGTGGAATGCGAACCACTAGAATGCATACATAGATACATACTTAATATGTTTATTTAAATTTACCGTATTTAATTTTTCGGATTTTTTTCCTCTTATATTAAATGCTCCATAAACAATTGGATTCATACATGAATTTGTTGAAGCAAATAAAAATAGACCTTTTTGTACTCTTTGATCAACCATTAACGCAGATTCTTTATCTAGCCAATACCATATAGACATAACATAAAAAGGAGTCCAACATACAACAAATACAATAACAATTGTAATGGTCATTTTTAATGTTCTTCGTTTAGCTCTTCCTAAAACATCATCATTTGATCTCCTGAATCGTTCTGGAAAAATGAAAAGAAAAAATATGAGTAAATACTTGCATTAATTGAAGGTAAATTATATGCATGCTATATAATGCTAATACATATTTGAAGTTTATGTATATATTACCTGCACCTGACAAGACTTTTTTACTTTTTTTATATATTTCAATGTAAATAGATGCATAACAAAATATTATAATGATCAATGGTAGGCAATACATCAGAACCATTCCCATAACTGAATATAAAATCATATGGTATTCGTTTTCAAAAAAGTTATATGTGACACATTGTTCATACCAAGTGACATTAGGATGGACTTCTAAATGAAAGATGACCGCCTGAAAGTAATAACAACAAATTACGAAAATAAATGAAAATGGTTAACTAGTAAAATGAGCAAATACTTGCGGAGAACTACATATAAAAGAACTGATCCATGCCCCCAAGATCATTATTTTTCCACGATTATCGGACAGTTTGAGTGGTTTGAGAACAGCAAAATATCTGAAATATAAGAAAACATAAAATCATTTAAATAATATGTAATATTACGTTCTTTTTTTTTTTTCTTTTTTTTTTCTTCATTTTCAAAACTGACAGTATTATAAAACTATTCATACTGAATAATAAAAATTGTAAATAACCGCACAATGATCATATGATTGTTATATGAGGATGATAATAATAATAATAATGATGACGATGATGATGGTATTTATAATTGTAATGATAATAAAGGATTTAAAAAAAAAATAAATAAGGAAAATATATAAAACATTTTTTATCGCACTTTATTATCATATTACCTGTCAATTGATATGCAAACGAGAACAAAGCTAGATAAATAAAGTCCAAATGTACGAAAAAATGACATGATTCTGCACATTATATCTCCAGCATTCCATGTAACTGTGTAAGCCCAAGATATTTCCATTGGCATTAAAAGAAATGTTACTAATAAATCGGCAATAGCTAAATGTGTTAGCATCACGTCAATCCTTGATGATGGTCTACGTAATCTTCTTCGTATTAAAAGTATTAAAACTGTTATATTACCTATTGATGATATAACCATTAAAATACTGAAATATAAAATATACAAAAAAAAAAAAAAATAAATAAAATAAATTTAAAAGCATTTTTGAATTTATTTTTGATAAAAATAATATAAGTTAAAGATATAGTGGGAGTTGAGATACGCAATAATTTCTAAAGATGAAATTGAACTTTCATTGATTTTAAATGCTGCTATTTTTAAGCAATACTCTTTTTTTTTTTTCATAAAACTCAACAGCAATGATTTATAAGAATAAGAAATACTAAAATGAACAGGAACTCGATTAAATTATCATCAAAATGTCTAGCTTTTATCAAAACTCAATCACTTGCTCGAATAAAATATTGGACGAATTAAACTTTGATAAAGATTAGTCATTGAACTTTGTACTGTCATTTTTTTTGCAATTTAGTCTAGAATATTTTATATGCGTTTTTTTTTTTAAATGAAATTATAGTTTTCTTTATATGAAATTATGCAATTATTAATTAGATTGCTTTGTTCACGAGAATGTACTTACTATGTAAAATTTGAATGAATTTTCTTTTAGTAATACGAATTAAAAATTTCTAAAAGATTTTGAAGATCTATTAGAATGATAAAAAAAAAAAAGATTGTATCCTTAATCTTAAACACCAACAAGAGCAACAAACAGAATGGTACCAGTTCCGGAGACGGATTCAGACCATTAGTAGATTCGATCAACTGTATTGCACAATTGAATCGGTCTAATCTTAAACAATTCTAATATGTAATTTAAATCACACAACTTTATTCGCAGGACTTAGAACAAATGATAAAATTAAATTAAAATTACCTATAAACAGTAATTGATAAACGATGTCCATCATTAAAACGCATATCAACTGGCAGGTGTATTGTTTCATTATCAGGACCCACTACAGACCATTCGGATAAAACACGATGATCTTGTACAACTTCATTTACTTCACTTGGCATATTTATCATAATACACTAAATAATATATTCACTGTTTATTATATATTTATTGTTTGTGTTTTTTTTTCTTCTATTTTTTAAATTTCTTATTTATTAAAATTTGCTTTCACCATGAAGCCAAACAAAAATCAATTTTTCACATAAATTTGTTTATATTAACACAGTTATTGACATTTTCATAAGATTGATTAAATCAAAACATTATTGTACTGTTTTCTAACTAAACTTTTTATCTTTTTTAATATGAGTATTTTTATTTTTCTTTTTACCAAACATCGATAAAGTAAAACATGCTAAATAAGATACTTGAATTTTACATATTTAAACAATACACATTCAAAACATTATGATCAGGTCAAATAAATCGAAAAAATAAAAATAAAATTCACAGAATTTTAAAGCTCTTTTGGTATTTAAATTGAAAAACATACGATTGTTTACTATCACTTACGCTAATTTTTTTTTTTTTCAAGTAATACAGACCACTGTTTTTATTTGTGCATTGATCAAAAGAAATTCGAAGAAAAATCAACGTATGTATGTATACAATCTATTATTTCTCACATTTTCATTTAAAATCCACACTGGTAAATTATTGTAAATATAAAATAAATTTAAAATCTGAGTTTTGTGTATCTTTTTTAGTTTTTTTTATTTTTTTATTGTATCTTTTAATTGATATAATCAATCAATTTTTAGTTGAATGTTGGATCTTTATGAGAGAAAATTGTGAAATGTGATTATTTTGTTTTGTATTTTGATAACATATATTTTTATATATTTTTAGTTACTATAGTTTATTTAAAAAATAAAATAAAATTATAAATTAAATTGCAAAATTAATAAATTAAATTATAAAAACTGTAAAATTTGTGGTTTTTTCGTCTTAAATAATTGACAATAAATTCAACTAAAATAACAACCGAAATACTTGAACACTAAAATTATGTAAAAAATTTAAATTAAAGTAAAAACAAAAATATAATATTAAATTGAATTTAAAATTAAATTTTTTCTAATTAAATAAAACTCTTTTTGTACACTTAATTTCAATTTTTATTTAATTTATTTGTTTGTGAATTTTTCAAACAATTTTTTTTATATACGCAATAGCAATAAAAATATTAATTAAATTAATTATTTTCCAAAAAAAAAAAAAAAACAAGAAAACCCAAATATTGTATTTATTATATCATGAAAGAATTACCTACAAATAAACGAGATGTTTGACTAGTAAATTACAATCACAGATTGAAAAATCATATTAAATTATAAAGTATAAGAATATAATAAATTGTAAGAAAAACAGTATGTTTTTTTTTTATTCTATCTATATTATATTTATTATTTGAGGGTCAACGATAAGAAGCCCTCACCCCCTCGTATATTTCTAGATAATCAAAATGAACTCAAAGTTCACATGCGATGATCATCATTTCAATTTTAATCATCAGTTGCTTGTTATTATTCTTTTTGTTTTGTTTTGTTTTTTTTTTTTATTTATTAATATTTTTTTTTTTCATTTGAAAAAAAAATTCTATTAAATACTGCTTTATAATATGAATGTACATACAAATGTGTTTGTATGTATTTATAGTGATTATATTAAATTATAACGTTTTTTTTTTTATTTGACCGCAGAAGCAAAATAATTTTGTGATAAAATATCTTTTTTTTTTTAAATTTTATTTTAAAATGAATCTATCCTCACACATAATAATTTGATTTTTTTTTTATTTTCATATAAAATTATTGCAATTTTCATTATTATAACAGATTACCATATACTCGTAAATATGTACATATGTACATAGCCATACATAATATGTATATAGGTACGTTTAAAGATATTGTTCGTAATGATACGAGTATATTTTGAAACTGACTAAGAAAATATTTCATGATTTTATTTTATTAAACAATTTGTCATGTATTATTTTAAGGGTGTTCGACATATAATTTTTATACATTTTAAAGAATATAATAAAAAATATTATAAAATAAATAAAATACATATGTCTATATACATATATGTATTGTATATAAAATTACTGTTTGGAGGGTTATCAATTGCGACTTTCTTAATTTATGATTTATGATAAGAAATTCAAAACTATAATGAACAAGTAAATTGAAATTGAATATAAGTCAAAATTATGTTATTTAAATTATCACGTATTAGAAATTTTTGCTTCGGATTGAATAATTTAATTAATGATTTTTTTTTTAAATTTTCTTTCTCGTATAAGAAGATATTCTTTTTTTATTTTTACATAGTTTAGCTCAGTTAACAAAGCAAAAGTTACACATTTGAATTGAAATGTTTTAAAATGTGGAACTTTCAAAATGAAAATTCTGCAAAGACATACATACATACATATTACTCAGCTATACTTTTAAATAGAAGATAATTCTAATTTTTTTTTTATTATTATTAAATCTCGAAATAAATATCAGATTAAAATCGAAGTAACAGTTAAATATTTTTCAATTAAAATGCAATCAATGTTGCATTAGTAGTTCCAAAACTTGAATAATATTAATTTTTATTTAATAATCATGTTTAGAATTATTATTTCAAATTAAATTAATTGAATTTCTAGAATTATATACCACTTTTTTTTTTTTTTTGAATACTTTTTCTTTGATCTTTTATCTTGATCTTTGTAAATATGTTTTTTTTTTTCTCTCTCTTTTTAATTAAATTAATTATTCGATAACACAAATAAATTAATCACAATTATTCAAATAATTTATTCACTTACTTATTTGAAATATAATGAGTTTATTTTTCAAAGTTGTAATTTTCTATTATATTGTCCGGTGATGAGATCTACATATCAGTAGAGAAGTCTAGATTCAAACTGTATTAATTATATATTTTATATTTGAAAAATTTTTTAAAAAAAGAAGATTTTTTTGCAAATCAAAAATATAAAATGAAAAATTTTTTTTCATTTAAATTATCAGTAAAAATGAAAAACTGATAAATTTTTAATTAGTAGAGAAAAAACATAAATTCAAGATTGAATAAAATGTATAGATGTTTAAATATAGTTTACATTATGTGTAATATATTATGTTGAACGCGAGTATATAAAATATATGACGTATGACTGAAAACAAAACAGGAAATTTTCTTTCGAAAAAAAATTAAAAAAATAAAAACATTAATTTAAAATTTCTTTTTTTTTTTCTTAGTTTTTCCAGTAAATTGTACATAAACACATTTTTCAGTGTCAATATGTTTAAAATCTAAAATTAACTTATATTTTTGTTTATAATAAAAAATAAATATTGTGTAATCGTTAAAATGTATATATATGTAGGTAAACATCTGTGTAATTAAAAATACTTTCTTATAGAATATTAAATTAAGAAAACTGCAGGCAATCAAACTGCATTATTTTAACAGAAAATTTAATTATTTAATTGTTTTTGTAAACAATATCAACATTGAAATACTAATTATTTATCAATTAAATTACGCATAAATACATTGTATTTTTTTTTTTTTTTTGTATTTTAAAGAACACATTCTCTTATTAACATTCTTTATGTTATTTAATTAAAAACCTTCTTATTTTATCATCTACCTAATCTTTTTTAATTTTTATTTTTATACCAAATACATGAATAATATTCAAAAAAAAAATTTTTTTAACACTCACAAGAGAAACAAAATTTAAATTCAAAATATACAAAATATACACTCTTGAACTTCTATTGGAGAAATTTATTATTGATGTGTACTGCAAGGTAACTGAAAACTGATTAAACAATTTTTTCACTTTAATCAAAAGGTTAAACTTAAAAGTCTAAACTTTCAGAATGAAAGACTTTATTATTCAATGCGCATGATAAGGATTAAATATAAAGAATTCGCAACTAGTATGTATGATAACATTTTTTCTTTTGTATCGAAAAAAAAACACAACAACATAATTATAATCCTTTTTAAAAGCTATCAGTATTTTTTTATCATATCATTATCATCCGTTTGTAACATTCATTGTGTTAAATTCGTAATCCTTGTTTTTTCTTCCATCAAATTATTATACAGAAAAAAAACATAATATTTAGGTGTAGGTACTGTGAAGTTATTGTCTGTCAATCAAGGATAATATGTGTCCAGTGTATACATATGTATACGTATATGTATGTATGTATGTAAAAAAGGCATTTTTATAATTTATTCATTTAATATGCGTCATATGAATATTTTGTGTTATTTTATATTATATTAAATATATTTTATATTTTATAAATAAAAACAATAATTTGCATATACCACAGTATGTGGGCGTTTTGTTTATATATTATATATACTCATTATTTGCTGTTGAAATCAAATTTTATTTTAGTAAAATTTATTAGATAATATTTATGTAGCACGTAATAACTATAGAATAGACGAAAGGATATATAAATATCTATTATTATTAATTTGTAACAATATAAAAACTCTGGTAACACTAATAATTAAACTTATTTCATTGTTCATCAAAGTAAAACGAAATTTATTACATGTTGTGATCTTTATAGAAAAAAAAATAATTATAATAAAAATATGACATATTTTATAATCATTTATCTCCTATCGAGTCCAATTTATCTGAAGGTTATATACGTTAAAAAACATTAAATAGTGAAAATAAATAAATAAAAAAATAAATCAACAAATTTGAAATTTATTTTCTTAACCCTTTCCAACTAAAAAAATAATTATAATCAATTCAATAGAATTTTTTTTATTATTTTGCATGGTTTACTTTTTCGTACTTAAAGAAATTAAATAAAGTAAAATGTTAAAATAACAATGACGAGGAAATATGTACTTTTTTATCAATAGGTTTATCTTTTTTAAGTAAACATTGGAAACAAAAGTGATAAATGATATTTTTTCCAAGAAAATAAAATTCTTCGTACAAATTATATTTCTCATTTTCCTTTTTCAATGGTAAAAGGATATTTTATACACTTACATACATTATATGATATATAATATAAAACGAATTATCTTCAAAATAACAAAAAGTGTATGATTTCATTCTTTTATACCTACACTACATTTTTTTTTTCAAATACAATTTATCGATAAAGGTCAATGATAAAGTGTCAATCTAATAAAATACAAAGTGTTGTAAACAACAGAACCCTATTACTAGAAGTAATTTTTTAATCCTGAAAAATGATGTATTCTTGGTTTTTATTGTTGTCTAAAACCGCAATTATTTGAAATGAATGACACCCTCTTATATCATATGTGTACATATGACTTTTCTTATAGAATTAACCCTTAAGTGATTGTAAAGTTTCTTAAATGAATATAAATTTCACCAATATTTTTCAAACGATACATCCGACCTACCAGTTTTTTTTCCTTCTTTTTTTTTTCAAAAAGAAATAATTCATACATAATATACTTATGTATATATTTACAATAGTATCTATCACGTCGTTTTTTGACCAGTACATACAGATACGAGTATCATATACATATGTATATATGTATATTTTTCATGCTTTACATATACTCTATTAACGGGTTAAATATTTGATTTAAAAAAAAAGACGACACACTCTGATGAAATATGATTCTTTGATGTAATATAATGGTGAAGAATGACAATTTAACACAAGAAATTTGACGTAATTGCTCGTAACAAAGTGTAATCTGATGGCTTCTGCATATTACAATATACATACTCATTTAATCCAATAATTTCATGATAAATTTAGTGTTAAAGCACGGTGTGATATCGATTACTTAAAATTTTCTTGTTGCATGTTTGTTCACAATGGAATCAGATTTCATGCATGCCCTACTTGTACATACATATCTACACGTCGTCATTATGAGAAAGTATAATTTTTTAAAGAAATTGATGACATTATGATGAATAAAATCAAAATTAATTTATTTTGGAAAATTTTCAAATTTGAAATTTTTATGATTGATTACAAATATAGTGATATTTATTAGTATCTATGTATATTTACATATTGATGTGGAAAATTACAAATTGTAAGTGTATTTATAACGTTAGATTTTTCTTGGAAGCGCAAAAAAAGACTTAAAGCTCAAAAATTGAAACTTTGAGATTATAAAGGTCATTTGAAATATGTACGTGATAAGTAAATGAAAAAAAAAAAATTCCAATAGAACGTATAAATTTAATTTACTTTTTTTTTTTCTTAACTTTTAAATAAATCAACATTACTTGTCAAAATTTCAGATAAAATTAAAGATAAATCTAAATTAAATTATGTATTACATATAAATTAAAATTCAGGTAGCTTATTTTGGACACCTTTTAATATTGGTTTTACATGATGAATTATCTATTTTTTTTTTTTTGTTGCAAATAAATGAAAAATAAATTGAAAATCTAAATAGAAATCTGCTCTTATATTTTGAAACATAAAAATACATATAATCTACATACATATGTATTCATACATATATAAAAATAAATATGTAGTAACAATGTCAGGAAATTAATTTGAGTAGGACGTGGGCATTTCATATAACTACACCACATTATCTGAGGGTGTATGATGACAATTTGAATAATTTAACCATTTTAAAGTGAATTTATGAGTACAACAAAACCTCATTTAAGGTAATCTATTGGAAGTTTTAAACTAACTTGATATGTTTTTGTATATCTATAAATGTACTACAGAATAAAGGGACATTTACCTCTTTAATTTACAATCAAAAACATGAATATAATAAAAAAAAATAATACACATTATTTGAGAATAAGTATCTTTTTGAAATTCTTTATAATTTTTTTTAATTTTTTATAGTGAATTGTTAAATGGTTAACAATAGAAAAATTTTTTAGACTATTTCAAATGGTCTCAAGTATTCGAATGTATAAAAAGCAATTTATTGCAATAATAGCAAATGATAATAATCAAGTGTATAATGCCTGAAACTTTGAATATTGAATTAATCGAAATCACAAAAGATCTATGTATCCCTGAATGTAAGTGAATGGATAAAATAAATATACATATAAAGAAATTATTGTCGGATGCAAGTACTTAATCAAAGGGAAAATCATATTATTATACTCTATTGTATTTTACTAACAAGATATAGTGTTGTATAAACCATAAAATAAATTTAAACAACATTTATTTAAAACAAATAATATAAATAAAATTGAATTTTATTAACTTAAATAAATTAAATTTATAACAGTTAAAATCCAGATCAAAAAATAAAATAAAATGTAAATTTCTCAAACTATATATCTTTATTTAATTTGTTTTTCTTTCTTGTTTTGTTGTTCTTATTCATGTTAATTCAAATTAAATTGCTTGGAAATCTGATAAAAGATTAAGTATGTACATTTCATCTGAATTAATTTATTATTCTTTTTTTTTTTTGTTTGTTCTCTTTCAACAATACAGTAATTATTTTACTTAATTATTAGTTACCATGTTCGATTGGACAAAAAATTTACAAAGTTATCATTATATTATAATCTTGTGAAACCGTGTCTTATAACTTAATCACGATTTTGTAATTCTCCATAAAGGTAAAACAAACATAAAATGGCATATTAATATATTTTATTTTCTTCCTTTTTTGTTGTTCAAAATTATTCTATAGAAGAAAAAAACAAAAGAAAACAAAAAATTTTAATACTTGACTGACATTATATCCTTCATAATGAAGATTTGTCGCCCACACATCCATCATATACACGGCAAATTTTAAATTAATATACTCGTACGTATATATGTACGAGTATGTATGTACATATGTATACGTTTCTTTGAATTATCTATTCTTATTTTTAGCTCTTTTAGCTCTGATCGATTCAGAAATAATTTTTTTTCCATATTCTTTCTTAGTTTTGTCTTAATATTTTTTTAAATTCAATTTTTCTAATTTATTTTTTATTTTTCTTAAGTATACGCATATACCTTAATCAACTTCTCAAGCAACTGCATTATGATTTTGACTTGACGCTCCCAAAATTGTTCATATTTTTTTTATTTTTATTTTTTTGATGATCATCATGATTGTTGCTGCGGCTGTCCACAACATAAGGTGGGACTAATTTATTTGGGTGTCTGGTCTGATGTCGTATTTTTCCGATTTATTACTCTTTTTTTTTTCTTCTCCCTGATAATAATACATAATATTCTTCCCAGCTGTGTTTTTAAGTTTTCAGTAAGAATGTAATAATCCATAGAATGTATTCTTTTTTATACTATAGCATAAAAGCAAACATATAAAGTATCTCTTTTTTTTTTTTTTTTATTATGAAATTATGTGCATTAATATTTTGTGTTTGAAAATAAAAAATGAATCATAATAATATAATAATTTTAAAAAAATACATTGAAATTATAATTTGTTTGAATTAACTTATGATTATGGTGTTTTTCACAGTCATTTATATGTTTTTATAGTTATAATAATTTATTTAGAAATATCTGAAATTTCGTCAAATAAAAAAGAACAAAAATAAATAAATACAAACAAAGAAAAAAAAATGTGTAATTTAATAATGAATACTTAAAAAAATCAAATTATAAAGATAATAGAAATTTTATAAAAAAAAAAAAAAAAAAACAATATCATAATAATGATAATATTTGAAAATAAATAGTAAGGTATTAGTTTCAATATTTTTTTTTTTAATAATTTCATTCACTATCCGAAACTTATCAAGTTAATAATCAGAAATTAACATTATAATTATCATATTCTATATCCGTTAAAATTAGACCCTTTTAATATTCACACATTTCTCCTTTAAAAAAATATCTATAATTAAGTTATGAGATGAAATTAAATATTCATAATCGATCGCCAAAATAATTTAGTTTTATATCCTATAATTATCTCGTTCGTATCTAATAAATAAAAATGTTATCAAAAATAAAACGATAAATTGTCTTTAAAAAAAAAAAATTTAAATAAATACCAGAGAATATCAAATATTTTAAATTTTTATCATTATTTATATATTTTCTAAATAAAAGCCATTAAATTATTGTAAAACTATGTAAATTTTTTGATAATTTAACTTTGTTTGACTTTAATCTAAAGTTATGAGCAAATAACACTTAAAAATCTCTTCTAACCCTTGTGTTATATATTCAATTTTAAAGTATGTATGTATGTTACCTGGATGTGGAGCATATTAGTAGCTGTACTTATTCATATGCGCGTATACTATTGTTTAACTATAGGTACAAAATCTTTAGCTTATTCTCAGTGATTTAAAAATAATTTAAATACATTTCTTTTTTCTCCTAAGTAAAACAAAATTCTTGATGTGTTCGAAAAATTTCAAATAATTTTTTTATTGTTCATTATTCATTAAAATAAATATAAAATTTATTTTTATTTTCAACATTATTGTACGAAATTCTTGATTTAAATTCGACTTTTAATAGATTTTTAATTAATTGACGTGATTTATTACACCATTACAATATTATTTTTATTTCTTGTTTTTGACCCGATTATTAATCTTTGACATTCTTTATTTAAATGGATTTTATATTATAAATTTGTAAAAAGTCAAACAAACATATTAAAAATAATTTAACTTGATAACTTTATTACTCTTTTATTTAAATTCACATTTGAAAATTTCAAAACAGAATTACTAACCATCATTTTTATTCAATTTAAAGAAGAAAAACAAATTGGTTTGTCTAAATTGTGTACATGTACTCATATGATTCATGTGATAATTTACTATATTTTTGTTCTATTTATATGTAAAATTTTTTCAATACATAGTACTTTTTGTTTTTGTACAAAGATTATAAGTTTAAGACATAAGATCTGAAAAATTCATTACCGCAAACAATATATGTATACATGAACAATTCTACATAAGAATTTGATAAAATTACTTAAACATATTTTTGGCACTTATATCTTTTTTTTTTCTTCTTCTTCAAATCCAATTATTATATTATTCGCGAAAGAGATTTATCTAAAATAAAATAAGACTGACAAAAGTCACATAAATCCATTCGAAAATTTATAAACAATAAAAAAGCTAACAAAAAATAAATATAATTCTTTTTATTTATCACATTTTTGTAAAGTCCCTTATTCAATTCTAATCCATCACCGCAGGCTTTTAAGCTGTCCATACAAAAAATAAACTACGGTGAATGACTGTTTCCATGGTGAAAGTTTTGAAAAAATCATAAAAATGTTGATTTTTTTTCCTAGAATTCAAAATAAACTCAGATTATTTTTAAAATTGTTCAAGTTGTTAAATATTTAAGGCAAGTTTTTATTTTTTAAGATATGTATATGCTGAAGTCAAAAGATATTTATGTGTTATTTCGAAAAATTGATCTGTAACTAGGCAATTTCTTCGGAAAATAAAATCAAAACATTAAATGTTTTAAAATTCAATTACACTGTGATTTAGGTATTATCACAGTTAATATAGTAAATCATTAATTTAATTTTTATTTTTACATCTTAAATTATTATATTATGGCTAATAACTACTGACAAATATAATTATTTTACTTTATTTTTTTTTTTTTGTGCAGGAACCAGTTTAACATCTGTTGTTGTGTACTAAAATGTGTTGGTTGCTAGAATTAAAGAAAAACTTTCTACTTATAATATTAAAATGTTTATCGTTTTATATTATGCACTATATAATTCATATGTGAAATGGGAAGAAAAAAAAACATATGCACGTAGTTCGAAATTCGAAAATAAATTTAAAAGAAAGTTTATAATAATGTGTGAGGCGCCAAGACTGATCTTATTGCACAACAAATCACGCCTCGTGTGTAAGATAAGTTTGATGTTATATTATGTACCTATATGGCCTTCATGTTATCAGTAGCTCCAGAAAAATACGAATGTTAAAGAAAAACAATTTTTCTTTTCCTTTTACTGCTTCTGCAGCTCAACTTTACATCATCGCACAAATTACACGATACATAGATTTGAAAAAAGTAAATCGATGATGATAACAAAAATGGACTTTCTGTTAATGTTTCATCTTTATAAGAAAAATATCTACATATACGTATGCGTATTTCATTCTTATTTATATTTTTAAACTATTTCCGGAAAAAAATTATTTGTTTTATGTATCTATTTGTTGTTGTTGTTGATTTTGAATGAGTATATTTTTAAAAATTCACATATGAAGAAATACATGGTGACGACATAAAGGTGATAGTATAATGCGTGGGATGTTCAAAGTTGTTTTATTTTTTAACTAACTAGTTCTGCGTACAAGATTTTATTTTGTTTTTTTTTTCTTTATTTCTTATTTTTTAAGACTCAATGTTTGTTAGTGTGAACATTATTATAGTTTTGAACCAATCACCAAACGAATTGAGTAATGTTTACACGTTAGATATTTACCTGTGATAAATATCTAAACTATAACAGATATCATTGCGCATAAATCTGAGTTGATTCTCACCTTGATGTTGTATTATTTTATTTTTTATTTTTTATTTTTTTTTTCAGATACACATATGCTCGATAGTGATGTTTAAAGCATCAACGAACAATAATATAATTTCAATTCCAACAAGCACAAATATAAAATATGTGTAATATAAATTCTCTTATAAAATGCTTTGATGATGATTGTTTGTTATACATTAAGGAAGACCGATGGTAAAAACACAGTTAAATATTTAATTCTGAAAATTTTATTTAGATGTCGCTTTTTAGATTTTTTCATTGGAGATTGGGGGATTTACGTATATACATATAACATATGTATGTACTTATGTATCATATGTACAATACAACATATTTATAAACAACATTACAACAACTTTAACTACTGCTCTGTTGCTTGTTTATTGCTCCTCTAAACTCTAAAAGATACATATTTTTTTTTTTATATATAATCTTAAAGATTGCTGCTAATAGTAAAACTGATCTTCAAATTTAGTTCAACATCGTATATCCGTCTGTTTAGATCGGCTGGTGGTAATTAAGTGTTAGAAAATGTGAAAAGTGATGAAAAATGTAGAGTATTTTTTTTTTGTGTAATATGTGTATGAGAAAAATAATATTGAAATTTGGTTTTTGTGCAATATTCAAAAAATAATTTGAGAATTTCCAAAAAAAAGAAAAAAAATTATAGATATAAAATAAAAAATTAGATTTATTCTCTGGTGTTATTAACGTTTTTTTCTTTTTTTAAAAAAAAAAAAATTGGATATTGAACAGAATTAGAAAATTATGAAGGATTTTATTGGATATACTCGTACATACCATATTCAAATTATAATTTAAAAAGGATTCAAAAGAATTTCTTTTTATTTTGATTGAGGAAATACATATTATACTCATTTTTTAACCAAATTGTAAGTTGAAAAATAAAGTTTTTTTTTTTTTTTACTTTTTATTATCGTACATTACTTTTGTGTTTATAATTTAAAATTTTTTAAAATAAAATCACAGTGAATGCTGATAGGTATTTAATTGATTTCAAATCTCTTCAGACATTTATTATAGTAATACAATTAAATTACAAATATAAATTCGATATGAAAAGATAATGAAATGAATGTTATATGTGATATGTTTGAAAAATATAATATAAAAACAATTATAGTGTCCTGTGCTGTGGTTGTATCATTCATTTATGGACACTTAAATCTCAACAGGTTATCATGATTACAGCACATAAAAACTCATTGGATTTTTTTTTTCCTTTCGTTTTTTGGTTTGGTTGTTTTTTTACTTCAACATAAATAAAAGAAATAATATATGTATATGTACATAAATAGGTTTTTTTTTTTGAATTTGGAGTAAACAACGACTATATGACAAGAACTATGAAAGTAGATACATTTTTCAAAGATAAATAGATACTTGATGTTTATATGCAAAGAGATAGATATTATTATTATTACAAATAGATAAATACGTGGGTATTTTCTGCATAGGGAAATAAGTGTAATACCTATGTATTTAAAAACAAGAAGTCTATTATATACCAAGGTATTGGTGGTATAATGGTCTATTACTTGACACTACAAATATGTATCGTTCAAACTGCGCTACCCAGTAATCAAAAAATAATAATATTACTTACACATTTTTTTTTTTTTATTGTACATACATACATATATGTACGTACATATGTCAATATAGTAAATTGTATAGATATTATCAATAATATACTCGTAAAGTTGTAACTGATGTAAACCTATGTCTATAGTACATATATATTATTATATGTATACCTATAAATGGACAACAGACGAGTGATTGCTGTCGCCATTCCTTGACCATATGAAGATAAAAATCTCGTTTTTACCGATTCGATGATAATAAAATTTTACATATCTGATCATCATTTTGAATTTTAAATACGTTGTTAATTTACAAGATTGTAGTATATACATTATACATACATATGTATTATAACTACATATATCTATAAGTGATGCTCTGTATTTTGATAGCCGTTTAACGGTTTTATCACACTACAAGATCAAAAATGTCGATCAAATTGATTAAAATTGTTTGTACCATCATTGAATTTCTTTCCGTTCCTAATTACATTGTTCTTTTTTTTTTTTTTTGTATATTATTTATTTTATTTTATTTTTACTTCATTACTTGTGGTTTTTAATATGATTTTGTGTACGCGGTTTTTCATTTTCAAAATAACATCCTTTTTAATCAGATGATTAAAATCCGACTTTAACTTTTTCTTAACATATACACTATCGTACAACATACAGAAAACAAATCAAAGAGATGACATGCTGTTAAACAGGTGTGATATACAATTAGATACTTACAGCGATTTCATTAATGATAAATCTTTTTTTTTCCCTCAAGTGCAAATTTACGTTAATTATTAACAGTTCAGTCAGATGAAAGGTAATGAGGTGGATATCACATGATAATTTTATATGTGAAAAAAAAAATACACATGTCATAAAAAGTATTCAATTTCATTAAATAAATGCTACTTTCTTTTTTAATTATTCAATAAAAGGTTGTTTTATTAATTATTTAAAAGAAAAAAAAGGGGAGGAAAATTTGTAAATGTTTAATTAACGTTTTTTTTTTTTACAGTTATTTGTATAAAACTTTCTGGTTCCATACCTGAAAATATCATAAATTTTCTTTATAATTAAAATAAGCTTTTTTTAAATTGTTGTTTCTGTAACGAAATTCGTTCGACTATAGGTACATAGAATTTTTAAAACGTTTTTTTTTTTTTTCATTTTGAAAAATTCCTTTTTTAAAAGCAAAATAATGAGAAAATTTCAAATGTATTAATGTAATTTCATACTATCTAGTTTTCATTATTATCTGTCTATTTCTCTTTCTTAAAAGCTGCAATTAGAAATCCTTTTAGGATAATTAAGTCACCATAAGAAGTATAATAGAAACATAAAAGCATTTCTAACCATCTATAAACTATAAGAACTACACTTACACATTTGTCGCGTTAACGACTTTAGAAAATGTTATAACTCCCTGTGTGGGTAAGAAAATCATACCAAAAATAATGTCGCTATATTGTTCAAATTATGTATGTCATTAAAATTTTGAAAAAGTTTTTTATAAGTAGTATTTAGTATTTTTATATTTAAAAATTAAGATTAACTTTTAAAATTGTGTCAAAAGTATTTTTCTTTGTTTTTTTTATTCGAAAAATTAATAAGATATTTTTTATTTCATTATTAACAATTAAAAGTATAATATTAACAATAAGATAAAATGGGCGGTTCTTTTCAGTTTTGTTCAAGATACTTTTTTAAATAATTTTTTTATTGTTCAAAAAAGTATTAAACACTTATTTATTATTATACTATTACATTGCTTCTTCGGTTATAATTATTATTTATTTCTAAATATCTCTTCTCTTTTATCCTTTAAAACAAATGACAAACATCATCTGATGAATAACATCATTATGATTTATTATTAAATAAAAACAAGAAAAGAAAAAAAAAATTATTAATATTATTAATTATTTTTGACATAATGACATTCGTTTATTTCTTAATGACAAAAAAAAAATACATATACATAAATATTTATATACATGATATCTAAAGATACATGAATGTATTCAGTTTTAATATTTTCAACAGAATTTTATTAATCTACTTTTAAATGTCTACTAAATTTATTATATTTAATTTCTCTCATTAATTTTATATCATTTTAAAAAAACAGTAGTTAAAGATAATCTAGAGATAGTTATCATCATTTCTTTTACAACTTTTAAAAGATTCGAAAAATTATTTTCATTTCAATATAAAATAATGTAAAAATTTCTGTACTATTAAATATATATATATGCAATGCAAAATTGTATCTAAATGTATAGATATGTTGTTTACATGTGTATTATATACGTCGGTATTCATATACTATTCTGCTTTTAAGTCATCTTTTACGAGAAGTATAGAAGTTGAATGCGGGTGAATTGAAAATTTCTAGTAAACAAAAAAAAAACTATATATGTACATATGTAGTATATACATATTTGCGTATTTACTTATATCTTTTGCATAATGTTTTAAAGTAATACACAGTCGTCGGTGTGGTATCTTAGTTTTATAGTAGAAAATTCTCAATTTCCCATGTATCAGAAAAGAAAAAAATTTGCATATAACAGAAGGAAAGATTGTATGCCGCAAAATGTTATACCATAGTAACAACAAATTTGTGTTCTTGTCAAAATGATAAAGATCATGCACTCGCGAAGTAAATTGCATTTAATTTGTTCAGAAGGCTATCTCGAGGACTTTCTTGTTGTACGTAAGTTAAGTATGTACAGTACATATTTGTATAAGTATATGCAGCAATATACAAATGATGAGAGAAAAACAGAAGAAAAAACACTTATGGCATGCGTTCACTGTAATGCATTGCGAATTGTTTGGTGTTTTGTTTTTCTTTTTTTTTAAATTTGTCTTTTTACTTTGTACATGAATCTTAAATTTTTATCAAATATGTACCATGATATGTTTCACTTGATATTAATTTTGATATCGTTTTTGAACTGATATTACAATTTTAATATAAAATTGAATCTTATCCTAATAGAAATAGGTATTTTTCTTTTCTTTTTCTTTTTTTTTTAAATTAAAAGGAAAAGGAAATCGTTTTCACACAAATTTCAAATAATTTTTATCTAACAATGATTATACAAAAAATATAAATTTAAATTTAAATTGAGCAATCAATTCGATGAAATAATTTCCTTCGTACAAAAAAAAACACACGAAAACCACAGGTGGTATTAGAAAATGTCATTTATAAAAAAAAATATGACATGTACGATACGTAATATAATTTTATATAGATCGAACATATTCTCATTTTGTGATTTTTGTCATTATAATTTTATTATTTATTTCGTACTCAATATGACATCCTCATACCATATTGAATATAAATAATTTGATTTTATTGAATTTATTGACATATTTCATTTGAATTTATGATTTCATATTTTATGTAAAATTATACATAAATATCTGTGGTTTACTTTCATAAATTGCATAAAAATAATAGTTTTATTCGTACAGGAGTTACACATACTCGGTAAAAAACTCTATAAAATCACATTATTACTAATATTTGAGCATGTTGTAAAAATAAAAAGTTAATTACATTCTAGTGATCATAACATAAGAAAATAAAATATTATGATCTTCTTTTTGTAAATTACAAAAGCATAAAATACGAGTACACTGGTCGTGTACAAGTTTCAATTTGTTCGTTGTAAAATAATTACGCGTAAAGTGTTAATTTCTTTATAACAATATTCTGCTTATTTCACGCAATTCAGGTAGTAGCCAACAGACATCATGATCATTAATTTTGTACCTACCTATATCGCGTCTTCACCTTCGAAAATTAAAAACAAAACAAAAAAACAAAAACAAAAAAAAAGGAGGAAAGGAAACTAAAGATGATAATTCTTTGAATGGTCATTATTATGTTAACACCATCAGGCACTGGCTAAGAAGCTCATATGCACATGTAATTCTTAAATATGTGTCATTTTTATAAAATTTTATAATTTATTTTAAATGATTAATCATTATTGAAATGAAAAAAACAAAAAGAAATAAAGTGTTGACATTTTATGTGGAACATTTTATCCAAAGAGAGAGAAAGAGTAAAATATCTTCAATAATTTCATTCTATCATCATTGATTTTTATCACAATTATCAGAAAAATCTGATATTAAATTTCATGTCATTGGGTCATTTTTTTTTCTTTTCTGAAAGAGGAAAAAAGCCAAAAACGAAAAACCTATTATTTAAAATTAAATAACTACCTGGTGTGACTGTTATAATGGTGTCATCTGCTATAGTTTTTTTTATTCTTTTATCGAATACGAGTATGTTTATCTTTTCATTCATTTTTTTTAAACATAACACACATTTAAGGATAAGGATTCTTTTTTTAAAAAAAATTATGACTTCAAAATAATTAATGATATTTACAATTTCAACTCATTTCAGGAAATTGAAAACCCCTTTTTTTTGTTTTAAAGAATTATGTTCCTGTCGAAAAAATATATTAAAATTTTTGTCAGGATGTTTTTCAAAAACTCTTCTACAAAAAAATGTTTTTGTTATAACAACTTGACTAATAATGAAGTATAATTTCAATGTTTTCCTTCGCTGAAAAATTTCTACATTTGTAATATTTACAAAAATTACCGTGGAGTTCTTCTAACAATGAATATGTTACAAGGATCATAAACAAACTGAAAAAAAATGCGTTGATTAATTCTAAAGTATTTTTATTTTCCTGTAAAAACTTATATGATTCGTTTTAATCTTCTCAAATGGTCATCACATATTTTAAATTTATTTTTTAATATATGAGAAAAAAACTGCACGTAATCGAACTCTAATCATTTTCTAAAACTGTAATTAATTCCAATCATAAATATATACATTTACAACTTGTTGGTTATAAAAAAATCTCAAATCGAATTTATAACTATAAATTTATTTTAAAAACTTTCATTGACATTTATTGAAATTTTTGTTTTTACATATCAAGAATCAGTTTATATTTAATTAAAAAAAAAACTGTATAAACGTTTTATAATAAACTGTATAAGGTCTTTTTAAATAAAGATAAAAATTTAAATGCCATTACACATTTGATTGAGTCTTTTTTTTTTTTTTCTATCTAACTAAATTATTATGGAATATCGTATCATCAATAAATGGCAAAGATATTTTAATCAACATTTGAACATAACAAATTTTGCAAGTATTTTAATGAAAATTAAACCAGTAACATATTTTTTAGAAAGTGAAAAAAAAAAATTACTTATCTTTAAAAATATTAAATTTTTTTTTCTTCGGATTTTGTTTTTCAAATATGAAACAACTATACAAAAAATATCGAATAGTCAGATTGAAAAACAAAGTATCACAAAAAAAAAAAAAATATTGAGTATTATAGTAAAAGAAGCTTGGCACTCTGCGTACATGTTTTCGTACAATATTATACAACCTGAAGCGATTACACGTGGGCGTAAGACCTGAGTTCTTTAAGCACTCTGTCTTGTACTGAAACATTCATTTTTTCCTTCATAAATATATGGTATAAGCGTATACAGATACAGAAACAGAAAGCGTGGTAAAGAGTTACTTTTCATCGATCTCAAAACAGCTGCAAGTTGTATATAGTACATAGTACCTATAAAAGTTTTCAAATGAGATTTATAAAAAGAAAATGAAAATAAAAAAATAAAAACAACATTATGCATTTTAATTTAAAAGTCAGCATTCTGTAACTGAATCATACCAAAGTTTTTCATACCTACAACATTTACCAGTAAAATTTAATATGAAGGTGTTCAAAATACAACAACACAATATGAAATTATTATTGTTGGTACTTATATATTTTTATGTACCTATGTAAGGATTTTTTTTGTTGTTGTTTTTTTTATTTCTTGATATTTTCTCAATATTACCACCAGAAGAATCAATTTTTGTAAAAGCTAAAGCATTATATTGAACAGAAAATGAAAATATGTTTTGTTAGTCAGTATATGATTTTGATGGCGATATGTTAAGATCATTTTTATGAAAATAAGTACGGATTAATAACATCTCATAAAATTTGTTAGTTATTATATAAATGAGTATTTTTTGACTTAAATACATATAATTTGTAAAGTAAATTCATATAATATGTTATTTAAGAAAAAAGAAAAAAAGAAAGATGTGTTAATAATTTAATTTCATACACTCACACACACACATCGTGTTATTAAGTGATGTAATAATTTTTTATGTGAAATTAAAATTTCTTTAAATATCTAATTAGTGTCAAGATTGTTTCATGTGAATATTATTTAATAGAATTTATGATTAAATTAATATATTGTAGACATAAAAATGAAATTATTGTTTAAAAGTAAAAAAACAAAACAATAACAACACTGATTCATTAAATTAAAATTATATTTACAAAAAAAAAAAAAAAAAAAAAAAAAATAAATATAAATTATTATTTTATAAAGATGTTTCATTTATGATCAAGTAAGTGATTTTTATGCGGAAATTTTATACCTATGTATGTGATTAAATAATTTTATATCCTTTTAAATCATATTCACAGACTGTTATGTTTACCAAAAAAAAAAATGCTACTTAATTTTTTTGTATGAATTTTACGTAATTACTCATTTTTATTGTTTGTAGTTATTTTTATAAAAAATGTCCTTGTAATTACTTTGCTGATTAAAAGATGTGGTTTTATGTTTATTGCATATTTTGCCCCTGTTTGTAAGTGCTTTATTGTACAATATTATAAAATTTTGTTGTTGTTCTTATTGAAACATAAAAAACAGTAAAAACTACAAATCAAAATTTTAACATATGATTTTTTTTATTTAAAATAAAATTATCATATAAAAACAAACATAAAGATTTTTGTTAAAAGATAAATTTTATTAGCAAAAACAAAAAACTATTTGTATTTGAAAATTAAATTTTTTTTTTATTTCGTAAAAAAAGTTCAAAACTATAAAACGGTTATTAATACTTTTTGGATTTATAATAAAAAAATTAAATACATAAAATTGTCTATGACAATCAAAAATATTCAAAATGTTCCATAAATACATATATATGTATACAACATACACAGTTCCAATTTAAGATATCTAGACACGACAAATCAACCTTTAGCGCTTGAAGCAATTAAAAATTCTTCTGAATGTAGGCGGCATAAGGAAAATAAAATTAAAAAAGAAAAAAAAAACAATATCATTTGAAAGTAACTTTAAAGTTGCATCTATAAAGTTTGTTAAGAAAAATTTTTTAAATAAAGTTTAACTTTTGGATAGGTTTTTTTTTTTTAATAAAAAAAAGTATATTTTGTCTTATTTTTAATGACCTCCGAGTCCAATCACGAATCTACCATAAAACGATTAAAAGTTTTTTTTTTAGTATTGTAATGAAAAACAATTTTATGTAGAATATATGGAGATATTTTGTTATACATAATTTTTTTTGTGAATTTTGCATACTAACTTTCATCATGTGTGTTAAAAAAAATTTTTAATTTAAATTTTATTTAGTTTTTGTTTAAAAAAAATCTTTCCAAAACAAAGAGAAGAAAAAAATAACACTTTGTCATTGTTATTTTTTGTCAAGCCGTTTCTATTTAAATTTTTAAAATTGAATATTATTACTATTATTATCTAAAAATTCATGTGGGTTGGCTTTTGCATACAGATTATCATCATCTTATATGTATAAATAAACTAATCAAAAATTTGGAATTTGCCTTATTTGCTTACTTATACAATACAAAAAAAAAAAGTCATAATGAAAATTAAATAAAAGATTTTAAAATTATGGTCAAAAGTTTTTCTCGTTTTATGAACAATCACTAAACATATACCTAATAATTTTTTGTTTTATTCTTCTGTTTGTCATGTATTTATGATATTTTCATTTATAAAACATGGTTCACTTTCGAGTTTGAACAATAAAATAAAAAGAAATATTTAACCGGATTTTTTCTCTTTTTTTAAACATTATATACACAACATATGTACATACCTGCATCATTTATATGAACTTTCAAACATTGACATCATCTTTTGAAAAACATTCTCATTTTCATTATTGTATGATTTTTATTGAATTCTTTTCCAAAAGTTCTCTTTTATTTTCAAACCAATAAACAAAACAAAAATTCTAAAGCATAAATATTTTACTATTTCATAGACATTAGAAAACTATTTTAACATAGGCATCCATTGGTTAAACTTGAAATGATATACCAATTCAAATTTTATTTTTTAAAGGATAAACCCACGCAGATTTTTTTTCTTCTTATTTTATTTTTAAAGCGAACTTAAAGTTTTGTGGGTCGAGATATAGGAATTTTAAGACCTTAAAACAACATTTAAAAGTACTTCATGGTGTATTAAAAATGCTTAAAATGAGAAAGAAAAAAAAAATATTGATTATATTTTCAGATTGCGGTACAATTCAAAAAGAAGAATATATAAACGAATTGTTTTTTATTTAATATATGAAATGACAATATAAACACTTAAGATTGACAAGCAATAAAGAATGATAAATAATTCTTTATAAAAATTTAAAACAAGTACAAAATACTCTTTTATTTGAATTTCGTGGTTTAATTTTTCATGTAGGTCTTAAAAAAATGATCCTAAATGTGACATACATACTTACAAAACAATAAACAAAAAAAAAAGATAATATTCTACACTATTGATTGCCACTCTGAATTAATTTTTTATATTAATCAAAAGAAATATCAATCTTATAAGTTAAATTGCCTTTGTTTTGCTCCCATACTTAAAAAAAATCCAATTTTTTAATTTTCATCATTTATTGATTGACATTTTCTACATACGGATTAGTTGTATATTATCACTTAATTATTAAAAAATATTGAAGAGTTTAAGCCCACAGAGTTGACTGTCAATCATTTTAATAAAAGTTTTAATTCAAAATCAAAATATTTCTCATCATCTACTTTTTGTACATCAAACAAGCTTAATTTTAAAAATAACCAGAGAAATCATACCGATAGTGATTTAAAAAAATTGAATTTATAAAATGTAAGATCTGATATTCAAATAATCCTGATTAAGGACTTATTAAAAAATACCACAATAGGCTGAGAAAGTGGCTCATATAAAAATCATAAGGCGTTACATTGAAAACTATCGAAAAAACAATAATAAAATAAACTCCCTACATTTAACATATCATTAAAATTTGTGAGAAATTACTCGTGTGTGGCATATGGCATATCACATACATAATACAATTATTAGGCAATTTAATAAAAATTTCTCGTATACATTTTTCTACTACTTATTTATCTTTATTTCTTTTGAATAAAATCATACAGATATGCGTTAATTAGAATCTCTTTAAGATGGCACGTACTTTATACACAAAAAAAAAAAGGAAAACAACAAAATAATTGTTGAAAATTTATAAAACATTCATTTTAAAGTTGTGAAAATCTCATTCTTTTGTCGGTATTTTGTTAGAAATCATAAACATACATTAAAGAATCATAAACATTTGAGGAAGAAAAAAACAAAAAAAGATAATTGATAAGAATCATGATGAATAGATATTTCAAAGATTCTTTATGTAATAATATATAGTATACAACATACTAGAAGAAAAAAAAAAAGATTTATAAGGAAATGCAATTAGATGTAATCAGTGTGGGATGGAAACTTAACTTTGAAAATTTATGACTTTTTGTACTTTGGAAGTGTGTAAGCAAAAAAACGAATTATTTACATATTTGAAAAACTATAAATATGAAAAGTATCTATGTATGTAGAAAATTTGTAGAATCGAATAAATTATTAAATAATGTAAAAGATGAAAAAAAAAACACATGGAAATAAATTTTATTTATAAAACATAGAATACTATTGTAATTCAATATTAAAACGATTACAAGGTGAGTGAAGAGCTTCCACCCAAACGCTAACCTTTAACACAAAAATATCTTCAAAATATGCAGAAAACCATTACAATAAAATTTAGAGATGCATAGAATTTACAAAATGAGCCTATCAAAATAACAACTACCTATTTCTAATATCACGGAAATTCATCTGAATGAAAAAAAAATTATCATTTTTAGAACATAAAACTTGCAGTATTTAGAAAATGTTCTATATTTAGAAAGTCCAAAAAACATCACTTCCCTCTTTTTTTTTTTAAATTTTTAATGTTGCATATATACAAAATATTGTCATATATTTAAATGTTATGTATATAGCACCTCTTTTGAAACTGAAAATAGATTACATTTTGAATTTAAAATTTACGAACGAGGAACAAAAATAAGGTCGAAATATCTGTGAAAAAAATGTCATACATTAGTTCATTAAACACAAAAAAAAAAGAAGAAGAGAAAAATACATTATGTACATAATAAACATTCCATGTCAATGAAATAAAAATAAAATTTAAACAAAATATATCTTGAAAACACAATTTAAATTGATTTTTAGCAGAATTTTATTATGACAATTCGTCTTTATTGTTGATTATGTGATATATAACATTTGAAATATAAAAACAAACAAAAACTATGAAATAAAATTTCATTTTGTGTAGGCGTTTTTATACAAAACGATTTAAAATTTAACAAAAACAAAAAAAAAATTTATTTTTAATCACTCACCGTGTTCAACATTTACGTGAATTTAGATTAACAACAGAATAAACAAGATTCATTTGAGAAATCATATAAATCTTTTAAGATCTTCGCTTGCTACATTTTCAAGATAATACAGTTACTTCATATATGCATTATGTTATAGTATAGTAATATTTGTTGATTATATGTATGTGTCATATGAGTATCATCAAGTGTGTTAAAAATTTCAGAAGAAAAAAAAAATAAGAAAAGAGTTAAAAAATGAAAAAAATTTCTTAATCAATTACCAAATCAAATATACACGAATAATATGTATCTTATTGAATTTTGAATCGATATTAAAATAATTGTATGTATATGATAAAATATTAGCAAATAAAATTTTAAAAATGCTTGTAACGGTCAATTTAATTTAAAATATTATTCAATTTGCATATTTTTTGTTTTGATAAATAAATTTTCTTTTGAAATTGTTGCCTGACACACATATGTATTACAAAAAGAGAAATTTTACAAACATTTCAATTCAATTGAATTAAAAATTTACCGTTTCTTTTTCAAAAATTTCATAAAAAAAAATCTATGTTCAATGATGATTTACTTCAAAAAGGAATACATAAATTTAAAAAAATATATATAAATATGTATTATTGTATTTCAAGTTGATGATACGCCTGATGTGTGTGTGTGTACCAATTCTGTTTTTTCTTCCCTCATAAAAATGAAAAATTACTTAGCGCCGCATGATAAAAAAAACAAACTTAAAACTAAAAAGTATATAAATAACCTTTTTTTTCCACATTTATGATTTTTTATATAGGATCTAAAAATTTATAACTCTTTAGATTGTCAAGATTTCTAGGAAATTTACAAAAATTCAGTTTATTTTTTTATGACTTTAAGAGCATTATTTTTATTTTTTTTTTAAATTTTTTATTGTTTTAAATTAATATGACTGTCATAATTTTATTAATATTATCGCCTTATAAATCTTTTTCAACACGCTTTAGAATTAAATTTATGAATTTAATTGTTGTGTAAAACTTTAAAAATGTTAATTGTACAATATAATTAAAGAATTGATATTTATCTTTATGTTAACGATTATACTTATATAAAAAATTGTTTTTTTTTTTAAGTATGAAAAATACGTCTTCAGCCGCAATCCATTTCACGCATTCATACACAGGTCCATCATTGAAACAATTAAAATATTCCCAGTTTGAAAACATTATTTATACTGATTGTAAAATTAACAAAATAAAAAAATAAATAAGAAACAATATATCAAACTTTCTGGTATACTGGGTAAATATACAACGCTTAATTAAGTAAATAAAATAAAAAAATAAAATAAAAAGATAAAATATTCGTTTAAATATTAGATGTCTTTTAGAATGTCAAATTAACCCACTCATCATATTCTGATTTTCTTACATATTTTCATCTTCTGTTTAATGTTTACATTTTAAGTTACTTAAATGCCATATCTTAATAAGCATATAGTTAATGTTAATGCTGAGAATAACAAGAAGTTCTTCTACATTCTTGTTCATATACCAGGCATCTTTATTCTCAATACACATCATAATAAATTTTTTTCTTATATTTGTATTTTAATCACCTTTTTTTCCATTTGGTTAATTTAACATAAAGGTACGTAGACCTCCTTGGGAAATCTTTTCATTTGACCTTGTATTAGGATTATGTACATTTTATAGTTAGTATACCTACTTTAAATATAAAAGCTAATATCTGCTTGTTAAATATGTATTACATGTATGCAAAATTCATAGTAGTATATCGTGCATAAATATGTACGTAGCACTACAAAAAATTCTCTTTTTTAATCATAAATATTTCGGATGTCGACCAAATCATTTTCATAGCATCTGTGTATATGTAAAGTAGAACATGCAAATAAATGATAACTTTGATCACAAAATTGGCTATATATTTCTTAAGCTTATATACAAGAATTCCAAGTAATATCAGTAAAAAAGATACAAATAACACGTAACTGGCGCACTTCTGTAATTTTTTTTGCATACATATATACGTTTTATATACTTATACGTAACATGGTACTCTTGAAACAAAAATGCATTACTGATGAATTGTTCCACATCATGTCGAAGATACAACAATTCATGAATGCGCCAGGACAGGCATTTCTATTACCTGAAGGTATTAATAATTCTATCTTTTGTTGCCAATATATAAACTTATAATATAACAACAAACTAGTGGATTCACTTCAACAGGTGATGCGACATCATTTATCATCAGCCTCTAGGAGTTATTATACGAGATCTAAACTTAAGATGAAACTCAAAGCGTAGTCCTTGTTTACTTCTAAAAGCACAGCATGTTATCATCTATACAAGTCATAAATAATGTTCATAATAATGAGCATCAGTTCTATCGTAGATCACTTACATATTTTACATATTACATATACATATTATATTCTAACTATGTATACCTATATAATGTGAAAAGCAAAAAAATTTCCAATGTTTGGTATCTAATGTGCAATTTTTCATATTAGACTCAAGTTTTTACAGCCTTCAACTTAACATATAGATAAGCGTTTGTCTACACGCTAGATAAGCGTGAAATATTGTTTAGTAACATATTTTTGAATTTTTATTTTAATATTACATAAATTATATACATGTATTGAAAATAATAAATATTCTTTTATAGATTTCAAATTTAACATGTCATGAAGAATATGTATGGTATAATGGTTATGTCTACTGTATTTTAACCGTATCTTGTAAATAATTTGTAATTCGAATGATTTTTTTTTTATTAAAAAGAAATGTTGAACAATTTTTCCTTCAACCACTTATCTTTGTAAGCTTGCTTAAATTTTTACAGCTATAAAAAAATGTTCTGAATAAACATTAATTTTTTTTTTAGAAAAATAAAATCAATCAATTCTCAAGAATACTTAAAAATTTCTTCTTCTTTTTTTTTTTTGGATTTAAGGTATTAAAATTTTTACTATTGTTGAATTTTTTCGATTGAAATTCATTAAGTTAATCAGAATTAACTGCTAAATAATAATTTTTCTTTTCTATTTTTTAAACAAACAAAAAAATAAAAAATATTTTATGAACACAATAATTCTTCTCGTATAAAAGATCATATCAATAAATACCACGATTAGTTGACAAACTTTGTCTTGAATTCAATACATATGTACATAAACAGATATAAATTTATAGTTATTTATTCCTCTGTTTCAATAAATTGGTTCTTCTATGAATCTATTCTGAAGATTAAATGAAAAGGTTTGTTTTTTTTTATACATGAGATATTATCAAATCAAATACACCAAATAATCAATCGTTATGTTTTTTTTACACTCTTCTTAATTTTTTTTCATTGATTTTATCTTTTCAATACAACAGTGTAGTGTTATAATACCATATGCTTTAGTAGATATAATCTTTTTCAATCATCTGAATATAAAAATTGATTTAAAAAACTGATGAAAATGACATTTTACAGAAGTGATAACTGAATTTGGAATGTTTCATTTATCTGTCAATTTATTTATTTTATCTAAAATTATAGCATAAATGCATATATGTATAGATTTACTAAATTCAGATACATGAATGTATTACGTACGAGTATAAATCTTCGTATTTGTAAAAAAAATTCCAGTGTATGTATTAGTTTATTAAGGCTGCGTATGTCAAATAATCTTTTCAACGTAAAATCAGCTCTCGATTAGATTTTTTATTTCAGTTGAATAATAATCGATAATTAACATCAAATAAATTATATGAGAAGCTCTAAAATTCTTAGACTTTTCGTTATATTATCACACTCATCTTAATCTGATACATTTTTATCATATAGTGACTTAATTATAAAAGCCCGTTTGATACAAACGCTCTATATCTTACAAATCACACCGACTAAAGATACCTATCAGAAATATGTATGTATATTTTGAAATTTGGCGTGTGTTAAGAAAAAAAAAATATTATCAAAAATTTCTTAATTTTATAAAATATGGAAATTAATTTAGGTTTTCGATTAATAATTTTTGTATTAAATTTGAAAAGAAAAAAGTAGACTCTTAATATCTGATTAGCATAATATTGTAATTTAAATATTTTCTCTATGAACAAAAGATTTCATTTATCTTCAGAATAATTGATTAATTTTGTAGACTCTTTCTTATTATAAAAAAATTAAATTGATATTCGAAAAATACTTTTTATATTTATTTTTATAATTTTCTAGTTAATACTCTAACTTACAAGGTAAATTACTTTAAGGAAAAAAATCTACTACAGGAAAAAAAACTGGAAAATTTATCGAATTACAAAAAATTATAGTCAAATTAATAAAATAATTCTAAAATAATTTTTTATTAAATTAACAATTATGTAAAATATCCAACTAAAGTCAATGTTAATAATTAGGAAAAAAAGCCTACATTCACATTTGAATATTTCACTGTGTCTGTGTTATTGAAAATAATCATAAAATCTTTGAAGCAATAAAATTCATTTTAATTGGGGAAATCTTGTATAAACTTTGTATCATAAGATATCAATTTGTGCTTTGTTTTTCTCCATAAAAGTAAAATTATGTAGAAATATTACAAATTTATTGAAAAACATTGTACGCAAATACTCATAGAATTGCATATACATATTTTTCCTTTCTGTTTTTAGTTTATTTATTAATTGTTAATACTAACATGCTGTTTTTGCATACATTTTCTATGCGTATTAGAATAACAATTTATACGTATGTAAATAAAATAAAAAACAAAATATTTCTCGTGGGCTAACTAGTATAGTAACTTAATTAATTATGTATATTAAAAAAAATAATAATAATAATAAATAGGAAAAAAAATTACAATTTTATGTTACACATACATATGTACATACTTTAAATGAAATAATCAATGTTAAAATGACAAATTAAAAAATTTTTTTTTTCAATTATTTTACAGATTAGAACAGAAATCATCCTACACAAACTTTAAGTTATATTATTGATCTATTTTACTACAAGTTATTTTGTAGCGTGAGTTTAACTAATTACAATACAAAGAAGAGAAAAAGTTATAATAAAATTCGCAGTTCTCAGCATATATAGCAATGAAGTCATTTGGAGGAATTCTGTTAATCAGTATTATCGTCATCGTAAACGTTGACTCCCTATCGTTGGATCCAGGTAATTGTTATAATAATATATAATCGTACGCACATATATAATATTCACATATTCTACAGTATGTAGAATTTATTGGATAAATATGAAAATCATAAACTCGTTATAATAGTTTTGTTACAATACATAAATATCCGGAAATTTGTAATTATATTTCGTTTTTTAATAAAAAGTTTTATAAAAATAATATAAAAAAAAAAGATACCATCCCACAGGCGGTGACGCTTAATCGACCACCTTCATGTTACGTTTTGTAAGTTATGCACGTGAAGTATTTTTTTCGAGAAAATTTCCTTTGTTTCCATTATAAACCCATATATGCTTTTAAAAAATATGTATACGAGTACTTCATACGATTTTGATTACTTTATTTTTTAAATTCGAAGACATTCAATTAAGAAGAAAAAACTTTAGGATGTACACAAAACCTTAACGTCTTAACATTCTCTTCTATTTTTAGTTTTCTTTTTTCTTTTTTTTTTTTTTCTTATTTTATGTTTTTTTGCAAAATTCCTCACTTAGACTTATTTAGAATACAAAATTACGAGGAAAAAAAAAAGAAGATACGATTGAATCGGTTTTGATAGAAGCTAAATTGATACTCTATTACCATCTTATCAATTTATTCAATTTGTGTTGGCTATTACCATAATATACATATTTTTATTTCATATTTTTCTTCTTATATTCTTATATTCGCTTCATGAAATCTATGAATTGAATCTCGTGCATATAATACCTAAAACTACATGATTTTGGTTTTTTTTTTTCTTTTTTGTTTTTTTTGTTATATGAAATTATCTCTTATAAATTTCTACTTTTTCATTTTCATGTTCAAACTATGAATTTTCTTAAAAGGATGATTTAGATTTATTTTATTGATATGTACACTTAAGTGATGTTTAAATCTTTACTCTATCTTAGAGGGTTACTATGACGCCGGATTGTAATTGTTTTGGTTTTTTTTTTCTTTTTCTTTTTTCAAGTCGACCTTATAGTACACTACACTAACATTATAAATTCTGGATTATACCATATTATTATGCATTGCATGAACCATTAATTACAACGTCACAAATTTATTTACGCTAATTCAATATCGCATTACAAGGACAGTTTAAAAACGTTTTATATAGTGTTAATGCGTTGGCGACGATTTATTAATTTTATAATTAAATATAGTACGTGTGAAATGGACACATTCTAATGTTATTTTTTATTTTTATTTCTAGTTCATTTTACATTATTTTAGATTTACTTTTATGATATTTTTAAAATAAAAATCATGACATTAATTTGATTTTTTTTTTCTTTCTAAAAATATGGCTTATTTTTTTCGACTGATTTATTTAAAACTTTGAAAAAAAAAATCATAAATCTTGAAGAACTCAAATTAATTCGTTCTGACACATATCCTACTGAGAAAAATCATGATGAATATATTATTATTTTTTTTTTAAATAATGGAGTTTCAGAAACCAAGAAAAAAAAAACGATTAAAAACAAAATATGTATTTTAATCCTGTGGAGAATTGACCATTTTCTAAAAGGCGCTAAAATATGTTTTTATTTTTTTGTATTTTTTTTTTTTTTTTTTGGTTTTTGAAACTTAAAATTTAAAAGATAACGAAAAATATATAGTGTTAAACTACAAAACGGAAATTGATTAATTCAAAAACAAAGGTATATAAGTCATAAATAACTTTTTAATGTTTCAAATTTAAGGTGTTTAAAAAAATTTAAAAAAAAAAAAAACAAAACCAAAAAAATGTATTTTTAAAATACAATAATTAATTCCAAAAGCGCCCTTTACTTTCAAAAAAATTTATTTCAAATATAACCTGCTGTTTATTTAAGATTTTTCTTTTTAACTGACAAGAGATTAAATTTTAACCACCACGAATAAAATACATACATACATATGTATGTATATCCTTTAAAATATTCATTGATATCGATTTTTTGTGTTTTCTTCTTTTTTTTAAGATTTTTTTTTATCTACCTTTTACAATACCTTGAGAATCATAAAAATGTATTTACAATTTACATCATCTCAGAGCATGGTTTATTACATTTAATATACGAGTATTTAATATAAAAAAAGGGAGAAAAATCCTTCGATTTAATTATTGCAAAAAAAAAAAAAATTTTTTTATGATTTCGATTTCAGTTTGATTGGATAAAAAAAAACTAAAAGTATTTAAGAAGAATTTTATCGCTCTTGATATTAATGATGTGTTACAATGGTAATACATATCAGAAAGAAAAAAAAATATTTTTAAACTTTCTAGTTTATGATAAACTTTATCAAAAGACTTATCTTATTTAAGATTTTCTGAATGTTTATGATACATCGTATAACACTTAATTCAAGATATTAAAATATACACAGACAAAGTATACCTATAACGTAGTTGAGTAGAACATTAAAAAGAAATGTTAACTTATTCAACTTTTAAAAATACATACATATTTTTTTTTTAATGTATTTGCAACTTTAAAATTTACATTTTATTGTTATTGCAATATACAAAACATATGTAAATGAAATTATTTTTTTTTTAACATAAACAAGAACAGTTTTTTTATTTAAAAATACAATTCACGTTGATCAGTTGAAATATATTTAAGATATTAATTTTACATGTTCTTGTAAATTTTTTTAATCCTTCAATGTTAATCCGAAAATTAATGAGATTTTCGTAATTCGTTATATTGTACACATTCTCAAAAAAATATATACATTAACATATTATGTATGTACATATGTATTTTATAGAGCATACACAATGAACATATCAATATGAATGTATACATATATTTATTTCACAACAATTTTATTGTGTACTATAAAATTTGAAAAAAAGAATTTTACAAATCCTCAATTTATTTATGTTTTTATAACTTTACGAATTCTGAATTTTTAAAATTTTAGATTTTGTGGTTATTTTTCTATGAAAACAACTCGAAAATTGTAATAACGAAAAATAAAAATGTGAATTGACACAATTTTATCAGAAATGAAAATTGTTTTTTATTTTTACATGAATTCTGAATAAATGAAATTATGCGGTAAAATTTATTATAATAAATATATTATCTACGTATATTTTTCCGTTATCAATATATTTTTCAAATACACCTACAAGTGCTTATGAGAACAAAACTATTGTTAAGCTTCTGTCGCAAAAGAATAAATGTAATTTCACTTTTTTCTTTTTTATCTAGTATACAAGATTTAAAGTAAGTATTCAATGCATTTCTATTTCAATGCATAAAGATTTTCTAAAGCCCACATAGAAATTTTTGATAAGGAATGTAGACAATTGGTAAAAAGCCAGTAAAGAAAACAAGTAGACAAGATATAACATGACAGTAAATAAAAAATGTCTTAAAAAAAGTAGTAAGCGAAAATAAATATTCGTTCTTTGATGTAAAAATAAATTATTTTGTTGACATTTCTGGAGATAAATAAAATGTTGGAAAATCTTCTTATTATATTCATATTTCTTGCGTTTAGAGAATAAGGACCAACTATACTAATCAGGACCATTTAAATTTAAATTCAGTTTACTAAAATTACATCGAAAAAATATTACTATTATTGTTTTTATTTTTTTCTGTAGTAACAAGTACATTTTATTTACTTTTTTTTAAACTTTATTTGATTGGTTTTAAGATCAAGTTTCTCGCTTAAATCTTTTGTTTATTTCTTAAAAATGACACAAATTGTTATTGCAAGCTTCATTAACTTTTAAATTTTGTTTTAATTTTATTTTTTCTGAGAAATTTATTGTGAATTTTACTGTTTTTAATCTAAAACAAAACATAATACATATAAACAAATGTAATTTGATATTTACAATAATTTACATATATTATTTTACAGATAAAAATATTTCTTATTGTATTTCTTATAGTTTACTTTATTCTTATTGTCCAATTTAAATACAATTTAAACTCTCAATTGCATTTTTATTTTTCTGTAAATCTCTTTTTTTTTCAACCATTCACAACACAAAATGGTGTGAATATGATAAGTTTTTTTTTAAATATAATATATGCATAAAAGTACATATATGTACATATGTATGTATGTATGCATAAACCATATTTGTTGATTAACACTTTTTGAAAATTTACCAAACATAAACGTAAATTTTATCTATTTACGACACATAACATTTGCATTGATAGAGATGATACCTATATGCTTTTAATTAAATTTAAACTCATATAAGATTCTTTTATTGTATAACTAAATGTGAATATAATGTAAATTATTGATCCTGAAGCAAAATTTTTAAACCAGTTTAATGTCAGTTTGTGAATAAATTTGAAATGTTTATTGGGAATTGAAAAAAAATAAAAAAAAAATAAAAACCATACAAATAATAAACAAAAAATAAAAAAAAAATAAAAGAACAAAATCAAGAAAGCTTCACAATACGTAATATTTATGGTTTTTATTTATTAATATTTTTTTTCCTATAGTTTCATCATATTAAAATTTATTTTTCTTTTATAATAACAAACCCATCATCAATAGCCATATTAAGAAAAATCATATTACGACTAGAAATCATCAATTGGCGCCTTTTTTTTTTTTTCTTTTTTTTTAGTGGCATCAAGTGAGCTGGAGCAATTAATCAAAGATGATTTTGTCATTTCTATGCGTCATATTAGGTAAGTTTATAAGTTTATATTCAATTTTTATCTTTTTAATATGAATTTGATTGAAAAATGATGTGTGCTTTTGAACATTTGCAAACTTTTATTACTATTATTATTAAGCATTTTCATTTTGTTTTTTTTTTAAATATTTTTTCTTTATAAATTTGAAAACGTGTAGGCGGTCTGATTTGTTTAAATCTCCCACATTTTAAATTAATTCTACGAATTTCTTATTGGGTGGAGTTTTAAATTTGCAAAATATGCTAAAATTTTTATTTTTTTGACATTCCAATCAAGTATTTTGCATTCGCTACAAAATTTAAATTAACATTTTTCAATGTTTTTTTTTCTCTTTATATTTCAATTAAATTTCGAAAGTTTCTCAAGCTATATAATCTTGAAGTTTTTAATAAATTATTATCATTCATTCTTCAATTTGAATATTTAATATTTTCATCACTTTTTATAAAATAAATAAATGAAAATGTATTTTTCTCTGTTGCAGACCACGAAGAAAATTTCAAATTCCTATTGAGGCTCTTTTTATGGTAGATTTCCCAACATTAAAACATAAATTATCATTTTTCTTGGATCGTAAGAAACAACGTGTTTCAGTTGATATAACTAGTAATTCTGTAACAACATCAATGAATCTAGAAGCATCTGATATTAATGAAACGAATACAATTCGATCGATGGCGATACTTTTTCATAAAAATTTTCTTACTCTGTATGTTGATTGCAAAGAAGTATCAAAAATTGAAGTTGATGTCGGTCTAACAAAACTCTATACACAGATGGAAGAGCCTGTTATTAAACTAGTGAGTAATTTAAATTATTAATGATTTCTTGTTATAAATAAAGTATCTACTTAACTTTAATTTTTCTTGTAAATTGCAGTTCCGGGAACGTAAATACCCGCTACACTTTGATTCTTCGATCGAACGAGCTCTTTCGCGTGCCAACTGTCATAAAGGATTACACCGACGAGGAAACAGAAGACTATTGAGGAATAAACAAAGCGACAAAGGTAATCTGTTACAATCTTTTAAATGTTGGTTTTTATAGAAAATAGCAAAAAAAAAAAAACATGTTTGAAGTTTTGCACATATCTTTTTACTTAGGTTCAATTTGAATAATTTTCTAGACTTTTTCCAATTAAATTTAATTCAAAAAGTTTATAATTAAATAATTTTCTAAGATTCAGTAATTTTCTAACTCATTAACAATGTTTCGTGGTCTTTTTTTTATATAAATAATTGAACTATGCTAAAGAATTAATTACCATTCTTCATGTTTGGAACATAAAATTCAAAAAATGTAATAAAAAAATAAATAAATAGATTAAGAGCGTGGGAAAAAGTCGTGAATCAATTAGAAAAAAATTTTCCACCAAAAGTCAAAAACATCCCAAACTCAAATATTTGTATTTAGTAAAAATTCAGAAAAGGTGCTAAAATGAAGGCACTTTTTATCCAATTAAAAATGTTTAAAAAAAAAGATTTCACGATAAAATTGACCTTTTCATTTTAATCTTGATTAAAGATTTTAAAGCAGAAATACAATTTTTGGAAAACAGAATAAACATTTGCGTGCAAAAATCTAAAAAATAAAAACAAAAACAAATAATTTAAATAAAAGTGAAATTAAATTTTTTTTAAAAATCAACTTTAAACTCAAATAAATTATGTTAAAAAGAAGTTAAATTTTATTTTATTTCTTTTGTTTGTATTTTATTACAGGTTGTTTTATTTTAATTACTTTTTTATTCATTAAAAAAATTCCAATACAAAATAAACAAAAATTTTCAGATTTTTTTCTATATTCAAAAAAAAAAAATAAACAAGAATCAATAATAGCCAGTTTCACAGTGGAAGCTTAAGCCAAAGCTTAGCTAAGCTTTTGTAGATAGCTTAAGCCTCAGATAAAGACTACTAGATTTCAAGTTAAACTCAGTTTAACTTCCACTGTGGAACTGAAAAAAGTGAATAAACTCAGTTTAAGACTTAAACTTCGCTTAAGCCTCACTGGCTATAAAGTCTTTTTTCAGACATTTTTTAGTATTTTTATTTCGTTGAATTTAAAAAATTCAGAAAGATTTTATCGTAAAACTTTAAAAAAGCAATATTTCAGTAGTTAAACGATTCAAAATTTGTATCTAATTTTTTTTTCCAAAACATTTTTATTTTTTATGCTTATGTTTATTACGATTTTTTATATGTTTTGTTTTTGATTTTTTTTTAAATTTATTTTCAGAAAAAAATAAGAAACGTGATATTCGTGATGGTTGGTCGTCATACCACCTACCACCGGTTACGCCATTAAATGATGTTCAACGAGGTGATATACCAATTATCCATGACTGTGAAGGTTAGTTTTATATTTCATTACTTTTTCATGGTTTTTATGAAAAACCAAAAAATACTAAAAATAAAAATGTACCATTATTACTTAACTATAACAAAATAATGATTATCACACATCATAAAAATGATCGAACTAATGATTCGTGTGCATTACATGTGATTTTTTTTTCATCACAATCATCATAAATTTTGCGTTTTCCAAAAACAAAAAAACCTAAAAGGAAAACGTAAAAGATTAAATCCTTTTTATTGCTAAAAATACGAAAAAAAAAAAAATTTATATTGATAACTTTTTAAACCTTTAATCGCTTTAAATCGTTTTTAATACCATTTATTTACTGTTAATGAATGATTTCTACGTATTTTATTTTTATTTATTTCTTTTTTTATGTATGTCGTTTTTGTTAATGAACCAAACAATCCAACAAATATATGATTTAAAATAAATTGAAAAAAAAAAAAAAACATTACATATATGAAGACGCCATTCTAAAGTCACTTCAAAGTTTATTAGCACTAGTAAAATCGCTCCGTGACGATATCGCCCACCAAAGAGATGAAATCAACCACCTTAGATCATTGATTGAGAATTGTGCTGGCTGTAATGCTCCATCAGATGTAACACATCCAACATGTCGTACTTCAAATCCTTGCTTTCCAGGTAAAATATTATTATACAATTCTTATTTATTATAAAATTATTACCTTTACATTACCTTTAATTATTTTCAATGTTAAATTTAAAAATAAGTTGATACGAATGATTTATACATTACATATTACATACATACGAGTATGTGTGAAATAAAATTAGTCATCACATTGACAATAATTGAAAAAAAAAATAATAAATGAAGAAAATATTTTTTTTACAGGAGTTGAATGTATCGATTCATTCGGATCTGGAATAAGGTGTGGGCCATGTCCAATAGGATTCACTGGTGATGGAAGGCATTGTAGACGTACAGAAACATGTGCTGATAGACCATGCTTTCAGTAAGATAATTCAAAAAAAATATATAAATCTGTTTTTTTTTTTTTTTTTTTTTTTTTCATAAACGAAAACATTTATCCGGATATTCAATTTATATAAATTTTTTTTTTTTCAACAATTTAAAATGTTTGTAGAATCAATTTGTGTAACTAATTTCATCCTACTTATGTAAGTTCTAATTTCAAGAATAAGATATTCAAATACATATTTTGTTAAATATTGTAGTGTAAAAAGAAAATGTATAATTTATAATTAACTTTGAAAAAACACCTTAGTTATTATTTTAATTTCATTGAAAAATCATATAATCGATTCTTAAAGTCATGACAACGATGCATGTACACCCACACATAATTTTATTTATTTGTTTATTTACCTTTTTTTTTATTTGTCTTTTAAAAACTAGTCAGAAATCATACATACATTTTTTGAATTAACTTTATAAGTACATATTTATACATATATGTATGTATATACGTAAACAAGATCATTGCAAGTTTTTATGAATGATATTTCTTCTCTGCTGATTTGTTAAAATATACTACATTCACACAATTTCACAGCATATACATAGGTGTTATATTCCAACATAAAATAATTTCATATCTTAATGGGTTTTCGATATACTCGAAAACATGATTTTTATCACCCGCAGAAACAAATAAAATATATTTGAGTGTCTCCAACAAAATTTCGAATAAAAAATTTATTATTTCTCTTCTTATTTTTTATTCTCGTTAACCTGATGACTATCACTTTTTTTTTTATTTTATTGATGGTAATATTTCATTTAAATAACAATGTCGGCATCATAACTTAAAATAAGGGTCAGTCAATCTTATGTACATATACATGTTACAACAATTTAAAAAGAAAAAAAAACATTTTTTAAAGCAGAAATCATTTGGCATTTTAAGAACAAAAATATCAAGGAAAAGAAGATACCTTTTCCGTTTTATGTGCAAAAGACACCCACTTTGAATGATGATGATGATAATGATTACATCGAAATATTAATGAAAAAGACAAAAACAGATTTTTTTTTTTGGCTGCATTGATAATAATGTATGCATTTTAAAAAAATATATGTATATATGTAGATAATCAGAAATGAAGTCTTGAAAATTTTTAAAAGACAAAAAGAAATGACCACACTGAAAACTGTTTTTATTTTTTCACAAAAGAAAGAAGTGTTAAAAGGCAGAAACGATTTGATTTGTTTTATTCTTCTTTCTTTTTTAACAAATACTTGTATCATTTTAAAAACAAAAGTCATTCTTTTTAAAATAATTTAAACATCAAAATGTGATTGAAATTAACCATCCCATGCCAAAGGTACAATTCTTTGATTGTTTATATTTTTTTAGTATAAATTTATTTATCATGTTTCCGTCTTTTCAATTCTTTTCCTGAATGATTATTTACATGGTTTGATTTTTCTTATTTTAAATTTTTGAAATCATATAACAGAAGTAGAAGAAGTGACGATAGAATATTCAACAATATAATATGTATATAAGCACTAAATTTAACTTTAAAAAAAAAAAAAGAAACAACGAAAACAATAAGAATAGAGCTGTTGCTTTATACCTCCTGTGCTTTTTCATGGTTTGGGAGCAGTCAAAGTCTCTCAAGATGACATATACAATACGACGACTTGAATTCAGTTCAAACTGAAAGAAGAAGGCATTGGGAAAAATCAAGTTCGCCCACGCGATCTCATATTAAACTATGGATAACAAAAATCAAGATTCATTTTCATATTAACTGAAATGCATAATATGTATGTATGTATAAAAGAAAAAGTAATCTTCTAGTTTAGATATTATATTTAGCTGCAGCAACGGCAACATACGGTATTATTTAAAACTCTTTTCTCAAGTCTGGTTTTTTTTAATGCATTAATTCTTAAAAATCAAGCAGTAGAAGAGTTTTATAATGCGCGGATAGATAGATACCTACATTGAAATCTTCAATGTTTAAAGCTTCAAGGTGAGGCTTGGGTCTATAAGGTAGAGATTGTACCGACCCACACTGTTGAAATCTACTATGTACATATATGTATAATGTTAACGTATCTGCCATGCGCCAATATTTATGTTTATGATGCGCTTGTTGTGCGTGGCCACCTCATCATTATAATTATATATAAGTATGTAGGTATATATACACAAGTGTGTTAAGTGTGGCATCAGCGACAAAGAAAATAACATTGATGATGTTACTATCATTTATGTGGATACAAACAAAAAATAATATAAAATTTTTCATTTATTTTTTTTATACACATATATATTTTATAATCCGTAACTTTAACATTGTTCGATGTTCACATAATTGGATTCCAGTGTCTACTTTTCGTAAATTTATGTTTCTTTAGAACAAAAAATATATTTTGGTGGTGGACAAATTTCAAAGGATTGACATAATCATACAACTAAATGTATCTGAAATGCCGTTTATTATTGTTTCGATCATTGTTTTTTTTTTTACGAATGTATTTCTTTTTTCTTTTATTTTTTTCAAGAATGTTTATATTTTTTTTATTTTAAGAATAATACATTATGGGAAAAAATTCTGAAGATGGGTAAATATTTTTTGAATGTATATGTATGTATAAAAGAAGGTGTAGTGAACCTTTTAAAACATAACACAAGATTATATTAAAGACCTGAGGCCACGAACTGCATTTGCAATTCGTGAGAATAAATTCACATATGAACATAAGAAGATATACCTACTCATACATACATATACGTATATGATTATGATGATGATGATGTTGATGATGATGATAATGATGATGATGGGAATGGTCACTATACATAATATTTTCTGTACATATAACTACAATATAATCATGTATGCAAATCATTATAAATTCATAGACTTAAAAATGATTTCATTCGGATCATCTTACATTTCTACAAAAACTAGTTTGTTTTTTTTTCTTCTTTTTGCCTTTTTATTTTTTTGATTAACTTGTACGTACGTATTAATAAAGAATATCATTTTAAAAATTGCTTGTGGCTAAAATTCTTTTTTTTTTTTGTTTTTCAATTCAATTACATTTCCAAAAATTAATTTTCTTATTACACAGTTTTCATAAATCTCAAAGATTTTGTCAGTTCTAATTGTTCAAGAAAAAAGGAATTATTTATTTGAAAGAAGATCATTATTACACATGTAGTGTTTTAGTAACAAAAATAGTAAATACAGTACCTTAATTTATTTTTGCAAGGATATTTTAATTTTTTCAAAAAATAAATATTGTGAGAAAGTATGAAAAAGTTTAAAATTTTCCTGTATTTCTAAAAACTATTTATTACTGTGCAATTTTTCTTTAGAACTTTCTTCTTTTCTTTTTTTTCACATAAGTTTAACAACATATAGTCAATAAATTCACACGATTTATGTATGTACTATATAACCAATTTTCAAATCAATTTATCACATTTTGATGATACGTTAAAAATCTAATCTTTCTCGACTATCTTAACTACAAGAAATTTCACGCTCAGTCAAAATAGATAGAAAATTTAATCTGTTTTCAAATTCTAATTAACAGAGGCGTCCAATGCCATGACACAGATGAAGGTCCGCGATGTGATGCTTGCCCACATGGTATGGAAGGAAATGGTAGAACATGTAACATTCGGAACCCCTGCTTAAGTGGACCATGCCCATCAGGTATGCTGCATGAGCTTTCATAAGAAACAAAAATAAAAAATAAAAAGTAAAACATAATGCAAATATAGACTGTGCAATTAAATTACTAACCGCATGAGCAATGAATTCAAAAAGAGACGTCTACGTACATATTAAAAGATACATTATATATGATTGTAGTATATATTATATACTTACATATAAGTATGTAAAAGTTTGTTGTGTTGTTGTCTAATGAACGGACGATGAAAAAAAAATATGTTTACATATTTAAATATTGATATATAACTTCAAACAGCTCAAATAATTGATAAATCTTGGTCATACATATATGTTTTGTAATTTATTTAATTGCGGTGTGGTCGTTTATAAATGACCGCTGCATATATTTTGTAGTACATATAGGTATAATATGAAATATGATTTCATGCTGTGTCTGATGAACAGCAGTCTCGTATATATAAAATTCACTTACAATTAAAATAATGAAATGCTAAGAGACTTAAGATTTAAAGTAGTCTTAAACAATTTTTAATGGAATTTTTCAATTTTGATTTCTTAAAGCTTAGAAAAAAAGAAAAAAAAAAAAAAAAAAGCACATCACAATCTTTTAATCTGCAATGATGATCATATCAAGAAGAAATTGTGTCATTCATTATGTCATATGTCATATGTCATTTACAAAGTATAATAGGTATATAAAAATAATGACAATAAAGAAATAAAACGGGTGGAATATTATGATGATGTTCAATTAGTCGAAAAATTGGAATGCACATTATAACGAACGATGCGATGTGACTTTATGAACGAAATAAGCTTATCCGCTGACCACTAAGGTTTTAATTCAATTAAAATAAATGATATTATAATATGGTCATTATGCATATAACAAAAATAAATTGTAAACGTACGTAAATTATATCTAAATTTAAGTATAAGTAATATTTATATTGCTAATATATGACTATAAAAGATGATAATTGAAAATGTAACACAATATCGAGAGGAGCGTGATTCAACACTTTTTTTAAAAATATTATTTTAGCCGTTAAGTTGTTGACCCTAATACATAATCAACCATACGGATGATCTTATTATCTAATAATGTACTTTGACATGATATCTAAAGCTGAACATCGTGACTACAATGATAGCTACCGCAGTCTTTATATATGAGCTTCTGTTTTGGAATCTCTTTGAAATAGATTTATTTTGCCGTCATCCAGGAGTATATACTTGTATAAATATAATAAATGCCTACTCAAGAAGTATAATAATTATAAAATATCACGTTTATAAATATAATGTTCATCGTTTTTCGATTGAAAAGATTTATTTAATATATTATTATAATGTTGTCAGGAATATTGAATTCTTATTCTTATTCTTTAAGAATGCAATATATATATTTAATATCATGCTACATAATTCCAAAGGAATGAATATTAAAGTTATCATCCTACATTAAACTTCATAATAAATACATAAGTCATAAAATTTATGAGAACGTGTAGGATAAATTCTCATATATTCATTTAATGTTTAATAATGACATTCTGAAATCCGGAAAAAAGTTTTTTTTTTTTAGTTAAAAAAATTTAGTTAAATCTTAAAAAGTATTTCTTAAAAGTTTGGTAACTTTGTGACCAGCGAAAATTCTTAAAATTTGTGTGATTAACTTGAGAAAATGACACGATGCTATTAACAAAAATTTATACATTCAATTTTTAAATTACTTTTAATTTTTCTATATTATTAAACAACAGATTTAAACAAACTCTTGAACCTTTAATACTGAATAAAATTTGTATTTAACCAGAGGTTTTTCCAAATAAATCCTTGTTTTATTATTGTATTTGAAGTTTAATTCAAGTATTCGTATTGAGTATTGAGACTGATCTATCTCGAATTATCATCTACAACTTTTTTTTAGTGTATAAAATTTAAAAGCTGATTAAATTAAATTAAATATGTTAATCGTACATATGTATACATACTTTCAACAGACATTATTTTAACTAATGTGTGGACATCAGCTTAATTGTTTTGTCGATGATGCTATCACATAAAAAATTATCCTGTTTACAACCATTAACTATGCAGCAAATAGAACACACTAAATATATGACTCTCATAAAAAATGAAACACAAAGTATCTATATAATATTTGTCATTTATCTTTTATATCTATACGTAAAATTTCCATATCATCCTTTCAATCGAATCTTTAAAAAAATTATACCAATATTATATATAGGTACTCATTTTAAAATGCCTGTTACATTTATCTATTTTAATTTTATTGTTCAATAATGTCAAAACTAAATTTATTGTATTTTTGTGTATAGATTATTTTCTATATAGTTTCCTTTTTTATTTACTTTCAAGTTCTTATAACCTGTATGAAAAAAAAAATATAGTTACATACATGTATATGACGTCTTGTCCTTATAATTCTTATAAATTCGGTCCATTTTTAATGATAATGATAATGTGGCTTTTTAAATTCTTATCTGTTTTCTACTATACAGTTGTCACCTTTACCTGTTAACCTGTTCATTTTCTAGACACTTATAAACAACAAAAAATCGAAATTATTTGTTTTAATGAGGCTTTTCAAGGTGTGTTGATATGAAAATATATGAGCATACATGCATACGTACATACAAACATACATATATTCGAAATATAAACCCTTTTCTTTTATGTTTTTACTTTTGTGACAATTCAAAATTGAAATAGTCTCTGTTTAAAACTTGTTTAACATATTCTATATTATCTTTAATAGGATCAATAATTTTTTTTAACAGGTCTTTTAAAATATTTTATTTTAAAATAGTTTCACAATGTTATTTAAATAAATCTCGACACATATGTATGTATACTTACATAAAATGAGGATATTAAATTTTTGTATTAATATAAAATGAAAAAGAAACAAATTTTAAATGTAGATATAGCTAGTAATTTTCTTATTTGTATATAGTTTTAAATAGCATAATTCAATTCAATTTGTATTCAAAATTTTGAAATACATATTAAATAAATAATTTTACTTTAGGTAATCTAATTGGACCAGTACAAAATGTTCATCAATATCAGAGGCAATATAAATCACGGAAATATTCTGTAACAACAACTTAATAATTTATAGTATTTACTCAGATTTAAAAAAAAAAAAGCAAAAACAAAAACAAATTAATTATATGTTTAGTATACATACATTTATCAAAGTAAAAGTATTGTGCCAATTAAAAAGAAAAAAATACTTTCCAAATGAAAAAAAAGAGTTATTTTGTAATTGTTTAACACAATTTTCATGTTAAAATTAATAAGTATACTTAACATAAAAAATTAAAAAAAAAAAAAACCACCATCTAATATAAAAATTATATAAAAAAAAATAAATGAATAATGAAAAATATGTTTCGTAAATTTTTATTTAATTAATTATTCTAAATTAATTTAAATTTTAACATAAGAAAAAATATAAAATATAAAGTTTTCATACAAAATAAAAGAAAAATTTGATATACTTGAGGTATTTCGCTTATTAACCAATTAGCTTCCTAACAATTGAAAAGATATTAACTCTTTTTTTAAAGACAGATCAATTTTTGAATTTTACTTTTTAAAAAAAAAAATCAATGTAACGAAACTAAAAAAAAAAACGACCATTTTTTTTTTCAATGATCCACTAAGTGCAAATTTTTTAAATTGCGTTTTCCACTTTTCTGCATTTTTTCTGACACTAATTTACAAAAAAAATATATCGAAGTTCTTATGTATCAATTTCAAAGCTACTATACTTTGCCCTAAAAATAATAAATTGTCGTTCTTATAGCATAAAATGTGCAAATTTTTTTTTTTAATGTCAAGTTTTCAAACACGGTAGATAAGCAAAATTTTATAAAGTTCAAAGTTTTCTTAATTAAATAATTAATAGTCATAAGTAAGAATTTATTTTAAATTAAATTTAAGTCACTTTTTTTTTCTCTTGATTTTTAACACTTTTAACATACATATTTTGATATGCCTTATCAATTAGAAGAAAATCTTCCAATTCTATTACTTTTTTCTTCTGAATGTCTTCATTTGTTTTGACACAATTTATTGTAATCTTTAATTACTTGCTATAAATTGAACAGTGTATATAGCAACTTATATTTAAAAAAAGAAATAATAATATTTTGCCATAACTAATTAAAAACAGAAAATATTTTGACGTACCTACTCAAAAAATAAAAAATAAAAAATAATAATTTTTCAACGAACATTAATGCACCATTACACGATTTCAAATCCAGCAATTTATTTCCACTCATTTAAAATTTCTTAAATAAAATTACCATTTTAATAGATTATTTAACTGAAACGAAAATTAAACAGGTTTTACTTTCAATCAGTCTTAAGGTGTTTTACAAAAAGATAAAAATACTTCATAATACAAAAATTCTTTTAGAATTCTTTTAGAATTTAACCGAAAAACTATATTTAATTCTCAATTACACCAGAGAGATTGCTTGAAGCTATTTATCATCATGTTTAATTTAAAAATTTCTTCATTTTCCATTCCACTGCTTTGTAAGCATACATATAAAATGTATACATATACACATAAGTATGTATGATTATGCGTAATCGGTAAATATATTTAATTCATTTTTATGTCATAATTATCATAAAGCGATTGAAATGAAATGCAAATGTTCGCACCTTTAAATGGTTTCACTTTTAGATACACATTAACGTTTCGATGTTTAATAATTTTTTATAATTTCATTTTAGATCTTTTTATTTTCTTTTTTTAATTTTTATTTTTCGATTTTTTTTTCTGTGTACATGTATTATTTTATGCCTTTTAAATTTTATTTAACTTTATTATAACCATGGAAAATTTAATTCGTTTCAATTGCTACTATACCAAATGATATTGAAAAAATGAAAAAGAAAAAAAAAATTGAAAAAGATTTTTTTTCTTTTGTTATTTATAGTTTGATTTTAAAAATTCACTTATATAATATACATTTTATAAGAAACCGAGAGAAAAGAAAAAAAAGCATATAGTATTCTACACTTAATTAACATGAAATTAATGTTATTGACCGTTTAAATACCCGTAAAATTATCTGTTGTATTTATTATAATTTTTTATTTTTTTATTTTTTTCATACAAAAATTAAATAATAAGAGAAAATTTTCACATTTTTTTTTTATTAAGTTATGATATTTAGTTTTAAAATAAATTTAGTATAAGAATATGAGATAATAATAATAATAATTATAAAATACGATGATATATGTACTTTTTGCAAAATAAATTTCAAATTAAAATAAATAAGAAACAATTTAATCTATTTAAAAAAAAAATAGTGTTTTTATTTAGAGTTCTTAAATTTATCTTTTTTATTTCATTCTAACTTTTTTATTTATTTTTAAAAATTTCTATTAACGTACAAAAATTTTATATTTTATTCAATTAAACTGAAAACATTTTCATTAAAATAAGTAGTATCTCACATATTTTATAATTCTTAAATATCTTTTATCTATAAATCATTTCTTGCTCGTGTAGTAAATTAAAATTAGATAATTTAAACGTAGATTGTAGTTAAATAAATCTGTATTAATATTGTAAATAATTGAAAATGTCAATAAAAATCATCATTTTAATTTGTTAATTGTTTATAAAAATTTAATTTTCGAATAAAAAACCAAATTAATATATTAATGAATATCTTTCAGTTTTATTCGAAAATTAAATTTTATTAAATTCATAATTAATTATTATATATACTAACTGTGTTACATGTCATCATGTTTTTCATTATTCATTTATAATATCTTTAAATAGTTTTTCATAATTTATTAAGAAATTAATTTTTCATTTATTTTCATTATGAAGATGGTGTTGGTCAATCGAATATAAATATAAAATCAAATTATTAATTATATAAAATTAATTAATTTCGTAATAAAAACATTAAATATAATTTATTTTTTTAAATATTCTGAGTAAATAAACTAAATTAATAAGTTATTGTATTTCTATATTAAACATTATTAATTTTAATTCTTTTTTTCTGTAATAAATTTTTAAATTTAACAATAACAGTAGGAAATTGTAACGATTTATTTTTAAAATTTATTCATAATAATTTTTGTCTATTTTCATATTTTATTCTTTTTTTTTTTCTTTTACCTAAAAAGTAGTACTACACATAAGTGTCTTCCGCTTCCCACATAAAAATATGTAATATACTCCATGTATTCCATACATTATGTTTATGTTTATGATCAAAAATCAAAATTTTGAATAATTTTCGTCATTATAATTATTCTAGGACAAGCGACAACCTTTGCTAGAAAGATTAAGCCCTCTTTCTTGGGAATACACCTGATTTTGACATTGATTTTTCAAAATTTTCAATTCTGTGATTTCTTTTTCTTTTCAAAATTAATACAAATTTAGTTGATATTATCTGCTACACAAAATATATTACTTGAACATACTTCAAAAAAGTTTCAAGTAAAAATTTAAATAACATTACAACTCCATGGTAAATAAGAAATGTAAAAATTACAAGAAAAAAATTCAGTACTAGACGTCAGCACGTCTGATTAAATTGCCTGCTAATATAGAATGCTTAAAATTTTGCATGCAATTTGCTTATAAATTTAAGCAATAATAAGTTTTTAAACATTCATGAAAAATTAAGTTGGATTTCATATTATCAGGTGTAGAATGTGTTCAAATTCAAGTATATCCATATTATCGATGTGTTTCATGTCCTCGAGGATTCTCAGGAGATGGAACTAATTGCAAAGATATTGATGAGGTAAAATATTGAATTTTATATCGAACAGTATTGTTTATTAACATATTTACAGTGCGATCTGTATGAACCTTGTGACCCAAAAGTACATTGTAGAAATTTACAACCAGGATTTGAATGTGCTCCTTGTCCACAAGGTTATCAAGGACATAATTCAAATGGTAAGAATATTTTGATGTCTCTTAAAAATTATTTTTTTATTTTGGGTATTTTATTCAGGATATATTTCTGAATTTTATCCACCTGATTATCAAAGACAAACTTGTTATGACATTGATGAATGTGCCACTGGATACGCAACCTGTGGACATAATTCGGAATGTTTTAACACAGAGGTAAAATATTGATTTCTCATTCAACGTGTATGCATGTTAATTGTTTATCTTATTAAAATTTTAGGGATCATTCGATTGTATTTGTAAGAGAGGTTATTATAAGAATGGAACTTATGGTTGTTTTCCAGAAATAGGAATGTGTCCAGATGGAAACATTTGCGATAGAAATGCTCATTGTGTATTAATCGAAAATTACAAGTATGGTTGCAGATGTAATCCTGGATATGCAGGAAATGGTTTCTTTTGTGGATCCGATAGAGATTTAGACGGTTGGCCAGATTATAAATTGAATTGTTCAGATAAACAATGTAATCCAGATAATTGTCCTGATTATCCTAATTCTGGTCAAGAAGATGCTGATCATGATGGAATTGGTGATGCTTGTGATGCAGATGCAGATGGTGATAGGATTAATAATGAATCTGTAATTAAAGCTTAATGATAAATATTTCATTTAAAAAAAAAATGTACTATATATTTTGTTTAAGGATAACTGTCGGTTTGTGTACAATCCAGATCAAAGAGATTCTGACGGTGATGGAATTGGTGATAATTGTGACAATTGCCCTTATTTGGAAAACAGACATCAAACAGATACAGATAAGGATGGAAAAGGAGATTTATGTGATGATGATATGGATAACGATTCAATACCAAATAGACAAGACAATTGTCCGAAGCATGTTAATCCAGATCAATTAGATGAAGACGAAGATGGAGTTGGAGACATTTGTGATAATTGTATAAATGTACCCAATCCAAGGCAGCAAGATTCAGACAATGATGGCTATGGAGACGCTTGTGATAGTAATATTGATGGCGATCAAGATGGTATACAAGATAGTGATGATAATTGCCCATTAATACCGAACGCAGATCAATTGGACACAGATAATGATAAAATGTAAGTAAATTTTATTTTTTTCCCTCTATTATTTCTAATTATATGAATTTATCATTAAAATTTCTAGCGGTGATGAATGTGATGATGATATGGATAATGATGGAATTCCAAATGAGTTTGATAACTGCCCAAAATTAGCTAACCCTGATCAAAAAGATGTCAATAGTAGGATTTTTTTTTTTTTTTTCTTGGAAAAGATTGTCTAATGAATTTTATCACTTTAACTTTTTTTAGACAATAAAATAGGAGATATTTGTGAAGGAGACTTTGACGGTGACAGCATAATCAATCCATTAGACAATTGTCCAAACAATTCAAAAGTCTATAATACAGATTTTCGATATTTCGAAACAATTATTCTTGATCCAGTAGGTGATTCACAAAAAGATCCATTATGGTCGATACATGATGAAGGAAAAGAAATTCTTCAAAGTTTGAATAGTGATCCTGGTCTTGCAGTGGGTCATATTGGTTTTTCAGATGTTGATTTCGAAGGGACATTTTTCGTTGATTCAGATTCTGATGATGATTATGTTGGTTTTGTTTTCGGTTATCAAAGTAGTTCACGATTCTATGTAGTCATGTGGAAAAAATATACACAAACATATTGGCAATCGGTTCCATTTAGAGCAATCGCTGAACCTGGAATTCAACTAAAATTAGTTCATAGTAATACAGGTCCTGGACAAATGTTAAGAAATTCTTTATGGCATACTGGTGATACACCAAATCAAGTTAAATTACTTTGGAAGGATCCATCAAATATTGGATGGAAAGAAAGAACTTCATATCGTTGGGTTCTAATGCATAGACCAAGCATTGGATTAATTCGTTTAAGGTGAATTTAAAAAAAAAAATGTAATGTCATTCATGCAAAAATAAATTAATTGAATTTTTTCTTCACATTTATTTTAGAATTTATCATGAATTCGATCTTATAACAGATTCGTATAATATATTTGACACTACATTACAAGGTGGTAAATTAGGAGTTTTTTGCTTCTCTCAAGAAATGATACTTTGGTCAAATTTACAATACAGATGTAATCGTAAGTATTTGAGTAGTAATAAATTTTCATTTACATTGTTTTTTTTTTTAATAATTTTATTGGTTTTTTTTTAGCTAAAGTCCCACAATACGTATACAATGATCTCCGGCCTGATCTAAAGAGAAAAGTTGAAGTCGATACTACAACAACATAATCATACATAAAAAGGTTTTTTGTTGTTTGAAAAATTCGTTTCGTTTTGAATTATTGAAAAAATAATTATATAGATATATTTTTTAATAAGACTAAGTCAATACGTTACACGTTTACATTATTAAATTTATTTTTTATTTTTACATACAATTATTTTGAAAATCATAAAAATTTTGTTCATATAAATAATAAAAACAAAATCGGCAAATGAAATCGTTTTAATTTTTTTTTTTTTCATTATTACCATGATGAATTATTATATGCTTTTCTAATTCCTTAATTCTTCATTATTTCACTCATATTTTTAACAACAAATTTTAATATTGTCCTTAAATTAGACTAAATGAAACTGACATATCTATAAATCCTTTAATTTTGTAGAATTAAAATTTTATAGTTTTTTATTTTTTAGCAACTCCACTGAATTTTAGAATTAATATGTTTCTTGTTAAACACCCACATAATCTAAAATCTTCAAATATTAACTTGCTACTTGTTTTCTAGTTTCAAAAAAGACTTGTTTAAATTAAAATGTTTACAGAGTTTTAAAAATTTGAATAAAAAGTAAATCAAAAATTAATTTTAATCATTTATATTAAAATATTACGGTATGACAATTTTATTTTTATTTTTCTTTGTTTTTAATTATTTTATATACCATTTATACAGTACAACAAAAAGCAAAATATTCAACATTTTTAATGACATATTTATATAATACTACGTTACAGTGAATTATTTTTTTTTTTTAAATTATTTTTATAATTTTTTTGTTTCAATTAATAAAAATTAATTATGAAATTGAGTAATATTAATTAATTAAAATTATTTTCATATATCAGTATGTGTGTATACAAATGTTTTTCTTTTTAAAAAATATATAATACTCTCTTATCTGAAAAAAAAAAAAAAAATCAAAACAAAATTATAATGATAACTAATTTATTTTTAAATTATTTTTACTTGGAATATATTATATACTCTTTTAAGATTTCTTTTTATCAACTTCAAAATCTAAAGATAATATTCCAAAATAGCGTGTTAAATTAAAGCTCATACATAATTATTTGTTTTTTTTTAATTCGTTTTTAAAACGAATTATTTAAAATAGAATTTTAAAAAAAAATATAATAATGGTAATACAATTTAAAAACAAAAATCAACACTTTACAACTTCCAAATTTAATTTAATTACTCTTTTTCTATAACAATAATCGTCATTATTTCAACAAACACTTAAAAATTTATATTTATTATTTTTTTTAATCAACACCGTCATGGAGTTACAAAGGTTATAGTAGGTGTTATTCAATAGTTTTATTTTATTTTTTTTTTTAATATTATGTATTATTATTATTGTTATTGTTTTATTTACTCTTGCTTATTATTTATTTTTATTATTTATTATTATATATTATTATTTTATTTATTTTTTTTTTTTTTTGAATATTTAACTTTTTCTATACTAATTATTTTATATCAATTATTTAATTAATTGTAAACTTATACTATTAAGTATATGTACAAGTTCAGAAGAACTTAATTATACATCTTTTTTTTTTACAAAATATTTTTCAACTTTTTATCGAAATAAATTTTAATTTTTGTCGAAATGTTTTTTAATTAGTTATTTTATTTGTTTGTTTGTTTTTTTTTTTATTTATTATTTTCAATTATTATGTCCTAGTTGAATATGAAATACCTATATAACTATATATTTATTGAAACATACAGAACAATATGTTAATAAATAAAAAATTTAAATTTAAACAAAAAAAAAATTAAAAGCTACTGAAAAAATGCAATTTTTATTTGTTTATTGTTTTTTTTTTTTTTTTTTGTCTAATTATCGTTTTGCAATAACAACATTCTAAATAATATATTTTTGAAATTTTTTTTTCCAATGTTTTTTACCTTTTATGCTTGTATGTTTGTTTGTTTGTTTTGTTTTGTTTTGAAATATAAAAAAATTATTACTATTGTTCTCATTATTTTTTATTAATCTTAATTTTAAAATTAATTAGATAATTGTTTTTTTTTTCTTTTGTTTTTTTCTGTATTGTTTATTTATTTATTTAATTTTTTTTAGTGAACCATATTCATAAAATTCGTTTGTATAATCTTATTATTATTTTTTGTTTGTTTTGTTTTTATTTACATTTTAATAATTAAATGTATGATATTAATTTAAACCTTTTTTATGTTTGTGTATCGTTTTTTTTTTTTTATTCTTTTCTATCTCCATTAACTGTTCCACCAAGTTCTAAAAGTTCATGTGGTTCAGCATTTGCCTGTAAAAATTTTCATTATAAAAGTTAAATAAATTAAAATAAAGGAATTCTTACCTTATCAATATCTGCCAAATCAGCTTTTGATAAATGATTAACTAGAATAGCTCCCAGAGCATCACACATTACATTAATTGTAGTACGGAATCGATCACTAAAATAAATCATTATAAATTAATAAATAAATAATTCTGTTATTAATTGAATATATATTATAAAGCTTACAGTAGCCAATCAACAGCAATAATAAGTGAAACATCTGAAGCTGGTAATCCAACAGTATCTAATACCATAACCATTGTAACAAGACCAGCTGAAGGTATGCCAGCAGCACCAATTGATGCAGCTGTGGCAGTTATACTAAATATAATTTTAAATAAAGAATTTGTATTTTCACTTTTGAATAAAATTAAAAAATTAAAAAATGTATTTAAACTTACCTAACAGCAATAACTGTACCTAAAGAATATTGTATACCTCTGTATTGAGCAATGAATAAAGCAGCAACAGCTTCATAAAGTGCTGTTCCATCCATATTAATTGTTGCACCAACTGGAATCACAAATCTCGTTACACTTGGATTAATTCCCATATTATCCAATGTTCTTATTGTAATTGGCATTGTTGCTGAACTAGATCCTGTACCAAACGCAGTGGCAAGAACCTGGGCCATTTGTATAATATATTTATATGGTAATTTTCTTGTTGCAAGGAAAAATATTAAAGCAATCGTTCCTTTAAAAAAAATCATAATTTTGAGTAATTAAAACAATTGAAACTAATTAAAATGTATAAGTTACCAAATCCATGAACGGCTAATCCTATCATAACTGTCAAAAAATACCACCCAAGTTGTGTTACAACTTCAATAATTGAACTCATTTCTAACACTTTTTGTGTAATTAAGAAACCAACACCAAGTGGAGATAACCTTAAACAAAATGGAAAAAATATAAATAATTAGTTATTTGCAAAACAAAAACCGATCTAAGAAACAATTATTCATAGAAATATAGATTAAAAATTAAAAATAAAAAAAAACATACCAAATAACCCATGATGTTATTATCATCATTGCTTCACTTAATGTAACAAAAAAATCTTGTACAACTTTTCCTTGTTCAGCCATTCGACTTAATGTTACACCTAGAACAACACTGAAAACTACAAGACCAAGTACATTGAAACCTTCCTTTTCTACACCTTTCATTTCCCAAAGTTCTATTGGAGCTGTAGCATTAGGATTACTACTATTATAATTAGGAGGTGTTATTAAATCCGTTTTAAACTAAAATTTAAAAACAAAAATGTGTTATTTCATTTTTAAAATCCAATTTAATTTAATATTTTTAACTTACTTGGAACAAGCATGACTTTATAATATTGTCTGAGAACATATTCCTGTTTTAAAAAAAAGGAAATTACTGAATTATAAAAAAAAAATTAATTTTTCAAGCATTTATAAAATTATTTGAGCTGTTCATAAACCAAATCGATTAACTTCACATAAAAAGTAATTAGGTATGTAACTTCTATAACATTAAGGGTTCAAGGGCAATGAACTGGCAGATTCTCTAGCAAACAAAGTTGCCAACTCTAACTTCCTTGGACCAGAACCATTCTGCGGTTTGCCCAAAAGCCACACAAAAAACAACATAACAAAATAGGAAATGGAAAAATACATCTCCCGATGAAAGGAAACTTCTGGAAATCTACAAGCAAAGGAATTCATCTTACCCTCAGCTAGAATTTCCAGAAAACTACTCAACCTCAGTAGAAGAGAGCTAAGAACCATCACAGGGCTCTTAACCGGACACTACCGTTTCAATTATCACCTTAGTAGGATAGGCTTACAGGAGGATGACAAGTGAAGATTCTGCAAGGAGGCCAAAGAAACCTCAAAACACATTTTGCGTGAATGCGAGGCGTTGACCTCTAAAAGAATGTGCTACATGCATAAGTATTTTCTCAAGCCAGAGGAAATCTGGTGTGTCTCTTCAAATAGAATTTTAGCATTCATCAATAGCCTAAATCTATAGAAATCACGGGCTGCACAAAAGATCAATATTGGTCGAAGTGCAATGATAGCCCAATAATATATCTATCTACATATCTAACTTCTATAATAAATTGCTGATTATTGGATGGCGATAATAATTTTTTCACTTGGAAGTGTAAAAATTAATAATCACAGAAACTTATTTTGTAAATGAAAAACTCAAAAAGTGGAACAGATCGATTTAGCTTTCAAATAGGTAATTTTCACTCTCTAATTATCCATTATTGTTAGATATTGTTAGTTTTTCCAAACGGTAATTCAAATGATCTGATAATTTTAATACTTACTACACTGAATTGCACTAAATATATAAGTATGTATGTACATTGTATATGGAAAATAAACTGTAATAACTCTGAATGGTGATAGAAAATTACTTCCGTGGACCGTGGCAATAAATTTTAAAAATTGAAGAAAAAAAACTTAATTTTAAAAGGAAATTCCTTAAAAGGAATAAATTCTATGAATTAGAATAATGTGAAATTTTCAATGACGATGATTCTTATCAAAAATTATTTAGCGATTGAGTCCTTTTCAATCTGTTATTTTTTTTTCATTCAAATTATCTATTAATTTTCATAACATTTATTATATTTTACTGGCAATGAGTCAATTTGACCTTAATTTAATTGCCTTTGAATGTAAAAAAGTCTTTTAGCTCTTGATTCAATATGGTGTTGTACATCAATTTCCTATTACATTACACATATGTAATGCAGAACATATGTACATTGTACATTGTACATATGTATGTAATTTATAGAATCATAATATCAACTATAATATCAATTACTCTGGATGTTTATAGAACAATTTAAATATGGGTAATGAAAGATCAAAAATCATGAGAATGGGATCGTTGAAGATAAGCACTCGAGGTCATCCGGCAATATCATAATCAAGTCATTGCCGTTACCGTGTTTAATATTGTTTTACTATCATCACATATGTATGACTTACGCAACACGATCAACATGAAGTAATTTATTTGTAAAATATACGATACACAATATACATACATACATATATTTTTTTTAAATAAAAAAAAAAGGGGGGAACTATCATTGTCCATATTTTCAGATCAATGTATCAGATAGCATGGAATTTATTTCAATTAAACGTGGACAACATAATTCCAGTTCGTCCCTTTTTTTTCGTAATCATTAAAAAATCTCACTATAAATGAATGTTTATATATGAATGTATACATATAGATAGTCGAGTATGTGTATATACAGAAATATTTTTAACGTTGAAAAAAAGACATACATTATGTACATACATATATGTATGTATGTAAACTTAAAAAATGTCGAATTAAATGCTATATAGCAACATTTATGTATGAAGATATATATACAAACAAACTTAATTACAATTGTAAATATTATATACAATTTACTTTCTCTCTGTCTCTATCTCTCTCTTTTCTTTTATTTCATACTATATTCTAATATTGTTGGTTATTAAAAATTCACAGCAAATTAATTAGTAACAAAATAAACAACAATTAAAAATGACAGTAGAATGTGAAAAATTTTAATTGAAATTAATTTAAAATTCTGTGAATATTTTGAAAAATGTATCAATCTTATATATGAATATATAGGTATGTACACATACATATGTATAAAAGTTTATTTTAGTCATTTTATTTTATTTTCTTTCCTTATTTTATAATATTACACCTATAAAATAATATTTTGTGACAAAATTAAATTTAAATTCATTATTATACATACATAATTATAAACCCTAAAATAAAAGGATTTCTTAATTGCTTGAATATTATAAGAATTAGGATAATGTGTAATGTAATATGAAAATTTTCATACAAAATAAACTTTTAAGAAGTTATTATTATATCCTTCTATCTATGTACATACACAATGTATATGTAAAATTTAACATGGTATGTATATCTATTATTGATTTTATTTTTCTTTACGATAAAAATTCTAAAACTAACGAAATATTATTTTAATAAAGATATTTTTAAATTGAAATATGAAAATAAAAAAACATGAGTTATTAAAATGGTGAATATTTGAATATTTAGGTTAAAAATATTTGATAACGTTTTTTGTTGATATTTACGTAAAAACAAAGAAATCATCTGAAGAAGTTTTAAATTTCTGAAATGATTTAAAAATTGCGAAATAATTGCGATAATAAAAATGACATAATACAGTAATTTACAAAAAGAAAAAGAAAAAAAGTGTGATCGAATTTAATATTTAATTTTTAACTTTGAATTTTGTTGAATTATAGTTGATAAAGTTGTAATAATAATCTATTTTTAACAAAAATATATACCAGAGAAAATTGTAGATATTTTTGTTATATTAATTTAATTTATTCATCATTTTGAAAGTAGAAAATTTATAAAGATTGATATTTAATTCAAAAATTCTAAATAAAATTTTTTATCTCAGATAATACAGGATAATTTGTTTAAGAACTAATACATACTCGTAGATTGCATTCAAAAAATGAAGAGATTTTATTTAACTGCAATTACTTTTTAACCTTTTTATCCCAATCACTAAATTTTTAATTTAATTATGTATTTTGGAAAAAATAAAAATTCAATATAACAAACCTTACTAAATCCATCAATGTATCTTGAGTTTTTGCTGGTGATGCTTGTTCAGTACTATTTTTGTTCTCTTCAATAACACCTGCACCCTTTCCCGGTTGAATAGACATTACCAAAATTATACCAAGAATAACAGCAGATACTGTTGTTGTAAGATAATAAATTATTGATCTAAAAAAAAAAAATTTTTTTCAATAATAAATTAATTTTAAAATGCAATCGAAAAGTTCCAGTAATTTTTATTTTTATTTTCTCACCTCACAGCTATTCGTCCGGACCTTCTTAAATCTAAACCACCAATAGCACTTGTTATAGATGATACTAAAAGTGGCACAATGAGACATTTTAACATTCTGAAAAATTATAATAAATAATTAAATTATTGAATTATTTCCAATTTATTTGTATATTTATTTTTAAATTTACCTTAAGAAAATTTCACCAGGAAATCCTATATAACTTAATTCTCTTTTTGTCCAACCTGGTCTAGTTGATTTTAATATCATTCCAACTGCCAAGCCCGTTATAACACCAATTATTGTCAAAATTGTCAATGAATTCTCTTTTAAAAAAGATTGAGTTTTTGTATTTTTCGGTCGCGTCATTTTGCTTTTTTATTTTATTTTATAATTAATCAATCTATAAAATTATTATTAAAATAAAACAATTTCCTTTTATTGGTAAATTATTATGGAATAATTATTTTATTATTTCGCCTATATTGTTTTTTATACTGATATTTGAATGTTTAAATGCCGTGTATCTAAAAGAAAAAAAAATTAAAATCAAAAAAATTAATCAATTTATACAATAAAAAAAAATTAATTATCAATTTTTCAAATATTTAGTTACTCGTAAAAATTATTGCAAGAAGTAAACTTAAAAAAAAAAATATTATATTATAATTTAAATTATGTTTTTTTCTAATTAAATTGAAAGTTTTTATTTTAATATTTATACTTTTCTTAGTTCCACATATCTTAAAACTTTAATGAGAAATCGTTTTCATAAATTTTTGATTAATTTTTTTCTCAAGTAAAACCGTTGATTTTTATAGTATAGCATATAATTTATCGATTAATTAAAAAAAAAAAATTTGGAAATAATTAAAAAACAAAAACTTCAAGAAAAACAATTTAAGCTTTATGAACTTTTTTTTTCAGTATAGAACTTTACTTCTGATTAATTGGCTATTTTATTTGTAATTTATTTTTATTATGATGTGTTTCTTAAGTCTTTCAATGGACAACTAAATCAATCGGGTGTAAAGCACAACAATTTTTATTATTAATAATATTATTTGGTATTTTAATCAATTTGTCTATACATATGTATGAATTATTTTCTAAGATCACATTACAAATATTATTGTGATGTTTCTTAGACTAGGGTTTTATACATTTTTTTTTCTTATCATTTTTCATTCATTCATTCAATTCAGAAAAAAAAAAACGCTTATTTTAAAGCCATACGTTTAAAGTATCAGATATCACATAATGATTTTGTTACATACATATAATAGTGTAGTGTATGTATAGTACAAGCACAAATACTTTAGAGGGTTATCAATTACACCGGATGATAATAATGACATAATATATAGATACATATGTATATACAAGTGTAATAAATATACAAAATTATTTTATGTTCATATGTGCAAAATTTTTTTGTAATAAAATATACGAATATATTAATTTAGTCTCTTTTTTTATTTTTGGGTGAAAAATATTTTCAAAATAAAAAAATACTTTTAACAAATTTGACCTTCGAAATAGTCGTTAGATTTTTTGTTTTGTTTTAAATGATATAATTCCAAAATTACAATTATGTGATACATACATATATAATATGTGTAAGATAAAAAGTTTTTATATTGTTTTTTAATTAAACTAAAAGTATGTTTGTATGATGATTATATGTAAAAAAAAAAGAAAACTAAATTTACAAAAGATTTGATAAAAGTATCTATACTATTTAAAAAAAAAAAACATATTTAAATTTGACAAAAAAAGGAAATCACAAGTTTTAAAATTTTAAAAATATTCAAGTTAATTAAAATGTGGTTTCCTTCTTTTTTTTTTTTTTTTTATTATTAAAAACATCTGTGCGTCAATGTCATTAAGTTAAAATTTTTACAAAAAATGTTTACGATGTCATATCCTACGAAAAAACATGTGTTTACGAACATATTGTTGAAAAAAATATTCACAATTCGATTTATTTCATTCCTAACGTTGCCAATTGACAAATAATTTTCAAATAAATTATATTATGTACACAAGTTAATTTAAAACTGAAAAACTATTTGAAAAAAAAAAAATTTTAAATGTTGTATTTAAGTTTTTCTTTCTTAGAAAATCCTTCTTTTTTATTGGTTGTAATTTAAAAAAATTTATTAAACAACAATGTTTTAATTTTTTTTTAAATTGTTTTCACTCACAATTACACTTAATATTTTTATTCTTCGATTTCTTATGAATCAGACCGGTATTTAAAAAAAAAAAAACCATCAATATCGGTTTCAATATTCAAAATATGAATTTTATATTTTTCAACTTACTAAAATATGCTTTAGATTAATTGACACTCATCAACAGTTCACACGAGAAGAGAATGATATGTGAATATTAAAAAATTTCGCTTTTATAGATTATTGTTGAGAAATTTTCATCAATAGGGATAACAAAGATCAGAATATTCGAAATACATATATTTAAAAAGAAAAGAGTGGGATAATAACGTAACGGGAATTTCTATTTTTGATTAAATTAAAAAGAAAATATTATAATTAAAAATTCCATGAGAGAATATTATCATTACATATTTATTATTTGGACTACTCAAGTTTAAATTAAACTAAAATGTCCGTTTCAGATTGGATCAAACAAGATCATTTGGAATGATCACTATACAAAATATATAAAGTTTTTGTTTTTATGTTTTGTTTGTTCTTTTTTTATACTTTTTTTTTTCAATGAAAATTCATTACATACACATGTTTTTTTTAGTAAAGTTATAACATACATATGTGTTCAGATCTCCTTGGATTTATGGGTTAAGGAAAGAAATTAAAAATAATACTAAATTAATTCAGCTAAAATTGCTTTTATCCGAATAAACAATCTTTATATAATATGCTTACAAAATATATTCAAAATTTTTTGCATTCATCCAGTTTTAGTCAGTTTTTTGCAGTACGATTAGTTTTCAAGATTAAAATAATATCAACCCGGTTTCATATCAATGGTGAAATTATACAAATACATATATAAAATATAATCTTAAATTGATAATTTATGAAATGATTACAATAAAATCCTAAGGACTCATGACATAAAGCGGCTGAGTCATCAAAGTGTCTTGAATTACATTGAAATTAGTAAAATAATACAAGACTTTAACTATTTTTTATGTTTTGTGAAAGTATTTGATACTAAAACATTCCAATTTTATCTTTATCAATTAAAATCTTAGACATTTCTTTATCTCTTTTGCTCTAAATTTATATTTTTTGATTTTTTGTACTTGCCTTAGAGTTGTATTTTAAATTTCGTATAAGTCAAAAGTTTCTGTTATTAGTGTTTTTTAAAATTTCACAATCAAAACCATAAAAGAAATATTTAACTTAGAATTTTCATAAATAATATCTACCTGATTAAACAATTTTTAAATTGTACCTCATGATTATAGGATACCGATAACTTTTTAAATTCAAATTAATTTCTTTGAATTTAAAAGCCAATTGTGTATTTTTTTTAAATTGGGTTTGTCTAACGCTTTAGAGGGTGACTTTTTTACCCTCTCTTACTCTGTATACAATGGAAATTATTATAAATATTTCTATATATCGACTTTTCTATTCAGAAGAAAATATTTTAAAAAGTTTCATCAAATAAAAAAAGAAACAAATTTTATTAAGGGTGAAAAAATTAAAAAACAACTTAATTTAAATGCCAACACTCTATACAAAAAAAAAAACAGAAAAGCCTCTTTGAAAGTTTCTGAAACTTAAATGAGTTTTTAATGTTCAATATCAAAAAAAAATACATATATATACATATATATACATATGTATATGTATATTTTAAAAAAACGAGAAGAACCATGCTTATACATATTATATATACATATACATATATGTGCTCATAACAGAAGTGTTAATAAATCTTTAAGAAGGTTTATTTAATTAATTTGATAACATTTAAAAACAAAGTGTGAAATTTATGAAATTAACACATTAAAAAATAATTTACTTAAAATATAGGAGTAATTTTTTTTCACATTTTATATCTATTCATTATATTATGTATAATATAGTTTATTTCAATTATTACATTTTATTTACATAGTATTGTGAGAAATTCTATTGAATAACCAACATGTAAATAATATACATACATATAATTTTTTCAAAATGGAAAAAATTAGATAACAAAGATGTTTGTTTGTTAGATGTACAGTAGTGTATACATTTCATATTCATGTACCTGTTTTATTTTAAAAATTCAACAAAATAATATTTTTAAGGACAATTAACTTAATAATTTTATAAAAACAATGATAATTATATACAAAAGATATAGAAATAGGAAAACTTTTTCAACAATTAAATTAGAATTTTCATGGAAAAAAATTTAATAAAATAATTAAATTTTGACTGCTTGCTATTAAGTAAATTTTATTTTTATAATGAAATTTTTCGTTTACTTCAGAAAAAAAATATTAAAAATTTCTTTAATAATGTTTAGAATTCATGGAAATAGATTATATTTAAATTCACATGCTTAAGAAAAAAAAAATACTGTTTGAAAAATGTTTTAATGAATTTAAAATAATTTGATTGTGTTAATTTACAAAAAAATCTCTTCAATTCTTCTTGTATTTTTTAAATATGTATATGAAGGTACATATTATTTACACTAACAAAGTTATAAAATAAAAGATAACAGTAAAAGCATGTAAAAGCTTATCCACTGGAAATATTTAAAATAAAAAATCCTCAAACGATACACCGGAATCTATTGAAGTATAGAATTGTTTGAAATTTACAATTATATTTCGTAAATACTTATCTTTGTATTTGTACTTTAAATTGTGTTCAATTTAAACAATACGAAATTCTTATGTAACTTTTATTCTTTTTACTTTAACGTCCTTTTCAAATTTTTTTTTTTAATTGTAATATAATGACTGACTTTAATTTTCTAAAATAATAAAAGATGATTTCCTTTTTTTTTTAATTTTTTAAATATCATTCGTTTAAAACGTTATTAATTTTATTTCTTATCAAAAATTACAAAATATTACAAAAATACAAATAATCAACCTTGTTTCAAATTTATTGTATTGTTTTAGTCATATGAAATGTAAATAATACTGAGTATATTGTATTACATTTTAATAAATTTTCATTATTATATTTTAAACATAGAATAAAAATAAATTTTTCTAAGAATATTCTTATTTATTTTCCTTAATATACTTGTAAATGTCAAAATCACAAAAAGCAAAAAGTATATTTATCCATAAAAAATGACATTTATCTTAAATTACTTTTAAAAAAGAGCACAATTATTATTTATCAACGAACTAAAATAAAAAGGATATTAAAAAAAACACAAAAAACCATAGAAAATGTTATATAAAGCTCAAAATAATAATAATAAGAAGAAAAAACAACAAACAAACAAGAATAAAAAAGCTCATTTGGTTTATTATATATGTATGTACATATATAGTTTCAATTCTTTTCCGGTGTACAAGTCCACTAATAATGTTTATTCATCTGTAAATGAAACGTTTGTTTTATCTATATTATATTCATACTCTTCCACCTAATTTAATTTTATTTGAAAAACTGAAAATATCTAAAAAGTTTTCTTTTTTTTTATCTCATTTGATATGTATGTACATTAAATGATGACTTTTCAAAAGCTTGAGATAAAAAGATTTGGTTATTTTTTTTTTGTCAAATTGATATAATATAATGTAATCAGGGTTCTAGAAAGGATATTTTATTTTTTTATCTTTTTGTTTTTATATTGAATTTTATGTTGAAATTATGTGTATGACTTTGAAAAGAAAATTAACAAAGGATAAAGTATAAATATGAATTTATTAACACAATATAAAGATATATATACATATACATATGTATGTATGTATGTATATGTATGTACTCACAAACTTATCGAAAAATGATGGCAGTGTGAAAACAATAACGACTGAAAATAAAAATTAAATTAAAATAAAGTGATTTTATAAAAAAATATCTATACTACATACTAGTAAATAAAATTAATAAAAAAATAGAATTAGGCTCAAATTTAAAAACTTTATCCTTTTAAATACACATTCATATTCATTGATTCTTTAAAAGAACCCACTGTGAAATATGAAAATAGAATAACAATATAGTTTCAAATAATTTCAAAAAAACAAAACAAAGTTGAAAGTTGTCAAAAACGTATATTTCCCAATAATTAATTATCTACAACCAAAAAATATTCTGAACCTGAAATCCATTATGTTTTTGTGCTGTTGAAAAAGCTTCTATTCAACAAGATTACTATAACAACAAAATATAATCTTTTTTGTGACAATTTATTATTTAATTTATAAAAATGTTTACTATATTCATATGTTGTTTATGGTTTTTTTTTTTTTTTCAAATAACAAAGTTGTATACCAAAATCATTAAAGTTTCAAAATCGAATCAGAATCTAATCAAATTTTATATTCTAGCAAATTTTCTAAAATTTATTTCTACAAATATAAAATATGTAATTTGACAAAGTAACAACAAAAAAATTATTAACATTTTTCTGAGGAATTTTCCTATATATACAATTTTATTATTTACAATCTTCACAAATGTTTTATTTTATGATTTATACAATACCTATAATATAATATAGCCAGACACAAATTCTAATAAAATACAGTAAAGAATAAACAATTTATATATTATTTAAAACTTTACTTTTCACGCCAGAAACGTGTACGATAACACACTCTAAATGGTCTTAAAGGAAAAAAGAATGAAAGAATTAAGTAGATAAAGCGATAAACTTAGAAAGCATTTTTGAAGAAAGGAAAATTTTATCAAATTGTTATCTTCACATCATAAAGTGTAAAAGTAGGGTAAAGTTAACAGTCTCACTTTGAAATCTTTGTTAATTGTCTCAAGATTATCTCTGTTATTTTTGGAGTGGTCTGGATAAAATTTTAAAATGAAAATGTAACAAATACTGTTTGAATATAAGGCTAAAATTTAAGTCTGAGATCTTATCACTGGAACTTCGGCTCGAGACTGGTAACTTTCCCCTACATATTTTATAATTTATAGAAGCTATAGCTAATATAATGTATAATCAAAATATGTCATATTCTAAGTGATTATCTCACTACATTTTCACTTTAAGACATTTTTCATAATCGGAGAGAGTATAATAACAGGTATCTGAAAGTTTATAAAATTGTACAATTCAAAAACTCAATTATATAAAATTTCATCAAAATAAAGATATTTAATAAATTGTTTTAAATCAGACTACAATCTGTTTTTATAATTGTATTATAATCCGTTTAATGAGTTTCATTTGATTATATACAATTTACATACATACATATATGTATGTAGATTTTTCAATCTAATTTTAATCACATCTTTTATTGTGCATATACACACATATTCGTATAATCTAAAGATTTATAATTCAATGTATTGTAAAGTATAATATATATTGTGGTCAAATCGAATATTTCAAAGGAATTATGAACTAAATTGAATATTTAAAATTTATACTTCTATTTACTATGTTTTGTATATTTAAATTTCTAGAAGATAACATTTTCATGTAAATTATAAGAAAACAAATTATATATTCAAATTAAAACAAAGTATATAGAACAGACCAAAAAATTCAATTGAATTTTAAAAACAAAAAAAAATTTTCAATTGAATACTAATTTTCACAATTGTTTTCTATTGTTTTGAATTTTATTTCTTCAATTATTAAAGTATAATTCTTTTTAAGTAATATTTTTAAGAATAGATTTCTTAAAAATTTCTACTTTTTCTTGTTCTTCAAAAAAAAAAACAACAAAAACAACAAATCTACTGAGTCCTATACTATATGGCTCTGTTTATGATTGAACACCTTATATACTTAAAAATGTTCTAAACTTAAAAATTTTCTATAGTCAATAAGTATAAAAATTCTGTAATTAGGTTAATGAGACACTTGTGAAAAGAATAAAAAAAAAAGATACAATCTTATCTATGAAATAAAAAACATATTCATACATATGTATATATACTACATCATTTGTGTTATATTATAGAATGAAAAATTTCGCTTAAAATTATGAAGAATTGAAGAGATTTTTGCACTTATAACATTTATTCAACAGATATAATGAGTATTCATTCAGTAAAAAATATACAACTTTTTTTTTCCACTTTCCGGCTTTATATATTTACATATTTTTATATGTGTCTTTTTTATTTTATTTTTTTCTGTAATATTCAAAATGGCATAAATTCAAATATAAATTCTTGTCTGATAGATATTTTTCAAAATATGTATGAAGAAGAATATTGTTTTTTTCTGTAGTTTTAAGAAGAAAAAAGAAAAAGAAAAGGAAAGGATTTGCATATTTATGTAAAATATATAATAGAACACAGAATCTTGTGTAGAGCATATCAAACAAACTTAACAGCAATGATTGAATAAAATAACGATGCTCAAAAAGTTCTCTTCCTCACCTATTCTTTGCCTATCATCTACTTTCTCCTATAAATTTTATATATGATTGGACTTTAAACGATGTACACATGCACATGCTTCTGACAGACAACACAAAACCCTTGAAAATCTTTAATTTTTTTTTTTTTTTTATACACATTGATATTTCTCAAGGATATGCTGTCATTTCATCTAGAAATCTCAAAAAAAAGAAAAAAATAAGTTGATAACATTTTTTTTTTAAATTATCAATTTTAAAACTCTGCAAAATTACCACGTTTGTTTTAGGTTTATTTATTTTTTTATTTACATTTTTTTTCTTAAATCAGTATTTTTATATTTATAAATTCTAGATAGATGTATCTCTTATATGTAATAATTTTCAATAGAATTCCAGAAATTAATTCAGTGTCATCACGGTTGATATAATTTAATTCATGTTATCAAAAATCACTTCTCTCATGACATAAGCTTTATTTATTTTTCTTTATATTTTTTTTATCCTGAATTTTTATTCAAAAAGTCCGAAAAAATACTACGTTTTTTTGTTTTTTATATAACAAGAAAAAAAAAGAGTGGAGGAGAAAAAAAAATTCAAGAAAAATAAAAATAAAATAGAAACGTTAATACAAATGTCAGATAAAGAATCTTCTATATCTTTCTTAATATGTATTATTTAAATATGGGTATATGTATGAATGTATGTGTATGTATTAAAAAATATTTATTAATATGTTATATATCACACTTAACATGAAGTTTGATACTTCATTGCGTCATCTACAGCATTCAACAAGTTATATTAAATTCAATTCACAATACAATTTTGTTTTATAAGAAATTTTGAGATTGAAAGCTCTACACAAAAAAAAAAAATCAAATAAAAAATAAATTTTCATATATAAAATAAAATAATAATTTTGCTAATACATATTTCTTGTATTTTTGTAAAAAAAAAATTAAAAAAAAACAAATAATGATAATACAGAGATACATTACATGTGCCTCTCAACCGTAATCTATATTGATAACACGAATAATAAAAAAACATGAAATTAATTTATTTTTCGTTTTTTTTCCCATCTTTTTTTCTTCATCACAAAAAATTTAGCTCGTGAAAGAATTATCATCATTATATGTTTTTTCACGTCATTAAAATTTAAGTATAAATTAAAAATTTTAATTTTTAGATTTTTTTTTTTTTAACAAAAAAAAACCGATTAATATAATTTCATTGGAAAAAATATAATTCATTTTAAAAATGATTTTCAAAAACACATCAGAAAAAAAATATACATATGTATATAAAAAATTGAACAATCAATAAAATAAATTTGCATTGATGTCATCAAAAATATTGTGATAGATGATGTGTAATAATTATTTATTAACATTTATCTGGTTTTTTTTTTTAATTTAAACTTGAATTTATATGTAAGTGCAATCAATGTTATTAGCAGCCTTATTTAGTAATCATATATAGGCATCATCTCAATGCTATAATAACATATCTATGTATATTGTGTACAATGAATTTTTATGAGATAGTGGGTAAAATTATTAAACAAATAATTTTTTAATTATAGAATTACATTTTAATTATTTCAATTAAATAATAATTTTTTTTAAGTTTCCTTTTTAGAAAGAAAAAACAGAATCCCATGATAAAAATTAAACAAATATTAATTACAAACGAACAACAAAAAAAATACAAACAACAATTTACATTTAAATTGTAAATATTCAATTACCATTTTGTACAAAAATAAAAAACAATAATGTTTCTTATTAATATTCTTAATTGGAAAGTTTTTAACTAAAAAACAAAATGTTCTCATTATTTGATATTAAAACTGGATATCACCAGAAATAACTACAAAACTTCTACAAAATATGTAAGATTATTAAAAGCCTTTCAATATTCAAGATTAAGTCAGATACCAATAAGCACATGTTTGACATATTAAAAAAAAATTTATATAAATAATTGATTGACGCCTTGTTCTTAAATTTTTTTCAACTGATTTCTAATTTTTTTTTTCTTTAAATATTCATGAGGTTTGTTTTTTTTTCGTTAATATTAAATTCAATGTAGCAACATTATACTCTTATGTGTTATTATTATTCTTTTCCTTCAAAACACGAGAAAGCTATCAAAAATTGTACACATCATTTTATTCAAGGACATCATATTTATCTAGCCTTGAGAGCCTTGATCATAATAAACAAGTAATATTGGCGCCAATTTACGCGGAATTTTTCTACAGGTAAAACAATAAATCTTTTTTTTTTTTTGCTAGACTTTGTATGCTTTGGTTGAGTTATCTTGTAAAGCTTCAGTCATAATAACAATCGACAATAATTTAGAAAAAAAAAAAATAAGATAAATTCAATATGATTTGTTTTTTTTCTCGCCACCTTCTATTTTTTTTTAAAATAAATTATCTTAGTACACATGAATTATATCTATCAAAAATAAGTACTACTTCATATTTTTTTTTTTTTGCTTCTTATATTTTTGTTTGTTATCAAATAAAGTAGATAATTATGTATGTGAAAACTTTAAATAGATTTTAAAATAAAAATTATATTATTAGTATATATAATCATAAGTAGCACTTCTAATTAAAAATGAAAAACAAGTACCTAACCTAACGTACTCAACAATTTATAAACAAAATAATGTTACTCAATGTTTTAAATTTCGTTTTGTTTTTGCAAATATATTTTTTTTAATTAAATTTAGAAAAAAAAAAAATTTTACTACATTTTGTCATCAAAAATATTTACAAAGTCTGTCTTAAATTATTTATAACGACTAATATTAGTGATAACATTATTTAAATTTTAATTTGTTACATACATACATACATATTGTTTGCATAAATTCATAAATCAAATAATGTACGCGTATTAAAAATTTTTCAATTAAATATCATAAACGTGTATAATTTATTGTCTAATGATAAATAAATTAAGCCAAATTTTTTTTATTAATTATTCTAATTTTTACCAGCGCATGTTTATAACGATTTTTTAAAAATAGAGCAGTTAAAAAATAAAAAGGTGCCATGAGTTGAAATGATAATAACATATACATATTATGTATGTATTTATTTATTTTATAAAAAAAATTCTACAAAAAAAAATTAATGTATTGCTGCGTAAAATTAAATTTATAAAAAATGTCCTTGACTTGGAAAAAATTTAAATTAGATTAGGTTTTTGGAAATTTTTTTAATTACGTATGACAATTCTACACATGGTACCAAATCAAATATCATTCTTTAATATTTGGTATGTACATAGTTAAAAAACATGTGTCGTTGAAATAATTTTTTTTAAAGTTTTTAATTAAGCAGACAAGGCAAGGTGTTAGATACCGAAATAATGAAGAAAACTTAATACTTGTTGTCAATGCAATGGTTCGAATATCCGTTTCCGTTTCTATCAAGTCCTACGTCCCTATAGACTATATCTATAGTTTCAATAGAATCTCCCACTTCACGCAACTATATAAAAGACAACTATTTTCACAAAAATCATCATTATAATTTTTTTTTAAATTTTAAAATAATTTAAATTTAAATTATTGTCCGTTACGGTAACATACAACTAGCGCAATAAATTAAATCATTTTTTTTTTCTCAATGGCAATGAATGTGAGCAAAAAATAAATTCTCATTGAAACTAAGTACCTACTCACTAAATGGTAATTAAATATAGTTTTTTTTTACATATTATTTAAATTACTGACCACTGAACAAAAGAAGATAAAACAGTGGGAAAAAAGTAGATGCATATGTATGTATATAATGTGTGTAACATATTTACGACATAGCTACTTTTAGCAATATAATAAGCGCTATAAAGCTTTGAACATTTAAATTTTTTTTTTTTTTTTTTTTTTTTGTCGTAATTTATAAAAATGCAAATCATGTAAAACTTAAAAGTATAAAACAATTTATCAAATATTATTAATTACTTAATCTAATATGTTTTTTATTTTAAAAATATACGCGACAAACAAAAAATTACAACAACGAATAATTAAGTAATGTCATCAACATGTTGATGAGATATAAATATGTATCATCTTGAGATAATTAATGCAAAATTAAAATGTTCGTGGTATTTTTTTACTTCTCAATATTTATTTTTACAACGAAAAATGTTTATTTTAAAATTGACTAATTTGAATTTTCTTTAACGACTACTTTTTGAAATATTTAAGAGTTTTAAACAAATTTTTAAAAAATATAAGAAAGATGGACTACACATGATGATTTTTATATTTAAAAAATATTAATTGTTTTTTTTTTTGTATTCAATAAATAAAATATTCACTAAAATAAAAATTTGCAACAAAAAATTAAATAAATTTTTTTTTTTCAACAATTTTCGTTTTAGAATTTTTCATTTCCTGTAAAGTGATGCAGAAATTTAAATTTGAGAAAAAACACTATATTATGTACTTTTTTTTTTTAAGAGAAAACTATATAATAAATAAATTCAAGAACGACAAAATCAAGAAATTTAAGAAAGAAAAAAATGTATTTTAAAATTAAATCAAATAAATACACGACATGTACATATTTTTTTTTTTTTTTGAATTTCGTTTACCTATACAAATAATTATACAGTATATGTATATAGTTATGCATTTACGAAAAAAAATATGTACAAAATTGCATTCATACATTCAAAAGAAAACTAAAAATAACATTTTTAACAAAAATCCGTAAGAATGAAAATGTAAAATAAATTTTGTTCTTTTTCGTTGAAATTCAATGAATAATATATATTTTTATTTTATTTAAAAAAAAAAATTATAATTTTTAAAAATGTGAATTTTTACTTACATACTCAGTTTGCACAATTATTTTTATTATCTTAATTGTTTTTCTATCAAATAATAAAATTACACTTGTAAACAACAATTTTCATTCATAAAAATGTCAATAAAGCGTTTTATTTTCTTTCGTTTTTTTTTTTTTATTAATTACAAAGTTATATAATTTTAAGTCATAAATTCCTTTTATTCCATATGTGCATATGTATGTATTACGATAAGAAAAAACAAAAACCTGTTGATATTGTTTAACAAAATTACATACTTATTCAGACCCGATGGTGTACTTTTTCTTTTCATGCATATATGTACATTTTACACCTTTATATATTATTGTTTATTTTATAATGTAACTTTTTTAAAAAAAATTGTATTCACAAGCCATAAGTAGAAATGATTTTTTTTTTTTTCAAAATTAAAACAACAAAAAAAGGAAAGACTGCAATTATACACGTGTGATAAAATTTTTTTTTAAATACCTATTATATACACTTTTTTTCGTTTTTTTATATTTTCTGTTTCAAATTTCAGAGTATCTATGGTTGAGAATTCAACCACAAAGTTTTAATTGCATAAATAATATGTAATCAGAAACAACAACAACAACAACAAAAAATGCAAAATTAACTTTTTGGCGGCAAAACTTTTTTATATATATTAATTTTGTTTGAGAGTTTTTTCACTTAGATATTTTTCATTTACAATTCTATTCTATAATGTGATTGAATAAAAAAAAATAATCTCTTAGAATTTTTTTTATTATTGAAATTATTCCTATTCTAGAGATATAACAACACTTCACTTCTACTTGTTGATGTACATACATATATGTTTTTGATGTTGTTGATAATAAAATACACACTGCATAAATAGTTTTTAACAACCGAAACGAATTGATTTAGAAAAGATGCTTTTTGAAAATAGCAAAAATATGAAAAAAAAAAATTAGTATATAATAAAATTTTGTAAGACTTTTCTTTTTGTTAATTAGCAAAACAAAATTAAAATGCAATTTTTTTATTTTTTTTTTAAATGGAAATAATAAAAATTCACAAAATTCATAAATATGTATACATATTCAAATAAATATCAAACGAATTGGTTTTTTTTTCAATTTTTATTCACTTGATTTTTAATTTCAAATTCCAACTTTTTTTTTTAATTACATACTCTTTTTTTAAAATCAATATGGGAAGAAAATTTTATGAATGAAATCCGGTATTAGTATTTTGAAAATGATATTTAGATATACTGAGAAATTTTTTTATTTCTTTTAACAAATGGCGAATAAACAACCTAACTCAACAACGAATCGCCATATACTGAAAATATGTTAAAGCAAATTTACAAGAAAGAATTTAAGTATTTTATTCACGTTTTATGTTAGAGCAAAATACAAGCTTAATAATCGTAATAATGAAAAAATAATAATAATAATACAACTTGTGTTGTCAAATATAAATTTTACAAATACATATACATTAATAATATCCTATGTATATAATATACATTTTTTTTTTACATTTACATCTCTTCCATATATATAAAATATCTATATTATAAAAAATCTACATACCTACAATATTCGTAAAGTGAAGCAACAGTTGATGATGATGGGGATTCTCTCTTTTAATCTCTGTATCTCTACTACTGAAAACTTAATACTAAATAAATCCCCAAGCTCCCTGAAATCAAACGATACATATATGTATTCATTAAGTGTATAAATGAAAACGTTCATCATTGTACATTTCTAGATATAAAATTAATATAAAATTATTTACAGATATACATATAATATACGTATATATATGTACATATATAAAAATCATTCTCCTTCACATAGTAAATTGCAAATATAAATATTTTAGACACCCTGTTTTAAAAACAACAATTATACTTTTAGTATATTATGTATATAAGTTTATTTTCACGCAATATTTTAGTAGAATATAGATAGTAGATATTATTACTGTATGTAATAGGCAAACAAGCAAAGAAAATAAGCATCAGCAATTGATAAAAATATGTAGACATAGTGAATAAAAATAACGTAGTGCGCAAGTTAATAAAAATGAATAAAATAAAGTTATGTATATAGCGATAATACTAAATTTTATTGTACAGATACATTAGTTGTAGGTGGTATACATATAGGTGTACGAATATATAGTTATAGATCTATCTATAATCTCATGTTATATTGCTTAACAAGAGTTATACAGATCTCTGAAATTTAAAACTCAATTCTGGACCGACTAAGCAAGCAGATATCATTTCAAGAGCCTTATTATTGTGAATGATTCGTTAATTGCTTAGCATAAAATTTAAAAAGACAAAAAAGATATACAAAAAAAAAACGTTTGAAACGTTTCTTTGAGCTTTGAAAAATTGAATATATAATAATGAATTAATATGTGAATAGAAAAATATATACCCATTATATAAAAAGATATTTAAAGTGAATGATATTTTGCTGTAATAACGTCAAGAAAAAAAATTTTTCTCTGCTTTTTACTTTTAAAAATTAAAAATAAATTAAATGATAAACAAGATAACATGAAATTAAGGATCACAATATATTCGTGAAAATTTTCTCTAACATTAACTAGATATATTAAATAACTAAGGAGAACTTTTTTTTATTCTTTTAATATATTCACTAACTTATACCTTATAGTTTATTTTAATAAAAACAATGTTTGTGTTAGAACAATAATATCTCATTAAGATTGAAGATTCAAGATAATATAGATTTATGAAATATTTATATACGGACTAATTATGTGTTTTCACAAATATTATACAAAAATAAAAGCACAAAAAAAAAAATTTCATATTAAATAAAATTATCTTATAAGATTATACAAAAAAAATAACGTTGCTTAGAAAAAGTAATTGAAATGAAAAGTTTATGAAAAAATATATTAAAATCAAATAAATCATACCTTTTGAAGTCCTTTAATTGTAATTTATTTATTAATATTTTTCTCTCCTTTTTTCGTTAAATTTATATGATTATTTTATTTATTTATTTCTAATTAATAAATTTCACTATAATTTTAATAATTATTCTTAATATTCTTCACGATCAAATCCAAAACTAAAATGTGAGAATGAATGCGGACAAGTTTTTGAATAAAATTAAATACATTATATTTTGTATGTATGTAGTATGTATGTATATATTTTTTTAGTATTTGTTATAAGTGTCGCCGAACACTAGTTTAGCCAGGATAAAACTGGATTTACATAAAAAAGAGTTGTGCATAAACATTTAAAAAAGGTTTAAAAAATGAAAGTAATCTTAAAATACAAACAAAGATTGTACAAAATCATTTTAAAAAATTTTTCTTCTTTTTCTGTATTTAATTTATACTTTCTTCTCTTTTATTATTTTTTTTTTCGCTCCACATGTTTGAAAAATTCTTGTTGAAAAGTTCCGGGTTTTTATTTCTTGTTTTTGAAGTGAATTAAGATTATAAAATAAAAAAATAAACAAAAAAAATTAATAAAATAACATATTCATTTTTTATTAAAAAAATATAAATATGTAATATTACCTCAATGTTTTCTTTGTTAATTTAAATTTGAAAAATTTCAACGGAAATAATTTTATGAATTGAATAATTTCAAAAATATTCTAATTCTATATATGATATTTTCAATTTATATACATATATATTAATACATAATATTGAATCGTTTAATATTAAATTGTATATAATTTAAATATATCAAAATCGTTTTTTTAAAATTTGATTGCATCCTAAAATGAATTTCATCAGAAATGCACTCGAATTAATTTATTTAAATATGTATTATTATAACAAACTATCTACCTACATTGTTTAAAATCAAATAAAAAAAAATAAATAGTATATGTTATAATATAAAAAGAAAAAAACAAAAAACTCACACACACACACACACACTTTTCTCGTATAATGCATTTATAAAGTTTAACAAAATAAAAAATACTCCAACAAATGTTGTATAAAATAATAAACAAAATATATTGTTTTATAAAATTACATTTTTTTATATTGACCGGATGAGATCTCTAGCAAATACATAAACACTTTTTTTTTTTTTGTATATATGTATCTAAAATTTAAAAAAAATATATATTTATAAAGTCGGATTATTTGAAAATGGACGTGAATCAATTTTAAACGGACACTATATTACCTGTCCCCTGGAACCTTTTATTATTTTTTATTTTTTTATTGCAATAATAAAATAAAAAATAAAAAATATATATATAAAACTAAAAAAAAAATAAAGGCCGGATCTGTCAATCTCAATTTTAAAAGAGAACATCAACTTAAACTGATAATATTCAACGTGATATTCTATATAATACGATAAATATAAAAATATCTGTATTGATATTATTCATAAAGATTATTATGAGTTCGCATGTACTTAAACAAAATAACAATATTTATACCTATATGTATGTATGTACTCTGATTTTAATACACACAAATAAAAAAAAGCTAATAAAATTTCAATGTAGTACCCTACTTGAAATTTTGCTAACAAAAAAAATCTTTATAGCAAAACAATTTTCAAAATTTTTTCGTTAAAAAGATTACAATGATTCAAAATTGAATAAATTAAAATGCATAAATCTTATATAATTGTAACATCCCTAAAATATTAAACATTGAAAAAATATTTTAAAAAAAAATAAATAAAATATTATTTTTCTGTTGAATTAAAACTGTTTCATATTCTTCAAAACTTGATTCAAAAAAAACAAACAAACAAAAAAATGATTTAAAAATTTTGAATTTTATACGTAGGTAGATTACACAGAGAGAAAAATATATATATATCTATACATAAATGTATAAGCATTCAACTAGGTAGAAATCAGGGTGTAAATAAATTCATTCACACTTCATACATTACATATGTTCAAATGATTCGATTACTTTAATTTACTTAATGGTTATGTAGAACCATAGAACGCAACGGTGTAGAACTTGTGATAACTTACATAGAATACAATTATAATATATAAAAAAATATACAATGGTAGTTTAAAGTGTTAAAATTGTTGCATTAAAATTTATCATATTATTACGTACATGTACAAATGAACTTATTATTTATATTTCTTCGAAACAAATAATATTTATAATATTATATCACACACACATAACAAAATGAAAATTAACCAATTGAACAATTTCTTGAAATTTTCAATTATGAATTTACCTTCATATGTGTGGTTTGAAAATTAAATATTGTTTTGTGCCCAAGAACAAACAATAAAAATTCTAGGAAATGCAATAACAAGTACAAAAATTATAAAATTCTCATTAGAAAAAAAAAAAATTGAAGTTAAAAAATCTTTTTTTTTTGTCATTTCTGCTTTACAACTCATCAGAAAATTGAAATCATTTTCTTCAATGTACAAGTTTACATTCATATTACAACTTTTCATTTTACATACACATATTTTTGAATTTCTTTCCAGTTGTAATCTTGTAAAATAAATAATATACATATATTACTAATCTACATAGTTTCAATTTTTCATATTATTTCAACGAAATTAATATATAGCTTGTTTTATTTATTTTGTTTTCGACAAATACGCCTATAAAATAAAAAGAATCAAATTACGTAAAAAAATTTTTTTTTTCTCTAGCAAAAGAAAATTTTTTTTAAATAATTTTTTTTTCTTAGGAAAAAAAAAACCATAACATTTAATTTTTAAAATTTTTTAGATTTATTTAGAAACAATTTTAATTAAAAACATGAAATCTTATTTTCTAAATAGGATCAGACAGTGTATGACAGAAAAGGTAATTTGTATTTTATTTTTATTTTTTTCTAAATCTCAAAACACAAATTTTATCTGTACATGCATGACAATTTACTTTTTATTATATATATTTATTTATTTATTTATTTTTTTGTTTCTTTTTTGTTTAAATGACAATAAAATACATTATCATTATACAAAATAAATTAGCTTATCTTTTTCTCTTATTTCAAGCAAAATAAAAATTAATAGATATATGTATATATATGTAAAATATTATATAAAAGAAAAGTTTAAAATAATTATAGAATACAATTAGAATTAATATAATTATTATCAATCATTAATCATTTATCCTGGCTTTTTCTTCTTTCACATTTATCACGAACCTGTTAAAGGCAAAATTTTACAAAATAACATACCCATTTAATTACGTATTACTATTCTTTTTTTTCTATATACTATGTAAAAAAAAATATGTATAATATATATATATTAAAACTTAGATACATAAAGATTTATTTTGATAGAGGAAGAGGACGCCGGAACAGCAATACATGCGGCTCCGGCTGATGAACCATATAATGCACCCATCCTCGTGATTGTTGCACACCAATCGCACGCCATTCATTTTCAGACATTAAATGAGTTTTTGGTACTTGTCGAACAAGCTCTTTTGGTATAACTACATGCCTAAAAGAATAAATTTTTTTTTTAAAAAAAATGTGAATTAGAAAAAAATATATTTTAAAAAAATATCCTTAAAAATAAACTAGTCAAAATAATAATAAATAATATATAAAACGAGACAAAAGCGTGTTTTGCTATAGGTACTGACTCAATATTAGATAAACAAAAAGCAAGCTGAAGAACCTTTTCTACGTTGGCCTATATTTGCTTTTTACTTTCTCATACAATCAATTTGCAAACAAAATATATTACAAGAACATATCAAATAAAAAATAGTCTGTAACACAAGTTATTGCCGGCTTGAAATAGACTTATTCTTAGCTTTCACAAAAATTTATATGTACACCTTAATTTTTGTTTTTTTAATTGAAAATTTGAGCCTTCCATATATTATAGTTCTCGTTTTCTATTTCAACCACCAAACCAGACAAATGTTTGCTGAGAATACAGAGCTCATTTAAACAGTAATATGTATCTACATCATCTTCCAGATGCATTAGTATATCGATGATGGAGATATTAAGCCTCGTCGTACACTAAATTCTTAAAGTTCACATTTGTAGTGAAGTCACATTATAGTACATATATCATACAAATTAACTACATATGTATTTATTTTTTCCTTCTGGAAATTTCTCAATTTGTGCATTGTGAGACTTATCATCCATATTGTCAATAACTAAAGAATTTTCTCTGTGTCTATTACCATAATAAAATTTGATTATCTCAATATAAAATAATCTCTTATGTAAATATAAAATTTTTAAAATAATCTTTTCCTTGCCTTCTATTATTGAAACATTTAATCATAAATTTAGTAGAATAACTATTTGATTTAGGAATTATAAAATACATATTATCAAATTGGAGGCCATATGTGTATATAAAAATATTAAAATTGAGAAAAATATTAAAAATATTGATTTTTTGTCTTTCATTAAAACATCTTCCAATATAATATATGGCTTAACTTTGAACAAAAACCATTTAACTGCATTTAAACAACTAACTGTTATATTCAACTGATTAAAATATTTTCAAATAATGAAAGTTAAAAAACTAAAAAAAATAAAAAAAACTTCACTTACCTATATTCATAACGATCATCAAAATATTTTTCAGAATAGTAAATTTCTTTTGTACTCATTTTTTTTCCTTAAATCTTAAAAATTATAAAGAAAAATTACAAAAATGATGAACAAAAAATTACAATAATGAATTAATGACGAACGACAGGTGTTACTTTTTTACAAAGCAAATTCCAATTTGCAAAATTCTGTAAAATTAAATATTTAAGAAATACAAATGAAATTTAAAAGAAAAACAATTATACCTTTAATTTCCAATTATTTTCTATTAATTTTTTCTCTATTTTGATATGACTTTCCCGGAAATTATTTAAGAAATATTTAATTTAAACAAAGTCACAAAACACACGCTTTTATTCTATTCAAATTCCGACCTGACAGCAAATTTGAAATTTCTATAACCGCTCTTTTTAATTAGCAAACAAGTTTTCAGGGGTGCGTGAAAATAATAAATAAAATTCAGCACAAAATTTGTACTGCCATATAAGTAAAATTATTTGATTTCGGAGTATTTTCCACTGAATTATTTTTTTTATTTACTGCTGACAAATCTACTACATTTTTGAAGAAAAAAAATGCTTTTGTTTAAAAAACGTTTCGATACGTTGATTTTCAAAAAAAAAAAACAAAAATTTAAGTAAAAACACGAATTTGTCTCATCAGATTTCCTTTTAATAATAATACCTTACATATTTGAAATAATAATAAAATGCCATTGAAAATCTCTATCTCCTGTATCTGTATCTTTTGAAATGGAACCATAATTGAAATATATTATTATGAAATTGGCATCTGAAACCTCTTTTGTAACTAAATTCCCATTCACGATTAACAATCTTGAAAGCAATATCTTCATATGGTGGTCCAGAATGAAATCTTAGAATTGCAAAATCTTTGTTGTCATTACAAGGCGTCTAGAGAAAAAATTTGGAAAAAATAGTGTTAAAATAAAAGAATGAAAACCCTTTTGTGTTACACTTACCAAAAAGTATTGTGGAGTACAATTTTTGTCAATTAAATCTGGATAAAAGATATTAAATTTATATCCTTGTACAATTTTTGGTGGAGGATTATCCATGTCATAATGTGTTTGATTATATTTATTCCATTCGAAACCTGTATGAACTCTGTTGAAATAACGTGGTTTACGTGGTCGATATTTATCAGACCATAAATAAACTTGTGAATCAAGTTTTGTTTCAACTGAAAATTCTGCTTCATCATTATTCATTCCTTTTCTAGCTTCTTTTTGCATAAGCATTTCTTCCCTTGAATATATTGTTTCTTCAACATTTTGATCAATTAATTGATTGCGTAAATTTTCTAATTTTTCTTCATCTTCTTCTGCAGTTATAACAACAATGTCTGTTGATTGTAAATTTTCTGGTGATAAATATTTTGGACTATACCTTCCATCTTCATAAGATTTAAAGCAATCATCTAGCATCATTTGTGCATTATCATCAGTATTTCTGTAAATTTTAGTAATGTAAATATATTTAAAAAAATAATAAAATCGAAAATTTAACTTACTCTTCTTGTTCGCAATCACGATCCTGACTTGTTTCATCTCCTTGTTCTAAAGGTTCTTGTTTTACTTGTGAAGTTGTTGGAATATCTGTTTGTTCATTCTTTAGTAATTCAAGTTTCACTCTCAAATTTTCTTGATGTTTATCTCTCAAACGAGCTCTAGCCATATGAGCTTTTAACTGTGATAGTAAACTTTCCCAGTATCCAACATCAACTCCATCACTATTACTGGTAATTTTTGTTTCTATTTTCTTTTTCAACTCCTCAAGCTGTACACTTGTTTTGCCACGAAATATATTTGTCACATCTTTTGCAACACTTTGATGTATACCTTCTCGACGTCCAACTTTAGCATGAAATTCTCCACCTAATTCAAGTTTTCTTAATTTTTGCAATTCATCTTCAACAATCACAGTCATATCTTCCCAAAACTCTGAATTATTTCCTTTTTCAAGTTCTATATATACTTTAATGTCAACTAGTAAGTCCTCTAAATCTTGAACACCTAAACCATTTAAAAAAGTATAGGGTTCATGCATTTGCATTTCAATGGTCTCTTCTAGATTTGAATTTGAAATGTACTGAGCTAAAAGATCAATAGGTTTAGCTCGACCATCTTGAATGCGAATTTTACTTCGTAATCTGGCTTGTTCCAAATGAAATTGATCTTCTTGCCTTTCCCATTCTTCAAATTGTGCTGCTTCTCTTGACCTTTGTTGAAGAATCATCTCTTCTTCCCGTTTTAATCTTTCTGCTTCTCTTTCTTGACGTCGCTTCTTAACCTTTTCTAATTCAGCTTTATTTTCAAGTTGCTTTCTACGAGTCAACACCTCAACAGCCTCTGGAGCTATCTTCTTTAAACCTTCTTTCTCCAGTTTTTTACTCCAAACAAACGTTGATGTTAAATGCGCATCTCCAAAAGGATTATCCTGATTTGTATAATGCTGATATTCATTATCCCAACCCATGCGTTCTCTACGTTTTGATTCCTTGATTTGTTTTTCTCGAAGACGACGAGCTCTCTTTTCCTCAGGAGTTTCTTTTGCCTTCATTTCCTCTTTTAAATGTTTACGTTCTAAAGCTTCTTTAATTCTATTTTCTTCAAGTTTCTTGAGAAGTTTAATTGATTTGTCACTTGAAGAAGATTCACTTGATGATGTCCTTGAAATTAAAATAATGTAGAACTTCGAAATGCTTTTATTTTTAAACAAGATAACAAACCTTTTACGATCTTTTGAATGCTTCCTATGGTGATCAGAACTTTTATGATGGCTTGAACTTCTTTTCGTATGACTTTCCGACACATTGCGAGATCTGTGACCAGATCTTGATCTATGAACAGAATCTTCACTACTACTACTTGTTGAACTACTACTGCTTTCGGAAGAGGAGTTTGAATGTACATCCCATTTTTTGTGCTTTTTTTTGTGTGATGATCTAAAAAATGAAATAGTGAAAATTTAATACATTTAATTAAAAAAGAAAACAATTATTTTAATACTTTTTACTATGCTTCGGCATACTAAGCTTTGGCTTCTAATTAGAAGAAAAATAATTAAAATTAGAAGAATCAAGAAATAAATAGGATAATTATAAACTTTAAATTTATCGTCAAAACTCAAAAGTCAAAATAACAAAAAAAAAATACAAATGGTTGTCACGTCTTAAATGTCATCGACTCAAGATTAATATAATATAGGTTACATCTTCCCATAGGCATTACCTACTTACAATAAAAAAGTGATCAATGTGACGTCACACGTATCAAACAATTGACATAAAAACAAACAAAAATTTCTTTCATATATGGGAAGATGTAACCTATATATTATATTAACCTTGGATTACATCTTCCCATATATGAAATAAATTTTTGTTTGTTTTTTATGTCAATTATTTGATACTTGTGACGTCACATTGATCACTTTTTTATTGTAAGTAGGTAATGCCTATGGGAAGATGTAACCTATATTATATTAACCTTGTCATCGACTCATTGTTTGTAGTGTTTGTAGGTTTGTACTGCTCTTGCTGATTACCTAATTTTATTCAACAAATCTACTACTATAGCTTACTATAGCTGTCTTTTATGCGAACTGATTAAGTGATATTTGTGAAATAAGTTTTGCTCAACTCACTTATTTTCTTCTTGAAAATAGTCTCACTTTAAATGTCCAAAAAACATGTTAAAAAAAATTAATTTACAAACTTGAATAAATTTTACTGAAAAAATCAAAAAGAAACACAAAATACAAATTTACTTTATAACCCCCATGGTTGGTTGGTTGGTTGGTTGACGTGGCGGTTCTTTGGATTATTTCCGAAGACCCAACCAGCACTAACCGTGCCGTTTTGATACCACACACCGACACATCTCTCAGTTGTCTGTCAAAGGATTGTAAGCCCTTCTGTCATACATGCACCTACAGTTTAAAGTGGAATGCGAACCACTTCGTATGACTGGACTTGGTACTAATATTTCTTGTAGTTTTTTGTGGACTAAGCTTATGGTCTCTAAGCAAAACCACCAAACTATTTAGTACCGAGCACTTATACCCAACTCAAGCTGAGTGAACTTGGGCGGACTCGAACCCGAGAGCCGAGACCTTCAGCATCAGAAGCCAACACTCTACCGCTTCGACCACTGCCCATATAACCCTCTCCATCATACTTCAATTCATTTGATACTTTGACACTAAAACAGCGGGTAAACCGAAACTGAGGAAGTGAATAAATAAAATTTCTGATCACTTCCTAACTGGAGAAGTGATATTTTTCGTAGTGATCTCTATTGTCGAATAGTCCAGGTCAATTTAGACTTTGTGAAATCCCAGGTAAATAAATTTTTACAATATGAATTAATCAAATAGACTTCTTTTATTTGAAACCGCGTTAAACAAAACAACCTGTAGAAGGAGACTAAAAAAATTTATCTTTATTAACTGCAATTCATTAATAAATAATGACAAATATAATGTAATTAATTATTTGCTAGCAATACATATTTAAGCTAAGTATGCTAATCAAAAGTACGGCGGTCAAGAAATTTTAAACAATTATAAGTAATTTTAAGAGCGCTCAAAAAATTTTGACAACCATGTGTTTGAGTCTACTAAACGTCAAAAATTTTCTTATTTAAAGTAATATTTGTGTAAAAAATATATTTATTTGTGCTGAAAAGTAAATTCTTCAGACATTATTAAATAAAAACTTGAATTTTAAAAAATATAAAAAAAGAGGGATACTACGGCAAAATTTCTTTCAGAAAAAACTATCTGGACACAGCTCATTCTTTTGACCAACGCTTAAATTATTTGTTTTTCTGAACATCAGCCTAGAGAAAGAAACAAATAAAATTTTCTTGAGCCAGTACTTGACCGTTTTCTGTAGCGTTTTTTTTTTACATAGTTTTAGATAGGGAAATATTTCTTGACCAACGTATTTTTGATTAGCATACTTAGCTTTAAAGGCAAATCATCGGGCTTTCGCAAATGAAGTTTCCACTTTAATTTCGAAAATTTTTCTCCGGCACAAATATCTTAAATAAAATATAAATGAACTCTCATTCTATTATGAAGAAACAGTTATAATATTACGAATCGCTTGTTTATTATAATATTGTTTCAATTAACGAGAAAATTATTAAACTAGGTTTAATCTTCATCCAGAACACTAAAAGCATTACCACTTGATAAGGCAACATCTTTGTTATCATCACTTTCATCCATAATACCACCTCCATTGCTCTCTTCATTATCTAGAAATAAAAAAATGTACATCAACATACATAAAATTATTTACATGTCTAGGTCTTTGTTTAAAATATTTACCACTAGGCTCCGAAATTGCCAAATTTAAATTGTTTTTATTTATGTTATGCTTTTTCTCGCCTTGTAATTTTTTCACATATTCCAAATCAGGATGATCAATCCAATTTTCTTAAATTAAATTTTTTTGTTAATTTATACAAGAAAAAATAAATATAAGATTAAATTTTATTCCAATAAAAATACCTTTCGTTTCAAAATACTTTGGAGGATAAAATTCAAAAGTAATTCTTCCAGCTAACACTGTACGTAATAAATTATTAGCAGCTCTATAATGATCTGGTCGACATGCTTTGGCTGTCAAAAAACCTCTTTTTAATGCCCATGCTTCACAAACAGCAATTGCTGACCATTTATCAAAGCCATCTGGCATCTCAAGAGATAATATTTGCGTTAAATTAATCCTTTCACCAAGATATTTAATAGAATTATATGGTTCACGAAGTTGTGCTATCGGATAGCTTCCTAGTAAAACTTGAATATATTTCGGTGTTGATGATGGAAATACTAATCCTGGACAATCACATAATTTTACATTTTCGGTAAGAAATATTGTTTGAAAATGTTTAGTATGACCTGGCGTACGGCTAACGCTTACAACTTTTCGACCTTTTAGAGCATTTATAAGTGAAGACTTTCCAACATTTGGAAAACCTATACAGCCAATAGTTAAAATACCATTTTTATATTGTGTTTGTGTTTCAAAATCAAAATCATAATTCTCTTTATGTGTTTTAACTCTTAATACATCATTATCGTCTTCACTTCCTTCTGCATCTTGAATTTCAAAATTTAAATCTTCTAGAATTTTTTGTTCCCAAGTTTTTAGATCAATATCGTCGCCAACAATTGATTTACATTCTTTAAAAATGGAATAAACGCCTTCTGTTGCAATTTTTACACTACACTTACGTTTTCTAGAATTAAGATCTAGTAAATATGAATAAAAATTAATTTTTTTATAAAATATAATGTATAAAAATCAATTTAAAAAAAAAAAGTTTATTCTTTACTCACTTTCAGATTTTGCAACTGGATATGATGCAAATAGAACAACTGTTAAACCGGGATATGTTGAAGCAAAATAATCTTTCCATGCAAGTACTACTTCTGGTTGCACTAAATCAATTTTATTTAAAATTATAATCATTTTTTTCTTCAAATCTTTTATTATGTAGTCATGTAAAGAAGGTGGGAACATTAAGGACTGAAATAAAAACAAAATTTATAAAAATTTCATTTGTTAAATTACTATAGAATTGTATTTCAATTGAATTCTCAAACTATGACTTACAGAAAATCGAACATCAACTACAATTAATAAAATGTCAGAAAGTTCAAGTACTCTCCATAATTGCCTCCATGTCTCTAGATTCAATTCGAAGAGACTTAATACTTTATTTTTATCAGAATGCATTTTTTCTAAGTTTTGGACGTATGACTGAAATAAAAATTAATCAGAGGTAGTTGATTTTATAATACATTTTATAGGAATGTATAAATGAATAAATAAATTATTAAAAATATGTATTCCACATACTGTAAAGTAGCGATTTTCATTTTTATCCAATTCCTCTTTATTCATGTTATAGTTCCATTCTGGTCTAACTGGAAAATCATAGCCATCGAAATATTCAGAACCTATTTCACGTTCTTCTTCTGGTACACGTTCAAATGGAAGTCGTGCTTTTTCTTTCATCATTTCCAATTCTTTCTTGTTTTCTTTGTGAAATTGTAATGCATATCTATTTGTATTTGAACGTGCATTTCCACTTGATTGATAATTCAACTTTTGAATATTTTCAGATGTGCTTCCATCTTCATAATTGTCATCTGAATCACTTTCAGTCTTTTTTAAAAATATTTTCGCTGAAATTGTTTCAAAAACAGTAATATTAAAAAAAATCTCTTTGTAATGAGAAAACTACTTCTTACATTTTGCCTGACGTTTGGCAATAAGTTGTTCTTTTTTCTTTTTGCCACTGAATGGAATTTTATGTCTTCCTTGAGGCATAATTAATTATTTGGAATAATTAATTAAAAAAATTAATACAATTCAATGAATTTTCCACAAATTTATTGCTTCTTTTGTTTGTTTTTAAATTTTATTTTGAACACTTTCTTTCAATTGTCAAAGTCAAATAAAAATACATATTTGAATCGATAGCTGTGTTTTATTGGAACTGAGCGTGTTTCTTGGCACTCATTTTCTTGAATTTTTTTGTAATGTTGGGTTTGTTTAAATTAGTGAAATTTGTTCAAGAATCAAGTATGTCATTTAATTTTTTAACTTATAGGTATGTACGTTTTTTTGACACTTAAAGTAAATCTATTTTCAAGAAGAAGATAAGTGAGCTGAGCAAAACTAATTTCAGTCATATATCACTTCCTCAGTTCCAATCAAATACAGCTGATAAAAAAAGACCAAGAATTTAATTAGAATGGTCACACTGGAAGATTTTTTAAAAGTTTTATAGGATTTCAAAGGATGTCAAGTCAAGTAACAAAACAACTGTATTCTGTATTTACTGGAGCTGTTGTTAGTTATAAGCATAGAATATAGAAATAGTTATAAGTTAGTTTTAAGTTAAGGTGGAATTATAATGGACATAGATTGACACATGTCACGACATATGTTGAATTCGAATCAATAATATTAAATGCGACCACTCATAATAGACATATGTCAGAACAAAATTTTTTTTTAACATTCGTCAAACATAACAAGTGCTATTCAAATCGCATCCGACATATGTTAACTGCACATAATTAACATAATATGTCGCGATTTTGACGTTTTCCCATGTTAACATTCGTTATTTTTTCTATGTCGACACATGTCCATTATAACTCGAATTAAGAAAATTTGTAAAAAAATACATACAACGACAACATCATCATCATCATCGGCAACAACAACACCAGCTAACATAACATAATACGTGCTTCTGTTAATAAAAATAATATGGGAAAATATATCTAACATCATCAACAACAATTGATATCACAAGAGCAACAACATTTAAGCTGAATTTCATAAAATAACAACTGATTTAATCAACGTGGAAGCACCGTGAAGGGTGTTTAAATAATTTTATTAATTTTCGAAGTAATGGCAAATCGACATCCAAAACATTTAAAAGGCCGTGATATAGGATTGTGGTACAAACAACGAAGTAGAGAAAAACGAGATCAACAGCAAGATATCGCCGGCGATAATTCGACATCGGTAAGCATGTGAATTTAAAATTTTTACTAAAGAAATTTACGTTTTTTTTTCTTTCTAAAATTAAATTTAAAAAATGCGTTTGGTTGAAAAGTATATCAGGAAAAAAGACAAAAACTTACCCATTGTAAGTATGAGAAACTCTCAATAAATATAATTAACAAAATATTTGAATAAATAATTATTTGAATTTTTAGATTAGTTCCGTGTCATTGCCAAAAGAAATCATTGATGAAATCAATGAAATGCTCAATATAATAAACAATGATAACACATTGGAACCATTTTCAGTTGAGTTCGAAAAATATTTCAATAGTATTTTGAATACTTCATTTGAAGATTATATTGATGATGAAATGAAGTCGTATAAGCCAGTAATGAAATCGGATATAGAAGATGATGAAATTCAAAATCAGAATCTAAAATTATTATTAGATTTTGAAAAACTTGAAGAAAAGGAAGAATACAAAGAAGTATTAAGTATTAGAAATAAATTACCAGTTTTTGAAAAATATGATTTAATAATCAATCAAATCATTGATAATCAAGTAATTCTTATAAGTGGAGATACGGGTTGTGGTAAAACTACACAGGTATGCATTATAAAATTCAGGTTTAAAGAAAAGAAACTGGTGACACACATAATATTAAAAAGTTAAAAAATATCTATTAAATAAAATTTAATTTTTTTTTCTTAAATTTTTTTAAAATTAGATTCCACAGTTTATATTAGATTATTATATAAAAAATAGAAAAGGTAATGAATGTAATATTTTTTGTACTCAACCTCGACGGATTTCAGCAATTTCAGTTGCTGAGCGTGTTGCATGGGAAAGAAAAGAATCTGTTGGAATTTCCGTAGGATATCAAATAAGATTACAGTCGTAAGTCAGTTAAATAAAGAAGTGTATGCTTAACAGAAGAAAAAAATTTATTCAAATTACTTGAGAAAAAATATTGCAAATAAATTTTCAGAGTTCGACCACGAAGTAGAGGCTCAATAACTTATTGTACAACAGGAGTTTTACTAAGAAGAATGGAAAGTGATCCATTGTTGAAGAACATGTCTCATATTGTTTTAGATGAAATTCATGAAAGGGATGTAGACACAGATATATTGCTAACTCTATTAAAAAAAGTAAAATGAATTATTTATTTCTAAAACAAATATGTACATATTCCTAATAAGTGCTATATTTTATCATTATTTATTTATTATTTTTTTTTTTTTTTAATTTAAAAATTTATTTTTAGATATGTCCTATTCGTAAAGATTTGAAAGTAATACTAATGAGTGCAACATTTTCTACTGAAACGTTTTCAAAATATTTTGAAAATTGTCCAATAATTGAAGTCCATGGAACATTACATCCTGTTCATGAATATTATTTAGAAGATGTATTAGAAGAAATTAAATTTTGTGATTTTCCTACTCCAAAAAGCCATAAAACGTTGGATACGGTAATTTTTGCATTTTTTTTTTTTTTTTTTTTTTGTTAAAGAACTTTTTCTACTTATTTTCTTTTTCTTTATAGAACAAAATAAATGAATTTAGACAAATTATAGAACCTTATGCAAGATTAATATCCAATAAATATTCGACATCAACAATAAATGGAATAAGAAATTTTGCATCTGAAGAAATTAATATTAATCTAATAAAAAATCTTATATTTCATATTGTAACAACAAAACCGAATGGTGCTATTTTAGTGTTTTTACCAGGATATGATAAAATTTCAAACTTACACCGTGATATTATTGAATCAAAATTTTATCGTACAAAAAAACTACTAGTTTACCCATTGCATTCAACGATGCCAACTACTGATCAAAAAGCAATTTTCAATAGACCACCTAATGATTACTGGAAAGTGATTTTATCAACGAATATTGCGGAAACTTCAATTACAATTGATGATGTAGTTTATGTCATAGATTCAGGTAATTTTTTTTTTTAACTAATAATAAACATATTTATTCATATTATAATTTATATCTGTTATTTTAGGAAAAATAAAAATAACGGACTATGATAAAGAAAGAAATCTTCAAATGTTAAATGAAAAATGGGTATCATTAGCCAATTCTCAGCAAAGAAAAGGACGTGCGGGTCGTGTACAATCAGGAATTTGTTATCGGCTATATACTAAGTAATTTATATATTTTAAATTTACGTTTAAATTCGATTTTTTTTTTTTTTTTTAATAGGGCTCGTGAATCAATATTTGATCAATTTCCAAAGCCAGAAATTTTACGTACAAAATTAGATGGTATAATTTTAAATTTAAAAATGTTACGTATTCATAATGTAGAAAACTTCATGCAGACAATGGTAGACATTCCATCTCCAGAAGCTCTGAAAAACAGTATTAATATGTTAAAGAGAATGAATGCTTTAGATGCAAATGAAAAAATAACACCACTTGGATTACATTTGGCACGTTTACCAGTGGATCCACAAATGGGAAAAATGTTATTAATGGCTTCAATATTTCGATGTATTGATCCAATAACTTCAATAGCAGCAAGTTTATCTTTTAAAGATGCATTTTATAGACCAATCGGGAAAGAAAAACAAGTTGATGAAACAAAAAGGAATCTAGCAAATAACACTAGAAGTGATCACTTAATGTTGGCAAATATTATTCAAAATTTTCAAAGATTTAAAGATTGGACTTCAAAAAAATTATTTTGTAATGAAAATTTTTTAAGTATTTCTACTTTAAATCAATTAGTAAAAATGAAAAATCAGTTTCATGACATATTGAACGAAGCAAGGTATATGTTTAACTTTATTTTTTTAAAAATCATTACAATTAGTTTGTTTAAATTCGCTCAATTACTATTTTTTCAACAATTTTATTTCATGAAATTCTATAACATTTTTATGTTTTAGTTTTCTACACAGTTCTGATTATTCAAAAAGTAATATAAACTCTTCAAATGAAAAAATAATTTGTGCAGTATTATGTGCAGGCTTATATCCAAATGTCGCATATCTGAAGTAAGTTAAATAATTTCAATTATAAATAGTAAATAAATTTATTTTTAAAATTAAAATTCGTAGAAAAATCCGAACAATAAAAAATAGAGTAGATGCTTTTCATTCAATGATAACGGCAGAAGACGGTAAAGTTGAATTTCATCCATCGTCTGTTAACAGTAAACAACGTTATTTTGATTCAAGGTTTGTTGGAATACATTTATGCAACTTAAGAAACAAAATAATTTACTTTACAATTTTTGTTGTTTTTTGTTATAGGCTTTTCGTATATTTTATGAAACAGAAATCAAGTTCACTATATATTTTTGATAGTACGATGGTTAATCCATTACCACTTTTATTATTTGCAGATGATATAAGTTCAGGAGTAAGCGATAATAGGGAACATTATTTATCTATCTCGAATAAATTCAAGTAATTTTTTAAATTTTTTTATATACTATTAAGAATTAAATGAAAGTTTTTTTTTTAAATAACAATTATTGAAGATTTAAAAGTGATGTACAGACTACAAAATTAATAATGGAATTACGAAGAAAATTACAATTATTTTTGCAAAAGAAAGCATTGTATCCGTCACCAATTGATGAAGATTCAACCGATGACATGTTCCTGAAGTATTACTAATTTTGTGGTAGTTTAATGTGTAATAATTTTCTAAAATTGTGTTATTTTTCAGTGTTCTAGTCTACTTATTAACCAAAGAGGGTAAAATGACAAACAATGAAGATAACGAAAGTGACTGAAGTTGAAAAACCATTGGTCTTTACAAAAAATAATTTTTTTATTCAAATTAGTATATTTTGGATAATGAATTTGAAAAATAATCAATAAAATTTATGTAAATTTAATGTTGGCTTTTTTTATACAATGTTTTACCAGCCAGATACCATATACTATATTATATACTGCACGTAACATTTATATAGTATACACAAATCTAGATGAGCAAAACTTAATGTTAGTTCTATAAGAAAAAAAACATAAAAATTATTTCAAATTAACTTTGACTGGAGGAACTCGTAAGCAATTCCTTAACATGATTTGGAATTTTTATTCTTTTTCTTTTTTGTTTCTTCTTCATTATTTTATCATCACTAATTTTTGGAATATGTGTAGTATTTTCTTTCTTTTTCTTCTTTTTACAAGATAATGGATTGGGATTTTTTTGTTTTTTTCTTTTGATTCTCACATTATTTTCATTTCGATTTGTTTCAATATTTTCTTCTTTTTTCAAAGATTGAATTCTTTCAATTGAATCTGAAGAAATTAATGTAATCTTTTTATTAACAGCAACTTTTGTAGACTCTGAAGGAGGATCAAGAGTTGGTGTAGCCTTATGAAGGTATATAAGTGGTTGTCCCGGTCGTTTTCTGAGTTTATCTTGAAGTGTTCTATCTTGTGTTGCAATTATATATCTACTTGTTTTTATCTGAAACGAAAATATCAAATAATATTCATTCTACTTTGACAGTACTTTTTATGGTTGTTTTGGTTTGAAATATCTTTTACCATTGATAATATACATGAGCTTCCAACAATCGGATTCCCTTCATGTCCACATTTATGTACTTGAAATTTTTTAACGATGATTGTAGCTCCTGTTAATTTTGGTCCTAAACTTTCAGATTCTAAAATTATACATTGTGTTGTGACTAATTTTATTTCTTGTTGTAGATATTTTCTAAGTTGTTCTTCAACAGCAACTTTATTCTGCAAACAAAATAAACGAGTGATTTGCAACAGGTCAAAAATTAAACTCAAGATATTAAAAATTAAGAGAACATTACCTTTAAAGCAGCTTGGCAGAAAGTTGCATCGATAAGAATTTGGAAAGGAGCTCGATATTGAAAATTATTGCAATAATAATTTAAAATCCTACTAGATTTTTTAAACCTTGAAATCTTCATAATTTAATTTTAATTCTTTGAAAATTTCACTTGCACGATACGATAAGCTTAACAAACTGTCATTTTTCTTAAATCCAACAGTGCTGCCACCAGTGATGGGAATATGAAAAAAATTTTGTAAGTAGATTTGGAACTCAAAAATAAGTAGATGTGTGGAAGTAAGTAAATTTATGTAAGTAGAATCAAAAATTGGCCAAACTTACTTTGACATTCGGTGGCGCATTGGTAAGCGCACTATCCCGGCAAGATAGAGAACTGTGGTTCGATTCCCAGTCGAGTCGAATGTCGTTTTTTCTGTTCTTAGCTACTACAATATTTCAATTTTTAAACATAAAAAAAAAACTGACCTTGTTTTCGAAACAAAATAACAAAATAACGAATTTAGTTAAATTTCGAAAAGCTGGTTCTTCACCAATTTTAAATAAAAATGAATAAAAAATTGATACATATTTTGTAGTAAACTACTTTGTTTATGCAATCTACTTGAATTTATATTACATTCTTTCGAACCACATTTTTCTACTTCACATTACTTATTTTTTTTTTACAAAAACTAATGAATTATTTTTTATTTAACCCACACCAAAATAAGTAGAATTTAGAGGTTTGGTAAGTAGTAAGTGGTGGCTGAAATAAGTAGACTTCCCATCACTGGCTGCTACTCTAATTTTAAAAAATTCTTGAATATAAGAACTGTGTTTTATATTTTATTCAGTTCACTTAACTCCTTGAATAGCCATTTTTCATTTTTCAAAATTTGTTATGCGTAAATCGTACTTTTACCCATAAATTTGAATTTCTATTGTTGTTGTTGTTGTGTGGGTGGGGGCAATGCGGATGAATTTCTATTACTTTTCAGTTTCATTTTTCAAATTTGTTCGTTATTTTTTTTATTAATTTTGATTAGTTTTTTAAGTTAAAAATTAAATAATTGATTTTTGCTTTATAAATAAGAAAAGAAAAAATGTTTTAAACTTATTCAATGTTGTAAAAATTTGAAAATAAAATACCTATTACTTTTTAAAATAAATGGAATGTGAAACGTGTGAGAAAATATTCACCCATTTCACTATTATCACAAACAATATAATAATACAGATGGGTATTGTAAATGAACTGAAATGTTATTCAGTGGTAATAAAGAAGAAGAACAAACAATTTTTATGTTTGCGTCTTAACTATAGTTTTTTTAAAAACTTAAAACAACAACAACATTACCGAACTTTGAGTTTTTTTAATTTATGTTTCCACTTTTCATTTCATCATGATTTTTTGATTTTTTCCATTTCTAACTTGTAGCTGACATTTACCTTGTTTATGCACAAAGATTAAAACGTAATAACTCTAAAACGTTTTAAGCATCGTTTTGAGATAATACATTTTAATTAGTGTTTAAGCGTAATACAACATTTCGTTCTCACTCAAAACGTTAACCATCTGCGTGTGTAGTGTAATAACAATTACTTAAAACGAATAAAATGTATATGCACACTTTAAATGCGCATTGAAATTTGGTTTATGCATCCGTATTTAGTCAAGACGGAGTGAGTTAATGCGAATTTATGTGTCGCATAAACAAGGTAATTGTTTATGATTTGTTATAAACATAGGTTTAGAAAGTGGGGCATCCAATTATCAAAAAAGCGAATACAGTAGAATCTCGATAATTTTACTACCTGATAATTTCCTATATTTACAGCGAAAGAAATTTTGCTTACTGTATAATTTCAACAGCCATAATTTATACATGAATTTACACATAAAATACATATTTGAACATGTTAAATCGCAAAAAATCTAAGTTTGATTTGATTTGTGAAAGGCTTTATTTTTGATTTTTTTTTGTGTTAATTAAAAATTGAGAAATATGAAATAAATAAACTAATCTTTTTTTAATTTCATGAGTGCGTTTTACTTCCATACATACATACATATTTAGTTTAAATTTTGTATTCAATAATTTCTACTATCCCGTAATTTCAACGAGGGTAGTTTTAATTAGGTAAAATTATCGAGATTCTACTGTACATAAATCTAAAATACCTTTTTCTTTAAACCATACAATGTCGGTTGAACTGAACAGTTACTTGTGCGTCAGCAAAAGTAAAATACAATATTTATGTACACAATATACATACCTACATACAATAATAATGTCTTTTATTTGCTTGTCACATATTTTTGTTGTTGTCGGTTAACAATTATTGTACCTAAAGGAAAAGGAAACAAAAAACTGAAAACTTTGTCAGTTTATTTTATTATATAACATCATGATAGGTTTATGTCTTTGCTAATCATATCACATTTGTCAGTTGATCGTTGTCAGTTAACCAAAATTCATATGCAACATTTTGTACAACAGCTTTTATATATCTGTATTATTATATTGTTTGTGCTATTATGAAATAAAATATGTAAATCTTGTTAAAATTTGCCCTCATCTTCAAGATACTAGTCCAAAAAAACATGTGAAAAAAATTAAATTACATAATTGAACAAATTTCACTTATAATTAAAAACCCAACATTACAAATTTAAAGCATTCAATTACGTTCAAAATTCGTTGAAAATATTGTAAATTTTGTTAAACAATGGAATTTAGATGGATTTGATTTGGACTAGGAATATCCAGCATCTCGTGAAGGTTCAAGTCCTCAAGACAAACAAAATTTCATTGAATTGATAAAATAAAATGGTGCAACCAATAGCCATGTGAAGCAGAACAGAAATTGGATGTTGTAAGTACTAAAATATTCTAATATTTGTGTGATAAGATACAAATAATTAAAATAATTGTCCTAAACAAGGAACAGAATATTTAAAATATTACACATATCGACATATCATATATACATATATAAATGAAACTATAGAACTTCGTTTTTCAACTTTTATTTTTTTTTAACATTTCACAAGTTTACTATGATTACAGATAAGTTTTTCTTTATCAAATAAAGTTCCAGGAGCGCATCGTACACGATACTTCAATCTAAATTTGGGTGATATTTTCGTCATTAATGATCATTATATTCAAAATACATATATAATAATTAACGGAAAAATTCGTAAAATACTTACCCTGACGATGAGCTAACTGAGTAGAAATAATGACAGTCATCTGGATAAGGTTCCAAATAATCAGCATTTGCTTTAGATGTTGTAGTAGATGATTCTTCTTCTGCATTCACTGAAGATCCAATAAGAACTACAAAAAATCCTATCAATAATAGTAGTTTCATTTTTTAGAAATCTGTTTGTTTTTTAAATCAAATTAAACTTTGATAAACTGTTATAAACTGATAACATTAGAAGAAATTTTATTTCTTTTATACTGGAAATTTTCTGTGTATTTTCAATTTTTCAATAATAATATCACTAATTAAAATGAATATTACATGAAAATAAATGATCTATATGTTTAAACAACTGTTGTCGAACATTTTTATACAATGAATCTTTTTAAAGTTAATTATCTTTAAATAAATTGATGTCTCATAAAATTTAAATAAAAACCTCGAAGCGCACGAGGATATCGAAAATAGCTCAAAAATTAAATTCAATAACTGTTAATTGTAAAAAATGATGAATATTATATTATATTTTGCAAATTATTTTTAGCAACAACATAAATGTTTGTTCAAAAAAAAAAAAAAAAAAAAAAAAAAAAAACAGTTTGGTTTTTTCCAATTACGTAAATTTGATAATCCACGTTCTGTTTATTTTCGAAAAAAAAAAACGGTTTAAATTAAATTATTCATATTTGTTTTGTAATTTCATTTATAATGAGTATTTTCAAATTCTTATAAATTTTATTTCAAACCGAATTTATTTAGTAGGTAATAATTTTTTGTACGTTTTTCAAAATCATATTCATATTTTTTTTCTTTTTAAATCCTTACAATGCAATTTTTCATTTGGTTTCATTGGAAAATACTTTTTTTTTTAAATCCTTATAATGCTATGCTTTTTTTATAGGTAAATCAGTTGTAATAACCGGTTTTTAATTGGATCAGACGGTTGTAATCATCCCCAGTGTATTTTGGCCCATAGATGAATAAATTTTGGGAAATATATAATATTTTTATTAATGAGTCACAACGTACATATATAGAAATATCCTTTCACTGTGGAAAAGAAACGTAATGTAGAAAAAAAAGTGTTAATGTATTAATTTTTTGAACTTCTTATAATAAAAAATAAAATAGAAACAATACAAAGAGTTACACGCTTCCAAAGAATTTTTGATGAATAAACATTCATAAAGAAAACAAAATACGAAAAAAAAAAACATTGTTAAATCATTTGTGTAAATAAGTAAATTTTTAATGAAAAATATATATTTTTTTTTTAAATTTACAAGCGCGTGTATAATTTAAATTGGCAATTTGAATTGAAATAAAAATAAAATCAGTATATAAAAACCCGAAGTTTTTTAAAAATTTTTATCAGTTTCCTAAAGTTTTCTTGAAAAAAATTCATTTTGCCAAGATGAAAATTACAATTTTAATTGGATTTTTAATTTTTGCGGTATGTACAGCTACAACAACTAAAGGTCCAAATTATGATGAAGCAAACGGAAAAGTAGATTACAAATCTGCAGGTGGTTGTACCGGGGTAGAACCTGATCCAAGTGATTGTCATCATTATTACTCATGTGGTTCTGGGTAAAAAAAATTATAAATGCATATTTTAAATTTATAGGTATAAAGATTTCATATTTTTAATTCTATTGTAGATACAAAATTCATATGGATTGTCCTTCTGGAACTTTATTTGACAAAGACAATCTTATTTGCAATCACGAAAGTTTAGTTAAATGTTAATTTGCTTAGATTAATTAATAAAAAAAAAAGTTTATAATATTTATATGATTTGAAATTATTTATTGTAATAAATAAATGGTTGTTGTATTTTATTAAGAAATGTTTTATATGTTCAAGTAAAATTTATTTTTTCCTTATTAAGTTTAATTATTAATTTTAGCGAAGCTCCATCATAGTATGTATTTCAATTCTCTTTCTAAACATTGTATTCTGTATTCTGTAGGAATCTATCTAATTATTTATTTTTTTATGTCTAATTAACTTTTTTTTAAACCATAATCGAGCATCAATCCTTAAACAATTTTAATACTATTTTTCGGATTTTCATGAGATAATAATTAGTAATTTTTTTCAGAGATTAAAGATTTTTCTTATATTAAAGCTCTAAAGCTTTGCAAGTCGTCTCCAAACTTAGAAATATAATAATAAACAAAGTCTATAAAAACTACGTCCTTTAAAATTGTTCAACAGAAAAATTGAAATAAATTTTGTATCTTTTTTAAACTGATAAACCTGGTTTTTTGTTACTGTAGAAGCTTTTATTTTTATTTTTCAAGCTTTCTTTATTTTAATAGTTCCATAATATAGTTAATTCCCCAAGGCGGGCAGAAGATATATCGATGACTGTTAAAGCCATCAAAGGATGCCCACAAGGTGGAGTACTATCACCTTTGTTATGGTTTATTGTCATTGATGATCTTCTATACGAACTTGACTCTCTAGGATTTGAAGCACAGGGATATGCAGATGACCTGGTGATAATAGCTAGAGGCATGGATGACGCAACAATCTCCATGCAACTACAACGTGCACTATAGTAACTATTAACAACTGGTGCAGTAAAGAAGGGCTAACAATCAACCCTAACAAAACTGTTATAGTTCCTTTTACAAGAAGAAGGAAACTCAACCTAAAGATACCTTCTCTTAAAGGGACACAAATTCAATTTTCCAGTAAGGTCAAATATTTAGGAGTCGTCCTGGATAGCAAGCTCACTTGGAATAAACACATTAACAATTCCATTCAAAGAGCCACACTAGCCCGCTATAGAATTGCAACAGACTCCTTGGCAAAACATGGGGACTAAGACCAAAAATGGTACATTGGACTTATACAGCATCATGAGACCCATACTTACATATGCTTCAGCCATATGGTGGCCAAAGACAAATCAAGTAACGGTCCAAAACAGACTCAGCAAAATACAGAAACTAGCCTGTCTTAGTATTACAGGAGCTCTTAGGACCAACTCAACGGCGTCAATGGAAGCCATGCTCAACCTGCCACCACTTAATATACAAATTAAGAAAGAGGCACTAAATTGAGCTTTAAAATTTCAGAAAAATAGAGAACTTAAACAGGGTGATCTCACTTATAATCTGAAAATTCTTGAAGAATTTAAAAATTACCAAATCAGTCAAGTGACTGACGATATAGAAACAGTGTATAACTTTGAAAAACCGTTCAAAGTACTGTTTCCAGATCAAGAATCGTGGCTCAATAACAAAGTAACCTTTGATAAAGGTGCATCTGTGTGGTACACAGATGGCTCAAAAACTGAATTGGGAGTCGGAGCAGGGGTAGCAGGCCCAAAAAGAAGCCTATATAAATCCCTAGGAAAATACCCATCTGAATGCGCTACTGAATGCTTAAAAAAGGGCTTCAACAACAAAGCCACAGTTTACATAATTTCAGACAGCCAAGCAGCACTTAAAGCTCTCAATGCACACAAAGTTGTGTCGGGATTGGTTTTTGAGTGTCTGAAAACTGTTAAAGCTCTAGCTAGGACAAACAAAGTATATCTAATGTGCATTCCGGGACATGAAGGGTTCAAGGGCAACGAGCTGGCAGACTCCCTAGCAAAAAAAGGTGCCAACTCCAACTTCCTTGGACCAGAACCCTTCTGCGGTAAAAAATGGGAAATGGAAAAATGCATCTCCAAAAACTCCTGGAAATTTACAAGCAAAGGAATTTATCTTACCTTCGGCTAGTATTTCCAGAAAACTACTCTACTTCAGTAGGAAAGAGCTAAGAAACATTACGGGTCTCTTAACTGGACACTTTCCTCTAAATTACCATCTAAGTAGGATAGGACAACAGGAGGAAGACAAGTGCAGATTCTGCAAGGAGGCCGAAGAAACCTCAAAACACATTCTGTGTGAATGCGAGGCGTTGGCCTCTAAAAGACTGTGCCAGTACTTTCTCAAGCCAGAGGAAATCTGGTGTGCACCTTCTAATAGAATATTAGGATTTATCAATAGCCTAAATCTATAAGAAGCACGGGCTGCACAAAAGATCAATATTGGTCGAAGTGCAATGATAGCCCATAATCTATCTATGTATCTATCTATCTATATAGTTAATTCTCAAAGGACCAAGTTTCACATCCGTACAAACTAGTACAAAGGTATTCTAAAATGAAATATGATAAAAAGGAACTACTATGGTCTCAATAAACAAAAATTGAACTTAAAATCTCTTTCCTACATCGGTTATAACGACGAAAAACTTCTTTTTCAACATTTGTTCATAATTTTGTTCTTCAATTTTTAAAAACTGGTTTCTAAAATGTTGTGTTTTGTTTTGTTTCGACTATTTACATATTATATCTACAATTTATAATATAAATCGAAAGATAAAATAAAGAAAAACTTTGAACGGAGAAATTAAAATTGAAGAAAATCAGAAAACTGAGTTTGATGCCATAGATAAGTGTTTGATAGATTGGTTCAAAGTCCAAAGGAGCAAGAATATTGCAATATCTGGACCGCTTTTGCAAATTCAAGCAAGTAAATTTGGACGTGCCTTGTGAAAAACTGATTTTGAATGCAGTCCATCATGGATCCAACGTTTTCGAAGTGACACAACATAGTTTTTGGGAAAATAAGTGGTGAAGTAGCAGACGTGAACATTAGTACAGTTGATATTTGGATATATAGATACGTTATATACATATATGTATTTAACCAAAAAAATTTGTATTATTTTTACTCCTATCGGATATAGCGACTATCGGATATAACGACTATGGGATATAACGACGAAATTTTCCGGTCCCTTCAACGTCGTTATAACCGGTTTTCACTGTTTATATATCTATATCTAATAACTATAGTATTTTTATTTTTGGAAGTCAGTACAGGCAAGATAGGCATACTTTTCTAGACCGATTCAATTGTGCAATACAGTTGATCAATCTACTAATGGTCTGAATCCGCCTCCGGAACGAGTACCATTCTGTTGATGCTCTTGTTGTTGGTTCGCTTCTGCTGAGCGCGTATGAGGCGCCCAGGAAGTGGAAGGACCACCAGAGAACAAGACTGTGGGGGAGTAAGAGCTCCGCTAACGCTTGATCTACAGGTGGAAGAACTTCCAGACCAACTTTTATTTTACCGATCTCCAAGCCCACTATCAACAATCATCCTCAGGCGCGCCTAACGAGAGGTAGATGATTTTTTGTTAGATCACAAACCCTCAGCCACCATTGGAAGAAGGTTGACTCTTGGATTTCGAATAAAATATAATTGTGAGCAAAATCGAGTCAGATGTACATATTACTACATACACCTGACCGTCCTAACCACAAAATCTAGACCGATTCAATTATGCAATACAGTTGACCGGATCTAGTAATAAAAACCTAAATAAGACTAAGACTGATGATTGCAATGACCTTCTTAATATATATACACACTAACACACAATTAATAAAACAAAAAAGAATTGTAATCAATTCTCTGGATTTTTAAATTGTTCTTTTTTTTCTGTTTTTTTTTCTTTTTTTTTTTTAAATTTATTAAAAATAATAATGATACCGCAAATTATACTACCTTCAATTGAACTCAATACAAATCCTTATTTTGCAATATACTCTACCATTACATTGTTTAATCCCATGTTATCCCAATTTATTTTTGATGAATATTCATCTTGTTATTCATGAGATCCAGGATGTAAAATTGTTATATGTATATATTAATATGTTAATATATATATATTGATATATGATCCTTAACCTTAATCCTTAATCCTGGGTGATCATTATTTTGCATCAATAAAAAAAATTTGCACATACAATACCAGATAATACAATGCAATTAATTCAGAATGATACAATATATCATTCTGTTCCATTTGAACCCATTTGAAATGATGGCCATATCCTTAATAATCCTTTATATAAAGAAAAAAAAAAAGGATTCAAATTAATTCACTTCTTTTCTTGTATCACATTTTTACCTCACTAGCAACAAAATCTTCATCTTGACCAACATCAGCCATAAAACAAATATTTGTTATTTGTTGTTTTGCTAATAGCCACTTCAATATACAGCTTGTATTATAATTATATTATAATATATAATACAATTATTATAATTATAATATTCTTTTTAATAAATTAAAACTAAATAAAATATTTTCACAAAATGTGACTGTAATGTCATATATTGAATGTCAATATATAATGCATATATTATTATATTGAAAAATGGTTTAATCCTGAGGTTGAGTTAGAAGTTAGTTGGAGAATCAGCACAATTGAAGCGGTCTAGTTGGAGATTGTTTTTTGATGAATTTTGATGATTGATGAAGGAAGTAATTGGTTTTTGTTATAATATAATATGTTATTCTTATTTTGTTATATGTATATAAATAATAAAATATGTAAATATGTAGAAAATTCACTTTTAACATTGTTTGGTGAGAAAGGTGAATAAACCAATTCCTTTGAATAGGTGAATAAACCAATTCAATTGAACAGACATAACCTCACTTTTGAACAAATAAAAATAATGGTTTAAATCTGAGGTTGAAATTTGAATTTGAATTTTTTTTCAGTTAGAAGTTGAATAATTGTTTTTTTTTGTAAAGGGAAATGAAGGTAAAACCTCTTTTTTGTTTCAGGTAAAAATTGGATCCAGAGGTAAGATCAGGACGAGAAGATATTTCTGGTCTAAGGAGTCTAATATAATTAAAGAGCCATAAGCCTCCATAAGCACAATACTGACTTCCAAAAATAAAAATAATATGTATTATTATATATTATATAAATAAATGAAACACACGCGTTTTTTAATTTTCCACAAATTTTCTTTTAATTTAATTAAATTAACAAATTTTTGACTTGACAATGAATAAAAAAAAATACAAATACCTACTTGTACGTAAAATAAATATTTTTTAAATAAAGTAGGTAATTGTTTTCAACACGTTTTCTACAATATTTCGAAATTTTAATTGAACATTTGTATTAATAAAAAAAACTGTGTAAATAAAGAAAACTTGAAAACAAAAAAAGCTACTAGTAACAAGAAACCAAAACGAAAAATTGTTAAAAATAAAAACAAAATTCTCATATTACCTTTAATATATTTTAACAATCTTAAATGTATAAAAGGAAACGATGAATCTGTAGAGTAGAACTAAAGCTGTAATTTTTATCGATTAGGTACTAACTTAAATTTAAATTAAGTATTTGAAATTAAAAAAAAAAATGAAATTCTTTCTCGGAATTATATTAATCGGATATTTTGTTGCTGTTGTAAGTAATAAAATTGCCTTGTATTTATTCATTTTTTTAAATTATACCTATATTTTTATTTATTTATCCTCTACTCTATTCATAGTCATGTTATACAGCAGTAAAAGAAACAAATACAGGATATTTAAGAAAAATTTTCAATTCTGTTTCGTCTCTTTTCCAAAAAGACGATCAATCGGAGCAAGGTAATATCTGTTTTTATTTGAAAATATAAATTTTTTTTCAATAATATTTTCGCTTTTAAAATTTATCGTTAATTATAAAATTGATATAAAAAAATAAATTATTAAATTTTAATAAATTTTTATAGAAAAAAACTGCATTGAACAATTACAAATAAATTTGACCTTTGTCGGTGTCATACATACTTATGAATTTAATAAATGTGTAAGAGATAATTATGATCAAGATTTAACTCATGCTGAAAGAAAAATAGTTTTAACTGATGATCTTAAAAGAACTTTAGAAGAATCTTATGCTGGATGTATTAATTTAGAGCTGGATCAGGCTTATCACTGTTTAAATAAACAGGTGAAGTTTTTATATTTCATTAATTTTTTCCAAAAAGATAGTTGTTTTTTTTTTTCACAGATACAAAAATATGAAGAAATTATAAAAAGTGTTAATACTTTAACTATTCCTTATTCTACAAATCGCAAGCAAACTGAGGCAAATATAGCTGAAAATATTTCAAACTGTAGAAGAGAAGTTAATAGAAAAGCAGGTATAATACTTGAAGAAATTTCCCAAAATTTGAATAAATGTATAATTAGTAAATCAGTGTGAAAAAAAAATTGTTTAAAATATAAATAAATTGAAAATGCAATTTTTCCAGTGATAAATTTTGTTCACAACTTTATTTTGCTTTAGACATTGTTTTTCTAATTGGTTGAAATATGCATATTCATTTATGTAGAGATGTGTATTAGTATTTATTGTTTTCTTCTTTTGCACAATTATTAGAACTAAAGTTATAATTTTTATCGACTTACTTGAAATCGTAAAAAACAAGAAATTCTTTCTCGGAATTATATTAATCGGGTATTTTGTTGCTGTTGTAAGTAATAAAATTGCCTTGTATAATTTATACATGTATACTGTCAGAAGGGGGTTTGTGAACAGTAGAGTTCACAAGATCTTCACTTTTACCACTTCCGTGGAAAAAAAAAAACATTGCTTAAAAAAAACAAGTAGATTACAGAGACCAACGGACCATGATATCACAAACTGATAACATAAACCATAAAAAACCACTACTCACTCACACCACACCTATATACATCAAAGTTTGCAACAACAAAAATCTGATAAAGCAAGTGATTTTGTTCTTTTGCTAAAAAAATAATATAAATACCGGATTGCATTCAGCAAGTAAACTCTTCAGTTTTCATACGTGCATTAAATAATTGAAAAAAAAACAGGTAGTTTATAAAATGAATAAAAAAATTATTATAATTGGTTGTGGACCATCGGGAATAGCAGCAGCAACAAAACTCATTGAACTTGGTTATCAGGATGTAAGGATATTAGAGGCTGAAAATCGAATTGGAGGACGAATATGTACAATACCATTTGGTGAGAATGTTCTAGACTTAGGGGCACAATGGTGTCATGGTGAAAAAAACAATGTAGTTTATGAAATTGCAAAAAAATACGATAGCAATATTTTTGGTTTTTCAAGTGATCTTCTTAAAGAATTTAATTGCGTTAAATCAAATAAGGAAATTGTACCAAAAAAAATTTCAAAAAAATTGGAAGAACTAATTGAAGAATGTCTTGAATCTGATGAATCTGAAGAAGAATTGAGCAAATTTAAAGGATCTGTTGAAGAATTTCTGAATGAAAAATTCAATAATGCTCTTAAAAAACAAGAAAATGCTAATTTGGATGAGAAAACTGCTAGACAATTTTTGGAGTTTTATAAAAAGTTAAAATGTTCAGTAGATGGCTGTGATACATTAGCTGATTTATCTGGTCCTGGTGAAGTTATTTACTGGGAATGTGATGGAGATCAAATATTAAATTGGAAAGGTAAAGGTTTTATAACTATTTTGAAAATATTAATGAATTCTACAGAAGATGAACCGTATGGAATGTTAGAAAATAAGATTTTATTCAAAAAACAAGTTGAACAAATTTGCTGGAAACAAAATGATGAAAAAGTGTGTGTACGATGCAATGATGGTGATGAAATATATGCAGATCATGTTATTTGTACAATATCACTTGCAGTCCTCAAAGAAAAACATTCAACACTATTTAATCCATCATTACCACCGCTTAAAATTCGTGCAATTGAAGGTTTAGGAATAGGTAATGTTGATAAAATGTTCATTGAATTCTCAAAGCCATTTTGGTCAGAAGATTGGTGCGGTTTGTGCATGTTATGGGAACAAGATGATTTGGATATTATACGAGAGCGCAGTGATAGTTGGATTGAGGATGTATTCGGTATTTTTCCAGTTGACTCGCAACCAAATATACTTTGTGGGTGGATTGTTGGTGCAAAAGGTAGACAAATGGAAAATGCTTCAGATGAGGAAGTTATAAATGGTCTTATGTTTCTTTTAAAAAAATTTTTAACATGGGATATACCAGTACCAGAAAATTTTATAAGATCGACCTGGTATAAAAATCCAAATTTTCGTGGATCGTATTCTTACCGATCCGTTAAAACTGATGAGCTGAATACAAGTCCTGCTGAATTAGCATTGCCCCTAACAAATAGTAGTGATACTCCAATATTACAATTTGCTGGTGAAGCAACTCATGATCATTATTATTCAACAGTTCATGGAGCAATTGAAAGTGGATGGCGTGAAGCAAACCGTCTATTTGAATCTTCTAAATCTGCGTAAGAATGATCGATATTTAAGTTATCATTTCACTTGTGAAATTTGTATTGTTTTTTAATACGGCAATACCATTTGTCTTCAAAAACTTCATATTAAATGTATTAAATGTATTAAAAGAATTATACCTAAATAAACAAAAATTTTAATCTTAATAAGTTTTATTTTATAGTTTTTGGTAATGATATTAATTTTCTAGTTATAATTTAATTACAAAGAAATCATTACTTCTTACAAAAAAATTCAATGCAGTATAAACTCTTCAGAAGTCAACCATTAAAAGGGACTAGAAATACTATCTACTATATACAATATACCTTACACACTGTTATTTGAACAAATCCGAAGGGAATTCTGGTTGAAAGAAATATTGAACTGTTGGTTTTGTTGGATGTTCACTAATCATATCTTCCATAATATCCCTAAAAAGATTTGAAATATATATATATATGTACATTTTTAAAAAATGATTCAATAAATTTAAATCAATGTTTACGTACTCTTCACTGACTAAAGTTATGTTAATTCTTCCAGTTGATACTTCTGTAGGACGAATTGAACCAAAGAAATCAGTTATTGGAACTTTATTTGGATCTCGTTTATATAAATCTTTTCTAACGCCAACTGTTGAAATACATACTCTTTTCGGACAAACTTGCAACTATATTAAAACAAAGTTTTTACTTTAAAAAAAGGAGATAAAATTTACTTTGTTAAGGTAATGAGACGATTATTGTTTTTTTTTATTTCAGATTATTTTAACATGTCAAAACTGTTATTTCTTTCTCATTATCATTTAAAATCATACTTACAAATTCACCCATTGTTTTATCGCTATTTGGATTCACTTTTTCTAAAAATTCGAGTGCATAATAAGTGTATCTGTCAATCATGTAAACACCAATAGATGGATCAACATGATGCTAAATATAATTAAGCATATTATTTTAAAAATATAAATATGTATATATTAGATAATATCGATTAAAACATACTGAAAGTGAATCTTCTCCGACAAGACTACTTGCAACTGCAAGAATATTTGGTGACTGAAATTTCTCATATAGTGACGCAGCTTGGCAAGTATCCACCATTAAAAAGAGTTCATTATAACTAAAAAAAAAAAATTTATGTACAATACTAACAATAAGTCAGTACAATTTAGATTAAGAAAAATAATGACCTACATAGCTCACACAGATTTTAAGTTTTAATAAACAATTTTATAATTTTATATTTTACCGTCTTTTTTGCCACATTTGTTCAATGGCATCTGCTAACTCTTGGCTAGTTATTTCTTCAGAATCTTGAAACTTTAGGAAACCGTCTCCACCGTGTCCAGTTAAATATATTAAAACATTACTTCCTGAATCTGTTAATAATTTTTTAGATTTTGCGGTTCCTTTTTGAGTTCTTCCTGTTAGCAGACGAACAAAATTCTCAACAGTTACCTGATACATAGAATAAAAGTTAATAAGAATCATATTTATGAATTTATGTAAATCTAATAGCTCATAAAATAAAAAATAATTTTCCTAATGTGTACTTCTTATTACTTCTTTACCTCATATCCTCTATAATCAACCTCAACATCATCTCCATAAACATTAATATGTTGATTTGCATTATTATAAACATATCCTGGTCGGGGATTTCTTGGATTACATGCCATATCATCGGCAATCATTAATATTATTTGACTGTCTGGTATTCCAAGTCTTTTAACTGATCTGTAAATTGATAAAACATTCGCTACATGACGATAGTTGAACCAGAATCTTGAAGCATCAACAAGTACAGCCCAATTGTTTGTATGAGTAGATTGTTGAACAGCATCCGCAAAATTTTGAAATGACTATGAAAATAAACGAAAAATGTTAAAAATAGGGTTTCATCAAAAATCTTAATTTTACATACAACTGCTTCTCCTGTCTGACAGTTTATCAAGCAATTAGATAAAAAAACTAGGGCAACTATTAAAACTGGGAACATCATTTTGACTGTTGAATAACGAAATCAATTAAAAAAGTCAAAACACAGAAGAAGCATCTAAATTGTAAATTTTAAACTTTAATGTCAACGTGAAACCGGCTGGACAATTAAATCTTACTATTTTTGTGTACAAAAATTCCAAACAAATTTCAGATTCCAATTTTAGAAATTGCACAAGATAATACATAGTTATGTCAGCACACTCTACTTTTCCCAATAAGGGAGATTTTACAATTTAGAAATTTTCTATTTGTTGCAGAATTTTCACTAGAATAAACATTGAAAATGTTCAAAAGTGTTTTAAATATATTTTACAAGTTGGTTCAGTGTAAATTCTGCAAAAAAAAAAATAGAAAATATAACTAAAAAATTTTATAGAAATTGAGCAAGCAGGGCAGGACTGTTTTTTCGTATCGCTAACATCATGGTAAATAGAATAGGAAGGTATGCTGAAAAGGGGGTTTTAACCTAAAATAAAAATGTCAGTTACAGATGACGTAGCTGCGAAGAAATTTTGAATTTTTAGAAATAAAAACTGTTGTACGTTCACAATAATTATATATGTATACATTTTTTGTTTGCAATTCTTCAAATTTTTTTCATTTTCTGTTCAGATTGTTTTCAATTAATTAATTGTATAAAATTTATACAAATATTTTTCTCATCATTTCTGTGAAATATCGAAAGTATACATTTTTTTGCTACCTTAAATATTTTATATATTTTAGGTAGGTAGGTATTTATATACATTTTATCAGAATCACATCCTCATATCCCATACTTTATAAGCTCATATTATAAAAAATCTAAAAATAAAATATTTGTTTTAATTGTGTAAATTTGTTTCTTTTTCATTTAATTTTATCGTTTTTATTGTACCATCACGACCGCTTGTCTTCAAATACAAACAATCATTTATATCATCTGAATAATTAATTTGCATTAAATGTTTTTTAAGTATATTTTTGAAAGTATATTTCAATTCCACAATATTATTTTTTAATGAATATAAATAAACATGTCCTTGACGGTTACATATTAAAAACCAACGATTTTTTATAATTTCTGCCGTTGTAAACCATTTTTCTTTAATTGATGATGGTAATTGAAAATTAATATGATACAATGGATTTTCAATATTTTCATATGAATTTATATAAATACAATTACCATTATCATCACATAATAATATTTCTTTAGTTTCATCACATATAAAAATTGATTTAATATAACTTTTTGTAATTTCAATTTGTTTAAATTTTATTTTTTTTGGTTTTTTACAACCATGTTCATAAATTAAAAGTTTCTTATAACCGCCAATTAAAATTAAACAATTATTTTCATTTGTTACAAATGTTTCTAAAATTGTACAATTTTTCAATTGAATATCTTCTTTTATTTCCCAATTAAATGTTTTTATATAAATGTAATCTGTTGTAATTCCAACAAAATTTTGTGAATTTTCGCAATTTTTAAATTGATAACATTTAAATTTTGTGAAATTATTAATATTGAATGAATTTATCACTGTTGGAATTTCTTGATATACTGCCTTATTCTACATCAAGTCATAACTTGTGACCAGTCATAAGTATATTCACCAAACTAGTTTTATGACCGTCATAGTCAAGTTATGACCATAAAATTCTTTTAACTGTTTTGCTGACCTATTAGCTTTGCTACTAGCATTTTGAACCCAACTTTGAACTTGATTATGACGGTCATAAACTAGTTTGGTGAATATACTTATGACTGGTCACAAGTTATGACTTGATGTAGAATAAGGCAGATAATTTAACTTTTAAATTATTATCATCATCATCACTATTCACGCTGAATGATTTGAAAATTTTTTCTAATTCAAATTTAATTAAATTTCCGTCATTACTGGTTGTTAATAATGTTTTAGTTTTTTCATAATAATCAAAATTCCATATAATTGCACCAAAATGATGTCGCCGCTTGAATATTAATTCACCATTTGAATTCCATACACATAAATTTGAATCTTCACCAACAGAAATTGCAAACTGATGATTATCTAAAATAAATTCAAAAATTTAAGACTTAAAAAAGACTGGCTACGTTTCAGAATTCAACATTGAGTCCACACTAGGTATATGGTGCATTCACCTTGGTGAATTGATGATTATTGAAACATCGAAATGTAGTTTCGGTGGAAAGATTGTGCAAAGTGTTGAATTTTGAAACGATCGAAATGATTCAATTTATTAATTATTTCCCTTCTACCAACCATTTTCAATAATTTTTCCTTTGAATACCCTTGCTGTATAAGCATAACCACTTTTGTATGGTGAAATTTCTTTATTTTTCCAATCATCATCAACGGTGGTAGTATCATGGATCATTTTATTTTGTATTTTCCAAAAACGTATCGATCTATCATCTGAAGTTGTTGTCATCAACATAAATTTCATATTTACATCAATAGAAAATATTACACCAGAATGAGCAGAAATACGATGTAAAACTGGATAATGATTGGTAATTTTTTCATCATTTATGGTCCAGATAATCACTTCACCAAATGCGTTTCCTATAAAATACAAAATGAAATTAATTTAATACGAAAAAAATTCTAAAAAGAATTCCCTAATTACCTCCAAAAATTGTTAAATTTGAATTTGATTCCATTAAATGCGAACAATACATTGTGGATTTATCAATACATGAATATTTTTCTAGAATTTTAAATGCGTTTTCATGAAAACAATATTCAACAATTAAAAGGACACTATGAGCTGTTAATAGATAAAATTTTGCAATTTCTGGGTTTGTATTTTTATTTAAAAACAGCCCATTACTAATCCAATCCGTAATTTTCGAACAGGAAAGTAGTTTAAATTCTTCGTTGATATTTTTTCCTTCATATTTCTAAAAAAAAAAGAGCCAAAAAGACAATTTTTCTAAGATTTTAAATCAAAATATTTTACTACTCACACAATTATGAGATCAAAGAAAATTCTTTTGCTCCATACGTTAAAAGAACATTATGATCTGTTTCATATTCTAGACCATGGATTTTTTCTTTGAATTTACAATGTAATTTTTCACATTGAACTTCATTCGGCTCATTCTTTGGGGAGTCTGATGATGATGTATTCAAATAGCTATTGTGCACCACATGAAGTTCATTTCCAATTGCTGAAGAAAAAAAGGAACTGATTAGAAAAAATAACTATCATAAGTATGTATAACAATTTGAAGATTTATAAAAAAAACAGTACATGAACCCTTAAGGAGCTTAAAAGGTTTTAAGGAGTTCGTTTTTGCAGAGGTGTATTTAGCAGTCTGTCTTTTAATAAATAATCTTCCTCCACAAAATGATTTGAACACACGGCCCAATTATTTTTCATATATGAAACATTTTACTGGTTTCACACCACAGGCCCGAATCCACTTCTCAAACATATTTTTTTCAGATGGAACTCTGAAAAATTTAACTTTTTCTTTTGTTTTTCCTGTATAATTTTTACAGGACATCACCACACATTTAACCATTTTAATAGAATTTTTTTTTTCAATAATATATAGTCAATTATAGTTTTTAAATATATTTAAATTCACTTTATTTATAAAATAATACAACTTTATCACTAGCCACTATGCAAACTACATATAAAAAAAAATGTAAACAAAAACTTTTCCTTCGCAGCAACGTCATCAACTTATTGTAATGTCACTAAAAAACGAAAAAAAATCTCCGCCATATTGCTTTTCAGCATACCTTCCTATTCTATTTACCATGGCTAACATCACCACTCACTCACCAGTCATCCACCACCACCACCACAAGAGTATTCCACCACATCACTCAGCTAGTTAAAGTGTTGGGACTTCGAGATTGAAAAGTAGTAGTAAAAGGTAGAGGAAAAAAGTAGTAAAATTGAAAAAAAAAGTAGTATACTCGTATTTCAGTTTTCAATGTGTTTTATTGTATTGTATAGCTGAAATTATTTCAGTTGAAGGTTCATTGCGCATGTTTTACTTGCCGTAGTGATCTTCTTGTGTATACATATACAAAAGAAGAAACCTGTTTGTTAGAATTCACAACAACAAAAATGCATGTGTGTAAGTATCTTTTCTTCTGCACATGCCAACGTAGTACAATACGAAACTTCAACTCTTTTGGGACAAGCTATAATTGTAAGTAAAGTAAACAAAACAAATACAATTTTAATAAAATTATGTACTTAGGGCCTAATCGTGAGAGTCTATTTAAATTCAATAAAATATACTTAATATTCAACAAAAATAAATTTATTTCCGTAAGCCGTAATTTAGATATGAACTTTATTCTGTAAATTTAACACAAAAACCACATTATGATAAATGATTAAAATTTTCTTCAAAAAAATTTATAATTTACTTTACCACTTTGCTTAAAATACAGTAAAATATTAAAATTATGCAACTCGAACTCAACACCTTTTACACCTACCGGCTACCAGTAACCATACCAACATGCTTGTTTTGCTGTCAAGTGTCAAGTCAAGTGAAGTGAAAGTGACAAAATAAAAAAATAAAAAAGAGAAACAAGAAAAATCACATTCAAACACCAAACAGTGATAGTAACATAGCTCAGCATAGCTTTATCTCCAACTTTAATTAAACTCTTGAATTCGATAAACGATTTAGTGATAATTCCGTAATAATTTCTTGGCTCAAGAAAAGTAGTAGATGGCACGAAAAAGGTAGTAACAATCATCGGTGTACAAAAAGTAACAGAAATACTACAGTTGTAGCAGAAGTCCCAACACTAATGTTTCGTTTACTAACAACAAATGATCAGCTGAGCTGATAAGGAAGAAGTAAAGTCGTGTTCAAATCAAACATAAAAAAATATAAATTTTGACTGAAAATTTTATAATTATTAAAAAAAAGTGTAACAAAAAGTAATTTAAGTACAATGAAAATAATTCAAGCACAAAATTAATAGTAAAATAATAGTACAATTGCCACAAAGTAATGCACTAAGAAAGAAACTAAAATCAATATTTTATAGGAATAATAAATAATGTTTGAAATAATGAATAGATTTAAATATTTATTCAAATCTAAATTATTAGCATTTATTGTTGTTTTAATTAGTGCACAATATGTTAAAACTACAATTGCCGGAAAATCTCTTCAAGTTATTTATGCTGTAAACGCCGGTGGAGATGAACACATCGATAAAAATGGTATACGTTACGAAGCTGATCCTCTACGTGGCAAAGTTGGTATTGAATCAGATTTTGGAAAACAATTATTAATGATTGGTCGTGTACCACAATCTGATGAAATATTATATCAAACAGAAAGATATCATACATCAACATTCGGATATGATATACCAATAATAGCTGGAGATGGAGAATATGCTTTAATACTTAAATTTTGTGAAGTTTATTTTAATGCACCAAATATGAAAGTATTTGATGTAGTTTTAAATGGTGATCATACTGTAATAGCTGATTTAGATATATTTGCTCAAGTTGGAAAAGGTACAGCACATGATGAATATATTTATTTTACAATATCTAGAGGTAGATTATATTATAAAGAAGAGGAATCAGAAATACGTGGCGGAAAAATACGTATTGAATTTATAAAAGGTATAAAAGATAATCCAAAGATAAATGCATTTGCTCTTTTAAAAGGTGATGTTGAACGTATACCAAAATTACCACCATTAATTAATGATGATATATTACCAAGTGCATCTGAAACGGATATACCAATTAATGAAGATAATATTATTGAAAAACCATCAAAACCAAGAAAAACTAGTGGTCCTAAACAACCAAATCCCTATTCAATGGATGATTCATCAATTATGTTACCCGTTTTCATTGCAATAGGAGCTTTTATACCATTACTGTTTTGTTTATGTAAACTATAACTCATTAATAACTTAACACAACACGGAAAACATACTTAAATGATTGTGATGTATAAAATTTAGTAATGATCGTAAAAAATACACATGTTGTTCCCTAACATTAAAAAAAAACAAAAAAAAAAAAAACACTATACTTATTAAGTTGTGCAATAAATTTTGTCTTAATTTCTTCAGTTGCTGTATATTAACTTCATTTTTTGTTCTATTAAAAAAAAAAGTTGTAATGAGTGAAATGTTTTTTTCAAATTCCTATGTTCTTAAATGTGTAAAAAAAACGCAAAGTTCAAGTACAAATGTAAATCATGTAATTATAATTATTTAAGTGTTAGTATTAGTGTGAAAATTATTTGTCCATTCCTTAATACCCTTTATCCCAAATAGAGTCTTTTTTGTTCTTTTACAATTATTAGAAAAATTGTTTTTCATTGCATGTTCAAATTGGTAAAAAATATTCGGAATTGATTATTTCATTGTTAGCGGGATTTTGAGCATCAAATGTAATTCTACTTTAATTACAATTTAAAGGTCCTTATTATTATTATTATTAATGTCTAGAATTTCTGGATAATTGCACAGGTCAATTTTAACTTCAGGCTTTCATTCAACCTCAGAAGCCTATAAAGGAAGTTTTGATTTAAAATATTCTAAATTATACTTCAGTATACCAATAATAATAGACCAATATTTTTTAAACAAAATATATTTTATTTTAAAAAAATACATTTAAATATTCATATGCTGTAGGAAATTCTTCATTGCATTGTTTGAATTTACATGCAAATTTATTTCTTTCTTTAAATAATTCAACATCATTATAGAATTTTGTTAAATATATATAAATATCTTTAACTTTTGAATATGCTTCAAGTTTTTTAAAATATTCTATTGCTTCATTTATCATTTCCATACATTCAGACATTTTTTTAATTTTTTCATCATTTGTTTTTGCTGAAGCAATAACACATTTAACAAATTGAAATATTACTTTTGCTCTATCATAAATTCCACCATTCGTTAATATCATTTCCATTGATGATTTAATAGTTTTTAATGCTTTCTGTGGCATTTTTATATGATTAAGTAATACATATGAATATAACATATCAATTAATGCTTCTTCATATTCAAGATATTTATCTTTAGCAATTATTGATGCTTCATTTAAAATTTCAATAATTTCTGATGAAATTGTATTTTCATTGATTATCATACAATATGAAAGTAATATAAGACCTCGAACTTTTGTTAATGAATCTATTGAATTTGAAAATGATGATGATGACTGATAAAGTATTTTATCTAACATTTGACGTGCTATATATAAATTACGTTTTGCAATATTAATTGCAGCTCTTTGTAATATACCAGCATTTTTATCAAAAATATACAATTGACAGCATGCTTTCATAGCATCTTGCCATTTACATTTGTATATAGATTGATTTATTGTTATATAGCAATCACACATCATCCAATTACGTGCTAATGGATCACGCGGAAAACGTTCTTTAGCATGATGTAAGATTGTTCCGCATAATGTCAATTCACCTTGGATACTTAACCATAAAGCTAAACAGCACAATACTTGGCATATACTTTCACTATTTCCGACATCACCAAAAGCCCATGATTTGTTTAATTTCAATAGAAGTTGAGAACATATCGATGCTATTTCACTTTTACCATATAAAGTCCATAAAGCTGCACGCTGAGCTAAAGAATTTGCTACTAATTCCATTAATGAATTACGACAATTTAATTCATCACTTTTCAATAATAATTCAAATAATTCTGATGGTTTATAACCACAAAGAGCTGAAATTTTAACAACAAATTGAATATTTAATGATAACGATTGTATCATTGCTAAATCAGTTTGATCTGATGGTATACATTTTTCATTTGATTTAATACGACGATTATTTAAAATACAAAACCATGAATTAGCCAATTCTAAACAATGACGATCACCAAATTCCTGTGCCAACATTATACATTCTTTTAAACTTGATAATGCTTCTTGTTTATGATTAAAATTTGCATGTAAAATAGCTAAATTCAAACTTGAATATTGTATACCACGTGTTTCACATGGATTAAATGTTTGAACAGGACTTCGATCGAATGATCTATGTAATGCATCAATTGAATTGAAAAAATCCCTTAATCGTAAATTATTCATATATGTAAGAAAATGTGCTTGTGATAAAAGTGGATTATCATTAATAATATCATTTAGTTTTTCTTGCATTTGAATTGGTTTTAATGCACGTAATTCATTGTTTTCAAGTAATGCTGTCTGTTGTGCTATAAATAATTCAGCCTGTTTAACGGACCATTTACAATAACAATTTCTATCTCTGTGTACTGTTTGTGTATCTAAAACACAATTATCATCACTATCATTTATATTTTTTAAATTGATATTTGAAAATGCTAAACTTCGTAAACCTTTTTCATAATATAAAGTGATACTTTTATACAATGATAACATTTCACTAAATGACATACGATCTAATGTAACTACTATACGTCTTATATAAAGTCCAACAATACCAAATTGACTAACTCCACTATTTTCTGATAACATTTTATCCATAACATTTTGCATATCAAATAAATCAAATAAATTTTCAATTCCCAATGTATTCAAATCATTCATACATTTTTCAAATCCTTTTAAATGATTTTTATCTACTTCATATTTTGTTGATGTTAACATATTGTGCAAATCTTTAAACGACATATCTGGATATTGTATTAATTTTAGAAGTAACATACAAAATTTCCGTCTTGATTGTGGTGGATATGATTGTCCTTGTTCTAATGCATTTTGTTTTGCCTATTAAAACAAATTTGTTTTACTTTGTTTAAAAAAAAATTAATTTATATTTATAATCACCTTTAAATACTGTTGAACAAGTAGTACGACGGATACTTTATGTGGAGTAAGAACATCAACTTTATTTGAAATCAAACTACTAGGAGATGGATCCAATGCTTCAAGTTCTCGACGAATTTCCATATTTGTGAAAATATTTTCCTAAAAATAAATATTTAATAAATAGCCAAGAAAAATATTGAAAATAAATTTTGTACGCAACGCACTTTTATGTAAACAATAAATGACAACTGGTCGGCAGTCGGCGGCACTCGGCAGATGACTTTTAGCAGAGACATTAACCGTTTAGGGTGATGCCATACGCGTTAGAAATACTGAAATACATGGAAATATGTATATTTAATTCAATTTTTAATTGGAGATTCTATTCTATTCAGTTTAATTTAATTTAATATTAACAAGAAGAATATTGTGCCGTATTAAAAAAAGGGACATTTAGAGTGTGTGTGGATTCGAGTAAATTTTTACTACAGTAGTAAATTTTGACATAAAACGTGGTGAATTTAACTGTCAAAATTTACTCTGGCTCTGGGGCTAGTATAAATTTTGACAGTTTGATAGTAAAATAATGTAAAGTCAAAATATCGAAACAAGTACACAATTTTGTAGCTTTTAAAATTTACTTCATTACGCACAGCAAATGTGAAAATTTTTTTTTACCACGTTAAATTTTATTCTACCACAAAATCTAATGTCAAAATTTACTACTGTAGTAAAAATTTACTCGATTCCACACACACTCTTAATAAAAGGGACTTCGGGACACCACAAAAAATTAACACGAAAAAGAGACCCAATGTCCCAATTGGGACATCGCGGCAACACTGAATTTAGAGTATAGAATCCACGTGCTAAACTGCGAGACAAAAATGTCAATTGTCAAATTTACATTTTCAAGTAACGTCTTCTATCGGTCTGGATGGCGACTTTTTCAATTTTAAATTAATTAGTGAGGATATAATTATTAAAAGTATTTTCTTTTTAAGATAATTGATTTGAAATGGTTTGTCTTATTCCAAATATAAAAATGAGTAATAATGCCAATAATAGTGAAGCTAATGAGAATACAATTGCAAATAAATTCGAAAATTCCGTCGAAGACATCATTGAAGATGATGGTGATGATCCATTAAAATTAAAAAGAATTGCTGGCGGAAGTATTATTGAACATCCTCCTTTATTTTCACCAAATGGAGAGTGAGTATACATTGAATCTTTTTAATTTAATTGTAAATTTTATTTATATTATAATATCTTTTTTTTTTAGGTTATTGTTTATTGCTTACAGAGAATGTGTACAAATATATTCAACAGAAACAGGACAATTATTGAGAAGTTTAGAAGGATCACAAAATAAAATAATTAATTTTGAATATGAAATTAATAATAATAAGATTTTGGTCGGATGCACAGAAGTTGGTGAAATTTTCATTTGGAAATGGGAATCTGGGAATATAGAACGTAAAATGATGTTGAAATATCGTAAAATTCAAACATTTAATTTGTTGGATATTTCATCAACAAATTCTTATGCATTAATTACATTTGATCAAAAGAATAGTGAATATCCGAAAAGTTGGAGTATAATTGATATTAAAACTGGAAAATCATTGGAATGTCCCAGATTTACTTTATCGTAAGTATAAAAATTACATTTAAAAAATTATTCATGTAGCAAGAATTTCAATATTTTAAATTTTCACAGTCATACAGAATTTAAAATTTGTATTTTATTCGTTTATGAAAATTTGAATTTTAGTTAAGAAGAAAGTTTAGTTTTATCTTTACCAATTAACTTTTTCTTCTCTTAATTTAGAGATAACAAAATAAACGTTGCAACAGAGATACGTCATTTTCATTATTTTGCAATTACTCAAAATGATAAAATGTACGTCGTCGATTATAAAAATTGGAAACATTCAAGGTATTTTTTAAAATAAGTGAAATTGAGTTCATATGTTATCTACATTACAAATTTTATATTGCAGATGTTTAAGTCCTAAGAATATTCCTTTTACTCATGTTAAATGTCATCCTACTGAAGAGTTGATTGCAACGGGTGATTCTTTAGGTCGTATATTTCTGTGGAGAGAGTTTTTTAAGAAAAAAGATAAAAAAATAGTAAGTTATTTTTATAAAATAAATTTATTAAACATATTTATTAACCTTTAAAGAATATAAATACATACGTTGTATAAAGCTTTATAACTTTAGAAAATAAATTTTAGAACTTAGATTTTTAATTGAATTCAATTAAAGTAAATTTTTTAAATTAAAAATCAATTCCCATAAAAAAGAAATAAAAATGATTCATCTTTTAGACATTATACCATTGGCATCATACTGAAATAACAAGCATAGCTTTCACAAATACAGGGAGCGGATTCTATTCAGGTGGTTTGGAATCTGTTCTTGTGAAATGGAATATCAATAAACCAGATATAAAGAGTTTTCTTCCACGAATGACAGCTCCTATTTCTCACATTGTTGTTGGCAATGAAAACCAAAAAATTGCTATTGCAACTTTCGATAATGGTAAAATATAATATTTTCTAAAGGAAATATTTTTAAATAATTTTTTTCTTAAATTTTCCATTTATTTTAATTCTTTTTATTTTTTCAAGGAATACAAGTCCTAGATGATCAAGGAAATGCAAAATGTATTTTACAAAATTTCACATATTCTTTAAATGACAGTACAGGACTTGAAAAATTTCCTGTTGGTTTAAAATTGAATCCACGATCAAATTGTCTAGTTTTAAATGGACGTACAGGACATTTACAATTTTATTCGACATATACAAAAAATTTATTGTATAATGTATGTAACAATAAATATTTGCTTTTGTGTTTGGTAATAATTTCTTTTACAATTTTTAGATGGATATTGTAATTCAAAATCGTTTATCAAGAGAAACTCAAAAAATTTTATATGATATTCAAATTACAAAAGCAGCTTTTAATGTGGATTGGTTGGCTACAACTGAAATATGGAATGATCAAGAGCATTTAGTTGAAACAAGATTAAAATTTTGGGAATTTAAAAAAGAAAGTCAAAGGTTTGTAGACAATACATAAATTTTTTTTTTTTTTTCGAAACTTGTATTTTGAAAATATTCATACTAATTAATTTAAACAGAATATTCTAAAAAAATGTTTATTTTTCAACAGTTACTGTCTCAATACAAATATCGAACTTCCACATGAAGAAGGAGTTAAAGCTCTTGAGTTCTCAGACTCCTATCAAAGTGAGAATTTATTATGTGTTTCTGTTGGAAATGATAATATCATAAAAGTTTGGTCATTGGAAGATTCCGATAGTATTTACAGTAAGTAAATAATTTTTTTTTTCGTTTTATTTTCAAACTATATATTTAGCAGTTTTAATTTAATGAATTTGTTTTTTCTTATACAGAAAAGGGCAAAGTATGGTATTGTACTGGAAAAACAGATTTTAAAAATATGAATATTGAATCAGTTAGTTTTTCACTTGATGGTTCATTATTAGCTGCAGGCTTTGGAAATTGTTTATGTATATATAAATCAGATAATTTGAAAATTAAAGCAGTTTTAACAACACCAAATTGTAATGATGGAACAGTAAAAACAGTACAAATAAAAATCCCTTCAAATCATGTTGTGAAAAATAAACAAAATAAGAAAAAACTTAAACAAGTAAAAAATAAATCTAAATTAGAAAAATCCAAAATTGATGGTGAATATACTGATAAACAAAGAAAAATATTAGATTTATTATCAAATTTAATTGAAAATGATGAACAAGAATTAATAACACAAATTAAGAAAAATTCTGAAAAAATTAAATATAATGAAAAAATCAATTTAAATGAATTCGAAAATTTTAAAAAATCAAATGAAAATTTAGAAAATATTTTATTTAAAAAAATTCGATCATTAGTTGAATTAAATTTCTTTCAAAAACTTTGTCTCATGCAAAAATTGAAATTATTTTGTACCGTCTCAACAGAAAAACAAAATAAAATATTAAATTATATTGCATTGACAATAATGAAAGCACGTTATAAAGAAGATAATTTTCATAGGCAATTTTATAAAATTGAAAAAAGAAAAAAATTTAAAGCAAAACAAAGATTATATAAATATTTTAATCAACAAATACAAAAATCTGATGTAGAAAAACATTTACATAATGAAATTATTCCTTTGTTGAAACTGTTAAATATCAATCACAATGAAAATATTTTCAAATATCAAACATATATAAAATATAGTATGAATGATAATTTTAAAAAAGTAAATAGATTAAATGGTTACTGCAATTATAATCAAAATGTTCGTGATAGCTCATCATCATCATCATCATTATCATCATCAGTACGATTACCAAAATCTAGTATATTACATTCATCATCAAATTTTGGAGTTCAAAGTGTATCATCTATTAAACGTGTTCTATTTGGTACAGCTGATTTTGCACACTTGGTACATATTTAATAAAAATCAAAATTTTCTGAATATTTTAATTAAATCTTTAAAATTTTACAGGTTGTCGTTTGTACAGAACATCGAATATTAATTTGGAATATTTTAACATTAAAACTACAATGTGTTCTTAAATTATCTACACATGAAATTACCGTAGATCCAATAACAAGTTTATTTGCAGTATTCACTACAAACAATGAACGTAAGTTGGTTTTTTATTTTTGGTTGTTTGAAAACTTTTTTTCTGTTGAATAATTTACAAGTACAAATTTTGAAGAAACTTGAAGTAATAAGTATACAAAATAAGTTTTCGTTTAAGACAATTTGATAAGAGACATTTTTCAAACTCATCCTCATTTGGCCTTCTACGTTTCCTTTTTTCTTGAATATCTCGGAAACTATTGAAAATTCACCTCATTCCGTTATACGATTTTTTTCATTTCTCGTCGAGATCTACCATTCTGCTCACTTTCGCGCACACGCTCTGTAAAACACCCTGTGTAGATTATAAGTACCTTACAAATTGATTGTTAAATCAAAGTACTTTAATTTATTTATTTTCTCGTTTACTATTATTTTTTTTTAGTGTATGTATTTTTGCCGAACGCTCCAATGCTTTTCTATAACAGGACAAATTTACCAAAAATAAAAGGTGCTTGTTGGGTTCCAAGAAAATATCCAAAATCTCAATCAATTAATTTAGATTGGCAATCAACATCAATGCTATACTTTTTGACTGAGGCACAGGTAAGAACCAAGAGTCATTAAAATATATGTATGTCATATTTAATAAGACAGTAAAAATAATTTTTTTTTTATTATTCAACAGGAATTAATGTATTTATCACCTGAAAATGATATGGATAATTTAAGTGCCCCTCCTACACAACTAAGTAATGATATTCAAGAGTTGAATCAGTATACAACATTTGGAACATTTGCAATTAAACAAATTAATATGAACAAATCGAAAAATATATCTACAAGCGGTATGGTAACTTCATCTTCAATTGGAATTTCTGGAAAACAATCAATTAAATCGGTAAGTTTTATTGTTTTTATGTATTTATATGATAAACATTTCAACCTGAAAGATATGTATGATATTTGTAAATATGTTATTATTTGTTTAAACAACTTTGGATAGTTAGTTTTTTAGATAGATAGTTTTATTTTTAGTTTAAAAAAAACACACTTTTATTATCCATTCTTTTATTAATAAAAATACACTGTTCAGATGATAAAAAAAAAATAATAATTTGAGTACATTTATTTGTACATATTTAAAAATTTATTTTTACACATAATTTGTAAATGCTGCTATACTACATGAAAATCATACATTTACATTTATATGTAGTATATAATCCAAATAATTTATTTTTATTTTGAATTATCATAATTAACAAAAAAATAAAATAAAAAATTAAGACTGTTATGAAAATATAATATCACAAGGTAAAAATTTTAAATTAAGTCTTCTTTGCACTCTTTTTAAAATTTTTTTTCTTTATACAATCCTTGGTCTATTAAGTGGTAATCTATGATTTCTACAGCGTCTCAATAAATGATAATCATGTTTGATATAACGAAGACAATGCCATTGAGGAATTTTGTACATTTCCAAATTGTTATCCTAGAAAAAAAAAAATTATTGATAATTCAATTTTATTTTATTAAATATTCTAAAAATTATAAATTTTTTTTAAATTTTATTGTGAATAATTTATCAAATAAAACATTGAGAGCTAATTAAAAAAAAAAGAAATAAATTTACATCGAAAAATTGTTTATAACCTTTAATGATTTTCAATTGAAAATTCATAATAAATAAATTTTGAGATAATTTATTTTTCATTTTATCTGTTGAAGTCTTGATATGTCAAGAATATTTCCGTAAAGCTGTTATTAGAAAATCCTCGTAAATGACGAAGATACATTGAACGTAAACACAATGCGGCGGGGCGGGTCAAGTTCCGAGCTGTATTGAATTTTTAAACTACTTAATATACAGTATGTATTTATGTATTTTTATTATTGTTAATACTTATAGTTTCAATCGAATGTTGACGATTTGAACTTAAAAACATTTATTTTTTATTTTTAAATAAGGAACAAAAAATAAGGAAAGATGTAAAACTAGAAATTTTGAAAACACTTGTTTTTAGAGCACTGTCACTTATGCAAATTTTTAAATACCTACCTAATTTTTTCTATTTAAAATTAGAAAATAAAATTGAAGAAATCGTAAAATTTTTCAATATATAAAGTACAAAATTTTAAATATTTTTTTCTGTTTTTTTTTTTAATCTTTCTTTTAATAATAAAAGTAATTTATAATTTTTTTATTAATTTTTGTTTTCTCGAAAATTTTATTGAATTTGTTTGAAGTTTTGATAAATTCTCACAAGAAACATACCGCAATTTACTAAATGTAAAAATTTAAAATTCATTACTTTGATAGGTAATTTATTTTAAATAAGATATTATATGTATATATATTTTGTTGTTGTACCTTTTGTATCTTTTGTGATCCTGTTATTGGTCCAGTAATTACTTTATTTATAAAAACTAAAAATATTAAAGAAAACACACTCAAGAATATCAGTTGCATTTTCATAGATATTATTTTTATTTTTATTCAAATCAAAAAGTAGAAAATTATTACTTTAATATTTTAAATATTTAACGAATAAATTTAAAGTTAAATACAATTTTTTTCTTTTCGGAATGTAAGAATGTTTTTTTTTTTCTAATTTAGTTAGCTTAAATAGAATAAAGTTTATTTCTTTATTATTTTACAAATAATATACTTTCACTAAATTATATTTAAAATAAAGAATAATAAAAAACGACACTACGATTGACTAACTTCTTGGAATGAAAAATTCAATTTAGTTATTAACTGATCACTGTACTTCCTTATATACACTTCGATGTATTTCACTTGTTGTTATGTTCAAAAATACATACCTATTTATATATAAGGTAATTCTTTTTCAAAAAGATATATGTATATGCTTGATTGACTGATTCATTCTGGATGATGTGTTGTTTTGTTTGCTGTTGCTACTACTGATAACTGTTGTGTTGTTTATTTATAAGATTCTGTATTCTTATAAGAACATGTACAATACTTGCACGTTATAAAAAATCGTTCTATATACATGTTTTGATTTTCTTTTTGTTTTTATTCCCTTCAGTATTTTCATTTTCAATATAACACACAAACAAAAAGCTTTATATTTCCAAGATTTGCTTGGCATTATTATTTTACATACATAAATATCTATACATACATAAGTATCTACATATCTACTTTATCTTTTGTATGTTTTTTAAAAATTTTTTTTTTTTTGTAGTTATTGAATGTGTAACGTACATAAGTGAAATTTAAGTAATATTTTTATTGTATCGTAATTCGTACTATATAACTATTGTCGCATTGTTATACTTTTTTATTTTTTGATCACACCACAGTTTACAAACGAAAAATAAACAAAATAAAACTTCAAAAATATGAGAGCAATTCCAACAATAATGACCACTTTCAATATATGTACATATATCGTTACAAAATCCTTTAGTACTGGTTAAATTTATTGTAAATACCAAAATTAGAAATTAGGGAAGTAGGGACAGTACAGTACCTATATTTATCTGGTCAAGGAGATATTAATCTAGATATTGAAGAAAGATATTTAACAAACAGGTCAAATTATAAAAGTTTGTCGGTCAAATCATGCATCAAATAATGTACAAATTTAAACATCTAATGAAAGTTCATTCGAAGAATTACAAAAAGGCGAATCAAACATTTGTTTGAGAAAATTGAAAAAAACACAAACGTAACACATGTTATAGAACTGCCCGTACTACACTAAATAGGTCAATCAATGAAAACTTCATGAATTGAATTTGCTATCAAATATCTATTTGATTTTTTTTTCTTACATAATTTAAAATTTCAGTACAGATGAAAAATGAATTTTAACACTTTCTACACTGTAAAGTAAATTTTCATTAATTTAGAATAATAGGTATTATTTGAATTTTCCATAACTCATATAGAATTCTTAGAAAGTTTTTAATTAGTTGATTCATATCGGAAACTGAATAAGAAAGAAAATTAAGTAAAGAAAATAAAATCTGATTCTTTCTGGCTGAAGAAACAATAATATATAGCTATTTAAAGCTGTTCAAACCAGATAACACTTGTAAATTGTCAATTTATGTATGTTTGTCGATTTTTATATGTTAATTTTATTTTACTATCACAAAACTGATGAGTATTAAAATGACCCACGAGTTCAGAAATTGTATTTTTTTTTTCGTCATGTTTTCTAAGTAACTAACAGAGATGTACCTGAAATTTGAATCAAGATTTTTTTTAAAAGTATCATTAAATGAATTAAGTAATTGAAATTGAATTTAAGCTTTTACAAAGTATGTTGTACATTACACAATTACGATGACACAGTTATTAACAGCATACGCCTCTTTATGAGTAAAAAAAAAAAGAATGTTGACATAATAGTCGAATATGTACTTGTTCAATTTTTTATGCTATATTTAATTTATAATGTCAACGACATTTTTGTTTTTTTAACATTTACGAAAATTAACGATTTTTACAAATAATTTAACTTGTCTTCTTTTTTTTTTTTTCTCTTAACAGCTAATTAATTTTCCTACACATGCTATGGCTCCAGCAAATTTACTTTGTCATTCAATTACAAAATCTTTAGTTGGAATTGAAGATGATGAGAAATCAAAAATATCATCAAAAGCTGAAAAAAATCGTAATATTGAAAATGATAATGATTCAGATGATGAAATATTTGAGAAATATAGAAAAGTTCAGCAACCAATCATGGATAATTTAAAATCAGATGTTTCAAAGAAACAACATTTGAAAACAGTTCAAGAAAATGATTTGAAAATTATGTTCGATGAAGTAGTTGATATATTTTTTTAAATTGATTTTTGTATGTCTTTTGCCTTTATGTATGTAAATTTTATGTAAATAAATATTAAAGAATTTTTAATAAGTTTTCTAAGGAATGATGATCAGTTTCTTAAATGTTTGTTTACTGATAAAAAAAAAAAAGTTAAAAAAATAAAGTAGAAGTTAAAGTGCAAAAGTTAATGAATTGTTAAAATAAATTAAAGATATGTGACTTTTTTTATTATTATTATTTTTTTTCGAAATTTATTGAATAAAGAAAAATAAATGATAAAAATTGCTTGTAAATTTTTTTTTTTAAATAAAAAGCATTTTTTTTAAATGAAAAATGTGAGAATTAGAATTTAATATTAAAGATTTTATAATTGCCTTAGAAAATATGAAGCTATAAAAAAAAGTTAAGATTAAAAGTGAACCACCAATGGCTTTGATTGATATTTTAATTAACATATTAATTTTTTATTATTTTTTTTTTCCTGGGTATTCCTTACTTTTACCATTGTATATGAATTTATAAATTAATATACACAATGCTTTTACGTAAATGTAGTAATGCTTGGAAGTGAGTCATTGTTATCGTTGAAATGACGCTAACATGTAATTATAATTAACTGTGACTGTTAAAATTAGGACACAACTAAACAAAAAAAGAAGTAAACAATTTTTATTACTTCTAATTGTTATTTCCTGTTGAAGTGCATAAAATTTAAGAAAAATATAGTACTGTGAGTACAGTGACATTATTATTATATTACTCTATATGATGTAAAAAGTATAATAAAATCAATCAATTCACATTATCATAACTTTCAAGATGTAATTTAATGAAACAAAAAAGTGTTTTAATTAAATTTCCTTAAAAAATTCTTAATTTAAATTATTTTATTAAATTTGCAGGTAAAAATAAAACATACACATTGAGGAAATATAAATTTTTTTTTAATTAAATATTTTTGTATTTTTTATTTTCTTATGAACAATTTTTTATTTATATACATATTAAAATTTCTTATTATAAATTAAATTTATTGTAGAGAATTTCTTCGAGGTATAAGACCAGCATGTGATAAAACAGAGTATATTTCGGAACGTGGAATTTTTTCTGATTGACGTTCAAAAACCTTTTAAAAAAATATATTATAATGTAAAAGTAAATAATTTAAATTTAAAGGTAAATTATTTCTACAGACCGGTTGTTCTCCTGGACCAAACCAACTAGATTTAGCTAAAAATTCACGTACTCTTGGTGTTTTGTAAAATGGATTACGTAATTCAGTTGGTAACATTTCTTCGAATGCATCATTTTCTATAACAGCAATATGTTGAATTTGTGCTGATGCAAACGTCAAAATTGTCAATAATATACATGAGAAATTTATGAGCCTGAAAAAAAAACAAATTAAAATGGAGATTATTACAAAAAATAAAAAAGAAGGTAAAAATTTGTTGATCTAATTGTATTTTAATAACTGATTAATAACGAGATCGACATTCATCGATTGGTGACTGATGTTTATCGATTTGGGATCGATTAGAATCTTTTGATATCACATTTTATTTCTTAAAAAAATGGGAATCACAAAAGAAAACGATTTTCAAATACTTCTTGGAAAACAATTCTTAAAATTAAATTTTAGGTTCATCAACCAAAGTTCTATAAAAAAGAAAAACAATTTTAAATTTGTCTGCTAGCAACCAGCTTTATTTGTTTACTTTAAATTATTATAAAAATATATATGATATATGAGTTGATACATTTTCTTCAAAAATTTCAGCTCAATCACTTTTCAAAATTTTCTTAAAAATATAATACATATGTTTAAAATATCTACAAACAATATAAATACAAATAAATTCCTTAAAAATTATCACAATTACAAATTTTCTTTATTAAGTATATAATTATCTACTATATCAGAAATCATATCAGTCATTCTTTCACGATACGTTTCATCATTATTAAACGCTTTCAAACAAACTTGATTTCGATTTTCTTTAAGAAATTCATTAAAATTCTCGGAATTTTGTAATAAATTAGACACAAAAATTTCAGGTAAAATTGTTAAATGTGAAAATAGACAACTTTCAATTATTCCAGCCAATTTATAATATTCAATTGAATCTTTATATTCATTCTCTGTTATAACATCCTTTATATCAATATCATGCTCTTCCAAATATTTCGTTAAAAATTTATAATATTCTTGAAGAAGTTTATCAAGATATTTTTTTCGAAAATCACTTGTAGTTGGTATCGATAAAACAACGATCACATCTAAAATTGGTGGTGCATATCGTACTAATTGAAAATCTACTAAACGGCAATCAATTGGTATATTTTTTCCTTTATTATTATCATATTTAAACATAATATTGTTTGCCCATAGATCTCCATGATTTAAAACATTACGAAATTTTTTTGATGTTTTACAATATTCAAATATTTTTCTAAGAATCTTTTCAAATTGATCAGTCAAATGATTTATATTTGAATAATTTTGATATTTTGGTATTGATTTTAATAATTCACAAAGTGCAGATACAGCTTTATTAAATAAAATTGCTCTTAAATTATTTTTATCACATGGATATGAATTTTCTTCAATACAATTTCCATACATTTCTGATATTGTTTTTTTTGTTCGATATTCTAAAACAATCGATGAAGAATGCATTATTGCTAATGTATTTAATACACATATTAAATGATCATAATCAAGTAGACCACCATTTTTTGTTTCAATACGAAATCCTTGTTCAGATAAATTTTCAAATATTAATATTTCATTTTTCACTAAATAACACTTTGGTGCAAAATAATGATCATTACCAATATTAATATCAAATAGTCTTGGTAATAAATATTTATAAACGTTTGTTTCTTTTTTAAAAACACCAAATCCTTCACAATATTCAATTTGAGCAGCAACATTCGGTATTGATTTAACAAAAAATTTCATTTTATCTTGTGTTTCTTCAGAATTTATTTTTCTATTAACAAGTACATTTAGAAAACGATGTGAACCCAAAAATCCTTTAGGTATTCCATCTAAACTTGTATATTCAAAACTAATTACTTCAAGTTTTTCATTATTTTTACAAATAAAATTTCTACAACAGAAATCTGTAATTTCTTCTTTTGAAATTAAATTTAATGAACGATCAACTTCCATTTTTACTTTTTATTATTATTTTTTTTTTTTGAATCACTTTCAAGTAATGAATGATAGAATTTTGAAACTTTTCTAGTTTAAAAACTAGGATTTATACAAAAATATTGTAGTTCTTTTTTTTTTGTTAATTATTATATTTACCTAAAGTTTTAAAGTGTTATAAAATAATTCAATATTTTATAAGAAGAATATACATTTTAATCTTATTTGTGAGATTTATTATGATGTACAGTAATATTAATAAGCACAGTAATTTTTAATAAACTTCTGTGATATTCATGATTAGATATTATCTGATCTGATATAAAATTAGTGTATGTGACGTAAGTAAAAAAGATAAACTTTTTTTTTTTTCATATGAAATTTATCAAAAATTCATTGTTTATAGGTTTTATTCAAGATATATTTTTTCAAACTTTGGGTATATCCATGATTTTAAGAAAATCCGTACAATTTTGCGATAATATTTCATCTTTACAGTGATACTTTTGAATTTTATGAAGTTTTATGAATTTTTTTATGAAAAAGTGTTTCCATCGAATTGGATTCTTTTGTGAAAGAAGTTTTATTATCCTTAACATTTTGGTCTTTAATTTTCATCTTCGGTTTTTTTTTTTAAATTTTTTTGTAAATAACTTCTTCAAGAAATAGTTATATTTCTTGGAGATTAGAAAAATTATAATAAAAAATAAATTCTATACACAGTGGTTAAAACCCATATTGAAGATTGAAGTATTTCAAAATTCAATAAGTCTAAATTTGTGCAAATAAAGTATAAAATCATCAGAAATGATCGAATGGTGAATTTGAACAAAATCATTGCGATTTTCAATGAAATTACTCGATTGTAATAATATTGATAAATAATCTTTCTATTATGGGAAAAAAATATTCATATTGCAAATATAAAATTTTATCTTTATTTGATGATAAATATGTATATTTAGTAGCATATACTTATTAAGATATTTGAAGACAACAGACATTGGTGTTTTTCAAATAAACAACTCTGTCAAATATTTGAAAATATATATTATTAGGTAAATATTGAATTTATATACATATATGTATGTAAATATTAAATATGGATTAAACCATGTAGTGGTTGTAAAATTCTAAATTAAAATCAAAATAAAAGTTAAATAAAGCTATAAACGACAGAATTTTAAAAGATTTCAGGTGAAATTATATACTAAGTGTAACAAAATTGAAAGTAAAATGTAAGTTAAAAAAAAAATGTAGATACAAGTAAAATTCGAGAAAATTATTACATTGTAAATCGAGTGCGTTTAAAAACGTCAATTGATCATTACAATTTCCAAAACTGCTACATATTGTTATTTTACAAACAATTATGTATACATTTTTGGAGTGCTGTTATTAGGATTAATTTAAGAACAAAGATCCAAAGGATAGAGTTTTTGGTGAAAATTATAATAAAAGGAAAAAAAATATTTTAGAATTTTATTTTTGCTGAAATTTTGAACCAACCACCTCAAAAGTTATGTGACATATTTAATGAGAAATTGAAAACGAAATGCATTATGTCAAAAAAATTGTTGTGATCAGTGTATGTAAATTTATTTTTTTTTTGTATTATTACTTTTACGCACTTTTTATTTTCATTTCACTTGGCATAATTTATGTAGGTACATACATACATATACATATGTGTAATTACAAAAAGAAAAATTAATTAGCTTCGAAACTCTTTATTCAATAAAATGAAATTTTGCAAAATTTCTTCATATCTGTAATTACATCAGAGCTTTTATTTTAACATATAGTGTCACATTGATTAAAATAATATATACATACATATACATATATATATGTATATATTTTTTTTGATAGGCAGACACAAGAGAAAGTAAAAGAAAAATTCATTTTGATGATTATTATTTTACTTACTGCATAGCATATCGATTACAAATTTAAGCGCCCAAGTGGTGAGTCAATTGTGAAGTTTATTGCCTCAAATCATTTTAGTTTCCGCAGTTGTACATACATACTACGTACTTATTTATATCTTTACTGTATTTTCGATTATAAATGAAATCCCTATCAAGTTTTTCCAATATGTATTTACAACAGGTTTTGTTTACAATCACTTTCATTCTCGAAGAATTTATCGAAATTAAAATTATGATAAAATTAATATGAAACAAATAAGACTGCAATTTGAATTAAACAATTAAACTTGTATGACGAAAGAAAAACACAAAAATAGTAGTGTTTTTAAGCAAAATAATATTTTATAGTATATACCTGATGAACAAAGGTTCCACCTATTACATGCAAAGTAATTTTTTTGTTAGCTTTTCAAACACAAGTATGTACATAATTATTTTTAAAGAAATTACATACATACATAAATATAAGCAAAAGAGAAAAACGTTTGTACCAAAAGTACATGCGAGTATTAACTTTTTTTCTTCTTGCAAAAATAAAAAAAAAAGTCTTATTAAAAAATAAACAGTATTTTTATGAAGGTAATAAATATTTAATTTAAAATAAGACTCCAAATTTCATATTATATAAAAAGCACTCTTCTCGATTAATTTAAATGATTTTAAAACTTAACAACCTTTAAATTTAAACCACGAATACGGAATTCATGACTTTACCAACCTTCCAATTTTTTTTTTTCAGTTATGATGATGAGAGTATGTACATAAATGAACATTCTAAATTTATAAAAATTAAATTTTTCTCTTTATTTTTATTTAATTAACTAGCATTTTATATAAATTTATTATTTATTTTTTATTTTTCGTTAGTTATTCGATAATTAAAAATTTTGCTTTGGAATTTCATTTAAAAAGGAAGAAATTAAAATACTCAAATGACATTGAACGCAGGCGAATAATTGTTTTGAAAAATCCTTGAAAAAAAACCTCACTTGCTAAAAAAATTTTAGTCCAAGATACTAAACTCATATCTACTCCTTAAAAAATAATACATATAATATGCATTTTAAAGCACATTTTTCATTTTATCCATTACAAATGTAATTTTTCATTGAAGGTTATTTAATTAAAAACGTTTAAAATTAATAAAAACTGAGGAATTTTCAACTGAAAAAAAAAAATCAAAATTTTTTATCTTAACAAAATTTAACAAAGCGATTCAACATACATCATACAAATAGTTGGCCGGATACCTTCGTGTGTGTATGAAGGTTAAAGGGTCAACTAGAGTACAAAGCACTCAGACTCAGTAAAGGTCTTTGACAATGCCAAAATTTTTTTTTATGTGATTGTAGGAGACAATTTTTAAAGATTTTTCTAGAAAAAAAGAATTAAGTTTTGGAAAAAATTATTTCTTTTTTTATTTTAATATTTTTTTTTTCAGTTGCAAAGTGTATCACTAATTCCAAATTGAGAAAAATTTTATTTTATTAAAAAACAAAAAGATTTTCTTTGTTAAATGACTTTAAAAATTCAAAAAACAAGTTCAAAGAATATAATAAAGTCCGATATTTCAGTACCTAATTGTTGTACACGTTAATTAAATAACTACAAAAGTTAACATCCCTATCCCACATTTAAAAAAAAAAAAATTTCCAACTTACAAGGATTACTAGTTATTCTGACTAGTTTCATATTTTTAAGCTCTGTTAAAACTTTTCAACCGATTTCAATAATTCTGGTTTTAATTTGAATATTTGCAATTTACGATTTACTGTTGTACTTTTCATGTACTTTTCATGCTCTAATACTTCACTTAATTAAAAAGGAATTAATTTGAAATAAGTTCTGTTGTACATATTTCACTTTTCACCTTTAAAATAATTTTCAATACAATTTCTCTTAACAATTAAAAAAGAAACATTTTTTTTTCTCAATAAAATTTCAATAATTTCAACAGATAATATGTATATAATATTTTAAATTTCAAAACAATCACAAGAAAAAATATTTTTTATTTATTTAACTTACATTTTCATTTTATAAAAAATATGTAATTTGAATATAATCACTATATAAATTTTTTTTACACTTAAAAAATAACAATTAAATAAAGTAATATGTGCTAATATAAAAATTACGTCTGATATGTAATAGATGTGCTTAGTTAGTACGTTGTAATGCAAATAATTGATAATGCAATTTTTATGTTTAAAAAAAAAAACAATTCACTTGAAAATACAAATTAAAATGTTTTGTTGTTTTTATGTTTGACCAGTTTAAGAGTTAAAATTTAAAGTTAAAATGATCAGGTGAATATTGGTGAAAATATCGAAAAAAAAGCATACATATTTCAACCCCACTCATATATATTTTTGATAATGCATACTTAAGGTTTTATAGGCATCGTTATAATATTATATTGAGTATCTGTAAGTATAAGCAAGTTTTTTGTTCGTCTTCATCGTATATTGTTTTGCTGTAACACTACATGGTATAGAAGAATTACAACTTACAAGGTGTGTTTAGTTACAAAATAATCGTTACCATCGATCGAATGACAATTTACAAGTTTTTCTTCTTACATATTAAAAAGTATAATGTATAATGCATGGTATATATGTAGCTATATGCTTGTTATTTATTACTATTATCTATATGAATTTACATCTTCTTACCTTTATTGGCCCAAAGACTGTATTTAAATCAGTATTATACAAAAAATAACATAAAAATCTTTATTTAAATTCACTTTCTTCTTCGTCTTTCAATATACATAGTTCCATATGGGCGTATTGTAAAATAATAGATAATTTCAACAAAACTGAGAAGACTTGCACCAACGAAAAGTCCAGTTGTTCCTCCTGTAGATACTAAAAATACACAATAAAATATATTTAATCATTATATATTCTTTTTCATTGCTATATATCATTATCTTGATTATATGTATTAATTCTATGAAATTTAATTAAATTATCATTTTATTTAATCGCAATATTTAAAAATCGATCGTTGTATGTGGGTACATATGCAAGTACATATATGTATGTTTGTATGTATATGTTTATTACAGGTAGTAAATAAAAAGTTGTTTTACCAACAAGATCTAACTTTCCTCGTACAACATTCCGTTTATATCTTTCTGTTGGCAGTGAAATGAGACCGATTTCGACCTTGGATATTGGCTTTTGATGACCATTAATACTAAAAATAGTAAAAAAAATTTTATATAAAATAAAATAAACGAGATAAATTATGCTGTAACATAACATAACCTTCACAAGGCTATATATGTTTTTTTCTTCTTCTTGATATAGTGTCCGTCACCGTCAGCATACCAATATTATATTACACATACATTAACATTAGACTGTCCCTTATTATGTAAAGCAAAAAAATTTTTTTTTCTAAACCAACTTCTCACCTGCTCAATTTTTTGTACTTGACGATGTGAGAAAAACCTCAAAATTTAAAAGCTCTAGAAAATCATTTATCCGTGCCGCAAAAGAGTCGTTTTTACCTAAGAAAATGTACTTAAAGAATAAGTTCGTATGTTAGCAGATTTCAAATTTGAATATCTCTGGACCTCGTGATCCGATTTCTACAGGGCGTTCTTCTTGTCATTCCTTATAACACTTTCTTTTGAACAAAACAGATCCTTGCAACAGGGAGCGAGCTACAAGGCACCAAAGAAAAAAACTTCTTCCATCTATGAGAAAATTTTTGTAGACCTTTTCGTCCCTTTGAAAAAGTATGTTCCAGTTGGAGTTGAAAGTTGAAATTTAGCCAGGATATTCCTTGAAGGGTTAAACATAGTTTAAACGAAAAAAACTTGTTAACTAGGGCAAAAGTTATAGGGTAAACTGCAAAAAATCGTAATTTTCCGAAAAATTAACGTTATATCCCTTCTACTGCGACCCCACTTAATCTTGCACTTTTTCAGAAACATTTAAGTTTGCGATTAATTTGAACTGATATTTAAATTTGAAATCTGATTTTTGACCAAAAAATGCTAACATACGAACTTATTCTTTTAGTACATTTTCTTAGGTAAAAACAACCCTTTTGCGGCACGGATAAATGATTTTCTAGAGCTTTTAAATTTTGAGGATATTCTCACATCGTCAAGTGCAAAAAATTTAAGGAGTGAGACACTGAGAATCTGAAAGTTGAAAATAAGGGACAGCCTAATATACATATATACTTTCTATGTATAAAACATTATAAATAATACAGGTAAATATATTAAAACTTACTTATTTCGAACGTCATGCACAACATATATATCAACTTCTGTACAAGAAGGTAAACAATCACATATTAAACCTTTACGACCATGTGACCATTTAGCAATTATTATTGATAAATTTTCATAATATTTATTTAAACATTCTAGTCCCGTCATATTGCAATATAATTCATGTGGGGTATTTGGTGTAAGATGACTTGTACAATTACACATTTTAATTTGTTGATCTTTTCTACATTGTACAATACATGCACTATAACTGTAAAATTTATGAACATTTAAAATATTTTCATCACTAAAACGACAATTTCGTTGTTCAACGCTAACATCTCTTGTACCTTCAGCATTTTCAATATTTTTTAATGAAATATACCGTCTGAAAAAGAAAAGAAAAAAAGGAAGAAAACAAAAGGAAAATATTTATAAAATGTGATAATGACCTTGAGATTTTTTTTAATAATTTTATAATACATATTTACTAACGTATAGGAAACATATGGTGCAACTGTTAGTATATCTGTTTTAGGTGTCACAACAGTTGGAACATCTTCTTCTCCTAATGTATAAATCTTAAAAAAATAAAAACTAATGATAATTCATAAATAAAAATTTTTTTCATCGATTTTAGATTACAATTTTTCGTACAACTATAACTGGAAAATATTTTCTTCGGATAATAAATATCCTTTTGAAAAATTAAAAAAAAAAATTAATGCAAATGTTAAATATATTTATTTTCTTTTACTGAACTATTTCATGTAATGTTTTTATTTAATTTTATTTTGTTGTAAATAACTTGAAAAACGATGGCGATGTGAATGACACTTTAGTCTAGACTTAGAGTATTTTCCGGAAAAAAAGAAGAGTTTCGAATAAGTTCGAAATTTCTCTGTTTCATTAAAAGATATTTTTTTGTAAATTTATAAATTATTTTCCATTAATTAAATTTAATTTAAACTCTAGAAAGTGGTAATTATTTATCTAATAATATTTTAATAAATTAATACGTATAGTGTATAAATAAGTGTACTTACACTGGCTTCTGTTGAAATATTAATTTTCAAATATCCTGGACCAGTGAATTTATTAGATATCATATTTATTTTTGGAGAATCTGGTTTTCTGGAAAATACAAATTATTTGAAATAAGAATTTTCTTTCATGAATAAGAAAACAATCAATTATGTAGGAAAAACTTCAATACTTAGTAGATTGAAGAGAATTTATTGCAAAACAGATTCCTATTTCGGTTTCAATGGGTAGAAAATATTCACAACAGTCAAAACTAACATCATTCCAAGAGCATTCATCAATTGTTTCTTTGCATGAACTTCGTGCTAATCTAGCATAATATGAGAAATTCGATTGAAAACAATTTTCGGCTGGATCATTACCACCACATTCATGAACAGTATGATACGATTCACCACGAAAAAATGCAATTTCACTTAGTACTTCTTCCAATGTAAAATCATGTTCAGTTCCCCATAATCTTTAAAATTTAATTTCCAAAATTACAATAGTAAAATAAATTTTTATAAAAAATTTCAATACATATTTTAAAAATGAATTACCTGTCAGCAATTTCTTGAAGTCGATCCATATTTTTAACTTCACAAACAACAATCGCTGGAAAATTTGTATCCCAATCTCTGAATGAACTTTCAACTACAAAACTTATGGCATTATTATGAAATGCATCTGTAACATTTGAAAAATAAAAATACATGAATTGTAAATGGCTATTATTTTACACTTGTATAGTTTTATGTACCTATTGCAGTTGATATTAATAAAAATGAAGCAAACCAAGATGTAATAATACAAATTATCCAAAATAATTTCTCTAATTTTGAAATATTATCATCTACTACGAATTTTGCTCCATGTAATGTTGAATTTTTTAAATATTCCCTCAGTAATTTTCTAAGTTGCAGTTTTCTGTTTTTAGCCATCTTTTTTATTCGGAAACGAAATATGAACCTTTTTTTAAATCAGTTCTTTCGAAATACGATATTGAAACTGAACAATTAATGCGTTCAAATTGTTGGTAATTTATTAACAGATGGTAATTTTCTCATAAAATTGCGTCATTTAATTTTCCTTTTTTGCTTAATCGTGATTTTTATTAACAATGTTATCCATCTATCTATCCAATGTTATACTTGACCTTTTGTGTACAAAACGACATTATATATAAATATGACAAAACATGGAATATAGTATGTATTGAATAATTTAAAAGTATGTATTAATTTTTTAGAGGATAATTATTATTATTCCACAAAATACGTAGTGAGGAGCAATTCTCTGTGAAGTGGAACCTCTTAAGTCTTAGTGAAAATTTGAAAATTTAAAAAATTTATAACTAATTGTAGACAGAAATCTAATTTTGATAATTCTTTTAAACATAAGAGAAGAAATATATCTAAATGATTCAATCAATTTACAATCAAATAGTTAGCTAGAATACATAATAAATTTTTACCTGTAGCCTGCGTTACATCTAATTCTGTAGTCTGCGTTACCAGGAATTTTTTTGTTTTTTAATAATATACAAATCTATTTAAGATACTATTGAATACAAATCAAAGAATATACCTGCTACAACAAAACCATATACATTTCAAAATATTTGTTGCATTCAGTTAGCAGAAAATTTCAATGGAATGTAAAAAGGTACATTTTCTGTTTTCGTGCTATGTAGTCTGCGTTGCATCTGTTAGAGTTAATAAGATATATTAAGACATTAACGTATTGATCTAAAATATTGAAAAATAATCTTTTATTAGCACATGTTTATGAAATACACGTTAAAACGTCGTCGATGTAGTCTGCGTTACATAGAGAATCGCCTTGTTAGTTTAGTTAGGTCAATAAAAAGCGTAAAAAAGAAAAATAGTTTCAACCATATACATATAAAATATTTTATTTTGAATTTCAAAAAGAGGAACGTATTTAATATGAAAATTACTCTACAATGACTTTTTAAATATAAAAATGAAATTAAGAAAACATCGATTTCATGCTATGAAAAATGGAAATATGAAAATTTCTTAAAATATCTGAAAGATTTAGAATATGAAAATATTCCCTCCTAATCATGAATGTGAGAGCTTTCAGTTTTTCAGGGTAAAAAAAAAAATTTAATTTAATTTCAAACGTTGTTTTTTGCTACAAATTTTAATATTGTGAAGTGAAGTGTTATGCAATAGAATTTGTAGAGCAAATACATAATTTTTGATTAATCAAATATCTTTCGAATTTAAATTAAAATCACTATTATAAATTTTTCAATATACACATACAATTGATTATTCAATTCACAAAAAAGTTGAAAAAATAAAAAACTAAAAAATTACGTGACAAAAAGTAATTGATCTGTAAATAATAATAATTTGGTAAAAAATATAAACAATCGTCTTCAAATCATATGTATAAAAGCTTCTCGTATAGTTAGCAAGTTTGATCGTTAATAAATTTATAAAATTAACGTTTTCATAAATGTGATCAATTTTTTTTCTTCTGTTTTTCCAATGAACGCAAAATATAAAATGAATTACATATTATCTTATCTTTATTATCATAAGTATATTTTTTATTGATTCGTTTTAAAAATACATTTATCTCTGTGATCACATTCGAAAATACACTCATTCTTTTTTCAGTATTATACTCAAAGTTAATTGGTTAAGATATACCATAATATCTAGCTATATACGATTATAAATTTACAAAATTTAAATAAAAATTTGAAGAAAAAAAAATTAAAAAAACAAACAAAATAATTTTTGCTACAAAGTGTTAATTTGAAAATTGTGAAAAATGAATGAAAATAAGTGTGATTTTGAACTTTTATCTAAAAATGAATGCAATATTATTCTAGAAAATGCATTAAAAACAAAAGATGTGAAATTGATTAATTATAAAATTGAGAATGCTTCTACAGATGCTGTCGGTTTTCTTGGGGAATATTATAAATTGATAATCCAAACTGAAAATGTAAGTTTAGAAATATGTATACCTATACTATATACATTTACATATGGTATACATTATGTACTTTGACTGCGGGAGTCTGATGAGTAAATTAAAATTAGAACAGAATGTTAAGGGTTGTAAACATCAAAGCAAATAAATCAAAAAGTAAAATGATTTTCTTCTCATTCGGTATTATTTTGAAAATTACTTACGAAATGTCTATAGTCGTCGTATTTGTGGAAATTTGGGAATTCTTTTGTAATGAAAAGATTTAATTTGAATTAAATAGTTTGAAAATATACTTAGACAAAAATAACAAAAAAAATCTAATTATGTTGATCAGTGATTATTTTTCCAAGTAATTGTTGCTAAATATGCGATTACTATTGATGATGTTTACGGGTCTTAAATAACATTTAAAAGTATCTATATTTACTCGTATGTTGTTTTTGCAAAAAATGTGATATAGTATATTTTATATAAAATTCTATACATACTTTTTTTTATTATTTAAGAATTAAGAAGCTCTCTTAATTTTTTATTTCAACAAATAAAAGCATAAATACGATAATAATGCATGTGTAATCTTCAATTTCATAGATTTTTAGTTTCTTATCAAGTATTTTTCATACTTGGTGTTATGCATATTGATTTTTATCTTTGAACTATTTGTATATAGATAAAACAATAATAAAAAGTAAAATAAACAATCAATTGTTTTGGAAAATAATTATGAGACTATAGATAATATGTAAATTAAATAATTTAAAATTTTTGTCACATATTTATTGAAGTGAGAACCTTCATAAAAGTAGTAATGAGTGTGAATTGATGAAAAAAAATAATAAAAAATTAGCACTTGAGTCGATTTTTGTGCGTTTTATATACAAAATCGTTTTCAAATTTGAATTGAATGTTTACAAATTCAATAATAAATTTATGTTTGAAATTTTTATTCAGAATTATTTTTATTATTCAGTCTCAGAACAGTCAGAACATATAAGATGCAAGACAACAATGAAGTTCAATTATTGTTTACATTTATCATTAAATTTTTCTTTTTCTTAAAAAAACTAAGTTCGAATGGGGTAGAGAAGTTTAAATTTAGCCAAAACTTTTCTTTGAAGGATTTACTATAATACAACAAAAAATTTGAATAAAAAAAAAGTGTCTAGAAGGACCAAAGTTATTCAAAAGCATTGATAATAATGAGAATCCTGTAAAGTGTGAACTGCATACACAATTTTATTCAAATTTTTCTTTATAAGCCGTTGCTGTTACATATACCTACATAATAATATATTAAAATATTTTGTTCTAATTTTAATTGTTTAGAAAAAAAAATTTTTATAGGAAAATTATCATCATTTCTTTGTGAAATCATTGCCTGTTACTCTTCAAGAGGAACGGAAAATGTTGCAAGATTGTGGTATATTCGAAAAAGAGAGTAAACTGTATAAAACAGTTTTTAAAAAACTTCTTTCATGTAGTAAGTATAGAACTTTAATTTTATAAAATTATTATAATTGTTTTTCTGCGAAAAAGTATTAGAATTTATTGGTGACTGTATTAAAATAATCTTTTAGGCGATTTCTATTATTATTTTTTTCCTTTTTAGGTAATTACAAGTGGCAACCACAATGCTATTATACAAATAATAGCCTAATAGTATTAGAAGATCTTAATAATGCAGGATATTGTCTTTCATCAGATAAAAATAAATTTAGTGAAGAACATTTAAAAGCTTGTCTTCATAGTCTTGCTGCTATGCATGCATCGAGTATTGTCTATGAAAAAATTCATAACACTACAATCGCTCAAGAATTTGGTTCACTTTTATTCGAAACATCAATTGCAAAAGATAATATTTGGTTTTTAGCCGGTATTCAGGTAATAAATGACATACAACTAAAACAATTGTCTTGACTTTGGGTAGTATCAAGTAGTATTTTAATACGAATATATACAAATTAAATTTTTATTTTATTATTTTTTTTTTTTTTCAGAGTTTAAAAGCAGTTGCCTTACATCATCCGAAATTTCAATCTGTTGAATATCAAAATTTTATTTTAAATAAATTTTTAGAAAAAATAAATTTAGTTTGTGAAATGGTAAACACTTCTGAAAAATATAAAAATGTTCTATGTCATCGAGATCCCTGGTGGAAGAATATGTTTTTTAAATTTGAAACATCTTTAGAAAAAAAATTATCCTGTATTCTAATTGATTTTCAAATATGTCGTTATAGTCCTCCAGCTATTGATGTCCTTTTTTGTATATATTTGAATGTATCACGACAATTACGTGAAAAAATTTTTATTGATAGTCTTTATTGGTATTATAAATATTTAACATTAGAACTTCAATTATCTGGTTTAGATGTTAATAATTATATAACTGAAAAAGAATTTTTAGAAAGTTGTAAAACATTTAAACTATGGCCTGTCATGTATAATGCACTCGCATCAACAATAATTTATTTACCAAATGATTTTTTAAATGATCTTAGAAAAAATCATCCAAAAAAATATCAGTATTTTACATTGGAAAATAGAAATGAAATTGTATTAGAATATATTGAAAAAGATAAAAATTACAGGGAATGTATTTTCGAAGCAATTGAAGAACTTATGGAAGTATTATACACAGATTGATATACATACATAATATGTAATTATGTATTGTATCTACATATATGGAATTATTGGTTTTATGAAACTTAAAGTAGATATTGTTTGTACGTAAAGTGCATTTTTATTTATTTTCGAAGTTATACTTATTTTATTGAATTAATTTTAAGTATCGTTTGTTTTTGAATTATTATATTAATAAAAATATTTTTCGTTGATTGCTTTGGTTGTTTTTGTTTTTAGAAATAGCTGAAAATTTAAGAAGTAGGTATATGTATGTCTGTATAAATAGGTACTCGTATTTACAAAAAAATTCACAACATTAAAATTATTCTACTTGTTATTAATTTGAAATATTAAAATGGCAATTTGAATATAGTTGAACTAAATAAAATTTAGTAATAAAATTAAAATAATTCACCCGAACTAACAAAAAACTTATGACATTGGAATTTGTTCTATAGTTTTAATGAATTTTATTTCTCTTCTTTTTTTTTTTTTTCTTCTTCAATTTTACTGTTTTATCTTAAGGAAAATAAGATACGAAAATGTATATTGAACACATACACGATAACAAAAATTTTAATAACAAATAATACCTTTTACGTTACCTGGCTAGGTAAAATTATATGTGTATGTCATTTAAATATTTGAATTTGAATTTTTTATTTACAATATATCTTATAGAAACAAGCTATCAGCAAATTTTTATCTTTATTGTACATGCATGCACTATTTTATTTATTAGTCAAATACATATTTATGGTAAAGAAGCTTTTTTTTTTTTTCTAACAATAAAATAGAGTTTTTTCTATCTGTTGTTTGCATCTATTTTTAGTTTGTTTTAAATCTCATTAAGAGATAGTACAACACAACGAGATAAGTCTTTCTATTGCAAGTATTTGAATTTTATAGTTACCTTTAATTTAAAAAAAATAATACGTGGCATTGACAAAAAAAAACATGGAAATTAAACAATCAGAGTATAAATTATTGGATAATTTTGAATGTATTAAAATATTAAAAAATTATCTTCACCTTAAGGATAACACAGAATTTGAGTATATTAATTTTGAACTTAAGCCAGTTACTCATGAAACTTTAGGATATTTGGGAGAATATTTTTTGCTGAATATTACTGAAAAACGGGTAATTATGTACATATTTTAAGATTAATCAAATTATTTTCATTCAATTAAGCATATTGTAGTTATTTAACTTCATTTTATTTACATATATGATTATTAACTACATATGTTGCATTATTGTTTTGTTTCAATTAATTTAATTCTAATTCTTATGTAAGTAATAACTCACATTTAATGCTATAAAATTATTCTAATTTATTAAATTTTCGCTTGAAATTCCTAATTTGTGCCACACTTTTATTTCTATTATTTACTTATGTATTAAATTGTATTTTAATAGGTACGTACAAACAGATAGCGCCTTTTAGATATACATATCCATATTTATGTGTATAATATTAAAAGCATTTTGTTGTTTTGGCGTAGAGCTTTTTTTTTTGAATTAAATTAAACTAAATTAGAATATTATGTATATCAAACGTTACAATAAAAATAAAATATTTGCTGATAGAAGTAACATTGCTTATATGCATTGCTTAGCGATCAAAAGATCATCATGTAAATCTGAATAAATTAATATAAATTATAGAAATTTACAAATCTTCTTACTGTGTATCTTGTGTATCTACTTAATTCAGATACACGTAGAAGAAAAAAACTCTGAAATGGTTTTGATTAACGTATAGTTTAGAACAAGAACAAGAAGAAAAGAAACGATTGAGAAATCTCATATGTTTTTTTTTTTTTTTTTTTACAAAAATAAAATAGTCAACACCCGAGAATAAATTTTTTAAAGCCCTACAATTAAATAACAATTATTAATTGGGTTATCAATTAAGAAAACTGAAATTAAAAACACAATATAAAGTAATTAAAGACTATTAACTTAATTTACAAATATCTAAATATCTATATATGTATCTTGAAAATTTTTTCAACTATGATAGATAATTTTCATTTGAAAAATAAAAAAATAATCATTTTTTACATTTTTGGTTTTTCCTAACAATTTGATTTGTAAAATGTGCAGATGTAAAAAATTTCGACCCAATATAAAAAATTTTAATTAGATTGATTTAATATATACTCGTTCATGTGTAAATGTGTCAATGCCATCTTAATAATTTGTTGGTTTACAAACGATATTTAGTTTAAAAAGATAAAATTTAACGTTCAAAAAAAAAACAGAGGAATTTTCTTGAGGAAAAACATATTAATAATTTTTGAATGCAGAAAAAACTTTTTACTTTTAAAATTTTATTTTTTAGATAAATTTTGAAAAACGAAAACATCAATTTTTTGTTAAAACTTTACCAGTAACAAATCAAGGACACAGAGACATAATACAATCAATTGGAGTTTTTTCCAAGGAAGCAAATTTATATAAAACACTTTTTAAAGAGTTAAAGAAATATGGTAAGTAAAAAAAATCTTTCTCCAAGTCCAATCTAATTCATTTAATCGAATCGATTTTAAATTTATTGATATTTCCTCTAATGCTTATGAATTTTGTAATAATTAACAAAACTTAATCTAGTAATTATTCTTGAAAAACTACAGTAATTCAAAGAACTTGTATTGAACATTTAAATAGACAAGATAAATAGGCAATCCTTCAGAGACTTTTAATAGTAGTTACATACATAATTATATCCCTTTATTTAACCAGAAATAAATTACTCATGTAATCTATGCTGTATACTCGTAGTCTATATCTATAAGTACGCATATATCCTAAACACAAACATACATATCTACTATGTACTAAACGATATAAGTGAAATTTTATTTTATTTTATAGATTGTCTTTTCCCAAGTTGCTTGTAAAACATAGTTTTGTACTTTTATTTTTATTTATTTAATTTTCATGTTTCCATGGAATAAAAATGTGTATTTTTATTTTTATATTGTGATTTTTACAGAAGTATTAAAATGGTGCCCAGATTGTTTTTATGTACGTGATGATATTATTGTTATGGAAAATCTTTTAAATGATAATTTTAGACATTTAAAAAAAGATGAATTATTTCTTAAAAAACATATTCAAATTGTTTTAAAAACGATGGCTTCAATGCATGCAAGTTGTTTAGTTTTTGAAGAGAAAAATTCTATAGAAATTGGTGAAAAATTTAAAAATGATCTTTTTGAACCTTCTTTTCAACCTTCAAGTGGATGGTTTAATGCTGGATTACAAGTAAATAAGTTTTTTTTTTTTTTCAAATTAATTAAAATAATTTGAAAATTTTTCAGGGTATAAAATATGTAGCAAGTGTTCATCCAAAATTTCAAACGGCATCATATCAAGCATTTATAAGAGAAAAGTTAATCCAAAAACTAGATCCAATGTATGAAATTGTTCATTCATCAAAATTTCGAAGAGTTTTTTGTCATCGTGATATATGGGATAAAAATGTATTTCTTAAATATGAAAATAAAAATGAAGAACCAGAAGAATGCATTTTTGTTGATTTTCAAATTGGTCGATATCAACCACCTGCAATGGATGTTATACTTTTTATACATTTAACAACTGATCGAGCTTTTCGAGAAAGTATTCTAGAAGAAAGTCTCAAATATTATTATGATTGTTTAAAAAATAATGTAAATCGATTTAATGTGAATCTTTTGAATTTATTTTCATTGGAGGAATTTAGAAAAAGTTGTGATTTTGTTAAATTACCTTGTTTGGTGTTGAGTGGTGTTTATGCTCCACTTATTTATTTATCAAGTGATTTAATGAATGATTTGAAAAAAAATGAACCAGAAAAATTTAATCAATTAATTGATTGTGATAGAATTGTTTTAATTAAAGAACAAATGAATAAAAATCAATTTTTTAAAGATAGCTTTTTTGAAATAGCAGAAGAATTAGTTGAATTTGTTATGGATTCTCCGTGATATATTTTTTAAGTTTTAGAATACCAACAAATTTAATTTTTAAAGTAATAATTGTAATGAAATTAAGAAATCTATATTTTTTCAAATTTTATACAATTTACAACTGTTTATTTTGTACCTAATTAATAAACATTAGAAAAATAAAACTTATATGAAAAAAATAACTTTTAAATTTTACCAATTGGGTGGGTTGGTTGTTTTTAAAAATTTTTTTTTTCTTGTACAACAGTCAACTGTTTCAACTTACAAGATAAAAAACATATCATGATATTGATCACATGTAGGCAAATAATCGTTTGAGCATGTAAAATTTTCAACTATATAAAGAAAATATTAAAATCTACTATTTTCCTAAATTTTATTTATGTAGTTTTTTCTTTGCAACTCACCATTTTACAAGCCAACTAAAAGTGCTTCAATGCGAAACCATTTTCAAATGAAATTTTCGAGTCCAACAAACTTATGCTTTAATATGTATATTTAATAAATACGGTTCTATATAATATACTACAGCACATAAATTAGCAAATAATAAAACATGCAAACTATGTATGATACCTACATATATATCACATATACTTATACATCATGTCATGTACATAATATTATAATACTTTCCACAATTATTTTCGAATATGTACCTACATACATAATATGTTGAAATACTTATGCCAAAAACCATGTGCTTAATAAATTATAACGCATGCTCTATGAGAATTATTTCAAATTCATTATAAATTTTCCTTTTTTATTTTTTTTGTTAAATACCTGGATTCATTTCAAGCAAAAGTACTATGATTTAACAATTACTCAATTTTTTTTCCCTTCATTTATTTCTCAAAACATTTAAATTCAGTTAACACGAAATTCTAATACTGTGTGAATTAAATTTATACTGCAGTGTGAATCTAAAAAAAAAAAGTTGAATATTTTTGTTCTAATTTTTTTTTTTTTTTTTGGCTATTTATTTTAGTATGTATTTCATATTCTAGATATTTTTTCAGACTCTAGAATACTTTAAGATTAATAAAAATACATTGAAAATCTTGTAAAAAAAAATATAAATAATGTAAATTTAATAATTTGTGCATAAAGTGCATTCATTTAAGTGTGAAATATAAAAAGAGGAATAAAAAGAGATTTCAGTTTTACAGAAAAGAAATTTTGAAAAATTATATTTCCTTAGAATCAGATGTCTTTAAAATAAATTATGTGAGTATTTTTAGTCACAGTACTTCATATATTTTTATATGCAAATATATATATTATATATACATATATATGTATAGCAAATATATATGTACGTAAAAATGAAAATTTATTGATTAGCTGCATTTAATATTCTTTTTTTTTTTTTAAAAAAATGTATCAACTATCAATCATACTTAGCACAAGCTATAACTTTTTTTGTGCCTTTTAGAATAAAATCAATAAATTTTCTTTTATTTCGTTTAAGTAAATGATTGATTTAATTTATGTAAAAAAATTTTTTTTCTGTATTATCAAATACCACACATGAAAGAAAATTATACAATGTTTACGTGCATGTATACCAACATAATATATTTATATACATGTATTTACATGTACGTGTAGAAAAATAAAGATTAAATTACAAAAAAAATTGTAATGTCTTTCTTTTGTTAATTTAATAAAGTCGTTCCAAATCATTATTTTATAACTATTTTACACAGGATATTGGATTTTATTTATTTTTCAACATAATCTGTATTTATTTCATTATAAATCAAATGTAAAGCAAATTAAACACCTACCTATGTATATATGTGTCTATTATAATGAAAAAGGCGCCTTTGGTATTTTTAAAAAAAGTACCCTTTTGATTCTAATATATAAAGCAATCTTTATACATAGTACATGTATGTATGTATGTCAATATATTTATAGGTTGTTTGAAACAATTCCCCAAGGATATGGAGGTCGGTGTGCTTTTGGAACTGTCATTCTTGTTTACCTTATCGCTTATAATGAAACCTGTGGGCCAACTGTTGTTTTCTCTATTCTATTTGCAGCTTTATACAGTTTATTTTCAGGTAAATATACATTTTATATATAAATTTTTAAATATAGATTTTTTTTCCTTTCTTATAAATATGCTTTTGTTTGAAATCACGTATACAATATGTAAAGAATACTATGTGCATGTATACATAATGTACGTACAGTAAAATAAAAATTCAATAAAATTAACAATATAATGTTATCTACGTTCTGTTTTATATAGAAAATGTTGCTAATTATTTCTTAATTAATACCTTAAATGAGCTGAATGTAAGAATGAACGTAAAATATTTACATTTTCATGACATTGTAAAACATCACCCTAATCTAGAAAAAACTAAAACTAAAATTTTCTCTAGGTATATTAGTTAGGTGCGCCATTCAATTTGAATAAATAAAATTTGTAACGGATTTAACTCACACGTGTATAAAGCTTATACCTTATAGACTTTTAATATTAACTTTATGTGTACAAAAAATAAATAACTAAATACCTGTAATAGCTTAATTTGAAAATTTTATTCGATTTTTAATAAAATCAGCAAAAACGTTTACGTTCGGAAAGAAAAAAAACCATCAAAGTTGTATTTATTAAATTTTCTATTCAGTGTTTGTTGAGTCACCTCACAGGAACTTCCCTTTTTATCCAAAATGTTTATATGTACGTACATGTTAATTCAATTGAAGGATTTATATTTATGATTCCCTGGAAATTTCTTTTTATTAGAAAAAAATCTAATTTCACGGAATAAAAAAAAAAATCTATAATTGCAAAATTAATTAATTACGATAAAAATGTTTACAGGAGTGGGAAAGTTTTCTCAAAGCTAAGTTCCTGAAATTTTAATTTAATAAGGGGATTCACTCTTTGGTGCAAATAGGTACATATTGCATTTGCATCGAATTTGCAACGATACTACAACAATTCGTGCTACGATACACCGAATGCAACGATGCAATACCTATTTACACCAAAGAGTGAATCCCCTTAATTTGTTTCCGTTTGTTTGTTTAAAAATTGAATCCTTCAAAGACAATGATTATTTTAGTTGAAAACGATTATGAGTGCCGATAACATATTATGTATACATTGTATTATACATATTTCTGTTTTAGATAGAAAAAAATTAATTACTTACAATCACATTTATTTACAATAAATTAATTTTTACAGCAACATGCAAAAGTTCAGTTAAACATCTTCAAATTCCTTATGTAAAAGCCAGCAATAAATTTGATTTTACTTGTTTATTTCTCGCCGTTTGGATGGATATTTTGTCAATTCTTATAGCATGTAGTGCTTTAGCAAGAACTTTAAGTACCTGTTTAGATGCAATGACGGGTGGTTTAGCTCGAATTTTAATTTTAGGTAAAAATTATACAAAATTTAATTTTATAAAAATAATTAATTTTAATTACAAAATAATTATTATTTTATGTAAATTAGGTAGAAATTCTCCTCCGTATGAACCATGGCCCGATGTTATTGGAGTTACTGTAGTCTTTTTGGTGACTGGTATGTTTATGCTTGGTTTAGAAGTAAGTTTATTTAAATTATATTTTTAATGATTTGAAATTATACAATTTTCATTAGAATACAAAAATTTTCAGCATTGTTATGATGTTAGGAATGTTTGGTGTTAATGTTATTTTAACAATTATTTCATGGATGTATGGAAATAATAATGAATGGAATAAAGACTTTTTCAGACCAGACGGAATAAAAAGTGTAAGTATGCATTATTTTTATTATAGAGCATAAGAATGAGATGTTGTACATATTTTAATAAAATTGTAAATTACGTTTAGTTTTTAACTAGCACAGCTTTATTAACATTTTCTTACCCAAGTGAATTACCTAATAAAAAAGGATGGAAAAAATTAATCGGATGTATAGTAATTTTAATGGTGTGTTTATCGATGATATTATCAAGTTTATGCTTGTCAACAATTATACATCAAAAGTACGTAATTAATTAATTGATAATAAAAATGTATTACAAAAATGATTCAATTTATTAGCAGTATGAAAAAATGCTATCTTAGTTCAGTTTAGGTCGAATCTAAAACTTGAAGTCATTTTTTTAGTTTTTGTTGTTAGAATCATCAGAAACTTACGTGGAGTCTTTATATTTATTTATTTAGAACAAATACAGAGTACACGGCTGCACCACTTTTTGCCGTCCTAGAAGAAAATAATTCACATAATTTAGTATCAGCCGCAGCGTGCCTTTTATTTTTAGCAACAACAGGAGCATTTTTAGAACTTTTTCCTGAAATGTACAATATTATTGTTCGATTAGCAACATCAGAATGGAAAATTCTTGTTAAACAAATAAGTTATGAAAGTCCTGATAGTGGTAATCCAGTACTAGCGGTATTTATTGCAGGTAAATAATAATTTCAAAAGAAGAAAAAATATTAATATATCTCAACAGACGTATAGAAATAATTTTTTTTAAATTTTAGGCAGCCTTTGTGCCATGTTTGCATTTGCTTGTCCTTTACAAATTTTAACACATATGATGGCAGCCAGTCATCTTTGCTCAGGTTTATTTAGAGCATTTTATTTATTATACACACCTTTTAGACCTAAATTTATTCAACAATCAAGTAAGTTTTTAAAAATCATTCCAAGTTTATTGAATTTTAATTTGTTTCTATTACATAGATGATTCCGCATTATCATACAGTCGTTTATCAACTGCACCTTCAGGACCAAGCACATCCAGAAGTAAAAGTTGGAATTTTAATCTTCCTATTCAAAATGCTATGAAGAAATCTATATCAAAAACACTTAAAAAGAAAAAAGAAGTTGAAAAAGAATGGTTACTTCTTGGTGAACCGTCTTCACCCCGTCCAACACAATCAGAAAAAAATGCTGAATCTACAGTTTTTTCAGATGTCGAAATTCCAGTATGTTCAAGATGATTTAATTTATTATCATTTTTTTAAGAAGTATTAAAAGTGTCGTCTGCCATTAAATTTCAGATATCTGACAATGAGTTTGCAGAAAATACAGATTCAGATACATCTACCGATATTGATGCAATAGTTGATGAGTATCGACAAAAAATAAAAGTAATATTTTTAAAATCAAAATTGCAATAGAAATTAAACTTCAATAGTTATAATTTTGCACATTCAAAAATTTTTGTATTGCCCTGTGTTACAGGTAACTACTGCAGGACCGATGGAAAAAACTGTTAGGATACCTTCAGTTGCATCTTGGAGAGTTACAATATTTGCAATTATGGTAATAACTTTTGGTATAGGACTTACTATATCTGGAATAATTCTTGAAGTAACACCTGCTTATGTAACAGGATCAATTGGTAAAAAAAAAACTTTAGTTATAAATTTCATTCATTTATCAACCTATTTTTCCAGGGATTTTTATTGTTAGTATAATTATGTCCTTTATACCAAAACATTCTGGAAATGTGACAAATGTTACTCCAATAATTTGTACAATAACATTAACTTTTGGAACTATTTTATTATCATTTTGTTTGTATTTATCATGGCCAGCAATTATATTTTGGATAATTGCTGGATTAATATTGGTTATAAGATGTGATAAATGGTGTTGTACATGTTTGGAACAATCTGATACTCAACAAATAATTCCAAGTATATCAGGAAAATCTGGAACAGTTCGTATACCACGTCCACCAAAAGCATTCATTGTGCCTGGAAAAATACAAAGACATACCAGATGACATAAGGATTCCTCGGAAAGTGATTTAATTTATGAAGAAGATACAACAGAAGAATGGTCTGATTAGTTTGTGCAATATACAGAAAAATAATCAAAATAATGAAAATAAATTCTATAAAAATGGTTTATACCTAAATTTTACTTGTTCAAATTTTAAGTAAAATAGAATAAAATTATGAAAGTAATTGTTATTTTAAAAAAAAAAAATTATGATGCGTGTACAATATATTATGTAGAATGAATTCAATTGTTTTAAAAATAATGTTCAATTAAATAATTTAAATCACTTTAAAATTATTACAAAAAAATTGTTTCAATAAAATATGAGGCCTAAGCACATTTATTTTTGTTTATTTATTAAAATTTTTAAACAATAATTCAGGAACAAAAGGAACTTTAAATAGTTTTAATGTTTCAGATCCTGAAAATGCATTTTAATTTATGGAAGACGAAGAGCGTTAATCGTTAGCATCAAATTTAACTTTGTTTAATGATATAATGAACAACTAAAATTTATGTAAAATCGTTTTGAAATAAAAAACAAATTACAAAAAAGCCCATTATACTTACTATACTACTTTACAACCGAATGACTAATATTAGCCACAAAAATCCAAGAACTATTCTGAATTTAAAAACTTCGTTTAAATGAGCTAGGTGGTTTCGCTTTTTAAAATTTCTATTTAAGATTGCTTTAAATGGCAAAAAGAAAGTTAGTAGGACAAATAAGTCGTAAAATTGAAAGTAGTAACGATGAATTTTATTTGAACTTCTTGAATACTAACATTAGATATACATATGTATGTATGTATGATATATATGTGTGTACTGTGTATGTACATTGTTATTTAAATGAATTTATACTTGATTAGAATTTTTAAATAAAAGCCTGTTAAAAAATAAAGAAGGACAATTAAAGTTTAAAACATAAAGGCTAACAGATTTTGAATCTCATATTAATTGAAAAATGCATTATTCAAATTGATCAAATGTATTTCTATTTCATTTGATATAACATTGATTTTTATTTGTTAACTATAAAATAAATAACGACCAAAATATTTCATAAAGCCGAAATAATAACAATAAGTAATTGTCATACTTTTATTTATTTTTTTTTTTAAAAGTGGAATTTCTTTATACATATGTACTAACAATTGTAAAATATATAGATTACCTACATATTTTTTCAAATAAAAACACTTTATTTTCACTGACCTAAGAACAATAAATTTAAAAAAGTAAAATCTCTCTATTATTTGCACAATTAATTTTATTATGAATGTGAATAATAAAGTACTACCTGCTTACCTAAATTCTGAAGATTATTACAAAATTTTTTACCGGCCTAAAATTATTATAAATAACTTGAACAAAATGAAGACACTTGCAAGGTAACTTTTTTTTTAAAAATGTTTTTTAAAGAAAAGTAATAAAAAAAACTTCATAAAAGAGTTCAAATTGAGTTAGTATATTTAATGTTAGTCCAATTATGTATGTACATACTATGGTCATTCATATGTGTAAATATTAGTGTACTTCTTTCTGGAAATTACATGTAAATTATCATTAGCTTTGTAATTATAATTATAATAAATACAGTGCTACAGATATAACTTGATACTTATAACTAAGCTTAAAACATTTTTTAAACATCTTACATTTTTTAGATCTCAATGTGACACTGTAGAGTGAAGTGCAAAATTTTAAGATTTTTTTTTTTGAATGAATTTTGTAGTTTTTTTTTAAACAAAAATAAGTTGTGAACGTTTTAAAATATCTAATAAAACAACATGATAAAAATAATTCATATCCTAGTTTATACAACAATAATTTTCTATTTCTCAGAAGGTAAAAAAAAAAAAAATTAATTAGAAAAAATATTTAATAATAAAATGAAATTAAACAGAAAAGTTCTATGATTTTGATTTTTTTTTTTTTAAATTACAGGAAAGCAATGTCCTGAAGAAACAAGACCACATAAAACTCGTTGTGATATATATTTTAAATGTGTAGTATTACCATCGAAAAAATATGTTTGGGTTCCGGTGAAATGTGATTTAGGTCTTGTTTATGAAAAAAATTTAAAAACATGTGTACTACCTGAAGATGATTGGGAATGTACAAATGAAGAATTCGAAAGTCCACAAGTAAGAAGTGATGATAATTTTGAAATTTATCCTGAACCAAATATAAAATTAATAAAAATTAATCCTGAAATAGAAAGTGATAATACCAATATTTCTTTACACACAAATCTTAACGTAGATAATAAAATATTTACTGAGACATATGCAACAAATCATATAAAATCTGATAAAAATTATAATGAAAATTTTGATGAAGAATTTGAATCTAGTGGTGACGGTTATAGAGAAAATTTAGACAATGAACTCAAAGAAAATGATAATTCAATTTTATCACCTTCGTCGACTTCATCTTCAACAATAGATTTGAATCTTAAATCACATTTACAACGTCTGTCTCAATTAATTGATGGCTTACAAAAGAAATATCAAATGAATAAAACATCAGAAACGGAACTTAGACCAGATCAAATAAATGCTTTTCTTGCACATTATAATATTAAATCTGAATTTGATGCTGTTTTGCCATATAATGATAAATCTCAAATTTTAAATGAAGACAGTATTCAACCAGAAATTTTATCACATATTCCACAAAAACAAGAAGAATTTGTAGATGAATCGTTACAAATGAAAACCATAATTGAAGAACCATTAAAAAAGCATAACAATAAAATGAATAATGTGGGAAAAATTGGTTATAAAACAAAATCAAAAATAAAAGATGATAATAAATTAAAACAATTTCGAAATCAACAAAATGAAAAATATTATAATTTTTATCAAGAAAATCCAATTTCAATTTCTTATACAGAAGATCAAATAAATGAACCAACAATTCCTGAAGACACTTTACAAACAGTTCTTGAATTATCAAAACAAATGGCTTCAAATCAAAATACAAGACATATTATCACACTTAATGGATTATTTCAACCACAATTACATCAAGCTTATTATGCTTTACCATACTCTGGAACACTTTATTCAAATAGTTATCGACAAAACAATTTAAATGAAAAAATTGAAAACAATGATAAATATGATAAAAAATCATCTGAAGAATATCATTCGTGTAATGATAAAAAACAAACACATCAAATATCTGATATCAATGAAAAACTTTGGTATCATCAACCAACGACACAAGATTTACATTTTGAAAATTATGATAATCAAAAACTGATTGATAGCTATGGAAATGAAATAATCGAATATATAAACTATCCTCCGTATAACAGTAAAAAATCTACTAGTACAGAAACTAAAACAATACCATTAAAATATGATAATCATAAAATTTCAGCAACACAATACTTTACACCAAGTCCTCATTTAGACGATTCAAATGTAAATGAAATTGTTGAAATTGATAATTTTTCAACACTTCCATATGTTCAACATCCAAATCAAATACAAATTCCATTATCAAAATATCAAGAAGAATCTATTACTGACGATGAATATGCATCATCACCTACTTATTATGAAGATATTTTTCATAGAAATCAATTACCACCACATTTAAATGATCATTTAGTTCGACCAATAATATTTGAAGTCAATCCTGCAAATGTAAATATTGAACCAAATAGTTATAAAACTTCTAGTAAAAAACAACAAGAAAATAATTTTCTTGAAAATCAAAATACATTGAATAAACAAAAAATCGTGAATAAATTATTAACATCAACATCATTATCTAATTTAGATCAAATTCCTCATGATCAAGATTCTACAATGAATAACAATCATCAACTTGTTAATTTAGCTGGTAATTTTGTTGATTATAATATTTTTAAAAATTATATTTTATCATCAATTAAAAATGATTTAGTGAATTTTCCAAATAATTTAGAAATAATTAATTGTAACAGTGGTACAAGACAACCAAATTCTACTGATTGTACTAAATATTATGTATGTAGTAGAAAAGATAATAATATATTTTCATATTCATGTCCACCATATACAGCATTTAATGCACAAACTCGAATATGTGATGCTAAAACATATATAATATGTAATCCTCATTCAATTACATCATTTAATAATGATTTTACAATATTTGAAAATCATAAAATACAAATTGATGCATTAAAAGCACTTCAAGAAGCTAAACTAAAAAAACAAGATGCAATTAATGCACACAATTTAGCAAATTTATTACGTATTGAAAAACATAAAAAAATTAATGTTGCAGATAATATTAATAAAAATAAACAACAAAATAAATCATCACAATTAAAATTATCAATTCAACAAGATAAAATTTCAACAAATGAAAATAATAAAATTGTTAAACAGAAACGAAAATATTATTGTAAAGAAGGTGCAAAAATTCCAGATCAATTATCAGTTCTTAATTATTATGTGTGTTACAAATCAAAAGATGGTATTATGCGCGGTCATAAAATGACATGTTCTACAGGATTAATGTTTTGTGCCAAAAATTCTATGTGTACCTTACCAAGAAAGTGTAATTTTCTATAAAAATAACTCTATTGATTTATTTTATTTGTTTATGAATCGTTTTATTATTAATTTTAAAGAAATTATAATTCCTATTCATTTCTGAAAATAAAATTTTTGAAAAATTTATGGAATTTTTTTTTTTTAATATGTACTCAATTTGCTCAAAATATTTCAAAGTGAAAAACTGAAATGGACTAACTTTTATTCTAAAATGACACGTACTTTTTGTATGCATAAAAACAATTTTAAAAGTACCTTTCTATGTACAATTATACATATACATATATGTATATTATCGTTGAGAAACACAATTTTAATAACAAATCTGTTTTTTTTCCCCTTTTGTTAAATTGAGAAAAAACAAATGTTTTTCATTTCAACATTAATAAATATGTAATTTACTATGTAAGATTATTAATTTTATTAAATTTACACATATCGCTTACATTAGAATCAATTACCTAGAATAATTCAATTTACCTAATTCCTTAAACCATCTTCAACTTTATTTTGATGATAAATCGAGTTTACACTATTGCAAGATGATGAAATATTATTTAGTAAATCCAATTCTGCACTTTTGAGAGCATTTTGATATTCAGTTATTTCTAATGCTTCCCATTCAGCTTTAAATGCAGCTTTTGGATCTTGAGGCATTGCAACTGCAGCACCAGACATTTGATCTTGCATAGCCTGTGTTTGATCTGCTGCATTATTTTCACCCAATACCAATGTATAAATACTACGTAATCCAAATACATTCAAAAAATACCAAGATGCTGATGATACCCATGCAGCATCTAAAGATGCTAATTCAACACCACGTTGTAACATCGGTTTAAAACGTAGTGTTAATGGGAATGGTACTTTTGTTGTAACAAATCCAGAGAACATCCAATTTATCCAACCACCAATTATAACCATTGGCAATACATTTATAAAATTACCTTTAACTAAATCTGAAAGCATTGCTGTTGAATTTGGACTAACCGGAGGACGTTTTTGAACTTTAAAATATCCTGTTTCTTCATTATTGAAAAAGTGTTTTCTCATTGTAAATGAATGAGCTGTCAAATACTTTCCATTTTCACGTAAAAGTCGTGCTCTGATCATTGCTTGGCTAAATAAGGATAATCATTTTTTAGTTAACTAAATACAGAATTTTGTTTTTAAATGTACCTGTCTTGAACTTGGGTCAATTCAGCTTTTTTCTGTGAAGTAATCAGCATTGAGACATAGTGACGAATGATTCCCACAAGAAATGTAATTACAACGATGGGTAAAAATACCCATACTCGAATGTTAGAATCAATTAATAACTCAGTCATTTTCTAAATTTAAAATTTTATTAAATACACAAAAAAAAAGGATATTTATTTATCTATTTAAATCTATAGAATAATAAATTAGTACACCAACTGTTTGCCTTATACTTTCATAATAATTAATAAACGTTTACTATTTACTTTTCAATTTCAATAAATTTTGTGGTCAACAAATCACGATCCTTGACAATCACAAGTCAGTTCACATCACAACTCCTGAATCTGACTGATACGAAACAACGAAACCCACTGGCAGGCAGCGTTGCCGTTTTGGCACGATCGTGTCATTATGGCACGTTTTTGTTTGAGTGAGACATGAGACAAGTAAAAATTTAATGTGACACGTTATTTTTACATTGATTCCTATCACTTATTTTGGACGGAATTAAGTGGAATGAAAAATGTAATAAGCGAACCATTGTTTATGAACATTTCTGAATTTATGTTAATACTTCTTAGTTTGCCACACGGAAGTGCATCTGCAGAAAGAGTTTTTTCTAGGTTAAATAATATTAAAACAGACAATAAAAATCGTTTGTCGTATAAAGTAATTGATGCTTTAATGTGCCTAATCTTAATGAATTAGTAAAAACTCAAACATGCCAAAATTTTGTTCCTCCTGCAGATTTACGAATTTAAGTTTTGTATGTATGTGAATGTAATGCAGTGCAATTTATTTATTTTTCATTATTTTATTATTTGAACTATTCAGACGTAATTTGTAAAGAATTTGGAAATTTCTTTTAATATTTCTTTTTATTGCTGTTTATTTGTTATTAGTAGGTACTATACAATATGATTTGTATGAAGTTTTCAATTAATTTTCAAATTGTAAGACTGAAAATAAATTTGTTTTAGTTTATTGTATGTTCTGTGGTTTAATTGTTTTAACTTTTGGAGGTAAAAATATTGAAAAGAAAATGTGGCACGCTAATTGCGAAAATGACACGATTTTTTCTCGGTGATGGCACGAAAAATTTTTCTCATGCGGCAACGCTGCTAGCAGGATAGAAAATTTACAGTTTACAAATCACAAACAGTGCTGTCAGCTCTTCACTGGAAAGGAGAATGACAACTCACAATCACAAATCACGGGCATTTACGTTTACGCTGTAACGGAAAAAATCGCGAAAAAGTATTGTATGCAGAAAATGTTATTGACCCATAATGATTCATTTTATTTAAAAATTATGCCATTATAATTGAAAAATTAATCATTTGTTTTTTCATTTGCTGCATTTTAAAGTAAATTATTTTGAAGTGTCAATTTTCGTAACATAAACGTGTTGGGCAATTTTATTGGCGTAGCGTAATTTTCATTAAAATATGTATTATGTAATTAGATCTAGTAACTCGATCTGGTAATTAGATAGTGCGTCTGGGAAAAATACAATAGAAATGTGACTAGGAAGCAGAGTACAGAGAAGCAGAGGTGTAAGTTATTTAGTAATCTTTTTATTCCTATATCCTATTACTTACTTTCATAGCAACATGTGCCCACTGCCCACTGCCCCACTTTGTTTTTGTAAGAAGTACTAAAAATGGTACCGCATAGGTGAGTATGTGTTAGTAAATATGTTTCTTTTGTTATTTTCACAGGTAAAGAATACATATTATATTGGATGATTGTTTTGATTTTTTTTGTTTAAAAATAATACATATGGACTTTTATGCCAATAAAAAATGTACAGTATATTTTCCCCTATGAAATATTATAAGTTTGGTATATACAACGATAGGGAATTCGTTGTTTCTGTTGCTCATTCAAGATTTATTATGTGAACTATTTTCAGCCCAACTGTGAGTGTATTTTACATATACTATTATATATTTTTTAAATTTCTAGCAACGTTTTGTATGAAGTGACCCTACACTATTCTCTATCTCTGTACACTGCTAACTAGAAAGGTTATTTTATTGCACACAAATCGCAACTTCTAAAAAATAAAAATATACCTAAAAAATTAATATTTTTAAAAGTAAAATATACAATTGGTGAAATTATTTTTTAGAACATAATAGATAATAGAAATAAAAATGAAAATATCCGTAAAATTATATCGTACAATTGTGTTTTAATCTTGAGAAATATGAAATCCCTTATAAAACTATCTGGCAATGCTGCTTGGATCAATCATTTTTTCAATCAAAATTCGGATTATTTTCGGTGTCGGTTTCGGTTTCGGACTGTCATGTAGATGCAATTTGTTAAGACAAACTTTTAAAATCTAAAAGATTTTTCCTTGAAAGAAAAGGGTAAGTTTTTATATTCACAATAATATGGTTAATTACAATGAAATATTTTATGATTAGCAACAATGGATAAAACCGAACAGCTGCCAAAAAAACCAAGAACAGATCTCCAATCTTTATCGACCCGGCAATATTTAGACCAGACGGTTGCTCCTATTTTGTTACAAGGCTTGCAAACATTAGCTCGAGAACGTCCACCGGATCCTATTACATTTTTGGCTTCATATTTATTGAAAAATAAAAATCGTTGTGAAGAAGTAACCCAAGAAAATAATTAAAATAAATAAGCTAATTGATCAAATTATTTTTTAAGTACTTTTGGTTAATTTAAGTTATTTAAATTTAAAAAAAAGATGAATTTTTTGAATGGAAGAAAAGAAATAGACTAAATTATAAACTGAAGTTCAGAGTATTTGCACAACAATATGCGCGATTAAGTATATTAAGATTTATTTATTCATGATTCTCAAAACAATAACGTATAGTATAACAGTTGTGTGTAGTTGTGTACAAATGCTCTCGCAAAAATATTTTACTTTAAATTTATTTTGGTTATCATAAAAAATAATGTCTATTTCATTTCTGGAGGAAAAAATAGAAATAAAATAAAATGTGTAGGAAATCTACTATTATGTAAGTAATGTATGTATGTAATTGTTTAATTTTCATCTGAGAAGTCATTTAAAATTTATTTTTTTTTTTAAAGAGATCATTAATTTTAGTGTAATTATTTTTGATCCTTTCAATACAGGCATAAATTTCAAAGATTTTATAGAAGGTGTACTTATTGGTAACAAAAAAAAACTAAAACCCCATTAAGTATACATAAATTAAAATCAACGTAAAAAACGTGGTTTTAATTTTAAAAATAAAAATGCTTAAATGTCTTCATCAATTTAGATTAATTTAAATCAATGTCAATGTAAAATTGTTGTAAAATAATTAAATATGTAATAAATGGTATTGACGATGAGATTATAAAAAAAGTTTAATATTGTCTTGGCGCAAGAAAATAATCTATAAATTAAATAAAAATAAAATTGGGAGTAAACCAAAATCCGTATTAAAAGCGAATTACGCATAAACCTATTTTTGCTCATAATTTTATTTTATTTGATCTCGAAGAGTCAACCTTTCAATGGTGGCTTAGGAGCTTTGTGATCTAACAAAAAATCATCTACTTCTCGTTATGCGCGTCAGAGGAAGATTGTTGATAGTGGGCTTGGAGATCTATAAAATAAAAGTTGGTCTGGAAGTTCTTCTGCCTGTAGATCAAGCGTTAGCGGAGGAAGAGATTCCAGAATCTCTTACTCCCCAACAGTCTTGTTCTCTGGTGGTCCTTCCACTTCCTGGGCGCCTCATAAGCGCTCAGCAGAAGCGCACCAACAAGAGCAACAAACAGAATGGCATAGTGTTAACTGAAATCCAACAAATTATTCATGATTTGTTTATACATATAATCGTTACTAAGTTTCAACGATACATATATATAACATATGTATGGTATATGTTGTAGACGATTTAATGTTATGAGTTATGACTGAGTAGATAATAGGTCACAGTTATAGTAGCACCAGCAATGAAGATAGTGGTACTTTAAATATGTCTGTAAGAACAATGTATTATTTTTTCAAATGGGTTTAAATCCATCCATCGAAAATAAAGTCGATATGAGTAGTGATAAGGAAATTGTGGAAACTTCGAATGAAAAAAACGTAATGAGAAATTTTAGTAAAAAAAACAGGTTTTTAAAATTTAAATTTTAGGTTGAAAATAGGACCGAGACTATTCTTGAAGTATATCAAAGATTAGATAAAGAGATTTGTTATCTGGAAAGCCTATGTCCAGGTCCTCGAATTGTAACTGTAGAAGCGTGGATTAATCATTTACAAAACGAAATTGAGATTTCAACGAAAGATGATATCTCACTCCAACAGAATGAAAAATTAACAGAAAATGAAGAAATTATTCAGGTTTGTGAAATTAATAAATTGATAAGAAATAGTTTAATTTTTTATTTTAAAAAGATTTTTTTCTATTAGTTGGCATTACGTTTAGGTATTTTAACAGATGAAAGTAAAGCTGATTCAGAAGAAGAATTTTTCGCGAATTTGAATCGAACGGATATTAAAAAACTTACAAAACATTTTTATAAAGAAATTATATCTCACACACAATCTAGAATGAATCATTTAATTATTGTTTATAATAAATTATCCGCATTGTATGCTGAACAGGATAATTTAATTGGTAAGTTTATTTATATTTTGAAGAATATAATTTTCATTGTCACTAATGAGTATGTAACATAGAAAAATAATGAATTTACGTAAATGACGATTATTTATTTAGTCAAATAATTATTTATGTAGTTTATTTTCAAGTATTGGTTGGTAATATAATATTAATTACATTAGAAAACAAATACATACAGTGCCCACAAAAAGTATTGGCTCACCAACGAATATCAAATATAAACCGTAATAACTTGAAAAAACTGTATGTATGAACAGTTAAATAAAAACGAAATGTAATTTGAGTAAATAAAAATAAATAAAATAGTAAAATTAAAATTATGAGAATAAAAGTCATTAGATGTTTACATTTTTTGTCGTGCATATTATTAATTAAAATTGTTGGTGGATTAAAATTATGCATATTTACCATTATTTAAAAAATAAATAAATAGATATAGTAAGATAATTTAATAATTTAATTTTCAATTTTTCATGACTATACAACATTTGTACAATAGTTTTTATATTTATTAGCTCAAATTAATTATGGAATGTATTCAACTGAATTGGAAGAGATACTAGACATTCAATTACATTCTGAAAGAAATATTAGAGATAAATTAGGTAGTGTTGTTGAGCAATGGCGAATTAGTGCATTTTTATTGAAAACAAGTTCAAAATTTGCTCAAAAAGCTTTGAAAATATGGAGCGATATTGAAAATACAGTGTAAGTTTATATTTATAACTAATTGTAGTAAAAATTATTTTATGTAATCCGTAATTTTCAAAGATTGGTCATGAAACGATTAAATTTAACCTTGGAATGTAGAAATTGTATTTTAGCATCATTAACTACAGTTGAATGCTCTCAATTAGCTCTTCCACAAGTTGATATTAAACACATAAGTGCACGACAAATATCAGCTATAAAACATATAACTGTTTATCTTCTAACAGATTTAATAAATAAAACAAGGTAAAAAAAACTTTAAATATAAAATCTAATTTTTATGATTACCTATCTCTTTTTGTTATTTTTCCAGATCAGCGCATATTAAAAAAGTCCTAATGGCATACCAACAAAGTTTGACTAATGCCATTTCCTGGTTATTTCAAACTTTTGAATCATCATTAAAAAAAGATTTTAAAGAATCTGAACGAAAATTGAATACATTTGTAATTAATTTACGTGATTTACGTGTAAAAACATTCACGAAAATAGTCGGTAATAAATTATATGTACCAAAAAGTATTAAAGAAATTTAGTTTAAAAAAAAAAAAAAATCAATTTAGCTACACATTGAACGCTTATGGCAGTGATTTTGATGTCCATACTAAGGAATAAGTTCTTATTATGAAAACAAGTTGTTGCGAAAAATTTAAAATGTTATTTTTCAATAAATTGAAGTTTTTTGTTAATTATTTCTAAAATTTTTCTGTTATATATTTCTAATAAATGTACCTGCATGTATGTATTTTTGTTTTGAAAAATCACAAGTTAAGTTTTTTTACGTCGTTATTTTAAATAAATATATTTTTGTACTTAAAGATTTCAAAAATATTCAATCTAAAGTTTAAAAAAAAATTAAACAGTGTGAATTTTATAAACTTTAATGAAAAAATTTTAAATAAAAGTAAAATAGAAAAAAATTTCTTAAAAACAAATTTGATCTTTTATTTTAATTCATGCACTATACAGAAATCAATTACCTAATTATTATTTTCTTTTATTTCATCCTTACCTGAACTTTACACACAAAAAAGTGTAATAATACTATGATATTATTATTTATAACATACATACATATGTATATAAAATGTAAACATAATGTTAAACTGGCTCTTCATCATTACTAATTGTTTGTTCATTCGAATTTTTCCATTTTAAATGAATTTGTTTTAAACGTTCATAAGCACGCACTGATATGTTTAAACTTGGCATAACTTCAAGAACATCAGGTTCTTCAGTAAAACTTAATCCACATACACCTAAATATGTATGAAATGGATCTGTACTTGAACTTGGCCATTTTGAAAATCCTCCTACAACGTTATCTTGTGTAGATAAAATATAACTGTTTGAAATGGTAGAAATAAAAATTATAAAATGATAAATTAATAATATAAAAATCATTATCATTTTTATTTACTTTCTATTTTGTTTATAATCCGATAAATGGAATGCATTTAGTATCTTCAATGATGCTCCTATCCAAAATGAATAGCATGTATCCACTGGTTTATTTGGACGTCCTTGAAAACCGTCAACCTAGGAAATACATCAAAGATTTTTTTTTGTTCAAAAATTTAATGTTATGCGAAAAAGTGTTTAAATAATACCTGCCGAAACAATAGCCATCTTTTCATTCCTTCTTTTAGTTCTGAATTTAATAAATCCAATTGACCACTTAACTGTAAGGCTGCTAAAGCACAAAATGTTGTACCACCATGTGATTCTGCTTCAAAATGTTGACTTATTCCATTATCATATCGCTACAAATTTTAAAAACAGATAATTGAAAATTTCATTAGAAATACCAAACTAATACTTTACAATACTGTTTAAAATGTACTCTGCCATTTTTTCCTTATCTACTTTTCCCCAATCATTTAGCATTGTACAAACGGCAGCAGCACAATAAACAAAACGCATATCATGTTCACTTCCTTGAATTGACGCACTAAAACTTCCATCTTTTCTTTGCACTGCTTCGACACCTTAGGAAGTTAGGAATAGGTTCACAAATATTATTAAATTATATGCAATATTTTTTTTCTTTTATTAGTTCTTCTTTTTCAAATCTACCTTTAATGATAGCTTTTCGATTTAAACGACTTAAATCATCTCCCAAAGTAATTAAAGTTGCAATTGCAGTGTACGTCATTGCTAAATGACCCCACTTGTATTCTCTAGCTGCATCCTTATTACCTTTCATAGTTATTGTGCTAGAACCCTAAAATTTTTATATAGTTTCAATACAATTATAAAGTAATTTATTATAGTTTCATGTTTACTTTAAATCCACCAAAAGGTAGTTCTCCTTCTCTCGGTACAATTTGATAACTATATAACCAATCTATTATCTTCTTAATTCTATCGTCACCGAGTAAATCTAAACAATTAAGAACATCCAAACCAGCAATTGCAAAAAATGCAATAGGTACCCTATATTTTTAATTAAAACATTTTTTAAATTTACATACATTGTTTTAGTTTTTTTGTTTTCAATTTACCTTGTTGAGTCATGTGATGCTAATCGGCACGGCAGCATATTGAGAAATCTCATGAAGTAATTTGCATGTTTTTTCTTATAAACATTTCCTGTTGGAATATTTTCCATTTTTTTCGATTGGACTAAATTTGTGTAGAATGCAAAGTGTCTCGATAAAAATTAAATTACAATACAATTAAAAACTAGCACCCGACAGGAGAAACAGGAAAAAAATATTCAAGGCAAAGAAAATTAATTAATGTAATGGTAATGGCAAAACATGGAAATTGAACAGCTGATTAAACACCATGTGGCATGTACACATTATGTGGTTGTAACGACGTAAAACCTGTTTTTACAACTGGTCAACCCACAACTGCTCAAATTATATTTGAAGGTGGCACGACCATTTGTAGAGTGTGATGATCGTAAAGCTAATATTATTTTAGATGATTCCTATTCCTATTGTGCCAAGTTGGAAAAAACTATACCATTATATTGTTATAATTAACCAGCGTTAAATAACCGGTTTATGGAAAGCAGAGATGCTGTTAGGGTGAAAATACACTGGGGATGATTACAACCGTCGCAATCCTATTAAAAACCGGTTATTATAGGTAAATCAGTTGTAATAACCGGTTTTAAATAGGATCAGACGGTTGTAATCATCCCCAGTGTATTTACTATTTTGGCCCTTAGATCTTAGATCGTTAGATGTTGCCATTCAAAATGCATAAACAATGAATATGTTTGATCATGTTGGCAACATTTAATATAATATTCGATTTGACATTTATTTATTTGTAGTGCTTTCTTTGTTTTTAACAAATCCGAATCTTGTTAATTTGTTTTTTATTGTAAATTCTTATACATTATATTCGATTTTTATTTTATTTTTTTGTTAGAGTTTTAATATTTTTAAATCATTTTTTTAAATTAATAATAAATAATAATATTATACTATTAAATTCAAAGTGGCTATGGAATTATTTCAAATAGTCAAGTTATAAATTTTTGTGTAAGAGTGAAAGTTTTTCTATTATGAATTTCAAAGAGACATTTCCTAAATCAGGCCACGTACATGAAGGTGGGTATAAAAATAAAATTTACAATACGAACATTGTAATTAGCTATAATAGACTTTCTTTTTAGATAATATTAATGAGAAATGTTCTCATGTAATTCATTAGCTTATTTTAATAAAGAGTATTTTACTTTGAAACATAATTTTTATATGAATTTATTCTGCAAAAAAAAAAAAAAAAATTAATATTCATTTATAAATTGAACATTATTCAACACAAAACCTTTAAAAGAAAAATCAATTTTGTTTATGTATTTGAAGAGACCACTGGAAATTGAAACTAATTAACTTAACGACATACTTTTAGTGTGAAGGTCTCTAAACACTAAAAGTGTTTAAAGGATTAAATTATTCACATAATTAGTGAAAAAATAAAAAATACATATTTAAACGACATTCAAACAGTTATTTTATAAAAAAAAATTAATTCATATTCAATAAAGAAAGTACTACTATATCTATATGTTTAGAAATTTATTTTTTAACTTCCAATATTTTTCACAGTATGTAAAGAGTGGCTTGTAAGGGAAGATGGTGCCTTGGCTTATAGACTGCAATCACAAGAAAGTAATTAATTTTAAATTATAAAATGTTTGATAATGAATTTTATTTAATTTTATTTTTCTCTTTTAAAGTAAACGAATTTTATCAAGGAAATAAATTTCGTAATGCTGTTGTAAGACAAGATTTTCCAACAGCATTACTTGAACAAATCAAAGAAAAAGAGACTGCAGAACAAGAAGCAGCTAGATATCATCAACATCTTAGAGAACAGTGAGTAACATATAATTATATAATAAATGTAATTTATATACTTAATAATAAAATAAATTATGTAAATTTAATAGAGAAGAAAAAGATAAATATTTAGCTGAAAAATTGGCTAATAAATTAGATAAGGATGAAAAACAGTTAGATTTAAAGCAGTTGGAGGAAAGTGAAGTAATAGCAAGAAAATTACAGGTAATTACTTTAACTTTTGTGTAGATTTTAATCAAAAAATAAGCTATATAAATTTTTTTCTTTTAAGGATACTTATGTCAATGTAAATGTTAAAAGTCATCCCTCCGAATCTGTTAATTCTTCAAATATGCTTTATTTATCACCAAAAGTTTCATCTCCATCGAGTAACCAAAAGGAACGTAATGATCCTTCAGGTATGAAGTATTTTTTAACAAAAAAACATATCATACTAATATTTTTCTCTTGTTTAGAATCATCAGATAATTTAATTTGTGATCGTTTTGAAAAATTACACTGCCGTCCAAAAGAAGAAATTATTGAGCAAAAACAACAGCATGACTATGAGCAATATTTGAATGATATAACTCATAATATAAGAAATGCAGATATTATTCAAACTCCATCACAACACCAACAAATGAATTGTTATCAACGTCATCCTTATCAACGAAAAGATTTTGAATTGTTTGAAGATCCTTTACAATTGTCATCTTCTATTCAAGCAAATGATATTGTTAATGATGATGGATCTGATACGATTGAAAATCGAAATTCATGGATAATGTCTTCTCCTCAAATTCCAATACCATTACGGAAACATATAAAATCATCATCTGTTGATAAAACTTCACGATCTGCATATAATGTTGAAAAAAATTTGCAATTAAATATACCAACAGCAACAGCGAGTGCAGCAGAATATGAAAATTTAAATGATCTTGGTTTATCATGTGGAGATGTTGATGAACTTAAAAAGAAAATACAACAAGAAAAAAGAGATGAGGTAATTTTGAAGTTGTAGAGATTTTAAGATTTCTTTACATGTAAGATTTAAATTTATTTGAAATAGGAGTTAGCTCGGCATTTACAAAAAGAAGAACAAAGGCGTAATTTAACTCAAGAAGAAAAAGATCGTCTATTGGCTATTGAAGCACAAGACAAGGAACTTGCAATAATGCTTCAAGAAAGAGTGAGATTAATAAAAAAAGTAAAATTTTTAAAATTCATTGTATTATAATTACTTTATAGGAAAAATCAAAAGCAAAACGTGCAAGAGAAAAAGCTCGTTTGAAAAAACTACAAGCAAAAGAAGCTTTAACAGAAGTATGTATATTTTTAATCTATTATTTTTTTTAATATTTCATTCTAATTTTTCTTTTAGAACTCTAAAATGCCTATTGTTAATGAGCCTTATTCAAATCCAAGAGATTTCATAACTGAATCACAACAATTCAAATATAATTCAAAAAAAGTTAATAACATTCCATCATCACCAATAACAGGAAATATTGATATGATGGATAGAACTCATTATAATTCAAATAATGGGGATGATATTTATGCTTTACCAATTGACAATACAAGTACAGAAATTGATGATACAAAAAGGTAAATACATAATCTATCTTTTATTTTTTTATTACTATTATTATTATAGGAATATTTATTATTTTTTTACTTTTGTTGAATAACAATAGGAAATATGTAAATAAAGAGTGGAAAAAGGTTTTCATTATCTTCAACAATCGAAGAAAAATATTCATTATTTGAATACATTGCTGCTTGGATTATATTTTTTATTTTAATTTTATTTATTAACTACTTACCCACTCTTTGTTATTTTGAAAAATGTGAAATACAACAACGTGAAAGCTGTGACGGATAGGACAATTTTTTTTTAAAAAAAAAGTAATTGGAAATAATTTTTTTTTAGAAAAGTCCAAGTAAAATCTACGTTTTTTTTAGAGGGAAAAATAAATTGTGAGTGATTGTGTTAAAATTTTAACATTTTATATTTTCTCACTTGGTCACCACAGAAATTGATTTAAATCATTAATTTATACACTTTTTTTTGTCTTAACTGAATGTTTGTTAATCAAATTAAATGGGCATGTTGTGATTAAATAATAATATTTAAAAAATCATCAAATTTTTATTAATAGCTTTTTTCCATACTTTTTCCAATTTAAATTGAAACTATAAATTTTGAAATTTTATTAACGCACATCAATGTCGTGTTAATTTTTATTTAAAAAGTTCTTGAGAATTAAATTATCCTTTATTACATTTGAATTCTAATTCAAAATTTTGTTTTTTTTTTTTCACAGCTTTTTCTTTTTGAATTTTTCAAATTGATTTCAATTCAAATGAATTCAATTTGAAAAAAAGTTGAAACGTAATTTTTTTGTACATATACATATTTCTTTTTTTCTTCATTCAAAATTTTTCATATTCACACTGTTCACAGATTGTATTTGTTTTGTCTTTATTGTGTCGTTAGTTCCATGATATAAAAAATTTAAATTGCTTAAATGATAATTTGCTAGAATTACAATAATTAGCTTTTTGAATGCATTAATGTTTCTATGTTCAATGTAAATCATGATGTTACGAAATCATTTTTCATTTCCATTAAAATTCATTTGGCATTTGTGAATTGTAAAAATATTTTTATTATACTTTTTTTCTTAAAGTTCGGAGGAAATGTCTGCAAGCATTAACAGTTCTAAAAGTGTTTTGTCTTCACCATCAAGCTTAACACCAAATTATCATCAAACAGGTGAGTTTCATATGACCTAAATTTGATAGGCTGATTAATATAACGGTTTTTATATAATTTAACAAATTAAAAATGATATCTTGATAAAATGCTGATTTGTTAATGTGCTAAATTTTTATTACAGAATCTTTTCCAAAGCCGCCTTATATGCCTATACATGATATTGGCAATAATTTACCTTCAGAAGGAAGAAAGAAGAAATCTAAAGATAAATGTACACACCAATAAGAAATGATAATAATAATATAATCAATGGAATAATTATTAAGTTGTATGAACAACAATAGAATTTTGGTAATTAGTACTTAAATTAAATTAAATTTTGTATACACATATTTTAAATAAAGTTTTATTAAATTTATTATTTAAAGTGACATTTTTTGTTTTAATTTTTCAATTTAATTTGATGTATTTAAGGTACAAACATGGGTTGTTCATTTAATTAATGAGCCAAAACGTGGTGGTAACCCTTTACTACTTTACTCCCAACAAGCAAGTGGGCAATAGGACGAGCGGGCAATAATTGGGCAAGAATTTGTGGCAATAACTTGGCAATAAATGGCAAAATAAGGAGCGGGCAATAATATTTTTAATTTCGGCTCGCTTTCTTATCGTAATGTAGATAAGAATGCAATAGCTCACAGCAATACGAATGTCTGTCAACTTTTTCTCAAGTAAACCTTATCGCCCTCGATAAGAAAATGCTATTGCCGCAATAGGCAGCACTTGCCACTGTAATACGAAAACACTATTGTATTCTTATTGCGATGTTTACTGGGCTTCTACTTTAACCCTTATAACTACAGTACACTGTACTATATTGGCGCATGTATAGATGAAGAGTATGAGTGTGAGAAGCTTATGTTATAGGGGAAGAGGAAGAGAGACCGTGTTTATTAATGTCTAATTCAAATTTCTGTAGATTATGATAGGAGAGCACAATGACGGAAGGGCGTTCTACAATATGAGCTGTTTATGAACGATTGATCAAAATTTCAATTAGAATTCAGGTAGAATTCATGAGTTTTTTTTTAAGCCTTGTATTCCTGAAAAACACATACATATTTTGAAAGCACATTTGAGATTTCTTTAGAGGACTTATCTGTAAACTAAAAATATGTTGTGAATGTACAACTGAAAAAAACTAAAGAACTTTTTTGTATGGGTGGGAAGTAAATAAAAATTTAATATTTAAAAAAAATCTTTATTCAATGTTAAAAACATTTTTATACAAAAAAACCTAGCAACTATAAATGTTTTTATATATTAAAAAATAATTGTAAAACTTTCAATGCTTATATTATACAATAGACTATTTTATCTAAAAATATTTTCTTCTACATTTTAAAATTTATTATAATTTTATTTTAAATTTTCTCTGTATAGTCAATAGATCAATAAGGAATGTATATTTGGTTAATACTTCTATATAAATTTCTTTCTTTTTTTCCTAATAACAAAGGTACAATGCTTATTAATTGCAAAATGAAAAAAGAAATGTATTCAAAGTAAATTGCAATAAGAAGAAATGTTGTATAATTTCGTAAATTTAAGGCACTTTAATGTCTTTATTTTTTTTAAAATTATTTTTATAATTGTACTTCGGTAAAATTTTAAAAATAATTAGTATTAGTACATATACACTTTTTTTAGATTATTTTTTTTTAATATTTCATAATTTTTTTTTTTTTTCATATAAAAAAATTTAAAAAAAAACTTATTCTAAATGTAATTGACCAGAAAATGGACGGTTTCGTTACTCTGTTTTTTTGTTTTTAGTTTGAGATTACATAGTGCTAAATGCTAATCTAAATATGATTTTAACCGAAGGTTTTTTAAAAGACTTAAAAATAATTTAATTTTTTTTTTTTAAAATGTGTTTTGTTTGATTATTATCAAATAAGTCTGCAAATTTGTATGTATTCACGTAATATTAAAATCGTGTGCCAAATTTACATGAAAAGAACTATTTTCAAATTACCATCTGAATGTTTTTCAATACTTTTTTATGGACGGTTTATATTTTATTTGAAGAAAAGCAAAATTTTTATGTAGCACATTGATTTTGTTTCAGTAATTTTACGTCATAATGATTAATTTGGCACACATAATGAGATTTTACTTTACATTGAACTAATAAAATTAAATAAAAATGTTTAAATTTGTACGAAAAAATAACTTTTGATCGAATTGTAATAATTTTTATAATTAAAAGTTAAATATGTGAGATACTTTGAATCAGAGCTGTACTTTAGTCTTTTGCCAGTACTGATAATTGTGTTTCAAATGTTACAAGCTCTGTTATGAATTATTTTTAATATTTTGTGTTAAATTTCTTTAAAATGTTTCCATACTAGGTGATATGAATTATTTAGTTTTTAATTGTGTGGTTTGTATAACCATGATGATTTTTTCTCATTAACAGAAAAAAATATTAAGATTTTTACGTAGATTTAGTAACTATTTATGGTTTGAGTTTTTTTTTTTTTTTTTTTTTTTTTTAGAAAAGATGAATCTATACAGTGAAACGATTATAAATGCAAACTACAAATACATTTATGAAAATTAAAACTAGATGAATTGTCATTTTAATTGCATTATTATAAATTGAACAATACGGACACTGTGAACTACCACATACTTCACAAATATTGAGCAAATATGTTGGTAAAGCATCAAATATAGTCTCATTAAAGCGTTCTGTAAATTAAATTGAATAAACAAGAAAAAGAAAATTTTAATTTTATATTACTAGAAAAATTCAAATTACAAAATACAAACAAACAAAAATTACCTGGAGCATAATAGTCATAAACTCTGATTGGTAAGTAACGTGACATATTTGCAACAGGATACCATCTTTCAACAGTAAAGTTAACACAAACATCTTCATCATCAAGCTATGAAGAAAAAAGAAAATCGTTTAAAATCTATTGAAAAATTTTCAACTTAAAATATTAAAAACAACTTACAAATTCAAAATAGAAAAGTACTTTCTTTTCAAAATATTTAGCTCTTTGTAAGTTTCGTACACGTTTAGTTAATACATAATGATCAAGTTTTTGTTGTTGTATAAAATAACCAGTAGGAATAGCAACATCAAGAACTGCCATACCAGATCTTTGAGATTCGTTTTGATGAATCCATCTAAATAATATTTAAAAATGTCATAATAAATCATAATTAATAAAAATTGAATATTTTTACCTTTGACATGATAGATATGAAATATGAGACTGATTTCTTCCATGGAAAATGGCTCTTGTTCTTAAATCGAATGCTGTCAGAGGAGGTTTCGTTTGAAATTCTTCTGAATCGACATTATATTGTACATGCATCTGTAGAATTGCAAAACCAGCTCCTTTAGCTTGAACTTTCACTGTACCCCAAGCATTAGGTATCTGAAATTTGATTTTTTTAAATTTTACATTTACTTAGCTTTTGTATTTTTTTTTTTCTTTCAATAATTTTTCGTTTTATTACCTCAATACTTTGTAGCTGAGCCAAATTATTATCATTAATATAGAATGTTTTTGTTTGTCCTTGTAATGAAGTTGCTTCAATACTAACAGTTAATGAAGAAACTTCTCTTAATCTAGAATGTACTGTATAATCGACTAATGCTTTCAATGCGACACTTGTATCCTGTAAATATTTCGAAATACATTTTTTAATTATACATAAAATATATCTTTATTTAATGTAATTTACTTGTGTTGACGCCCAACCGCCATCATTAAGTCTCTGTGAAATTAACCATCGTACAATTGGTTCAACAAAGAATTCTCTTCGTGATACATAAACCAATAATGCATATGCTGTTGTCTCAATATTTAATGAATCGTACTCATACGGTAGACGTGGTAATGAGAACCATTTTTGATTTTCCAATTTACTCGGTGGCTGTGGTACATCAATATTACCCCAATAAATATATTCACCTATAAAATTTATTGAATAAAAAAATACAAACTTTTTCTTTATAAAACAAAAAAAAAAAGAAAAGTTATAGTATACAAACCTGCGACTCTAGCATGTTTTGCTAAAATTCCAAAAACATGTTCTGCACTTGGTGCTCGTGATAACATTAATGCATACGTTACAATTGCAACTTCATAAGGTTCAACGGTGTCTTTAAGATATTTCATATTACGTTCAATCCATAAAATAGCTCTTTGTTGAGCTAAAGCTACTCTTGCTCCAAGACTCTAATTGTACAAAAATAATTTTAAAAAAATGAAATGAATAAAAAAAATCGGTTTTTGTTTACTTACTCCAGAAAGATCTTTAACAGTTGCCAATGTTATAAGAACATGTGCCGTTAATGATATATTACGATATTTAATATGTTCATCTCTTAAATGCATTGATCCATTCATTTTTCTATCTGGTAACCATGTTATTTCATAAAATGATCCTTCATTTGTTTGATGTTGTAATAACCATCTAACGCTACGTTGTATAATACGTGGGTCAATAAAAATATAATTTTCCCATTCATAAAATGATGCTTCTTGAAATATACGTGCACAATATGCAGTTAACCATACTGATGATGCTGAATTATTCCAATCGGAACGGAATAATGAAAATGATCCATCTTCTTTCATATAACTTAATTGACGTTGATATGCAACATTCATATGAAAGAATGCATCTTTTTCTAATGTACGATTTCTTTGATTTATTAATCTCATATACATTATCGTGTATAAATTTGCAGCAAAACTAAACATATTTTGTTCACCACATTCCATTGGCAAGTATATTAGACTTGTTGCATTTACTGGCATTGTCGGAAATATTGGACCAACAACATCACCAACAACTGAAATACGTGCACGATTTGAACCATACACAAAATATCGTTCAACCTGATATGGTATTATTGGAGTTTCAGTTATATTCACATGCATATATTGGAGTATGTATGCACGATTACTTAAATCTAATAGAATTGATTGATGCCGATGCTGTGGTAAACCATCTGATTCAACAAATAAGCGTCGTGTTATTTTATCAGTACCTAATAATGTTTCAGCATGTAAGGTAACATCAATGGCTCCTAAACGTTGTGGTACAATTGGTATGTAAACAACAGTTGTTTGTTGAGCTTCTAAATATATGAAGAAATGATGTTCTCCAAAAGATGTTCGTGGATTATACGATCGAACAATACCATCTTCTTCAACATGAACAAATTTATAATCTGGTGAACCGTGTAATACAACAGTTGCTTCAATCGATGTTGTCATATAATTAAAAACTGTTATACGTATACCAACTTGTTCACCTTGACGACATTCTGATGGCATTTCAACATTGATAAAGAACGGTTGAACACCAACATATTCAATAGCTTTTGATAGCAAACCAAAACCTTTTGATGGACTAACACTAAATGATGATACTAACCATAATGCTGGTCTATCTGGTACATCAATGTTGAAAATATAACGTCCATGTGGTCCAATATTAATATCTTTCCATAACCATACATTTTCATAATGTCTTTTAATACGATTAAAACGATACATACGATAATGACGTAATGAAGTGCGATTATATGCCATCGTTCCAGCTGGGCAATTACTTTCATCGGTACCATCTTCACAATCAAAATAGCCATCACAACGTTTTTCTACTCTATAACATCGACCATTTAAGCATTCCCCAAATCCTAAAGTTAGATTACAATTATCTTGACGACGTGGTACTATGGCATCTGTAAACACTATCAAACCAGCATATTCAAATGTACGGTTTGCATCAATACCACCAGTCGATGATGGATAATAAACAAGATCTTCTGGTATTCCTTCATGTGAATGCCATGTATGTTGGTAAGTTGAAGTTTCATCGCCATCAAATTTCGACATTTTTGTTATAACATTCGCATAAGTTAATTCATTGCCAGCTTGCATTGTATAAAATGCATTATCAACACCAGATAATGCAACAAATGCACCAGGTTCACCATAAATAGCAACTTCAACTTTCTCACCTGTTCTTGCTTTACGATTATTTATATAAACAGTAAAATTATTACGTGATATACCATTAACCGGAAATGTTAATGAATCAACAACGGTATGACCACGTTGAGTAACTTTCCATACAATTATTGTTGCAACTGGAGCCATTTCAGAACTTAATGTTACTGCCATTGTACGAATACCTTCTGTTATATGCTCTTGACCAGTCTGTAATACAATTCCCTTTGATACTATTAAATAATCAAATGTTTCAATGAAGAAATTTGTACGTATGTGGAAAATAATGTATTCTCCAACTTTTGCATCACGTGTACTTGTTGAGACTTTAATCTGTTGATTTGATGGCGATTGATGACTCATTAATACTAATTCTGCTCGTGCTAATTCACCACGTCCATCAATAAAACTTGCTTGTAAACGCATTGTTTGAATATCATTTAAAAATTCCATGCCATTCTTTTTACCATATAATTCTAAATCATTCAATAAATCAATTTCTAATTCCCAAACACCTGTTTTTTCGGTTGACATAGCAATACGACGTGTTGGATAATCACGACGTTCACCACTACGTCTTTCAACTGTACCATGAATTTCCATTGTACTTTGATGTAAATATTTTGGATCAACTGGTGAACCGTCATGATATCCAACAGCTAAATAACAATTAAATGGCATCGCTGGTTTGAATACTTGTGTTGTATCACCCAAAAATTGTAATTTTATTGATGAATTATAAATTCGTGCTATCGAATAACCAGATAATATTTCATCATAGAATTTTTCACCGACAGTAGCTACAATCATAATTTCGATACCATCAACATTTGGTACAAGACTTCTTAATTCATCCATTGGATATTTAAAATCATAAGTACCATTAAAGAAACGTAAATACGGTAATGCATTACGATATGTCCCAGTTAAACGATCATAAACTTGTTGTCCTTCTGGCTTACGTATCCAAAATGGCCATTCTTCATCGAATTCAAAGTATTTTTCAAATCTAAATGAGTCATGAAATGATCCGCCACCATAAAATTGATTACCATCTGGATGATTTTCTGAAGGAAATTGTCCACCACTACCAGTAAATTGATTGTATGCATTTACATTTTCATAATTACTATCATAATATCCTCCTCCATATTGTTGTGCTCCTCCAAATCCATATTGTTGTGTTTCACCAAGTCCATACCTATGTTGTCTATAACGTCGTCGATTCCATGAATATGCATCACCTACACGGTATCTTTCATTAATCGTCTCAATATCCAAGAAACCAACCGGTCGTATAATTGCTTTTAATGTTAAATTTCCACTTACTGGTGCACCACTTGTGAAATTTGCCATTATTTTACCATAAATGAATGGATCTGTTGTTTGAAAGAATGCTGGCATTGTAACATTAACTTCAAAACGTGTTTGATAATATTCCTCAACGGTAAAATGACCTTCTTCAATTTGTCCTAATACCATAACACGTATTGTCCATTTACCAAATACCGGTTGATCAGATAATTTATATGATAAACTTACACTACCTAAATTCGATTGTCGTGATAACCAACGTCTTACAATGTATTTATTTGGATCTAACATAAAAACATCGACAGCATTATCGAAACCTTTCAATTCAGTTGTTATTGGAACTGTACGAAAACGTACTGTTTCACCTTGCATATATAATGGTTTATCAGATTGTATAAAAATTGTCATTGAACGTTGTGAAAAATTTAATGCAGTTTCATTCCAAAATGCAATACCTCCCAAAATATCATTATAAAGACCTTCAATACGAATTTTATATTCACCAACTACACTTGTTGGTGGTATTCTCATTAATAATGTTTCTGGTACACCTTCTCTTACATCTTTTTTATCAGAACTTATTTCTACACCATTTCGTGATATACTTGCATGCACCGTTATTGGATATTGTGCTAATAAAACTGAAACAAGAAGTTTGTATACAAGACCTGGACGAACCATTTTTGATCCAACTATAAAATACGTTGGTTGTCTGAAAATTTTATTATCATATAATCCTGAAAAGCTACCACTACTGCTGGATTTTTGATAATATGTTGTCCTTCCACTATTACTTCCAATACCACCACCGATTGAATTAATATTAGAGCCACTAATGCCACCACCAAAATTGGTATTTCTATCATTATTATCATTTCGAAAATAGAAATTATCAGAATCATCTTGTTGTTGTGGATTATTATTATAATATCCAATGGTTGATGTTCTTTCGAATGGATTTTCGAAAGGATTTTCATTTTGTGGATTCCGTGAAAAAATATCGTTTTGTTGCAACTGTGATATACATAATTGCGGCAGAAATATATATATCCAGAGATAAATTAAAAGTTGATTGTTGATTAATCTGAAAAAATAAGGAAGTTTGTAAGTTAATAAATTATACTGAAGACCTTATTTTGGAAAATAATACAATGGCAGTGAAATTAAGATTAAATCTCCATCAAAACTATTATTTAAGTTTTATACATAATTAATAATTTAGCTATATAGCTGATAAAAGAAATATAACTTATTGTTAGACACATAGCTATGTGTATTACTCATTCTTCATGTTAATTAGGATACCATTCTAATGCAAACTTGTTGGCATTTTTGAGTAGTTCACTTTGTATTTTATAATAATTATATTATAGCCCAATTTGGTTCAATTATGTTATGTATTAAAAGAAATTTTTAAAAACAATCTACTTTGAAGAAAATTGTTTCATTTTTGAGAAATTGAATACGAGGCGTGTAAGTACATAAATGTATAATTGTGATAAAAATAGAGAAATATATTATTTTATTTATAACTCACCTATGCATTATTAAATAATACTTCAATTTAGATAACGTATATTTAAACTGAATTTTATAAAAACACAAAATTTATAAATAACAAATAAGTAATTTTTTATTTAAGAAAAAGTGTCAACGCCCATGTTTAGTAATCAAATCAAAACCGATTTATTAACCTTTTGAGTTTTGTCAATGGATTCTTTTCTTTTTTGGCTTGTGGACGTGTTCTGAAATTTCAATCAGACGTTAAGGAACTTCTGCTCTCTTTGCAATTTTAAAAAAAAATTTCTCAAAAAATTCTACAACTTTCCTACTTTTTTTTAGAAAGTATAAGTATCTAAGAACAAAATTTCAAAAGTTATTAAATTAAAATTATCGGTTTTTGACAAATTTTTTGCATTGAAAATTAATAACAACCTCATTGAAAAATTTGAAAAGATCTGCAGCTGGCAGTGCTGAAAAATATTAAGTGAGGTGACAGGTAAAGTTACCACTTTCAGCTTTCAGTATTTCGAGGTCGTTGATTTTTTCATTACTTAATTAGTGAGTACCAGTGACTTTTTGACAGCTGGATGTGACTTGTTTGGGATATGTAGTGAGTGACTAGTGAGTTGTCATTGTCAGTTGTCACGTTGTGTGTGGTGTTGGTTTTGGTGGGTGGTGTGGTTCACAGGGTAAATGAAAATAAAGGACATTCTTTCTGGGAAGCCGTCCGGTATTAGTGTGATACATACTAAGTTCTTATTTATTTTAAATTTATTGAACATTATTTTTGATCAAAATAATTAAAAATGGTAAATAATTATATTTATTTTGAAAATTTTTGAATGTCAATAAAAAAAATGATGCAATTTCGATAAAAATTCTCATGTGTTTTGAAAGTTTTTAAAAAAAGGAAATCGAATAAAAATGCATGTGCATAAATCCATTAGTTCGTTTTCAGTTTTTTTTTTATTTTTTTTTTATTTGAGAGTCAAAGGTTAATAAAGATTTGAAAAGAATTAATTAAAAAAAAAGAAAGAAATTATTAATTATTCAATAATTACCACGTGTCAGTTTCATCATCAGTATTGGGATACGTTTATTTATGGCTGTTTCACTAGAACTAGGTTAAAATGTTTAAATCCATTCATCTAATTGCTTTTTTCCGTTTACATTTAGACGACGGTTGAAAGAAAAGGAACTTTCAAAGTCGAATATTTACAACGTATTGAAGAAGAAGTACAGAAAAAATGGGATGAAGAGAAGATATTTGAAATTGATGCACCATTAGAACCAAAGAAGGATAACGAAGAGAAATACTTTGTAACTTTCCCATTTCCATACATGAATGGACGTTTACATCTTGGTCATACATTTTCTCTATCAAAAGCTGAGGTAAGCAATTAATTCATGATGCTGATATAAGATGATTTTATATTATAATATTTATTTTTATCTTTCTCAATTGACTATAGTTTGCTATAAGATATCAGCGTTTAAAAGGAAAACGATGTCTTTTTCCATTTTCCTTCCATTGTACTGGAATGCCAATTAAGGCATGTGCAGATAAATTAAAACGTGAATTAGAACTGTACGGTTATCCGCCAGTTTTTCCTCAAAATGAAGAAGAAAAAGTTATTGAGGAGAAAGGAGATGCACCAAAGGATAAAAGTAAAGGAAAGAAAAGTAAAGCAACTGCTAAAAGTAGCGGAGCTAAGTATCAATGGCACATAATGCAAAGTTTAGGATTAAATAATGAAGAAATTAAGAAATTCGCTGAAACTGATTATTGGCTGGATTATTTCCCACCACTCGCCATTAAAGACTTGAAAAGGATTGGATTACATGTAAGAAACAATATTTAAATATTTTTCAGCACGTATTTCCATCCTACTGAATCGTTTAAGTAGTCTTTTAAAAATACATTTTTTTCTAGGTTGATTGGCGTCGTATATTCATTACGACAGATGTTAATCCTTATTTTGATTCATTTGTACGTTGGCAATTCACGCATTTAAAAGAAAGAGGAAAAATAATGTACGGAAAACGTTATACAATCTATTCACCAAAAGATGGTCAGCCATGTATGGATCATGATCGTGCTTCTGGTGAAGGTGTTGCAACACAAGAATATACGCTTATTAAAATGAAACTATTATCTTTACCAGAATGTCTAAAGTAAGACTCAGTCAATTATATTTTTAGAAATTTGAATACGAAAGAATTTATTTTAAGGTCAATAACATCGCCAGTATTTTTAGTGGCAGCAACACTCCGACCTGAAACAATGTATGGGCAAACAAATTGTTGGGTTCATCCAGATATTAAATATGTTGCTATTCAAACGAATAGACCTAATAAGGAGATCTGGATTTGCACAAGGCGAGCTGCAAGAAATATGAGCTATCAAGATTTTACCGAATCTAATGGTCAATTTAATGTAGTTGCTGAAATTATTGGGCAACAATTACTCGGTTTACCGTTAACTGCACCATTAACAAGTTATAAAACAATTTACATGCTTCCAATGTTATCGATACGTGAAGATAAAGGTACAGGTGTAGTAACATCAGTTCCATCTGATTCACCCGATGATTATGCAGCACTAGTCGATCTTCAGAAAAAAGAGGCATTCAGACAAAAATATGGAATTCAAGATGATATGGTATTGCCATTTAATCCAATTCCAATTATAGAAACTCCAAGCCTTGGTAAATTAAGTGCAGTACACACTTATGAAAAATTTAAAATCCAAAGTCAGAATAATCGTGAAAAATTAATAGAAGCAAAAGAACTTTGCTACTTAAAAGGATTTTATGATGGTGTTCTTCTAGTTGGTGAATATGCAGGCAAAAAAGTTCAAGAAGCGAAAAAAGAAATTCAAAAGAAATTAGTTGCACAAAAAGAAGCTGAAATTTATTATGAACCTGAAAAGACGATTATTTCGCGTTCAGGTGATGAATGTGTTGTGGCTTTATGTAATCAATGGTATCTAAATTATGGTGAACCCACATGGAGAGCAGAAACATTGAATTTACTTAAATCGATGGAAACTTATCATGAAGAGACGAGAAATAATTTTGAAGCATGTCTTGGATGGTTGCATGAATATGCATGCTCCCGAACCTATGGACTTGGGACAAAATTACCATGGGATGAGCAATGGTTAATTGAATCTCTTTCAGATTCTACTATTTACATGGCATTCTATACTGTAGCTCATCTTTTGCTGGGTGGATCTTTTAAAGGTGAAAAACCAAGTCCGTTAGGAATTACACCAAAAGACATGACAAATGAAGTATGGGATTACATTTTCTTTAAAGGAACAAAACTGCCAAAAAGTAACATTAAAAAAGAACATTTGGAACTGTTGAAAAGAGAATTCGAATATTGGTACCCTTTAGATCTTCGAGTATCTGGAAAGGATTTGATTCAAAATCATTTAACATTTTGCTTGTATAATCATGTTGCAATGTGGCCTAATGATCCATCGAAATGGCCTCGATCAATTCGTGCCAACGGTCACTTACTTTTAAATTCAGCAAAAATGTCAAAATCAGAAGGAAACTTCTTAACATTATATGAAGCCGTAAACAAATTTAGTGCTGATGGAATGCGACTTTGTCTTGCTGATTCTGGTGATAGTATTGAGGATGCAAATTTTGTTGAAAGTAATGCAGATGCTGGAATCCTACGTTTATATACATTTATCGAATGGGTAAAAGAAATGATTGCTTCAGAAATGCTATTACGTAAAGGTTCCGCAAATACCTTTAATGATAAAGTTTTTAAAAGCGAAATGTTTTTGAAAACGAAGCAGACTGATGAGAATTATAAAAAAATGCTTTTCAAAGAGGCGTTAAGAACTGGTTTCTATGAGTTTCAGTTGTGCAGAGATAAATATCGTGAATTATGTGGTGCAGCTGGTATGCATGCTGATCTTGTATTTGAATTTATTCAACGTCAAGCACTTCTTATTTCACCTATTTGTCCGCATGTAGCTGAACATGTTTGGAAGTTACTAAATAAAAAACAAAGTATCTTAAAAGCGGAATGGCCAACAATTGGTGAAATTAATGAAGTTGATATTCAGTGTTCAGAATATTTAATGGAAGCAGCACATTTATTCCGTTTAAATTTGAAAAATTTATTGCAAGTTAAAGGTAAAGGTGGTAAAGAAAAAGCAGTTGATCCTAATATAAAGCCTTCAAAAGCTGTGATATATGTTGCGAAAACTTATCCACCATGGCAATGTTGTGTTCTAGATACTTTATGTGAATTATATGAAAAAAATAAAGGTAGTTTTCCAGATAATAAAATAATTGCATCAACATTTCAAACAAAAGATATATTAAAAAAATATATGAAACGTGTAATGCCATTTGCACAAATGATACGTGAAAAAGTTGAATCAGCGAGTGGTAAAGGAAAAACTGCTATGGCATTAACGTTGGATTTTGATGAACGTGAAGTTTTACTTAATAATTTAGAATATTTAAAAAATACACTTGATGTAAGTAATATATTAGTTTTTACATTTATTTGCAAATCTTTCGATTCGATCGCAAATTAAATAATAGGCAAATAAACATTTTTTCTAATTTTTACAGCTTGAAACACTTGAAGTAAAATACACCGATGATCCATCAGTTTCAGAAAAAACAAGAGAAGAAGTTCGACCAGGCGTTCCATTTATTATGTTTGCAATGGCACCACATTTACCAGTTGTTTTACAAAATCCAACTCAAAGATCAGGCCTATTTACAGTGAATACAGTTATATCAGATGGTGAAGCAGTAAAAAGTTTTTACGAGAAAGTGGCAAAAATTATTGGACTTAAAGGTAAAATTTTTAATATAAAATAATCTTTAAATATGTACATATATTAGACTGACCCTTATTATGTACAGCAAAAAAAAATTTTTTCGAAACCTCTCACCCCCTACATTTTTTGTACTTTACGATGTGAAAAAAACCTCAAAATTTAAAAGCTATAGAAAATCATTTACCCGTGCCGCGAAAGGGTTCTTTTTACCTAAGAAAATGTACTAAAAATATAATCGCAAACTTAAAAGTTTCTGAAAAAGTTAAAAAATAAGAGGGGTTGCAGTAGAAGGGAAAAAACGTTAATTTTTCAAAAAATGACGATTTTGTGCATTTTACCCTATAACTTTTGCCCTAGTTAACGAATTTTTTTCTTTTAATTTAAAAGAGAACCGTTCAAATAATATCCTGGCAAAATTTTAACTTTCTATTCCTACGGAAACATACTTTTTTAAAGGAACGAAAAGGTCTACAAAAATTGCTTTAACATAGATGGAAGGAGTTTTTTTCTTTGGTGCCTTGTAGCTCACTCCCTGTAACAGGGATCTTTTTTGTTAAAATTTATAAGGAATGACAAGAAGAACGCCTTGCAAAAATTTAGAGGTTTTCGGATCACGACGAGATATTAAAATTTGAAATCTATTTTTAGTACATTTGTCGACACGGATAAATGATTTTCTAGAGCTTTTAAATTTTGAGGTTTTTTTCACATCGTGAAGCAAAAAAAATTTGGGGGGTAGGACACTGAGAATGTGAAAGTTGAAAAATAAGGGACAGTCTAATATACATACATAGTTTGAATTATTACATATTTGCTTCTTTTTTTTCAGATATTTCAGGTCTAAAAATATGGTATTATGAAGATCCGTTATTGGGTCCACGTAAAATACCAAATTTCGATGATTATAAAATTGGTAAAATTAAATTAATTGAAGGTGATTTACAAGTAAATGCGGATAATAAAAATGTTTCGCTTAAAACAACTGATGGAAAAATTGTAGAAACTGGTCAACATTTTATTTACGTTGTGGAATGATTTTAATTTATTATTATTAATTTTTTTTTCTCTTATGTAATTTTTGTAACAATTAAAAGTGAACTTATTACAAAATAATTTTGTTTTATTAATTTTACATATCAAATTAAATTGGTATTTTCAAGATATAGGCACTTATCGTTAAGGCATTTATTTTTGTTTTTCAGTTTAACCTTGTAATTAATTATAAATAAAGTTTTATTAATTAACCTAGTTTCTTTAAATATCTTTAAAAAAAAAAATATGCACTTACTTGATCTCAATTTCTAATAAATTTTATCTTAAGAATTTTGTTCTAATTTTCAATTGAAGTGTTTGAATTGCTTTTGTTTTAGATAACCTTGATCGGATAAATGAAAAATAAAAAAATAAATATGTGGATATAATTTATAATGAGTAAAAATGTTTCTTTAAATATGTAATTATTTAGTGTAATCACGCTGAGAAACTAATTTAGTGATAAGACAAACAATTAGATATAAAAAGCAGTCAAAAAAGTAATATGTACTTTATTGTTAAATAATTAAGCGTTATAGAAGAAAGAAGCTCAATTAGAAATGTTATTTTTAGTGAATTTAATGTGTGTTTTTACTTTGGCTGTAGTTTTATCAGCTAGAGCTAGAGGTAATAATAATTCAAATTTAATAATTTTTTTTATAAATGTATAATTTTTAACAGATTTTTCTTAAATTCAAAAACGTTTTACAGAAATTCAAAACAATTATAAACAACGGCCAAAACTTGATGGAAAAATTGTTGGAGGATATAAAATTAACATAACTGATGCTCCACATCAAATATCCTTACAAAGTGTTTTCGGTCATATTTGTGGAGGTTCTATTATTGGAGAAAATTGGATACTAACAGCTGCTCATTGTACACAGTAAGTTTTATTTTAGTTTTTTTTTGCAAATACATATTTAATTTTTTGTTTTTCTGAAAAAGTATTGAAATTTCAATGTAATAAATTTCACAAAGAATTACTTTCGTAATCGATACATATTAGGATTTATATTTATTTTCTAAAATTTTCTAGTCATCGACAACCAAATGAATTAAAGATTAGATTGGGTACATCAACTTCAGCTGATGGAGGAGAAATAATTAAAATAAAACAAATTATTTCACATGAAAAATTTAATTACAGTTCAATTGATTGGGATTATTCATTACTTGAACTCGACGAAAAAATTAAACTTGATACAACAAAACAATCCATAAAATTACCACAATTAAAAGACACTATATTGGATGGAACATTATGTACAGTTTCTGGATGGGGTAATACACAAAATTCAAATGAAAGTCGAAGTTGGTTACGACAAGCTGAAGTTCCAATTTTTAATCAGGATTTATGTTCTGAAAAATACAAAAGATATGGTGGTGTTACTGAACGTATGATATGTGCTGGTTATGAAGAAGGTGGAAAAGATGCATGTCAAGGAGATTCTGGAGGACCATTAGTTACAAAGGGTATTTTAGTGGGTGTTGTATCATGGGGATACGGTTGTGCTAGACCAGATTATCCTGGTGTATATTCAAGAGTATCATATGTAAGAGATTGGATTGTTAATAATACTGGAATTTAGATTTCTGTTTTTTCCTTGATATGACTTTCAAAAAAAAAAATATAGGAGATTTTAGAATTAAATTGAATAAAACACGTGATTTAACATGTAAAATAAAGTGAATTTGTAATTTACGTTTGATTATATTATTTTATAATGAATTTTTTTTTACAGTTGAAATAATACACAATGAAAATTAGATTAGAAAAATGTGTTATTTTTTTTTTCTTTAAGCCTTTTCTCAATGAAAAATTTCTCTTATCAAATGCAAGTTAGTGAATTTACATAAGTATAATTATTCAAAACTACATTTTATTGTATTTTTTCTAATAAATACATTTTTTTTTTTCGTTAAAATAACAAAAACATAAGATAAACAATAAAATTTGAAATTGTTTCATAAATAAAAGGAACGATTTTCGTAAAATTTGATATGTCCTCACCTCATTTTTGCATATTTTTTTTTTCTATCGATATTTATCTACTCTACGTCATGTATTTTTAGTATATTAATATTTAGATTGTAATGACAACAATTGATGTTTTCAAACAGGGCCAAAAAGTCTTTGTACTTGCATATCTATAAATTCAATTTAAAAAATTTTTTTATCAGAAGCGTAGAAGTATTTTTTAAAAAGTTTTTATGAATTTTTTATTATTATTCATCTAAATTCAGTTATTGAATGTTGAATTTTTCAAAGTATCAATAAAAGATTTTTTATTAGATGAAATATTTTAATGAGAAAATTCGGAAAAGAAATTAATTTACACAAATTATTTAAAGTATTTATGTAATTAGTTAGTCTATTACAAAATATTGCATAGATTTATTTTTATTATAAAGACGCAAATTTGTAGTGGAGTGCAGTTTAAATATTGTAGCGCAAGTATTTGTTAACTTTTTTTTCTTCATTATGTTAAACTTTCGAATTTAATGTAATTTATAATTAATTATTAACTACTTAAATACGCTGTTTTTACACACAGGTAATAGCATAGGATTTATGAATGAAATGTTTACATGCTTTTTATCATAGTTTAAAAGTATGATGTACCCTATGGCCTATACATATTTTATACATACTTCCATATAAAAATATTATACGTACATAACATACATATCACGTTGTTAAAACACGTGAAAAATTAGATTTTTATTGTTAAAATGTCTGAATGAAAAGCTTATATAACATAACTTTTTTTCCAATCGATCATGATAAACATTATTTTCCGTTAAATTTTTTTAATTATTATGAAACTAAAAGTAGAAATAATTATTTTTTAAATACGAAGAAAAATCTCTTTATATTAAGTTTTCCAGCATTTAAATAATTTTTCTGAAAGAATGCATAAATAATACAATAAGCTTTTCTTGAAATTTTCTTGAACACATTAAACTATATAATCTACTCGTAAGCATAATACAATACCTATATTTGTATCTTTTATTTGTTTACCTATGTATACATACATAGGTGTAGATATATATTGTAGAATGAGTTCTATTTTATTCAAATTAAAAAAAAAAGTTCTTTTTAATCGTATAAAATATCTAACGACGATTGTTTTAACAAATACTGGAGTCATTAGAAAATACACATTTTTGCAGTTTTAAAAATGTATCTGTATTTATTATCGTTTATTTAAAAGCATATAACACATTTCCATTTAATTTAATAATCTAATATGTACATTTCTATGTATATGTACATACATACATATATGTATGTGTGGAAGAGTGTATTCTATTAACATTTTTCACTATAATAATTTCTTCTTTCATTTGATGTGAAATTTTCATACGATACGGAACGTTCTTATGTTTATATTCAATATTATTCAATTTTATTCAATTTAAAACGGTTGAAAGTGTTTGATTTTATGTGAAAAATATTGAAAAAGAATTTTTTTTTCAATCTGAAAAGAAATGTTAAGAAAAAAAAAAAACAAATAAGTTTAGTGGGAAAATTTAAAAAATTTTTATTGTAAGAATTGAAGTCAAAACAAAATAATTTTAAACAATACAAAATTTTATACAAAGTATGTACAGTAAAACAAAAAAAAGCTAAACAGTGAAAAATTACAAATTAATTATCTTTATTGGATATTAATATACCATAATAAAATCCATATGAGGACGTTTTAAGAAAAATTTAAAATACTTTTTTTAAACTTAAAAATGATTTCTTCATTTGAAATTTTTAGTTTGAGATAATCTGAATTTTGTAAGTTTGTTTTTTTAATTTTTTTAAATAATTTTTATGTAAGTACTATATATGTTGTATAATTCTAGAGAATAATTTTTATTTAAAAAAAAATTGTTAAATTAATTTTATTATCACTTTACTTGTTGCATTTTCTAACACATCACAAAAGGTAATTTTATTTTATTTATTTCTCTTTAGATTGCAATATGTAATTGTGTATGTTAGTGCAATGGAATAAAAAATGGCAAACTAGTTTGACCTTGACAATATTTACAATATGTAATTATGTACATTGTATATTTCTATTACTACAATTTTTTTCTTACAAGTTATATAGGTACACTGTTTATTTGTGCACATATGCATTTTTTACAATATAGAGTAATGTTATACAACAAAACAAATATAAAAATATAACATGAAAAAAAATATTTTATTTTACGAAAATCAAGTTTGATTATTAATATAATTAACTTTATTAATTTATTTATTCACGATTAAATTGAAATTTCATTTATAAAATACATAATAGATATTGAATAAGTTTCAGAACCTTTTAAAAGTTAAATATTTATCTTGATTCTGGAATAAATAGAATAAAAAAAATCGAATGACGAAGTAATTTCAAATAGATTGTCGTCACACCAAATTTAGGTGTGTGGGTGTGAGTACAAGAAATTGAAAATTTCATTATAAAACATGCTTTTAAAATCTGTCATTTAGAAGCAGAAGTTTTCAAGTAAGAAAGATCTTAAAGGTTTATTTAAACTAATGTTTCAATTTCTTCCCTTAGTTGTTTACACACACCCACCAATGTCGATTTTGTCTAGGGTTTGAAAATAGATGTCTTCCATTCTTATTACATCAGAGTTCCATGTAGGCAGCCTTATCCTTGAAAAGGATGGGCAACAGCAGAGATGGTGCTCTGTTGTTTTCACCTCCTCCACACGGCAGGCTCCACACGTTAGATCCCTGACAAGTCACCACTTTCATGACTGCTAGATGGTGGTTACACATGCCCTGTGATGAGCCCAACGAAAGCCCGACAGTCCGAACTCTACATACTCTACATACATACATACATATTACATATCTTTTTATTCAGAAAGATACTATCTAAATCTTCTAATGTCTCATTTCAATTAAAAAATTCATACGTTTTATATGTTCTATGTCCTATATCCTTCTTAACGATATACGTAAATATGTCTACAAAAAATATAAATATTGGAACATAGCTTATACAAATGATAATTAGAATTCATATCCACGTTTTTCTTCAAAAATTCATATACATTTGAATAATATGCATAATGTGCATTTTATGGATATTACTTTTTTTTATTCATTTCTAATAAAGAAGTTATGCAGCCCTTATCAAATAACATTTATTATTACGACGGAAAAACTGAAAAAATACATTCAAAAAAAAAAAAAAAAAAGTTAGCTACATGAGAAACATTTTCCTACATAAACTTTTCGTATTAACAGAAATAGTAGCACGAGTCCTTTTTTCGAATTCCACGTGCGTACATAAAAAGCTTCTTACGTATGTATAATATTATATAAATTAAGTAAGTGTATTTTGATAGCTTATTTAGCTTTACAACGTTAAAATATATGTTAGATTCACGAGGTGCAAAACGAGACAATGTAATCGTTTTCTTTGTTTGGAAATTTTTTTTTTTATTTGTTGATATCAATGTGTATGATAACAGTTTAACAACTATTGTTTCTTTCCATTTTTTTTTTTTTGCTAAATAAAATAAAAAAATAGTAGGGTAAAATGAGAACAATTAGATAACTGAAAGAAGGTTAACTTTCTTTATTTACTTTAGCAAATAAATTAAGCATATTTCATTAGTTACTAAAAAATTGGGTACTATTCCAAAAAATATAGGATTGGTGCCTGATAGTGGAAGGTTAAATAAAAAAAACCCAACCACGATTCCTGAGGACTTAGGCTTTTACATCCAAGATACATATACCAAAATGCAATTTTAATTCACCAATTTTTTTTTGTAATTAAAAAAAAAGTGAAAAACTGTGCATTCAACAAAAATCTGATAAAACCAAAGCTCTAACATAATATTGTTTTAAATGTTGCATATTGACACTTATTCTTAGTATACAATGTCTTTTAATTAATGTAATTTATTGTATAATTTTTCCAGTATAGCTAAAGCAGAAGAATCGAATTTTACTTTTGCGCAATATTTAATTTTGTATTTCTTTGTTATTCAATTACTAAATTATTTTTTTCATATCTCACATGTTTTAATATCACATAAAATACTTGCACATTTGCTTAAAACAGGTGATATTATACATGTTGGAAATTAAATACAAATACATACATATATTTGAATCAATAGAGGAGCAGTTAATAAAACGTGGTACATGTGCTTCAGAATCATATTCAATTTAAAAATATGTTTTCCTCTTCTACGAATATTTATAATATGCGTCAAAAGGACGACATTTAAAAGTTTCAATGACAAATTTTACCTATACATAGTTAAATTTTAAAATTTCATAAAAAAGTAGAGAATTATGAATACAATTTTTGTACGTACATAATATGTAATTATTTTTCAAAAAAAAAAGCAACATGTTAGTATATTATTTTATTTTTGCTGCTAAGTAAGTGTATGAGTATAAAATTGTTCACTTATTTTAAGCCAATTTTTGAATGTTTTACAATTCGTAAAATTTTCTAGGGAATAGAGCCTGAAAGGATATTCTAGGATTACGATATGCGTCACACTCATACAGTCATACATCACTGACAAATAGGGGATCCGGATCATGTATATGAGTACATATGAACTGAGATTTGGGGAACTACTATATTCATACTGTTTATTATTTTTCATCTAGATTAGATTATGTAAATTGTCAATATGTCAAAAAATGCCAACAATGTTAGACTTAGAAAGAAAATTACATAAGTAGTTACATTATTGTTAAAGGTACGCTTTATATTTTATTATTTATATTATTACATATACCTACATGATCATTTTTTTTCTTGAAGAAAATATGGAAATAAGAAAGAATAGAAAAGTGTTGGAGTGATGTAATCAATTTTACATTGTTTTTTCTATTAAAAAAAAAAAACGCCCTATGTTAATCGATATCGTTATTTTACTTATTTATTTATTTTTTTTTGTATTATTAACAAAAACATTTTTCTTTTCTTTAATTTTTTTTTTCAGAATAATAAAAAATAATATAATAATCAAAAAATAAAGGAAAAATAAAAGATAAAACCGAAAAATGGAGGACAAGCTAACAGGTATGTTTGAGTTCATAACACCTATACATTCTTGCTGATAACATTTTTTTTGTTTTCTTTTTAAAAATTGTTTTTATACTTGTGAGATATTAATTTTCAAATTTTAATTTTCGATCTTTTTATAAATAAATTAAGACCCACAATTACTTTTTTTAGAATCTCTTCTAAAACATTTACAATTTTTAATTTTTTAATTTAGCTATTCTTGAAGATATTAATTTCAAGTTAACATGTGAAGATGAAACTTTAAGAACTTATCGTCGTTCAATCGGTTTTGAACAAAAAGTTAGAAATGATTTAGTACCATTATTAATTAATTCTAAGGATCATGAAATAATTGATGCAATTGTACGAATTCTAGTTAATTTAACAGTACCAGTTGAATGTTTATTTTCAGTTGATATAATGTATCGTACAGAAATTGGTCGTCATACAATATTTGAAATAAATAATTTATTATTAACAAGTAAAGAAGCATTTACTGATGCAAAATGTACAAAAGCTATATTGGATTATATGAAAAGTATATTAGAAAGTTATACAAAATTAACACAACACCAATGCGATAGTATCAATAATTGTTTATTATTATTACGAAATATATTACATATACCTGAACATAATAATGGTATAATGTTACAAGCTCATCATAATATTAATAATAATAATAATGGTAATTGTGTAGCATCTATGCAAAATAGAATCATATGGAGTTTATTTATTCAGGGTATAGATAAATTATTATTATATTTAATGACATGTACACAAAGATCAAACTGGGGGATAACAATGGTTCAATTAATTGCATTAATGTACAAAGATCAACATGTTAGTACATTACAGAAATTATTAAGTGTTTGGTTTGAAGCTTCATTATCAGAAAGTTCTGAAGATAATGAAAGTAATACTTCACCACCGAAACAAGATAGTGGTGATTCAAGTCCAATGTTAACATCAGATCCAACATCAGATTCATCAGATAATGGTAATTTAAATTATTTTTTTTAAAATTTTTACAATTAAAATCTTACTTAAAAAAATCTCTTTGTACATTTTACAATTGTAATAGGTGGTAGTGGTAAATCGGGAGGAAATGAAGATCGTCGTCAATTAAATTTAAATAAGGAAACAGAACATACATTACAAGAAGTTAGTCGTAAAGGACATGAATATCAAAATTCAATTTTAAGAGCTTCAATGGAATCACAATTATCTGATCAACAAATGAATAGTAGTCAACTAAATAACAAAATAATGGGACCACCAAAGCATCCTGCTCAACATATTAAATCTGGCAGTAGTGATGATTCTGGAAATAGTTCTTGTATTATGAACACCAATAATACAAATAATGATGGACATTTTTCGTGTGAAATGAAGCAACAACAACAGCAGGTACTTAGTTGTAAAAAATAACTTACATAATTATGTACTTATATATTTGAAGTAATACGTATATATTATTCACTTTTATTTTATTTGTATGATTTTCAGAATAATTATTCATCTAAATCTCGAAAACAACAATCAAAATTACCGCATGGTGATGGTCAATTACATTCTGCTAAATGTTGTGCACAAAAACATGAATGTCTTTCATCACAGTCAGAATTATCAGATTGTGGTTATGGTACACAGGTCGAGAATCAAGAATCAATATCAACATCGAGCAATGAGGATGATGGCCCACAATCAAAACCTATCCATCAGAAGCCACCGTGTAATCAAAAACATCGTAATAAATCAAGAGTTATTGTAACGCCACAGGATAAAAAAGAATGGAGACGTAAAAAATTAGTGAAAAGGAGTAAAAGCAATTTGTAAGATAAAAGCATGTTAATATACTTTATTTTGGTATTTTTCAAAAATTAACCACGATTTGTAACGGTAAATTTTTTATTTGATCGCAATCCTTTTTGAAAAGTACCTTCATGTGATTTAATAATAATTAATTTAATTTTCATTCTTGATTTGGTAATTGATTTGGATTTTTATTATTTTATTTGCAGAATAAATATGAAAAGTCTTGTACAATATACACCGAATGATGATGATATTTCGAATATTTTAAAGGAATTCACAGTTGATTTTCTATTAAAAGGTTATGGATTTTTGGTTCAAGAATTACACGCACAATTATTATCAGATATAGTAAGTTTTTCTTATTTTTTATTATTATATTATTGAATTACATTTTATTGATATTTTTTGTTTGTTTGTTATTTTATAGGAAATTCAAATGGATACCTCACACTTTTTTTGGCTTGTTACATATTTTTTAAAATTTGCTGCTCAATTAGAACTCGATTTAGAACATATTAGTTCAGTTCTATCATTTGATGTTGTTAGTCTTCTAACATATGAAGGTGTTTTACTTTGTGAGGAATTAGAATTAACTTCAAGACAAGAAGGAAGTGATCTAAAACCATATTTAAGAAGAATACATTTAGTTGTAACGGCAATTAGAGAATTTTTACAAGCATTAGAAACCTATAAAAAAATCACACATTTAAGTAAAGTATGTACATTTTATTTTTATGATCCTTCTTCACGTTTTTTTTGTTTTTTGTTTTTTTGAAATTTCATTATCTTAAGATTGATTTTATTATTTTTATTAAATTTAGGAAGATCATAAACATTTACGTCTTCTTCAAATGCAAATTACTTCAACAGAAGATCTTCGATGTCTTTTCATTCTATTAATTCGAACCTATAATCCGACATTACATAGCAAACAATATCTTCAAGATTTAATTGTTACCAATCATATTCTATTACTTTTATTAGACCGTGAATCGAAATTATCTGATTCTAATGTCAGTGTGAAGATGATGGATCATATTGCACAGTAAGAACTTGACCTATTATTAATTAATTTCATTTGATTCGAATTTAAAGCTATAATTTTTTTTTAAATTTAAATCTAGGTTTGCTACCATAGAAGTGATGTATCATTATGGTTTATTACTTGAAGATTTTTATGAAAATGGTGAATTTGTAAATAATTGTATTTTTACAATGATGCATCATGTTGGAGGTGACTTAGGACAAATAATTACTTTATTCCAACCAATTATTTTAAAAACATATTCAAAAATCTGGGAAGCTGAATATGAATTATGTGATGTATGTAAATATTTTTATTTCAAATATTTTTAAGAAAAGTAGTATAAATTTTTAAATTACGTACATCGAGTTAAAAGAAAATAACATTTTTAGTCAAACGTTGCTACATACATTCATTCATACATACTGTAGTTGAAACACTCAATTACTTTTGTTGCAGCTTATTTGCAGAATTTTACTTATAATGTTATTGTTTCGTCCTTTTGTATAATACGGTAGATTGCAATGAAAACTATTATTTACTAAGCAGTTTACGTTTCGTTGATAAACAATTTGTACATGGTTATTTAATTACACATAGTATCTACATTGTTACTTTTTTATTATAAAATAAAAGTAGGATACGTAAAAATCGGGTACAGTTTTTCAAATTGAACACAAACCTCATATTTCATTAAGATAATTTTCGCGGTGTACATACAATATAATTGAAACTACATATATTACATATAAAAAATACATATAATATTTTTGTTGTGAAAATTTAAAGTTATACAAAAAATGAACTTAACTTTTTTATAAATGTTATTAATTTAAAATCTATAAAATAAAATTCTTAATATAGGATTGGTCTGATTTAATCGAATATGTTATCCATAAATTTATGAATACGCCACAAAACACTCCATTATTATTGCCAAGTTCAACGTCATTAACAGAAATTACAAAAGAACATAATATGGAGTATGCAACATGGTAAGTAAAAGTATATGTAGTAAAATTAAATAAGTCTAACAGCTTTAATTTAATTTTATCACACTTAATACATATATGTTATTCACATTATTGTCTTAACAAAGCATCTTAAGTCAAATTAAAAATTTTTAAGAAAAATTTATTTTAAATATTAACTTTATACGAGTATATTATAAAGGACATTATTTTGACTTAGATGTTTTGCTACGTACATCTACATTATGTAAATAAGTATACATAGGTAGTTACTTCTATCACAGCAAAAACAGTATCATTTATAGGCATCTAAAAAAAAAAAAATAGTCTATTATCTGTACATAATTGTTTATGTATGTACATATGTATAGCATAATTATTGATTAACGTTTATATTCTTATATTTACAGCATATGGAATCAAGAAGAAATGGATAATTTGTGTTGCTATTATATTCAGAGTAAAAAATTAAAAGATATAGTTGGAAAAATTGTGAAATTATTTCGTGATAATTTAAATAAACAAAAATCACGAATTTCAATAATTCAACAGCTTTTGCAACAGGTAAAAATATATATTCCTTTCATTCTGTTCAATCCGAAATTCAGTCTACATACTTGTATAACTTTCATGTCTATAAATCTTTCTAATATTTTTATATGTCAGTTCAAAAAAAAAAAAATAAATAAATAAATAAAATAAATAAGTAAATCGAAAATTGCATAATAAATTATTTTTGATTTCATTTTAGGATCTTATAACTTTAATCGAATATGACGATTTAATGAAAGTAGAAGACGTTGAATATCAACGGACTCATAGAAAATCTTCATCAAGTAGTACAGCGGAATCTGGAATTGAAATAAGGGATAATTTTATTTGCAAACCATTTGATGACATACATGTAAGATAATAGTTAATAAGAATACATATTTTTTTATTTAAACTTTTTTTTTTATTCCAACAAGTTTTCAAATATTCAAATAATAAAAAAAAAAACATTAAGGATATAGCTACACATTATAGTATTGTTTTTTTTTTTCAGATGCTCAGAGATCGTCTCCTGAAAGAGCACAAAGGAAAAGTATTAATATGGCTTCAGAAGGCTCTTGTCGAATGTTGTTATGTTAAATTAAATACTGCAAATAGACAAAAACTTTGTAAAGATGAATCAATTGAAGATGATATACAAATTATGGAACCAATAGCTCATCTTTGCATTCGTAATTATAAAAACATGAATAAATATATTGGCTTAATTTTTGTTTTAAAATGTACCATCAACGATTAAAAAAACATTTCCTTTTCTATAGTTAAAAAGAAATCAATACCAGTTGTACCATGGAATTCGGAACAATCATCAGTGATGTTATATCAACCATTTGTTCTTTTATTACATAAATTAGGATTTCATTTACCTGCTGATTCTGGTAAAGTTTATATACGTATACCAGATTTTTGGACAGCTGATGTTTTATATAATACTGCTAAAAAATTAGGTCCATTGGAAAAATGTAAGCCAGGTGAGCTGTTGACAATAAAAAATTCTCTTTATTTAAAATCTTTCATTTTTATTTTTCATGAAAAACATAAATAAGCAGCATTTTCAAAATTCGATTTAAATTTATTGGGTGGAGCTGCACAAATGGATATACAAGAAACTCCATCACCGACACCAATGATTGAAGATTATATGAATGATGGTTTTGTATTATCAAAAGTGAAACATTCAAATTCAATTATAAGGTAGGTGTTTATATACTTATGTATGTATATATATTTTTAAATTTTATTATAAGTCATATCTTTTTTTTAAATCTTTTAATCATCACAGAGATATTTTTAATACATAAAATTGTGAAAAGTGCCCTTTTTGTCGATTGCATAATAAATGTACTGTACTATATATATTATTTTAAATGAACCGTGTAATTGTATTATTCACGTTAATACCACCCATAATTACAATTACAATAAAACTAAAATATAATACAATTAATTACTACATTGACTATATAATATGACAAGCCACCTTTCACTAATATAACTTATTATACACGGTCTAATTTTAAAATGACTTTATAAAACGTAAAATGTATGTAAGTGTTTCATGATAGACGTTTGTATGCTTCTTTTTTAATATTTACCTAGTATTTTAGAAGAAAAAAAAAAAAGAAGAGGAACATTAACACCCTATACTAGTTTTAAAAAATAAATTTTCATAAAATTTTAGTTTTATTCCTCACCTTCGCATAAATGTATACGATAAAAATTTATAGTTTATATCTATACACATACATATATATAGTACATACAGTAAGTAGATGCAATATTTATTTCTATTTTGAATCACCCAATAATTGCTAGTCGTATATATACGTAATGTATGTATTTACTTAAAACTACCTTTAAATTTGTTCATTATTTATTTAGGTAGTTTAACGTAGATACATTTCTCTTAAAATAATCATCCATTTATACGAAGTCATATAGTTACAATATAATAAAGATTATATACCATATCATCATTATAAATTAACTTTTCTGGGTACTCCGCCACGTAGAAAAAAAAATAATAATAGTAAACTCGAAAAATTAAAAAGTCAAATTAACTTAACACGCAAATCTTTTTTTTATAATTTTTTTTTTTTATCTACTATAATTGCAGATTTACACCAGATTCATCGTCAATACCACTGGTTCCAAATTGGTTGCAACTTGTAATGAGAAGTACATGTCCACCTGAAAGGTATGTACTGATAAATCAACAGTAAATGTTTACTGTATATTGTCTTTTATTATATCATTACAGTCTGGTATTGTACCTGAAATAACGATATAATGTAATATAATATCTTATATACGGATAAATAATGTTTATATATTATAATAATATAGTTAGGTATCTAAGTAACTTGAGTCATTAAATTACTGTAGCAATTCTTGTTTATTTGGTAAACAAGATTTACACCATTGCATTTTGTCTTGTACAATTTAACTCACAATAAAATTTTATGGGAATTCAATTTAATCCTTTTTTTTTTTTTTGAAGTACAATTTGAAGAAGTTAACACGAAATGAAGATAGATTTAAAGTTTAGACAATTTTATATATTTCAATATTTATATGTCCCATAGTAAACAATTAAGAGATTTTCTTTTTTCTTATTTTGTTATCAATAAAATTCCTATATTGATCTCATATTATATTTGTAAAGATTGTTGAATTTTATGTTTAAAAAATAAATATGACTCATGGATTATTTTCTGAACAGGATGATTTAAATTTAAAAAGTAGAAATAAGCTTATTAGGTAAATTTTAGCTTTTATATTGTGGAAAATGTACAGTTCAATACCTGTTTAGATTTAATTTTTGCCATGATAGTTGAAATATAAGTATATTTCAAAAGGACGTCGTTCAAATTGATCGGAATTTAAAGCTTTTAATTTGTCAAATTAAAAGAGAAGTAAATAAAGTGGGATTATTTTACGAAAATTGAAAAAAAAAAACCTGAAACTCATCTCTCACAATGCAAAAATTAATATTTTCAAGTGTTAACAAATGAAGGAATTTTGTTGTTCCATACTTTGCTTATTTCAAAGAAAATCCACATGTGATTTTATTTTGCAAATTTATTTATTTATCACCTTGTATACATTTATTTATTTATTATACATATATTATACATAAAATTTTATTGAAAGATATAATATTATTGATTGTAAAAAATATGGGTTTGTCTAAACGACAGTTTTCCGATTAATCAATTAATTAAAAATGAATTCTGACATGCAATATTTATTAAGAACAATTTTCTATTCAATTACATATACCTATACATATACATATGTACATATATGTGCACTTGTTTTAATATATAAGTATGAATAAAGTAAAAGTTATAAAAAAAAAAAAAATGTCGTATATAAGTAGTTCGTGCTTAAAAGAAATTATCAGAATTTTAAAGTTAATTATGAGTAGTTTATAACAGGTTATAATAGTTTTTCATAATTAAATCGGTATAACACACAATCCAAACCTATTATGATTTAGGTATATTATTTAAAAGTGAGTTAATTACAGGAAAAAAGGCAATGAATAGTTCGTATGTTGTAAAGTAAACTAATAATTAATAACAGGTTTTGAATTATTGTGAAGAATAAAAGGATGTAACAATGTACATATATGAAAAAATTATTTGAGGTGGAGTAAAAATTTAATGCATTTAACTTTGAAAAGTAAGAAAAAAATAACCTATATTCACATAAACAAGTGAAAAGTATCAACGTGATTAAAAAATCATTTTAATTGGAAAAAAAAAGCTAGTAAAGTTGTCCTCTTTCCATTTTGGAATTTAATGATGAATTTCTTCCAATTTAATGCTTGATTATTAAGAAATTTCGCTAACCTTATCCTGCAAAAAATTATTTGTAATAAATATACTCTTATAAGTCATGAAGAATATCTTTCACATTTTTCAAAAGTTTTTTTTTTGTATATTTTATCAAATAAGATAATCGAGGAAAAATTATGTTTTTATAAAACATGAACATCATACATTCCATATACTAATACGAAACATACATTTATGTACACATTAGTTTACTGAATAAAAATTGCTGAATTGTTAAATAAAATTTCAATTTTTATTGAATATTTTGATTGGATTGGAATAAATTTAAATCTAATAAACGATAATTTAATCAATTGGTAGTATGCGTTTAAATCAAACATCGTTATTTTGATATAAAAAGTCACGACATAACCAAATTATGTTCTATTTTTATGGTATTTACAAGTGATTTCCATTCACTTTTTTAAGAAAAATTCTTAAAGGTTCCTCTTATAATAAATAATGTTATGAAGGAAAAAAAAAATCATATATGTAATTTAAAATTAAAATATGTTTAAAATTTTACCTTGAAGAGAAAAAAAAGAAATCAACAAAGATGACGGAACTCTAATTAAGCTTATTTATTGTCTTTTTTTTTTTTTTTTTCTAAGTTTGTAGTTGTAAATAATCGTATTGTGCAAAAAATTGACCTATTCATTGACCTAAAGTAATTTTGTTAGATAGGTGTGCCCTATCTTGACTATTAAGGTAATTTAATGTTTATATCGTACATATATATAATTGAATACAAATTTTTATCATATATGTAATACGTGTGATACATATACATATACATATATAGGAATAACTTTGATTTTCAAGTTTTCAATAAAAATATATAATGTCCTTCGCGATCTTCAAATTATTAGAATATGTATAACGATCCAATTACAATAATTTAAATTAAATGTATATATGTATATAAGAAATTGCGGGATAATTAGAATATGTATATGTAGTATCAAATATTTTAATATACCTAAAGGGTAAATCTATTTTTCATTGAGCCTAAATAAAATATTTATGTGATAAAATGTCTAAACCAGGGGGTCAATTATGAACTCACTTTATTGTTATTTCGTTATCGCTATAAATGGATAAATAATAATCGATATTATGAACCTACTTTATCGTTATTTATAACGAAAGTTCATAATCGACCCCCAGTGTTTAAATCATTATATTTATTGGAAAAATATAATTGTTGTAAAATAAGTTTTTTTCTCTATTTTTTGATAATAAATAAATAAATGAATCAATTACTAACATTGTCAGCGCTGAAACTAGATCTCTTCCACATTTAAATATAACTGTCGCTTATTGACACAACCACTTAAAAAATTCAGTCGAAAATTTTTGAGAAATTCTAACAATTATAGAAACAAAATAATGTTCGAAATAATATCCTCGAGAGTCGAAGGTTTAGCGTCTATAACGAAATATTCCTTCCAAATAGGTCAATTTTGTAACAATGTTTAATTCAAATAGAAAAGGTATTTCTTGTAATTAACAAATTGTTCAAATCGATAAAAAAGAAAGAAATTTATAAGATTTTTAATACATTTGGTGTTGAAAGACCATATTATTTCATAGTTCAAAACAAATTCAGTAACTTAACCTTTTTTCTTCTTATTTTGTTTACACATACGTAGAGGTACAGAAATGGAAACATCAGAAATGATAGCTACTGCATCATTTTCAAAGTTTCAAAACATTCTTAAACCATCAATATTAACATTGTCGACAAAACAGATACATCAAACATGTATTTTAAATGACAATGATTCAATTATGAAATCTGAAATATTTGATAATGATAACACGATTAACAGTAACAATAATAGTCAACAACATCAAAATAATAATATTATACCAAATAAACAAAATACAATGTCATCATCATCCGGAAATTTAAATAATGAAAGATATAGTGCAATAGTTGCATCAGTTTACGAAAGTGAAATGGTCAAGTAAGTATAAAATCTTTTATCTTTATTTTTATGCTTTCTTTTATTGAAATGGATATTTTGTAAAAATTAGTATGTTATGTATGTTGAATAATTTAGTATTTATAATTTTATGCAATAAGTGTAAAATACTGTGGACAAGTTTTGAATGAAATATTTGACAAAAAAAAAAGAAGATTTAGTGTTATTGTAAAACAATTTTATCATAAATAGCATTATTAAATAATTTCATTTATGTTTTATGAATAATAAAATTTATTTACATACATATATATTATATTCAAGTATATTTCAACGAATATAAGAAGAAAAAACCAAAACACAATCATTAAAATTTATTAAGAGGTCTAAAAATCAGTAAAATTGATTTTTTTGTTTCTGCAAATTGCATTTAAAAACAATTGAAAAATTGTATTTCACACTTCTGTTTTTTTTAATGAATACAATACATTATGTTAAAAAAATATAAACAAAATCAATTAATATGTCACGTAACGTTTTATTTATTTTTTTAATCTTTTTTTTAAAATTATTTTTAATTTAATTTGTATAATCACTTTTTAAATTTCAATATTAATCCCTGTACATTGTACTTTTATTGTTTTTTTAACCCTCCAACCGCCAGCTGAACTTACATTTTAGTCTCGATTAAAGGGTTATTCTATTGTCATTAAAATTTATGTAATTTCAGTTTGATTTTTTAAAATTCAACTCTCCCATACAAAAAAAAACAAATAATGTAATAAAATAAATAAATCAATTATTTTTTAATTCAAATTATACAAAAAATAATTTCATTAATTTGAATTTAAAAAAATTCAATGAATTGTCAACAAATTTTCAACAATTAAATGTTTCATGTCAAAATATTTGAATGGTTTATAAATCAATTTAAAATGTGTATCAACGAATCATAATGAAATCATAAATTTTATTTTAAATCACAGAACCAAATAAAGTAGCAATAAAATGGAACTAATCATTTATTTTAGTCGGAAATTTTTTTTTGACTTGTAATCATTATTATCATTCAATTAAATTAATAAGTAACAAGAGTAGATTTTTATTATAAATTCACCATTAAAAAAAAAAATGATTATAATTATTATGTAAAGTGATAAAAATATATATAGCTAGATTTTGAATAGTATTGTTTTATATGGTGCATTTAATTCATTATCTTTTATAATTGGACGTGAAAATAAATAAAAGTTCATTAACTATGTTTTGAATAATACACATTGTTTATATATGTATAATATACACGTACAAAATATATTTTTTTATTGTATAAATATATTTATAAATAAAATGTTTAAATGTTCGCTACTTTATATTGTCCATATATGGTGATACAGTTTAAAAAATCAGATGGAACTTTTAAAGACAAGAAGCATTTTTATGGAATTGTTAAATTGATATTGCGATTTTGAACTTTTACGTTCAAATATACTTTTTTGTTTTTTTTTAAATTAAACTCTATAATTTATTTATTCTTTTTTTCTCTATAAAATATGTTTCATATAATAAAGATGCATGTGCCTTAGGTTATACCTTTGATACACTATAACCACTTTGCAATGCGATCGGTTTTAAAATGTTCATTTATTCGAATGATGATGATGTACTAAAGAATTTTCAATTTATATTGTAAAATTACAAACAAAACGAGTTATAGAATGTATAATTTTAAAGTAACGTGAAAAATATAAGATGCTCAATTTTTTTTTTTTTTTAAATTTGAAAACAGTTCCAGCAGAGTTTTAAGTTATTTGTAAGTTGTGTTCTTTTAAAAAGAATAATCATTAAAATGTGTCGTATATCGAAGGTATTATATTTCAATTTTTGATTATATGTATACAACTATTATACAATATATTACATACTATACTGATCAATTTATACAATATTATATTAAACGTGAAATTATTTTGCCATTTTCTGTGATCTTTTTCATATCAGATATAATTGGTGATTATAAAGCAATGAGATTTTTTCGAATGTACTTATTATATAGAATCATATCAGATACTTATTTAAGCGAAAAATGTTTAATGATTGTGATGTTTGACTATAAAAAGAATTTTTTTTTTTGTTTTTGTCTTACACAAAAATAAAAAAAAAAAAATAATATCTATATCTATACCATATCTGTAATAAATTGTATATTGTATATAGTTAACCTTTGAAACTAAACTACATGATGTTATAAATTGCAATATAAAGTGAATATCTTTACGTTTATATTGTAATTTATTGAATACACATTTTTTTAAGTGAACTATAATGCATGTCATGATGCTATCATCATGTTTTTTTTTTATTTATTTTAATGTTACCTAAAAATTTTCAACATTATTATGTACTATATAATCGTTTAATATATAATATATAATATTTTGTATTTTTACTTATTTTTCTTATTTTATTCATATTTTGTATTTTCAGTTGTGAAACAGAATCAGTTGCATCTGATCTAACACGAATGTGTGTCAGCGATGTAGATTATAGAATATAAAGTGGTAAGAAAATGTAGTTTGTTATTAGATATATGTATGTACAAAAGTACGATAGTTATACATAATTAAACAATATAAAATGTAATGATAAGAATATCTTACAGAACATTTTAAAGAAACAAACAAAAAAAAAACTTCCACAATATTTAGAATAAATGTTTTTTTCACAATTAGAATATCCCTATTAATTCAATTACATACGTTCTTTCAAACAATGCAATTGAAAAATAATTTAAAATTAAAAAAAAAAAAAACTTTCAAGTTTTTCTAATATCATAAAAGTTTTGTAAAATGTTATGAATTCAAATTCAATAACATTTAAGGTTTTATTTCTTTCTATATAGTGTATGTATACGATTTTCGTATACGAGTGTTCCTAATTTTTTTTTTAAATTATATGTATTTTTGTAGTAAGAAAAAAATACATACATAAATATAAATTTAATATTTCTACTGCATTTTATTTTATTTATTTTTAAGAATGTCATTCAGGGAATTAACTGGATTTTCTAATATTAAATTTTTCATTTTTTTTTTCTAAATTATTAAATTTTCTAAATTTGCCTGTGCAAATTTCTATGTAGATTTTTGTAATAAAATGTAAGTTTTAAATAAAATAAAAATAAATTTATTTTTAAATAAAATACTTACTTTCTTTTTTAGGTAGTAAAAAGAAGAATTAAAAGAAAATGTTAAATTTTAGTATAATTGTATTCGTAGCCTTTAAGAATGGTCTAGTGATGTACTTACTATATTAAAATTGAAAGAGAAAATTGAAAATATTTTTGGAAAAATTGATATATATTTACACAATTTATTTACAATTATAAATATAAGTAAATAAAAAATAACATATATGTATAATGTTGGTAAAATATGTACAGAGAAAAATAGATTAACATTAGATTTTTTGCTTATTTTTTTTTTTTTAAATTTGAATTTGCAATATGTATATTGTAAATGAGAAAAAAGTATTTTTAAAATTGAAATAAATTTAAATAAAGTATATGTATATTGAGTTGTGCTCTTATTTTAATTTTTTTTTTATAAATTCAGATTTTAAAAGTTGCCTTATGAAAAAGGATCTTAAAAGCCGAATAATAAAATGGAAAAAAAATTAAAAATTTTTTTTTTCCACAGAAAAAAGGAATCTGTAAATGTCAGAAAAATCTTAAACTTTTGAATTTTTGTTTGTCCATGATTTTTAACATAATGAAGTGCAATTGATGAGAAAGTTCAGTGTTTCTTTAAAAGATTTAAAAAGAGTTAAAGTTCAACATGAATGTACAAATAAGTATGTAATTTAAAATATTCTGCATGGTTTCGTCCTCTTTTTTTTTCATAGCTCACAAAGTTATAGAGGGTGGATTTTAAACCAAATCAAAACTGAATCTTAATTAAAAGGTTTTTTATATTCTGTTCTGTTTTTAGAGTTGATCATAGCTATTTTCGCAACATTAATTTGGATTTAAGCTTTAAATAGCAATAGGTTTCCGTACCGTCTTTCAAAATAGTTTTTCAACAAAAGTATACAATACGTTGTATGCTGAAATTTTCAAATTGTTATTGTGAAAGCTTTATTCTATAAAATGTCGTACGCAAAAATTCATTTTGTACGGACAAACATTTTTTGTGAAAGTGTCTTCCACAAATTTATCTTTTACGATAACTCTGTACTTCCTACCACATTATTTGCACAAAAAAGTGGTTAAATTATTTAATTAATTCAAAAAAAAAAATTAAAATTACATAATATTTATCGTTGTAGAACAGGAATTGATTTCAAGGCTTATAAAAAAAATTACGCTTGGCCTGATTCAGAATTTCAATTGAAATAAATTAAAATGTAAATAACAGGAAATATATATAATAAAATACAACTTTGATTCTGGTATTTTAAACAAAAATTGAAATTTTAAAAATTATTTATGTCTGTTTGATTTTTCATTTATAATGATTTCATTGCAACTGTTGGACAAGAAATTATAAATTTTTACAAGTAATTTGATTTAAGTTTAAAATATAATTTAATTAATACATTTTTGAAAAAGTATAACTAAAATGAATTTTCTATAATACATACGTAGGTACTCGTATAATATATACTTATACATATACTAGTATAATATTTTTTATGTAAATTTGATATATACATTTATATCTACCTCCTATATAAGCAGAATTAAAGAAACTTACTAGTGATTCAATGAAAGCTGAGATTACATATAAGCACATATAGGTTAAATTAAAGATAAAATATATAAAATGCATGTAGAAATAAGTTAAGTTTATCAATTTTTGCAATTTCAAACAGGTTATTTGAAAATGATAAAATTTTCATGTTATGTATTTATAAATATATATAAAAATAAATATGTATATTAAAAATATACGTTCAATAAAGTTTTATTTTCATAATGTTTATAATTAAATTTAAAAAATATATATATATTGTACAGAAAATATAACTAATTTGAGAAAAAAAAAGCTGGACAAGAAAAAAATAAGAATACATATATTTCTAAAAGTGCTGAAATACAAAAGCAATTACCTAATTGCCTAATTGTTTATACCTATAAACAATTTTTAAAATTTTTCATTAATTGTATCGATAAAAAATGGAATTTACAAAATGCTAGAAGAAAATTTGAAAAATGGAAAATTTTTAAGTTAAATAGAAATTAATATGTTTTATCTTAAAATAGTAAATAATTCTTGTTTTTCCTATTTTATAAGCATAAATTTTAATTAATTATTTAAGACAGTGTAAGTGAAATTGAGACCAATCAAAGTCATGTATAATTTGCTTGACCATATTTGAGAAATTTTTTTATTTGAACATTTATGTATACATCAAAAAAATACCGCCGAATGTATGACAAAACCACAAATGTTCTTATTAGTATTTTTATTGGAATTGTTTTCAGTTGAACACTTTTCAAGAAATTCTTGGTCAAGATCATGGTCATGAAACAAATAGAACTAGTAAAAAAATAAAAAAAAAATATTCTGAAATTATTCTTACAAGTATGGCTCTTATTAAAAAAAAGAAGAAAAAAAAAGATCTCAGTCTATTTCATATGAATTATGTATTTTCTAAAAGAACTTCGAATACATGACAGGAAATTATGGAGCAAACTCTCTAAAAAAATCGAATATCTTAGAATATCATTATTATTGTAATTTTTCACTAAAAAAAATTACATATAAAAAATTTAATTAGCTTATTGCATTGGTGAAATTGTTAATTACTTTTAATCCAAAATATAGTAATAATTTAATTCTAAGTTGAAACTCAAATGTAAGTTTAAAAAAATAAAATCTTAGATAAGCAAATTAAAAATGTACAATTAAAAAAAGAAAAGAAATAATTCACTTGAAAGAATTTATTTTTATTTAAAATACACCTAGAAAAATTGTTAATAAAAAAAATTTTAAAAAAATTATAGTTTTTATTATTAAATATTTTTAAATACAACACATCAAAGCAAAATAATCGTATATCATTCACTGCATATACGAGTATGTACATATGTATGTATGTAATTACAAGATAAAACATCTCTCTGATGAAGATCTTTATTTTTTTATTATTATTTTATAGCATCCACATCTTGGGATCTTCTTCTTCTTTTTTTCTTTTATTACCACGAACTTGACTTTTTGAAAAGAGAACTAGAGGAGCGTATATTACACAATCATAAAAACAATCAATTTTTATTGTATTTGATTTTTTTATGAAATCAGTTAAAATACTTGTAAATTTTGAAAGCTTAACTTTTAAAAAAAGAAATCTTATTGAAACCTTGAACATAAAATAAAACTGAAAGTTGATGGTGCACCTACAAATCATATTGTAACCCACACAAAGTAATGATATTATGGTATATAAGGAAATGTATACATGTTTTCAAAGTATTTAAATTCTAACGGGTTATATTTTACTATGAAAATCTTTTATAAACAATTTTTTTTCTGGTTTACGAAATCCATCCTAAACATGTTTTTCTGAAAAAATAGGATAAAGTGACACAAACATTTTGATTTTGAATGTGCATCATCAAAGTATTGAATTTTGTATGTTTTAGGTTCATTGTTTTTTCTTCTCTTTTTTCTCTTTTTTTTTTTTTAATTTTTTTTGCACACATATAATGTAATTCTATCGCATCATTGTTAACACAAAAAACTGGTAATGATATGAAAATTGTCAGATGTTGAAAATTTTAGCAGGAAATAAGGTTATATACATTTTTCATTCAATTGCAGATGTGTGAGATAGTTTATTTAAAATAAATTACATATATTAGCCAATTGCCAAATGTAATTTTTTCTCACATAACAGTATTTCAAAAGGTAAAAAAACAAAAATACAAAACAAAAAGACATTTTAAATGTACCCAATTTGAGACTATAATTTCACAATTATCCATAAGATTAAAAATAAATGAAATTTAAATTTTGATTTATTTTAATAATAAAGTAAAGATCGTCTGTATAGTGAAGGTTGACAAGTAACTAAAATCAGTCAAGTTTTATTCCATAATTAGATATGTGACTGTGACACATGAAATTACAATTACAGTTTTATTTTTTAGTTTTAGATTTTGTTTGAATTTCAAAGTATGTACAGTTATGAATTCAATTGATGTACACAATCTAATATGCAACTAAATAATAAATAAGGTAGTCAGTTTGAAGATTTTTGCTTTTTGAAAGAAATTTAAAAAAACGAAATGTACATACGAATTATGAGTAACTATATAATAATGGAAATTTAAGTGTCTACTTTATGAAAATAAAACGTGCTAAAAAAATTTTATACGGAAAGTTATTAGATAACTCTCGAAGGTTTGTAAAAGTTAATTATGTTGAAAAATACAAAGCAAGCTATATGTTATACATAATCTCAAACATATATCTCACAAATGTGGTTAAATAAAAATTTTTATAGCATATACATAGTATTAATGTAAAGAATATTGAGCATTTACTTACATACATATGAATATTAAAAAATATATTTTCGATAGAATAAATTTTTCGCAATATTTTTAAAACTGACGATCAATTCAACAAATTCTTCTTTAAGGAGTAGTAACAACATAATTTTATAAATTTTTAAAAATATTTATTTCAAAATATAAGCTTATTTTTGTTAACTATCTATGAAATAAAGTATATAACACACACAAGTTTATAACACAATGTGAGAAGCAAATTTATAAGCCAAAAAATATACATACTTCAATATTTTAAAAACTTTAAGAGAAAAAATCAATTAATTAAACTTCTTTAATCTCGCACAAATATCTCCAATCCCTAAGGGGTTTTTGTCTGTTCTCACACTCACACCAACATTTGAAGATTATTCAATGGATTTTAAATTTAAATAGTACAATTAATTTTTACATAAAACTATCAATCAAATTCCCATTAGTTTATAGTACATACACATGTATGTCTTAAGACTTTTTTATCATGCCCATCATTTCATTTATTGTTTTTCTTTTTTTAAAAAATGTTTTTGTTGCATAAATGTCATTATTTTCTCTGCAAATCATTAGCAATGGTATAAGAGTTAGTTACAATAACAACGTGCAAATATTTTTTTACCCAATTACTTTAGAAAAAATGAATCTTTTTATACAATATGTATTATTATATATATGTATAAATAATTTAAATTGAATATTAGGATGTCGTGACCAAATTAATAAGAACAGCAGTCATATATACCATGAAATTGTATATAATTTGCCCGTAACCATTAATACTTGAAAATACATAATATTATTTGTAATGCCCATGATCTTAAATGTAAGTCAATATGCAATTATATGTATATAATTTTAATATTTTTTGTTGTTGTTGTACTCTATCCAATTAAAAAGTAAAAATAATAATTTTCGCTAAAAACAAATTAAATATACCAAGCGGTACTATTACACATTACATTTAAAAATACTCGCGGTATACATATATGTATATGTATATATTCAATTTACAAAATTTGTTGGATTTACCGTAAGTTATAATTCGATGCAATCCTTTTTAAAGTTAACTTGTTATTATATAGAAAGAAAAATGTCTCGAACTCGTTTTTTTTTTCTCTCTTTTAATTCATGTATGTAAAATCCTAATACAATTTACTAAACTTGTATCTTATAAAAATATCTATGTATGTAATAAAAAACATTATATTATTTCACACGCATTATAAAAATCTACTATACATAAATATGTAACTATACATTTAAATGTACTCGCCCAAAAACAAACCAGAATTAAATGGATAAAATGAAAACAATTTTAAATCGATACATTTAGCATCTTATACCTATAAGAGAGAAATACTTGTCATCAATCTTTCATGAAAAAATATAAAAAGTATTAAATAAAAGACCGAAAGTGTTATAGATATAACCAAATTTATTCATACGAGTATTAATGGACAACGCTGCCCACCTGGTTTACAAGAAAAGTGTACAATTTCTTTTTCCACAGAAAAGAGAGTATATTTTGTATATTTATCTGCATGTAAAAAGAAAATTCAGGAGACAAGTATTTAATTCCTGTTATACCTATATCTACTGCACATTATTTAAAATAAATGTATGTATGTACGAGTACTAATATACCCACATACATATATGATGGTATGGTACAAATATACGTATAGTTTGCAGTCAATCATGTTTTTTTTTTTTTTTGTATTCGGTTATGTAACATTTTTTGTTTTTTTTTTAGAAATTAAGTTCGATTTCATTTTTCAAACTATAAATATAATATTCAAGTTGCAATTTTATGTAAATAAAATTTAGGTGAGTGTGATTCTTCTGAGAAATCAATAACCTGAAAACAATATGTCGTTAATTTTTAGTTTTTCAAGAAAAATAGGATGATTCACAAAATGATAAAATTTTAATTTTAAAATGTACACACATACTAGAAATTATTAAAAATCTTTAATATTACACTTTCTTGAAAAAGTTGCTGAAAACTGCTAAATATTTTCTATTCTCTAAGATACACTGTTTAGTAAAGCCCTAAGGGGATATTTTTGAAAAGCATATATGAAAAATCCTTAACATTTTTTGATGATGATTTAATAGTCGACACTCTGTACCATTTAATAATGTTGAATGAAAGTGAATTCAATATAGACACTCTGTATAGAAATTTGATTTTAGGAACCAAAACCAAAATCAACACGTAACAATAGCAATGAAGTTTGAAAATGGTGACGAAAATTGTATAATATAACAATTGTACTCGTAATTTACAAAAAAGTAATACAGGAAGGAGTTTTGAATGTTTTAATGCTGTAAAAAGAAATTTATAAAACATAAACACAGTGACAGTGGAAGAAAAATGATTGCATTTAAAAAAATAATAATATTTGTCTATTAAAAAATGTTTCATGTTAATTATTTCAGCTTTTATATGTATGTACTTATTATATTTAGAAAAGATTCATAAATTTTCAATAAACTATAGATTATCCTTAAAAAGTATAGTTTTTTCTACAAACGAAAAACTTTAGCTAGACAAGTTTTCCTAATTCTGTGGAAAATAGTTTTTAAAAATTATAAATTCCAACGTTTATTCAAATTGATTTTTGTATGATATACATACATACATATATGGACACTCTAGATGGTCTAAATAATTATCCTGATCACAATAATACACAAAATGTTAATCAAGTAAGGTAAGTAATCAATGGTTAAAGCATTATGTCTGAAGCCAGTTATAAAATAAAAATGAACCACTATACGTTTTATTTTCATTCTCCATTTGCTTAAATAGTCCCACAACATTATTTGTTTTAGATTTATTATTGAAAATATCTTTAGAATTAGTTAATGCATATAATTTTTTGTTTTTTTTTTCAATTGAAAAAAACTGGATATTATAACCTCATTGAACGTAAATAAAAGTAGTTGATCATAAAAAATAAAAAGATCAACAAAAGATCAACTTTATGTCACCAAAAGATTAAACAAGTTAAATTCACCTTAAACTTTTGAAAACGCCCATAAACTCGCGATCATTTCATGTTCTATAAAAAATGTTTTTTACAATAATATTTAAGTAAATTAATAAATTCGTAAATTTATACTTTTATTTTCTAATTTTATGAAAAAAAAAAAGCTTACAATTTTTTTTTTTTTTTGTAATTCCAAATGATGAGTCAAATGTATTGTTTTACAGAATAATTAATCATCCATTATACCATGTTGTGCACTATGAACCGAAAGTAATACAATAGAATTAAAAATATTAAAATGTAAAAATTATCTTGGAAATGTTCCAACATGCAACACAGTAGTAAAATATTCGTTCTCTTTGTTTATTAAACAATATTAATTTTATTTTGAAAATAATTTATTGAATTTCATTAAATTATTACTATTAGACGTATATTACGTATTTGTAATACCTATCGATTATTAAAAGTCTGATTTGTTTTACCTTATTTTAATACAAACTTTGATAATGAATGAAAATCATGATTAAATTGACCTAAATAATAAAAGTCATGCTTAAGAATTATGTAGTTTATGTAAGCATTTTATTTTCATTATTATTTTTTTTTTTTGAAATAATGTGTGTATTGTATAGGTATTATTGTTTAAATGAGTTTATGCGGCCTTATAAATTTTTCTTAAAGTAAGTATATGTATATGTACATAATATATAATATGATATTTAAGTTACAACTGATTCAAAAAAGACTTAATTAAATAAAAAAAACTTTTGTTTCAATTTTAAAAAGTTACTATTAAATAAAAATAAAGTGTTTAATAAAGATGAACAAGAAAAAATCGATGAAAATTTTTATACTTATGCAACTACACGTAAAACTTTATGTAATATGTTTCCGTTTGCGTATTTTTAGGTACACCCTGTACTATTTTATTTTTAATTTGTTTTTAAAATTCTAAAAAGCTTAATGCAGTTCATTTGAAAATGAAAATAATTTTAAATTTTAAAATTGTGGAGTATCGTTATTTTTTACAGCACACACACACATCCTTTTCTAGAAACAACCCCCTCTCTCTTTCCAAAATATGCGTAGATTTAATACATTCATTTACATTTTCTATCATTCCTTCATAATTTACTTGTGTACATCAGTCTATATGCTCCAGGGAAATACTGCTGAAGGAAAATTTAAATAAAAAATGGAAAAATAGGCAAATGTCCTCAAAAGATTAAACGATTTGAATATTCTTTTTCTCTTGTCCTTTTTTTAATTACTTCCAACTTTCATTACTTTACTTATACCCTGTGTATATAGTATAAGTCTACAGAAACAATCTTTTTTAATTGATTTAAAAAAGAATTTTAATTTGGTGCATTTAAAATGATTTTCTATGTATGGACATATTTATTATCTATAACAGTCTACACAATATATGTAACTTTAAAATGTTTTCATTTTCAATATCATAAAATAAGAACAATGCAAAATAATGAGTAATCACATACATAAATATAAATACCTACCTATAAATTTTAAATTCGGAATCAATAAAAGAATAATAAAAAGTATTAAAAATTATTTTTAGGCATAAATTTGCACTTGGGTTTTAGAAACTCGAAAAAATTTAGGTTAATTTATAAACCAGATACAACTTTTTAAATTTATATCATAGTTTAATAATCAAATTATTTTAATATGCCTATTCGAAAAATTTTTCTTTTGACCATTATAGGACTCCAATGTAAAAAGCCAATCCCAAAAAAAAATTGAGTGAAATAAACAATAAATAATTTATTTAATCTTTTTATTTTTTATTTTTTTTATTTTTTTTTAAAAGTAAAATAAATACATATCTTACTAAATAAAAAAAAAAAAAAAATAAAAAAAAATCGCCTTTACAATTGCGTGGACCCGAAGTTGTGTTGAACCTGCATGTGTTATTCAATAAAAATGATTTTGATTTCATTTTAAATCAGCTGATTTTTCATATAAGTTACTTATAATAGTGCACTAATAAGTCTAATAGATTTAGAATAATTATTTATTCTTATTCAATGGCACTATTTACTAGATTTTTTTTTAAATTTTATTTGTAGCTATTATGGCTGCTTGCTGATTGTTTTTATCGATATTATAAGTTTGAACATAATGAGGTTGGAAAGACTAAAATAAAAATAGGTGCAAGTCATTAAATTTTATTTGAAATTAAATTTTGAATTGAAAATGAGGTTATTATTTAGAAATGATTTTTTTTTTGTTAATTATGTTTTCTTTTTTAACTGTTACCGGTAAAAAAAAAAACCAAAAATAATTATTTGATTCTGGAAAAAAAATTAATAATAAATCAATACCATGTTGAATTGGTATACTTAATTTGTCACATTAAAAATTGGTGTTAATAATTTATAGTTTTTCAAGGGTTACAGGGTCATATAGTGAATTATAAAGATTATTTTTAACACCAGCTTCGAAAATCAAAATATATATGTATGTATTTATGTCACTTGTAGTTCATTTTAAGCATGTGACCAAAGCTAATTTAACTTTAAATAAGCTCATCAAGATTCTATTTGTACATTTTTGATTGTAATAGCTACAAATTTTAATTGTTTTAATCTTGCGTATGTTCATGCAAAGCTGCTTTAAACATAAATTTGAACTATCTTATGATGAAATAATTTCCTATTTTATGGAAAACTCATTGGTTCACAACCCATGAAAAACTATAAACACATTTATTATACTGTAAGTTACAGGAATCATGTTATCTAGACAGATCTAGGTTTGTTAATATGGGACGGTTGCATCACATTAAATAAATTAATTTTCATTTTTTTGCAACAATATATCGTATTAAAAAAAATTATTCTAAACTTTTTATAAAAAAAAAATTAAAAAAATTAAATGGAATAAAACCTCGATGATTAACTTCAACAAATGTATTTCAAATATTTAATAAAAATAAATAAATAAATCGAATTAACAAAGAAAACAATTTAAAAAAAAAAAATTTGTAATCTGACAATATTTAAAACGAAGCAATACTAGAAAACAAAATAATATTTATTTAAAAAAAAAAGAAGAAAAATAAAAACAAAAACATGAATTAAGTAAATCAAATTACATTTTATATGTTTACAATAATTTTGATTTTTATTTACACTTGAGTTAACCAGAATTAATAATAAATTATAAAAATTCCAACATATAACATACATACAATATACATTACAATTGACTACAAACATATATAAGAGTACTATGTACCTACATAAATATTCTTACATTATTTAACATGTGATATAATGTATAATCAGATTAAGATAGACGTAGTAGATATGTTTTTTTATTTATAGTAAAAATTGAAAGGTGCATATATTGTAAAATTCGCTAATTTATGAAGGTTTTATTAATAACGATCAATTATTATGAAGAATTTAATTCAACATCTATAGTATTATATATACAAAGTATAAGTATATATTGTATAAGCAAAAAAGGTATTAAATGTTGTAAAATAAGGTATTTTCAATATTAAATGGTACACGGAAAAATAAATAAATAATTATTTTATTGACATGTGCATAATTCTAGATGAACATTTTTAAAAGATTTTATTCCATTGAAATATATGTTTTTTTTTTTTTTCTAAATTATGATTGTTACAATTACTTATAATAATACTTTGTTATTATCAGAATTGATCTTCATTTTAATTACTTGCAAAATAATCATACATAAAGTACTACTATGTATTGATAATTATATGTACATATATACATATATGTGTGTAGTGTATACATTAATATACCATTAAGTTAATTTAAAAATGCATAAATTTTTTACAATCTAATTAACGTTTTTTTTTTAATTTAATATTTGCAAGAATTATTGTAAAATGCAGGAAAAGAATAAAAGGTACCTACGTGTAGTGTATACTATTTAAAAAAAAAAAATGAATGCGTTTTATTCAATTTATAATTTAGTACATGCACTTGTATTTTTAATTTGCAGAAGAAAGAGAAGATATATCTATTTACATAAATGAATGTATGAATATACATTTTTTCAAGCTCATATATTGTACATTTACTATATATGCACATTTTGTATATTTAATTTTATTTTACATACTTATTTATTTTTTTGTACAATTTATATAATCAAAAAAATTAAAATACATAAAAAAATATTTGTATACACGCAAAATTGAATCCACAATCCAGAAATTTAAGCTATGCGTATTAATGTATACATGTATGTACAAATGTTTATTATATGGTAAAGATAAAAATTCAGATATACCTTATACCTATGTACTTTTTAATAAAATATATGAACCTGTATTTAAAATTTTGCATTCAAATTCAATGATATAAATAAATTGCCATCATATGTATGTGAAATTATTTTATAGGAGTATGATTTAATTTTAAATGTGTTGTTACCTAACATTCTTGATATATTATAATAAATGTTAAAATTGTATAGATATCTCCTATATGAATAAATTCATAAACTCATGTTTTTTTAATGTGAAAACTGAAAGTGAAATTAATCGGATATATATTATATATGTACATATATTTTAAAAAAAGTATCTGCATTTAAAAAAAAAATCTATCCCTACATCCCTATCTGTAAAGATTTTTCCTTTTTTAATACACGATAATTGAATGATATTTTAGTGTTATAAATTTAATAAAATGTATTTGTCATAGTGTGAGCAAAACGAACTGAATGTGTTTAGATACAGAATACAGTAGTAACTTTCATGAATTTTCAAGTAGGTATTTTTTTTTTAATGTTTTATTTTTCTTGGGAAAGCAACAATTATAACACAGCAGTAAGTTTTTAATTTGTTATTCCAAAAGTGGTTGAAAGTTCGTGAAAAGAACTATAGAGTTAGATTTAAACAAATAGATACATATTATTTTTCTTCCTTTGAATTTTTTTTTTTTTTTATTCGTTAAAATGAAACATTCATAAAATAAAAATCTTTACTACTCGTACATGAAAATTATTATGTTAAATAATATTTTAAATAAAATATATAAAAAAAAAAAATTTAACAAAATAAACAAAGTGTTCATATAGGTACATGATTTTTTAGGTAAGGGCATTATTATTGCCATAAAAATACATCAGATACTCTATGTATAACATACAACATATGATATAAATGTTTAAACATCAGATAGATTTGGATTATGAGAATTGGTACATGAAGTTGCGGAGGCATGAGTACAATTTTTATACATAATGCATGTATGTATATTTTTTCAAGTTAGTATAGTTGTATATATAAAAGTGTTCGATCGCCCCAAAAAAATTATATCTTTCATGCCGTGTGTACTACTGCCGGTGAGTTGCTTTTATAAATGCAATAAACAAGATCGCATTAAGGTTCAGTTGAAATTTGTATTTTGATCGTTTATTGTGGATAACTTTTCCTATAAGAAAAAAATATACATATTCTTCATGTATACATAAGAAGTTATTGTTTTTTTTTCTCCTTTGAACAGAAACAATAATATTCGCGAATAAAAGTAATCGTTAGTCACAATAAAAAAAGTTTAAAAAAATAAATAAATAAATAAGATATTTTGTGTCATTGATGATTCAATTGTTTTAAATTTGTGGATTAACAACAAGGAAAAATAAAACATAAAAAAGATAACAATGTTCTCGGTACGTTAAAAATAAAATATTTTCAATTTAATTATTATTATTACATTTATTTTTATATTTATATCCTGGAATGTGTCTTTTTCATTTTTAGTGCTTTGCAAATGTGTTTTAATATGTAAAAAAAAAATTAAGAAAAAAAATTCAATGTATGCATTTTCTATTTCTTTTTTTTTTCTATTTTCAAAATATGAATAATTTTCGACATAATAGTATTTTGTGATATTATGCAAATTTATTGTTATTTGATCTCATATGCTTTCTTTTTTTTTTTTTTTTTTTTTGTAATATACGTACATAAAATGTGCTGGTTGGTCAATTTTCTAATGTTTATACAACTATCTAAAATTTTTATTCTGTTATCCTGTCACAATTCACAAGAAAATGATATCTTCATGAATTATTTATTAGGATTGTGACTTTTTGTTGTAACTGAAATAATATGAAAATATTTTTAAAAATATACATATCTAGATATTGAGTGTACATATTTTAAATATTTAGATATAGTTTTCAAGTTATTGTTTCGCAGTATAACTACTGCATGACGAAAAGAAAGAAAAGAAAAAAAACGACGGAAATGAATAAAATTATTTGAAATTCGTGTTTTAAATGGAAGCCAAATGATCAATGTAATATGAAATTAAACAGAAAACAAAAGTACATAACAATATAATAAAAAAGTGATTGATCATGGCTAAAGGAACTTTTTGTTTAACTGATTGTTTATACACGTATGCATATTCCTTAAATGGAAATTATAATGTGTTATTAAAAATAAATAGAATTTTCAAAACAAAACAAAAGAAAAATCAAAATTTAAATAAATAATGGAATATTTACGACACTAAAATAAAATTTTATAAAGCCATTTGCATGTGTATTAAAGTAAAAGGCAAATTAAACATTGAAATTTTGAAATTTTGGAATATGTATACTGTGGAAAGATTTTTGATAAAGTGCTAAATTGAATATTCACGTTTGAGGAGAAAAATTTAGCTAGGTTTCGTGAATAACTGTGTTGAACAATTTTTTTTTTTTTTGCAATATTTTTCGCCATAAATTTTTTTTTATTATAATATTAAAATTAAAAACTGAATTGTTCCAAATTTCTTCTGAAAATAAAAGTTTTTTTTAAGATGATAATTAATAAAAACTTTCAGAAAATTCTCAAAAATAAATCTTCATTTCTTACTAAATTAAATAAATTTTGAACAATTTTAAAAAATAGCTCACATACATTGCATAAAATTTTTTTTAATCATTGCTTAAATAAATTTATTATGAACAAATCGTTTGCAATAACGAAGACAAATGATTAATTATGAAATTAAATTGGGAAATAAAACAAATAAAAAATCAAAAAGTATCGATGCAAATTTTGTTGACAACAAATTATGATGAAGATTCAAATAGCATCATTGAATTTTAAGTAAAAATATCACAAGGCAAAAATAAAACAAGAAGAAGCGATTTTATAAAAAAAAATTTAGTTCATTTCCTTCGCAAGTTCGATCAAATACAAATTGAAAGCAAGAACTTCTGTCTTATTAAATAATAGTCCAATTTTTTTTTTTCATATTCATATGTTTTTTTAAAAAAAAATTTATTATTGTACTGTATATTTTATCTTAATTGGATTTTAACTATAATAAAAAACTAATTCAAAATCAAATTATGAAAATGCATAACGAATTAATTATTAGACTTATTATTATAAATAACATACCTACATATTTAATAAGATTTTATTGCTTTTTCTGCAAATATTGAAAAAAAGGAAATTTATTATAGACATATTTGTTGTTTTTTTTTCTCACACTGCATTTATATTTTATAGATACATGCGAGGAAATAATATATGTAATAATAATAACTAACTAATTTATTAACGAAATTTCTCATAACAGAGTTTTTATTACACCTGTAAAAAGACACATGTACAATGTATGTGCAAATTCAAAAAAACAAAAACAAAAAAAAAGTTATTTATGATATTGATCGAATGCCAAGGAATAATAATTTAATTAATTTGATTTTATTTAAATAAAAAAAAAAATTTGTTGCAAAATTTTATACAAATACAGAATAAAATGTAGCGGAACAAATTATTTAAATAAACAACACATGCTTGTGTAAATATTTCAAATTTAGAAAAAATAAATATTATTCCAATATTATAGATTCCAAACATATTTTTGATTATTATGATCAGTAAATGCACGTGTTGAAGTTTTTATATACACAATATACCTACCTATCTTAAATTTTTTTTGATTATGATTTCTGTATTGGAAAAGTTTATAAAATTAGAAATATATTTTTTTTTCACAAACAATCTATTGAGTTTCGACAATCGCAGCATTATAGAAAATTTTTGTTAATTCATTCAAAATTATTGGTCTTTAACTTTTATTGAAGTTATAAATTGGTATAATATTTAATTTTTTACTTTTTTTAAGATCATTTTATCACAATCGTGTATGAAATATGGTATATGTTTGTGAAAATTTAATACATGTCAGAACAAAAAATAAAATAAAAAAAAAATCTTTATTTATTTATGTAGTTATGATTTTATAGCTTTTACACTTTATAAAATCACAAATTTTAATATACCTTAACTTATGTATATTTAATGCTGAAAATTTCTGCACAATCATTTCTATTTATTTCATACAATATAGATATTGTACGAACAGTTTCTTAAATAGTATTTATATCTAATACATTTATATGAATAAAAAAAATTATAATAAATTTTAAAACTGTAGAAAAAGTTGAAGAAAAAAGCAAAATTACAAAAACAGAAAAAACTGAAAAAGGAAAAAATAAAGTATATATATATACACGTACCAATAGTATCTATTAATAAAAGTGTATCTATGAATTATTACCGTAAATAGATCACCTTTTAACAACATAATGACCAAGTATATATCTTATTTCATGAAAAGAATCAATTATATTATTCTCCATATATTGTATGTTTTACATAAATATAATATTTTTAGTATACATATGTGAAATATTAAAAGATATTTCTAAAAGATACGTGCGCTTACCAACCTATTAAACATTTTTTACTTATAGTCTATAATCGCCTTCTACAAACTTACATATAAGTATAAACAGATATAATTTTTGTACATAGATATGTATTTAATTTTGTTATTTTTTTTATACATAAGTATATTGCAGGATGCTTCACAAATTATGATCAAAATAATAATAATGATGATCTATACTACTTTTCTTTTTGGATGTCAGTACAGGCAAGATAGGCATACTTTTCTATATTCATTCACAAATTGTTTGAATAAATCTATCTCGTGAGTGGGGTGATCAAATCTCAATTTCAATCGAGGGAAATCTTTTAAATTAAATATTACCAAGGCAAAAAACTCATCGGGTACTGCCTCCATAAGCGCAATACTGACTTCCAAAAAGAAAAATACTATAGTACATGCAATTTTATGAATTTAATAAGGAAATTTATATTGTTTAAAAGAAAATAATATTCAAAAAGTTAAACATTTTAGGATGTAAATTAACTCTGAAAATAAATGTAGGTATAGTACCTACAATTCTTGTTAATTTGGAAAATATGAATTCCAAAAAAGAGATGTCTTTAGTTAGTCAAATTTTCACTTTTTTAATATTTTAATTTATGTATTTACAAATGAAAAATTTACCAACAAATCTATGAATCACCTTACAATTTTTACACTTAAGATATTAATGTAGGTACAGCAAAAATTTACAGTAGATAGATCAAATAACACTATTATCGCTTGCAACAAGCCATTTGAATTAAATTGAAAAAAAAAAATATCTAGTAGCACTTTTCAATTTTTTAATGAATAAAAAATTAGTAAATTAAATTTTTACAATAACACCTTTTTAGATAGTTATGGTGTTCCGTCTATTTCTATTCCATTAACACTTTTTTTTTTTTTAAATTTCGTGCTTTTGTAAACACAGAGATCATAAACCTTAAATGTAATTTTATATGCCATAATATTGTCCCTAATCAACAGTTAATTAAGACATTGATTTTTAATAATAATTTTCAACCCACAAATGATTTTATGCTTGACTAACTTTTCAATTCCAATTTATCTGGTTTTAACAGATTGATAATAATATTTTCTCTGCATATTCAAGTCTCTGTGTATGTGTATGTGCATTGTACATACATACATAAGTATGTTTGAAATAAATAATAATATAATAAAGGTGACGACAAGATTTGTAAAGTTTTAGTATTACATACTTATAAATAGCACCTGCTTTACAATTATTATATTTTATACGATAGACAAAAAAACAAAAATCATAAAAGATATTTCAGTTCAATAAGTAATGTAATAAAGTATATTTAGTACAATATGTAATCATGTAATATATAAAAGCTAACCTCAATTTCAAGGTGTCATAAAAGGGTTATTCATATACATAATATATCTTGAAAATTAACTTTGATTATATTTTTTTATATTTAACTTAAACAAAAGGTGTTTTTTTAAAGAAATAGTAAATTTATACTTATGAACAACAAACGTAAAATTTTACAAATAATTCATAAAAGTTTTAAATCATCACATATTCACATAAATTTTAGAAAGTTTCCTACGGCACATATAGTATTTACTTTTAAAAGTAATTTGTACTTTTAAAAAAGAAAAAAAAATCTAATTATACTTTAAAAGTATATTTTTTTTTTTTGAATAGTTTTCCTTTTGTTCAAAATTTGTATATAATTCCTAATTTATTCTGAATACACGCACATCTATAAATGTTGAAAAATAACGATCACCCATTAATGTAAACCATTTGATTAATTTGTTCTTTTTTTTAGTTTTAATTAAGTAATTAAAAAGATAAAAAATCTTAAAGTTCCAAAAGCATATCTTTATTTATTCACATCATACATATGTATGTACTCGTATACACAATATGTACATAATTATTACCACATATTCAAACATTTATCTCTCATCAAGGTTCATTTATTTTGTTGTGTGTTGCAAGGATAATATAATTTTAAATAATAATTCAGAAAAAAAAAAATGGTAAAGGTTAATTAAAGTTTGATTGAGTTTTGATAAATCAAAATATAAAAAAAAACTAACAGAATCAGTTGCATGACACGTCCTATAAATGGTATATATATGTAAGTATATTCTACAGCTTATATTCTTTTGTTTCACATTTAATGTAAAATTCTTTTATTTGTTTATTGTTATAAATTTTATATACTATACATATTGAATTTTATTACAAAATAATATATTTTTTTTATAAATTTTCTCATAATCGTTTCATTTTCATGGAACTAATTTGAATTTTTATTGCATTTATGGTTTTTCAATATGATTTTATTATCGTATATAAACAAATAATGCTCAAAATAAATATAGGTAGGTTCTTATAGGCTTTGACACTGAAATGACACGAAAAAAAAAAAGAAATATTTTATTTGTGAAAAAAAAATTTTTTTTTTATTGTAATGTGGTATATCTAATGGTCTTTTTTATTTTTCAGTTTATTGTCACCTAATCATGAATTCTTATAAATTTTTAACATTTTTTTTTTTTTTTGTAACTGCAGCGTGACTATATGAAAAAAATTAAATTCAAGGAAAAATGTTTATTATACCTTTAGATTTTGGTATTTTCATTAGATTTGTTATTCTTTTTTTCTGTTTTTTGTTTTTCGTTTTTTTGCTATAATTTTTCATTTTAATGTTTTTTTTTTTTTTAAATGCTCGCATAATTGTGACATTTAACTGAATTCAATTAAACATGATAATCGTGAAAATTCAAAATTATAATTAAACAGCAGCTTTATGCACACTTTTATATACGTGTATCATGCTTTGTATGGGAATACAAAAAAAAAGTTTAGACTAATAGCATCTTAAAGATTATTTTTAATTTTTTCAGCACTACTTGAATTATAAAATTAAAATTCAAAATGTATAAATTTGTAAAAAAATTAAAAGTTTAATTTGTATGAAATTTAAATAATGATAATCAAAATTTTTCATCAGCAAAATTTAAACGATAATATTTGTATGAAAATTTCAAAATAAAAAAAAAAATAAATTTTATTTCGTATCTTTGCGAAATATTTTTCAAAAGATATTGAAGGTTCTTAAAATGATACTCGTATTAGCAGTAAATACTTATATCTTTTGATATAGTTTTAAAATTTTATATATAACTGTACTATACTATAGTCATCTTATTGTTTTATTCAGTTAATTCGTGGAAAAGTTATAAATAAAATGATATGACGAATTTGAATTTAGATTACATAAATATCATGGCACGTGAGACAAATCTGTTTCTTTTAATCTTTTTACATTTTTTACATGTATACATGAAACGAGATTAAGATATTTGAATTGTGATACAATTTTTTGCAATATATATAATATATAGTATTATATATAGATATATTGAATAGCAAAACCATTTATTATTTTGCTGTCTCTTCAAATATAAATGATCATTTTGATATTTGATGTTTGCCCTATCACGTTTTTGATGTTATATATATTATTTCCATACGGGATGAACACATGAAAAAGTATCTATAAATATTCAAAAACTCTTATACTGGAAAAAAAAATGTATAAATGAATGAATAAAAATAGAAATGCATATTATAAAGATATTTTGCAATGTGAAAAAAAAAGTACAAAAAAATTAATTATCTACTTTTGCAATTTGACCTATTTTTTGTTCGTGGAAAAAGCAAATATGTATTGATTTGTTCGATTTGTTAAAAAAAAAATACGTAGATGAGTCGGAGCGGATTTACGTGAATTTATTGTTATTTGCAGATATTATCTGGGAATAAAAATAAACTAATTATAGAGAAAAAAAAATCTACATTATTTAAAAAAAATAAATATCTTTAGATCTTGTCTGGTTATCTATCTTTTGAAATTGGCAAAGGGGTCTTGAGAGGACATACACACTATATACCTATATAATTGTGAGATATTTAAACTTACACTGGAGTGATTTTTTTTTTTCAAAGCAAACTTCTTCTTATTACACTTTTGTTTTCATAAGTACCACAGGTCATGAGGATCAGATTCATTAATCTGAAAATTTTCATTGAATTTTTTTCCAGTGGAAATTTATTGACGGTACATGTTTTCATTTTATAAAAAATGTATTACACATATTCAAGATATATTTTGATCTGTAATTTTATATTTGGTCTGTGCAAGTAAATAAAATTACAAGTTTAACTTTTTTTTTTTTTTTTTAAATATCAGTAACAGAAACACAGGAAAAAAAATATAAATTTTTTGTGATAAAAAGAACTTAAATAATATCTTGCAAAAAAAAAGATATGCCTACAATTTATGGTACCTATACTTCATATAATATAGTATGTCATAAAATGACTTTAGAAATGCAGTGAAAACTTAACTCAAGTACTTGGGGTTATTGACATGAGTGACTGGATAAATACTATACAGGATTTATGATAATGCAAAGTTGTTCGACTTTTTTTTTTTTTTAATCACAACATGTAACTATAAGAAATTCCCGTCAACATTAGTGCGTTACGTAGTGCAAATAAACCTGTTTATTTGTTGCGAAATATTTACCAAACATTTAACACTTTTATACTAAAAGAAAAAAATAATTAATAAAAAATATAAACATACATAATGTATGAAAATATAGCTATAGATATATAAAAAGGGTGTGATCAAAAAAATATTGAACAAGATAAATAAAAACTATCTTTCACTCTTATAAAATTGTGAACTTTTTTTTTTTGCTTATCTTTCATCTTATTTTAAATCTTTTAATTAGAAAAAATTAAAAATAAAATCAGATTAGAATTAATTAATAATTTTAAAAATAAATAATAAATATAGGACATATATAATTATTTAATTAATAATTTTCTTTTTTTATTTTTAAATTATAAACACAACTTCAAAATATCTTGTTTTTCTAAACTTCAGAATGTTTATATATTTTTTTTGAGCCTATCTTAAAATTATTTTAAAACACTCTAAAAATGTTTGTAATATAAAAAAAAATTGTTTTTTCAGGAAAAAAATTATATATGTATATGTACATAAAATCTAGTTTGATAAATTTTTAATTAACCGCATTATATACAACATACATATACATATGTATACATTACAGCTCCTTTATCTACAGTAGGTACCTACTAGAAAAATTTGCAACACCTCTATTTTATGTGTTATTTATCCTATCTATTTTATCAAAATTGTTTCAGGTAAAGTTGCATGATCTAAACTGCATTTAATTTATTTAAAAAAATGAAAAAAAAATACGATATAAATGTATATGGGGAGTCAATCAGACACATTATTGCAATATATTATCGTATGTCACATGTCGTTTTCATTTTTTTTTTCTGCAAAGTGTAACACATTTATTGATATTTAAATTGATATTATGTTCTATCGTGCAAAATTTATTAGGTAGTATACGTCTCATATGTTAGTTAATTTTAATTTGGTGTAATTTCAGTATAAAATTCAGTTAAGTATAAACTTATATGATTTAAGACATTTATGTACATATGTACGGTATACCGTGTTATATTCACTCATGCAATTTTCTTGTTTTCATTTTTTATGCGTTTCTATTAGGAAAATTAAAGATCAGTGATTGATGAGTTTTAAACAACCTTAAGCTTCAAGATATTATATTATAATGATCGGAGAATGAAAATTTATTAACCCGTTTATATCTACAAGTTTCTACGATTATATACCATACATACATAAATGTATAGGATACTGTGACTGTGTGTGGAAATGTGATTGATTTGAATGAATAGAAAAATTTTCCTAACGACTTTGTTGTCTATAAAAATTGAAAAAATAAATAAAAAAATAAAAACAAAATTTTAGACACTATTAATGTGCAAGTTTTTTGTGATTTTTTCGAATTCTTATTTTTCCTGTGATTATTAGATAATTTTTGAGATACAATATTCTGAATTATTATTCTAATATTTGAAATTAATTGAAGCCTTTATTCAGTTTTGAAACATAAAAGTGGTTATATTTACTAAAATACTTGAAATTGTTAATTTCCAGAATATTATAATATTTTTGTGAATACATACATTCGTTATATACATATATTTTATATTTACCATGTAAGGGTTATTAGTTATTATATAACTCATTTTTTTTTTTTAATACACAAGACATATTCCTTCAATAACACAAAATAACATAAGATAGGTACATAATTCATCTGTTGTATAGCCTTTGGCAATAAGTTCGGACGGTCTTTGTCTTTTCTCATCAAAATAGATTTTTAAACGTACAGGTGAATGAATGACTGGACAAACACATTTTCGTCTTCTAATTTGTTGTTAAACTTAAGATCGCGTTATCATTAAATGACTGACTGCCAACTAAAAGATCTGGTTAACAGCTAGATAAAATTAGATTGTTGTCTAACAGCAATTTAAAAGTTTAATTATAATATTTTTCTTTATAGGTGCATACAGTCTAGTCAAAGCGGAATAAGTTTGTTTAATTTTTCCTGGCTACTACAAAACCTGTCTATTCTGAATCATATGTTTTTATAGATATACCTATACATATTATAATGTATATATACGTAATGTACCTATAATATTGAATAATCATGATTCAGTAAACGTTATATCTAAATATGTGCTCAAACTTACGCACTAAATACCTCACAAATAAAGAGCATATTTAAAATAAATAAATAAAATAAAAGTCACGAAAACTTATACTAACATTTCACAAGAAAAAAAAGAAAATACTTGTCGCTGTACTTCAAAAGAAAAAAAAAAACTACCCCAATCTAGGAATGATTAATATTATAATATTTTTTTCTTGTAACCCCCCATCTTTCACTAACAAAAAATGTCGAAAACAATGTAGGTACCTATTACGAGTACTTTAATTAAATTTTCACACAGGTAATTTTTTAAAAACGCCTATAATACATACGATTTTATGTGAAATACTTATATTGAGATAATTTCTTCAATATGTATTATATTGTACATATTTGGAATACGTACATAAATATGTACATATATTTATATCATTTTCTGTTTAAATAAAAGTGAAAGTTTATAGATTCATAACACTCAAAGCATTTCATATGTGCCATTTTACATGATCAATTAAAAAAACAAAAGTAGGTATGTACATAAGTAAATGTTTGCAATTTCAACAATTTAGCACATTAAATTTATGGGTGTGTACTGATAAGTTAAATGCGATTTTCAAAAAAATAACAGTCAAGACAATCGATCATAATACTGTATTCTTCTTTTATTTCTTCAGGATAAAGGTACCTATATAATTTTTTGTCAGTTTAATGACATTTCAGATACTTATTGTAAAAAAATTTATTCACAAAAAAATTATTATGTTGGTGGTTTTGACCTATGCAAGTTGAAATTTATTGTTTGATTGAAAACAACAAAAATAATGAAATAAAAACGTAATCTTGTAAAATATGTGAAGAAATATATGACGTGACGGGTCAATTAATTAATGGGATAAAAAATTAATTGATTTCAAAAATTTTCTTTAATATTATATTTTCAGTTTTTTTTCTTTTTGTTTTCGTTTAAAAAAAAAAAAAGTACCATCAGATATTTCTTAATAAAGATAATTTACGTATGTGTACATATATAAGTTGAAATATTTGAAAACATGAAAAAAGTAAAACAAGTCAAATTAAACCGTATTATATTATAATAATATGTATTACAAAATCTTTTTTAAAAATTACTTAAATGACTAATTAAATGAATTTTTTATTTCATAGCAAAAAATAGAAAATAAAAACAATAAAGCCTTTCACTGTTTCTACAATAATTTGAAAAATTGTTTCTTTTTTTTTTCCTTTAATTAACACATTTTAATTTGAAGATTAAACAAGAAGAATAAAACAAAAACCTTGTCTTCATTGCAAATGTTTTGTTGGAAACTGTTTTTTCTCTAACAATATTTTATATTCAATGATTTTGTTTTTTAAAAAGTAGAAGTGTTTTTTTTAAAAAAAAAACTTTTTTTTCTTTGCAGGTAATAAGTCGGTTAATTTTTTTGCTTTTTACTCTTTTGCACATTAAATTAGTAAGAAGTAGTATTAATGGTCATACTGGTGGTTATGTTTATCAAACACCCACAATAAAATCAGTACAAATTACCAATTTACCAGTGACACCAACATCAGCATCATTCAATGATATTGAATCACAACTTACAAAATTATCTGCATTCAATTTAAATCATTATAACATACCAACATTATCAGATAATTTTTTAACTGATACTGATGATACATATATTGCAGATGGTAGAATTTTAAAACAATATGAAGTTATGGAACATATACCAGGAGATTATATACCAGATGATCTTATAAATCGTGCACCTTTATTATTGAGTAGCCTATTAGCAAAATATAATCGTTTGAGTCCAAGTCTTATACCACAGCAACAATCAGCATCATTTATATTTCAACCAGTTACAAGAAATCATGGACCTGTTGCATTAGGATCTGGTGCTTTAGGTTATATACGATTACCAAATGGTGGTATCTATTTAGGTTCGGGATCATTAGGCTATATTAGTGGAGCAGAAAGAGTTCGTGAAATTAATGATTCACGAATGAGACGAATTATAGAGCCATCACCACTTGTTTTTGGAACAACACATCTCAATTAATTTATAAAAAAAACAAATAAAACTATCAATTAATGTAAACGTTAAACTTTTTTTTTGAAGTTTTCAGCTTAAAAATTATTTATTGTAAATTAATATGTTTGTAAATTTGTAAAAATATAATTTTAGAATAAAATTTTCGAAAATAAAAACTATTAAACATACATATGTGTAAGTATTCGACTTTCATTACATTTAAAAGTTTCCTAGGACTTGAATTTTAATTCACTACTCAATTATTGAAATGAAAATGACAATATAAAATTCAGAGGAAGAGAATTGTATACGTTGGATGATTGCTTTGGAAAAAAAAAATTGAAAATTCTTCGATTATTTTTTTAAATTGTAATTTTTATTATTTGAAATAGTTTTTTTAGTTTAAAACAAAAAAAAAAATATACATACATATAAAAAGAAAAAAATAAGTCATTAAGACACGTTAGAGTGTCACTTATTTTAATAAATTGTCATAGATATCAGTTTTTTAATAAAATTATTAATTTAATTATTCACTTTTTTCTTTTGGATTCATTCACAATTTTAAATTCATAAAAAATTAGTTTTCGATTATTTATATTAACGGTTGGTACAATTTTTACTCTACTTATACATTCAAATACACAATTTTATATAATATATAAAACAAAACTATAAAACGTAATAAATTTTGCTTATTATTTAATTATCAGTTTGTTTATAATATTTATTTCGTATTTATAAATCTTAAATTGATTATTATGCATTACAAATTAAATTAGTAATTTTTTAGGGTAAAAATGTCCACATTTTTTTTTCAAATTTTAAATATTCCAGCAATTGTTTTGAATTCTGAAAATGTTTACAAAAATTTTGAACTCATTATAAATAAAAGTTTTTTAAAGTTCAATATCAACCACAAAATAGTAAAAATATAACAAGACTTTAAAGTGATCAGATTAAACAAGGTGAGATAAAAAAAAATTGTTCGTCACAAATTAAGTTTTTTTTTTTTCGAATTGCAAAGGTTTTTTATTTTTCTTTCCTTTTTTCATAATTTTAAATTTCAGTTTTCAAGACCTTTTTGTCACCTTCCTCTGGCTGGAGAATTTATGTAATGTGTAATTATTAATTAATGCAATTAAAAAAAAAAAGACTAATAAAAGAAGATACTGAAGCATTGATCGTAGATGGACCTTAGAAGAAAAATTTTTTTCCCTCTCTTTTGACAGACTTTGTAACATTGTTTTAAAATATTTCATAAAGTAACACAAACAAAAATAAATGATGCAGTTGAGGAAAAAAATATAAAAGGACCTCACGAGATTAAAAAAAAATAAGGTTGTGGAATCTTACTGGATTTTTGTTTGAAGGTCATGCCCACTTTAGTCAAATATTTTCAATTACCTATCCACCTTATTTAAGAAATAATTTAATTTGATTTCTTGATATGCCAATTAATTTAAAATTATATTGAAATAATTGCAACAATTTCAGACAAAAAGTTTAGCGTTGATAATTTAGTATTTAGAGAAGATGAAGTGAAACTGTTTCCCAAATAGAAGTAAATTGAAAAAAGAAAAAATTCAAACAATTTCATTGTAATGCTGAAATTCTGAAGAAAAAATGTTTCATTATCTGGAATAATTGGTTAATTTCTAAATTTTTTCGTTAATACTCTAAAATTTAATATAATACATTATTTTTTTCTAGCTTGTGAACATTGAAATAAATTTTCAATTGTTCTCTCATTAAATACACTAAAAACCATATTACAATAATACTAATTATAAAAGAAGTTAAGTTAATAAAAATAATAATAATATTAAGAATGCAATTAAATCCAACAAATTTGGCATGTTGCTATACTTAAAAACTAAAAACAAGATTTTTTTGTATTTGTATTTTTGAAAAATAAATTTTTTTTTTTAATGTAATTTTTATAATGATCTAATATTCACGATAATTAATTTATAATTGGTGGACAAATATGTTTTATTTATTTGGAAAAACAACCAGGAATTACTCACATTTATTTTTTACAGTAATCATAATCTGATTTGTTTGATGTATTAAATATAGAGCGCTAACAAATACTGCATTTGCCCTGTAAAATATGAATAAAAAAAACTTTGAAGTTTCAATTTAAAAAAAAAAAAAGACTAAAAGGAGAAATATATAAACAAAAATTTAACTTACTGTCCTTCTTTAAAATATTCTTTAAGTGTTGTACTGAATTTCTTTGAATACTTAACAAACTCTTTTTTACGTTGCTCAACTGCTTGTTTGCCAGATGAGCCAGGAATGAAACCAACTACTTCATTAACAGCATCTAAAAGTTTTTTAATGGCACTCGCTATTTCCCTGTTTAAAAAAATCATTTTTTTTTAAAGTAAAGCAATTCAAATTGAAAAAAATTAATAATAACTCACTTGATTGTTTCTAAAAATGTCTTTCTATCGGTGATTTCATCTGGAATTCTGCTTAAAATTTTCTTCAATGAAGCTGACTTTTTATTTAATTCTTGAAAAGCATCTTCTGTACGATTTAAACGATATTCCACAACTAAAATATGAAAATATTCTTATTTAATTATAAAATATGTTCAAATGAAATATACGGACTTTTTTTTTTTAAATAATCATTTTAACTTACGTTCTGCATCAGTTACTGATCCTTGTAATCTTAAAATTGCTTCATTTAAATTTACATTTAAATCACCTCGACGAATAATTCCCATTATAAAATCGTACGACAAACCTGGATGTGCTTGTTCTGCTTTCAACAAGGCAGCTCTTAATGTTTGAGAAGCAACTACATCCCGTTGTTCAAGCTAAAAGAAAATATTTATTTTTAACAAAAATCAAACTCATAGTTTTTTTTTGCAAAGCAACATTATGCAAAAAAATTTTAAAGAAGCCCTTCACTAATTACTACTTAAAATACCTTTGTTAACAATGTTTTTTTTTAAAAACAGCAAAAATTACAAACAAATAATACAATACAAGTTAAAATATTATATTTTGGAGATTTTCGTAAAAATACCTGTGATAAAATTGGACGTAATAAAACTGGAAGAACCAGAGAAGCTATTGGAGTCTCGTCGCCCATTGTCATCTCGTATTGCTTTTTTATTTAAAATTCAGAACAAAACACTTCTGTAGTAACACCAACTCTATTTTCTTTTTAAAAAATCCTTTTTTATCTGTTGTTTTAGCCTCTTGCAATTAATATTAAGATTTTTTAAGAAATTAACAAGTAAGCTAATTTCTGATGAACTTTCAAATTTTAATTTTTTTATAAAAAAAAAATCAACATCACTTTTTAATTAAAAAACAACTCGACAATTCTCATTTCTCACTTTTCAAGTGACAACCTGACAAGACAACTGACAAGACAAGTCAAGTTTAAAGCACTGCCAGCTTCTACATAAAAGGAGCTGCCACTTTCTACATATTATATTTTTTTACGACACTCAAAATACAAATCATTAATCAGCTACTTGGTCCTTATTTAGTATACCTGACTAGTTTAAAGATTGAAATCTACATTTTGAAAAAAAAAATAGATACTCCCAAATGACGCAAGAAACAAAAATTTTAATTTTTCACTTTTGAAAATTTTTATCAGGAATACATTTCCATGGAATTAGCCTGTAGAATTACACTTACCGAAAATTCGGAAAAATTAGTTTTCATCTGATGCTTTTCTCATCCTTTCAAAAATAGCTGTCAGCATGACAGCTGTCAACGAACAAACACCGTAAACAAAAAAAGCAGCTTTGTGCTATGAGTTTTAAAACATCGTTTTAAATAAGTTTGGTGAAATTTTAACTATCTATAAACTGTATTTTCATAAATCAAATAGAATCAACATTTTCTAACAAAATATAAACATGTAAGATATCAAATAACAGTTTTCGTTGAAAAAAATTCCAACTAACCTCTAAACTGTTGTATTTACCATTTGCATGATTTATGACTTCCCAATTAAACTTTTCACTCTTTCAGGCGTAATTTTTACAAACCTGGTATTGATGACTTAGAAACTGACAGTGATGGTGAAGATGGTGATATGATAGACATACTAGATGAAGTGCCACCTCCAGCAAATTTTAATGACGACCATGATGATGATGATGACGACTGGTCACCATCCGATTCCGATGGTAATGATGATGTTGTTGATGATGATGATTCTGATGATGACGTCGAAGTGGAAAGTATTACTCCAATAACTAGAGCATCTCAGAATCCAGGAACAAGCTCACAAAATTCGGGAAATGCTAGTGGTAGTAATATAGATACTGATAATGAAGAAGATGAAACAGTTCGTGCAATAATTGCCGCAATTAAGAAGCCTCGTTCACATCCACCAGAGATAAAATTGGATGATTTTGTGACAGATATATCATTTCATCCTGAAAAGGATATTATTGCATTAGCTTCAATAACTGGTGATGTGCTTCTATATGAATATTCAAACGATAATAATATATTATTAAAAACATTAGAAGTTCATACGAAAGCATGTCGTGATGTTGAATGGAGTGAAGATGGTAAAGCAATATTAACAGCATCAAAAGATAAATCAGTTATGATAACAGATATTGAAACAGAAAAATTGAAAAATTTTTACGATGAAGCGCATGATTCACCAATTTACAAGTTATATGTTGTTGATGAAAATTTGTTTGCAACAGGTATGGTATATTAAATGTAAATTAATTTAGTATTAATTAATATGAAATAGAAAATCTTGATGTAATGACTGATCAATTGAAGCACAGTCATATAATTTTAACCTCATTTTAATTCGATTATTACTCTTAGAAAAAAGGTAGTTAATTGACAAAATAAATTGTCTCATTTCAAGGTGATGATTCAGGAACAGTGAAACTATGGGATATACGAACAAAAGAACCAATTTTTTCGTTAAAAGAAGTTGAAGATTTTATATCAGACATTCTAACAAACGATGCAAAAAAATTACTTCTGGTGACAAGTGGAGATGGTTATCTAACAACAATCAATATTGGAGCTAGGTACATATAATATACATTATTGTTGTGTCGTGAATTATTAGAAATGTTTTAATGAGTCGAATTCACTCACGATGAAAAATCAATTACATTTGTTTTTGAATTTTTGGCATGCATAATTCAAAGTTTTATTTTTTAATTATTTTTTATAGAAAGCTGTATGTGCAATCAGAGCCATATGAAGAAGAATTAAATTGTATGAGTTTGTATCGTAATGATTCTAAATTGGTTGTTGGTACATCGAAAGGACGACTTTATACGTTTAATTGGGGTGAATTTGGTTATCATTGTGATATGTTCCCTGGTATTAAAAGCGCAATAGGTTGTATGTTACCATTAACTGATCGAATTGGTTGTGTCGCTGGTGAAGAAGGTATTATACGTGCAGCACATATTGCACCATTTCGTAATTTAGGTGTTGTTGGACAACACAATTTGCCTGTAGAAGCCATGGACATTAATCATTCGGGTGAATTTATTGCATCAAGTTCACATAATAATGACATCAGGTTTTGGAATATTAAGTATTTTGAAGATTTTGATGATATTAAATATAATGATAAACATAATGCATATAAAGAAAGACGACATAATTTACCATCATCAAGGTATGCGAATGCATCAGATTTCTTTGCTGATTTAGCAAATCCAGAATAAGAAAAATAATTCGATATAGCGGTATAGGTATAATGGCATCTACAATAAACGAATTTGTCTTTCTAAATTATTTTTATTATATTTTGAAATATTAAAATCATTCGTATACCTAATTAATTTTTTTTTCATTTAATTTTTGAATTTAAAAAATAAAGAAGAAAAAGTATGTACAATATTTAAATTTTTATTTACTACACGAATTAAGGTTATGTCTTATGTCAGTGGAACAACTTATCCACGACCGTAAAAGCCTAGACACACCGCAATATAAAATAAAGTACAAATAAAGTACGTACATACTTTGGCTTTGTACTTTATTTTGATGACACCGGTTTTTGTACTTTATTTTGACGTTTAAATTTATTTTGAATGAAAGTTGTTCAGCTGTTAAAAAAAAATGGCAGCTACCATAACCAAAAGTATATCTGTATCTTTATTTCTACATATGTTTATAGAAAAGAGATAGATATACTTCTGGTTATTATGGCAGCTACCATGGTTATTTTTTATTTTTAAATTTTGCATCTTCTTCAAATACATTACTTCAGACATTTTTTTTTACTAGTGCAAGGCTTAACACAAATTTTACTTCTACTATTGACAATAAGTAGCGCTGAAGATCGTACTTTATCATCTAAAGTACATAAATTTTTGTGCTTAGCTAAAGTACACAAATGTATAGGGAAAGTCGATGAATTCATACTTCGTGCTTTATTTTTGTACTCAAGTACATACTTTAGTTTGGTCTGCCTAGGCTAATAGTTTGGTCTGTCTAGGCTTTAAGAAATAAGGTCGTTGAAAAGAAGCGCATAAAAACACGGAATAGGGCTAAATTAAGGGTCAAATCCAAATATGTATGTAGTATTCTAAACTATAAATTTGAATATCAAAAACATTTCTGTTCTTAAAGAATTTATTAATTAAATAGTCATCATCGGTATCCGAAATCCGAACCCAATTCTCGAAAATTATAACCAAAAACCAAATAAAAAAATATTTCACTGACGTAAATTTGTTTTGTGAAGATACTCACTATTGAGTATTTATAGGATAGGCTGCTTTCATAGTAGCAATTGTGTTTAACCTTTAAAATGTCAATTTTTTAATAAAAAAAAAAAGGTAGACATAAGTAAGTTGCAATGCAGTATTTTATTTTTATTCGGCTTTTTTTCACTTGGCACACTTTGTGAAGTTTTATTTAAATTAATTTATTTGTATTATCGTTAACATTATGTGATAGCCGAAAATTGTGTTTTTGTTTTTTTACAGTTTAAAGAATGGAAAATGAAATAAAGACTTCAGATTCGTCATCAGGAGTCGTCTTCAATATTTATTTGTTGGAAAAATAAATTTGGCGACATTTGGACAAGTATCCTCATCCTATAAGAGCCAAAAAGTAAAGCAGAGGCTTATTTTACAAATAAAATGTCATTTTATGATAAAAGAAATCGTACAACTATTATAGCTTCATT